>CM056203.1:70631772-72053772 GCA_029692085.1 Gymnothorax javanicus
TTACAAGAAGTCAAGACCATAAGTTCTTCATATATTTACGTTCTTGCATATTATTAACGTATTTACGTACGCGAGAGCATTAAAACGAACTAAGGTACAGTGAAAGTAACCGTTCAGGGGTACGTTTCCTAAAACCTTGGTTTTAAATGGATTATGGAAGTTGCTGAAAGTTAGCAAATAGCAACGCTTTTGGGAAACATAACCCCAGCTCAGTAAATTGCAGTACGGTTGCCCACATTCTGTTTCAATCTTCCTGAGTTGCTTGGCTACAACAGCAGCAAAAGACGATGTGTTATTCACTATCAGATTTTTTTTAGAGTAGGCCACGGAAGCAAATCAAGGACACACATTTTCTGGACATGAATATTAATTCCAATATGGATTTAGCTTATAAACTTGCAATTGCAGTCGTAGACAGCTTGCATTAGCCTTTTTTTTTTTTTTTTTTTTTTTTTTTTTTAAAGGTCCTACATTACCACAATCAGTAGCTTGACTGAAGGGGCAGACGAACTACGAAAACTTGCGGTTTTAATATTGCAGGGTTTTTGCACCCCCAACCTTAACTTTGGAGGTGCAGGAGACCCTATGCCCCCCCAAAAATGGCGCCTATATATATATATATATATGTGTGTATTTTATTCCAAGGCCCTATATGCTTTCTGGCTTGGCATTTATGAATGTTTCCTTAAGTTGAGTTGAAACCTTCCTCCTCATTTTAAAAAGTGTGAATCTTTACCTGTGGTAGCCATCACTGTGAGACACATTGGAGCTCTCCATGGGTGTGGCGGATGTGGTCAGTATGTTGATTTTGGTGAGTCTGGTGGATGACGGCATGGAGGGCTAAGGAGGGCTCTGTCGACTGTTTGTGTCTGGAGATTCAGGAAGTATTTATTTTTTAGTCAAATCCTGTTCAATGTTGGCTTAATATTTTTTATTGCACAGTTATTGCAATCATCTATCCTTCCCTCTTGTATCTAAACCAGGTCTTCCTCATCGCAGGGGATAGCTGGAGCTTACCCCTGCCTCCAGTGTGAAAGAGGATCAAGGTAGAAGCGTTCACGTCGCGATCCCCGTCAAGTGATACCAAGGTGCCACTTGCGAATTCTACCAAACACTTCAAAGCTGAGCCAAAGACAAGAGATGTCCAGAAGCTCTACAAATACCAGAACCCCCCCAGCCCGGAGCAGGAAGAGAGGTCAATGCCGGCATCTAAAGCCAGCACTGACTGTTATATCTCTGAATGTTGAAGGACTGTCTGCAACCAAGGAAGAACTTGTTGCAAAACTTTGCAAAGAATATCACTGTGATATTCTCTGTCTACAAGAAACCCACCGAGGACTACAACATCCCCGTCCTCATGTGCAAGGCATGACCACACTCACAGAAAGACCCCGTGAGAAATATGGAAGTGTCATACTAGCAAAAAATGGAACAATCGCCGAATCAACCTCCAAGAGTGACATAAACAACATTGAAGTTCTAACTGTTGAGCTCCAAGGAGTTACCATCACTTCAGTCTATAAATCACCTCCCATACCCCTAGAGATGCCTGAAATAACACCAACCGGAAAACCGATGATTGTAATTGGAGATTTCAACTGCCGCAGCACACAATGGGGCTACGCTAATAACAACACAGATGGAGATGCAGCAGAGACATGGGCTGAAAACAACCAACTCAATCTGATCCATGATGCCAAACAGCCAAAGTCCTTCAGCAGTGGGCGCTGGAAAGGAGGCTACAACCCCGATATTGCATTTGCCAGCCACACCATCGCTGTACTGTGCAAAAAGCTGGTCTTGGAGCCACTTCCAAGGACTCAACATCGTCCCATTGGCATCACAGTCAATGCTGCTATCACCCCAGCAACAGTCCCATTCAGAAGAAGATTTAACATTGCAAAGCAAACTGGCCTGCCTTCAAAGAAGAGCTGGAAAGGAGGATAGCCCATCTGCCCCCGAACCCCCAGAATTATGACAAGTTCACCAAGTTTGTGCACCAAGCAGCCTGCAAGAACATCCCAAGAGGCTGCCACACTCAATACATCCCGGGTCTCAACTCCCGAACTACCAAATTGTATGACCAATACCAGCAGCTCTATGAAGATGATCCCTTTGCTGAAAGCACCATCAAAGCAGGAGAGGAGCTCATGACCTCCCTATCAGAACAACGCCAGCAGAAGTGGCAGAACCTGGTGGAGACAACTGATATAGCAGCAAACAGCAAAAAGGCATGGAGCCTAATCCAAAAAATCTGCAACGATCCTTCAGCCCCAACCCAGCAACACTATACCACCACAGCCAATGATGTTGCACACCAGCTGCTACGCAATGGAAAATCCACCAAAAAACAGCCAAGACCAAAGGTAGCCCGACTAAAATACTTCCAAACCACTGGACTGACAAAGCCAATTTCTTTTGAAGAACTCAACATCAGCATTAACAGCCTTAAGACCGGTAAAGCCATAGGCCTAGACAACATCTTCACAGAAGAGATCAAGCACTTTGGACCTGTCACACGCAAATGGAGCCTTGATCTGATGAACAACTGCGTGGTGACAAAAAACATCCCAAAGACCTGGAGGAAGACCAGGATTATCACTCTCCTAAAACCAGGCAAGGATCCTGCACACGCAAAGAGCTTCCGTCCCATCTCCCTGCTTTGCCACCCATACAAGCTGTTTGAGCACCTCATTCTTAATAGGCTCTCTACCATCATTGAACCACTTATCATCCCTCAACAAGCCGGATTCCGACCTGGCAAATCCACAACAACCCAACTTCTGAACCTTACTCAACACATTGAAGATGGGTTTCAGAGAGGACTCATAACAGGAGCTGACAATGTTGATTTGTCTGCAGCGTATGACACTGTGAACCATCGCCTTCTCCTGAAAAAGATCTTGGAGCTGACAAATGCTCTGGCACTTGCAGACCTCATTGGAGCCCTTCTGAAAGATAGGCGCTTCTTTGTTGTATTAAACAACAAGCAAAGCCGTTGGCGACAACAACGAAATGGCTTACCTCAAGGCAGTGTCCTGGCCCCCCTTCTGCAGAACATTTACACCAACGACCAGCCAACAGACCAAAGGACTGAATGTTTCATTTATGCCGACGACCTCTGTAACATCTCAAGAGAGTACGTTCGAAGCAGTGGAAGCCAACCTCACCACAGCCCTGATGAGCTTCTTCTTTATAATGAGCAAAACGAACTGCGTGCCAACCCTGCAAAAACTCAAGTCTGCTCGTTCCACCTCAGGAACCGTGAAGCTGACCGACCTCTGTACATCACATGGTCTGGAATATAACTTGAGCACTGCCCCAACCCAGTCTATCTCGGAGTCACCCTGGATCGCACACTCTCCTACAAGAACCACATCAGCAATACCAAATCCAAAGTTGAGTCCCGCAATAACATCCTACGGAAACTGACTAACTCAAAATGGGGAGCCACAGCATCCACCTTAAGAACAACTGCCCTAGCCCTGTGCTATTCATCAGCAGAATATGCCTGCCCTGTCTGGGAGAGATCAGCCCACGCTATGAAATTAGACTCGGCACTGAACAGCACCTGCCGCCTGATCACTGGATGCCTGAAACCCACCAACGTAAACAACTTACATCTCCTTGCTGGTATTGCCCATCCCAACATCAGACGGGAAGTTACAAGCCAAGTTGAGATGACAAAGGCCTTAACAGATGACCGCCACAATCTCCATGGACATCAGCCCCCAACACAACGACTGAAGTCAAGAAGGAGCTTTCTCAGCCATGTCCAGCCCCTAACAACATCCCGGGAGGAAACCAGACTCCAGCTCTGGTTGGAAAAGCTCCAAAAGGAACCCCCACCAGTTGACATGCAGATACCACCTGCTGAGGAACTCCCTCCTGGCTCAGATGCACGATGGACCCAATGGAAAACCCTGAACCGCCTCAGAACAAGAACAGGACAATCCAAGGTTGCTCTGAACAAATGGGGCTACAAGACTGGACCAACAATCTGTGAATGTGGAGAAGCAGACCACACCATGGAGCACTGCCTCACCTGCCCGCTACTACTTAACCCCTGTAGCCAGAAAGACCTTGCAGAGTTCAACACACATGCAAAGATCTGTGTGAAGAAATGGGAGACTGCTATATAACATCGCTTTGTAGACACGAAAAGAAGAAGTGTGAAAGAGGTAGGAATTAAACACCCTGGACAGCCCTCCAGTCCATCACAGGGCTCACTCACAATTCACTCACACACTCATTCCAAATTGGCAATTTACACTCTCCAGTTTGCCTGGCATGCATGTTTTTTTTATTTTTAATTTGGCATCTCCAATCCCACCCGAATCTGGAATGCCCAATTGGTGAACTATGTACAAAGCTTGCTCTTATGCGACCCCTCACTGCCAATTCAGGAGAGTGTAGACAGTTCGTGGCTCTCCTCCTGTCAGCCTGCTGCTTCTGAATCTTCGCAAGTGCAGAACGAGGGCGGAGGATACCCGGACATGAACAGGCTTAGAATCTTCCTGATGAGCGCCCGTCTGGCCAACAGGAGGCACTTGAGCAACGAACAAGGCAACTATTATTTTCCCTTCCCGGCAGTCCCTTCCCAACTTGCAACTACCTTGAAAAAGCTGCCGACCACTGCTGGTTCGAGGCGACGTGACCACTGCTGGTTCAGGGCGACGTGATAGTCACTTCTGCTTCGCAAGCGATGCTTTACCGAGTAAGCTCTCCGGCAGCTCTGGCATACATGTTTTTGGACTGCGGGAAGAAACCAAAAGATCCAGAAAAAACTCATGCAAACATTGGGAGAATATTCAAACTCCACAGGGAAAGCCCACAACCTTCTAGCTGTGAGGCAACAGCACAGCCATTGTGCCGTCCTTATTTCAATTATGCAAAGCAAAATTATGATTTGAATGTGTAAATGGTGGAATAAATACATATTCTAGAGCTGGACTTGCGAGAGCCCATACCTCCACCAGCATAGCTGGATTTGAACTTTGGCTAATATCTTAGCTGTACTTTGGCCTAGATATGTCAAAATTTATTCACTTGCTCCACTTGTGCTACTCTAACATCCTGCAAAGTTTGCTTAAAATCTATGCAACTGTTTTTGAGATATCCAGCTAACAGACAGACAAACAAATAAATAAATGACTCCCGCCTAGCAGGACCATTGTCGAAATTGTCTGGTGTCTGACTCGAGACTAGGGTCAATTTCGTAATGTGGTCAACAGTTACTTAGTACTTTGACCCTTGCCTCAGAACTTTAAATGTGTGGCCTTGGGCTACTGGATAATATAATATTGCTTAAGGTTAGGTGTAACCCTAAAATTCACCAAAATTTGAAAAAATATCATTTTTCTTTTTTTTTCTCAATATCACTTCTCAGAATACATTCCTGGTGGCTTTTGAAGGCATAGTAACTGAACATTGACAATATCTGGTGGGTACATTGATGATACTTGGTCAAAAAAAACATTCATCTAACTTTGAGATGGATTTTCTCTGTAAGGGAATTTCCGCCACATAAATCCAGATATCTCGAGAACAAGTGAAGATATTTGCATGAAATTTTGTGAGTGAGTAGATCTCACTCTGATCTATGTTTTGAGCCAAAGAAAACAGTAATATCCATGTTGGGGTGTCTTAGACACCTCAGCATAGGCCCTCAGGCCTGACCGCATTTTGAGGTCCCCTTCTAGACCCCCTAAAATTTTATTTGTTGTCAAATCTCCCAAACCTTTAGCTCAAAACCTTTCACATGATGTCCATAAAGTGTGTACAAAAATTCAAATCAATATATGGAATGGTTTTTGAGAAAAATTGAACTGTGTATTTCTACGTAGTGGGTGTCGGCTATCTTGGATCATGTGACCTGATTAGCATAATTACGTAAATTATATAAAAACTAGCACTCTGCCCGTGGGGATCCACGGGTTCTATTTTATGTAACTTCATGCAGCATTATAATGTCATCACATGCACCTCTATGATGTAATCACGTTGCTATGGCGTTTCCATAAACACTAAGGTGGCTGTCACGCGACCAATGTTTTTATAGTAACTAAAACTAAGTAACCATCAAGGGGAATACGCTGCGCTGACATTCCGCGCTCAGTGGAACACGAAGTCGCCTGCAAGACGGAGCATAATAGCGTCGGTCACGTTATGCTCCAGATTACGCGCTACTTTCTCTTGCGGCCTGGCATCTGTTTTTTGGGATTCGCAACTCCTGTGGATGAATTGGCTTGGGTTCAAAAGGGGGAATCCCCAGGAGAGGACATACAGGGGGAATCCCCAGGAGAGGACAAAGGGGGAATCCCCCCTGTACGTCTATATTATAATAGCGTTGCTCACATTATGCTGCAGATACGTGCCCGGCGGAGTCTAGCACCGATTAGCCGGACACAGTCGCCTGCAAGACAGAGCCAAACAGCGTCGCTCCTGCTATGCTGCAGATACGCGCCCGATGGAATCTAACACTGAGTGGCCGGACACACACGCACACACACAGAGGCCACTCGGCTATTATAATATAGATGCTTTCTTTCATCATAGCCATCAACATTGAAACCTTAAATCCAGTCTTTATTCAAAATTAGGTTACACCTAAAAATTGGGTTACACCTAACTTTAAGGGCACTCGGTAAAGCACATACCTCTGCCACGCCAAGGCAACTCTGTGTATTAGTTATTTTTGTTGGCTAATGTAGGGTATTGTAGTATTCTACCGCCAGGTGGCAGCAAAACCCAAAAGCACACCGATTGGAAATCCAGCCCATTGGAAACACTTCAAATCTCTGGCAGCATTGCTGGATTTGTACTTTGGCCTATATCTCAGCTGTACTTTGGCCTAGATATGCCTAAATTTAATCACTTGTTCCTCTTGTGGTACTCTAACAACCTGCAAAGTTTGGTTGAAATCTAAGCAGCCATTTTTGAGATACCCTGCTAACAAACAGACAGACAGACAGACAGATGACTAACGGAACAAAGTGACATGGTTGTCGATTTCGGCAACCAATAAACTAATGGAAGCAAAAACATAACCACTTTGACAGAGGTAATAAACACATGCTTTTCATTAACAGACCCCACACTATGGATCTACACTGCCCTCCAGAAGAATTAACACCCTTTAGTAAAAATGAGCAAATGTGGTGCTAAAAATTTCCACTATTGTTTATCCTCATGATCTTTCATTCAAAATATTTAATAAACAACCTTTAATTGTAAAAAAATATTGAAAGAAACATTAAATTCTTATATTGAGACAAATATTTTTCTCAAAAATATACACGCCATATTGGCACCTTCTCATTTAATATTTTGTGCAGCCTCTCTTCGCCAAGGTAACAGCTCTGATTCTTCTCCTAATGCACGATGAGGTTGGTGAACACATGCCATGGGATCTAAGACTATTCTTTCATAAATAATTGCTTAAAATTCTTGAGATTTCATGGAAAACGCATGTGTGATCTCCTCTTCAACTCATACCAAAGATGTTCTATGGGGTTGAGGTTGGTCAGACTGAGACGACCATGGCAAAACCTTGAATCTGCAGTCGGTTAACCATTCTTGTGTCAATTCTGAGGTGCGCTTTGGGTCATTGTCCTGCTGGAAGGTCCCACCATGGCTCGTTTAAGCTTCCTGGCCGAGGCTGTTTGGCTTTCATTTAATATCTGCTGGAATTTGATTGAGCCCACGATACCCTGGATCCTAACAAGATGACCAAGCTTTCAAAGAAAAGCAGCCCCTCAACAACATTAACCTTAGTCCTGGGGTGCCCCGGTGGCTTATCGGTCTAAGTGCATGTACCATAAAGGCTGTGTCCTTCCCGCAGCGACCTGGGTTCGAATCCAGCTCCGGTCATTTGCTGCATGTCTTCCCCCATTCTTCTCCCCAACTTTCCTGTCTCTCTACACTGTATAACCATCAAATAAAGGAAAAATTCCCAAAAAAATAATCTTAAAAAAAAACCCCTAGTCCTGCCGGGCACTGAAATATAGAGGACCCGCACGTTTCCCTGCTTGCTGGTTGTTGATATAAGTGCTGTGTCGTAAGACAAATTGGTGCAATGGCTATCAACGGCGAAAAGAGCCGTTGCACCAACACAAGTTAGGACACGGAATTACGACAGAAACTTACGTGTGGTGGGAGGTGATTTAGGTGTGCTGCGATCTTAAAATAAATCTCTTTTTTAATTTATATATAATAATCTCCACTTCAAGTATGTACATTTCAAGAAATTGCACGCAACTGTCTACATACCCCTCGGCGGCAAGTGGTCACGCTTTTAAAAAATCGTGGTTTAGCATTGCCGCATCCCAACTCTGAATTTCATCTCTCATTGTAGCATTTTTAGGAGATTATTACAGATTAATTAAACATAAAGAGATTCATTTTAAGCTCGCCGTGGATTTTAGACATATAAAAATACACAAGGTGGAGAACAATCTGTATAACAAAAAAAACCTGACATTGAGAAATAAATTATTGCAATCGCGCGAAATAGCCAAATGTAAGCCCACAAAAAATTGTGCAATCACATTCTTGCAAAACTGTGCCGTTCTATGGCCATTTAGTTTTCAAAATGCGATAATCAAACATGCTATCTTGATAAATTGGAGTATCTACTCATTCAACTTATTGAATGAGCAAATCTACTGTTTGATTACTGATTGAGCAAAGTAAATGAGGCCAGGCTTAGAGTAGCCTGATTGGTTAAACAAAGACAATTTTGTAGCCCTTTGCTTAGCTCCATTCAGTACGTCACCGAAAAATACTGATGTCAGTCAAGTTTTTTCCAGAAGAATTTCACACACCCTCTGATGTTTGGCACTTTCTGGGTCGTTCATTCAAGTCTGCACCGGAATGCTGTTTTTTTTTTTTTGCTATACTTCAGGGAAAAACCACCTCTTTGCTTTTGTGTGTGCTGTATGTAGCTGTCTTAGTTCTGTTCATTCTATGATACTAATGTTTATTTATATATTATTGTATATATCATACAACCCCAATTCCAAAATAGTTGGGACAGAGTATAAATTGTGAATAAAATCAAAACGCAATGACTTTCAAATCACACCAGCCAGTATTTTATTCACAATAGAAAAGAGATAACAAAGCAAATGTTGAAACTGAGAAATTTTACAATTTCATCCACAAAATGAGCTCATTTCAAATTTGATGGCTGCTACAGGTCTCAATAAAGTTGGGACAGGGGCCTGTTTACCATGGTGTAGCATCCCCTCTTCTTTTTAACACAGAGTGGAGGCATCTGGGCATTGAGGAGACAAGTTTCTTAAGTTTAGCCATTGGAATTTGATCCCACTCTTGTTTAATACAGGCTTCCAGCTGCTGGAGAGTTTTGGGTCTCCTTTGACTGACTTTTCGTTTAATTATGCGCCAAATGTTCTCAATCGGTGAAAGATCAGGACTGCAGGCAGGCCAGTTCAGCACACGGACTCTTCTACTACGAAGCGATGCTGTTGTAATAGCTGCAGTATGTGGTTTTGCATTGTCCTGCTGAAATACACAAGGCCTTCCTTGCAATAGATGTCGTCTGGAGGGGAGCATATGTTGCTGTAAAACCTTTATATACCTTTCAGCATTCATGGTGCTTTTTAAAACATGCAAGTTTCCCACACTATATGCACTAATGCATCCCCATACCATAAGAGATTCTAGCTTTTGAACTGAACAGTGATAACAGGAGGGGTGATCCTTCTCCTCTTTAGCCCCGAGGACACAACGCCCATGATCTCCAACAAAAATGTCAAATTTGGATTCGTCTGACCACAGGACACTTTGCTACTTTGCTACAGTCCATTTTAAATGAGCCTTGGCCCACACAACACGGCGGCGCTTCTGGATCATGTTCAACAATGGCTTCCTTTTTGCATGATTGAGTTTTAGGTGGCATCTGTGGATGGCACGGCAGACTGTGTTTGCAGACAGTGGTTTCTTGAAGTATTCCTGGGCCCATTTGGTAATGTCAATGACAGAATCATGCCGGTGAGTGATGCAGTGGCGTCTGAGGGCCCGAAGATCACGGGCATCCAGAAAAGGTCTTCGGCCTTGTCCCATACGCAGAAATTTTTCCAGTTTCTCTGAATCATTTGATGATGTTATGCACTGTCAATGATGAGGACTTCAAAGCCTTTGCAATTTGATGTTGAGGAACATTGTTTTTGAAGTATTCCACAATTTTTTTTTATGCAAGACTTCATGGGTTGGAGAGCCTCTGGCCATCTTTACTTCTGAGAGACTCAGCCTCTCTAAGACATCCCTTATATAGCCAATCATGTCATTAACATCATTAACTGATGCCAGTTAATGTAATTACTTGCTAAATGTTTTTTCAGCTGATTCTCTCATATATTCCCACATGGAAAGAATCTATATGAACATATATGTGCACATATGCAACCTATATGCCGCATAGTATATGCAGCATATATGCGCATATATGCCGCATATAGGCCAAATTCAGGTACATATATGTGCTTATAGAAGGCATGTAGGTCTCCTATATAGCTCATATACCCAGTGGCAGGTTCTGTTTGTCATACCTATTGTATAGCTCATATCTCACTTTTGCAACTGTCATACATGATGCCTAGCTCATATTTTTATTCTCAAGGTAATATCTGCATATTAGTCCAAAGTCCCTAACAGAAATAACAAGAATTTCACGCAATAACTTATTAATTGCATGTGAACATGTGAAATTGATTTGATCCTAAATACATGTTGACGTGTGACAATGGCATGTTATGTGTAAACCAGTCATTATTAACTATGGCAAGTGAGAGGAGACAAAAAGCTATGATATCAACACAAATATCTAATACTATTTGTTTCATTTTTTTTCCTGAAACATTAACAATAACAAGGTCATCAATTCTTTCTTGACCATACTAATTTCCATTCTATGAAGATTGAGTTGTGTATTGTGGAAGAGAAGGAAATGTATAAAAACAAAATGGTTTGATTATGTTTATTTCATCAATTAAGCATTTTTTCAAGTTTAAGTCACTGCCAGATTCACCACATTAGATAAAATTGGATTAACATCATTACAGCTCATACCCATCCACTGAAAGGTTATACACTACCCTGTTACATTCACCAAATGCAATGTTTTCTATCTTGTCTGTAATGCAGTTTCTAGATGAATATGGCTCAGAGGTCCTTAGTCTAAATGTAGCAAAATAAAACAAAAATAACAAAATAAAAGTACACAGAAGAACATACATTCACGTAAACATGCCTTTCAAAAGTCATTTTCATCCCCACATCTATTTGAGCATTTCACTGTGGTTAATGAATTTGACGACAAAGTCTACATTTCTATTCACAGTTTTAATGAACAGACACTTGTCTTTTATTTGAGATGATTGTATAGCAACAAAAGGTCCCAGACTTTTTCCTACAGGGATGAAATAACAAGGATTCTTAAATTCCCACACGGAAAGAACCTATACAAACATATTCATACATGTCAGCTGACGTCATAGACGCACGTGACCGCTCTCAAACTCTAGGCGCCGCCATTTTGGGTACTGACTTACAACAGGCCGTCTATCTGTCGCCCCGTGGGCTGTGATAAGAAGTCTCACAAAAAGAGTGGATTAACATTTTTTAATGATACGGCTCTTTTGAATGCTGCATTTTGATTAATGAATTACACTCTGATTCTACATTTTACGGTCTTTTATTTATGTATAACAGACTGTTGCGGAGTGAAACAGGCCGTTGCTAGGGACGCCGCTCTGATCGGAGGAGACAGAGGAGAAGCACTATGCAGGATATTTACCTTATGTTTCATTTTTACCTTCATTAAACAGCTTCAGACTAATTGTGATGTTTGATAAATGACTTGTAACTTGTTACAGGGAGAGTGGAGGCTCCTTCCACGTTGTGGCTGGAAACCAAAACTGCGATCAGAGCCTCGGACCCAGTGTCACAGCTCTCGTCTACGAGGCATGCATGTCCGTGTTAATTCTTTACCTCAAAGTTTCAAACACGTTTACGTCAGTAGCGCAGCCACAACTTAAAATTGCCTGGGCAATAAATATCTCTTTAAAACAACTAGTTCTGCCTCGATCGCAATCATTTTTTTCTAATTAACTACGCCTTCAATACGATAACACTCTGTAATATCAGGTGTTGCTTGTTCACCTCGTTCAGGCAAAACGACAATCATTCATTTGGATGCGCAATTTTGTGCATTTCAAATCTCTGTCTTTGGTTCAGTTTGAATAATTCAATCGATCATGAAGCACAGGTTAGATCGCCTGATGAGCTGAAAAGGTAGCGCGGAAGTTCCAGAACAGTTTACCTCTCGAAAAGTATTATTAAAACTAAGCACAACTTATGAGTAACTTATTTTGCTGAACTAAATTATTCCTATTGATTAGTCGCCCTTAGATCGCACCACAAAAGAAGCCGTGTCTTTTTTTGCCAGTTAATTATTCATATAAATGGAAATAGCTTTAACAAAGGAAAATGGCTGAGAACAAGTTAGGTATAATAATTGTAATAAACCGATGTTGTGTGGCCGCTCAATTTTCAGGTGTGGCTACGCCACTGATATGAAAAACACAAAATTGCACATCCAAATGAATGATTGTCATTTGCCTGAACGAGGTGAATAAGCAGCACCTGATAGTGCGGAGTGTTTTCGGATTGACTGTATAGTTAATCAGAAAAAAATGATCGAGTCAGAACGAATAAATGTTTTAAAGAGATGTTTAGAACCCACACAAGTTCTGGCTATGCCACTGGTTTACGCTCATTAAAGAAAGAAAGACCGAGAAACAGAAAGATAACTTACAACGAAAAGCTCGTTCGAGGTGGTATTTCATTGTCAACTCACGAACGTTGGATGGACTGATCAGGTATTTTACGAATACGATATTTTACTTTCCAAATGTATTTTCCAAATTAACTTACTATATCAAAGTGTACGGATATCCGACTGATGTCATTATTATCATTAATAGTAAGTATTTCATTATTCCATCATAACAATCCCATCGTCAAAACTCAAAATCATATCTGCACCCCTGAATTTCCCATTTCCTCATTATCATCATCATTTGATAATTATTCCATCAACTTCAATTGTTTCCGAATACCGAATCGCCGTATTCATCATCAATATTACTATCAACCGGGACTATAAATCACAACGACAATAAATTTGTCATGTATTTTGTATCAATATCATCAAAATTCATCATCATAACTATTGAAATGAAAAAGAAAAAAAAAACCATGACGCCGATGAGATCGAAAGGCAGCTAGCGAGCGCGAGCTGACTAGACCAAGGAGGTGGGGATTAATACAATCTTGATTAAAATCTCCAAATTGACACTGACTGATTCTCCATCTGTTTCCCATTCAAGTAAGTTGATAAGCTAATCGTTGGCGCACGACAGTCGTGAGCTACAGGAATAAATAATGCAGCCTACATAAGCGAATGTCTGGGTGATGCCATTAATGATTACCCATCATTTTATCGTGTGCACAATCAATGTTCTGATTTTAGGCAAACGGGTATTGAAATTTTCTTCCCGGGACCCGAACCTTTCGGGCGGGACCCGGGTACCCGGTTTTTAGTCACAGGCCAACACGCAACAGAGGAGGGTGAGCAAAACAGCGTAGAAGTGACAGGACTTGCAGATTTGCGAAATGATGCAATTTATAAATCGATAAAAGTCGTATTTTGATCAACATTACGTCTGAAATTAATAATTTCACTCATAAGCCGTGTAATGAGCGGGATAATGTAGAGTTAGTCTGTTGTTATGGAGAAATAGAGACTGAGACATCCTTCATCGTAGCCCATACAGTCTATGGTCGCAGCTGTGCCTCGGTCCCTGGTAGGTACTCAAGATGGTGCTCACAACAAAAACGTCAGGTGACTGAAATCCATGATTAGGTTTAATCCCCGCCTTGTATCAACCAGCAATTGTCGGCAGCTCTTTTCAGAAGTAGCGCGCAATTGGCCAATGCGCTACAGGGATGCAAATTGTGAAGGGCCTACTGGGAAGGGTTATGTAGATTGGAGTTCCCATAGGCACGTCCTGTTGGCTAGACAGGCGCTTATAAATAAGATTCTGACCATTCATCTAATGATGTACTCTCTGCCCTTGTCCTGAGGGTGCGTGGTTTTGCCAGGTTAATGTATAAAAAGCAATCGCTGACGGTCGTGGGCTGTGTACAGACTGCACACTCTCCTCAACTGTCATCAGGAGGCCGCATGTGCGAATGAGCCTAATAAGAGCTTGCACATAGATCCCTAATTGGATATCCCAGATTCGGGCGGGATTGGAAATGCCAAAGAAGAAAAAACATTGGAGTTTTAATTGCCCGTTTTCATATATTATAGGTTGATATAGGTACATATATGTACCAGAATATATGAAAACGGCCAATTTTATGTATGTTGCATATTTGCGCAACCTATATCTGGCCCTATATTAAAACCTATATGTTTATATAGGTTCTGTCCGTGTGGGTTAATTGCTTTTTCAGCCCTTTTTTGCCTGTGTCCCAACTTTTTTGAGACCTGTTGCAGCCAGAAAATTTGAAATGAGTTCATTTAGTGGATAAAAATGTAAAATGTCTCAGTTTCAACATTTGAAGTGTTATCTATGTTCTATTGTAACTAACATATTGGCTCATGTGATCTGAAAGTCTTTGCATTTTGATTTTATTCACAATTTACACTTCGTCCCAACTATTTCGGAATTGGGGTTGTATAAACTGCTCATGCATGCATACATACATACATTACACCATCCAAAATTGACTATTTGCCACTCAGATTTGACCTTCCTAAAATTGGAGACACCAGTCAGGACTTCACGGCCAGGGATGTTTGTTTATGTCATTTAGGACATGGCCTAAGACATATCTTAAGATACGGATTTTACGACACGCATAAGAGTTTTTGGTGAAATGGCAGTTACGACATGTCTCAGCGCTGTCCTAAGTTTGGTGTCTTACGACAAACACTTACGATACGTTTGGTGCAACCGGCCCCTGGACCAGATGCCCGAACCACCTCAGCTGACTCCTCTCAATGCCAAGGAGTAGCAGCTCCACCCTGAGTTGCTCCCGGATGTCTGAGCGCCTCCCCCGATCTCTAAGGGTGAGCCCAGCCACGCCATGGAGAAAACTCATTTAGGCCGCTTGTACTTGTGATCTTGTCTTTCGGCTTATGACTATAGGTGACGGTTGGTATGTAGATTGACAGGCAACTCAAGAGCACCCCCTCTGGTCAGAATGATACAAGAAGCGCCATCAAAAATATGCCTGTTATGTCAGAATTTTGCTTAAGTTCGTCAGTCTCAGTTTTGGCGATGTGATTGACAATGTGGCTCATCGTCATGAGTACGGTGCCTGTCAAACCAGTAGGCCTACAAGTATACCACAGGTCGCTGTTAAAAAATATATTGTCACCCAAAAAAATGTCTAGGTATTTTGTAATACTTTACAGTAGACATTAAAAACTCAAAAGAAGTTTGATCACAAATTTGCCATTTTCCTTCGACCAACTATGAGCTTGAAATCATCATTGGAAAATGTCCCTCTTCAGTTATTTTACCAAATGAACCAACCGCAGTGGCGGGCGATTAAAAAAAAAAAAAAAAGAATTTAATTTCAGCAGAATGTTTGTCCTGCCATTAGGCATTTTGACAGTTACTACTGTCTTGCAGACAGTCATTACCTCAAACAAACTAAAGACCCTCTGAACATCTGACAGCGCGCCACTGCCCGTGATGCAACAAAGATTATAATATTTAAACTTCTCAAGCAGCACATTAACAATAAATCAACTAAACACATTCAGACATGCCATTTTTTTTAAAACTAACATGCCTAAGTACAATCAATGTGATTTCTGTTCATCATAAAAATGAAATTTGGACATCCAGGTAATGACAAGGTCCTAAAACAGGATGTCATGGTTTTTGGAGGCTGGCGATCTTTCTTTGTTACTCTCGTCCGGAACGATATCGTTTTGCCCACAATCGGATTCTTTGGCCAGCTGACATTAATTGTGGGCGGCGCCCGGACTCTATTTAAGCCCAAGTTCCGCCTCGCTAGAGTGTCAGTGTTACCATTGCACTGTAGCCCGTAGGTTCTCTAGCTAGAGAAGTGTTGAGGAATTAGTTGCAAAAAAGAAAGTGTTAGTTAGTAAAGGGAATCTTTCTCTTTCCTTTTCTCTCTCTGTGCACCGTCTGGTGCTTTGTCTTTTTATCTCGGTTCCCGAGTTTTTTCCTTTGTTTCGTACTGTCTAGCTCGTTCTGCTTCCTTATTTTCTCGGACTAGATTTATGTCAGTTGGAAGCGCAAGTTTCTCTCTCCTATTTTGTCTGTGTTTGTCTCTCTTACATTCCTGTATTTCCTTTCGATCCGGCCACTGCATTTGTCGTGTCAAAACACCAGCCATCACAGTAGACTCTGGCCAACATGGAGACATCAGCTGTGGCCAAGATTGAAAAGGTTGTCAACAGTCAGCAAGCCATGCTTTCTGGTCTCGGCAAGGGGCTCTCCAGCCTGGGCAACCAGCAGGCTGGTTTGGCTGAGAGACTCCGCCTTCAGGAGAAATCGTTGCAAAAGCAGGAGAGCGTTCTGTTAAGCTTGACCGAGAGTATCAGATCCCTGTCTACACAAGTTTCGCAAAATGTTGCACAAGCATTGCCCACACACCTTCCTCGAGAACCAAAATTACAATTGCCCCAAAGATATAGTGGCGAGGCCGGAAAATGTAAGGATTTCATCGCCCAAGGTGAGATATTTTTTAAGGCTCAGCCGTCAAGATTTGTTAATGAGGATTCTTGGGTGGCATTTATATTATCCCTGTTGGCTGGCACAGCACTCACTTGAGTCGGCCCACTTATCAGATCTAATTCACCAGTCGTAAATTCTGTGGAGGCTCTTGTTAGGGAGATGGTGTCAGTTTTTGATCAGGATGTTTGTGGTCAGGACGCGGCTACGCGTTTGATGCATCTGAAACAGGGCAAAGAAAGTACCGCAGTTTTCTATTTTATTTTGCTCCCTGGCGACAGAGACAGGCTGGCCGGAAGCTCCTCTTATGACTGTGTTCAGTCATGCCCTCTCTGAGGAGGTAAAAGACGCTGTTGGCTACATTGGAGCCCTGTTCGACTTTAGATTCTTTGGTTCGCACTGCTGTGCGAATTGACAATCGCATCCGCGAACATAACAAGGAGAAACTAAACAGATTGCCGCTTGCTGACAATGGGGCCAAGGCTGCAAGTGGCGAGTGTGCGGTTCCTATTCCACCCATTGAAAATTCCACTCCGGTTGAGGCCATGCAGGTAGATGGCTCGTTTGAGAGTCGGACTCACAAACCTGCTCGCAGAAGAATAATCTGCTTTAATTGTAATAAACCGGGTCATACCCGTCCACGTTGCCCAAAGCTTCAGGGAAACGGAAAATCCCTCTAGCGGTTTGGGGGGCACTAGAGGGGCAGACCCAATTTCCTGTCCAAACACTAATCCCTGTTGAACTGACTGTGGGGAGCAAGAGAGTTATTATCGAAGCATTCGTGGATTCGGGCGCCATGAATTGTTTCATGGATGTTGAGTGGGCTAGGAGGCACTCCATTCCCACCTGTCCTCTTTCACAGCCACGCTCTGTGAGAACTTTGGACGGTTGCCGGCTCGGGACGGGAGTTATAACTAAGGTTTCTGAACCGCTAAATATGTTCATTTCCTTTGGTGGCCATTCGGAGGAGGTCCGGTTCTTTATAATCAGTTCCCCTGCTTTTCCCATTGTTTTAGGGCATTCTTGGCTACGGGAACATACGCCTTGCATCACTTGGGGGGAACAGAATAATCCTATTGTCCGCTGGGGCGCCAACTGTAGGTCTCATTGTAGAGAGAATGTGACTTGTTTTCCCAGACATCAAGCTATGGGGCAGGCTGATGCCTGGAGCGAGTGTGAAGAGGTTGTCTCACCGTACCCTCCTAAACTAGAAAAAGGGGCAGAGGAGGGGTTGGAATGGGATACTCAATTTGATTGACGTCAGCCAGAGGACGATTATCTTTTAGAGGATTTTTTCGATTCTGAATCAGTCACCTGTGAGGTTGCGTTCAGGAACCAAGCGCGAGAACTAAGTGATCCAGCAAACTTGAATTTTATTAAAGCTGGGTGGTGAACCCCCGCAGAGCAGGAAGCAATGGTACACAAACCAAAATCAGAATCCCAGGGGCGTAATCCAAGTCGTACACAGGGCAGCAAACACAATAATCAGGGTTGGGCAAAACAGGTTCGCTATACTGGTGCAGGAAAATCCAAGACAAAGCCAAAATCAGAAACAGGGACGGTCCAGTCAGAAGAGTAACACAAAGAGTACAAGGCATAAACTATCGCAGCACAAGCAAACAAAGGGAAACGTTCTGACAAGAGCTGGTTGTGAAATGACTGCTTAAATACACGTAGGGGAAGTCACATGCTATGATAGGGAACAGGTGAAATGGATCAGACTAATTAACTAGGGAACAGACATGAGGAAGTACCTAACCACATGAAATTGGCTAAAGCCAAAACACGGACAGAGATCACAAAGACAGCCTATAACAAACACACGGCTGCGCTTAGGGAGTTCTAACGTGCACAGATAATGAGAGGCAGAACAGAGTTAAACAGGTGCGGAGAATCCACTGAAGCACAGCAAAGTAAATTGAGTAAAGACAAGGGGCGGAGACTAGAATAGAGCGAGTGCTGAGAGCTCGTTAGTCAGTAAAGTGCGGCTATACAATCCCTAGTGCTCATTAGTAAGTTAGTACTATAAACAATGTTAGTCTTTGTTAGTAATTTAACTAAAATAACAAACTGTTAGTACTGTTAGTAATGACAGAACAGCAAGGTGAAGGAAGCAAATGAGATTAGAAGGAATAATTGAAAACCCAGAAACCATGAAATCACCCGAAAGCGAGGCATGCAATACTGGGGCAATAAGCTGTCACATGACTTAAGACCAGACAGGGGAGACAAAGTGCAATGCATGGCATGGGAAAAACAATAACCGGAATAATAACTGTAACTATGGAAAATGGCAGGAATACAAGACAAAACAAGACAAGGGCAAATCAAAAACATGGCATGGACTCAGAACACATGGCTTAGAATCAAGGTCATAACGAAAACATGGTCAGGCAACAGCAGAATCATAACATCACCGAGACATTAGGTTCTGAACAGGGTAAGGAATTGGGGGCCACCCTGAACTTTGGTTTGCCTTCTAATGTTCCTAATGATTATGCTGATCTCGCCGAGTTTTTTAGTAAACAACGAGCCTCAACTTTACCTCCTCATTGCCCGTACAATTGCGAGATCAATCTCTACCCTGGTACTACCCCTCCTAGGGGTTCACTATACTCGCTGTCAGGGCCTGAGCGTAAGGCCATGCGAGAATACATTCAGGAAGCTCTTGCCAATGGTTTTATTCGGCCGTCCACGACTCCTGCTGGAGCGGGGTTTTTTTTGTGTGAAAAAAGGATGGCGGTTTGAGACCCTGTATTGATTATAGGGGTTTGAATAAAATCACCATTAAAAACCGATACCCCCTTCCGTTGATGAATTCCACATTTGAACGTCTGCAGGAGGCGTCATTTTTTACCAAGCTAGATCTCCGTAATGCTTATAACTTAGTTTGCATCGGGAGGGGGACGAATGGAAAACGGCATTTAACACTCACGACAGGCATTCCGAATATTTGGTCTTGCCGTTCGGATTGGTTAACGCCCCCTCGTGTTTCAGGCACTCGTTAATGACGTCCTCCGAGAGATGTTGGAGAAATTCGTCTTCGTTTGTCTTGACGACATTTTGATTTTTTCTTCAACACTCTTGCAGCATAAACAACATGTCAGACGTGTGCTTGAGGCCCTCCTTAATGCTAAGCTTTTTGTCAAGGAGAAATGTGCCGAGAAATGTGTCTTTCACACCCAAACTGTCTCGTTTCTTGGCTTTATTGTTTCCAAGGGGTCGGTCCGCATGGACCCGGACAAGGTGGCTGCAGTCAGGAATTGGCCTGCCCCTCAAAGTGTTAAGGAGGTCCAACGCTTCTTGGGCTTTGCTAATTTTTATCGGAGGTTTATCCGTAATTTTAGTGCAGTTGCTGCCCCCATTATTGCGCTGACCAGGAAGAAGACCTCCTCAGCTTTTTTTTGGTCTCCAGCAGCTGATGCTGCCTTTCAGGAATTAAAGAAACGCTTTAGCTCAGAGCCCATTCTGGTTTTGCCCAATCCCTCCCTCCCATTTGTGCTGGAAGTGGATGCTTCAGAAGTTGGCGTGGGTGCTATTTTGTCCCAGCGCCCACTTTGGGATAATAAGCTACACCCATGCGCATACTTCTCCCGGTCTTTGTCCACCACGGAGAAGGATTACAGCATTGGTGACCGGGAAATATTGGCGGTCAAGTTGGCGCTTGAAGAGTGGCGCCACTGGTTGGAGGGAGCTGAACACCCGTTTGTGGTATGGACAGACCATAAAAATCTCCAGTATATTCAGCAGGCCAAGCGACGTAATTCCCGGCAGGTGCGGTGGTCATTGTTCTTTAACCGCTTTAATTTCACGCTAACTTACCGCCCTGGCTCTAAGAACATTAAGCCTGACGCCTTGTCACAAATTTACGACCGCTCTGATTGCGATCCTACCCCGGAGCCAGTTATTCCAGCTGCTGATTGTGGCGCCCATTCAATGGGAGATTGAGGCGGTGGTTCAGGAGGCTTTGAAGACCGATCCCGGTCCTGGGGGGGCCTCCTGGCTGTTTGTTTGTCCCGCCTAGGGTTAGGCTACAGGTCCTCCAGTGGGGACACTCTTCCTGCTTGGCGGGGTCCCCGGGAGCCCATCGGACTAAGCAGTTCCTAGCCCGATGTTTTTGGTGGCTCGGTATGATGAGGGACATTTGGGAATTTGTTGCTGCCTGTGGCATATGCTCCAGGAACAAGACTTCCCACCTCCCTCCCTATGGTCTGCTGCGACCATTGCCCGTTCCCAGGCACCCTTGGACGCATATTGCGCTGGATTTGTTACTGGGCTGCCTGTGTCTGAAGGCAACACGGTCATCCAGGTCGTGGTTGACCGTTTTTCTAAGGCCGCTCATTTTGTCGCGCTACCCAAGCTGCCTTCAGCGCGGCCCTTCTTGTGGTTAATCATGTGTTCCGGCTGCATGGGATTCCGCAAGATGTTGTCTCTGACCGAGGCCCTCAGTTTACGGCCAGATTCTGCTGGGCATTTTGCAAACAGTTGGGGGCCACTGTGAGTCTCTCCTCTGGGTTCCACCCAGAGACCAACGGGCAGACTGAGCGTACTAATCAGTCTTTGGAAAACACTCTTTGATGTTTAGCGGCGGATAATCCATCCTCATGGAGTCGATTTTTAGCATGGGCCGAGTATTCCCATATCTCACTGAGTAATTCCTCCACGAGTCTTTCCCCGTTTGAAACTCAGGTGGGTTACCAACCCCAACTGTTTCCTGAGACTGAGAATGATTCCGAGGTTCCCTCAGTCAACCATTTCATTCGTCGCTGTTGGTGGTTTGGACCAGGTCCGTTCTTTGTTGTGCTCGGGGCTCAAACAAAAATCCGCCGCTGATAGGAGGCGTCGTTTGGCCCCATCTTATCGGGTCAGTCAGAGAGTTTGGCTGTCTACCCGGGACCTCCCCTTGAAGGTAGAATCCCGAAAACTGGCGCCCCGCTATATTGGCCCGTTCAAGATAGTGCGGAAGATCAATCCGGTCACTGCCCAGTTAAAGCTCCCTAGATCTTTACGCATCCATCCGTCATTCCATGTCTCTCGGATTAAGCCAGTTAGCACTAGTGTCCTGGCACCTGCCGACACACCCCTGCCGCCACCACGAATGGTTGAGGGGGGCCGGTTTACACCGTGCGCGGCATTCTTGCCGAGAGGTGTGTAGGCCGTGGGGTCCAGTTTCTTGTTGACTGGGAGGGATATGGCCCTGAGGAGCGCTGCTGGGTCCCTTCTCGGGATATTCTGGATCCCACACTCATTTCTGAGTTCCGCGCACGGGGTTCCTTGGGGACTTCTGGAGCTGTCCCTTAGATGGGGGGGGGGTCCTGTCATGGTTTTTGGAGGCTGGCGAGCTTTCTTTGTTACTCTTGTCTGGGACGATATCGTTTTACCCGCAATCGGATTCTTTGGCCAGCTGGCATTAATTGTGGGCGGCGCCCGGACTCTATTTAAGCCCAAGTTCCTCCTCGCCGCCTTTGCTAGAGTGTCAGTGTTACCATTGCACTGTAGCCCGCAAGATCTCTAGCTAGAGAAGCGTTGAGGAATTAGTTGCAAAAAAAGAAAGTGTTAGTAAAGGGAATCTTTCTCTTTCCTTTTCTCTCTCTGTGCACTGTCTGGTGCTTTGTCTTTTTTTCTCAGTTCCTGAGTTTTTTCCTTTGTTTCGTACTGTCTAGCTCGCTCTGCTTCCTTATTTTCTCAGACTAGATTTATGTCCGTTGGAAGCGCGAGTTTCTCTCTCCTATTTTGTCTGTGTTTGTCTCTTACATTCCTGTATTTCCTTTCGTTCTGGCCACTGCATTTGGCGTGTCGAAACACCAGCCATCACACAGGAATGTATAACAAGGGCAGATGCATTTCGACATTTTGTGTAGAACTTGCATTGAGCTTTTATTTATATAAGCAGCTATGTTCACGGATTGCGCCTGTTTCCTAAAACTTTTACTGTGCTCAAGATCTCTAATTAATACATCGGTCAGAAAAATTACAACATAGTTGTGAGGGCTTTGAACAAAATGCAGCACCCAGACAAACCCTTCATTTGTGCTCCTGAATTTGTACACATTGGGATAATGAGTCCCAGAAAAATTTAGAAATGATGGCACGTTATTGCAGTAATGGCAATACTAGCATGTCTTGACCAAATACATTGCACTTTATTTGAAATACATAATCCTTCAGCCACCAGTAAAATATAAACAGACCAGTAACATCACAGTAACATCCATTTTCCCAAAATTCAATGAAGAATTCATAGTTTTGCTCAATAATTAAAACATCATTATTTTATTTTCAAATAATTAGGGGCATAAATCCATAAGTATAAACCCAGTTCAAAGACTAACAGAAAAATCAAATGAAGATGGTCATATTGAAAAGTGTTTAATGTTGTGGGCTGGAGTTATGCCACTGCCTATAAGCTTCATGCACAATTTCAAATTAGATGGGCACGTATCTGGGAAAATTTTCAAAGAAATTGGATTAATGTTGACATATTGGAAAATTGCCACATTGCCAACTTGGCTCAGTCTTTCATAAGATGAACAAACAAAAAAAAAAGTAAATTAAATATTAAATAAAAAGATATCACATCTCAGGATGTTCCAGGTTTGGCAGTAGGGTGCACAACTTGGTTCCCAGGGGGCGGTCTCTGATGGCTCTGTTGAGAACTCACATTGGAGTAAAGCCCATCAGTCCCCTGAGGTCCGTCATTAGTCATTACTTCTGAATAGGTCAGTTCCATGGCTGCTGGGGTCTGCAATAAGGGGGAAATAATTGTTACACTCGGAGGTGGAGAGTCCAGATTCAGATAATAAAAGCCTTACCCAGGATTATGGGCCAATCACCACTCAGGACTTGTTAATTAGCCATGTCTTCATCAGAAATTAAAATTTATTAGTTAAATAAGCTGGCAGAATTTATGGGTGGAACAAATACATAGAAAGTCTTTTCTGACCCCAAAATGTACTCCGCTGCTGACACTTCAAGTATATTTCCATCTAAAAGTTAGTACAATTCCAGTCCTGCAGGGCTGCTAAACTTGCTGGACTTTGTTCTGCAGTTACCTTAAGTCTAATTTTTGTGAAATATCAACATATAAACTAAGGTGGTTCATGTTTGTACTGTAGCTGGTGCCTATTTATGACCCCTCAAAATGTAAGTGAGCTAATTGAAAGATTAACAGCAGAAGTCGACTCTAAATTCTGAACTGGGTTGTGAAACACATCTGAGTCGCTATGAACTTTTATAAAAATACCACCACACATCAGGAGCGTAATTAGATTAATCACAGTATATCAGGCATGTAAAGTGTTCGCCTTATACAAGCTTCATAACCACTAGGCCAATGTTAATACACTACCTGACAAAAGTATTAGGACGTCACTATTTATGTGTATGATTTTCTTACATTGCAGTAGAAAACACTGAATGTATCATGTTTGGAAATAGTTGTTTATTCAAATAAAAATACAGACCCCATTTTGGATACACCATACTGAATTACTGTATGTCTCGACCCTCTTTTTAGAGAATCAAAATCACCCCATGTGCCACACCTGATCATAATGATTGGACCAATAGTAGCCATTGATCTTCCATTATGACAAGGACACAATTCCAAACTTGTAAATTTATGATAATATCTCTCACTTATGACAGACCAAAATTGAGAGTTTTTCATACAGAGAAAAAGTATGCCAATATGTATATCTGTAGCTTCCCCAAATGTTCAATAATGTTCTGTGATGTTTAAAGGTACATTTTAGGACACTATTAAATTCATAAAACACTCGCATATATAAGGCGTACATCAAAAGTTGAGTGAGAATGAGGAACGTCCCAATACTTTTGTCAGGTAGTGTAAATTCAAGGCAAGTTAAAACATTATTTTCCGTGGCCTGTTCACATTAAACATTGAAAGGGGATGATACACTGTTTATGAATCCAATGATCACAGTCATTCAAAGTACCTCTTCCTCTGTTTTTGCAACAACCGGTCTTGTTTTGCCTGAAAGAAAATGGGGTTTGGAGTCATGCGAATACAAGTTTGTACAATGTTTGAGCAAAGTGGTCATGTAAAATACTGCAACAGTGGATGCACGGCACTGAAATGTAGTACAGAAAACTGATGTTGCTTAACAAAACTTGCTTTATTTAGAAAAGCAAAATGAACAGAGATTAACATCTAATGCCTACAGAATTTGTTGTTATAGAAAGCACTCTCATTTTCTTTACTTTGAGAAGGGCTGGGATAATAGAAAATTCTTTACAGTTGAATTCTATAGCCATTTTTTTGTTTTTCTCATGAAAGGTGAATTGGCAAAGATATGGGAAACCACTTCCTCACTTGCTTAAGGAGTTTGCATTGATGCAAAATTAATAAATGTATACCAAGCCGAAGGAAATTACATATTTATTCTGCTTTGAAAGCATTTGAATACACAGTGCGGCCCATAAATATTGGGCAGTAATACCATTTTGCTGTTTGTAGTCATACTCACACACATTGCATTTGAAGCGACCGCCAAATTTAATTTGCTGGAATATAAATTCATATTGTACCACATAGAAATTTCATTCATTCTCTTTGAGTCAGTCCCGGCCATATCTTTATCCCACAAGAGAGCAGCGTGGATTGACTTGGTGTTGTCATTGCATCATTGACTCATGGTTCTGTTGAACCTTCTCTAAACAGTAGAAATGACTTCGGCCAAACGATAGAGAAAAGTCTCTGGCACAAATCTAACTTCACACTTTACTGCTGTCAACTCCCCAGCATCAGAGCCTTCCTCACAGGGGCTAGTAGGAGTAACACTATGGACAAAGTAAGGGAATAACAACATGGTTTTCTACACTGAAAACAGACTGTTGCCATCGCATTATGATTTGCTTACGTTTGATCTTCCACACGATAAGTGCGGACAGACAGCAGTACAATAGGAGGACTCCTGGAGAAGTGGCAAGAGCGGGTAACTTGGAGGCTGACCCACTGTCAGGGCTGAAAATACAAAGGAAGCAAAAAGGGTACAGAGATTCAAATGAGGCAAATTGACAGAAACATGCTCCGTTGTGTCAAGATATTCTCTAACAGCAGACTACATTGGGGCCTACGAGTATTTTGGAAGTGACACCGCTGTCTACCATGTGTCCTGCATGGTACACTTAATATGGATGTAAATATCCTCAGATTAAATCTAACTGCCTGGGATTATTTACTTCTGTATACAGTGAACCTTGTCGGAATCGGCCACTTAAAACTGTGCCACAGAGCAAATATCGCATCTGTCTTTGCAGAACAGGTTTACATTCTACGCTATAGTCCTCATTAATGCTTATGTCTATCGCAGACTTTAGTACATTATTGTTGACGAAACTTTGCTAACATTGATACGCAATTTGATATTTTTAAGAGCCATGCCAGGTATGACAATATATTATTACTATTATGGGTTCAAGTAGCAAAGCTACATCCTCCCAGATGTTGCGTCTCATTTGTATAAAATTTGGTATGCAGCATCGCCAGGCCAGTATCTTTAAAATGTTATATAAATACAATATGCTTTCATTACAAATCTACAGCGCTGTGAAAAAGTATTCATACCCTTCTTGATTTCTTATATGTTTGCATTTCTAACATCATATGCATTTGTCACACTTAAATGTTTCGCAACATCAAAGTAATTTGAAGTCAGACAATGGTAACTCAAGTAAATGTAAAATTCAGTTTTTAAATGATGATTTCATTTATTGAAGGAAAATGCTATACAACCCTACCTGGCCCCATGTGAAAAACAGTAATTGCCCACTTAGTCACTAAATGAACCAGTTAAACAAATATAATTGATAATTGGGTTTAATTTTCCTGGACACAACCAGGCAGGATTACTGCCAGCTCTGCTAGGTCTAAACATCACTTAAAAAGAACCAGTTTAGAAATGTGAAGTAGGAAAGGGATAACACATGGTGCTGCAATCTAAAGAAGTTCAAGAACAGATTAGAATCAAAGTGCTTGACTTCTATCAGTCTGTAAAGGGTTACTAAGCCCATTCTAAGACTCTGGGTGTTGTGTTTTATATAGCTGTAGTTGTGGGTTCGAAATATGGATAGACAGTTCGCACGACAGTCTTTCAAGACACAGGTGATCTGCTGGTTCAACCATTCACTCTACTGCGGGAACATGTTCTTCTTCTCGCACAGATATTGTCCTTTGCGCGTCCATCAACTCGCCAGTGCGCATAATTAATCATCGATCAGCCGATTGCATCGCCATATACTACATCCCCCCTTTTAAGATCAAAAGTCCCCTTTGATAGCTGGTATTTGAATGCATTTTAACTGAACATACTTTTATCAGTATATAACAACTTAAGCAATCTTTATACCATTTTTTTTTTACATTCTAAATACCAGTCCTTTTTTTGTAACTCTTTCAATGCTAATAAATACTAATTTTTTCTTATAAACATTTTCAGTGTCCTTCACTCCATCCTTTTTTTTCTTTTTTTTTTTTAGAGAACAGGGTCAGAGGTTCCAGAACTTAACCCATCATTGGAGCTCAACCCTCAGTGTTGGCTCATTTCAAAGTCATGGTACCTAACAGGTAGTACCACCATTCTCCCGCTTCTTGTAGGAGTGGATGAACTGTGGCCGTGGTCCTCAGCGGAGGAGGAGTGCTGTCGTGTGTGTTCCCGTGGCTCAGCGGTTTCCCCGTGTGAGTCTACTGACTGTTCCAGTGACTCCGGATCTTGTTCTTTATGAAGACTGGGTGGATTCGCTGCAGGTGACGTCTGCTCCTTCTGAAGATGACACCAGATGGAGTTTTCACATTGTAGGAATGTGGCTCTTCTCTTTTGTTCACTACTGTTGCTGGCATCCAGCCGCGTCTCGTGTCCATGTGAACTGTTGCACCTGGAGCAAATTCAGGTAGAGGCTTCGAGTTTTGATTGTAATAATGTTCCTGTCTCATTTGGAGATGTGTCAGCCTATCATGAACTCCTCTTGGTGTAGCTGGTTGTAAAACAGCTGTTGAGCAAGGTAGGGTGCTTCTTAGCATTCTTCCCACGAGCACTTGAGCCGGGGAAACATCCGTGCCTGCTATCGGCGTGTTCCTTAAAGCTAGCAAAGCTAAGTATGGGTCAGTTCTTGTCTGTGACGCTTTTTTGATGGCATACTTCACTGTATTCACTGTCCGTTCTGCTAGCCCATTAGACTGCGGATATCCGGGACTGGAGTGAGTGAGTTTTATTCCCAATGAAGCTGCAAATTCCTTCATCTCTGCGCTTGCAAACGGAACGTGATCACTCACCAGTTCTTTCGGAATGCTGTGTTGGGCAAAAATTGCTTTCATCTTCTGGATTACTGTGTTGGCAGTCTTGTTCGGCAGATGGAGGACCTTGGGATATTTCGACAAATAGTCCACCATGATAAGGTAGGAGTGCCCCTTGAGCTCAAAAAGGTCCGCTCCGATTTTCAGCCACGGCAGCTCAGGGATCTTGTGTGATTTGAGCGGTTCTCGCTGATTTTGTGGCTGGAGCTGCTGACATGGAGCACACTTTTCCAACATGCTCTTGATGTCACGTGTCATCCCTGGCCAGAACATCAGCTTTCTATTCTGCGCTTTTGTCCTCTGGATGCCTTGGTGAGATAAATGTAGCCTCTCCAACATCATCTGTCGGGAACTTCGGGGAATCACAATCCTGTCACCAACTATCAATACTCCATCTTTGATGCTAATGGCACTTCGCATTGTCCAAAATGGGTAGAGACTGGTGTCAACACTGCGTTGCCTTTTCGGCCAGCCATTGTGGTGTGTTTCAACCACTGCCTGGAGCACACTGTCTGCTGCTGTGGCTTCTTTATGCATTTTGAGCATGTCTGCGCCCAGAGCAGCTGTGGCTTCCAGTGAGTGCACCACTCTCGAACAGATCCTCATTTTCATTGTCAGCCCGTTCAGTGACAAAGGCACGGCACAGGGTGTCGGCCACGAGCATGTCCTTGCCAGGTGTGTATACCATCTTTAAGTCATAGCGCTGCAACTGCAGTAGCATGCACTGGAGTCTTGCTGGGGCTTTGCTCAGATGTTTCTTCATGATTACGTCCAGTGGCTTGTGATCCGACTGGACCGTCACTGTGTTGAGGTAAACATACTGGTGGAAGCGTTTGGCCGCGAATACTACCGCTAGCAGTTCTTTCTCGATCTGAGCATAGTTTTTTTCAGACTCTGTGAGCGCTCGTGAGGCGTAGGACAGTGGTCTTCCTTCCTGTAGCAGACACACACCCAGTCCGTCTTGTATCGGCTTGTATGGTCAAAGGCTTAGTCTGACTATAGAACTGCAGTACTGGGGCATTTGTGAGGGCTGATTTGAGCTTGTTCAAAGCTGCATCATGTTCGTGGTTCCACTGCCATGCAGCATCCTTCCGCAACAACTGTCTGAGCGGCGATGTCATCATGGCCTCGTTTGGAATGTACTGGGCAAGATAGCTTGTCATGCCTAGTAGCCTCTGTAGCCCTTTCTTGTCCTTTGGTGGTGGGATTTCATTGATAGCCTTCACCTTGGACTCATCAGGCTTCACTCCCTGTGGTGTAATGACATGACCCATGTAACTGACAGTGTTGACTTTGTACTGGATTTTCTCCTTGTTAAATTTAATATTAGTTTTTTGTGCTTTCTCCAGCACCTTCTGAAGGGTGGCATCGTGTCCCTCATCTGTGGCGGCAGCGATTATCATGTCATCTGCAATGATATACACTCCTTCAATGTCTCCAAATGTGTCACAATTCCTCTGCTGGAACACTTCACTGGCAGACTTGATTCCAAAAGGAAGTCTTTTGAAGCGGTACCTTCCCCATGGTGTGTTGAATGTGCACAGCTCAGATGATTGCTTGTCCAGCTTCACCTGCCAGTACCCATCTTTCTCATCCAGAATGGTAAAAATTGACTTCCCAGACAGCTTGCTTAAGGCCTCATCTGGGGCGGGTACGGAGTAGTGTTGCCTTTTAATTGCCTCATTCAGATAACGAGGGTCCAAGCACACTCTCAGTGATCCATTTTTCTTTTCAGTGATAACCAGGCTACTCACCCACTCGGTCGGTTCCGTCACGGGTGCTATGATGTCTCTCTCCATCAGCTCATGAAGGGTTGTCTTCACCCTGCCCAAGACCGTAATCGGAATTTTTTGACACCCATGCACTACTGGGACTACGCCTGGGTCTGTGTATATGTGATGCACACCCGGGAATTGGCCCAGACCACCAAAAACGGATGGGTATTGTTCCACTAACTCCTCTTTTGTGGCTGGCGGTTTCACAGAAAGCGTCTCCATTCCTCTCACAAGCTGCAATGTTTTGCATGTTTCCCTACGTAAGATTGGTGTGGACGAGTGGGTTGTCACAAAGAACTGGAGATGTGCTTTTGCATAGGGTGTCACACATGTGAATGCCACTGTGTCCTTTGGTTTCAGTCGCGCTCCCCCATAGGCGACAAGGACGGTGTGTGTGGGCTTTAGCTGTGTGGTACCTGGTATCTGATGAAAAATGTCCATTGGAAGCACATTTGCCTCTGCACCAGTGTCCAGCTTAAATTTAACACCCACGTCCCTGAAATATTCTGCGTAAACTACTGCAGACAAAAAAAAAAACAAAAAAAAAAAAAAACCACAAAGGCTAGTTCTACATTTGCCAAAAATATCTTGGTGACCCTCAAGACTTTGGGATAATATTTAGTGGACTTAGGACCTATGAGTTAAAAGGGGAAATTTTTTAGAGGACATGGGTTAAATTACATCTAGTATAAAGCCAACACGTCATTCCACAATAAAATCATCATACCAACAGTCAAGCATGGTGGTAGTAGTGTGATGGTCTGAGGCTGCCTTGTTGCTTCAGGGCCTAAGCCACTTGATATAATTGATGGAACCATGAATTCTGCTCTTTACCGGGAAATCCTGAGGGAGAATGTCCAGTCATCAGTTTGTGACCTAAAGCTAAAGTATAGTTGGGTTATTCAGCAAGACAAGGATCCAGAGCTTAGAAGCAGGTCCATCTTGGATCAAAAGAAACAAAATGAAGGTTCTGGAGTGGCTTAGTCAAAGTCCTGACTTTAATCCATTTGAGATGATGTGGCATGGCCTTAAACAGGCAGTTCATGCTCAAAAACTGTTCAATGGGGCTGAATTTAAACAATTCTGCAAAGAAGAGAGGGCCAAATTTCCTTCACAATAACCAAAAAGACTGCTTGTCGCAGATGTTTGATTGGCTTTACTGCCACCAAGGATGGCCCAACTATTTATTTGTGAAAAGTTATTACTTTTTCACATGGGTAATGTAAGGTTTGAATGACTGTTTACCTTAAATAAATGCAATGATCACTCAAAAGTTTCTTTTTGTTTATTCATGCAGTATTTGTCTCATAAATAGGAGGAAAAATGGAAAAAATTGGGAACGCTGCAAATAGTTTTTCACAGCAGTCTTCAACTCTTGGACAACCCTGAAAATTTGGTGGAATTTTATCAATAAGTGGTGCTATAACAAACAAATCACTTGTCCAATCAAGTTCAAATGCTATGCCTTGGTCGAATGTCCTTGTAAAGTCTAAAAGAAAAAGGTGACAGAACACAGGACGGCCACCATCAGCCAGATTATCATGAAACTTGCAGGGCAAGGAATACCATGAATGTTTATGCGCCATGAACTGCAAAATAGCTTCAAAAATTCCTTCAGTGGGTGTCTTCACTGCTTCAAAATTCACCGTTACATCATATTGCTTGGACCCTGCTATTTATTGCTTCTGGTTATTACCTCCACCAACGAAGTTGCGGTGGAAGTTATGTTTTTGCCCCTGTTTGTTTGTCTGTTTGTCCGTTTGTCTGTTTGTGAACAACATAACTCAAAAAGTAATGCACGGATTTGTCTGAAATTTTGTGGGTGAATTGCCATTACATCAAGGATGGACCCTATTGATTTTGACCACGATCAGTGAAACAATATGGCCGCCACGGCAGCCATCTTGAAATCCTATCACTCGCGATCACTCAACTTTGCTTCCACTCATGCACATTTGGATTGTGCTGCCTTGGCGGAGGTTTGCACTCTACAAGTGCCTCTAGTTATTATTGTTATCTACTTACTCAGGATTTCTGGGGAATGTTGCTCCTTCTTGCTGTTCAGTGGGCATCCGATTCCCCTTCCTCGTCACATTTTCTGTGGTTGTTGGAGTTGATTCTACTTAAGTTATGCAGGTGGTAAAAAATTTTTAATTACAGGCATATCTCACAAAACTAGAGTTAATAAATAAACATTATCATTTGTGTGTCCACAAAACAAAAATATCATATAGTTAGCCATACTGGAAATCATTTGCAATGCGGTCCATAACCTTCAAAAAGTGGTCCCATTTCTGTGAGTCTTTTCTTTTTGTGTAATTATCATTTTTAAACTGTGTTAAACACTAGTAGATCCGATCTTTTGGACAAGACATCCTTTGGCTTCAATCGTGACCACAGTGAACCACTAGACATTCTCCCATTGGTCTGACCACTTGGAAGGGGTGGGTCCGTTCTGGAGCTGACAACCAAGTAGTTCCGGGTGAATGAGATTATGAAGCTACAGTTTGTTTGCACCACTTTGAGCAACACGGCAAAATGAAAATAGAACCAAATTAATACAACACTTTTCGGAAAGAAATTTACAGACCATCGCAAAAGAAGATATCATGTAACAAACACCTATTGCTGGACAGGTTCTTTGAAGTAAACAAATTGAAGGGGTTATTTCCATAAGTGCTTGAGTCCATATTCATTAAAAATCAGATAATACTACAAATCCATTCTTTCACAGGTGAGGAATAAGCCCATAAGCCAATTTTGGCCTAGAAGCACTCGAGTACAATATCAAATGAATGAATGAATTGGAAATTCCCCAAGGAGCGACTTCTAGCGGTGACCAAGTCCAGTCAGTATGCAAGTACATAAGTCCAGTCAGCCAATCAAAGCTACACTTAGAAAACTGGTTGGCCAATAGCAGCCACTATAGCTTTCTTACGTAACCAAAATGGCTGACTCTACAGGCCAGGATGAATGAGTGTGGACTCAACTCAAAAGAGCTAAAAAATGACCCAGGCAGCCAGAAACATGGGCTAAAAACAAGCAAAAAAGAAGTCTGGCAAAAGGTAGTCTTTTTTATCTGCTTATTCTTTGGCTGAACTGTCTAATTACCATCCCTGTCGATGATGCATGAAGTCTTTAAACCTGTTTGGATGGTGGTACTGCCCATTCATAACTCATGGGGATTGGTTTTTATTGTGACCTTTGTTCAGCTGCATTTACCTTCCATTTCACTGTACATATCTTCTGTTCATTTTGTTCAAGAAACTTGAACTTAAACTATCGTATACTGGCATGACTATACTTGCTGTTGATTTTCACGAGAAAGTGGTGTGTTTTGTTTTCAAATAGATGCCCTGTTTTAGTACTCTGAAATAATAAAATTCAATGCAGTGAATTTTTTTAATTGATTTAAATTTTTGTTATTTTGAGGCATTTGCTTCTAAAAGTACTCAAGTCTGCAGACCGGCATTAGAAATATCTGGGCGAAGAATCACAATAGAGGCTAGAAGGTCTCCTAATATGTTTTAAGACCTCTTTTCTGATATTTAATTACATTTACATCAGCTTAACACATGTAACATGATCCCCACAAGTTGTATAAGTCTTAAAATCGTTCCCTAAAAAGACAAAAACAGACTTGTGAACATCTGGAAATCAACCCTTCAATTGTACAAACAATATTAGTCAGTGCAATGCAAGTGAATGAGGAGGTAAATTTAAAACACTGCTTCATCACAGAGGCATGGAATCTTCATGAGTCAATTGCAAAGTGTATTGTACACATTTTTAACTGCATATTAATCCCTACATTCAAAGTCGTGAAAATATTTCTTTAACCTAAGATGCAACTAATTGAGTCCCTGTACAAGAACTTACTGCACTGCATTTTTCAACAGATATTGACTTAAGACTTATCGGCTTGGAAACCCGTGAAACAATGAAAGCACTCTTACCTGCATCAACATGCAAGTACACACGCACCCATTTATGCTGAAGAGATGAAGTTGACTTCACTCCACAGTGGTAGAAGCCTGTGTCCTTTTCTGTGAGGTTTCTGATTGTGATCAGGAAGTTTCTATTTGGAGAATCGTCTCTAATCTGCGTTCTGCCTCCCGTTCCCTTGTCTTCAGTGCTCAAAATCGGATCGCAGCCATCTTCGCCAGTGTTTCTACACCAATATTTAACGCTGCTGATGTAATCTTCAGAATACTGACATCTGATTTTTACATTGCTGTGTTCCTGACCAATTACATTTACAGGCCCATGGAGATCTGGAATGGCTGCACCTAGAGGGATTTTTAAGTGAAGGTAACTCTTTTAATTTACCGGCCATTGATCGGACAGTAATTGTTCATAAGTGAATTGGTAGAACAACTGTTGTGAATAATGTTATGTTATATTATGTTTGTGTTATTTTATTACACTGTAATTACTAGTTATTATTTATTATTTACTTGAAATTCTTGTGTAATTGTTGGGCTATAATATAAAATGTTGCCAAAAAAAGTGTGTGAAAAAGGACAAACAGAAGAATTGTCAGAATAAATTAGCTCACTTTCTTTTTGTCAGAAAAGCCTCTTAAAAATATTTGTTTTGTTTTATGATGTGAACAAGTCCCATACAGTAAAACATTCAGTGCTAAGTCAATTTGAATATCTAACAGAGTGTAAAATTAAGTAAAAAGGGAGCATATACTGTATGCCACAGACGTGATTTACAGATGTAAGACGTGGTTTACCAGTTAACATTTTACTAGCTAGACAATGCAATGTTGTTGACAATATTCCACTGCGAAGTATGCCACAGAAATAGAGATTTTTGACGGAAGAAACATATTACAAAACAGCAAATTATCCTACCTAGTTCACGATTTTGGTTTGTACCGTTTGGAAATATATATGACAGACATTTATAGCACTTTCAGGACATGAAATGGGGATTTAAAAAGTTTCCAACGCATCATACCTTCATTGACTTGAATGTACACGGAGATTTTTTTATCAAAGCCAAATCTTGATATTCCACACATATACGACCCCTCATCAGCCTTAGTGAGGTCCATCATGGTGATGTAAAATGCTCTCTCTTTTTTATCCTCTCGTATAGAGATCCTGTCATTAGTATTTGGGTTATCGGTCTTCACCAGAGTGGAGCAATTAGGGAGCAGATCACTTCCCCTGCACCAGTATTTGGAATGTTCTGTATAAGATCCATGGTATTCACACCGGACAGTTATGTTGCCTTTGGTCTGACCTATCACCTCCTTTGGAGCCTGGACTGGGAGTAATATGTGAAAACAATACATACATAACTGCATAGTTACAGGTGTGATTGCAGCATTCCATCATAAAACTCGATAGTGACTTTTTCTCACAAGACATTATTGTAGCCCCGAACGAAGTGTCCGGGGGTACTATGGATTTGCGGTGGTCACGCGTTCGCGTCCTGGCCCAGAAGTACCTCTGCATGAGGGAAACGATAGAAGATAAATGATAATGATAGAAGAATATCAGTTTGAATATCATGTCAAATTTTGGCTTCAGAAAACCGATTTTTCTTAACTACTAATTTGAATACCACTGGCTCAGTATAGATGAAGTGGTTGCTACAGAGGACAACAAATTTTTCAGTCACAAGAGTGCATTTTTGGAATTGCTGGATAGATAGTATGGGCAAGTATATTGAGCAGTGTGCACAGGAGGCTTAGCTGAGGAGTTTCATTTATGCAAGTCTTGAAAAACAGGGTTGGGAGTTGGGACTGAACTCGCCAACTGTGTTCGAGGTCGGCTCGCTGGTGAATATTCAATAACTGGTCCGGGTGTGCCATCTAGTGAGAAAATAGTGTAACTGCGTGCATAAATAGAGCAGCTCCATGTCCGCTGGCAACAACATCTGCACTGACAGGTTATGGGTCGGACCGGAACGTATATGGGCCAGGCTCACGAAATGTGTGCCACCCCCCCGGGTACTGAAAAATAATGAAAGTACTCATAGAGCTTAGCTGTGAGTGGTTTTTTAATCCATAGGTGTTGTGGGATCATATTCCAAAGCCGTGCGACAACGACGTTTTTCTTTTTTTCGTGGTACCTGGTCAAAGTTGGGTCCCTCAACTCATTTTTTTGGGCCGGGTTTCTGCCTTAGTTTCAAGACCTGCATATCTTCGAAAGCCTCATACATGCATAGATATAGCTTTATCTTCTCAAAATGCCCTGATATGTATAGAAGGATAGTATAGCTGATGGAAAAATGGTATATAGGTAATATGCTGTTAGGATTGTCAACCCTGCCATGGTCCTGAAGTGAGGGTATATTTTGCGTGCGGCTGCAAAATTGCTGCGCAAGTGCAAACTGCTGTCTAACACAATGTGTGTCTAACAAATTAATTCAGGCAACCCTATGCTCTCAGTGGTAATTGTATGTGATAAAGGTATATGTCTACTCTCTGAATACCAAATATCATGTTCAGTGGTGGAATATTTGGTGAGTTAAACGCCTTTCCCTATACCCTTGCTCGTCTAAGTCAGAAACACGAAAACCTACTGTTTGCCTATAATCCATCCAGAGGCCTATAACTAGTAATAATAAAGTAATTTAAGCCTCCAATCAGTGTTATAATTGTATATAAGTGATGTCCAGAGGTATATCACCTGAAATTAGAAAGCCTACAGTGATTTTTTTTCTCTCGGGATCCCATCGCTGCTGAAAAAAAAAAAAAGAAATTCTGGTCTGCAAATACCTGAAAAATGTTATAAAAACTTATATCAAAACTCAAATCTCCTAGAAACACTCCTTATGGCTTAAGAGTATGTAGCCTAGGCAATACCAAGCCAGAACAGGTGTCTATTAGCTCAAAATATTGGTATATCGGTCAGAAACCGAATCGAAGTCAGAAACCACGACTAAGTCAGAAACCCGTCAAAGTGTACCAAACTCAACCCGACTGACTTGCTATTGCCATAATACTTAACTAATAGATAGAATAAGAGTCTCAAGTAGGTAATTGATCACTTACGAATGGAAGATGCCACTTGTAGGCTGGTGGACAGGCTGCTTGACAGTTGTTTGTTTTTTTTTTTTTTATTTTGGGTCCTAGGTTCCCCTAGCCTGAGCCCCGGGAGTTTTTTTATGATGACTGCATGTTTCTGTCTTTTAGTTATTGTTATTTCATTGAAGGTGTTGTCTGATGTCCCCGACCACCTATGTATGTAATTTGAACAAGCTTATGACTGATTGGCCACCGATTGCGACCACAGCGGCCGCCCACGCCCCGCATCAGTTTCTGCCTGAGATCCCGGTTTCTGACTGAGAGCGTGGGCCGACACCACTGATATTTTTCGATTAAATCTTCAAAAATACAAGTCGACACCTTTAGAAAACACAATATATCATGTCCCCGACCACCCATGCATGTTATTTGACCAAGTTTATGACTGATTGGCCACCGATTGCGGCCACAGCGGCCGCCCACGCCCCGCGTCAGTTTCTGCCCGAGATCCCGGTTTCTGACTGAGAGCGTGGGCCGATCGGTCCAATGTCGGGCCTCCGACCAACGCCATCGTTATACAACCCCAATTCTGAAATAGTTGGGACGAAGTGTAAATTGTGAATAAAATCAAAATGCAATGACTTTTAGATCACATGAGCCAATATGTTATTTACAATAGAACATAGATAACATTTCAAAAGTTGAAACTGAAACATTTTACATTTTTATGCACAAAATGAGCTCACTATGTGCATAGAATTGTAAAATTTATCAGTTTCAACATTGGCTATGTTATCTCTGTTCTATTGTGAATAAAATACTGGCTGGTGTGATTTGAAAGTCATTGCGTTTTGATTTAATTCACAATTTACACTTTGTCCCAACTATTTTGGAATTGGGGTTGTATTTTCGATCAAATCGGCTAAAATACATGTTAACATGTCAAACCAACATGAAGTATCATGTCCCTGACCACCTGTGTAGCGACTGGGGCCACATTTGGCCGAATACGCCCCATTACTGCCTGAGATGCCCGGGTTTCTGACTTAAAAATCTAAGGCCGAAACCCTAAGTCAGAAACCGACCAAAATGCTTCACGCGCTGCAGCTATGCCGTTATTCAATAAATAATTGATCTAAACAGCGATTTCCACTTTGATTTAGGCCAACAACAATACCTGAATTGCATTTGGCTATATCTTTTACAGTTTTTTAAAAATACATCTAAGTCAGAAACTTTTCTTAAAAAGGTCATTTTTTTGGGGACACAAAAATCGCACTCAATCCCTGTAGGTTGGAGGTTTTTTTTTTTTTTTTTTTGCCCTAATGCACCATATATTTGCTTCATCCTGAAGGACTATTAGGGTGTAGGGACCTTTTTTTATTTTTCTAGAGTGCTAAATGTAAAATCTAAGTCAGAAACCAGTACCTTGTGGACAATTTATTAAATGTCACCGCAATACACAAAACGACGATAGGGACATATGCCAACTGTCAAACATAGCCTACATGTCTATTATGCACAGAAATAAAAGTAAAAATAAAATAGAACACACTTAAATATTGTCAGGCTAAACTGCATTAACCCGGCGGAACTATCTGACTTGAGGCCACAAGCCCCACATCAATTACAGATATCTCAAAATGTAACATTAGACGAGGTGGTGGAAGAATTTTTTCCCTCACTTGCTTTAACAAGCAATTGTGGTCTCAGTACTTCCCCTGACTCCTCCCTCAGCCCACATTCATATGCTATGCGACCAGGAAGTCGTAAGCACACACCCACACACAGAGGAGTAGAAGCAGACAGAAGGGAGGGCGGGGCTCCACGCCTCTGGCTCTCTTGTCAGCAGTTGGCTGATTATGCATATCACCAGATACAGTCACTCGTAAGAGTACCGCCCCCGAGTCAGGTGCGTGAGACGTTCCACACCCTGTTCCAAATGAATCCGCTCTTGTCATGTACTATCGACCAGATGTATAAAACCCTATGCGTTTGGCGAGGTATAGGAGAGGAGACTGCCGAGCGTGAAAGCTCAGTGACCACAACGAACACGAACACATCCCCTGCACGGTCGGGGAGACGACACGGAAGAGACGAGGGGACAACACCAAGGAAGAAGAAGACAAGGACTGTGGACTGAAATGTCAAGTGCACCCACCAAAGGCTTAGAGTAGAAACACTTTGAATGTATTAGTCAGTAGGGGTGTATGTAAAAAGGGGAATTCACTGATCTAATGCTGCAGTATAAATAAGACACATTCTGCGTGATATAGTTGCCAGAACGGTTAACCCTGTTTGCTTGCGGCTGTTATTTTGTAAAGTTTCTCCGCATAAACAGTGACTGCCTGTGATACGTCTCGTAAGGTAGGCTCACGGATGAGAATTGTCTTACCAAAATTGTGTTTTTAACTTGATTGTTAAGAACTAGAATTAATCTGAATATACAGCTTAAAAACTCTGTACTATCTTTTATATTTTGCTTTGTATAAGGGGTTGCTAATACTCAAAGGCATTAGGTCCTGGGGGGGTGAATTACACATGAGAATGCTTCTTTCACTTCTGTGAAACTTGAGAAATGAACACAAGAAACTATATTCAAACTAACAAGCCGGTCTCCCTTCGTGTTGATTTCTAAAATATACTCGCTTACTTTAGGAGCACCTTCGTGGTGATAACTAGAAAAAATAAAGGGGCGATTCCATGAAAATGTGGACAAGATCAATAAAAATTCAAAACGAACCAAATGACGTTGTGTTGATAATTTTCATATGCCTATGTAACCTTGTGATAAGATTACTTAACAGTAGCTTTAGACTTCTTAATAATCAGCAGTTGGACCCTAAAGTCATATAAAAATAATCTTTTATTACAGTCCTAGCAAAATATAAAAATAGTTGTTCTATATGAGACAAAAACAGACATAAAAAGGAGACAAACTGGATCTTCAACAACATTAAATTTACAGACACTATTGTACAAGATCTCCAAAGTGCAATAATGCTTTGAGGTTCACAGGGGAAACTAAATTCAACGCAAATGCGCTACAGTGGACTGGAGCAGATTACTTGCTCCACCTCAGCGATCGCTGTCAGCACAAAAAAAAATTGCAAAAATGAATATACAATAAATCATACAATTCATTATAATAACAGAGATACAAGAAAATGAAATACATTTACATAAATATATCGCAGCACCAGCGCACACTCACCTCCCTACGGTGCACTGATTGTAGGCACTTCAAACGGCAACACAGGACCTGAGTCCGGTAACTCGCATCATACTGTGCAATGAGGTCGTTGTAAGTTACGTAGGTGGTCACATGATCCCCGAAGCAAAATGTACATAGAGGTTGATCGCAGCATAGAGAAAACGGGGAAATCTTGTGCTGCTGTTGCTTGCACCAATAATAATGCCACTCAGTCGTCTGGAAAATACGGCAAAATAAGTTTCCATAAATTTCCACAAAATAATGATGCCTTTTTGAAAGATTGGCTTGTTAAATTAAGAAGAATTGACAGTGGAAAGCCTTACAAACCAACAAAACATTCAGTTCTTTGCTCAGAGAACTTCGAGAAAAGCTGTTACATGTACCAGAGGTTCACAAGTAAGTCAAAGGTTTTGTTGCAATGAAAACTGGTTTTAAAGTGAAGATATAAAGAAATTAGTGGAAAATATATATTCTATACAAATATTAACCTTAAGTCTGAACGCCCCCATAACGGGGGCAATGAATTTGCATAATAAATACAGCATGCTTCCTAATGGCAACCTCCTCATGCGGCATATCCTCTTAAAGCGAAGAAACTCGGCGAAAAGATCGTGATGACCGTTTTTACCTAAACCGAACACAATTCAAGTACCAAGCAAGTAAATAGGCATCTAGCAAAACATTAAATAAAATAAGATTAAATAATCAGTGCTCTATCGCAAGCGTTTCTACTGAATTTGTGATATGCATACAAACGATACCTCAAATGAAAAAAGGACAGTCCACGGATTCCAACAATATAAGCCTTGTCATTTTAAATTGACACCACACTCAAAGAACAGCAGGCATTCACTTTAAATGCTAGAGAGATGAGCAAAAATTTTTCTTACCTTTGATATTTTGTCATAAAAGCTGCCTGTGGGAAAATCTACGCTTGCTATTGTTTTAGCCAGTCTATCTTAGAGTCCTCTAGCTATTATGCAATGCACTGGAAGACCTCAGCAGTATAATCACTTAAATGGTTTGTTTTTTTGTATTTACGCTATAATTAACCGCTAAATATTCATCTGTTGTTTTCAAAGCCGGTTTATGACTGAGAAACCTTGCGCCAATATGCTCAAGTTCAAACACAGCACAGCTATACAAGAGCTAAGTCTACCAGTGAATATAAAGTCCGTTGAGCTAGTGTCATGGATAAGGCGGAGCATTTGGACCTGAGGTTCAATATCCGGTTATACATAAGACATTTCAGAGCAAGGAAATACATTTTTTTGTATAAAAAAAAATTAATCGATGCATTCCCATGCAATCAAAGCCATCTTCCTGAGTTACTTCGGGGATCACGTGACTTACACTACGGTTACTGCATCCAGTGCAACGCCTCCATTCAAAAGAATCACATCCCATTCACCTCACGTCATAATGTCACAACGCCACACCGAAACAAAGAAAAACAAAAATTCAATCATGATATAAATACCTGCTCAACACTGGCTCATGCATACCAGTTACTACTATGAGACTGCTTGTCCGACAGCAGTACCACAGCCATAAAAAAAGAGACGCTAACAAAGTTTCTGGCGTCTTAGCTGACCGCGAGGAGAAAGCAAGGAGCGATTCTTTTCCGCCCTGTGCCACAGGTAATTATGTCCTGACTACACACCTAGCCAGTCAAAGCGTTCCACCTGGCTACACCTTTAACCCCTTCTTTCAGGAACAAAAAGAACTCTGATCAGAAAATTGCGTGTAGTCATTTTTTTAACCCCTTATCCGCTAGTACCTAATTTCGGACAACACGTTTGATCTTGCATAACTTTTCACACAGGCTGTCTCCCATTGGTATAGATATAGCAACTGTCTTCTACTGTGAATGGGTGGTGGATAGTAAGGTTTCATTGCCACCACCCATAGATTGAACTTGGGCCTTTTCCACATTTCAATAATTTGGCTTGAAATTTACCAAGACCCGTTGTCCCGTACGACACCAAAACTATGAATTTATCTTTGTACCACTTGTTTAGAATGTTTTACAACAGTGGTAATTATTGTTTTCTTAGTGTTAGTACTAAGCAACAATATTTGCCATATTTCATTAAAATCGCCCTCTTGGTTAGGACTAAACACCAGATATTTTATTGTCCCGTACGACACTTTGTCCCATATGACACCATTGTCCCGTACGACACCAATACAGTTTTCAATGTTTTGAGTGACCCCAAGGTATGTACAAGGCAGAAAATCAGTAAAAATCTATAAATCATTTTGTTTTAGTTATCTCAGCTGGCAAACGGAGGCATAAAACTAGAGAGGGCAGCATGTGAATGAAATTTGGAATGGAATCCACTGGGCATGCTAGAAATTATTGAAATTCACACAGATCATGAAGATCCACACTTGTGACAAGGTTTAAAGTGGCGTACTGTCTCAGATAGCAGACAGTACCAAATTTCAGCTAAAGTGAAACAGAATGCACATGGTTTGGCAAATTAACCCCTTTGCGCAGAAGCCAAAACTGGCTATTTATGTGTTACCTTATTTACGGCTTTATAATTCAAGATTGCAGCTTCACAGACAAGAAAGGAATAGCTCAACTGAGTCAGGACACTCAAAGCATTTAGAATTCCATCATATTTCCGTTAATTTTCTTGATTTTGGTAGAGAAAAAGGGCTGCAAACAAAAAAAAACTTCATGAGAATTCAGCAATGAAATTGTAAGGAAAATAATACAGAGAATTTAAAAATTGCTAGGTCTTAAAGCTATACATTTCTGGGATCATAAACCCCTTGACCACAAGTGCAAGTCATCTGACTGTTGAATTCTAAATTACCTACTCTCTAGAACTCAAATAAGACAGCTATCCAGGTGGCTCACCAAAGTCAAAGATCCCTCAAAATGGTGCTCTGTCAAATCATAAAATAATCAACACAAATCAACTTTTGACGCATGAAATTCAATATGAAGTAATGATTTTCTCATTGAATTTAGCATGAGTTTATCAATATAGGTGTAGTTGGACATCAATGGTCACCAATAACCTCTCCAAACACAAAACAAGCCTTTTCTGCATGATGAAGTTGAGAATTTTGTCAATTTTTTTGCAGAGTCCCACTAGTCAGCACACATACTCATTAAATGAACTGCTTATTTAATGGTAAGAACATTCATCCTGCAATGAAAAGCTCACAGTTCCCACTACCAAGCTCGCGACCTTATATAAACACTTACCACACCTTATAAGGAACAAGTATAACTTACTAACTCCGCAATATCTGAAATATATCTTATTTTAACAGAATAGATATTCCATTATTAGGAATAATCAGGCAATTTTCTACCCAAATGGAACAGAATGGTGCAATGAACGTACCAGGGGGTCTACCGAAGTGCGTGAGCTGCTTGCATTTTGAAGAAACGAAAACCTCGGCATTCAACTTTGTTGAACACGGTATAAATACTAAAGCAAAAAGCCACATTGAGCAAAATGCAAACAGAGTAGAAGTATAACCTTTTTAATTGAATCCCTCCTCCAGAGACAGATGTATCAAGTAGAAGGAACCCTCCAGTCCTGTTTCATTCGGAATAATTTCCACTGACCACGTCCGTACCTCATTTAAATCCCCGTAAATGTAACTGAACACTTCAGGCCGGTTTTGGATGTTTTTTTTTCTTTGAAATCGCATCATTTTCAACCGCGCAACCATGCCCAACATAAGGAGAATATAAACGACCTTACTTTTACGCACAAGTTTGTACAACGTATACTATTCTTATTGTGCAATCAATGTCTTTCGGTTACTGTGGAAAGTTTAAACTCTCTGGAATTGGATAAGAAATGAGTCAATCAAAACATTATTACCACAGAATTTTCACGTGGGTGTGAACTATAAGTGTGCGTTACTCAAATGAGCCTTAGTGAATAACTGAGTGATCGGCTATCAACATGAGTACTTACAAGGATATAAGGGAGAGCTGAATTTGTCGTTGGAGGAGTCTATGTGTAAAATATGTTGTCAATTTTGTGATAAACCAGGGGCTTCGTGTAATAGAGGACTGCAGATAGCCATGTTATAAATGCTACTATTTTGCCATTCTACATTTCTTGATTATTCTATTCTACTATGGGCAGAGAAGCACACTGTTTCCGTTTACTGACTGAGGATGAAAATCTTGGGAGAAAAACATATGCTCTTCATACTGTTCCGATATTCATTGTTAAATGTTTGTTGCTGTCAACTTGTTACACGTGTACATGAATTTGAGCAAAATTTTGCTGCTGTTTCAAGTTCTCAATATAAATTTAATTCACCTGTACCCATACACTTCATCTGTTGTACTGCTGGGAAGCAGGATTTGCTGATTTAGGGGTATGAACAAATGTGCCCCGTACAACACCTTTTTACTTGTCCCGTACGACACCACACATTTTTGGGCCTGGATCAACTACTTTAAGAGAGAAATGGAAAAATGACTGACAGTTAGCAGGAGGAACTACTAGCTGATATTTTAAGGTTCACTTGAAGTCGGTTAATACTGCCAATTCACAGACTTTTCGAGATGAGTAGTATGGTGTCAAATGTGGTGTCCGCTTTGGTGTCCCGTACGACACCACACATTTTTTTTAATTACTAATGTATAAAAGGGTGAACATTCCAGGAGTTGGTGTACCTGTATAACTCACCTCTTACCACATCTCTGTAATTTATTCATTTCTAATGTTCTTAAAGAATCTTGGCTAAATAAGACAAAAACCACTACAAATGTCCCATAAGACACCTCATGGAATCGCCCAAGGGGTTTTTCTTCATGATCACGCACATAAGGTAATTGTAAGACTCTTGAAGAACCGGGACGTTGCGACCCCGGATATTAAGTGATCTCATCAAACTACATGGAGTACTGACTCCATATAGTGGATAAAGCAAAGTATTGCACTATAATACTAAATATCCAGAGAGATCCTGACAATATAAAAAAGTGAACTATTTCACTTTTTACATGGACATCAAAAAAGTGCCATTTTTGGCCACTTTTCCAACTTTAAGGGCAAAAAAGACAGGGAAATATTTATCACAAACTGAAAAAAGTGGGGTGTTCCAAGTTGCTCTTGGTGCGCTCTATCGATTCATGGTGGTTCTGGGATGATCTAAGCAAAATATAAGATTTGCTAGCCTGTGGACACATTTGGGGGGGCAATAACCTTTTGTGTTAACATTAATAGAATGAAATACACAAGTGTTTGTAAATGTAGGCTATGAGTTTTTGTATGCTTTGTATGAAGTACATACAGATCATGATTACAATATGATACATTGCTGATAATATGGTGAATTGTTTTCAAATGTATATACACTGAACAAAAATATAAACGCCCCATGTCAAATATTGATGCCACATGGAGTTAACAACTCTAACTGAGCATATGCTGACTTTTACTTGTACAATAGGGATATTTCTCTTGATTTGTGTACCATTTTTTAATCCATCTCTCTGTCAGTGAGCATTTGCTCAGTGATGCAGTGATTTCACTCAGTACATGGGTGTGGCATTTCCAGACGGTGATCAGACAGAATGAGCAGTACCCAGACACTCCTTATACTGGGGACAATAAAAGGCCACCCCAAAATGTCAAATTTTGTCAAAAGTCATGCCTCAGATGTCTCAGGTCATGCGGGAACGTGCCATTGGCATGCTGGATGCAGGGATGTCCACCAGAGCAGTCTGCATGCAGTTCCTTGAAGCAGAACACATTCCAGTTCTGGACTGGCCTGTGCATCGCCGGACATATCGCCCATAGAGCATCTTTGGGATGTTCTGGATCGACGTGTCTGCGACCGTGTTCCAGTTCCGAATAATGTGCGCCAGCTCCGTGTGGCCCTCCGGGAAGAATGGAATAACATTCCACAGGCCACGATAGACAACCTGATCAACTCCATGCGAAGGAGATGTCTTGCTCTGAGAGATGCAAATGGTGGACACACAAGAGATTGAACATTCAATTTCTTCAACCTGACCCCCAACGTGTTCAAAGGATTGTCACTCCTTTGCAGAAGCCAATATCAAGATGTAATGGACGGTGATCTGAAGATCAGTCATTAACAAAAATGAATTTTGATTCGCTTCACATATTGCATAACCCTAATGTTAATAAAAACTCAAAAATTTGACAATTTTGTTCAGTGTATATTTGTGTATTGACAAAACTAGATGCAGTTGAAATAAGACTTTGGGCTCTAAATTCGTAGACCAGGCACAGGCACGGCGAATGGGGGGAGCGCCGCGCCAACGGGGTGTGTCCAGGCATATGTTGCAATTTCGTGCCCGGTGCAGCCTGGTGCAAGTACTCCTCTGTCCCGCCTCAGTCCCTCCTGCCGGCGCAAGTGGCAAAGAGGGAGACGAGAAGGCGTGATTAGGTATAACACAGCCCAGTCAAAGATTCACCAATCAAATGAGCTCCTCTCCTCACCTTTAATGTGTTGGAATATAGAAGCCTCTGTCCTATATCTGCATGATGCGTGAATGTTGCATTTTACTTTGCTGCTTCAGGCATGTTTTCTGCTCCGCTTACGTCTATATTAAGAGCCATTCCACGAGAGATTGACATTCGGTGCACAGTTGACCCCCCTGGAATTAAATGAAACTTGGCACATAGGTAGATATGAGTGTCTCACAGAAAAAGCCAAATTTTTAGGTCCGTATTTCACTATGCCTGCTAATAGTGCCATCTGGAATCCACTTAAGTGGCTCAGTTTTGCTGTTGACACCACATTTTACATCAACTATCATGACTTAAGGGTACACAGTACCAAATATGTTATACTTTTATCATGACCTGTGACACTTCAAGTCCGGTTAGACTTTAGCACCACATCAGCGCCAAGCTGGGTTACTACGTTAATCGAGCCAGAATTATTTGAGAAATAACAATAAAAATTGAAAATGGGAATACACACAGCAAGACTATCATTTTCAGTTAATAGAACCTTGGTATCTTGCTGTGTTTGTGCAATAGACGGCCAGAAAGATGGTTGAAATTCATTTTTGGTGCATGTTTGCGGTATGTTTTCTCTGTAACCCAGATTTGTACTATGAGGGTAAATGCTGTTTGCTGTGCTTTTGGAACTCTATTTTCAGGAATACCAAGCATTTCTTTGGTAGTATCTACACTTTCAAGCTAGACGGAGCCAAAGTTGGTGGAAAACTCAAAATGGACTATTTCATGGCAGATTGTGCCTATGTTTAGGTGGCATTATTTTGTTTACCCAGCAAGATGGAGATCTGAAATTCTCTGGATACACAGTCCCTTTGGGGTACATTACAGCATTAGAAAAATCTCAATGGTAGTATTTTCAGTGTAGATGATTTTAAAAATCAAAAGTCGGAAAAACTCGCCTCCAGGGGGCACTGTAGGCTGGATGCAAGTGCTGCCCATCCCCTGCGAAGTACCAATTAAATTGTTCTTGAATTGTGATACACACTGCTAGTTTTCTCTGAAAGCTTGGTACCAATAGCTTGGTACTATTCTGGGGTGCGTTTCCCAAAAGTGTAGTTGCTAACTAAGTTAGCAACTTACATACAAAACCCAAAACCAGTGAAGTTGGCACGTTGTGTAAATCGTAAATAAAAACAGAATACAATGATTTGAAAATCCTTTTCAACCTATATTCAATTGAATACACTGCAAAGACAAGTTACTTAATGTTCGAACAGGTAAACTTTGTAATTTTTTGCAAATATTAGCTCATTTGGAATTTGATGCCTGCAACATGTCAAAAAAAAGCTGGCACAAGTGGCAAAAAAGACTGAGAGAGTTGAGGAATGCTCATCAAACACTTATTTGGAACATCCCACAGGTGAACGGGCTAATTGGGAACAGGTGGGTGCCATTATTGGGTATAAAAGCAGCTTCCCTGAAATGCTCAGTCATTCACAAACAAGGATGGGGCGAGGGTCACCACTTAGTGAACAAATGCGTGAGCTGATTGTCGAACAGTTTAAAAACAACATTCCTCAACGAGCTATTGCAAGAAATTTAGGGATTTCATCATCTACGGTCCGTAATATCGTCAAAAGGTTCAGAGAATCTGGAGAAATCACTGCACGTAAGCGACAAGGCCGAAAACCAACATTGAATGCCCGTGACCTTCGATCCCTCAGGCGGTACTGCATCAAGAACCGACATCAGTGTGTAAAGGACATCACCACATGGGCTCAGGAACACTTCAGAAAACCACTGTCAGTAACTACAGTTCGTCGCTACATCTGCAAGTGCAAGTTAAAACTCTACAATGCAAAGCTTAAAGCCATTTATCAACAGCACCCAGAACGCCCGGCTTCGCTGGGCCCAAGCTCATCTAAGATGGACTGATGCAAAGTGGAAAAAGTGTTCTGTGGTCTGACGAGTCCACATTTCAAATTGTTTTTGGAAACTGTGGACGTCGTGGTCCTCCGGACCAAAGAGGGAAAAAGAACCATCCGGACTGTTATAGGCGCAAAGTTCAAAAGCCAGCATCTGTGATGGTATGGGGTGTATTAGTGCCCAAGGCATGGGCAACTTACACATATGTGAAGGCACCATTAATGCTGAAAGGTACATACAGGTTTTGGAGCAACATATGTTGCCATCCAAGCAACGTCTTTTTTCATGGACGCCCTGCTTATTTCAGCAAGACAATGCCAAGCCACATTCTGCACGTGTTACAACAGCATGGCTCCGTAGTAAAAGAGTGCGGGTACTAGACTGGCCTGCCTGTAGTCCAGACCTGTCTCCCATTGAAAATGTGTGGCGCATTATGAAGTGTAAAATACGACAACGGAGACCCCGGACTGTTGAACAACTTAAGCTGTACATCAAGCAAGAATGGGAAAGAGTTTCACCTGAAAAGCTTCAAAAATTGGTCTCCTCAGTTCCCAAACGTTTACTGAGTGTCGTTAAAAGGAAAGGTGATGTAACACAGTGGTAAAAAGGCCCCTGTGCCTTTTTTTTGCAATGTGTTGCTGCCTTTTAAATTCTAAGTTAATGATTATTTGCAAAAAAAAAAAAAAAAAAAAGTTTCTCAGTTTGAACATTAAACATCTTGTCTTTGCAGTGTATTCAGTTGAATATAAGTTGAAAAGGATTTGCAAATCATTGTATTCTGTTTTTATCTACGATTTACATAACGTGCCAACTTCACTGGTTTTGGGTTTTGTAGTTCATCCATTCACAGTCAATGGGTCCAACTATGTAAGTTAGCATCTATGATTTTGGGAAACGCACCCCTGGGTGGAGAGCTGTCTGACCAAAAGTGGTGCTTTAAAGACCTAATATTTTACCGACCTAACATTCCATATTCCCAGACATATACCAAAGTTCTGTCTTTTCACATATATAAAGTACGAACACAGTTAAACATAAAATTTGTAATCTCTTTGGTATAAACCTGGGTTGGTTGTATTTTGGAAAAGAATATTGGTGGTGATTGTAGTATTTTGTCAACATGCAAGACTTTTACCAGTAGTCAGTACAGTGTACAGTTTTGTAGTGTTGGAGAGTTTCAGAAAATAACAAATTCTCTGCATTTTTGCATTACTATTAGGATCAGAAAGCAGGCTTCAGTGTTAATTCTAGGATTTCCCTATGGTCTGGTGCTTGGGTATGACAAAGGGCACAGCAGTTGCGTCTAGCGAGTGGTTACCCTGATAAAGGGCACAGAAATCCTAGCAAGCAAGCAGCACCCTGCCAAGAAAAGGGCAGTTCATTTGTAGTGGTAACTTGCATGCCTTCATTCCTAACACCAGCCCATGATGTCTAGCCTATGGGATGCCTGCTGGGTGGGAGGGTGGGGTTTCTTTTACAGACTTCCCATTTCCGTGCGTACCAAGCCATGGGTGTTGACGCAACTATTGTGCCATATAGGCTGCAGCCCGCTATTTAATTCAGAGACAGACAAGCTCACTATCAATGGCCTGTAAGCATCCCTGTAGAGACCCAGGATGCAGTGTAGCAGGGCTTGCCTCGAGCTCGACTGGCTCTGTGGGTAACATCGACCTGGATCGAACGAAGAAGGCCATGGATGGCTGCTCAAGGCCAAGGCCAAGGAGCACCTCTGGTGCCGCCAACCCGCAATCCAATTCCAAAAACAGACTGATGGATAGAGCTAGTCACATGCTGTGTTGACATAATTTTGCTTTGGATAACATGAAAAGTAAAAAACAATTTTAACTTTTCTACTATACATTCTGTCTTCATGTACACGGTAGTGTGACGAAGAAATTATGGACTGTTATTTTATGTAAGTGTACATACACTGTTGACACATGTCTGCATACGTATTTACGGTGGTATGCCTTTTACATGAGTTCTTTTTTGGCATTTAAAAATTTTGGACTGGTTATGTTTTATAACGTGCTGTACGTTTCTGACTGCATTGTACCCGTACTTGGTAATAACTCATGTATTGTGCGTTTGTAATGCTCACAGTCACCACCAGTTCACAACCAACCAAGCTTTCTACCAAAGGGATTACAAATTTTATGTATAACTGTGTATGTGCGTCATATATTTCAAAAGACAGAACTTTGGTATATGTCTGGGAATATGGAATACTAGGTCAATAGAACTTTAGCTCTTTAGAGCGCCACCTTTAGTCAGAAAGCTATGTACCCAGCATAGTACTAAACTAAGCTCTTCACTTTCTGAGAAAACTAGCTGTGTGTATCACAATTCAAAAAAATTTCTTTGGTACATTGCTGGGGATGGCCAGAACTTGCATCCAGTCTACAGTGCCCCCTGGAGGAAATTTTTCTGATTTTTGATGTTTAAAATCATCTTCACTGAAAATACTACTATTGAGATTTTACTAATGCTGTAATGTACCCCAAAGGGACTATGTATCCAGAGAATTTCAGATCTCCGTCTTGCTGGGTAAACAAAATAATGCCACCTAAACATTGGTACAATCTGCCATGAAATGGTCCAATTTGAGTTTTCCTCCAACTTTGGCTCCATCTAGCTTGAAAGTGTAGATACTACCAAAGAAATTCTTAATATTCCTGAAAACAGAGTTCCAAAAGCACAACAAACAGCATTTATCACCATGGAACATATCTGGGTTACTGAGAAAATATACCGCAAACATGCACCAAAATCAATTTCGACCATCTTTCCAGCCGTCCATTGCATGAACCCAGCAAGATACCAAGGGAATATTAGCTGAAAATGATAGTTTTGCAGCGAGTAAACACATAATAAAGCATTCTAGTTTGGTATATGTCTGGGATATTATTTTATTCCTATTCCCATTTTCAATTTTTACCGTGATTTCTCAAATAATTCCGGCTCAATAACATAGTTACCCAGCTTGGTGCTGATGTGGTGCTAATGTCTATCCAGACTTGAAGTGTGACAGGTCATGATAAAAGTATAACACATCCGGTACTGTGTACCCCTTAAGTCATAATAATTGATGTAAAATGTAGTGTCAAAAGCAAAACTGGGCCACTTTAGTGGCTTTCCGGTGGCGCAACTGGCAGATTTCTTGAGATACGAACCTAAAAATTTGGCTTTTTCTGTGGGACTACCATGTCTACCTATCTGCCAAGTTTCATTCAATTCCAGGGGGGTCAACTCCTCAACTTCTTCAAAAAGTGCCATTTTTTCGTGGAATGGCTCTTAAGCATTACGAATATGAGTTAGCTGACTAGCAAGGGCATTCGCGAAGTATTACCATTAGCGAACTTGAATGGAATTTCAAAACGAAACTACGTCAGATCATTCAAACCTATGAAGTTGGAATGAAATACGACGGTTGCTCATTTTTTTCTTCTGCCTGCATAATTGGGAAGAGAAACGATGGATAGCGTGTTCCTATTATTACACCCTGTTGCTGCTTAAAATTTTGGGATTGTCATGCATGGACAACAATGCAAGATACGTTACACATTAATTTCAATATGTGATCTTAACTCAGTACGAGATCATAGCAATCAGGCTGTATTCCTTTCCCCCACTAAAAACGATAAAACCTAAGTAACAATCATAGTAGTATTAAGCCGCTTACACACTGGACGCGAAACGAATTTTTTCGCATGACTGATTACATTCAAAGTCAATGCAAAGACGCGAATACACGCGTGTATTCGTATGGAACGCCATCCAGGTCAAATACACGTGAATTCTAACACGTAAACAACACGTTGACAACACGTAGAGAACACGTTAACAACGCGTTGTCGACGCGTTAATTTCACGTGATTGTGAGCCCTTTGGCCACTTGTCCAGTTTGAACGGCTGAGAGTCCTAAGTTCCCATTGGCTCCTGAGCAGTAGGGTTAAATCATTTCTGTAAGCCTGGGGGCGGGGGTTCCAACCACTATTTAACATAATGAGGAACCTCTTCTTTCTTATTGCCATTTTCTTCCGTTATTGTGCAGCTTATGAAAATAAAACATTTGGATTGCAGTTTTATAACTTAATATTAGTTATTAAGTTATAAATTATTTTTATCAGGATAAAATTGCCTCCGATTTTTGTCATTTATTCTTGCAGGTGTGTAAATGTCACCGAAGCACCTTTAATGTTATAAGTACGTTAATTAGTCTGTCTATATTGCTCTGTTTAAATGATTGTGCCTTCTTATATTAGTAACGTTAAGTGTTTTGTACTGTAAAGGACGGCGCTACAGTGGAAACAACCGTCATTTAAGCTGGCGTAACTCCGCAAGGATCTACGCATTTATTATCCTAAATATTTTATCACAACTTGTGACAATACATTAGTTAAGGTCCTTAGGGTAATGGCTGTCGATGGTCAGCGTTGATTTTATATTTACTTGTGCCCAATTGTCATTTTATGGGTGTTTATTGATCCGGCGGTTGAGCTACCGGCAGCGTTCACTTGTTGTCATAGCAAACGTGCACTACAAGAGATGCTCCGTTTAAATTACTGCGCTTTCTTGTATTAGTAACTTAAGTGTTTTGTACTGTTAAGGACGGCGCTATAGCGGAAACAACCGTCATTTAAGCTGGCGTAACCCCGCAAGGATCTACGCATTTATTTTTCTAAATAGGCTATTCGGCAATATCACAACTTGTGACAATACTGTAATGAGTAATTGGATTGATGGGGAGAAAGTGATTGCCCCTGCGGGGGTGGGGGGGAGATAATGAATGGAGAAGATTTAAATGCAAAAATTGCGGCGGCTCGTGTGTTTTGGGAGTGGAGCTTTGTGAATGTCATATGGGGCAGTAGCCCAGCCGAGCAACCTGTATTTTGCACTCATTGCTGGAGGGTGGGTGCCGCCGCATTGCCAGTTAGGACTGCCGGCGGTGAAGACAGGCACTGGGTGTCAGGGCGAGGTTCCGGCGTGGGGCAGAGCAATGGTTAGGTAGCGGGGATATAGGAGTGCCGTTGTCCGCTCTCCAGTGTTGCAGAGGCTTGTCTGTCGTTGGTGGAAACGCCTCACTGCGCTGAACCGGCGGGTCCCCACCCCCAAAACCAAATCTTGAAGCCGGACCAGCGCTAAAAACCCTGGCTGCCGTGGCAGTCATTTTTTAAATGACTACAAGCAGTTGGTTAAACTTTCCTATCCCATTGGACCCAGGTGCAATAATGGAGATAATCTAGATCCTGTAATCCTGAGATCCAAATAAAATACTCATTCACAATTTTGGTGACTTTTACAAAGTAATCGGTCATCTCATATAATTTTATTATATTGTGCCTTGAATCAGAAGAAACTTATATTTTTTGTGCATTTTTTTTTTTTTTTTTTCAGATGGTGGACAGTAGAGCAAATGTGGTACAGATTTTTTTTTTAAAGTAATTACTCAGTTACATGTGTTAATATATGTATGCACTTTATTTTGCATGTTTACAGAGACCCCCATTCAATTTAAGCATTTTCAATTTGAGTATTAAAGGTACAGATCACCTGTGGGTAGAGGGCCATTGGAACTATTTTCTGGGAGGGGTGCTGTGGACCGAGCCTCTAGGGAGGTAAACAAAGCCAAATTAAGAGGCTCAATCATCATCATAAATCATCTCATAAATAGTGACTGTACACATCTGCTGACCTTATGACGTATTAACCAAAGCAATTAAATGAGCGCTTATTTCATATAGGCACACAAAAAAACACCCGAACAAAAAAAATGATAGTCTACTAAATCATTTACAATTACAAACAAAGGGGACCAAATCAAACTGTGCACAAGATTTTTCAGCAACTGGCATCTAAAATAATTCAAGAGTCAGCAGCTGTATTGCCTATTTCATAGGACCTCTAATGGTGGTACCATTGTTGATGTCAAAACAAAGCCTTTCAGGAGGCCTACTCTACCCACCAATGCAGGCTATCTCACTTTGTCTCAGTCTAATACTTTGCCAAAAGTGGACCTTCACTCAGTTGTCCTTTATCAGGGTGGGAATATTGATGACATCCAAAATGTCACAAGAACACTCATTATTGCCTAGTGGGTAAGTCTCCTCTGTCATGGTGTCGTTGCGACAGAGATTGAGAGTGACAGGTATAGCTTTATGAGCTTCTGCACTTCCGGCATCATGCTTTGGGTTTGTGGCTGCAGGTCCTGGAGGATGGACATCACATCCTTGATGGCGGTGACCTCTCAGCCTTTGCACATATCTCCCACCATAGCCAACTCCAGGTTTTGCCACTCTGGCTTGCTCTTGATGGCTGACCTGTACACACTGCGCACAATGCTGTCACAGTTTGAACTGTATTAAAGCCACTGCCACTCTTTGCATCAGGTGGCTCTACAGGAGCGAGTGCAGCTCTCCCTGGTAAATTTCTGGGCAGGGAATGTGTAATTATCTGGTGGTCTGAAGGACATTGCAACTGCCTTTTGAGTAGCCTCAGGAAGGAAGGAGAGGAGTGTAGTAGGCCTACTACAGAATGGGGCTCTCTGCTGTGGCCCCTGTTGCTTTCGGCCTACTGGCACAGATCTGTGAGGTACTGCTTGTGCTGTTGTCAAAGTGAAGTTTCGGCATCTCTCTCTCTCTAGTGCTTTGCTGGCTCAGAGGGAAGTTTGGAAAAGAAATTGCAAATCCACTTTTAGGGCATTACTGAACAGCCAGCTTAATTTGCCCCCACGTGCTAGCAAACAAGGGCAACCTCATAATCTACGGATGCATTAACAGTCCAGCCACAAGCAACAGTTTTGACAATGACACACTGATTAAGCGCAGAAAACATGTTTTTATTTATTCAATGATTACCATTTTAATTGTGGTGAAAAGTCAGACATGGTATATTTATTTATCCTCTATATCACTGTGATGCAACCTCTATCTTACAACAATATACATGGCAACTCTACCGCTTTTGGTGGTAGACTACCGCTTTCGGGGCCTTTCATTCTGAAAAAAATGCCCCAAAAGCAGTAGAGTTGGCATGTGTTGAGGATTATAGTTCAATATTTCTCATCATATTCATCAGTAGATCAATTGCCATGTTGAATAACCATAATCAATAATCATAATCAGTATCCATATTATGTATGCAGCAGTAACACCCATGCACACACATATACACATACAAGCAGTTCACACAAACACACACACACGCATACAAGCAATTCAATTCACACATGAGCAGCTCACTCACACATAAGCAGCAGGCTTCTGTAGCTTTGATTAGTAAGCGGGCTTCTGTTTAGTTGATTTGAAAACATTATCAGGTGATGCATTTGATTTCTGTAGCTTTGATCAATATTTGTTCAGTAAAATCATTAGTTGTCACTGAAAACATAATCAATTGAATCATTTATGTATCTACTTGTATCCTATTCATCTGGCTGTATTTTTCCTCTCTTGACTGCAATTTTCCAGTCATTTGTAGTGATGTGCATCCTTATCTTTGCTTGAAGTTCTGAAGGTTAGTGGGCAGTGTTTTGGTTTGCCTGTCCCATTGTAGCGTGAGAATGAGAAAGCGGAAAGATCATATTTGCAAGATATTTCCTGTGATGACGGTATAAAAACTGGGTATGAAAGACAAGAAAGCAGAAAGACCATATTTGGAAGATATTTCCTGTGATGAAGGTATAAAAACTAGGTGTGAAAGGCAAGATGTGAGTTCTTGCACAAACAGAACTCGGCTTTATATTTATCAACATGCCACAATAAAGCCTAATTGTCTGAAGAATCTGTCTCTCTCCAATTGCTTGGGGATGGGGGAACCTCATAATCTGAAAAAATGTCTGAATGAAAACCACAACACATGTATGCAACAATGTTAAAAAGCACAATAGTGTAGTGAATGCTGAAAGCAGGTACATTTTAGTGTTACACTGGTGTTTTTTAAATAACTTTAGTAGAATAGTTCATGGTGTCACTACATTTACTACAACAATGTAACATGGCCTATGTTAATTCGCAACTGTACTTGCCAGTGCTACAGTTACAACCCATTGTACAGAGATTTGGAGGTTGTAGGCAGTGGATGTTTAAGGGGGAGATAGCAGATCAACAATAAATGCCACATAAAAGTGGTGAACATCATCTGAAAGCCATGAACCTGAAGATTAATTTGAGATGCAGCTTAGCACTGTAAACGACCTGAGAACAGTAATATTTTTCTTTCTGAAGTCCATTTCCATGCTCAACTTTGTCCCATAAGTTGTTGCAGAAATTTTGAAGTGGATACCCTTTGGTAGCTACACAAATTTGTTGCTGAATTAGGCATTTTTGTAATATCAAGAATGTTTAAAAATGATCGGAAATCCCTCCAGAATATTACATCAATACACCAAGACCTTCGGAACAACATAGAAAAACCCATGCTGTGATTTGGTTTAAAAAACGTTAGTAATGTAGGAGATTTCTGTATTTTTCAGTGATCGGATGGCGAGCACTTCTGTTCTTTATATTGCTGAGAAACCTTCAGCCCCACGGCAACCACGGCATGAATTTGTGATGGCCCGATATCCACTTTTGTTCCCAATAAATCTATCAACACATCTGCCAAGTTTAGGGCTTTTATCACAAAATGAACAATTGTTATATAGAGAGCTATGCCGCCCAACTAATATAATGTATCACAATCAACGTTGCCTGTTTCCGCTAACAGGATGTTTACAGTTGCTATGACTGGTGAACGCTGCCGGTAACATATTAGCGCAACCGCCGGATCAATAAACACCCATAAAATGACAATTTGGCACAAGTAAATAAAATCAACGCTAACCATCAACAGCCATTACCCTAAGGACCTTAACCAATGTATTGTCACAAGTTGTGATATAATATTTAGCAAAATAAATGCGTAGATCCTTGCGGAGTTACGCCAGCTTAATTGACGGCTGTTTCCACTATAGCGCCGTCCTTAACAGTACAAAACACTTACGTTACTAATATAAGAAAGCACAATAATTTAAACAGAGCATCTCTTGCAGAGCACTTTTGCTATGACAACAAGTGAACGCTGCCGGGAGCGTATTAGCTCAACCGCCGGATCAATAAACACCCATAAAATGACAATTTGGCACAAGTAAATAAAATCAACGCTAACCATCGACAGCCATTACCCTAAGGATCTTAACTAATGTATTGTCACAAGTTGTGATATAATATTTAGAATAATAAATGCGTAGATCCTTGCGGAATTACGCCAGCTTAAATGACGGTTGTTTCTACTGTAGCGCCATCCTTAACAGTACAAAACACTTAAAGTTACTAAGAAAGCACAATAATTTAAACAGAGCAATATAGACAGACTAATTAACGTAGCCTACTTATAACATTAAAGGTGCTTCGGTGACATTTACACACCTGAAAGAATAAATGACAAAAATCGGAGGCAATTTTATCCTGATAAAAATAATTTATAACTTAATAACTAATATTAAGTTATAAAACTGCAATTCAAATGTTTTATTTTCATAAGCTGCACAATGACGGAAGAAAATGGCAATAAGAAAGAAGAGGTTCCTCATCATGTTAAATAGTGGTTGGAACCCCCGCCCCCAGGCTTACAGAAATGATTTAACCCTACTGCTCAGGAGCCAATGGGAACTTAGGACTCTCAGCCGTTCAAACTGGACAAGTGGCCAAAGGGCTCATAATCACGTGAAATTAACGCGTCGACAACGCGTTGCTAACGTGTTCTCTACGTGTTGTCTACGTGTTATCAACACGTTAACAACACGTTAACAGCGCGTGAAAAATTGACGCGTTGTCTACGTGTTGTCAACGTGTTGTTTACGTGTTAGAATTCGCGTGTATTTGACCTGGATGGCGTTCCATAACGTGTTGTCAACGAGTTATCAATACGTTAACAACACGTTAACAACGCGTGAAAAATTGACGCGTTGTCTACGTGTTGTCTACGTGTTGTTAACGTGTTGTTTACCTGTTAGAGTTCGCGTGTATTTGACCTGGATGGCGTTCCATATATTCGCGTCTTTGGATTGACTTTGACTGTAATCAGTCGTGCGAAAAATTCGTTTCGCGTCCAGAGTGCAAGCGGCTTTACTGAGCATAGAACGCAAGCATTATATATAGCACTGCCTGATGCCGAGGCAGTTTGAGGTTGGCTGAGAAAGATGTGAAGTCGTTAATTTGCATCACAGATTCAGCTGCATTGATTAAGCCAGGTCGAGTTTCCATTACGAGTGCCAACCGCCTTTGATCTGACATCAGGACAATCGATATAGATTCTATAATTTATGTGCTGATTCAGGTAGTTACATTAAACAGTGGTTGCTGTAATTATTTATTGCATTGAAATGTGCCTGACATTCTGGAAACCTGCCTGTGAGGTTTCGGTGACGCAAAGACTGTGCGCCGGTCCGTAAATTACCACTGCACAGAAAGTAAACCAGGTTGGAGCTGGCGAGCTTTCTGTGCAATTTCAGCGGAGACTTTTGCTACGAAATTGTTACTGCATCTTGATGAATATGTGACACCTCCCCCTACTACGCCGCCACACCCACCTCGACGCACGTCCGTCTACCAAATTTCCAAAGTGGCTGCACATGGTGTTGCACCACACGAAATTACCACTGCGTGTGCTGCACCGGACGAAATTACCACTGCGTGGGCTGTGCCACCCTGCGCTGCGCCAAGAAATTGGAGCCCTTTATCTTAACTCTCTAGTTGTTAAGCCAATCAACATATTTGAAAATATTGTCGATGGCATGGCAACAACAAAGTTAACTTTTAACTTAACTAGTTAACTTGTCAAAATTAACTTAACTAGTTAATTTCCAAATAGACGTTAACTTAACTTAATTGATGAAATTTTACTATTAACTAGTGAATCCAACACGTTAATCGCCCCATGCCTGACACATATATATATATATATATATATATATATATATATATATATATACTCGCACGTACGAACTGAAGACATAAAAATCACCGCTGAAACCAGTGACCACAAAAATGGTCAAATGTTAATTCAAACCATACAAATGTCATTTCAATTGTATTTCATTGTGATTCCACATTAGTTCTTTGTAAATTTTCTTGATGCAAATAAAATCACTTAAGTTCATTTATTCATGCACTCATCATTCTTCTTAAATTATGTACGGCACGACAGGCTGAGTCATGAAGTTATGTACGCGAATATTCCTCGGAGGTTTAGCTTATCTTAACGGTGTCGCTGGCAGACAGATGCTGATGACCTAGCGAGCCTGTATTGTAATGAGTGAAGATATAACGTTTGCAAACGAACTTTGCATTAGGCAAACACTAGCTTTGCTAAGCAGTAATTCCATTTAAGGTAGACCGCAAGCAGTGGCATATCGCATTCATGAACATATGTTTCACTTTTTAACGTTACATTTCTATTGAATGCTTATTTGTGTTTGATTGTTTGACAAAGAGATCAACATTTTAAAATAGTGCCGTATTGGCTTAGACCTGGCAGTGAAAATAAACGGCCTGGAAAATGAGGTAGGTTGCCTTTTTGGGAATTCGTAGCATCGGGTGAATTTCAATATGCGCAAAATCGCTGGCTAGTTTAACTTTGTTCTGATGATGACACACGGAATGCACACTTGTCCACTCGCTCACTCACTGTCTTTATATGTTTTCAATGTAGAACATTCACAACATAATCCTGTACGTAGTGGGTGAGTGTAGGCTACATTTTGAACGCGCCCTATTCTAACCAAATCATCTCCATGCAAACTCAGTTGAGCTGTTAGATATCAAATCAGCCAATCACAGAGGGCCATGGCAGGACTGGTTCCCCACGCACAGAGAATCGCTGACTCACTCAGTGAAAGAAATCCTTGCTCGTGCACACCTAAAACTCCTGCTTCTCACGCAAAAAAACGTTCATCCTGTCACAAATGTAACCACATCATTCAAGGCACGAGACTTTGCTGAGTGTGCGGATGTCTTTTTTTATTTCTCTGAGTGCTATAATGTTGGAATTACAGCGATATAAAAACTCTGTGTTTGCTGATCTCCCAAAAATTTTGGGTGATTTTTGAATGGGAAAGATAGAGAAATTAGACGTGCCTCATGTCCTTTGACTGCTCCCTGAGGCAAAACTATGTACTTCTGTGCTACAAAAACTATAGTACTGTGACAACAACAAATTTTCCTACGTTTTGGGGAAATTTCCTGAAAAGGGATTCAAATTTGTGGAAGTTATAGTGATATGAAAAGTATTTTTTGCAGCCTCTGTGCTCCCAGCTCCCAGGTGTGACATCACGCACTCAAGCAATGACAACCCATCTCCCATGCTTTCACATGGGAAAATTTTTGTTGGTTTTTTGGGAATATTTTGGACACTGCATGACGAAACTCAACCAAAATCAATAGACTTCATCCTCTAACCACTATCAACGTGCATGTGAAATATCAAAAGTATCAGAGAAGAATTGCAGTCTTTAGAGTGTTCACAAGAAAACGTCTATGGATGCGGACGCAGACGCAGGCACAGACGCGGGACGACCGCAAATCCATAGTACCCCATAGTACCGCAAATCCATAGTACCCCACTCCGTCCGGGGCTACAATGACTACTGCACTGTAATTCAGGGGCATGTTCAAGAACCGGCAATTTCTTGCAATTTGAAATATTAAACTACATTTGGTTTTGCATAGACAAGTGAGCACATCTGCGAACAGCCTCACCATGCTTTTCAAGATGGTGTTGTCACAGCATGTTCAATGGACTTTGATGCAAAACTTAGTCGGCAGCCATGTTGGAAAATGCGCAAGAACTCAAACCTTCCCTCAAGAGACCTAGGCGTGAGAACCTTCGGTCTTGAACATGCCCCAGCAGTATAAACACTATTCATACCATTGTGTACTTGTTTAATTTCATGTTGGCTGCAGTTACATTCCCTCACCCACACACAGTAACATATTCTACTCACGTCTTCTCCCATGATAATTACAATTATGACAAATGTGAAAAATAGTAACTGACAAATAGTACCTTTATTGACCCTGATGTTCACCAGACTTCTTTTGTCAGATGTAAAATACCCCAGTATCGATATTCCACACTGGTACCATCCTGAGTCCTCCTCCCTCAGACCCTCTGTAGTTACGTAGAACACACTTTGTGTTTTATTATCTCGAATCGATACTCCGTCGTCATTGGCTGTGCCATCAGTTCTTGCCAGAACCTTGCAAATCAGCAGTGTTTCTTTGCACCAGTATTTCTCGTTTGAAGCATAAGCAAAATGATATCCACACGGGACAGTCACGCTGCTGCCTTCCAGGACCCTCACCTCCTCAGGGCTCCAGACAACTGAGCAGCAGGCTCCTGAAAAAAAGCACAGAGGAAAGGTTTTGTGTTAATGTACAACTTTCATCACACTGTAAACCCTGACAAGTGTGGTGAACTCAAATATTTTGTGGAACCCGATTACCTCAAAAAAATTGAGTATGCCAACTTAATGATTTGTGTTCACAGCACTTTAAAACATAAAATAAAACTTTACCTTATTTTCTTTAAGTTCTTTCCACGCAATGGAATTAAGTTGGCCCACACAATTTGTTTGAGGTGATCTGTTACCACAAAACGTTTGAGTTCACCTCACTATCAGGGTTTACAGTGTATAGAGTATCTATTTTATCACTATGTTCTGGCACCTATATACCTCAGTAGACCAAAAAAGAAAAGAAGTTTTACATTTCATATTAGTGTTCTGTTCTCTGTCAGTGATTCGATCATTATAAATGCATATTGTAGCGGTACTTGAAGTACAGATCATCGGTATTTGGTCAGTGATAAAACGTCTAATATCTAAGTGGTTCACATGATGTGGATGTACTGAACATATCTGCAAATTAAAGGCGGCAGTCTCTACTTTGACCTGATATTCAGTGTTCTAAAACCCAGTGGATTGGTAAATTTCACTGTTTTCCAGATACTTGGACTGTACTGAAGTGCATATTATGCCAGCTGATTACTCAATGCAAATTTAATGCAACTTTTACATCTTTTAAAATGTGCACAATTGCTTGCCATATAAACAGTTTCTTTAAAAAACCATGTTTCTGATGGGCAGTTCTGGTTGCATAGAGGTCCATCCTTCATTAAAACCCTTGTCTAGCAAAAACTAAGTCCACTTTCATTAAAACGCTGAATTGTCCCAGCCTACTGCAGTGCAGTCCCTAAGTCTTTGTACATCACAAAACTCCCATTACCTCAAATTCATTGTTTCATTCAAATCAAATGCATCAAAGGAAAAGAAACGTACCACAGTCTAAATATGCATGGCACTGTAAAATCAGTGTAACATGAATGTTGAATGAGTGGATTACCTGAGAGGAGGGTGAAGACCATTGCGAGTTTCATGGCTGGTAGAGCTGAATAGAGCACGTCTGTGTCGCACAGGAACAGAAACCTTCTGTGGCCCTTCTGCTTTTTGCTGAAGGTGTGCTGATATGACTTGAGTAAAGGAAATGACAAACGGCTATGGCAAGGATATGAGAGTATTTATAATTCAACTTTATACCACAGCAGGGGTGAAAGTAAGATTAAATTCTTGCAGGAACTGTGCCACTCAATTTTTTTTTTTTTTTTTTTTTTTTTTTTTTGCGCGCGCGATCATATTAAAGATATTAAAGACTGCTCTTTTCTGACTTTGAGATTCTTAAATTCTGTGCATTGTTAGCCGCCCATCTCTGGTCTGTCTGCATAGCCTACCTGCTCCATGTTGTTCTTCTGCATCTTCCTCCATCTGTTCCTCAACTGCCACCGTTTTATCATCTCTCTTTCTTTTAAATATATAATCAATTTTTCTTTGCATTTTGAGCAAGTTGTGTTTTACCGTTCCCTGTCAAAAGGATGCACGCGACCCCCGGCACCCAGCCTTGAATCATCTAGGCAACCAGCATCCAATCAAAAGAACGCATTGAGTGTTCCCACTTTCAGCATGTGTTTTTTGCGGAAGTGAGTGGTGGACTACTCGCTCGCATGACAGAGAGTCATTCATCATTTAGATTGTTCATAGTGAAACCTCACAATTTATTACTTGGGGATTTTTCTTTTGGTTTTTTTTGCAAAAACGACTGCTCACTGCTGTCTGCAAAAATCCACAGCACTCGAGTCACTACCATTGGATTAACGTTACAATGCATAGTGTAGACTGCCTACAAGTTGCAACAAATCACGGTAAGCGAGTAGCCGACTACAAATGATAATGTTTGTCCAGCGCACTAAAATCTACTTCAACACGTCACGGGCGGCACATTCTGTTGATGATTTTCATGGATTCATCAAATTTACATTTATTTCGGAGAAATTTGCTTGAAAATTGAGAGGGCTCGCGTTGTGTGCAGGGGTGAAAGTTGCTCTTCCAAGGCGTACCCCTACGTACTGGCTGTAGAGGACAGTATATCCCTTCCCGGTACGGAGTACCGCTGCGCTCCGGCTTACTTTCACCCCTGTAGTTCTTGGCACCTGCCACTTTTATTCAAATCATTTGTATTTGCTTTTTTTTTTTTTTTACCCGCCCAAATGCACCTTATTCAGTGAATATCAACGCATCTCACTGTAATTCGCAGGAACATGTGATACAGTGTGATGGAATTTTTGTTGTTACTGTTATAGTTCTAAAATTCCTTGTTGTAGTATTTAGTGCACTTTGATTTTATTACATTATAGTTTTACTGCTTAAAATATATATATATATATATAATATATATATATATATATATATATATATATATATATATATATATATATATACTTGTTAAAAAAAGTAACTGCTTATTTTGTTCGCAGCATTAGGTTCCAAGGAAACTATCAGTGAGAAAGTACTGACAGGAGGGCTGCACGCACCTGGATAGGAGTTATCGACTCATGTCTGGGGAAAAGTACCAACTTAGCAAGATAACAGAGTTGTTTCTTCCTGTGCTAGGTGCCTAAATTGGGCCCTAAGCACAAAGCGCGACTCCTCTAAGCGCATCCCTAGAGCGGAAATCTTCAAAGAATAAAATGTTTGTGTAATTTTGTGATTGATAGCTTGAAGGATGCCTGGCTATAAGGGTATAAGAATTGCTTGTGAAAATTATTCAGCAGAGACTGACCTCTGACTGCTGTACACACAGAGTCCCTGTTCGCTCTCTCATTCTGCAGAATTATATTGCAATAAACGGTTGATCATGTTTCTTTTAAAGTCCCACTAGGTAGGAATCCCAGTTTCGTGCGCTCTAGCGGCCACTAAAGGCCACTAGAGCAAGTAGAAGCCAAGCGGCAACCTGCGGGGCTGAAAACTGAAGCAAATACGGAAGTGCCAAAAGCTGCAGTTCCTCGAATGGCCACTTGAGGCTGACTTCAGAAACGAGTCAATCCCCATTGACCCCCGTGTTAAAAAGCCCAATTTTACAGCAAAAATAAACATGTTTACAGCCTGGTTCAAATTACGGTTTCGGTCTCTATGGCTAATTTTACCCTCCGTGAAAACTGTGGGGGGAGTGAATTTTTTTTGCAATTTTTTGTAACTCTACTATTTACAGGCTTAAATTTCTGCATAATTAAGGGCGTGGCCACTTTGAGTGACAGAACCTTGAATTTTTTTTTTTTTTTTCAGAACCTTGAATTACACAGTCTCTGGGCAGGAGCCATGATGCGGTTATGTTGTGGCTAGGCTAGAGCACCGGCCTACAAAACATCCTTGCTTTAGAGTCGGAACGCCAAGCCCTGCCGCTAACCCTGGGCCTAGCCTGGCTGTCTGAGGGAGGGGGGTTACTACAGCTCAGCTAGCCTAGCCGTTAATCTTTGGCCTCTTCTAGTCGCCTCTGAGCCGTTATCCTACCTAGGCTCACTCGAGTCACGGAACTTGATCCATTGGCCGCGTTTCTGACTGGAGATTTTTATCGAAATATCAGGATGATAATGTCTTGCTGTATGGTTAGGAGTTTGCGGTCTATTTTCTAAGATGATGAAATTCTAATATTATTTCATATAAAATTATATGTCAACACGAAGTAACGTTAGTTCGTTCTCTAGCCAACTAGCCAGAGAATGAATACAGTGACCCCCCCTGTTAGTTTTTGTCAAGATGTTCAGCTGTGCCAGCGGGAGTGTTCGCCTGCCACAGTCATTACACAGCAGAGGTGTATAGTCCGGGTTCAGAAAGTAAAAATCCTCCCTAGAACTTTATTCCAACCACCTGGATTTACTTCAGACAGGAGATGGAGCCAGTGTGAGTGATCAGCTCATTCTGTGGGAGGGAGAAAAACTTGGCAGGACTTTTACTTTCTGACCCCTGGATTATACACCTCTGTTACACAGGCATGCAGCGAAGTAATAGCGAAACAGAAAAGTGTTTGAATTTAGGGTTAACATATTTTTGAACAAAAGCTGTCAGTCAGGGGTTGGAAAACCGTCACGGCTTCCCTAACAGGTTGTCAACGTAACTGGCTGGTCAGTTACAACATTAGAACCACCATAGCACGCTTCCAAATGACGGGGCTCCTCAGCTGATTCCCCAGAGTATTTGGAAGGCTTGACCGGAGATTGCCGTGGTTGTACACTCAGTAAATTCACACAACAGTATCTTACAGAACTGCATTTGCCACCAATGGATTCGTTCAATTTTCAGTGCGATTACTGAACGGTATCATTGTAAATAGAAAGGCTAGTTAGCTAGCTAGCTATATAGCTAATTTAGCATATCCCACGTTACCTAGCAAGCTAGCTAGCTGTCGCTAAAAGTGTTTCTACATGACGTCCATCATCCACAAACTAGCTAACCACATTAACGCAACTAACAAGCCAAGGGGCAACGAAAAAGTGCTACAACCCAGCCACGTTCGGCAATATTAGCTGTTGCTTGGAGTAAAGGCTTTTTCCCCAAAGCAACATCAGTTTTACGGCGCGAAAAAAAAAAGTTGCGTGTCGCAGTGGTGTCGTTAGCTAATATAAAGGACAGAGATAAGCTGGGCAGCTGATGACATAACCATGGAGCCTTTGAGCTAGACGCCCAGCTGTGTTAGTATTGATGAGCCCACGTATGCTGGCTACAGTAACCAATTAATTCGGTATTCATCGAAGTCAAAATGTAGGGTGATAATACTTGTGATCAGAATGTGCGACAGTGCGGTAGGAAAATAAAGGTTCGTCAGGTTTGTCATTAAGGTTACGTAATGCAATGTTATCGTTTGGCTGGCCATACGACCGTTAATGGAGCCGGGCTAAGGTGCGTACAAAAGCTAAAACGAGCACCCGCTCGCGAATATTATTTTCCTAAACGCCATGTCTATCGCACCTTTTACTCGTCCTCTGATTGGTCAATCGTTTCCAAGGAGACATTGAAACTTCTAAATGGGCGCGGTCATGTGGTAGAGTTGGGTAGAGTCCCCGACTTACGGTGGCGTATTGCAGCCATTCCTGGAAAAAAACGGGTCTGTAATCACGTCATGAGTGAACAGTTTCTTATTATTACAAGATCCTTTTCGCGTTATTACAACATATTTTCACGCTTTAACAAGATATCTTCACGTTATTTCAACGTGAAAACATCACATTATAACAAGAAACTTTTGGCTCATTTACATGATTTGATTAAGTTCTACTTCATGCTTTTCTTGAAACATGGCGAGATTATGCTATTATTGAGCATGGTGGATGATTCGCGATATTGTGATTAGTAGGTATGCGTACACTGGGAGGGATTTTAAAATGCTTGGCTGTACAGAAGACAGAATGAGCCTGACCCCCTGGAGGTAGCGACGTTTCTGAACACCGGTCAAGCTATCACTAGCTCGGAAAACGACGGTCGTACCGTCACAGCTAATTATTAAATGCGCCGGCAGACATCACGGTAGTACCCTCACGTGATGCAATTGCTGTCAAATAACCGTCTCATGGGAAAAAATAACTGAGGCTTGATCAACAAAAAGAAATGTGTACTTTGTTCAGAAAAATACGCAAGCAAACTTGCATAATTTGGTTTTCCGATTGATTATTATGTATTTGTTTTTTCACTAAACAGGATAGGACGTTGGTAGTTTGGCCAAGGTGATGGGTGCGATTTTGGTGAGGTGCTATTATTCCAGATCAGCAGTAACAATTGCTTGTTACAGTACAAGTGTTTTTACAAAAAGCAAATAGATAAATCAAAAATCAATAAGAGCAGAAAATACTCTGGAATTAATACATAAAATTGCCATCAAAATTGGTATCTGGTGAAAAGGAGAAAACTGAGGAAAAATACACGACCATACTGCGTGTGCTGTAGTACAAGTGTATTGAATAAGGAGAGATTCAATGGGAGAATTATTTTATAAATGGCCATCAAAGTTAGTACTTTGCAATGTGCGATTGGAGAAAATAGAATGAAGGGTCATGTTTGAGGGCCTGTAATTCCCACAAATCAAAAGATTTGTGAAAAATAATTCTTGCATACCATACTACATGTATTTTAGAACAAGCGCATTGAACATGAAGAGATTTAATGGCAAAATTATTGAATAAATGACTGTCCAAGTTGGTACATTGCAATGTGTGAATTGAGACAACTGAATGGGTGGCCATTTGCACGGCCTTTAATTCTTGCAAATCAAAAATTTTTCAGAAAATAACACTTGTATACAATACAGCATGAATGTCTTTAATACAGGAATACTGAATATGAAGACATTTTGTGGTGGAATTATTAAATAAATGCCCATCAAAGTTGGTACTTAGCAATATGCAAATAGAGACGATAGAATGGAGGGCCATGTTTCAGGAAAAAAAATATTCGCAGGCCTGTAATTTTTGAAATTCAACAAATTTGTGAAAAATGACATTTAACTACCATAATAGATGCATTCTAGCACAAGCCCACTGAACATAAAGAGATGATATGGCGGAATTATTAAATAAATAGCTGTCAAAATTGGTACCTTGCGATGTGCAAATGAACGGGGAGCCATATTTGAGGGCCATAATTCCAGCAAAGCTGAAAGTCTGTAGTAAATAACCCTTCCATACCATTCTACATGCATTCTAGTACAAGAGGACTGAATATGAAATGATTCCATGGTGGAGTTAGTAAATAAATGGCTGTCAAAAATGGTGCTTTGCAATGTGCAAATGGAGACAATTGAATGGGGGGCAATATTTTAGAGCGTGTAGTTCTTGCAAATGAAGAAGTTTGTATAAAGTGCCAAATTCATACAATAGTACACTACAGGCCAAAATTTTGGGGCCACTCTCAGATTTTTAAAGGTGCACCATTGGTGTTGTCCCCTTCGTTTTGGGGAGGGCATTTATACAGCATGCCTTCTTGTTACATAACATGATTTTATGTCGCTAGGACGTGAACACTTTTAACACAAAGGCATTGGAACTCAATTATAAAAAAATTGTGGTCAGTGATCAATCAGTCAAGAAAGCTTTAAAATGTGGTCTGAGGTCTGGAATTCGCCCAAAACCTATTGGCTTCCCATATTTTATGCACTGAAATCATTTCATGTGTGATGTGTTTTTTTTTTTTTTTTTTTTTTAAATCTGAGGGTGGCCCCAAACTTTTGGCCTCTAGTGTACATGTATTCTAGTAAGAGCACACAGGATATGAACAGATTCCACGAGGGAATTATAAAATAAATAGCTGTCAAACTTGATACTTTGAAATGTGCAAAATAATGGGTGGCCATATTTGAGGGCCAGTAATTCGTGCATATCAAAAAGTTTGTGAAAAATAGAACTTCCCTAGCACACTGCACATGCTCTCAGACAAACATACCAAATGAGAAGAGATTCTAGCAGAGAATTATTAAATAAAAGTCCTTCAGATTTGATACTCTGTGATGTGCGAATGGAGAAAATTGAATGGGTGATCATGTTTTTGGGCCTATAATTCTTGCATTACAGGGTTGGTCAAAGATAACTTACATACTACACTACTTGTCTACCAGTGCTATTTTTCATCAAACATACAGTGGAGTGCAAAAATTTGGGCACCCCTGGTTTAAATGTCTGTTACAGTTAATCTCCAAGTGATTGAAAGCAAACCTGAACACTAAATGCTACGAAGTTAAATATGACACCTTTCTGCAAATTTAAAAGTAATGTTTCTTTTATTTTAATTTTTCTGAGTTTTTAAATGATAAGAAAGGAAAAAGGGCCCTGTGCAAAAGTTGGGAACCCTTTTGGATTATTCTTTGTTACCTTTTAAGAAGATGATTACTAAGGCCCAGACCCAGGTGACTTACTCGTTAGGCCTTCAGTGAATCAGTTGAATATAATTCCAGGGTTGAACTATATATTCTGAAGTAACTCCATGCCTTCTAAAGTATCTGACTGTGGTGGCTGTTGTGACTGGTGTTAAAAACCATGTGTTCCTCTAAACAGTTGTCCAAGGATGTCAAAATCAAGATAATTCACTTCCACCAGCAAGGAGAGGGCAACATAAACTCTCGCAACGTTTCAAACTACCCATCTCTACTGTCAGAAACATCATAAGAAAATGGAAAATAAATTGAACAATTGAAGTCAAGGCAAGATCTGGAAGACCAAGAGAAATTTCAGATAGAATGGCCCGAGATTTGGTGAGAAATGCACAGAAGAACCCACACATCACTGCAAAGGAGCTGCAAAAAAGAGTCGCAAACACAGGTCTAGTTGTTCACAGGACAACAATACAGTGTACCTTAAACAACAAAGACCTACATGGCAGAGTTGCAAGAAAGAAGCCTTTCCTACGACCTCAACACAAAATTAAGCATCTGAAGTATGCAAAAGAAAACCTTGAGAAACCTCAAGCCTATTGGAACAATGTGCTTTGGACTGACAAAGCCAAAATTTAACTATTTCAACTAAGGTATGTTTGGAGAAAAATGTGTGAAGCATTGGTGGAGAAGAACACATTGTCAACTGTTAAACATGGAAGTGGACCCATTATGCTTTGGGGTTGTGTAGCAGCTGGGGGCACAGGCAAGATTGTGTGGGTGGAGGGAAAAATGGATTCCACCAAATATCAAGACATTCTTGAGGCTAATGTTCAAAGCTCAGTCCAGAAATTGAAGTTGAAGAGACGTTGGGTCCTCCAGCAAGACAATGACCCAAAGCATTCCTCAAAATCCACCATTAAGTACCTCCAGGAAAGACGGATGAAGGTTTTGGAATGGCCATCACAGTCACCAGACTTGAATATTATTGAAAATCTGTAGAGAGACCTCAAACATGCCATGCATGCAAGAAGGCTGAAGAATATTTCTGAGCTAGAGGTGTTCTGTCAGGAAGAATGGGGAAAAATTCCAAAGACAAGAATTGAAAGACTCCTAGCTGGCTACACGAAGCGTTTTCAAGCTGATATAGCTTCCCGAGGAGGAGTTACAAAGTACTAGCTGACAGGGTTCCCAAACTTTTGCACAAGGTGTTTTTCCTTGCACTAATATTTTGAAACTGTAAAAAGTTAAAAAATAAAAATTATTCTTGCTTTGAAATGTGATGACATGTCATGTTTAACTTTGCAGCATTTAGTGTTCATGTTTGCTTTAAATCACTTGGAGATTAATTGTAACAGACATTTAAACCAGGGGTGCCCAAATTTTTGCACCCCACTGTAAGCCTATTTTACTTTGGAATTTTTGCATGAATGTGCATCGAAAGAAATTGAATGGGTAACAATGTTTTTGGGCCTATAATTTATCAAAGGCTATTTGCACACTGTGCTGTATTACTTCTGCTCTGTTACATCAAAAAGGCAGTATGGTAATGTTATTTTCAGTAAACATTTTGAATCACAAAAGTTTTATGTTCCTCACTTCCATTTTCACCCTTCACCAAATACCAATTTTGATGGTAATTCATGCGTTAAATCCAGAGTATTTTCTGCTCTAATTTATCAATTTGCTTAATGTCAAAACACTTGTACTGTAACAAGCAATTGTTAGTGCTGATCTGGAATAATAGCACCTCACCAAAATCGCACCCATCACCTTGGCCAAACTACGAACTTCCTATCCTGTTTAGTGAAAAAATAAATACATAATAATCACTCGGAAAACCAAATTATGCAATTTTGTTTGCGTATTTTTCTGAACAAAGTACACATTTATTTATGTTGAACAAGCCTCGTTATTTCTTTCCATGAGACGGTTATTTGACAGCAATTACATCACGTGACATTACTACCGTGATGTCTGCCGTATTTGCGCATTTAATTATTAGCTGTGACGGTACGACCGTCATTTTCTGACCTAGTGATAGCTTGACCGGTGTTCAGAAACGTCGCTACCTCCAGGGGGTCAGGCTCATTCGGTCTTCTGTACAGCCAAGCATTTTAAAATCCCTCCCAGTGTACGCATACTAATCACAATATCGCAAATCACCCACCGTGCTCAATAATAGCATAATCTCGCCAAGTTTCAAGACAAGCATGAAGTAGAACCTAAACAAATCATGTAAATGAGCCAAAAGTTTCTTGTTATGATGTGATGTTTTCACGTTGAAATAACGTGAAGATATCTTGTTAAAGCGTGAAAATATGTTGTAATAACGCGAAAAGGATCTTGTAATAACAAGAAACTTTTCACTCATGACGTGATTACAGACCCGTCTTTTTTCCAGGAATGGCAGCAATACGCTTCCGTAAGTCGGGGACTCTACCCGCCTCTACCACATGACCGCGCCCATTCAGAAGTTTCAATGTCTCCTTGGAAACGATTGACCAACCAGAGGACGAGTAAAAGGTGAAATAGACATGGCGTTTAGGAAAAAAATATTCACCACCCGCTCGCACTCTGGGGGATACTGAAACTCAGTGAGGCAACCGCCGCGACTTCCCAGCGGTGTACAGCGTTTGTCGCGCTACTGCCTCACGGATACGCACAATGTTCGTCCTGCAACCGCTTCACGAATATAAACAGCATTCGACCCGCCACCGCAAGCTACTAGGCAGGATCCATTGCTTTACTAGGACAGATATGACCCTGCATCTCGGCCTTAGCGAACCAAGTAGCATCGAGCTGAATGGGGTTTTTAGTCGAGTATGGAAGCCGAAGCTAGCTTGGTAGCTGCGAGCTTAGAGGGTGTGGTGTTTCAGCAAACGAGCTCCATTCGGCCTGCCCACTGGGGTTGCGTCAGCTCCAGCAACGGCCCACCTTTTTGCCCATTTTTGGATTATCCGGGAGGTAGGCGGAGTCAAGTAAGTGCCAAGATGGCGACCAAATTTGCTTCAAAATGGATATTCAGAAACCTATGGGTGACGTCACGGAGGCTACGTCCATGTTTTATACAGTCAATGGTAGAAGCGCAACACCGCTGTCGTAAAACACGCAGAGCGCTGTTGCCGGCTGACGTCCCCCGTGAGAACGTACATCTTTTTTTTTACACCCTGAGACTTGTGGAGCTGGAATCAATGAAGTTATTAGTTATGATTGTGTTTACAATATGGCCGGATCTAGGGGGGTGCAGGGGTGGGCTATGCCCCCCCAGCGCCTCCTGAATTACTAACGTATATTTTAGCGCAATTAAAAGGAGTGCGTAATGCGAATTCAATGAGAATGAAACGTGATCCCCCCCTGTCAACAAAATGAAACGCGATCTCTCCCCCCGTCAACAAAACGTCTCTCCCCCCCAGCAATTTTCATTGCACCACCAGTCGAAGCAGGCTGCAGCCGGCCCTGAGGGTTGGATTAAAACTATTGCTCTACAACAAAGTATGCGCAGGCACCGCTCCTAAGAGTAACGTTAGCAGACGTAGTAGCAATTGTAACCTCAAAACGGGACAATATCAATATAATGACGGTACATCGCCAGCCTACAAAGCTGATATGGCCTGTCTTTGCTTTCAAACAATAGCTGCTAGTAAGTCAACAACTTTTCTCATCATGAAGCATAAAGTTCGCTCTAAAAAACACTCCGAAAAGGGGCTAACTCTGCCAATGAAATGCTAATGCTACCTCTGCTAACCTTGTTTACATTATTTGAATGGACTTACAATCAGTTACGTTTTGATAACCCAGATAGTGACTGTGACTACACACGATAACACAGCCAACAAAAACAATGTGTGATAAATACAATGCATTAACACGAGCATATAACTCACCTCTCAATCAGCAACACTGCCAGCTCGGCATCCAACTTGCAGCCGGGTCAGTCCATATTTAAGCATCCAGACCCTCCCAGATGACCCCCTCAGAAATTTCTCAAAAAATTCATATGGGTTCCTCTGGTGGACTTACGAAATAATACCAAGTATTAAACCAATATCCCTAATAGTTTTGAACTGATGGCCGGTCACAATTTGAAGTATTTTTTTTTAATACTTGTTAAAACAAGTTTTTTTAAAACAAGTTTGTGCTTGTCTCAAGATTTCATTATTTGTCCAAGTTTTCACATGATGAACTTAATATTCATACTTTCAACAAATCTATTGCATTTTATGATGTACGATGGTGCGTTTAAATGGCCAATATGGTGTGTCTATTGAAAAATTCACATAATATAAACTAGGCTGAACACCATCCCAATTTTTTGTCAGATGAAGTTGACAACTATAGCAATCTATGGTAAAGATTTAAAGGATGTGGTCAATTGCGCACATGTTGAACCATGGACTTCAAAATTGCTATTTTTTCCGTAAAATGAAAAATGAGCAAAATTAAAAAAAAAATTTTCTTCTCATTCCTGCCAAGATACAAACAAGATTAAAGTGGATTACCTATGAGAGGTATCAGGACTGGTCACAAAAAAAATTTCAAGCTTGAATTCCCTAAACTTTCTGATCTGTAGCATTTAAAAAGTACAGCAATTTTTGCGATTTTTGGCTTTTCAGCCAACTTTGGAGCCCTATTGTGGAGCAACCAAGGTAGATACACCTAATCTGACCAGAAATTCTGATTCTAGGGGAAAAGTTGGCCAGGGAGACCAAAAATCTGATCAGTAGGTCAAATAATAGAGGAGCAGTGGAAGCCCAAAGTTGGACGAAACACAATTTCGTCAAAATAAAAAAAAATACTTAAAATTGTGACAGGCCATCACTTCAAAACTATTTGGGATATTGGTCTAATACTTGGTATTATTTCATAAGTCCACCAGAGGTACCTATATGAATTTTTTGAGAAATTTCTGAGGGGGTGACCCAGGAATTTTCTGATTTTCTGGATGCCTTCACTTGGACTGACCCAGCCCTCTTCTGCCATGAGCTCTCTCAACTGTGAAAAAGCCGGTCCAATATTAACTCTGGTTTTGTGCCCTGCACTCGCCCTTTTTTTTATCCTGGCTTCCGCCGACACCGTCCTTTTTCGCTTCTTTGCCTCAGCCATCTTTCGAGACACGATACCGGGCTAGCGGGCTAGCCTAGCTGCCTTCTCCTTATGCTCCTTATCCAAAAGCTCATGTGTGCCGTAAAGCAGAACGTACGTCTCGCGAGAGTGCGGGACCCGTGGTCGAAAGTTACATAGTCCCAGATGCAGGCCACCAGGTCCCTCTGTGGTAATGGGAGAGATGCCATTCTCACTGTAATAATCCAGCCCACCAATAGATAGACTTTGAAACTGATATTTTAAGGTGAAATTCCTACCTAGTGGGGCTTTAACTTGCTCTAAGACTCTCTTATTACAACTCAAACAGAAAATCCTCCACAGATCTGGTGTCAGAAGTGGGATCTCACAACTGGACAGAATCGGACCGGACCTGGCGAGACTGATCATTTCGGGACGAAAAGGCTTCCCGGTCTCGGTATACCGGTTCCTCTTAAGCGACGTGAGGATGCCTCGGACCGGCTTCCGTGAGCTCCATTGCTGAGATCCTACAAACTCAAAATTAGGATTCGGTCCATCAATATTTGGTGAGTCGTAAACTTATATATTTAGAAGTAAATGAACCATGTAATTTTGATTGATGTAGTCTGCCATTATACGTGAAAACAGAATTGCAACTGGTCATTGCATTAGGCCGGACCTCGGCAGTCTGAAAGGATTGTCAAGGTAACGGATAACATTGATCATTGTATTCTGAGTATTGTCGGGGACAATAAGGTTAAAGTTTTAAGGATTTTGTACTAAAGAAACGAAAATCCCTTCGTAGAGACGTCTACATTGACACAGAACGTGTTCTCTCTAGTCGGGGACTAGAGTCAGGGTTTCAAAATGGGCACAAATCAATCAAAATGCGAAATGATGCCAGGCAGTAATATTGTCAAAATTATGATTGAGAAACATGGTTCAGAGAGTAGGAGCAGATTAAATCTCTGGTAAAAGAAATATGGTTTTCCTGAGGGGGGTAGTTTAAGTCTAACTTCTGGGAAAAAAAAAAAAAAAAAGCAAAATTTCCTATGTTTGAAAAAAGAAAAAAAAAAAAGGCAAATGGAACTAAACAAAAGATATCATTGATTAGACAAGTAGATGGTTATAAACATCACATCAGGCAACATTTTCTGAGAAAATACTAGTTTAGGAGTGCGTAGCCAAACATTATCTGTTGGCAGAGGTTCAAAACATTCCTTAGGGAGAGAGAAGAACAAGTGAAACTGACTAGAGAGAGCTGGCAAGTTGTTGAAGTGTCTGAAGTTTGATAACAAGGGAATCTGTTGAATATGGTGATTTAAGTTGTAATGTTTTACATTGTTTCTCAAAGAGGCAAGAATGATGATTTTGCTAGTAAGAACATCAGCTGGTTATTGTCATCAGAGTGGATTTGGCAGTTGGTAAGCATGTCATGTAAGTGCGAGATGACTGATGGATGCATTAAATCTGCATTGTGCAACATTGTTTGAGGGTTGGCCAGAGTAGGTTGGCATTGGTTGGCGTAAGTGGTGTTAGTTAAAGCAGGAGTTTAGCCATTTTAATGGCTCTGGTTGGTTAAAGTAAGTGGAATTAATTTGGATGGTAACCAGAGGGCAGGAGTTTAGCCATTTTAACGGCTGTGGAGTTGTAAAAGGACGAAGTTGCAAAAGTGAACAGCAATTGCACCAAAGTGGAAGAGTGTTTCTAATGTTGTAGCTAATTGAATTGCTTTGAGTAAAATGTAAGGATCAGGGAAAATGATTAATGTAAGAGAAAGAAATACATTGCCTAATCCTTTAAAATAAAGTTTTTACATGCATTGAGATCTTCACAGACAAAACAACATATAATGGACATAAGTGAGATCAAAATATAAGATTAGGAATAAAACAAAATGAACCATTTGATGCAGGACAAGGCCAAATATTTAAATGCTCTTATATTTGACAGTAGTAGCCCACTGCAGAGAAAGCCACCAGTAATATCCTCTATGAGCTTTAAGTAATTACTCCATTTGAATTTGTCAAATATTTGTGGAACTCCAAAGAGCTAGAAAATCTAAGCAGTGCAAGATAGCAACTTTCGTGGGGGAACGCCTCTTACGCAATGCGAAATCCCCAAATAACGGGTTGAGGGACTCTGGCGTAAGATAGGGCCCATAATGTCTACATGGCAAAGAAACTGAGTGGCTAATAACCTTCCTCTTTTTATGTAACTTTTACAGGAAAGGAACCAAGCAAGAGGAAAAGCAACAAAATTATGTAGATGGAGTTTTTTTGTTCATTGTTGTATGCATCAAACTCATTCTATTGAAACTTTTCCACAGAGTGCTCACTGCAGAGGATAAGAGATGAAAATAACCTTGAGTGAAAATGATAAGCTGGCCAGCTAAGGATTCAACTGCGAGTTTGCCACTTAAAAGTTTACCTTCTGAAATAAATTTGGGGAAATCCAATTTGGAGTATTAACACGACTAAATTCAAAAGATGGACCACCAAATAATTGAAAAAGCCGACTAATAACGTGATCACATATTATTTTCCTTCTAGTTCTCAATTTATTTTTGATTAGGCTGACAAAGTCTTTTCCTCCTACAAATAGCGAGAAAGACGGTGACTATAACTGTGACAGTGACGGCAACTTGAGTCTTGAGTGCTCAAATAACAGAAACTGACTGAGCTGGCCAGATTTGGGATGATTTTTTACCTTTATGTGCTCGGGGCCCAACAGAAAAACTATTACAGTTGAATGTTCAACACGTACCCATTTTTTGTGAATAAAAAAAAAAATTGCATATTGTAACACAGTCTTGAGCAACTCCACCCGGTTCTGCTGATGACGTGGAGAAGTGTCACAATGGCTGGGGCTAATAAGCCCTGACTATGCATCTCCTCCATGCTTTTAGCGGAACCCTAGACTGAGGTGGGTTGCTCAAACATAATTAGTTGAAAATAACACTTTGAAAAGATATTATTGTTACTGCACCATTTTTGACCAAGAATACAGAAGAATACCAATTCATGAATATACTGCCAAAAAATATTAATGCAAAATTGACAGGAGCTCAGTAGCAAGGATGAGCAAATTTAGTAATTATGAATTTTTAAATAATATTAATTTATCAAGGTGGCACATGCACTGTGATCGACAAGGCATTGTATTCGAAACAATTCTGATGAAATTGATGATTTTGTAAAACACATTCAGACCGAGGGGACAAAATACACAAGACAAAGTTCTTGAATTGAGATTTATTCGGCAGGTAAAGAAAGGATCTCATTGAATTCCATCAACTCTTTTGCTTGATTTCGTTTTCAAGATTTATTGATTTTTATAGATGTTTTAGTTTCCCCATTTTATTATCTGCCAATTATCATTGTACACTACTTTGATTCCACTTTTGTTGTTTTAAATGTTCTCTATAAATAGACTTGACTAACGGTGCTAAGGGATTTGAAAGGTAAATTGTCGGACGAAGAGTCTGTAGGTGCAACAGCTTAAAAGGGCATTACAATGGCTATTAAATGTAATTAATAACTAATAAATTAGTTATTACTGTATTAAGACTTTAATTTAATAATTAAAGTTCCTCGGGGCACCACCCTTATAGTAAAGGGAAAATTAATAGCAATTGAATAACTAAGTCTCATTAATGTTTCACCATAAATGCCAAATAACTACAATCACAATTTATGTTATAAATGAATGATTACAATATTCAACGAAACTGGGAAAACTAGGCTTAATTATCAATGCTAAAATTCAATCATAATATAATTATCATTAACATCTAGCATCAATAAAATAATCACACACTGAGGGAAAGGGGAGCTCTTGACCTGGCAGAGGTTAGATTCAAGCTAATATTCAGGCAAAGACTACCAGAAGCACTTGTTGAAAATATATATAAAGGTTAATTATGTCACCGTAGCAATGAACATGCAATCAATACCACATGGATAAAACAATAAACACACAGGAAGGATTAAATAGCGGTTATATCATGGAACAGCTTATACAAATAGACTAAAGGTAGGATGTGTGTGTGTGTGGGTGTCTGAGTGTGTGTGGGTAGGTCTGAGTGCCAAAGAGAGGGGTTAAAATGGCAGGCTTGGACTGAGATCTAAAACGGAGGACTCGGATCTAAGAGGGCGGACTCAGATCTAAAATGGCGGACTGATGATGTGGCAGTCTGAGAACCACGTGTGCTTGAGAGTGGAGGAAGTGAGAGGGAGAACTAAGAACTGGATGGCGCAGGCGGGAGAATTAGAAAAAGACTCCTGCAGGCGTTAGGCCAGAGGCTGTGTTTCCCACTCAGTAAGCAGAGTGTAGTGTACAGAAACTAGCTAAAAACAGAATAAGAGAATGGAGAGAGAGTGAGAGAGGATGAGAGAGAGAAAGAGCAGAGAAGAAGGCGCAGGCAAAGTCTGATAGGATGGAGTAGCCAGCTGCGGCAGGCTGAACAATCAGTAAGACAAGCCAAACGTCCCAATTGTGGAATAATACAAAACATCCTTTGTATTCTTATCATCTTATTATCATCAGTATTATTATCAAAACATCTTTTTTGTATTATTATCTTTTACTGCTTAAAACATCTTTTATGTCAATACCCCAAAGCTTATAAACCTATTTACCCAGAATGTGTGTCTGTGTGTGAGAGGAACTGTACAGAGGACCAAGGTCAAGAGTGGCACAGGAATGCAGAGTTTCTGCCAAGAAAGAAAACGCCCTAAGCGCAGTCCAAAGTGGCATCAGGTATCCCGTAACCGCCTCTCAGTGACCTGTCCAAGGTAGACTGGACAATACTATGAAGAAAGGCGGGAGCTGATTAGACTACGGTTATAGACAGATCTACAGCCAATTGATGTACAGCTAAAGGACTGTGGATTATAAGAACTGATGCCCGGGCAACGCCCGGGCAGAGCGCTCTCCAAACTGTGGCTGAGAACATTCCTCTGTTGCAGTTTGTAATTTACTCTTTGTCTGTTATAAATTTACTATATTTCAGTCACAATCTGGTCAAGTCTTTATTTCAGTTGTCTTCCACCCTTAACGAACACCACCGGGTAACGAGGTAATTTCCCAACACAATTCAATTCAAACTTTCTCAACAATGCTTATGATTTACACAGAGCAAAGCAACAATGTAAAACAAAGCAATCCATGGTTTTAAATGAACTCTCTCAAAGATCGGATAAGTATCAGGTCAGCAATGCAGCAGTGTAGAGTAAATATCCGCAATTTCCAGACAGATTCTCTTTTAAATACCAAAGTTTTACAACCAGTACAACAGTAAGATCCAGTACATTAAAACCAGCAAGCAAAGAAAAACACAGCTCAAAGTATACAGTAATAATTACATTCAAAAATCAACAATTAGCGTAGAATCGCACATTTCATATTCTAGCTAAATCTGCCCAGATGCAAATGGCCTTACTTGACCCAGTTCTCCAGCGTCAGTGACAGTGTCCGAGTGAAGGCGTTGGGTGGCGGTCCTCGGTTTTCTTGGCTTCTCAGCGGAAAGGAAACGGTATCTGCTTTTCCGGGCGCAATGATGCACGAAAAAAAATGCAGAAAGTTTGTTGACGTGTTGATCGGAGAATAGCAAAAAAAGAAGCTGGTCGCCTTTTTGTGTCTTCCAAAAGTTAAAGAAGTTGAAACAAAAGAGATTCCACTGTCGTCTCGCAGTGTGAATTCCTTTTAATCAGTTCTTGAATAGATACGCCTATAGGCAACTCGAGTAATTATGGAACAGAATGAAGTTAATCTTTAACTCTACCGTGGCTAACTGGAGAGGTCCGAAAAACTTTGTTCTTTGTTCTGTTCCAAGGAAACTTTTCAGTCAGATGGATGCGCACCCTTGGTCTCTAATAACTCCGCCGTGGAAAAAGTCCAGAGAGGATGGACAATGGGTTGCTTGACTTCTTAAAGAGGCTTGACGTCACTAGTTTTATTGCATTAGAGATAATGCTTTTGGAATTCTGGGAAATGTAGTTAAAATGGCTGTTCTTTGTGGTTTGCAGCCATTTTGGCGGGCCTTGGCCCTACAAGTCCAAGTTGAGAAAGAAAAAGAAAGTTAAAGTGAAAGATCTTGTGGAAATAAAATTGAATAGAAGGTTATTGTGTATGGGGAAGAAGAGGCTGATGTACGTAGCAGAAAACAAGACAGTAAAACATTACCAAAAACTGATGCATTAAGTAATATTACACACAAAGCAGAAATGCCGCTTGCATATGTGTTACGCCCCCTGGTGTTTAGGATGACTCAGGCGCAACATTAACACAACAGACAGGTCTATGAGGCATACAGACACACAATACCAATTAATGGGGTTTCAGAAAATGAATGTTTTTTTATTATACAAAAGCAACACAGGGGAACAAAAGGATGAATAAACTGGTGGCACCAAACAAACACAAAATACAAAAATAACCCCCCCCTTTTACAGGTGCAAAGCACCCCAAAATACAGAGGGTGGTGCACACCACTACAATAATGAAAATAACCGTAGAAACAAACTACGTGAATGTAAAGAAATGTATACCCCAGGGTGTCTAAACTGACCTTAAGTCCCCCATGTGCCCAAAAAAAAACAAACAATAAAAATAAGCTGGTCAAAACATAAATCAACACATAAAGGCTTCCAAACTAAACAAACTCAAACCAAAAGAAACCCCAACAAACAGCTCACCACCTGGCCCTGCCACAGCTCAGGAGAGAGACTGAACTAAACAAAAAGGAGACTATTTAAAAGGGGAGGAATAAGTTGATTGTTAAATTGTTAATCTGGAGCAGGTGATCATGATGAACAGGTAACCAAGCAGCTGCACCTGAGAAAATTAGAGAATGGTGAACAGAAGGGGGAGAAAAAGCAAAACCACAACACAAAAAATAATATATCCAACAAAATGTGTAGGCCTACATATAAACACATAAATAAACATACAGGATGTAACACTTCCCCCCACAAAGAGTCAGCCCATAGCTGACGACATCAACAACCTTCCCCTATTAAACAGTTTCAATCTTCTCAACTGACGAAGCACGAGAAAGGGCATCTGCAAAAACATTTTCTGAGCCCTTCTTGTGACAAATGACCAAATTATAACTTTGTAAAATTAAAGCCCAACGCATTAACCTCTGATTATGGTTGCACATGCGATCTAAAAAAACAAGAGGATTATGGTCTGTATAAACTACCACAGGGACTGTACTAGACCCAGTATAGACCTCAAAAAATTGAAGGGCCAGCAACAAAGCCAAAGTCTCCTGTTCTATTGTGGAATAGCGCCTCTGGCAGCTATTAAATTTTTTTGAAAAATAACCAACAGGATGGACCAACCCATCAGCATCCACCTGGGTCAATACTGCTCCAGCACCAAGACAACTGGCATCAACCTCCAAAGAAAAAGGAGTAGTGAAGTCAGGGGCACTGAGCACAGGGGCATTACACAACAGTGCTTTACAATTTTCAAAAGCCGCCTGGCACTCATCTGACCATTTGAATGGTACTGATGGACTAATTAAACTGGTGAGGGGTGCGGCTATGATTGAAAAATTCCTGCAGAACCCCCTATAATACCCGGTCATTCCAAGAAACCGGCGTAACTCACGCCTCGTGCTCGGTACCGGAAAAGAGAGAATGGTAGCCACCTTATCCTCTAGAGGGCGCACTTGACCACCGCCCACCTTTTTACCCAAATAGGTTACTTTCGCTTTCCCAAACTCACACTTTGCTAAGTTTAATGTCAAGGAAGCATCTGCTAACCGTTGAAACACGGTCCTTAGCGAGGACACATGGGTAGGCCAATCGGACGAATACACAACTACATCGTCTAAATAGGCGGTGCAGTGAGGCACACCAGCAAACACCAAGTTCACCAGCCTCTGAAAGGTGGCTGGTGCATTTCGCATTCCGAACGCCATGACAGAATATTGCATAAATGCGTCGGGTGTTACAAACGCACTAATGTCAGAAGCTCGGGGTGAAAGTGGCACCTGCCAATATCCTTTCAAAAGATCTAATTTGGATACATAGCTAGCGGAACCAATGGTGTCTATACAATCATTGATGCGAGGCATGGGAAACGAGTCAGGAACGGTTACTTTATTTACTTTTCTATAATCAGTGCAAAACCTGACTGTAGAATCAGGCTTTGGCACCAGCAGGCAAGGGGAGCTCCAGGAACTGGAACTAGGACGGGCCAAGTTATGCTCCACCAGGTAAGCAACCTCTTTCTCCATCAGAGCTCTCTTTTCAGCGTTTACTCTGTAGGGGTGTTGTTTAATGGGACGTGCTTCACCCACGTCAATATCATGTTCCAACACTGTGGTACGGGTAGGCACATCTCCAAACAAACAGGAAAACTCTGAAATCAGCTGGATCAAATCGACCTCCTGCTCTTTACTTAAATGCAACATTAAAGAAGAGAGATTTTGTAACATTTCTGAATTGCACAACCGGGGGGACTGCCGCTGAATTTCTCCCAGACACAAGCCATCCTCATCTCGATCAGCACAAAAAACACTAGAATTCTCAACCCCCGGCACCGCAACCGCCGTAGCAACCATCACAGACGCAGTTGATTTTTCAGAGGTCGCTTCATCTCTCGAGTGGTAACACTTCAACATATTTATGTGACACACTCTGGTTTGTCTTCTACGATCAGGAGTTTTTACCACGTAATCCGTGTCACTCAATTTCCTATCAATAGAATAAGGACCAGCAAACCGAGCATGCAAAGCTGAACCAGGTACAGGCAACAAGACAAGCACCTCATCACCGGCTTGCAATGACCGCGGGACTGCGCCCTTATCAAACTGACGCTTCATCCCCACCTGCGCAACAGAGAGATTCTCCTTGGCCATTTCCCAAACATCATGTAACCGTTCGCGGAACCGGCTTACATATGTCAGCACATTCGTTTTAGTGGGCGAACTCTCACCAATAATATGATCTTTTAAAACATTCAATGGCCCTCTAACTTCGTGACCAAACACAAGTTCAGCTGGGCTAAAACCCAGGGACTCTTGCACAGTTCCTCGTACCGCAAACAGTGCCAGGGGGACACCCTCGTCCCAGTCTTTTCCTGTCTCCATGCAGTACTTGCGTAAAACCGATTTAACTGTCTGATGCCAGCGTTCAAGCGCACCCTGTGACTCAGGATGGTAAGCACTTGATACTCGGTGCATAATAGACAGAGACTGTAAAATCTGCTCAAAGATCCCTGATAAAAAATTTGTCCCCTGATCTGTTTGGACTATTTTTGGAAGGCCGAATGTAGAAAAAAACTTGATCAGGGCCTTAACTACACTCTGTGATGTTATTTTCCTCAGGGGAATAGCCTCAGGGTAACGCGTGGCAACACACATTATTGTGAGCAAGAACTGATTTCCAGATTTAGTTTTCGGTAGGGGACCAACGCAATCAACTAGTATATGTTCAAATGGCTCCCCCATCGCTGGAATAGGACGAAGTGGAGCAGGTAAAATTACTTGGTTCGGTTTCCCCGTCATTTGACACACATGACAGGTGCGACAAAACTTGGACACGTCTTTCTTCAACCCTGGCCAAAGGAAGTGTTTTAAAACACGATCATAGGTTTTTTTTACCCCTAAATGCGCGGCCCAAAAATTCTCATGAGCCAGTGACAACAGAGACTGATGAAATTGTGTAGGCACCACCACTTGGCGCACAACACCCCACTCAAAACCATTATGCGACGACCACTTCCGCATCAGAAGCCCATTTTCAACAAAATACGCCACCTCCTTACTTTTTGCTATATCAGAAGAAACAGCAATGTCAAAATACTTAGTTAGGCTAGCATCCTCCTTCTGGGCGACAATAATGTTTTCACGTGTCATTGGTAGAGAGAGTTTTTCTTGGGTTGTGGGGGAGTAACTCTCAAGTTTAAGTTTACACCTCCTCTCAACAGGAGCATGTGAAGACACGGTCTCATCAAACAGCCCAGCCGGAAACACGGCGTTTAACAGATTAGGCTCCTCCTCACCCAATCTGCGTGCCTGCGCACGAGTGACTGCACACATGGGAAACACTTCAGGGAAGTTCTCAGCCAACACATCGGGTTGCAATATAACTGGGCGATTCAAAACTTCCACCACTGGAACAACTCTGCCCCCAGCAATGTCATTTCCTAAAATGAATGAAACGCCTTTTACCGGTAGCGTTGACCGCACGCCCACGCACCTGGTGAAGAGGTACGGAAACAAACCCCATTCCGATGCCTTGTACCAAACACTGGAATTACATGAAGACTCGTCAGAAAAGGGTAAGGTACTTTGTAAAATAAACGATTGTGCAGCACCAGTGTCTCTTAAAATACGGACCGGACACTGTTTTAACACGTCTCCCGGTAGAGAAACCAACCCATCTAGTAAGAATGGCTCAAAAGTGGTGTCCGCAGTCTCACACTTCCCTCTGAAGGTGCGGACGCTGACCCAACGTTTTTTACCAACGCCACTTCTTTAGTTTGTTTGGGTTGTGCCAATTTACGTTTCAACTTAAAACAATCTGCTTTAACGTGACCTACTCGGTGGCAGAAATAACATTCCCGCTCCTCATTAGAGGAGGCTAACGAGGGGTGCGTGGAACTAGCTTGCGTTTTATTAGCAGAGGTAGATGGAGAAGTAACTTTGTCGGATTTAGCGGCCCCAAACGTTTGTTTGTGCGTGAGTACAAATTCATCAGCAAACACGGCCGCTTCCGCTAGCGTGCTCACCTTCTGCTCATTAATATATGTGACCAATCGGTCCGTCAGGCAGTTTTTAAACTCTTCTATGAGTATCAACTCACAAAGAGTCTCGAAAGTATCCACCTTACTCACTTTACACCACCGCTTAAACTGAATCTCCTTCTCACGCCCGAACTCTACAAACGTTTTCCCAGGCGATTTTCTGTGAGTTCTAAACTTCTGCCTATATGCCTCCGGTACCAATTCGTAACTGCGAAGCACAGCTTTTTTTAATCGCATCATACGACAAGCTGTCTTCTAACAACAGAGAAGCCAACACTTCTTGTGCTTTACCAGTTAATTTACACTGAAGTAACAATGCCCATACTTCAGTAGGCCAATTAAGAGCATTTGCAATGCGCTCAAAAGCACTAAAATACACGTCAACTTCCTCCTCTCGAAAGGGAGGCACTAATGCAATATTCTTGCTGACATTAAACCCACTTGTAGAGGCAGAAGAACCAACACTACTGTTTACATTAGGACCTTCTATTTGACCAGAGCTCCTAGCTGCAGCCTCTAATTCTAGGCGTCTCAACCGGACTTCTTTTTCTGCAGCAATTTCAAGCTTCACCCGGTGATCCTCCATTTCCATCTTCCTGATGGCCAACTGGTGAGAATAATCTCTTTCTCTTGCCCTTTCCTGAGCTTCAATCTGTAATCTAGCCAACTGTAAATTATACTGAGGGTCATCACTCCTCTCGGGAGGAAACTGGGGAACAGTGAAAATGGGCCCAGCCCCTATAGCAAACTCCTCACTCACAGTGGGGGGCTCTTCCTCCTCTTTCTTGTCCCTATCTGACTCAGAAGGGGAAGGAGGAGTACCATCAGACACACCACCACCACCGCTCAACAACCCGCGCTCCACCAACAAACAAACCACTGCCTCCTTCAGCTCTGCTTTAACCAGACTCTTGGACAAGGTAACGCCAAAATGATGTGCAATTTCAAACAACTCCTGTTTGGTACACTGGTCAATCCTCTCCACAGAGGGATTACTAATAAACTCCTCAATGTCAAAAGCACTCATTCTGCCCTCCACAAAAGCCAACCACAGTACAACCAGACCAGCCTATATACTACATGTGAGATGTACACCAACATCTGACCAATCTGTTGTGAACAAAGATCAAAAAGCTCCCGGACGAGCCCCCATTTTAATGTTACGCCCCCTGGTGTTTAGGATGACTCAGGCGCAACATTAACACAACAGACAGGTCCATGAGGCATACAGACACACAATACCAATTAATGGGGTTTCAGAAAATGAATGTTTTTTTATTATACAAAAGCAACACAGGGGAACAAAAGGATGAATAAACTGGTGGCACCAAACAAACACAAAATACAAAAATAACCCCCCCCCTTTTACAGGTGCAAAGCACCCCAAAATACAGAGGGTGGTGCACACCACTACAATAATGAAAATAACAGTAGAAACAAACTACGTGAATGTAAAGAAATGTATACCCCAGGGTGTCTAAACTAACCTTAAGTCCCCCATGTGCCCAAAAAAAAAACAAACAATAAAAATAAGCTGGTCAAAACATAAATCAACACATAAAGGCTTCCAAACTAAACAAACTCAAACCAAAAAGAAACCCCAACAAACAGCTCACCACCTGGCCCTGCCACAGCTCAGAGAGAGACTGAACTAAACAAAAAGGAGACTATTTAAAAGGGGAGGAATAAGTTGATTGTTAAATTATTAATCTGGAGCAGGTGATCATGATGAACAGGTAACCAAGCAGCTGCACCTGAGAAAATTGGAGAATGGTGAACAAAAGGGGGAGAAAAAGCAAAACCACAACACAAAAAATAATATATCCAACAAAATGTGTAGGCCTACATATAAACACATAAATAAACATACAGGATGTAACAATATGCGAAGGCGGTGCCTGTCTCTGTCTCTTCTGTTTCTTCTCCACCTGCTCCACCACAGAGTAGCGGACTATATCTGGGCTGACAGCCCTGAAGTGGGACCCAGACACCGACTCCTGCCCCGCCAACTCGCCTTGTCAGCCAGTGAACAACGTCCCACCTCCGGACCAACAGACACCACCCACCGCCAGAAGAGAACACCGGATTCAACCGACCGGACAGCCGATCCCAGGCACAACCAATGAACACCGGCGCTTGCCCCACCGCCCTCACCATCCCCACCGGAACAAGGGCTGTCACCAGAACCTTCTGGTACATCACCTGTCTCTCATTCTGACTCTGCCTCTGAGGCACCCAAGCCTGTGTTTCATAGTTGCGGTCGTAAATTCAACACTTGCAGTGCACTGCTGGCTCACATAGATGTCATGGACTTAGATTGGGACAATGAGGCTAATGCTGCTTACAGAGGTGTCATTACAGAAATAACAGCCAAAATAGAGACTAGTTTTCCACGTCGCATGGACATGGACAAGATCCATGCCTACAAGCAGAAACTGGACGAGGGCGCGGAGGACTTCCTGACCCGCCTGACCGAGACTTTCAACACCTATGGAGGCATTCCGCACCCAGGGGACCTTGGGACCACCGCGGGGGCCTGGGAAAGTCACATGGTAACTGCCTTTTTGCGAGGATTACAACCTGCTATTGTCTCTGCAGTCCGCAAGTCCTGCATCCTACCGGAAGAAGCGTGCCTGGATGAGATCAAACGACACGCCATCCATGCGCAACGCATGCTGCGCCATGCCAAGGCCAAGCAAGCAGAGGCAAGGGAAAGCGACCTCCACAAGGCGACGCTGACACTTCTGCAAACTGCGGCCAGCAGAGAAGAAGGGCGCGGCAGAGGAAGAGGCCGTGGCCAGGGACGAGGAGCATGGCAAGGGAGGCCATGGGACAGAACAAATGACACGTGTTACAACTGCAGCGGAACCAGGCACTGGTCCCATGACTGCCCCCATCCACCCCGCCCAAACAGGGGGAGGACTATGCAGCTCTACCTACCCGCGACACAATGACTATGAGGCACCTGAGGACCACCAGGAGGTGGACTGACGGGCGGAGCACGGGTCTGTGGTTACACTGATGGATTCGATAGAACCGTTTTCTACAGACACAGGTTGTGTGTCTTCCTTATGTTTAGCTCCAATTGACGCATGCACCAGCAACGAAGAACTGCTCTGCCAGGACACACAGACACCCGTAGCACATATAGGTTACACCACACAACTGTTTATGGGCTTACCCCAACTTCAGCTCTTGATTAATGGAACAAACATTACTTTCCTAGTAGACTCAGGTGTAACTCACTCATGCCTCACCAGCAGTACCTTACCTACAAAGCCTGCATTGAATGCTAAATGGTTAATGTCTGCTGGTGTGTCAGGGCATTGTGCAAAAGAATTTTTCACTGTCCTATTGTTGTGCAAAAATGATCAAGGCAGGGAGCTCACTCACTCTTTTGTGCTCTCCCCTGCATGTCAGTTGAATCTTTTGGGATGAGACTTAATGTATAAATTAGGCATAGCTCTGGCATCCACACCTGAAAATGTAGAAGTTCACCAGCTTAATCCAGTGCCTCAATCTTTCTCAATGTACTAAGAAAATTACAGTCTTTTCCAAGTGTTTGAGTGGCACATACAGAACCGGTTGCCACCTGCAGAACAGGTGCTGGAGAAAGCTGAAGCTGTCCCAAGTGTCCTCACAGGTCAGAGCAGCCCTACCGAAACCAGCCCAGGAGACACTCCACCGGCTCCAACATGGTGACTGGGTGCTGATCAGGAAGGTGAAGAGAAAGAACTGGCGAGACAAGCCATGGACAGGACCGCACCAGGTTCTCCTCATCACGGAGACAGCTGTAAAGGTCGAAGGTAGAGCTTTGTGGGTACATGCAACACATTGTAAAAGGATCATTCCCCTGCCAACCAGAGCAAGCCACTGCCCAGACATCCTGGAAACAAGGACCAAGTAGTGGCAAGCCAGATCTTGCACTACCCAAGTGGCGGCAAACGAGATTTGTGCCACCAGCTGATGTAGCGGCAAGCAAGCTCTTGTGCTACCAACCAGATGTGATGGCAGACGAGGTTCTGTGTCACCAACGACCTAAAAAAAAAATGACTGTCACGTGGCTTCGACACAAAGAAGAGTGTCTTCTCTGGAAAGAGGAACAGTGAGAGACTTTTTCTGTGAAATGAGGTTCTATGTGGCAGCACTTGTTATCATTGTGCCTGTGATACTAGCGATGTTAAAAACACCATGTTACACAGACATAGCCACAAACACTACACACACATCACAAAGGCAACCAAAAAAATATCACACATACTAGACATCGCAGAGCAGAGGGAAAATTGTTAAAATCTTCTGTAAACAAATGTTGTTAAGTCATTATATTGCCCAAAATTGTCCTTGTACGGAAGACAAGTATGTATTTTGGTTGATTAAATTTAATCAAAAGGGAGGAGTGTGAAGAATTTTTGTTGTTACTGTTACAGTTCTAAAATTCCTTGTTGTAGTGTTTAGCGCACTTTGATTTTATTACATTATAGTTTTACTGCTTAAAAATATATACAGTCATGCCCAAAATTATTCATTCCCCTATCAATTTTTGGGTTTTTTCAAGATATTTTTTGACAAATCAAATTTATTCTTGCACAAATGACACAGTAAGTTGACATAAAGCTGTAAGAAGTACAGTAAACAATTTTTCCGGAAATACATTACTTTTTGGTATTTTATTTGACAGATTTACAAAAAAATGCCATGTCCAGAATTATTCATACCCTTTTCTCAGTAATTGCTGGCATAGCCTCTATTCACGATTACAGCCTCCAAATGCTTCCTGTGGTGAATCACAAGGTTTCTACACGTCTCCACGGGGATTTTGGCCCACTCTTCTTTTGCAAACTTCTCCAGGTCCTTAAAGTTTAAGGGTTTCCTTGACATGACCTTGGTCTCCAGTTCCCTCCACAGATTCTGGATAGCATTGAGGTCGGAGCTCTGGCTCGGCCACTCCAAAACGTTCACTTTGTTGTCCACTCACCATTCCTTGACGGATTTGGCCCTGTGTTTAGGATCATTATCCTGTTGGAAGATCCATTCCTGCCAAAGACCAAGTTTTTCAGCGGATTGCTTAATGTTTTAACTGAAGATCTGGATATACTGGTACTGTTTCATAGTGTCATTAACTTTAACAAGGTTTCCAGGCCCATTCGCTGAAAAGCAACCCCAGAGCATGATACTCCTGCCACCGTGTTTGACAGTTGCGACCGTGTTTTTCGCGTTGAACACTTCACCTTTCTTACCCCACTTACACTTCTCCAACCCAGACACACAAGAACTCATCTAGCCTTCGCAAAAGCTCACCTGGATGAAGATACAAGCTTCTGGCTGTCAATGTTATGGACAGATGAAACAAAGATCAGCTGTTTGGGCACAGAGATGGGGCTTTTGTTTGGCGTAAGAAAGGTGAAGCGTTCAACCTGAAAAACACGGCCCCAACGGTCAAACATGGTGGCGGGAGTATCATGCTCTGGGGTTGCTTTTCAGCAAATGGGCCCGAGAACCTTGTTAAAGTTAATGGCACTATGAAACAGGACCAGTATATCCAGATCCTCAGTGAAAACATCAAGCAATCCAGCGAATAACTTGATCTTGGGGAGGAACTGATCTCCCAAAAGGACAATGATCCTAAACACACGGCCAAATCAGTCAAGAAATGGTTAGTGGACAACAAAGTGAACGTTTTGGAGTGGCCGAGCCAGAGCTCCGTCCTCAATGCTATCCGGAATCTGTGGAGAGAACTGAAGACCAAGGTCATGGCAAGGAAACCCTTAAACTTTAAGGACCTGGAGAAGTTTGCAAAAGAAGAGTGGCCCAAAATCCCCGTGGAGAAGTGTAGAGACCTTGTGATTCACCGCAGGAAGCATTTAGAGGCTGTAATCGTGAATAGAGGCTTTGCCAGCAATTACTGAGAAAAGGGTATGAATAATTCAGGACATGGCATTTTTTGTAAATCTGTCAAATAAAATACCAAAAAGTAATGTATTTCTGGAAAAATTGTTTACTGTACTTCTTACAGCCTGATGTCAACTTACTGTGTCATTTGTGCAAGAATAAATTTGATTTGTCAAAAAATATCTTGAAAAAACTCAAAAATTGGTAGGGGTATGTATAATTTTGGGCAAGACTGTGTATATTTGTTAAAAATGTAACTGCTTATTTTGTTCGCAGCATTAGGTTCCAAGGAAACTGTCAGTGAGAAAGTACTGACAAGAGGGGTGCATGCACCTGGATAGGAGTTATCGACTCATGTCTGGGAAGTGTACCAACTTAGCAAGATAACAGAGTTGTTTCTTCCTGTGCTAGGTGCCTAAATTGGGCCCTAAGCACAAAGCGCGACTCCTCTAAGCGCATCCCTAGAGCGGAAATCTTCAAAGAATAAAATGTTTGTGTAATTTTGTGATTGATAGCTTGAAGGATGCCTGGCTAGAAGGGTATAAGAATTGCTTGTGAAAATTATTCAGCAGAGACTGACCTCTGACTGCTGTACACACAGAGTCCCTGTTCGCTCTCTCATTCTGCAGAATTATATTGCAGTAAACGGTTGATCGTGTTTCTTTTAACCTGCTCTAAGATTCTCTTATTACGACTCAAACTGAGAAAATCCTCCACAACAGCATGCATTGAAATCAACATTTCAATATTTATCTAAATAATTTCCAGTTTAATAAAGGGTGTACTGAATAAAGCAATATATTTTTCAATTTTATGATGATTTTTGGAACAGACAAAAAGTTATTTTCAAACTAGTGCCAATGCTCATTTGAGCCGGATGTTATGAAGTACTTGTTTCGTGTTTGTGGGTGTGCTCCATGGCTCCGAGCATTTAGTGTGTGTACGTATGTGTTGTGTGTGCCTCACAGTTGTGCAAGAAAATGCAAAAAGTTAGATGAACAGTGTGACTACTCAGGCACTCTTTAGCTACAAGCAGAACTTGGGTTAAAATTTGGATCGATTACATTGTGAAATGTACTGTGATGCTCCTCTGTCAACTGTCCTACGTCAAAGTAAGCCTATTTCGAGCCAGTGGCCCATCGGCCCAGTGCTTAACCCCCGCTTCTGTGGCATGAAGCGACTAGGAGTATTACTACTCCCCCTGGACGGGATGCCAGTCCATCGCAGGTGCTCCCCCCAGCTCTTAGTCAGGTTTCCCTGACTATTTGCTGGTACCCATTTATATACCTGGGTGGAGTGAGAGAGTGAAGTGTTTTGCCCAAGAATACACTGCGAAGGCCGTGGCCGGGGCTTGAACTCAGGACCTTACGATCTGAAGTCAAGCCTAATTGACCACTGCACTACTGCGTCTCCCACATCCTACATCAAACAACCTGTAAAATATTCTATTTTAATGTCTGGCAGAAAGAGTAGCTCTGTAATCATTTCCTATTTTCTAGGAGAGCCTTAAAGTCTGTGCAAATCTAAGGAGTCGTTACAGACATGCTGAAAAAAAAGCTCAGCAACTTTTGCAAATATTTTTCCTCCAAACACAACATAAGTAGTTGATCATTTTCTTGTGAGAAAAAAATGCATATATGATATTGCGCATTCAAGGGAAATGTTCATTCAACTGAGGACACCAGTTTGTTGAGAGGATGGAAGGTAAACTTATACCCACCTGCCTTACCATCTGAAGTCTCATGGGCACACTAAGAACTGGGTTCTCCCTACAGCTTGAATTTCTGTAAAGATATGATCAATGACCAGTTTTGACCCTCATAACAGACATTGGTTCTAATTTAAATATTTAAATCAAAAAGAGAACTAGATAGGGAAAATAATTAATATTTAAGGGACTTATATACTGATGGACTTTAAAAACTTATAAGTCTGACTAGAAAGAAATAGTATAGTTGGGTTAGGGCAGGGATCCTCAAATCTGGACGTCGAATCCAAATCCAGCCCAGGTTTTCTGTTATCCCAGGCAAGTAAATGAACAATTAATGCCTCTGATTGGCCAGACTGTGTTAACACCCGACTCCCAGGTAAAGGGAGGGTGGAAAACCAGCAGTTCTCGGACCTCGTAGGGTGTGATTTGAGGACCAGGGGGTTAGGGGAACTTTAATTAGATGATTACATAATTGATATGCAGTTGTCTTTGAGTAAGGAGACACAACAGTGCATGAGGTCATGACCTTGTTTGTGTCTGTGGAGCAGGATTTGAGGAATTAGTGATGTAGCCTCATCCAGTTTCACTGATCACAGTTGCAATGCTGTCAAATGCCTTAAAACAATCCTTGAGGTCATTAAGGCCAGAACCCGAGAGCATTTGTTCAAAGACACTACGTGTGCCATGCTTCGCCTTTCCAGACCCCAACATGATCAAGCCATTGGGCTGTGGATGGCTGGAACACCCCAAAATCGCATCACCCAGCATTCTGGGGTAAGCCAACCCACAATCTCTAACCTTGAGGCTCGTTACCAGGAGACTGGAGGCCCCAATGATCGACCCCGACCTGGTCAGCCTAGGGTCACAACCCCAGCCCAGGGCAATCAGACCCGCCTCGTCCACCTGAGAGATTGGTTTCGAACCTGCACCAGGACGGCTCAGGAGACCCACAGTCTAAGGATCAGCAGAACAGTTAGTCACACGACGCAGGGCTACCAGGCTTCGCTGGGCTGAAGAATATGGTCAGAGACGAGTCCCCAGCCGATTCTGGAGGAATGTTGTCTTCAGTGATGAGTCCAGATTTTGTCTGTACCGACATGATGGGAAATAGATGGTCTACAGACGATGTGGTGAGAGACACGCCCCCTGCATTGCTGAGACAGATTGCTTTGGAGGAGGCTCGGTGATAGTCTGGGGTGCCATTTGGTACGGCTGGAGGTCTGACCTGGTCATAATCAATGGAAATCTTAATGCAGCCCGCTACTGTGACCGTGTCATCATATCGCACGTCGTGCCTTACACCACAGACTAAGACAATGCACGACCTCACTCAGCACATGTGACCCAGGAGCTCCTGGCCCAGAATGGTGTGCGAATCATGGAATGGCCATCTTTTAGCCCTGACATGAACTGCATCGAGCATGTGTGGGACCTGTTGGATTGGCGGGTTCGGCAGCACACTCCAGCGCCCAGGACGAGGGCGGAGCTCCAAGAAGCCCTTCCCTAGGAGTGGCAGGCCATTCCCCAGCAACAGCTCAACAGAATGGTGCTGTCCATGCCAAGACAAGTGATGGCTTTGTTGCAGGCACGTGGCGGTCACACTCGGCACTGAGATTGGAGTTGATCTTTGTTGTTGATTTTGTTGTTAAACTTGTCATTGTTGATTCTTTTGTCGTTCTCTTTTTGTTGATGTTATCTGATATTTTGTCTAAGTTGTTGTTATGGATAAAGTCAATAATTGGTAACAAATTTGAATCATAGTTTGGCTACAATTCTGGTTATAAGTTTTTAAAGTCCATCAGTGTAGGTAAGCAAACATTTTTCCAAGATATTCACTTTTTAAACTAAGAATTATTATCAAAATAATTCTATTAGAAATTGCAACTTAAAACACTGAGTTTCTGTAGCATGCATCAGTGGTTGCCATGGCAACGGCTGTTTCAATGAATATATAGGTACTTAGAGAAACACAATTACTGAGATAACTAAAGAGTGTTTGGTTATAATTTCAGCTGTAATGCGAAGGAAAAAACATTCCTAATGTCACTACAGAGATTTTTTTTTTTCAGGTTTCTATGTTCTAGTATTGATTTTGACCCCCCCAAAATCAATTTCGACGGGAAACAGCCAATTAAATATGCATATTTTGATTTTCTCATATTCAGAGGTACATATTGCAAAAAGAGCTCTGTACAGACATAGATCATCACAAAATGAAGAAAACTGCCAAATATGAAGTTAATTGGATTTACAGTTGCTGAGAAATAGTATTTTCTTGTTGAAAATCTGTATTTTTAGAAAACCGTGATTTTAGTTCAGTAGTAATAATGTGATAGAATTTTGACAGTAATGTTCTCAGGATGAATACATTTAGTATTTTGTTTTTAGTGGTTTTTAGGATTTGTTTACCTCCTTAAAAGGCACCAGCCTCATAAGTAGCCTCTTCAGCCTCTTCAATCTGTGTTTCTTCCCTAGTTTTACGTGCTTGTCGAGCGTCTATTCGTTTCTTTTTTTCCAAATTCTAGTGCGCGTTTTTCAATGTTTCACACGTTTCTGTCCATTTCCTAATAGCCTTTCATTGAGTGTGCCCCTGCCTTTATGCCAAGTTTCATAAGTATGGAGGCAATTCCTCGTTGGCCATCATTGAAAGTCACCACACTCATAGCTGTTCCAGCCTTGAAGACAGTGTTTGTGACGAATGTTTCCTTCGGAACACGACTCCATATTATGGACTATTTGAAGGACCACTTCATGTTCTTACCTCAAAACTAAAATGTTGAACCAAAAGTGGCATTTTGCTTAGCTATACGTCCCCTTAACATTCAATGCTACATATGGTGGTTCTTTCCAGCAGTGATGTCTTTGACAATACCTATTTGAACAAATAACATGTCCAATAGTTTGAAGGCAGTAACTCCAAAATAACCCATATTTTTGGTTATTTCAGTCACTAGATTTGATTGAAATGACATGATTCATTTTATGGTTGAAAAATTAATGGTAAGTACTGAAATTGAAATTTTTTTCCTGTCGAACCAGTGAAAGTCTTTTCCAGTTTCGTCAGGAGCGAATTGATAAGTATTCTATCTGAAGTGTGATGTCATAGTTCTCTGAAATTACAGGATGGGATCAATTTTATGTTGTGGTGCACACAGCACTATGAGCTACTTACAGCATAAATTCATTGTCATGATTACAATAATCCATTAGACAGAAGCTGCTCCTCCCTGGCAGATGTGGGGGTGGAGCCACCGCCCAGCACATTCAACCTGCCCCCCCTCACAGGGAGATACCCAGTACTGCCTCACGAAGTGCAGTTGTTCTAATGGCTAAAAGGCTAAAGTGAGCCCGTAATTCAGCTAAAACACTAGAACTCACTAATGATGGATCCTGGTGAACTATGAGAGCTAAATACATTAATATTATTATTTGCAAGGTATAAAATGTTTAAAATGCATTTTATATTCTTGTCCCTGGACAACAAAGTACAAATAACTGTATAATTAATTAATTGCACATTTTTATGTACGTATATTTCATTTTTGTGAATAGTTGCACTCAGCCATGAAACTAACCCCAACTCTAACCCTGGCACTGACCCTAACTGTAGAACCGCAGCAGACTTCAAAGGGATAAACCCAGTACTATGCTGCAGGCCCTCATTAAGGATTTCTCCCTCCACGGCGCCAGAGACCACTCTCCCTCCCAGCGCACAACTGAGGGCCACAGGTAGCTCCTCGTCACGTATTGACATGTTTCTGCACTCGCCAGGCCTGAGGGAGCAAAGTTATTCCATCCAGGCTGAGCGCTTCTCAGACCATCACATGGTGACCATGGCCAGGAATAATTCCATCACCGCGGGTAAGGGGCTCTGGCGGATGAATATCAGCCATCTCCGAGACCCCCAGGTGCATCTCTCCTTCTCCAGTTAATAACTAGAGTGGGCGAGTCTGAAACATTTATTTGACACAATACCCCCCAGGCCCAGTGTATTGAAGTCAGCCCAATACTCCCTCGTAGGCCGAGTGGGATGAAGTAAGCCCAATGCCCCCCCCCAGGCCCAGTGAGTTGAAGTAGGCCCGATACCCCCCCTAAGCCCAGTGTGCTGATGTCCACCCAGTTCCTCCCCCTAGGGCAAGTGTGTTGATGTCCGCCAAACCATCCCCCAGGACCAGTGCGTGGAATCATTTTCCACAGTCTCTGTGACAAAAATACTGACTTATAAAGCCTGAAATAGGCTCATGCACAACAGGAAAAATTGGCAATATTAGTATTCTGCACAAAGGAATTAAGTCTGCCCAATCGGCCCCCCTGGCCCAGTTTACTGAAGCCCAGCAAACTCCCCGACCAGGCCCTGTGTGTTGAAGTACACCCAATACCCAAATTGGAAAATGCAACATTTGGAATAAGACTTAATTTGGAACATCCAAAAGGAATACGCTGTTTACATGACCCGTATCAAATTTTCTCTGCTGTCAAAGTTCCTCAGTCTTTGCTTTGGAAGAAAACAGAAAACAAGCTTACAATCCATTCACTGACACTGGCTGAGATATGTTTATGGGTAAACTACTTCTCCACATTTCTCACCTAAATGTGTGCGTTCCTCAAATTATTGGGTGAGAAGTAGCCTGGAATCCATCCGTATCAAGCTTTGGTCGCTCCCAACAGGTCACTTGCTTGTACGTCTGGCCACAGTCGGTAGGCCAGCGTTTGACTTTCAAATATTCGCACAAAATCCATGCGAGATCTGTGATTGGCTCACAGTCGCAAGGGTACCCCCCTCCCCCTTTAGACAGATTAAAAAAAAAAAAAAAAAATACCACCGTTCTGCATTCAACGGAAGTCCCGCCTCCCGGCTCGTGTTTATACGAGTATTCATCTGAGTGGCAGCAGAGTCTCTGGGCAATGAACAAGCCGGGAGGCGGGACTTCCGTTGAATGCGTGAGCTTACTTGAAGCGTATTTTATTATTAGACTGGTGCCAAAATTGAAAAATGTGCTTATTTAGGAAGCCCGAGGCATTTTTGAGACAAAGTTGGCAACCAGTCTTATTTTGTCAATTTGGGTGTGCTGAATTCAACATGCCGAACTCTATCTGACCTCGGGTGACCTGTAGAGGTCATTGAACTTTGGGGCTGTAAGCGTCCCAGCTGAACCCAGTTTCTCAGCTTCATAAGCAATGAAATGCACTAAAATGATGAATTAAGCTAACAAATGGCCTTGTTTGGTTAATATTGGGGTGCTGAATTCACTTTTATCATTTGCAAAACCACATATGACCTCTGATGACCTCAAGGTCATTAAACTTTGCCTGTATTGCATTTCACTTTTTTTTAAAAGAATTTTATTTTACTGTCCCAAAGGGACTATGAACAGACAAAAGAACAAAAAGACAGGACCAAACAAGACAAAACAAAACATTAACTGCCATGTCCATTTCACATTTTTTCCCAAAATGGCCACCATGAGAATGGCTAGGCTATGACATGAGTTTGCTTAGTCTGCTTTGTTTTGGCAAACATCACCAGAAGTGTGACAGCGACATGCAGCAGTACACTGCAGCTTGTATTTTTTGCAGTTGCAGTTCTTCCTTTTACACTGTGTGGTGCAACAGCATGTAACAAGATTGATAACATTCTGAGGCACAGAAGGAAGGGAAGTAAGAACTGCCAATGAATTAAGTTAACAGATGGCCTTGTTTTTGTTAATTTTGGGGTGCTGAATGCAAATCCTTCATTTGAAAAACTCCATCTGACCTCTGGTGACCTCTAAAGGTCATTTAAGTTAACAACCGAAAATCGCAAAATGAACACAGTTTTTTGCCTTTGCCATTTTCTGAGTTTGGGGTGAGTATTTAAATCTTTCAACTGCAAACATCTGTATGACCTCTGGTAACCTCTGGAAGTAATAGACCTTCCAACTTAAGACGAATACACACCAAGGCAACTGCTGATGGTCGCCAGAAAATGCAGTTGGACTGATGGTTCAAACCGGCCCTGGTAACTAAACTAATAGAGAATTGATTTCTACACAGACGTAGAAATTATTTAGCTACCCTGGGAGGTCCTATTGAGAAATCCATCAGATATCCATTGAAAATTTTGATTGTCGTTTTCATTTTTGGCCAAAATCGTCACTTCGCTGAGGTCGAGCTAATTCCTGGCACTCCATGCTAACAGTTCACACTAGCACCGTTAAGCTGCAGTAACACTAAACATGCTGTTTTAAAATACCTAGGCTTGCCAAATACATCAACAAAAATAACTTTATGCTAACTCAGTTAGCAATTAGCCCGTCCGTAGTGAAGCGACGATTTCGGCCGAAAACGACAACGACAATAACATTTTTCAATGGATGGCTGCTCACTCGCGTAGTCTATATAAATGTTAAAAATGGCCGGATTTCCCCTTTAGCCAAAACCCTATTTCTAAACCTAACCAGTCATGAAAAGTTTCACGAAAATGTTGTGAAAATCGTGATGGTATCTATTTTCGTGAGACTGGGCAGGCAGCACCCTGTAATGTGGCTTAGTTTGACCTAATTTAAGTTGATCCAGAAGGCGGGGCCAGACAGTGCTATGGTAGACTCTGCAGCAGAGAGACCACATGCATGCTCGAGGATACGCAGAAGATTTGCTCTTGTGCCTCAACACAGTTTCTCAACAGATATGTGAAATAGCATTGTCATAAATTGGGTTGCGATTGTCATATTCCTCTAGAGACTACAAGTTTGGTATCAGAACTGGTAGTCAATACTTTGTAGGAAGTGAGAAATGACCTAGTCCACATGGGTCTGTGATTATCATGGTGCTTGTCTGACTTGTTGTATATGGTACAGTACTTGTTCAGTCACATAGTAATTTCGCATCACGTCGTTTTTGTTGAAAGAGTATGTAGGTAGAGGACATATCTGTGCAGTATATATTTTTATTTTCATTCATTACAAAATATTAATAGTCAAAGTAGCAACCGATTTCCATATACTATAGTCTTTTTGTAGTGGTAATATCCTGTATCATACAATTCGCCTTATATGCTTTTGTGACTGCTAGTTTCAATCACCTTTCATATGTGCGTGTTTCTGTCAGTACAGTTTAGTAGATATAGTTATATAGTTATTAGATATTGTTTGTGTGTTCATAGTGTTTAGGTTTTAAGGTACTCAGAAGAATTTACAATTAGTATTGGTGTTTTTATAATTGTTCTACATTTTACTATACTTGCAGATTGATTATATCACATTTACAATCTGTATCTTTGAAAATGGATCCAGTTTGTAATCTCAAAAGAGATTTGCCTGTATCCTTGGAGCTTTGTTTTCTTTGCCAAGATGCTAAACGGGAAAAAACACAAACACTGGGTGAATGGGGAAAGTTGAAATTACAAGACACTATTGAAAAGCGGAGGAAACTGAGAGATTTAGAGGAAATCTTGCAGTATGAATTATTGCCAACACCACCTTGTCTTGCTGACATGACAGGCAATCTCCGATCTGGGCAAAAGTCTATCTTGATGGAGTCATTGCTTAGCGACCTATTTTGTCCTCAAACACTTACAAGAGCTGAATTAGGCAGCAATGCAACCTTGATCATTGATGGCCAGGCACATGTGGTTGCGTTCTGTAAGCCTTCGAAAGCCAGAACTTTTGGAGATCTGGCAGATTCATTTGCAACATCTATCATGCAAGCTGGGGAACCTTTCAAGTGCATACACATTGTTTTTGATAGATACTACAACCTGTCAATAAAGTCTAGCACTCGGACTAAACGTTGCAAGAAGACAGTCCCAGTTAGGCGGGATATCAAAGACAGGGATGTACCGTTGCCACTGAAGTGGGAGAACTTTTTGGCAAGTGAGGAAAACAAGGCAGACCTTGCTAGATTTCTCTCTCACCAGTTGTTGCTTCAGGCTCCACAAAACAAAACTGTTGTTGTTGCTGGCGGATTCACTGATGAAGAGCAGGTGGAGGCTTCAACATCTGACGTTAATATAGAAGAGCTTGAGGCTAGACATGAAGAGGCAGACACCAGGATGGTGCTCCATTGCACCAAGAGCCAGGCCTCTGCCATTGTTGTGGCTTCAAGAGACACAGATGTCTTGGTTCTCCTTTTGGCCCATTTTGCCAGCATCAACTGTGATAAAGTACGGATGAAGGCAGGCACCTCAAAGAAGCAGAAATTCATCCCAATTCACGCAGTTGCCGCAAAGCTTGGAGATGCTCTGCTCGGTACCCTGCCAGCCTTTAATGCTATCACAGGATGAGATACTACTTCTTTCTTGGCAGGACACTCAAAAAAATCATGTTTCAAAGTTTTCATGGAGCATCATAGTCTTCTAAAAGAACTTGGCAGAGGTGACCTAAGCAGTACCACCTGTGCTGATGTGGAAGCCTTTATTTGCAAGGTTTTCAAAGCTGGCTCATGCACGTCATCAAATAGTGCCTGGGCCTCTCTATTTGCTCAGGCTGTTCCTTTAGAGAGATTGCCCCCAAGCCATGATGCCTTATCATTCCATATCGAGAGAGCACACTACCAAGCAGCTGTATGGCTCCAAGCAAATCAACAAAGACCTGCACTGCCTCCACCAGAAACTATGGGTTGGCGAATTGAGAAAGATGCTCTTTTGCCAGTTCTCACTTCCCTTCCTTCTGTGCCTCAGAATGTTATCAATCTTGTTACATGCTGTTGCACCACACAGTGTAAAAGGAAGAACTGCAACTGCAAAAAATACAAGCTGCAGTGTACTGCTGCATGTCGCTGTCACACTTCTGGTGATGTTTGCCAAAACAAAACAGACTAAGCAAACTCATGTCATAGCCTAGCCATTCTCATGGTGGCCATTTTGGGAAAAAATGTGAAATGGACATGGCAGTTAATGTTTTGTTTTGTCTTGTTTGGTCCTGTCTTTTTGTTTTTTTGTCTGTTCATAGTTTCTTTGGGACAGTAAAATAAAATTCTTTTAAAAAAAAGTGAAATGCAATACAGGCAAAGTTTAATGACCTTGAGGTCATCAGAGGTCATATGTGGTTTTGCAAATGATAAAAGTGAATTCAGCACCCCAATATTAACCAAACAAGGCCATTTGTTAACTTAATTCATCATTTTAGTGCATTTCATTGCTTATGAAGCTGAGAAACTGGGTTCAGCTGGGACGCTTACAGCCCCAAAGTTCAATGACCTCTAGAGGTCACCAGAGGTCAGATAGAGTTCGGCATGTGGCAGATTTGAATTCAGCACACCCAAATTGACAAAATAAGACTGGTTGCCAACTTTGTCTCAAAAATGCCTGAGGGTGTCACAATTCTGGATTTTGGCACCAGTCTATATTTTTAGCAAAAAATAACCGCGTTTCTAGAGTTCTGAGGATACGAGTGGACAAAGCAGGCTTGGACTATACTGGACGATGCGTTGGAAAGTTTGTCAATGGACGTTTTGTGGAGTTTTCCCATTGCTACTGGCCTGGGTGACCCCATTTGCTTCCAGCAAAAAAAAAGAATTTGGATAATTTTTCAAAACTTTCCAGTGGCCATAAAGTTGCGCCAGGTGAAGAACAACTTCGTCCATTCAAGACACCTAATGGTGAGTAATTGATATACAAATTATAGTTTTTGGGTGGAGTATCACTTTAATCTAGCTGATGCAATCATGCCCTTCGATCTATAGCTAATGCCAATTACAGTGAAATACGTTGTGTAATTTGAGTATTATTTAATTTAGCCTTTATTATACTGGGGAATCCCACTGAAATAAACAAAATGCAGATATGGACAAACATTATCCTGTTCAAAACCTAACAACCACTCCAAGAGTAAATGCAAGCAAGCCACAATCTAATTTTTAAGCTCATGTCAAATAACATTCACGAATGCCGTTGCTGGCCAGCTAATTCATATTCGATTGGTGGTTCTCGCCAAGAGCAGAAAACATGAATATTCATATATTCACTTCATTGGTGACGTAAGGGCTAAACGCTGGCTATACGACTGATAGGCCGTGGGCCAAAATCTGTAGCTGCCCTGGACAATGAAGTCCGTGGTCACTCTCTGGTGGCAACTTGTTAAGAATGTATTTTACCTAATTCGAGGTCGCTGAATCCGAATCTGCAAAGTTCCCACGCCTAGACTTGCGCATTAAAGCAGTAGGAGCTGTTAAAAATAGCGTGTACCTACGCATCAACAGCCATCACGTTGTGAGTCATTATCACACTCATGAAGCTCGAGTGCGTTCGAAACTGGTGCCACTGTGTTCTCTTATCTTACCGGCTTTTAAAGGTACACACTCCACTTACAGATAACAATAAAAATACTATAAATCTATCTATTATATATAATCGAGAGTCGGTGCGCTCTAAAATAGTGGATAGAAACCGTATTACGTCTTCAAATCTGGCCTGAATATCATTCACATGCTGAAGAATTGTGGTTGGCCTTCACAATTATCATTATTGCCATAAACCATGTTTTTTTACGATCAAGCAGTGATGACGTCACAAGCATTATTCTCATTAATAACTGCACTGTGGATGCATGGTGGTTACTTGTGGTCCACAATCCCCTTGAAGATAAGTGCCATTACGCCCACAGACGTGTTTACATGAAAAAGGATCATGTCATGGAAGGATATGCAACAGCCTGGCACACATCACGCGCTTCGCAGCGAAGCCACTATACATAAAACATTTTGAGCCTGCAGTAGTCATTAAAAGTGGCATTTTGTGTTGAATTTGGAGAAGACACTTGTAATATTTGTTGAAATTGTTCTCGTTTGATTTGTTCATTGCAAACAGCTGAAAGTTTGTAAATTTTGCCAGTAAACCTAATTTGCAGTGAGGGTTGAATAATTTTGATTGCAACTTTATGTCGAAAAAAGTTGAGACACTGAAGTATTTACCACTTTGTAATGTGGCCTCTCCTTTTCACAGCACTAAATAAACGTACAAGAATTGAAGACACCGAGTGATGAAATTTTTCAGGTGTATTTTTGTCCCATTCATCCTGCAAAAAGTCTTAATGTGTGAGCACAGGATCTTTGCTGTTGCATTTTGGATTTCAAAATGTGCCTCATGTTCTCTTATAGGGAAAGTCTGGACTGCAAGTTGGCCAGTCCAGCACCCCAAGACTCTCTTGTTCGCAGCTATGCCTTTTTAATCGATGCAGAGTGCAATTTTGTGTTTTCTTGCTGAAAAAGGCAGACTATATTGCTGCAAAATTTCAGTATACTTATTAGCATTAATGGTGCCTTCGGAGAAGTAGAGGTTACTCATGCCAAGGGAACTAACATAACCCTTTACCATTACAGGGCGTGGCTTTTGAATTAGCTGCTGGTTACAGTCCGGATAGACCTTTTCTTTTTTGACTGAGAACACACAGTGTCCATGTCTTCCAATAAAAAAAAGATCTGAAGTATTGAGTCTTCTGACCGCAATACACATCTCCATGGTGTGATGGTCCATTATACAACAGATGTCTCCGAGCCCAGAAGAATCGATAATTCGTCTGGCCATTGTTAACATAGGGCTTCCTGTTTACAGAGTGGAGTTTGAACTGGCATTCATGGATGGAAATGAAGACCACAAAGGAAAAATGATCAGAGTCCAAATTTAGCATTTTTGTGTATTCTACATATTATATATTATTATAATATTTATAATAATATAATAATATCATATAATAATATTACTATATATAATTATTATATTTTATATTTTTAATATTTTGCGCATATTTTCTCAGTGCTTTGTTTCTAAGATCCTTTTGAATTTTTAATTCATAATTTCTCCACAACGTGAAAATGTGACTCCGATCATTTTTCCATTGTGGTCTTCAAATATATTGCAGTATTTGACAAAGGTTTGCCAAAATAATCCTGAGCTGACATGGTTATATCACTTATAAACATATGATGGTTCTTAATGCAGTACCATCTGAGTGATTGGATAACCAGGGGTATTCAGTGTGGGTTTGCGCCTTGTTCATTATGTACAGAAATTCCTCTAGATTCCTTAAATATTTTTGTTATGTAATGCAGATGGTGAAATATCCAAATCGCTTTGTATTTTTCTTTGAGGCACACTGATTTCAAACTTACAAAGGTTTTCTCACTGATTCATGACCAAATTGGTCATCTCTTCATCTTTTCTCATGAAGCAGAAAGTATTTCCTGGATGCTGCCTCATTTTTTACCTCATTAGTAGTCCTAAATTATCCCCATCCCTAAATAGCAGGAATAGATGAATATTTAGAAATAAAATGAAGTTGACCATAAATGTAAAACATTAAATTTCTTTTCCTCATAAAACTGTCTGAAATGAAACATAACACAAAGCCAATTTATAAATAACTGCGCTCTGTTTTTTATGTGCATCTTCCCTACTACCCTAACATTTTCTGAGTCAGATTTGTGCATACAACTAAATATATACTGATGCATCTCAAGAAATGTTGAACATTTCCAAACCGTTTGAATTTATTCTTGTCATTACTGTTGTTACTGCTGACCCTGTGTTTAGTGGAGAGATGACTGAATGGACTTGACCCTGGAAATGGGCTTTGCGTGACCCCGGTCATTATTTCACACCACACAAGTAAAAGGTATATAAATCAATAAGTCTTCAAAAGTCATTCACTGTATGTGTCTGTTGTGTGTGTGTGTGTGTGTGTGTGTGTGTGTGTGTGATGTGTGCTCCTGGTATACCTACCTTTATGGGGACATTTTGAGTTCCCCATGAGGAAATTGAGCTATTTTAGGGTTAAAGGTTAAGGTTAGGGTTGGGATAAGGTGAGGGTTAGGTTAAGGTTAGGATTAGGGTTAGGGTTAGGTATGTAGTGTTGAGGGTTAAGGTCAGGGAGAGGGGTCAGGGAATGAGTGCAAGTCTATGGAATGACCCCACAAGACATGAAAACCCAACATGTGTGTGTGTATGTGTGTGTGTGTGTGTGTGCGTGTGTGTGCTGCATGTCCGCAGCTTAACTGCCACTACTCCGAACTGCATGCAATGCATATATGTTGGCATATTTCAAAATATAGCCTTTGTCAATTGTTTCACAGTTTCTTAATTGCAAAACATTTGAATCGATCTGTTATACAGATCGGGAACTTTTTTGATTTAGCATCCATTCATAATACACTACAAAAAATTGCTGAGTTCACGTTGCCACCAGAGAGTGACCACGGAACTGCACGCTACAGATTTTGGCCCACGGCCTATGAGGCCAGACTGATAAGTCAGTGACCGTTGGGAGCGACCAGCACTCTATCAGTATGGATTCCAGGCTAAGCGAGAAGCGCATGGCGCAGGAAATGTTCAGAATAGCCGGCATGAAATTCTCTGTAATGACTTTCGCGCCATCTGCTGGTAGCATCTGACAATGGCGATTTCATTGAGGCTGGCAGTGGTCTCGGTGACCAAAATTTTTCGTTTGCAGCGCGCGACAGATTTGAACGGCTGTGTTTCACGCTAATTCACTCGCCTTGTAGGAAAAAATACGTACAGGCGTCACCCCAATAAATCAGCGTCAATGCACCAGCAAGCCATAACGGCACAATGAGTGCAGACCGATGTTGTTCCGTTTTTTATCACCACACTTTGCAATACGGTAACGAAGCCGTTATTTTCTTTTACCACGCCCGTTTTAAGACTACCAAGCTTCAGTGTCCCGATAACAATTGTAATAATAACAGTTGCGTTATTAGTTTCAAAATAAATATTCTAACAAGACCTATAACTATAATACAACGAGATCAATGAACAATGACGCAACATACTTACCAAGGATGGCTTGTTGGAAAGGTGACCACACACAAATGACTTTGGAATATAAACAGCAGGACAACCTTACGGCAATGTTTGCAACCAGCCTGAATTTTAATTTTTTTTTGTTCTTTTGTTTACGTTTTTCTACTACGTTTTAGGCCTAATTTGCTTGTCCTAATATTGATTTTACCAAACTTCAGAGCAGATTTTTTTTTACCAGGGAGGATAGTGGTGAGCTGCTCTTATAAATGTTTTCGAAACGTAATGGTCGTGTAATGGTCGTGTAAAGCTGGATAGGTGAAATCACCACACAACAAAACCAAAATACCACATGACAACCGCTGACGTCATTTTGATGCCAAAAAATTGATTCAGTGTTTCGCGCTGGCGCTGCCGGTCCCCGCCCCCCGCCCCCAATTGTGACAGAGCATCACGTTCCAACTAAAATAATGAATATTTTCCATTTTCGATTCCAGAATATTCAGGATGAAACGTGAACTCTGAATATTTCTCCTAGTTCCAATGCAAAGCAAAGTTGAACTTAAAATAGGAGTAACCACATCCACGTGCAATTGTAGCAGTCAATCAGGAGACAACCACAGAAAGTAATATATCAACACTTCAAAATGACACTAAAAGCATAGGCAGCTAGGCAATAATTGAATATCCAGTGAGCACATTATAACTAGAAGGGGAGATTTCTTGCCATTTGTGTTTATCCATTACCAAACTGTAAATTAAATGACTGTATCCCCTGATCACAAATGCACCACAAGATTTACAAACATGCATTGCTGGATACAAAAGACATACTGAACAGCTTTTTCCATTAGTGATAGATTGTTCTGATTTTTCAGCCTATTTCAGTTTTTGATCCATCACGGTGCCGGGTCTCAAGATCTGTGCTAGTGCCAGCAATAAGCGAGCATTCTTTCAGGAAGTGGGGAAACGAAGGACGTAACAGCTGCAGCTGCCCTGTGCACACAGTTTATTTACACTCCAGACAGCCTGGCATCCCTCACTTACAGGCAGTGGCAAATATTGCTTGGAAAGTTATGCCTTTGTCCTTCCTGTCCTCCATTCGAATATCAGTGAATCCGGTGGCACTAAGGGCATCCATGTAGGCTTCTGGGTTCCAGTTTTTTCCTTGAAGGATGTTTTTGGATGTCAGGTAAGCCAGCGCACGAACTCTAAGGGTTGTTACCATTAATCCTCCTGCCAGAATTGAACACAAACCAATTAATTCATTTATTGGTTTATTTAAAAAGGGGACAGTGTATAATAAATGCATTGCTCAAGATGTGACACAATGATAATTTTATCCGTAGCCCCGGGGTGTGTGCACAATGAACTTGTAACAATGTCAAAATAATAATGTTCAAATAACACTAATTAAAACACCTGTAGGACATACCACAGCATATACATTCAGAGAGGCATTATCAGACCTGAATGACAGCATGACTGACAGTCTTTTAACCATTTTCTTAACATTACTTTTAAACTGATTAAAACCAATACACTCTCTAATATTTACAGAGGGAGCATTCCACAGTTTTGCTGCTGAAATTGAAAAAGCAGTTAAAGCACATTTCGTAAAGCAATGTTTCCTAAAACAGCCTCCCCTCATTGATGGCCTTGTTTGTTTTCTATCACCATGAGATGTTTGAATAAGCTGTTCAGGGTGTGGCGGAGCTAAACCATGCAGTATCTTTTAAACTAAACAAACTTTAGTCATAAAAAAAAAAAATCAAAGGAGAGAAGTTGTATTTTTCAATAATACTGCAACAGTGATATGAGTTCAGTTGTTTTCTTTTGGTCCGGTGGTTTCAGAGCTCATTTAAACAGTTTATCAAGCTGCTTTATAGTTGTTGTACCGGCCTGTGAACACGAGGTGGCACAATAATATGAATGTGATAATATCATAGAGTACATATACGTTGTACATCCGGGGTAGGCAATTCCATTTCTAGAGGGTTGGTACATATGCAAGCTTGTGTTCCCACCAGTTATCCTGACTAAATTTGCCATTTGTCTCTACAAGCAAATGTGAGTTTATATTGGATCACGATTTAATTTTCGGAGACAAGAACAGTCCGTGGTGGTCATTCATGAGCTTTGAAAGAAACACAGGTAAAGCGTAAAATTTCATGAACGCTGCAGCTAATTAAGGTAATTAAGAAATGACAGGCCAGATGGCATCAAAGCCAGCAGCCCATCTCTAGGGTGCAGCACTGCAGTTGAATGTAAATAATTCTGAATATATTTCAGAAGATTTATGCTATGTTTGATTTTACCATAGATGTACTGGACATGTTTTTTTATTTTTATTCATTTATTTTTTAAACTCAAGTTGGAATCGATAATCAAACCTAAATACTTGAAATGGTTGAGGACTTCTACCTTTTTTCCATTCTCAAAAATCTCAGAATTATGAGTACTGCTTTTAATTGAGAAGATCATTGCAAAAGTCATAGACACATTTCAATAGACATAAGTGAAATTACCAGTCAGCTCCTTTCCCCATAGCTCTTGCGAGATGTAAAGCCACTTTCTGTTTTGATTTAGGATGAAAACGAAAGCATCATCAGCATACATTTGTATCTTTAAATTAGAGCAGACTAATCATCGATAAAGATACTGCACCTCTGAAGTCCTTAAATGGATACTTGAGGTACCCTAATAGTACAGTATAGAAAGGTAGACAGATAACCATTTATTCTACTTCTGTTATTTGATTGAATGACAGCCAGATCATTGTGCAGTGAGAAATATTATGTTGTGATAGTTTCGATAAGAGGACCTCGTGACTAGCTGTGTCAACTCAACTGCCTTTTTAAAATCTATAAACATGGCACCAACTACCCCCCACTTTACAGCATACCTTGTCAAAGTTTTTTCGATAAAATAATTTGCAGTTTTAACTTGGAACTATCTGTTATAAAACCAAACTGAATTGGATCAAGTGCACGATGAGAAGAATTCAGATGCTTTTGTAGTTGAGAAGCCACCACCGTCTCCGAAGTCAAGATGAGCAGGACACAGATACACTTAGTAATGGGAGTGCATAAAATTACCAAATTTCTTTTAATCAAGTAAGAATTAATCCCATAGAATTTTGGAACTCGTTAAATTAGTTATTATTTCATGATGTCCTGTTCACTCACTTCAGTCAAGGAGAAGATGGTTTAATTGCAGCATCTCTTGATCCAAATGTTATTGCCAGATCATCAACTAATTGTTTAAAAAAGTGCTTAACATGCAATCCTATGGCATAGAAACTTCACATATAATTGTCACACAGCTGAATATGGTGAAAATCAATCCAGATGAGATATAAAATGGTATTTCAGCGAAAAATATATCCGGGTTCGCATCGCAAAATGCAACGATTTCTCAGTAAATTGCGAGGCAAATTTCACCATGTATCGCAGTACTTGCAAAGCGTCTTCATCGCACAGACCAGGGGTGTCCAATCTTATCCAGAAAGGGCCGGTGTGGGTGCTGGTTTTTGTTAGAGCCCAACACTAAGACACCTGATTCTACCCACCAAGGTCCTAATTGAAACCCCTAATTAGTTAATTAGTGGAATCAGGTGCTGTAGCACTGCTGGCTAGCAGAAAAACCTGCACCCACACCGGCCCTTTACGGATAAGATTGGACACCCCTGGCATAGACTGTATAAAAAGATGGACGCAGCACCCGGGTCTGAAAACTGAAGCCAATGCTTAAATCCATTTACTGGCCAGCAGATGGCGACGTCGATGGTTGCAGAAAGAAGTTCAATGCTTTAGAAGTCTATGAGAAAATGACCCTACTTTCCCACCTGATTAATTTTTTAATAATTTTCTACATTATTTTATGGTATCTATCTCAAGTTTCAGGTCTCCTTCGATATATCATGATGTTCGTTTTTGTAAATTATGGTCCCAAACAGACTACAATAAAGGATAAAGCCAGATATGCTTTGGGGGCGTGGCTATCCTTTGTTCCTCATCAGATACGTCAGATCCACCCCTCGCACCTCCCTGGATCTTCAATTCACATAACTTGGGTTGTTACCGACATCTAGTGAAAATTTCATGTCAAAAGCCCCATTAGAAATATATTTACTGAGAAAAATGTTGACAAGTTCAATTCTTATTTTCCCTGCTGTATATACTCAAGATATCTCCTGAAATATAAAGCAGACTTGCACTTCTGTCTCAGTTTCACCATCGAGCAAAATTGCTAATCAAGATTGATCATTTGCGGATCAAGTTTCAAGTTGATTAGCAATAACCGCTATGCAAAATTTCACTCATATATTTTACGCTGTATTTTAAACTTTAGAGGAAAAACAGAGTATTAGCTTGTTTTTAATCAGCTTTCGCCAGATGAATTAAGATTTCCTTCCTCATAGCCAAATCTGGAAATGAGCCCAAATGTCAAGTTATGTGCAACATTTGATTTTTGCTAAAACATTCAGAAATAAAAACTGAAGTCTAAGTAAGTTTATAAAATGCTTTTTTTTAAACTTATATTTCAATTTTTGCCATGCAGTCAATTAGTCAGCTTGTTATTTCAGTCCATTAGTCAGAATCAGTGGCACTGAACTAAGCCAGTACTCCAGAACCCGAAGACAGAGGCATGCGCTCAACACAACTGTTTATTTTTCACAGCCCTCTGACTTTTCTTCCAACCTTTTCTTGCTCTTACAGGTGACACAAGAAAGAAAAGGAGGAAAAAAGGGGGGTTGAAGGACCAAGAATTGGCAAAATGGAACTTCCTTGTACGTTCATAGGTCATTTCAAAGTGACGTTATGTAGGGATGGTTTATATGTGTGGCATATGTGAATCAATGGAGAGGGGAGGCTTTATATAGCACACAGTCCCATAAAAACCTTTAGCGACAGAATGTTCGCAGTGTTCCAGAACTAAAAATTACAAGGTGAAGTTATCCAATTCAGCTATCCAATTGGAATAATTCAAAGAAATAGAAAAGCAGCAGTTGTACCGAGTCTCAGCAGTCATATGATGACGCAGTTTGATGTATAATGCTTAGTTCCCACTGTCGTGCGCTCTGTTACGAACGCCACGATTGGCCATTCGTAGCTGATCGTGGACCTTCTCTGAAGCTGCTTTCACACCGGACGCGAAACTAATTTTTCGCACGACGGATTACATTCAAAGTCAATGCAAGGACGCGACTTTGAAAGTAATCTGTCGTATGAAAAATTTGTTTTGTGTCCAGTGTGAAAGCGGCTTAAAATTTCAGGTTTGGATACGAGGTGATGCGATGATCACGATTGACAATTAATCGTGTTGATCGTAGGAAATTTTTGAACCGTCAAAAACTTTTCTACGATGAGCACGATTGCCACGACTAACCTCAAGATCTGATTAGATCTGATAGGATCACCACGATTACTCCATGAGTAAGACCACGATTTGAATTGTGCCGCAAATTGTGATAGTGGGAACCTAGCATAACGGCACATGAAAACTACAGTCATCAGAAGATGACATATCCCCCCAGGCCCCGCAATCTAATCTCAGAAATCCCAAAATATCAAAAGGCACCACTCTAGGACCTGATTCATGCGCACGCAAGTTTCGTTAAAAAATATTTAACGGTATTCGAGTTCTGCTCAGGAAACGAAATGTCCACAGACAGACATACGATCGCACTGACGACTATATTCCCCTGCATTATATGCAGGGGGGATAGCAAAAGTCACGCATTTGGGGGAGATGTTATTGTTGCAATGTGGAACCAGCCAAAATCTTTAAGCAGTGAGGGTCTCTGCTTCAGGTACCTGCTCGATCAAGAGCATCCGCAGATCAACGAAAATTGCACAAGTCACAGGAAGTTCAAACTTGAGACATCAGGCGAAAACTCAGGCCTACCTGGTTTCATCACTCTGTGTATTTCCGCTGTCCCGGCTCTGAGATCGGGCCAAAAGTAGTAGCAGTTGCAGTGGAAGACTCGGTCCACACTGCAGTCAGGCAGCGGCATGGCCTCCACCCTGGCATGGTGCAGGCTCACCTTCCCACTCGCAATCAGGCCCTCAACCCTCTTGCTGGCCACCTTGTGCATGTACTCGGAATAGTCCACCCCAATCAACTTCCCCTTGGGGCCAGACAGGAGAGGTGCGGCAGCCTCCACCCCCAACCCTGGCCCAAAGCCCAGCTCCAGGACCGTGTCATCGGGCTGAATCCCGCACAGCCTCACGGCACTCAGCTCCAGCACCTGGTTGTTTCCGGTGAGGAACTTATTCACCAGCCACCCAATCAGAGACCGAGTCGGGTGACCCAGCTGCTGACTTATTCGGTCAGCTAGCATTTCCTGCAAAGACACCAGCATATAAATGAAATGTACATCAAGGAACTTCCTCTGACAGATTTTCATTTCACAAGGGCAATTTGATCCCAAGTCCAAGATATGAAATTGCTTTCAAGAGAGTGGAAAGCCAATTGTAAAGATAAGGACATTGGATAATTCTACTGCAATACAGCACAAGATATGACACATGACATTTCCTAAGATGGCACATAAACATGAAAGCATTCAAGGAAGAAAAATTAACAGCTTGATAAAGTTCAGCGATTGCAGAACAGAAAGCAGCATACATCATGGGTCTACATGAACAAGGTTTGGAGGCACAGCCTTACTGAGCAGACATCCTTGAATTTCCATCTCCACAATGAAGCCAACTAGTAATGTAAATCTGCTATCGACTTGCAAGATCATTTCTTTAATTGCCTCCACCAAAACGAAGTTGGCAGGAGGTTATGTGATCGGTGCCATTTGTTTGTACATATAAAACACAATGTACATACAAAAAGTAATGAATGGATAATTTTGTGGGTGGGTTGCCATTACATCAGGGATGAACCCTAATGATTTTGACCGCGATCAGTCAAACAATATGGCCGCCACGGCATCCATCTTGAAATCGTATGAGACGTGATAACTGAACTTTGCTTTAGCTTTGGATCTGTTGTGATCACAGCCCTAAAACAAATAAAACTTCATATGAGGCCACCAAATGGTCATGGTGCAGCTTTCAGAACTCAGATTTATGGTTCTGTTAAATTTTGGTAAATACTTATTTGTAAAAAATGAATAGCTTTCCAGTTGTTGAACTCAGAGCCCAAATACAAAATTTGTGTTTTAGATGGCCATGTACCGGTCAAGATACAGCTTTCAGGACTCAAAATAGTTTAGGCAAATATTTATTCATAATAAATTCTATAGTTCTGGACCTGTTGTGATCACACCCCTAAAACAAAACACAATTCATATTGAGCTACCAAATGGTCATGCAACAGGTGCCAGAGGTCAAGTTTATGTTTTGGGTTTTTGGTTAAAGTTTGAGAAATATTTTTTCGCAACAAAATTACGAAACATTCTCGTAACAAAACTCAGAGCACAAATACAAAATCTGTGTTTTAGATGGCTTAGTACTGATTGTACTACAGCTTTCAGACCCCAAAATTAATGTTCTGTCTAATTTTAGTAAACATTTATTGACAGGCTAAAGAATTTTAATAACTTTGAATCTGTTGTGTTCACAACCTTAAAACAAAATATACTAAATACAGGGCGAACAAATGGTCATACTTAAAGTTTCAGAAATCAAATTCATAGTTTTGTTTAATTTGGGGGAGATATTAATTTCCAACAAAATTCAGTAGCTTTTCATCTGTTGTGATCACAAACCAAAAACAAATTCCACTTAAGAGAGGGCTCCATACTGATAATATTACAGCTTTCAGAACTCAGACGAGTAGGCTAATTCTGTCTAATTTTGGTGAATATAGCCTAGCGATGTTCAGTGTTAACAAACAATGACGTCAAAGTTGTACATGCGCAGTTTAGCGGTTAGCAGAAAGCAGGACATAAATAACATGGCAAGTAGCCTCTGTGGTTCTTCACTTAAAATCCTCAAAAACGTGAATCCTGAACCCTTAGCGAATCTGTCGGTGCAACCTATAACACAACAACTGACTGGCATCGCTATTTTAGATGTTTTATTAAGTGCATATAGAGACGGAGATCTACTAATGTAAGATGAGCCTTTTTGCCAATCACGTATCAAAACAGTGACGTCATCGTGAACGTCGCTATTGATTTGCAACAAATCAATTTCTGGTGGTGAACTTCGTAGACGGTCCCTTACGTCCCCGAAGCACGAGAAGCTAATTGTATTCACTATCCGACAAAACATACGAATTCTGAAGCGTCTTCGGTAGGCTAAATATTAAGATTATAATTGGTTGCCTTCATTATGTGCAATCAGAATGTGTCATTTGTTTTATTTTTTAAATGGTAGCTTCATGAGTTATTGACGCCGTAATCCGAATATCCCAATATAATAAAGACAGTGGCTATTCTTACGTGACTGTAATCCTTTGCAGGTAGGCTATTCTTACGTGACTTTCAGACATGCGCAGATCGAAATTGTATGACTTCTTTGCGCAATTTTTGTCAATCAGGTCAATTTGGCGGCCGAGCTTGTACCAGGGGCAGAAGGGTTAAGCCCGTAACCATGGCACCGGTAAATTGAAATCTCGTCCCCGGGGCTTCTATACTGAGCAACAAAAGAAACGCAAATTAGCTAGTTAGTCAATGTATCTTATGATTACGCAGTAAAGTGACCGCAAAACAAAGAAATTTTGATGAACCGAGTGTAAATGTGCACGCGCTAGTAACAAAATTTGATTTTCTATAATAATTACGCGCAAACTTATTTTCCGGTCTCTCTTTAATTAACTTGCGTTTCTTTTGTTGCTCAGTATAACTTACTTGCTTCACCAAGGTTGGGCAATCTCGTGGTTGCATCTGGAACTAGGCCGTTAATCAGATAGGAGAACTCCGGTAAAAATAGTTATACATATCCACATTACGTGAGCATCAGTCACTCAAACCATCAACGTGTCTAGCTATTCTTACGGGAGAACAAGGTAAGAAAATTATCAAAGTCCGGCAATTTCAATCTGCGCATGTCTGACCGAAAGTCACGTAAGAATAGCCTGCCTGCAATGGATTACACTCACGTAAGAATAGCCACTGTCTAAAATAAAACCATCTTTACCGGAATACTGCAAAAAGCGCATTTACCGAGTGAACCCGCATACTGTATTTTAAAACGGTTGTCTCAATCTGCGCGGGCAAAACTAATTTCATTATTGGAAATAAATCAAGCTCCAGCAAGTTCGCCGAATTTGGCAAGCCTGGCCTAAAGTTAGCTTATACTTCAGAACCTCCAAAACTGCCAAAATTAGCTTTCCCTGTTTTATACCTCATCGTATTTCGTTTTATCGCGTCGCATGCATTAAAACTTCGCCACAAGGAGTCGTATTCATAGGCCCTACATCTAAAGTGCACATAACTGTGTTTTAATAAACTGAACAGTGCATTATTTCTTTAAACTAAACCGGAGAAGTTAAACATAGGAATCCGAAGTCGAGTCAGATGAAAGGTTTCCTGTAAGGACCTCCGACACTGACACTGAATATACCACACTCACCGTCCACAGCGAGCGAACACAGCGAACTTCTATCAACTCCTCCAATTCGTAGGCCTGCGGATTATACTTGCAAAATTCGGGAGTTGCAGGCAGCAGAGCAGGAATAGCACGACATGACAGGACCGCCTGGAGGACCCGCCTCTTTATCATACGTACCCTCTTCTCTGAACTGTGCGTGTGATTCACGCAGAAGAGCATGACTGTTCTGTTACTCTCCACAAGATGTCGTCATATCTAAATTAAGAATTGGGTTCGAGCGCCAGGCCTAAGACTATGACTGAAGATTCAGAAATGTTTGTGGCATTGCGGTATTTAAACGAATTTGCTGATCGATTACGAATGCGCATAAGATTTGTCCTAAAAAAATTAAAAACTCAAACAAATCGGAATAAACTGCTTGTGCGCTTCGGATGCCTCCCCACGATGGGAAGTAGTGTTAATTATAGCACGGTACCCAACCAAAGTAACCTCGCTCTGTTGCAAAAAAAAAAAAAAAAGATTAAAACGATATTATCCACCCAGTATCCATTATACCTCTTCCTCATCAGGGTCACAGGCAGTTTATCTCATCATCGAATTATGGGCCAAAGGCATGAACATACCTTGAGCAGCTCACCAAAGCATTGCAGGAACCACACAGCATTCACTTGCACCAATGGCAATTTTATAGTCTGCAATTAAAATTGAATGCATGTGTTTTTTTTTTTTTGTTTTTTGTTTTTGGCTCTGAGTGGAATCCAGAGCAATAAGAGAAAACTCACATAAATATGAAAAGAACATGCGAATTCCACACAGAATAGCCCCAGGCTGGATTTAAACCCACAACCCTCTTGCTATAAGGCAGCAGCACTACACCACCATAGTCCACCAGACCAACAAACAAACAAGCAGTAATCTGGTGCTCAATCTGAGCAAAGGCCCCTGACTAAATGTCAGCGCACTCATGCCATGCTTCATTTTTTTATACAATGCAGTTAATTCAGTTTCCTCTGACCACTGGTAGTGGTACATTATTTTACTTTCAAGTCTGCACATTTGCAGTCGTCTTACCTGAAGCTTGTGGTTGAAACTTAAACTTTCATTCAACTGATCAACAGGATAAATCGATGATAACGACCCACTCAACCTATTAATAGGTAGACTAGCCGCTGCTATCCCATATCTACGGTGCTGATAATGAATCCGAACACCCAATCGATTGAGTGATATTAGATACGGCTCACCCATGGTGACCGAAACCTCTAGTTTTGTCTACAAAGGGGGCATCAAATCTTATCGAAAAGGACTGGTTTGGGTGCATGTTTTTGTTCTAACCCTGTGTAAAACACCTGGCACAACTAATGAACTAATCAGGGTGATCACTTAAAACCACGAGGAAGGAGAACTTCATGTATACTCATGGCCATAAAAAAAACATGACATCCGGACATTTATGAAAATTTCTAAATATCTAATTTGATTTGGGACAATTCACATATCCACAGCTTTGTATTCAGCAGATTGAAATCTACTGAATGACAGTAAGCAATATTTAGTGATGCATGAAGAAAATAAAATACAAAAATATCAACACTCACAGAGTGTTGTGTTTCTTACAGTCATGAGTATAAGTGTTGTGCATTAGCAAAAATCAGCACCAATTGTGACCCTTTTTTGGTAAGATTAGACACCCCTGTCAGAACTGTACTCAAAGAGTCGGGCGCAGACAGCTGATTCATTTAGCACCAGAGTTTATTAAAGAGTAGTCAAACAGTCAAAGTCCATTTCCAGCAGCTATGATTGCAGTACAGAAGCACAGGGAAGAGGCAAAATTCAAAAACAGGCCATAGGTTTAAAACCAATCACGTAGAATGCGGCACTAAACTCCAAACAGGAATCAAAATCCAAAAAGACAGGAGGTAGGTCATAACAATGATCACACACAAATAGCAATCCAAAATTCAGAAACTTATAAAAGACATAAGTTAAACACAGGAAATCACAAACTCTGAAAAAGGCTTGTAACACTCAAAGGCCAAGTAACAGAGAAAAATTCAAAAACAGAAACAGAAAAAGGGGAGAATATATATAGCAGAACTCAATGGGGAAACAAGAAACAGCTTGGGTGACACGAGTGAAGGGGACAAAGGGGCGGGGTTACAAACAAGACAATGAAACAATTGACAGAGACACAGACAAGGGGAAACATGAAATCTAGATGTGAAAAGATAGACAACATGTCGGGACATGGGGAAAAAACTAACACAGAAAAGGGAAGCAAAATAAAGAGAAACAAAATAAAAACATGAAAATACGCAGATTTCTTGCTCACACTGTCAACTCCTTGCGCACACAAAGACGTCAGCACTCTGGTACCATAATTTAAAGGCACTATATACAAGATTCTGCAAGATTCAGAATGCTTTATCCACAACAGGTTGCCAGGTTGTTGTTCTACAAGCGTTTCAGTATAGTCAAAGTCAGTGCTACATTTTGCAATGTGTAGCATTATCTATAAGGATTTAGCGAGGTTACTTTGTGTGGAGGCATCTTGAAATTCATTTACCTTTATCAGAAGCAAAGCAGCTTGCTAGCTTGTTAGCCAGCTATACATGTCTATCTTAAGTAAAAATGACTTTGTGTGTGGTAGTAGTCGGCGAGATGCGTCTTGTTTATGCCGGGCATTGAACCATGGCACACATTCAATGCAAAAATTGTTCTCACTGACCAGATAGCAAACTGGCTACCACAGGATTCTTGCTACTGAGATAGGCGTGGTTTCAGCAAAATAACGCAACTGGCTCTGGTGACGCTGCTGCGATCACTGACCAAGATGAACCACGGGCTCATTAAGAAGATGTAAAAATCTTGTATCTAGCACCTTTAGTGCAAGCAGACCTTTCAGCCCGCAAGTTCAACATCTCTCTTCCTTTCTGGTATTTGCCGCTATACTCTGACATACAGCATATATGGAGATTGTGGCTCTAATAATCGGCAAATCAGAGCAGAGCATATTTTATCACATAACTGCAGTACTTTTCACATAGCCCAGCCGATGACATATTTTTGATATTATCCTATCGTAATATCATTTTTGTGAAAATTTCATTGGCTGAGTGTGTGGGGAAAAAAATCGCTGTGTTACGTCATGGTGCTAATATGTAGCCCAACTGAATACCGAGTGTCTTTATGATCTTTGGTAACCTTGGTTGAATCAGTATGGCTCAGCGCTGTTACAAGCCCACAAGGAGTCACTCACACAACTAAGTTAACGTTACTTAGCTAGCATGTATGCATTAGGTTTTCATAGCCATTATGTAACATTAGTTTGTAAGGTAGCTAGTCAGTTAACTGAATTTACAAACCGTTGCCAGTTCAGCCACAAATGTCTGTGACTCAGTGACTGACTTTGTTAGCAGAGCGATGGAGTTTTTGGCTCAGTGCTAACAAACAATGGGAGCTAAAGGAAATTACATTTGTTTTCTACTAAATGACACAATTCAGTTATGTGATACACAGAATCTTATACTCTTGATCATGTCATTAGAAAGTTTTGAAACTCGTTGAGTAAATTTTGGGTTTGTTGCTCGCTAAAGCTCACCACAAATGCAAAATTTACTCAACTCATTCAATAACTTTCATATGACATGCCCACTCATATGACGTGTAAGATCCTCTATATTCTGGAGGGGATGCCCCTTCATAATAGCATATTTTTCAGACGGCAGAGAATTTACTGGCAGAAACGACCAAGAAATTATGGATTTTTTTTTTCTTAGAAGTTTATAACCCTTCAAAAATACATTAGCCAAAAACTCTCACAGCACCATTTTTATGGCTGCTATCAGTCAATGAGGTATCAGCAGCAATTTGAAAGGTATCTCAGTGCCAGATCATCATGAAAATTTCATGCAAAGGAAAACGACAAATTTTAGGGCATGGACTGCACACTCTTTGAGCACTCATCCTATGTGTGTCTTTAATGGTTCAAAATGCAGAATTTCCGCTTACTGCTGGGACCTCGTTTATTACAGCTTGGGGATTTATTTATTTATTTATTTATTTATTTATTATTGTTGTTGTTGTTAGCGGTAGTAGTGCTCGTAGACCTACGTGATGAGGTTGTTGTATGCAACTATTTTCATATGAAGTACTGCAATACGCCTCGATGACATTAATTTGAATTGCTTATGAAGAGGACAATGGGGCCAAGGCGTGTATCCATCAGCCTGTTGGCACTTAATTTTTATTTATTTATTTATTTATTTATTTACTGACTTATTTAATTATTTTGCATGTGTCTTTTCATTTCATTGCGATTGTATGCTTCCTTGCATACATTAATCGAAACTGGGTTTGATAAACACTCCGTCGTGCGAATCCTCTATTTTAACTGTTTCTGTCTCTTAATTGTCTTTTATGAGAGTCTTGTTGTAACCTACGAGCACACCCGCGTGCGCACACAATAAACAGATCCGGTCCCTTTCGTTTTCATTTCCCGGAAGGTTAGGCTACTCTAAATTCTTCATGCGATCCTAAAAGCAGCCTACTAACTGAAAGGCTATACCATCAATTCTGTTCAGTTTGAAAGTTCGGCCTTGCATTAGTCTTTAGACGAGTGTTTGGAGATCGTAGTTAAAACTTATCAGTCAGTCATTTCAATGCTTACTATTTTTTAGATTTACAGGATTTAGGGAAAGTGGTTTTCTTCCATCAGGTTCAGGAACATGAGTGACGGCTCCGCACAACTACCTTTGATCAAGGTGAGTTCAATTCTGTAAACCAGGAAATGCGAAAGCTGTTCCCAAATTTATTGAATTTCCTTCGAATAAGTGCTGGTTATTTGCTTTCCATTTAATAAACATTTGGAAATTGTCAAACAAGCAGTGAAGATAAAGTTGAAGGAATTTCGATGTAAAACCGAAATTAACCTCGAAACATAAGGAAGTGCCTATTGGACTTCTCGTTTGTCATTCCTTGCTGATCGTTACAGTATTTTGCTTACAAGAGTCAGAGCCATTTCGAAATTAGACATAGCCAGGAGTGTGTATGAATTGCTTTCACTTTTAATATCGGTATAATTTCGTATTGGTTTCTAACAGTAGGCTATTAATCACTGGCACTAAAGCTGGGGCTGTAGCCTATTTTACGTTGGAGCTATGAAATAGCCTAAATTAGGCTAATTAGTGAAATAGTACTGTTTTTAGGGTATTTTTGATTCTCTTTGAATTGCCGTGGTGCAAAAGACAGGAATGCAAAAAACGTAAGAGACCCTTAACTTCATATAATAATGAAGTAACAATATGTCAATATGGTCACTGTGCGTTTTAACTTTACAATGAAACGCACTAAGACATTGTAAAACGAAAAAATCCATCTATGGAAGCGCAATGCAAAATTTAGGAAGTTTTTTTTAATCTGTTTTGTTCAATTATTTTTCATAAAAAAAAAAAAAAAAGTAAATGACCCTTGAGTATGTGTTTCTATTTCAGGATTACGGAGGGGGAGGGAGTCCCCAGGCTTGCTCCCCCAGCTATACCGCAGCGGTCACTGTCCCGCGCAGCCCACTGTACTCAAATGCGCACGAGGAGCTCTGCAGGCTTCCCGGAAGACTTCGTACGTATAACTGTATCCTGCCGCATCACTGATTTGTCCGTTCGTTTGACCAGCCATCCCCTTTACTTAAACTTACTACACTTCCATTTCCCCGCCAATGTTCCAAAGTGGCCCGTCATCGCATTTCCGACAATATTATAATGAGCATTAATTGCGCCTTTGAATGGCGAATGCTGTTGAATCCAAACCAAATGAGTCCGGCGTCTTTTGCACTTTATTTTCCAAGCTACTGGTATTTTAGCCCTTAAGCGCTATTTTTCCACCCAAGTTTTCCCTTTAGTTGATTCAAAATCAGAAAAAGCTTGTCTTTCCCCATATTTTGAACAATGTTGCGTATATAGTCTGAATCTCCTGGTTGCAGAGCTTCTCTGAGGCAACATCACTCTGGCACTGAGAGAGATATTCAAACCCCAGACATCAAGTTTTTTTTTTTTTTTAAAACCATCGCATCAAATGGAAAATATCAAGATCATATGCATCATTTTATGCACATTTCCTTAGAATTCAGCAGGACTAATTTGGGATTGTTAGAAACTTTGGGATGTCCACTAGAATTTATAATAGGCCCGAAAACTTTAAGAACATTTTGGATGGAAGATCAATGCTGCAAAGTATTCACAGATTGTCCTAAAAAATGCAAGAAAAGGCAGATGTCCTCTATTCAAAAAGGAGGACAGTGAAATGGTACATCCATCTGAAGCAGATTTGGTATCAGTGCACCTGAACTCTTCTACATAAGGAGGCATTCACGTTAAATCAGGTGCCGTGGCACTTCCTGCGGGGTTGTGTGACGGTGTAGGAAGTATCACTACATTTGCGTGACATCATGCTGTGAAATTTAACCCCCCAATTCTTCAACAGCAGAATGCAACAAATGCTATGTGCTAAACAAGGTCTGCACTCAAATTCTCTTAAATCGGTGCCCTTTTCCCTTTCCTCTTATCTCTTCCTTGACCTCGCCGGAAAACGTCACCTGGGTCTTTAGAAAGTTGCAGGGAGATTTTAAAGGTACCTTGAGACATTTTTTAGAAAAAAAAAAGGGTGATCTTTCCCTCCATACATCAAGCTCATGGTGTATGGAGGAAAAGATAGCCTTCACAATTTATCAGAAAACTTCAGGACTGAATAACGTTTCCAATTGCTACAGCTGCAAAGGATTGCGGTCCATATTCAATCTTCCCTTTCTTTTTTTTTTTAAAGATAATTTTTTGGGAGTTTTCTCCTTAATTGGATAGGTACAGATGAGAGAGACTGGAGAGATGGAGAGAAGAGTTGCAGCAAAGGGCTAGAACCAGATTCAGTTCCAGACCCCTGTGGGAAGGACTCAGCCTTTGTATGGTGTTCGTGCTAACCAGCGAGCCATGTTAGATGCCATGTTTCCTTCCTGGAGGAAGCAACTATGATACCAGCCAAACTATTTGTGATTGATGTCCACTCGCGAGGTTCCTTGCTCTTTAGAATAATCTGGATGCAGTCCTGTTCTTGTTCCTGTGGGTGTATTGCTGTCTGATCGCCAGCTACCGCGATTGGCCATCGCAGCGCGACGTCAAGTTGCGTTTCTCTTGAAGTTGATTCTGTTTCAACTTTTTCACTGCAGGGCGGCTGGATATTTTTCAGCACCCCCTGTGGTCCTCACCACAGCCTTAATCCACAACCCCCATTCAAATGAGTGTGAGGAATGGCGTATTCACCTTAACACCTGATGTGGTGTGAATGCAACGTAGAGCTGATGAAATACTGTCATTCACATTATGCAATAACTATCACAAAATATTGCCAATTAAGTCAGTTTAAGTCAGATGTCAAATCACATTTATTTGAAAATATATATTACTAATATAAGTATTGGTCTTTTTTTTGGCTGAATGATCTGTTCACTCTTTTTCTTGTTAAGCATGACATAAAAAGGTCATGTGTCATGTCAGACTGAAGTCAAGGGGTTAAAATAAAGTGTTTCCCCAAATGCCTAGTATGGTGACTTACTGTATTTTCCAACATCTGGTACTAAATCCTTACTGTCTCAGTTATAACAGTAGCCAGCAGCCACATATTTTGGAACATAATTGCAGAGAGGGAGGCTACAGTCTCAAGATGAAATCAATGAATCAATCTATATCATCAAGTGATTAAGCAATCAAACTTAATTTTTGTAGCACTTGTCATATGGCTACACTCTGACTTAAAAAAAAATGCAATGCAAATCCAAACAAATAAAACTCAAAAAGAGAGCGAGAAATCACAAGATTCAGAAAAAAGGCCAATGCATAGAATAATTGACAAAAAATTTCTTCTCACAGCACAAGTACAGCTCCTGAGCGGTGTGTCTGGATCAGTTATGTGAGCACATGCCCTAGAGGGGCGACTGTAAGGAGAGGATGACACTGCCCGTGTGATGGTACACCTGTGCTCATCTACACTGTCCGAAATGAATAAAGAAAGTGCCATTCAAAGCTGTGGTGGGCTTTAACTGGGGGAATATGCTTGAAAAGGGCTGTTTAAAATGGTTATGAACTGTAAATGACCTAACACTAATTTTTTCATCCTAAAAGTGTTAGTGCGTGTGCTGCCTTAAAAGTAAAAGTTATTTGAACACGTGAAAGCAAGTTTTTTTATTTTAAATTTTGAACCACTCGTCCTCTTAAGTTTACGGAACATTTTAAGATGGCACTGATTTGGTTGAAATTTTCTTCACAGTGTGAAAATTGAGCATGTTTTTTTGTGTGTTTGTAGCCTCCCTTCTAAAGATTGGAGTGCACATTCCTTCCCTACACAGCAAGTGACTGAGACATGAGAGATTGAAAGATGGGGTGCCTTTTTTATTGTGTCTTACTATTGCAATGTCCGCCCATTCAAAACGTGCCTGTTGGGAACAGGCCAATTACTTGGCCCTCAGTACAGGGGTTTGCGCAGTGTTGTGCTTGTTTCTGTCTTGAGATTCCTTGAGAACCCGTCAACTTTCCAGCTTTACACTTGACAGTGCTCTTCCTTTGGTCCTCGGCAATATGCACATCAGTTGTGCAGGCGATTGGATCAACAGTTTGCGGAGAAATTTGGAGGATATACGGACAGACAGGCAGACAGACAGACAGAGACTCCTCAGTTTATAGTTCAGGGGTGTCCAATCTTATCCAGAAAGGGCCAGTGTGGGTGCTGGTTTTTGTTAGAGCCCAACAATAACACACCTGATTCTACCCACCAAGGTCCTGATCGAAACCCCTGATTAGTTAATTAGTGAAATCAGGTGCAGTAGCACTGCTGGCTAGGACAAAAACCAGCACCCACACCGGCCCTTTATGGATAAGATTGGACACCCTTGTCATAGTTAGATGTCATGACTCCTCCCTCTCCCCACCCCCAGGTATAAACCCCTCCCTCTGGGGGAAGGACGATGTCAGCCATTGGCTACGCTGGGCCCAGAAGGAGTACGCCTTGCGACGGGCTGACCAGGACAAATTTGAGATGAATGGCAAAGCTCTTTGCCTTTTGACCAAAGAGGACTTCCGATTACGTTGCCCCAGCTCAGGTGAGAAGAGTTATGGGTATTGAGCGCCAAGAAGTGTGTGAGTGGTATAAAAATAATTGAAGACAATCAGTGGAATATTTTTCAAGAAATACAGCATCATAATAAGACATGATAATAATGTCTCGTATTGTGTTGCAGAGCATTTGTTGAAATATAATACAACGTTTCAATGAAAGTGTATGGGAAAGTGTTCATTTTATCTATATTTTAGTATGCTATGTTAAATGATAGTAAGGCAATAGATTCGTAGTTGTGAGGGTCTAAAAAGTTTTTCTTATAAACGTACTGCTGTGGTATTTTGAACCTTGTTATTCTAATTTTCAGTTTTAGCAAAGAATTTAGTTCACGACAGCATGAGCTCCCATCAGCTGCTCACTGTGTCAGGGCAGGGTTCAGTGCATCGTGAGCATCAGCCATATCAGAAAAATTTATTGTCATCCTTCATGAATCTCTGCTGTGATCAGTGCTCAGAAGTACACCACATGGCCTGCAATGTGAAAATGCACTGTTGTGTCCTGCATATTTTATGCACCTTATTTATGGCTTAACTTAATTTTTTTTGGCTTTCTTTTATTTTTTTTTTTCCATTCTGATCATTTCTGGCCATATGACTATTGGTCTGACCTTATGCACAGGTGCATGTACAATAGGGGCTTAATAATAATAGTAGTAATATAATAATAATAATAATAATAATAATAATAAATCACAAGCTTCCATTCCCAATCTCTTTTACTCCTGGTAAAGCAGTCACACATCAAATCCATATGTAGTTCCAGTAGTTATTAGTGCTGGTCAGTCAATATCCATGATGTGTTTCATCATGTATTTGGGGGTTGTACCAGCTCTAGTTGACAGGACAGTATAAAGGGACAAGAAGAATTCTGAATGAAAGAGTGAGAGAGAAAAGATATAAAGAGCAGTGATTGAGACAAATGACCATTGTCAGGGCTTGTAACGGTCATGTGGAGTACGTTGCGCTACTAAGACGCCCCCAAGATGTATTTTAAATCTGTGATTTACCTTTGCGATAACTCAGATTCCTCAGAAATGGACTAACTTACCTTTGACAATGAAAATGTTGCCGTAAAATAATTCAACATTGTGAGGTTGGCACCATGTGCTGTTTTAGGGGATGTGCTGTACGAGCTCCTTCAGCAGGTGAAACACCAGAGACGGGCCATGGTGTGCTGCTCAGTCAGAAAACCTCTCCAGAGGTGCCCGTCCTCACCACACAGAGACACGAATGGGAACACAGGTAAGCCCCACACACCTGGACACTCCACAAGGCCTTTTCTGCGGCCCCGTTTAGCTCCCTCTGACCCTGTTTGACTCTGTGTCGCACTGTTGGGCCTTTTTGTTGACTATAACGAGAGGCAGAATCTTGCTGTTTGTGATTTGCATACAAAACACGGAGGTTATGATTTGCTTGAGCGAGCTGAAATTGAGGGTGGGCGATTACCCTCAATGTGCTTCAACTTGAGTACTGTGGTTTATGTCATAGTTTTAACAGTTTCAAAAGAAATGTCTTCCTGATCCTTAAACATTAAACCATGAATAAAAATTTAAATGGTAAAAGATAAACTCAGTTCGAGTCTCTCCTCTGAGTTTTTAATATGTTACTAAATGTGACTGTATCCTTTGTTCAATCGGTTACACATTCAGATTTCCCATTTTTATGTAGAGGTTTAAATCATTTGTCAGTAAAAGTCCTTGTCTTATATATTCTTTCCTTGTCTTATAAATTCTGCCGCAAATAACCCAAACTGTTTCTGATGCGCTGGGAGGAAGTAAAGAGCACAGAGGCTTAGACCTGGTATCAGCTTGTATGTGACAAATAAATAATTTTATGTCTCTGCACCAGCAACCACTGTGGCCAGAGGCATTATGTTTTTGGGCTGTCCATAAAGCTGTATGTCCGTAAGTCCGTCTGTCCGTACCAATATTGTGAATATAATATCCCCGCAATAAATGGAGGGAATTGCTTCAAATTGGGGAAACATGTCCACTTGGACTCAAGGATATACTGATTTAGTTTTGGTAGTCATGAGTCACAGATCAAGGTCACAGTGACCTCAAGTCCCTGTCATTGGTCATTGTTGTGAACCAAATACCTCCAAAACGGCTGGAAGACTTTTTTTTTTTTTTTCAACTGGCAGAAATGTCAGAAGAAAAGGTCAGAAGTCAGAAGTCAAAGCAACCTCATTGCAGTTATAATACAGTATCAATAAACTTTATTTGGAACACAATAATAGTTGTTCTGTTTATGATATATATATATATCATTCAAATTTCAACTATGCAGTCTGAGTCGGATTCAGGGAAGACAGCGCTGCAACACTGAAGGTGATTTTCAGGCAAGTCTGAAGTTTTACAGAAGTTCCTGAGAGTCAAGAGCGACGGTTTTAAAACTCCGTGCACCCATTTGTCAGACATGAAAAGTTCTTCGCAAATATCCACCGCCAAATATCTTAACAAATACCCACGAGTATAAGTATATATAAGTATCAGTGGCGTGCCGTCAGATGTCAGGAAGGCCTTCAGTAACATCACCCTTTCCCGCATAATAGCTCTAAAACCGTTTGCGATCAAGTTGTCTGATTAACAATCAAACAATTTATTAACTGAACAACCACCACCAATGCATGGCACGTAATGATAAAGAAATGCTAATTACAAAGCGATTGCCTATTGGCTACATGTTGATATAATTGATGTGACTCCGCTAGGATGACAATCGGCAAGAAAATCAGAAACATTCGCGGACTTCGCTGCAATTATTTTCGGCATCACTCAGCTGTGCATCGTACCTAACTACGCTCTTTAGCTGTCACTACATTCAGACAATAGAACGGATTCTCATGGCTTATTGCTCAATGAGCCTCGCAAACTAATTTACGCCAAATCTGTGGTTTCGCGTGCTACATGCCTTAGAAATTATAAAAAGGCAATTGATATTTTAAGTAGTAATTGATGTGCGGAAGAAAACTCCGTATAATTTCGTAGTGCAATGTATAACAAGGCTTTCAAAAATAAATTGGACTCTCGTCGGTTCTACCTATCAGTCTGAGCAACTGTTGCTAATTGGGAGAGGTAAACTGCGAGAGATGTAGGTCATTAAGTAGAGAAAGGCAAGGTTATTGCTGGCCCTGTGTTTCTGTCGACGGACCGCCACTGATAAGTATATAACGAGGGCTGACTGCAATAAACAGTTATGTCCAATATATAACATCTGGACATAACTGTTTATTGCAGTCAGCCCTCGATAAGTTCTTAACAAATATCCACGAGTAGTTTTCAGATACACATAAAGCACGTGGCGAAGAAATACAGCCAAAAATAACATCGTTTGCAAAACGTAAGTCTCCAGTAGCTGTGTTCTATCTATTGTCAAGCGAGTTTAAGGCCAACTTTTTTCCTAAAAAATTAAATGAGAATTGGGCGCGTTTCCATCTACTGGAACTAGCGAATAAACCAGTCTAGGCAAAGTGTAGTTTTGTCAGAAGTTACCAGTATTGGCTACATTACACACAGCTGTAATAAACAGAGTTGAAGAAACAGCTGATTAGTCAGGAGAGTTAAATGTTCGCTACATGAGAATTTATGCAGTATAGGTGGCTTTAGTTCCCATTTAGCGCATAACTAAAAAAAAAAAAAAAAAAAAAAAAAAAAAAATCCTCTGGTGAGCGTAAATTGAAGTTAAAGTTTTTGGTATTTTTTTAAGTATAGCCGTTTCCATCAACCTTTTCTAATGCGATACTTCATAATGCAAATGAAAATATGTTAATTGAAACAGAGCTAGTGGTGGTTAAGTCTAGACTAATCAACATGATTGCTCTCGTGCTCAGCCAGCACATCTAGACACAACATTTGATGCCATGTTTGGGTTTCTGGTCAACAAAGGTAGGCTTGTTATGGTCATGAAATGTACTGTATTTTTTATTTTTATTTTTTCACAATGGACTGTGTCCAGCCTTCCAAAAAAAAAAAAGCTATAAAAACAGATCTAGCACCTGGCCCTCATTAGAAAAAGTATAGGAATCCCTGGCCAATTTTGTCATTTATGTTTCTGTACGGGGTTTGGTTTTTGGATTCAGGCAATATATCCCTGAAGCAATATTACCACAAGTGAACCAGGAGTCTTGGTACTGCCAATGTACTGGCCAAATGGTGGGAATAAGAGCTGCCCTGTAGAGCACAAAGTTATTTATGAAAAGGAGGCCGAGGACATCGAATCAAAATCTTTAGCAAAAGCCTTCCACCCCTCCCCCGTGAAGAAAAACACACACACACACACACACACACACACCACCGGAACAGGATGGAACTGGAGTCTTACTGTTGGGACTGGGATAGGAATTTATTTATTTATTTTTACTTGATCAAGGGATTGGGACAGAACGAGACTATTTTTTGGGAGAGGGATGGGACAGGAGTGAAAATCCACTCCCCTGTTACCCTCTAGTCCAGAGAACATGAGAGCTGTGTTTCTCAAAAACCACTTGAAATGACTGGTCGGACCACAAAATATATTTCTGTTGTGCAACCGTCCATATCAGATGACATTGAGCCCAGAGAAGTCAGTGGTGTTTTTTGACGGTGTTGATGCATGGCTTCAACTTTCCATGGAGAAACTTTAACTTGCATCTGTGGATGCAGCAGTGAATGGTGTTGACTGACAAACATTTATCAAAGTATTTCTAAGCCCTTGTGGGGATATCCATTATGGTCACATGATGTTTCTTAAGATAGTGATGTCTCTGGGAGCAAAGATCAAAGGCATTCAGCATTGCTCTTTATTCACCTCTATTGGACAGTATTCTTTCCATTTTTGAAGTATATTACGCACTGGAGAGAGTGAATTGCCCAAAATTTTAATAATTTGTCTTTGGGGAACATTGTTTTCAAAGTGATGGACTGTAAGTTTATGCATCAGTTGGCAAATTGGTGAGCCTTGACCCATGTTTGCTTTGGAGGGACCCTGCCTTTTTGGAGGCTCCTTTTATACTAAAACATGATTAGCTCACCTGTGTAGCATCACCTGTTTCACAATATTGTATTACTGCAACTTGTCCCATCATTTTTATCTCTAAATTGCACCTGCACCAATCTTTTTGGAGTTTTTTTGCAGTCAACAGATATGAGATAAGCATGTATTTTCAATGAACATTTGAATTTGCAACTTAAACCATCAGAGAATGCATTGTTATAGTGTTTTCAATACAGCAGAGTATGACCAGACTTTTAAATCACTCTTTTTTGATCTCATTTGCATTTTCCATGTGCCACCTTTTCAAAATCGCAGTTGTACAATTATGCACCGAGAGAGAAACATGCTCACTCAAATGCTTGCGCACACACAATGACAAAACACTGGGACACAGATGCACACACCACAGACACACACACGTATGCATGGAGATAAAGGCACACACTACTGCCAGAATACAGGTAGGTGCTTTCCAACTGAGGAGGGGCGGAGCACTGCAGAAGGCGAAATCAATGCCAAGAGGTGTGGCTGTCGAAGGTGGTTCATCCTGTCCTGACAGAAAAAGAGTTCCTGCTTCCTGGAAACAAAACTGGTGCAACAGATCACAATTATATTTGAACAGAGAAATCATTACAACCGATACAATGTGCAGAACTTGGAATAAATATTATTTCTATTTTTTTTAAACAGTTAGGCTTTGTCAGGGTGACTAATACACTAATATTCCTCAGGCACAGTACTTGTATATTAAGGAAGGGATATTAGAATATTGATGAATTAAAATGCAATATAAAATATATATTAAAATATAATTAAAGTAAATGAAATTCAATCAAATATGTGATAGTGAGTCTAGAAGTTTCTCAAACCTGGTTGAACAAATTTGAAGTAATAAAGTGGAGACCGTCATGTAGCCATGCAGTTTTGTACAAGAGTGAAAGACAACTGAAATCACATTGACTGGAAGAAAACCAGTGTAACAACAATAATATTAGCTAATGCTGATGATTAGCGCTCTGGGTATTTTAATGATCTCTGTCTCTCCCAGGACATGCAGATCTCCCTGGGTCCTCCTACAGGGCACATACTGTGTGTCACGGGAACCCACACACTAACGGCTCCAACATGAGCCTGCATGGTACAGACCACTTCCCAGACCTCCGAGAGCACCCTGTCCCAGCTTTCACATTCCCTGTGCAGCAGGTACCTCCTGGAGGTCAGTCTGGTGTCCATTCAGGCCACAGCTGTTGTGTCATGGGGTCAGAAAGTAAAAGCCCTACCATGTGTTTCCTCAAGTTCAATCATCCTTGAGTAACAGGAGGAAACCCACATTAACACAGGAAGAGTATGCAAACTTTACACAGGAAGTCCCCAGGCAAGATTTTAACCTACTTACTGAAAACTACCTGCCAGCTGAAGAATTATGCTAATTTGCAAATCCAGATGGTTGGAAAAAAATACTGGGGTGAACCTTTACATTCCTGCACTGCAGACTCATACATTCCCCAAAGTCTGGCTTAAAATCCAATCCATTTCCTGTGTCCTCAGATCCCTGATAATGTCCTCTAAAGGTTCATTTTTTCCTGTCTGTTAAATATAAAGTTTTGCGGACAACCTTTATCTCCTCCCATTCTAAGAGCAAGATTTGGATGATTATAAATTAGCACTGAAAATTTTTGGAAGCAATATTCTTGATGTCTGAAGATTTCCATACAATGTAGTCCATAATTAAATTGATAATGGCACAATATTTGCTTTTTGGCTTTTTATTCTTGGAGTAATGTGGTTAATTTGCAGGTGTTTATATCCATATCATCTGATCCCTGTGAGATTTCAGCCCTTATTTGTACTGTGTAAATGTTAAAATACTTAAGGTACTTAAGGACTGCATTGTGTAGGGCATTGCTAGAATTTTAATTCCTCTGTTCTGATGGAGACAGTTCAGTCTGATTCAGATGGCTTTCTCAAACTCTATAGACCAATCAGATTTCCAGAGGAACCTGTCTCACACTGCAGTCGAGTCCCAGCAGCACCTGAAGCCCTTGGTGGTCTCTGTCTCTCAGCCAATCAGTGACATGGGTACACTGGCCACACCCAACATCGTGCACTACAAAGAGGAGCCCCTGAACCTTTCCCACAGAGAGGAGAGGAACCCCAGGTTCAGTGAGGCCAATGGCAAAATTGCAGGTGACCCTATTGTAGCATTTCATCAAGTGTTGGATAGCTTGCATTTGCAGTAACAATGTGGGAGCCAGTCCTGTTTCTGAAGATCTAAGTCACCTGGAGGTTTCTATTTCAATAGTAAGTTGGAACACCTGAGATCTTGTCTTGATTGACCTCCTACACACTACGTTTCTGTTTTGAAGCCCTGTCCCCACGTACAGTACACGGATATTTTTTGAAAATGTTGCATTTTATATGCGTTTTGGCCTTTTACCCGCTCGCAAACTGCATTTTTTAGTCACTGAAAAGGGACCTTTTTGGAAACGCTTTCTAGGATAACGATTTCAGGCAACTCTCTTTTCACTGTAGATGTGTGGACAGAGGAAACGGTTTTTGGCCTGTGATGTCAGAGTGTGTGTGTCTTAGAGCATGTTTTTAAGGCTTGTGATTGGCCTACACAGTCTTACATTAAAATATGCCATCTCTTCCTGTTGATTTGGCATGCTCTCGACAGTGCTATAGTTGTGTTTTTGTGTTGACTGAGATTTTTTTGGGAAAGAAAGGAGGAAAAACCCAGTTTTTTAAAAATGCAGGTGGCTGTGTGGACTGGGCTTAATTTGCATTCAGTTATAAGCGTCACTTATACAACCCCAATTCCGAAATAGTTGGGACAAAGTGTAAATTGTGAATAAAATCAAAACGCAATGACTTTCAAATCACACCAGCCAGTATTTTATTCACAGTAGAACATAGATTACATAGCAAATGTTGAAACTGAGAAATTTTACAATTTTATCCACAAAATGAGCTCATTTCAAATTTGATGGCTGCTACAGGTCTCAAAAAATTTGGGACAGGGGTCTGTTTACCATGGTGTAGCATCCCCTCTTCTTTTTAACACAGAGTGGAGGCGTCTGGGCATTGAGGAGACAAGTTTCTTGAGTTTAGCCATTGGAATTTGATCCAACTCTTGTTTAATACAGGCTTCCAGCTGCTGGAGAGTTTTGGGTCCCCTTTGAAGGACTTTTCATTTAATTATGCGCCAAATGTTCTCAATCGGTGAAAGATCAGGACTGCAGGCAGGCCAGTTCAGCACACAGACTCTTCTACTATGAAGCCACGCTGTTGTAATAGCTGCAATATGTGGTTTTGCGTTGTCCTGCTGAAATACACAAGGCCTTCCCTGGAATAGATGTCATCTGGAGGGGAGCTTATGTTGCTCTATAACCTTTATATACCTTTCAGCATTCATGGTGCTTTTTAAGACATGCAAGTGTCCCACACCATATGCACTAATGCATCCCCATACCATCAGAGATGCTGGCTTTTGAACTGAACGCTGATAACAGGAGGGGTGGTCTTTCTCCTCTTTAGCCCGGACTTAACTTAATTACTTGCTAAATGTTCTTTCAGCTGATTCTCTAATATATTAATTGCTTTTACAGCCTTTTTTTGCCTGTGTCCCATCTTTTTTGAGACCTGTTGCAGCCAGAAAATTTGAAATAAGCTCATTTTGTGGATAAAAATGTAAAATGTCTCAGTTTCAACATTTGAAATGTTATCTATGTTCTATTGTAAATAAAATATTGGCTCATGTAATTTGAAAGTCATTTTGATTTTATTCACAATTTACACTTTGTCCCAACTATTTCAGAATTTGGGGTGTACATGAGCTATGAGCGATGGTGGGCAACAAGCACTTTAGGATTAAACATTAACATGTGACCTGAGTCTTTGCCAGGAAGCTTCAGATACAAACTCGCTCAAGAATTTGACTGGACCTGGTAATACCGGCTAGAAGTGCGACTTTTGGAAACTTGGCCCAAACAGGACACTTTCCCCTTCGCAGACTGCCGGTTGCTGTGGGACTATATTTACCAACTGCTGTCTGACAGACGCTATGAACCCTTCATCCGGTGGGAAGAGTCGGACTCCATGGTATTTCGGGTGGTCGATCCCAATGGGCTGGCCCGACTATGGGGGAATCATAAGGTGAGCCACCTAGAGCAGGGTGGAGACACTTCAATCACACTGTTTGTCAAAGATTCGGGAACAGTGACACAAATCCTGCTGTTTCAGTTGGGAAGATAGCCGGCGTCTGGTCCAGACTCGGACTGTCAAAAAAAGTCTAGGAATTTCAAAAGAGTACTTTCTGTCATGAATTGCTTGTGCTCCTATAAAATGGGGTGCTAAGTGTAAAAAAGCTGTAATTGCTGTATGGATCGACTGATATGGATTTAAATATTCAATAACTATCTACTCAAGGCTAATCATCTGCACTTAAGTTTCATATTTAATGTTTTATTCCAAATTCAGTCCGCTGAGAGACAGAGCCAGAACAAAAATCGTGTCTCTGGCCCCAAAAGTTCGACAGGCGGTGTACATACAGTACCTGTGTTCTGTATAATGTGGCTTTTAAGCATATGCTTAAAATAAAAGGAACCATTGAATAGACAAGCTTTAATTTACAGAAACGTTGACTGTTTCACTCTGTGATCTTCCCACAGAACAGAGCTAATATGACATACGAGAAGATGTCGAGGGCACTCAGACACTACTACAAACTGAACATCATTAAGAAAGAGCCTGGCCAGAAACTGCTATTCAGGTGAGTTATTGAGACAACTATTAGTAATGCTGCCCCAAATGTAAAGTTTGCATTTTGGCCATTTAAAGGCATCAGCCTGAAAAATGCTTTAGTTTTCAGGTTGTAGTTGTACATGTGGGCCCGTATTCATAATCCGTACTTAGGGCGCTACGCACGCTCTTAACGCTAAGTGTAGTCGCAGGCAAAATGTTGGTATTCATAAACCCTTCTTAGCGCTACGTGAGTCGTAACTTCATGCGTAAGTGTAAGTGTGCCGGGGACCAGTACTACACCGATTCGTAAGACAAAATCCAAAATGGCGGCAGCATTTTACCGATTGCGTGTGCTTCAACAATTGCGAAGAGAAAGGTTGTTTCGAGATCGAGCCAATCCTCTAGGCTTGCTCGATGACGTGGAACTATACTCAAAGTACCGTTTTGAAAGACGGCATATCTTAGATTTAGTCGACGAAGAGAGCAAGCGGATTGAACCGGTGGACGGACGTGGTGGCACTGTGGCTGCTGCCTTGCAAGTGTGCATCGTGTGCAACATGATAGGTTTCTACACAATTTTATGCAGTTCAAAGAGTTGCCAAACCCTACACTGCTGCACTGCCACCCCCATCATTCACATTTTTTCTTTCACTTTCAAAATTACCATCTTACCATTTTGATATTAGGCCCATAATACTGCTCCTCCACTGATGTAACTATCCGTTTTGCATATGGCTAGACCAACAACCAGTGTTTGAAGGGAAACGCTTCACATGGTTCCACAGTTGTTTTTTTTTTTTTCCGGTTAACAGAGATAGGCTATTTGCAGCCTTATACACCGTGCTTTCTTTTCCAGTGAGCAAAGCGCATGCTCAGAGGGAATACCCCGAGGGCGTTTCCCAGTCTTGGCGCTTACACACGTCAGAGCTAAGGGGAGCCCTGCGCATCGATTCTGAATACCTCCTCTACGCGTGTACTTAGGTCCGACGTACTTAAGCCTACGCACAGCCTAATTTGCACACGGTGTATAAATCCGGGCCCTGGACTCTTCTGGACTCTGAGGGCTGAGGTCTTGAATTTGGTTACCAGGTTTTGGTTTAAGTTGGGAAAATGAAGGGGCCAAAAAGTAGAGGCCCAGGCATATGTTTTATCTCCAGGTAACTTAGCCAGCTTATTTCATTAACTAGTTCTCTGGGCTCATTCTAATCACTTATTTTCTCTCCTTTCTTTTATTTGTTGTACTTGACCCAGAAATCACTTGAGGTCCACGATCATTAAGAAATTTCCGCTTGATTAAAGCTGCAGTTAGTAACTTTGGAGAAAACTGCAAGAGAAGGAGATGTTGATCGCAAACACCTCCGCACCTCTCTCTCTCTGTGCCTTCTTCCCCTCCTTTATCCCTTTCCTCCGAGCTCTTCATGTTCCTTCACAAGTTCAGTTTACCAGCGGTATACATTAACACGTGAGCTCCAGTATGTCTTATTGCAAAGTAAGAAACTCCGTTAATAACAAAAAGTTAACATAAAGCATTTGCATGTTAATCACAGACACGTATCTTGCCATCTCAAAGTCATTGTAATTGTGCTTGGTAATTGAAAGATGATAGAGAAAAAAGGCTGTATATCAGCCAAGCAAATGAGCAAACTAACATGAACTACTGTATATGTTTACATTAGCTACTGAACCTAGCTAGTAATTAGCCTTACATATTATAAAAGCAACTAAGCAATAAATAATGGGAAAACCTTTTTTTAAACATTATTAGAGTGTACAAGAAGAGAACCTTGGCTTTGGTGGTAACTACACTCCAGGTCCATCCACAAGCCGAGAGAAGCGGATAGACTGCAAAAAGACAAGCTAGTTTGCATCCTAGCTCACTTAAGTCTGCTTCCCAGCTCCTAGCTACCTACTGATTTGACTTTATGGGGACTATTATTTTCACCACCTCAACAGGCTAAATTATGCAAAGCTACAATGTTACGGTAGGCTATTAAACACATATAGGCACAAGTTATTAGAACTAGCTACTGTTTCTAGGTATTACACACTGTCAACTATTCTGTTGCAGACTGATTGGTTTTACATTTTTACAACTTGAGCCAAGTCAGTGTAAATAAATGTGCAGACCAGTGCTAATGCAGATGCATGCTCACAAGCTTACGTATGTGACAGTTGAAGGGTCCTGTCACTGGAAATGTCTCCTAATAAGTATGCGCCCTGGCGACCTGACTCTTTGGCGACGCGGTTAGCGCGTTTGACTCTTACCCAGGAGTCTGGGGTTCAATTCCCCGACCGGGCCCTCCTTCGGCCTGCCACATTCTGGCGTAATCGGCAGGATCTGGGGGATCCTAGTGGATGGCAGCATGCGTAAAGCATGGAGCGTCCCGAAAGAGGGAGAGAGATGTGACAGACAAGGGTCCTGTCACTAAAAATGTCTCCTAATAAGAACGCGTCCTTGCTACCTTGCCAACGAGCCTGGCTCTTTGACGACGTGGCCAGCGCGTTTGACTTTGACTTCCGGGAGTCTGGGGTTCAATTCCCCGCCCGGGCCCTCTTTCGGCCTGCACATTACGTAGGCCCTACTTACACAAACACTAACGACAATCTGTGCGGGTCGCAGTGATTGCAAGGAAACTTCACCTCCATCTTGGTTGATTGTTTTTCTGCTCGTGTCTTTAGTTTTTTCTTTGGCTATAACAGTTATGCAGTTGTTGACGATGGAAGAACTGGAAGTGTAAACAAAGAGATTTCAACTTTTCTGGATTTTCACTGTCCGGGTCCTCATACAGAGATCCAAATTTATTCTCAGACGACTTCAATTGTTGATAGCTGGAAAGGCATTATGACATTTTCACCAAAAAAAAAAAGTTACCAACTGCATGTACCGGGCACAGATGATATTGGTCTTGACCAAGGGAAAGAGCAGGTGCACAGAAGGAAGGCCGAACAGTGTGTGCACGAGAAGTGATTGACGCTGCGTTAGAAACTCCTCCTGGCTCTGATTGGCTAATTTTGCTCGGGTGCAATGGATTCTTGCCAATGCCATTGGAAGTACTGGGAGGAGTCAAATAAACCTGATTAACCTGTCTCATGTACTATGGTCAGTATAAAGTGGCAGTTTCAGCAAATATGAAAACAGAAAAAGAAAGTTATCCACTGCAGCTTTAAATGAGTTTGCTACAAAGAATAGAGGTTTCCCACAAGGTGACTGGATTTAAAGAACCCTAAGACCATCCTTTGCGGAAGTATTTTTACTTTTTTTTCTTGAATGGCTGAAATATAAATGATTTATTTATGAATCTGCTTCTCCCCATCCTCCATGCCTGTAATTATGACATACACAACTTTGAAATGATATTTCCAAGAGGAGACATTTCATTGTGCTAATTAATGCTTATTTCAATCCTTTTCTTACTTCAATTTCTTATGTCCCTGATGGGTGGATTCAAGTGAGTGGGAGCTTGGGAAGGATAGGAAAGCGGTGATGAACAAGGCTACATGGAATAAGCCCCTCGGAGAGTTGTTCTTATTGAGAAGTCCACATTAGTGGGACAAAATCTTGGGCAGGAACTTTACCCAGTGAGCCTAGATTTTTTCCGTATTAGAACAACTCGACGACAGCAACGGAGTGCAGATTTGTATTCTAAGGGCGATGTTTCTGCGGCAGGTTTCTGAAGACCCCAGCGGAGATACTCCAGAGCAGAGCAGAGCGGCCGGAGCAGGTCGAGTCTCCGGATCACCGGTCCTCTCCCGATTTCAGAGAAGACGGTCTGGAGGTGTCCCCAGAATCCTGCCCCAGCCCTGGCTCCCCAGACACAGCGGCCGCACCCCACTCTCCCCTCTAATCTGGTCATTCTCCACATCAGTCCTTGGGACCCTCTTCATATGCTGGATTTCATTCTAACTGCAGCTGCAATCACAAATTAAAACAGGTGATTGTTGTCTGTAATTAGGCCCCTTTCATTTTTATAGATATGATCTACCTTTTAGCCGCATTGACAGAAATAGCTATAACTATATGCCAGATAGAACAAAAATTATGCTTTACCGCAAACATTTTCAGAAGATGTGTTTTACGGACTAAATTAACGACTATGGTGAATGAATTGGGTCCCACACATATGATGAACAGATTTGGCTTGCTATAATTTGGCTTTAATTGTGTCATTTAATACCAAATCATTAGTTTTTGATGGCCTGTGTTGGCACTTTCAGCAATGAGGAGCCTATTGATCTGCCAAATGTAATCAGTGTAATGTTTGTTTCCCCTTTTGCTGAAAGTCTTTCCAGTGTATCACTATGTGAGCATTGGAGGTTTTTTCAATATCAGGCATAATGTGGCTCACTGAAGGTAAATAAGGCAGGTATTAAATACACCTCAGTAAGAAAAAAATAACTGCTCGTTAAACTTCTGGGATTACAAATGTGGTTGGAACAAAAAGCATTGTACACAGGGAATCCCCAGGACCAACATTCCACTGATCCAAGCAATCGGCAACAGGCAAGCTCTCAGGACAGGACAGAAGTTTTGCCCATTTTTAAAACCAACAGATTGTAGACCAACGGGGTTTGGGTTGAAAGGCAAACATAATTTTCCTGTTTCAAATTTTGGTCAGTTTCGCCATGTTTTCAGAGGTCAATTTTGTTCACAGAATTAGTTGACTTTCCCAGTCTAATAGAATACAAAAATGGTTAGTGCTGAGAACTTCACCAAATGAACTTGGGAAAATTTTCATTCCTTAGGAGGGAGGCCATTCATTGTGGACCTTTGACTTCCCCCGCATATTGGTCACAAAAACATTCAAGCTTAGAAAATTGAAAATAAATTAGTTTTTTTATGACAATTGCTGATTAAAAAATGAATTTGGTAATTTGCGCAAATTAAACTGAATTAAAGTCATGCATAAATATTACACTGAACAAAAATATAAACGCCCCATGTCAAATTTTTGAGTTTTTATTAACATTAGGGTTATGCAACATATGAAGCGATCAAAATTTATTTTTGTTAACGACTAATCTTCAGATCACCGTCCATTACATCTTGATATTGGCATCTCCAAAGGAGTGACAATCCTTTGAACACGTTGGGGGTCAGGTTGAAGAAATTGAATTTTCAATATCTTGTGTGTCCACCATTTGCGTCTCTCAGAGCAACACATCTCCTTCGCATGGAGTTGATCAGGTTGTCTATCGTGGCCTGTGGAATGTTATTCCATTCTTCCCGGAGGGCCACACGGAGCTGGCGCTCATTATCCGGAACTGGAACATGGTCGCGGACACGTCGATCCAGAACATCCCAAAGATGCTCTATGGGCGACATGTCCGGCGAATACGCAGGCCAGTCCAGAACTGGAATGTGTTCCGCTTCAAGGAACTGCATGCAGACCACTCTGGTGGACATCCCTGCATCCAGCATGCCAATGGCACGTTCCCGCATGACCTGAGACATCTGAGGCATGATGACTTTTGACAAAATTTGACATTTTGGGGTGGCCTTTTATTGTCCCCAGTATAAGGAGTGTCTGGGTACTGCTCATTCTGTCTGATCACCGTCTGGAAATGCCACACCCATGTACTGATTGAAATCACTGCATCACTGAGCAAATGCTCACTGACAGAGAGATGGATTAAAAAATGGTACACAAATCAAGCGAAATATCCCTATTGTACAAGTAAAAGTCAGCATATGCTCACTTAGAGTTGTTAACTCCATGTGGCATCAATATTTGACATGGGCCGTTTATATTTTTGTTCAGTGTATTTGACTGTGGTGTGGCTAATAGATGTGTATTGACATTGGGAAATGAGTTGTTTTGATTATATTTTCCATGGGAAACAATGATCCATTTATTTCTTCTTGTGATTATGAGATGGAATCTGAGTAACACTAAACTCTCACAATCAAAGTAAATAACTCTCTGAACAAAAACATTTGACTCTAAAATCCGGCAGCTGATTAAGAAAAAACAAAACCTAAAGATTAATTTATTTCATTACTTGTTTCAAGTTCCAAAATCCTGAAACCATAAAAAAAAAAAAAAAAAAATCATGAATTTTTCTTAGAATCATATCACTTCTACAAGCAGCAGTGGCCTTTTTTTTGTGTTTTCTCATAGCATTTCCTGTCATTTCCGTTGTCACCTCTTCCTTAGGGTCAACAGTTGGTGACTGTGAATAATAAAGAAAAATGGCACCTTCTTGCCATGAAACATCTGAGGCAGTTATGCAACAGTTTAACTACAGGGGAGCACGCCAGTGGCCCCAGACTTAACCTTTTCATTGCTTTCACGTAGAAATAATAATAATAATGAACAAAATCATAAAATAATATTTTGGAATATATTATCCTGTACATGCTCAGTTCACCGACTGCAGGGAAAGCCTTTTTGTGACGTACTACCATCAAACTAAAAGCTAAAGAAGAACTACACAGTATACAGTAAATACTGTATTTATTCCTGGGCGCAGCAAAAATACTTTTTTTTTTACATGCTGAACCTTTATTTGTGCTGTGAAACCTTATGTGTGTTTATCTATTGTGAGTAAACAAGATGGGATGAGTTGTGCATGTAAATAAATTTGTGTAAACATTATGGCCCTGTAGATAATTTGCTTTTATATCTTAATGTTAATTGCAATGCATTTTAGGAATGGTTCATTTGTTTTTGTTGATTCACAAATTAATTATTTCTCTTCCAAAACATGTTATGCTTTCATGGTAATTACTAAAGCTACAATAACTCAGACACAATTAAAAATATTCAATAATGAAGAGCAGAATCTTTCGAAAATGTAAAATGTTTTAATTTTACAGTGGCAAATTAAGAAGTGTTTTAATAGTATGACCACACAGTTCCTGATTTTGGTCTTTGTCATCATTGATTGCCAAAGGCCCATGTCACCTGACCTGTGGGGGAGTTCTTCTCAATTTCCCCCCTCAATCCTTTGCTTAACTGATTCTGCATTTCTTGCACATTCTAGTACTATGTATAGTATGGAAGTTGTGGCTCATTTTATGATGCAAGGAACAATACAATGCTCTATTTGTCTTAACATTACAGTCTGACACTGTCTGTGTTAATTCAATACGGTCAACTGTGGAAAAAAAAAGAAATGACTCAAAGGGAACTGAAACTACAAAAGTTGTTTTCATTTCCAGCATGTAGTGGTACAGAGCCGAACAGGCAGAAATTTTGATACTGTCCAAGTCGGGGCACCAGCAGCTACTGAGGATTTTGGCTGTGCGGTTAAAAAAGGTTTAGAACCCATTCCAATTCAATTTATTTCAATTCAGAAAATCTAAATTTGACCCCTCACCACGCTGGGTTACTATGGACGGCGATGCAAAATTGTAACCTATGATATCAGAGATTTACATTGACACAAAATGGACACACTTTGATTCACTTTCATTCTACCAAATTAGGGTGGCATCCCAGTTTACAGTGTGGCAAAACATGAATCCATACGAGTCAAAGGTCCAGTGCTTCCCCTTGGTCACATAAGTGAGAATTACCACCATTTTATGGTTTTAATAATATGAATACAATGAGATCTGTAAGCTGTAAGCAACCGTGGCAGCATAATCTGTACATATACACAACTGGGCAAATGTTGAGCGCCACCCACTTCCTAAAACATGTTCCTTTCACCAAGCGACAAAATTAATAACATCAACAAACATTGCCCAGTTCTTTGAAATATGGCTTGGACATGCCATTCCTGGCATAAAAAAAAAAAAAAATTAGTTTGAAAAGAATTTGATCTTTACTTCACACTTGATTAGCTTTTAAAGCAAGGGTATGTTTTTAAACACACTTAATGCTGTTAAAAGTACTGGCCTACTGACCTTTAAAGACGACAAGGAAACCTGCATTTGCCGAAAACTGTCCCCTGAAGTCTGAGCTTTCATTGGAAGAAACAAAATCAGTATCTGAGAATGTAATGCAAGTTGTCATAAGTGCCACTCAGCTGCTCACGTCCAGCATGTGCAGTTAAGGGGGGTTCATGACAATGCCTTTTCAAAGGGAAATGCATGTGGAATGTATGTTAAAACCTTCATGCAAAATGTGCGAGTTCAGGACTTGCCAGTTTCCAGAAAATTTACATTTTTGAATTTGGTGGTGCTCTACTTAAGCCAAGGTGTACTGTATTCTATGGCTGCACTAACAGCCCGCATCCACATGAGGGCATTAGCCACCTTCATGCGACAACTTCTTATCGATTCATTTTGTGCTTCACCGCTTCAGCATGTCTTGCTGTCAGGCTCATCAGTTGAGAGCTGCATCAAAGGTGTACACAGTCGAAAAACCGCAAGCGGCAAAATAGATGCTCAAATATTCATATTCTGTTTAAAGCTATGAAGTAAATTTGTTGATCAGTTTCCACTCTTGAGCTAAATAATGGTGCAGTTCTTCAAACAGGGACAAACATGCCAATAGACCCTCCCCATGACAGGAACATTGCAACATCTGTCTATGATGCTCAAATTCAACCCCACCCATCAAAATTCAAATTCCAAAATCAAATCCTTGAAATATTTTTCAAAGGTATTCATCACCCTTGAAAGACCTTAAACATTTGCTAGTTTATAGAAGATACTTCTACACATTTTCTGCATTTTTCAAAGTCAAAGTCTTAACTTGAAGACTTCTGCACATGGGCTGCACCATTTTTGATAGTTATGCAGACAATTTATTTTGTGACCCACATGATTTATTTGAACATGAGGAGAGACCATTTTGTGACAAAATTCGGTCCCAGCCGAAAGCCAGCAGGTCCTTGGTGCTTCAGTTTGGCACCAGGAATTTAATTCAGGTCTCAGCACTGCCTCAGCACAACCACAACACAAAGCAACGGTCAGTAAATGAGCACAGGTCCAAAACGTCCCGTTTCAAAAATAGTTTATTAACATTGGTCATGTTCACTTTATTCGAACACCCACTGTAACACTATTATATCCCGTTTACAAAGCATTATGACAATCAGCATTTATAGAAATCTGAATTCCTTTAAGCAGTTTAAAATTTTTTTTCTGGAAAAACAAAAGAACAGAAATGAATAAAAAAGGCAGATGGTCAAGGAGAGGGAGCGGTTTTCGCAAGGGCTGCAGGAGCAAAGGAAAGCCCTTGTGGAGCCAGGAGTTTCCCATGCAGATGGTCAAAGATACAGAACAGCATCTACATAGGTAATTAAATACAGATCTTCTGCATCTTAAACAATGAGTCTCACACACACACAGAAGAAAAAAAAATGCTTCAGTACTGTATACATGCTTCACTGATGACTATCTAAGGAGTTAGACAAATGCGTTTGTGTTAGAGGATGTTTTGTATTGTAGGCCCTTCTGCTGCCTCAGATGTCACTGCTGACTGGCGTGAGCCGCGGTTCATTGTAATACTGTAGCGGTAAAAGAATAATCTTGTTGAGCTTCCCGTGGTTCTGTGTCCCAATGACCTCACGATTTAACAGTGCCCGCCCAAAAGACATTTCATCCCAATTACCAACCGCACATGAGGTCCATTTCCCTGTTCCTATGGATTTTCTCATGGAGTGGAGCTCCGTGACACTGAAAACATGGCCTAGCCTGCAGTCATTTAGCTGTATCATTATTATGAACCCATTGTTCCATTTGGTGGTGGAGAACAAAGACAAAGTATTGTTGCAAATGGGTCGCTGCATGGAATTCCAGCACCAAAATAAAGCTACAGGTAGCCTCAGTCTTCTGCATAATTACATAGGGCCTATATTTTTACATGATACTCTACTTTAGAAAATAGGAGCATTGAAGTTCAAAGTCAACCAACTATTATAAAAGGATCCATAAAAAGGGGGGGGGGGGGAAAAGCAAAAAAAAAAAAAAAAAAGCACTTCTTTACGCACCACATTGTTCTGTCAAAAAACATACTACTGAGGAGCTTCACCTGGTTATTTGGGTCTGAATCTGGTGTGGATTTAAAGGTAAAAACAAAAACAGCAGAACTTGTGGCTCTCCAGGACAACGGAAAATCTGTTTCAAGAGCGGAGATCCCGCAGTGCTGACCTCTACCGCCAATAGAGGGAAGCATTCTTCCGCTCTACTCAACTCTTCCCAAAAAAAAAAAAAAAAACCTCATCTCTTATTGTAGGTGTGGAAATGAAATTATTAGCCGTTGTGCATGCTGATAAAAACTGAAACCGTGGCTAACAACTTGTACATATTGACTTGGCTCCCTCCTGTGAGCATCTGCGTTGCTTGCTGCCTTCATTACACAGTCATGGTAGTCAGTACATGTCAGTACAGGCAAGTACAGGAACCCAATCTGACTCTAAACAGCAGGTCTGAACAGGCTGATGGAGGAGGTTACAGCTTAAGAAATTCCACCTCAGATCTCTATGAAGCCCATTAAACAAAGGAACACCTTTAGTATTTGCAAAAACCTCACAGGTCCTCATTTCCGTCTATCTTATGCCATTCTCATAACATCAATATCAGTGTCTCGTTATTTGCCAGTTTACAGTTGGTCTTTGTGTAAGCTGACTGCTTTGTGCACTTGTGCTTGCCCCAATACTGCTAAGAGTATCTCTATCGCAACAGATCAGCTGCGTGGAGAGGTGAACACTGGATTCAGTACTGAAGGGTTTATTTTAGTGAGTCAGCCTTGAAAAAAAGTGCAGATATTTAAATATTATAAAACAGCAGTGAAACACCACATAAAGACCCAAATCAAATTACTGTCCCACAAGGAAGCTACAGCAGTCCATTGTTGGCATGAGAATGCAGGCGAAAGGTTGAGTAAATGGAAGAATGCTCTCGTAGACGAGGCGTGGGGACAGGAGATCATCGAAATGGCCAGTGTCATTCCAGAGGGAATGGCGCAAAATGCCAACCATTCCAAAAGCGTTAAAATATGCCTTCAAGAAAAAAAAAGGTCAATTTTTGAACAGTTCCTGTGAGAAAGAGAGGAAATATCACAACAAATAACCACGAGGCAAATCAGATAATTGCCAGCTAGCAAACATCCAAAACGCACTAATCGATTCTCTGATTCGAGGACATATCTACATTTCTGCCTTCTTCACATTTAAAGCCAACCAACTGTGCAGCAAAGCCTTAACCTTTTCAAATTCAGAGAGGTGCTCACGGAGTCAATCAGGGCGCCTCAGGGGAGTTTCGAATCCAGCTCAAGGCCCCTGGTAAAAAAAAACTGACGCTGGGGATTCAGAAGCCCACTGAGCAGACAGCCCTTCAGTTTATCAACAGCACAAAACAGACCAGGAGGACAGACCATTTACTCTCAGGCTCATTCAAAAAAGCAAAGATCAAACAAAGGTGTGAGAATTGAGGGTGCGAGTGTTTGCATGCGTGTGTGTGTGTGTGTGTGTGTGTTGAGGGGAATAAGAGGCGGGAAAAGAAAAAAAATCAGTTTGGCCTTGCTTGCTCATAATCTTCCGCCTGAAGTTTCTCCTGTACTGCTTTGATGAATGGGGAGGAGCTAGCCGCTGCCAATCATGATGACTCACACATTGACTGGCATGTTCGATTACACCCCAGCTGGTGTGCCTGTGTCCGTTAGCGATGGCCTCCTTCACCCCAGGAAGCTTCCTTTCCCTCGCCCGGTGCGATCGATACTCAGCCGAGCGGAGACATGAGGATTCTCTCCGGCCACCAGATTCCAGAGCACGCTCTTGCTCTCTCTCTGAGGGAGGCACTGACGGACTGAAATGTCCGCACTCTGAGCTGGATTAAGACACACCCCCCCCCCCAGGGTCACCAAACGACTAACTCCCCAAGTTGATTAAACATTGACCACTGGGTTAAAATGCAGTCGCTTTTCTCATACAAGGCAGCAGCATCCAGTCCCATTTCTACCATCTTCAGTCACAGCCTAACAACGTACATCTCATTCAACAGCCAAAGGTCATGATTAGCAGCTGATTAGGAGTCATTCGTGCCTAAATGTGGTGGAAATGAAAACCTATAGAACAGCAGGAACAGGAGAATTTCCCATGAATGTAAGAACGGCTGGAGTTTTGCACACATATCCAACAATCAACACATATTTCTGCCTTATAACGACTGGGGTTTGCCTATTGCAGATTCTGGGCGAGTGAAAAACCCACTCATATCATTGATGATGCTAGGGCAGTGACTGGAGCTGTTGATCTAAGATCAGAGAGAGTTTTCTGTAAAAGCTGGGGCTTGGGTCCAAGCTGCCATCAGGCAGCAAGGTTTTCCTCTTTCACATACAATGTGGAGCAGGGTCTAGACACTGAAGCCACTGAACCAGGGTCAGTAATTAGAGCAGATCACTGTTGGCCATGGATTTGGAGGGGCGGGGGCGCAGGTGAGAACCCCATTCTGCACCCTCAGGACTGGGACAGGGTATACTGTATTCCACACAGCACAGCACCCCGCTGCACCCCCGCATCACTCAGGACTCGGGTTCAAATTACAACAAAACCTTCCTGTCCTCATTCACTCTTTATTCCCCCCATTGGCAGTCCATCTCCTCTCTCCCCTTACTCCCTCACTCTCTGGCAAACATTGGAACGGCCATTTCACGAATCGGATCGCATCGATCGGTGTACTTAATCTCTGGCCACTAGGTGATTAACCTCGCGTATACAGATCAATGCTGCCAAGGGAGCTCTTCCACTTGTAACCACCAGGGGGCCTCAGCGGTCACACAGAGGGCAGGCAGGAATCGGAGGACAGCAGGCTGCACCCTGTGATTACCAAACGTATCAATCCTCCGCTTCTTCACCTGTCTGCTGGGGACATTCAACGGCCCGCCTTAACCAGGCCTTTTTGTCATGTCGATCATGCATTTGAGACCAACGCATTATACCCGAAGGGTTTGAAAGTGCGGTTATGGAACCATGACCATGTCCAGTTCAGCACTCAACACGAGGAGCAGTGAGGGACTATCATGAAGCCTAAATGGAGAAAATATTTTTAGCTTGACCCATCTGGAATGTTTTAAAATTCTGTCAGTGTACTTTAAATCAGCACAAGGTGACTTACAAAAGAAACAAAATTTTCACTTCAGATAATTATAATCTCCTATTTGTGACATCAGTCCTGAAAGAGTTGGCAGGGCAGGTTTTGTACAAACCTACAGAAAGATCCCAGCTCTGCAGCATTTAAGTGAAGAGTTGGGGTTCTGCACCCATTAACCCAGTTCTCTCCCTCCATATGGACTCGGCCTGGACCAATCAAACACAGCATCACTGACAGGGAACCAATGGCAGTTTGGTGGGAGGGAGGGGCTTGTGCCAGAATTCAAGCTCCCATCTCCTTCATTTGACCCCAACACAGAGACAGAAGTCAGAGAGTGAAGTGCTCCAGAACTGCACCAAATGAAACAAGCCCCAGACATTAACAGAGGGTGTGTGTGCAGTGGGTATGACAGCGCTAAATGGTGAACGGCCCATTCTGCACTCAACCACATCTTCAACAATCAGATTTCTTTAATTATCAAGGAAGAAGAGTTTGGGCCAATCAGCATGCAGCAGCCAGACCTCGCTGCATGTGCCGATGGACTTATGGGAAGCAGAGGGCGGGGCTAAAGTGGCATGGGGTGGGTGGGGCTTGATATACACACACATGTATGAAAACATAAATTATACACATACTTATATCAGCCATTCCTCCTAAAAGAAGTAGGAAGTTGGCTGGAGTACAGAAAAAAAGGATTTAAAAAAAAAAAAGAAACACTCTGAAGACCCAAATAGCCAGAAAATAAAGGAATGCAATACAAATGTCCATTTGTAACCCATGTTAGGGCCCAGTCTTTAGCCGTTTTGTGTTTAACACCTGTGTGTGCTCTCCTCTTGCCAGCGCAGAACGTGAGATACAGTACAAAGATGGCGTTTGGTAAAAGGTTACTCCTCAGGTTGTTCTGTCATTGGCTCCGCCTCTTCCTGCCTCACAACAGCAAGCAGCCACTCCTCTTCTTCCGCTTGCGCACCTGTAGCGCCGCCCTGGTGGCCATCTCAAACACCTCCCGCACGCCGTCCTTGGTCTTGGCTGAGCACTCAAGGTAGCCAAAGGCACTGATGCGATTGGCCATGTCCCGGCCCTCCTCTGGCTTCACTGGCTCCTGTGTGGACAATGAAAGCCATCAATGAGAGGGGGCTGATGGGATATGGAGTCCAAAGTACAACTGAAAGCCTACATTTCCGACCCTCACCTCCGAAAATGCAAATTGCTTACAGAAAGTGCACGTACATCTTCACCCGCTTACAAACTAGAGGGAACGGGTATCAAGAAATAGCCAGTTTACTACTCGACTAGCCAACCTACTATTTGACACAGTCAGTGTCGACTTGTGCTCTGTGTGATCTTGGCTCGATACTGTGAAGACCTGGCATAGATGCACCAACATATATACAGTAGGGGGCGCTGCTGCATTGCCAGTGAGCCTGATGTCTTTGCCAACGACCAATTTCCTAAACTTTGTATAACCTGTAGGCAGGGCAGAACAATAAATCGATACTGTGATGTCATCTGGGATTTTGGATATGGTAATATTGTGATACGATGCAAATGTCTTTTCTCGTTTTGAAGGCTACGTAACAGTGAAAGGATTCAGTTTTATGCATTTATTAGACTGTTTTAGCCCTTTCCTGCACCTGCTTGGTCATCATATTAACATTATTAATGACTTTATCAAAAATCACCTTGAATAGATATTTTGTGAAAGCAGCAATAGTTATTCCTACAATATTGTCTCAATATCGATGGAGTTTTTCAGTCAAATATAGTGCGGTATTTCATCTGCTCCATATCGCTAAGTGCTACCAGTGGATATTCATAAGCTACAAATGCTGCACTAATGTTCACTCTTGTTTTACCACAATTTGGTCAGACTGCCTTTTAAGCCTGTAACCTCTCCTGGTTTCGTATTTTCGGGGTTTCACAACTGGAAAAAGCAGGCATCCGCCGTTCCCGTTCGCACATTGAACTGGCTACTAGGTTCTTGTCCAGTCCAAGTTCAAATTCAACTCACTCAAATTAAGCTGCCTCTGCTTCTTTGTGATTTTGGTTTCATGAAACAATAAAATGTATTATTTTGGGCTCCCCTCAGTCAGTCACATCAGCATTGATACACAGTGTTTCAATATACATTTCATTCTAACTCAGCGATGCCTTGTTTTTTTGTTTTTTTTTTGCATATTCAGACCATAGACTGTATAAAAAGATGGACGCAGCACCCTGGTCTGAAAAATGAAGCCCACGCGGAAGTATCATAAAATGGCATTCTATTTAATGGCCAGCAGATGGCGACGTCGGTGGTTGCAGAAAGAAGTTCAATGCTATAGAAGTCCATGAGAAAATGACCCTATTTTCCCACCTGATTTTTCATTTAAATAATGATTTTTCACATTATTTTATGGTAGCTATAGCAAGTTTCAAGTCTCCTTCGATATATCATGATGTTCATTTTTGTAAATTATGGTCCCATATAGTCTACAATAAAGGATAAAGCCAGAAGGGCGTGGCTATCCTCTGGTCCTCGTTCGATACTGTCAGATCCAGAGCCACGGTCCTCCCCGGATCTTCAATACATGCTCTCGTCCAATAGAAATCACATCCGGTTCCAAAATGACAACATGGCACAATTCAAATTGCCAAAATCGAGGCTTCCTTTATGGTATGCTGAAACCAATGGGTGACGTCACGGTAGCTTCGTCCATCTTTTTATAAAGTCTATGATTCAGACCCAAATAGACCCAAATACTCTGCGTACCTTCGCCGGGATTTTATATTTCAGCGACAAACACTCAATATCAGTAGTTAACTAGCTGTACATCCAAATTTACTCAGAAATCAGATGGCAGAAAGAAGGTTTCATATACCTAACCTCACCCGCCCACTGAACGAGAGAGCAGAAAATCTCCCTGATGTTCCGGCACCTTCTACTGGGGCTCATGAACAGGAACCGCCTCCGCCAGTCAGTTTGACAGACAGGCCAGGAGAGTACTGACTCAGACCTCCTCCTCCTCGCTCCTAAAATAGGCCTCTCTCCCTAAATCTGGAGACGGCTGACAGCCGCTTACTCACGGGAGCGGGGAGGAGGCGACCGAGCTCAATTTGCCGCGGAGACGCTGGAGCTGGAACGGCAGTAATGCTACATGGCAACGCGGAACTCGCCAGTCCCCTTCAGCCTCCCATTGCCAGGCGACAATCTGCTTTGCTCAGCCGCCAACGTGCGGCTTATTCACCCCCCCCCCTCCCGACGCCTCGAAGGAAATTTCCATTTAAATCCGCAGCGGTGGTCACAGCAATGCCAAACAAACGCCATGAGAGACTCATTTTATCGGCAGGTCCATTGTCCACACCTGGCCCCGCTGAATTGTCTCAGAAGGGAAGGGATTTGAGAACACTGATGTTTCCCCCTTTGAAAACAGGCTCGTGTAATTAGTTGTGCACTGTGTCTGTTGTACACCAGCCAAACATTAACCCCACTGCTGTGCTGCCTTGCTATAGTACGCATTTTGAGTGAGCCCCCTCAGTCTGTCCCAGCAAGAGATGGCGGGGGAGGAGAGAGAAAGAGAGCGCACACCCTGAGGAGCTACCTTACCCAGGATCACACACCCTTCTCTCACAAACACTCACAACTATGGGCAACTCCAGAGTACCTGAGATACCCCACGCACATTCGGTGAGAACATGCACACCCGCAAAGAAAGGCTCCGGGCCGGATTCGACCACGACCTTCCTGCTGCGAGAAAACAATGCGACCTTTAAACTAATATAGCATTTTCAAGTCAGAGCCTTTTCCATTTTTCCTTTAAGCAGATGCTCACCGCGACAGCAGGTGTCACTTGTTTAATGTTGAGTAATTTGTCATGAGGAGACGTGGGGGGAGACGTGACCAGCCTGGAACAGGAGAGAAAAGGGCAAGAGGGAGGGGGTGTGGCATGGCCAGCAGCTGACGAGGACGACGCCCACCTGCTTCATCTTGGCCAGCTCTCTCCTGGTGTGCTCGTCGTTCCGCAGGTCCTTCTTGTTCCCCACCAGGATGATGGGAACATTGGGGCAGAAATGCTTCACCTCCGGGGTCCACTTCTCCGGAATATTTTCTGCAGGAATTCGAGGTGCGTTATTATGGAGAGGTACATTTTACATCAGCTGCAAATCACTAACACCAACCACAGACCTGTTAGCAGCCGAGTTCAGAATCTCACGGCAGACGGCCAGAATCCACCTCTGGATTTCACATCAACTCCTGCTCTGACCAAATTTCCTCAACCCTATCGTGATCAACATTTTTGCCAGGACATACGGCACTTATTTCTTAGATTCTCCTTTCATTAGGTTGGCTTGTAGACCGGTTAGGTTATCCAACTCAGTATATTTATGAACCTATTTGATGAGAGGTATTCAGAGTAAGAAATAAGTCCACTGAGACAGAAAATCTCATCAGGCATCATCCATGTAAAGTATAGGCTTGGTTTGAACCAATTAACCATGTTAAACTCAACTTTATATCAAAAACTCAAGTAAAAAACAACAAAATAGGGTAAAGAGTGGAGTGACAGCCCCTATACTCGGAGCACGCTTCATAGGGGTTTGATCCTGCACAGGGATGTGTGTCTATTAGCCAACAGAACCTTAGAACAGAACAGAAAGCAGAAGTCTACCAGCAGAGTTTTCCACACACATGTGGAACAAGTCATAACTCAATGAAAACAGGCCTGAAACTGTGGGCGCCCCCCAACGCTGGTCAGGAAATGACGAGATCTTCAGAGCGCTCTGTTATCTCGAAAGTTTTTGCTCGACACAAACAGCCCCTCTTGCCAAGAAAAGACACACAGGAGACCACTCGATAACCATGGGAGAGGGTTCCAGAAGTTTGAAACCACACTCTATTTTTAGAATTCACACTAATCTGCATGGGGCTTAAGGGCCAACGGCTTGTACAATCTAAGATACGGGCGAGACATAACAGAGTCCCCACGGGCCCCGTCCCTCAAACATCCTGTTTTGTAACCAGACCCAAGGCCAACCCAGAACGCTTAAACGCTCAAGATTCAGCAGTTTCAGTTTTATTTTCTGGGTTTTTCTGTCCTTATATTTCTGCCCCCCCAAAAGAAAAAAAGCACCAGTACTTCTTTCTCAAGAGGAAGCTTTGATTAACTTGTTTCCTGTTTAAGTGCACGGGGCGAGGGCACGTGCATTCGTGCAGCGACTAAGCTAGCCATTAGATATGTACAAGTGGAAAACGAAAACGCGGCTTTTGCACTTAGAAAGGGGAAACGGATGAAAATCTGGTTCAGCGGCTAAAAGCTAGGCCGCTAGAATAATGCTCTTGAATAATGTAGACACTGCCAGTAGACTATGGCCATTTCACGAAAGGGTGGGCGTACACTATAGCTTGCCAACGGCCTGCCAACTGTTCTGCTTGGCTTTTATTTGCCAACTGCGCCTTTTTATTTAATCATTATACCTTATGGCTGTAGGCAAAACAAACCCAAGTGAAAGACGGCGGTTCTTTGCCACACACAGTATGCAACTTATGTGTGATGTGTTTTATGGGCCCCATTTTGATTCTTCATGTTATTTTTGTTTGAACTGAGGGGTCTACGCATGTGATTTTAATATATTGAGGTGATGTGTCAAATTATTTCTGATTCAAGGTATATTCACAAAATTATTTCTTAACCGTATGTGATGTGTACACTATTTGAGTTTAACAGTGAGAGATGTGAGTGCAATTTGTTAAATTGTATTGTTAGTCATGTGGATGTAATTTTATGCAATTTGCCTTTAATTGATGTGATGTGCCTTCAGTATCTGATTTATGGTTCGTGGACACTGTATGGGGTTAGTCTGTCATTTGAGTTCTGTGTGATGAATGAGTGATATGAGCATTATTTGGGATTTGTGCGTAACTGTACATGAATAACGAGATTTTCCGTTGATGGACAGAGACTCTGACGGTGCCGTACCTAAGCTGTCAGGACTGTCGATGGAGAAGCACATGAGGATGACGTCAGTGTCGGGGTAGGAGAGGGGGCGGAGCCGGTCATAGTCTTCCTGACCCGCTGTATCCCACAGAGCCAGCTCCACCTAATGCAAAAACACACACACACACACACACACACACACACACACACACACACAAAAACACACGCACACAAACAGACCCACACACGCACACAAACACACACACAAACGCACATAAGCACACACAAACAGAAACACACACACACACACACACACACACACACACACACAAATACACAGAAGAGAGAGAGTGAGACAACAAACATGCACACATCATCCAAAATATAACATAAAAATACAGTAATAATCTCAATAATTACAATCTTTACAACTACAGTAGAACAGCAGATACTTGGATACAAATCCCTGGGTGAGAACAGCTGTATATCTGCACCACCACACTTTGGGACAGAAACATGGTTAGCAGTTGGTGGCGGGCAGCGCCAAGGTGGCAAATGCTTCAAAGCTAACCAGACCGGATCAGCAGAACCACACAAGCAAACAGCAGTCAGCAACGAGGCTGGATGAAAACATCGTTATTGTGCAAAAACAGCCGCAAAACCCAGCATTAGCGCATTCCAACTGCATAGAGTCACGTCTTCTAAACTGCGGTGAAATTGGGAACATGTGCAAGCCCAGGTTTGCTAATAACACACTGAAATCCTGAGCACTTCCCAACAAATAGCCGCGGTGGCAGCTTCAGTCCGTGGATGTTTTTTTTTGGGTAGCCACTTGGGGCTGCGAGTCGTGGTTTACGATCAAGTCAGATCAGTGGTGGTAAACAGTCTTCAGTGAACACGTTGAGTTTGTTCAACAGACACACATTAAGCCAAGTACTGTACAAAACAGTTTTGTATCGCCAATCTCCTTTCAGCTTAGTCAATGACCAGGCTTGAGCCGAGAGTGAAACGGGTTGGTTTTGTTTCTCCGAAAGAGGACCCTACAGTCACAGAATGGCAGTTTTCATTGTGCTCGCAATGCTCAGAAATGTAAATGAGTTCTCAAAGCCTTTAACTTCGAGAGCCCTTCCCCCGAGAGTGCGGGATTCAGAGACCTGCTGGGGCCTTTCAGCTGAGAGTCGCGCGGTGTTAAGCAGTGCTATTCTTGAGCTTCAGCCTGAAAACTACAGCAGCTACCTGGCAAACTATGAAACACAATGCAAGTTAGCTATAAATGGCAGTATATAAAAGGAAAACATTTCTTAAAATATCGATTGACTGATCGATTTCACTGAGTGGTCGATTGAAATAACTGAACAGTCTGATGGCGCACTTTTTGAGAAAGCATCTCAGGTGCCAATTTTGGGAGCTCGCACCCTTCGTATAGTCCTCACTAAATCTCGAGTTGCAGGGAGAACAGTTAGCAATCATCCAATCAACTGAGGCGTTTAATTCTGACCAATGGATTCCTTTTCTTCACCCCCGAACTGGAGATGTGCAGTCCAGCTCAGGTCACGCACTCCACAGTCCGATTCTGATCTTCACAGATATTCACAAGAACAGCACAAGCTGCTACAAATAACCGCTATAAAATCAGTCACACATTACCGGGTCCTTCGATCGTACATCGAAAGGACTGTCTCTAAAATACGCTGGTGCCGCTTTAATACTGGTTACAAAAAAAAAAAAAAAAAAAAAAAAAAACTCACAGGGGAATAGATTCTGTGACTTAAAGAGGCGACAAATACATAAACAAGCTCTTCCCTCTGGAATGACTATCTGGGCGTTTATGAGAAAAAAAAAAAAAAAAAAAGGCCTACATGTTACAGAGCAGCAGACAGACAGACTGAGGAAAGAAAAGTGCGCTTCCAACAGATCTATTTGTCCTAAAACTGAAGAGGGGAATTCACTGAAAGGCTTCCCCTGGGGTGCGGTTGAGAAAAACTCCATCCATCTACGAGCTGTGGACCCCAACGCCTGTTCCTGCATTTCCTGTTGTAGAGACCATAGTGCCGACTCCCCAACCTATACACAGGAAACAAGCACCCCTCCCGCCCAATCACAATGAGTCATGGAGGACGGGCTTTCCATGTTTGCCTTGGTACAAAAGGAAGGCCGAAAAAAAAAAAGGGGGGGGGGGGGCCATTTCCTGTTTCAAAGCTGAAATCTCCTGACCTCCCCCTACTCCACCACACACATACACTCTGGCATGTTTACACTTTCAGACAGAGTTCAGGCCATGTTAGACACGGATAAAACGTTCCTGAATCAGTTTTTTTAGGGAAATATAGTTCCTGTTAGAGATGGTAAATTGCAGTAAAAATCGCTAGCGCACACCCCTCCTCCCTCCCCCGCGACTCAGGCTGGCAACCTCCCCGTGAGATCGTTGGAGTACGTTAGCTCCTGAGGTCTGTTTGGAAGAGTTTATTTTAAAAATCTCCTTTCATAGTTTAAAGATGAAGTCGCATACCACAGCAGGGTCAGAAGCTCAAGGTTTACCGCCACGCTCTCAAACTAATTTGTCATTATGCCTGTCAAAACACACATTCTGTTTGGACTGGGGAAATTAAAATTCTGACAAATGGCCATTCTGTCCACAGTTCGATCATTCAGTGGTTGACAAGCCTCCCGCAAGGGCACCCCAGGTTCGGGGGGGGCGTCTTTGATGGTGGCCCTTGTCTGAAGGGAGGACAGCTCTCTCCTGCTTCCAAACCAACATTTTCTTGTTGCTGTCAGAGAGCTTGAGACTGTTTGTTCACATGCAAATCATTTGCCGCGCATTCAGCAGAAAACATGCCGGAAATTACTGCAAAGAGTCAATTCCTTAATGAATCAATACAGAGGAACAACGAACTATTCGTACTTTCTACCCAGATGTCAGTTTCAACAGTCATTTCAGTCTCACGACCAAACTTGGAATTTTTTTTTCCCCTCAACATTAAAATATGAGCTTGTTTCAACTTATCGTTCACTGCAAGCAAAATTTTCTTACCCCTTCGGCAAATCTTGATACTCAAGATGAATGATTTCTCTTTATTGGCAATGTTTTTAAAATATCTACTCGAAAAAGTAAATAGAAATTAAATTAAAACCCTAAATGCAAAATAAAATTCCATGTTGTGACATAAAAAAAAAAAAAATAAAAAAAAAAAAGTTTCTGCCGAGGGCCAGGACTGCGCTGTGATGTAGGCTCCTCACTGACCTGCTTGCTGTCCACCTCGATGTCGGCGATGTAGTTCTCGAAGACTGTGGGCACGTAGACCTCAGGGAACTGGTCCTTACTGAAGACGATGAGCAGGCAGGTCTTCCCGCACGCTCCATCCCCCACGATCACCAGCTTCTTCCTGATAGCAGCCATCGCTGGGGACAGAGACACACAACAGCGGCCGACGGTCAGCTCATCTCAAGTTAAATTCAATTTTAATGGTATGGCGCTTTTCGCAGGCAGACTTTCACAAAGACATTTTACAGAGCAAAACAGGGGCAGTTCCCAGCCTAATACCCAAAATAGCAAATGAGGCAAAAAAAAAAAAGAACTCCCAAGTAGGGAGAAAAAACTCCCCAGTGGGATGAAATCTCAGGAGGAACCCAGCTATAGTGGAGGAGCCCATCCTCTGCTGACAAGCTAATGAATAATGTTCGATTAAAGTCCATTTAAAAAAAAAAAAAAAAAAAAAAGTAAAACGTTCCAGCGCAAGTGGTATCATGAAAATGTTGGACTCAGACTTACCGGTATTTTGTTCACAGCTGGCTACAGTAATCGAGATCAGAAGGACTGCTGTGGTGTATTTTTAATGCATTTCTACCTTGTTTTATTGGCAAAATCAGTGCGAGTTGTGATTTTCATTTCAAGGTTTCCCGGCCCACGAACTGTGGAGCCAAATCCATTGCCTTACTTGCGATAGTTAAGTGCCTTTTAAATAAAGTACTGGGACACGGGCCGTGAACAGAGCGAGTGGGAGGGATACTGGGATGAAGTGATAATGAGAGGGAGAGGAGGAAAAAGGCTCGAGTATAAAGTAGCAGAGATGGAGAGAAGACGGGTCAGATCAGAACAGAGGGAGAGAGATGAAAAGAGGGAAAAAGCAGAGAGCAGGAAAAGAGGACAGCGATCAAAGGGGGGCAAAACAGGAAATGACAGGCTGTTGGCACCAGTGCTTTAATATTACTGCCACCAGTAAAAAAAACGCCGCTGCACAGACTGTGGGAAACATCTGAGACAGTCCCGCAGGTCCGATATGGAAACACCAGGGCATGAGCGGCAGAGGAGGACGGAGGTGATCTCACTCCGTTTTTCAAACTCTGCTCCCCTGACCAGAGCTGGCCGATCCCAGGACTACAGTCAGCAGCCCTTTCAACCCTCCTGCATCTTAAAATAGCTGCCAAACAATCGCAAAAATAAGGACAAGTGCGTCAAACTGACGTTCTCGGCCGTTCAGTATCAGCTGTTACCTTCCCCATCCCCCGGATTGAACAGGATGTCCCACAGGAACAGCCTCCCACCACCTGCAGCTGCCGTCGACCCAAGTTACTGCCCAGAAAATAACCCCCGATCCACACACAGGTTACACACACACACACACACACACACAGAAGAGATAAAGGGGTCTGTGGATGTACTGTATAATGAAGATGAGGGCTTGTGCGCATTGTTACAGTGGGATCAGAGATGGGGCTGGCCAGCTGGGACGAAGACCTTTAGCAAAATCTGGTATTAACCGGGGGGCTGCCCAAAATCATCCGCCCAACGTAATTCATAAACCTCTAGAAGTGCCCTCCATTGAGGACAGTCCTTTCAAATACAGAGCTAACACCAAAATCCCACCACGAACCTGGTGCCCCATATAAGGCGAGCACATCTTCACTGAGGTTTCAAAACGCCGTTGCCGCTGCTTTCAAACAGGAAAGTAAAATATGGAAAGTAAGCAAAACCAATTACTCAGACCAATACATCCTGTTTTTTAAAGCCAGTCCTTTTTTCATAAATAAGAGCAAGGAGGGGAGGTCGCTGTCGAGGAGCACTTCAGGACACTTCCCACAGATAAAATGGCAGAGGGCCGCCGATTCACTTTCCCTCCAAAATGGCCATATCGGGACTCTCCAGAGTTTCCCCTAAACCGAGCCCAGAGCGCCAACTATTGTGCGCATAGTCAGTTAACCTGGCAAGTTCATGCAGGGTCAGGCAAGCGTCCTCAAAATAACTGTTGGGATGTTGGGAGGCTGGACCCCAGAAGTGTTACAAAGAGCACTGAGATATACGAGGAAAATAAATGAATAAATACACACGCACAGTACACAGAAGGATGCACACAATGTTGACATTGAAAACGGCACTAATTAGCTTCTCTGCCAATTCCTCAGCGCTAGCTGTAAACGCAGTCGCTTTCCTGTTGTAAATTAGCTGCGGTACAGGCTAATGTGGGGGTGGGCACTGCTATTCCCGGAGGGTCGGTGTGTATGCAGGTCTCTGCTCCAACCAATTACCCTAGCTGAATGAGCTAATAAGCTCCATGCACCAGCACTGGTCTGCTCACTCGCAGATTAGAGGAACATAAAATACTTCACACACGGGTACAAAAACACTCATCCGGCCCAATTCACAGGCTTGGCAATAACTCGGGCAAATTTTCCCATAAATGACTGAGCTAATTAAATCATCTAGAGAAGCTAGGAGGGAAACGCCGCACAACTTACTGCCCTAAAAGTACTGCCCTGTAGCCCACTAACTGAGCCATCAGCCAGGGAGTACTGCCCTGTAGCCCACTAACTGAGCCATCAGCCAGGGAGTACTGCCCTTTAGCCCACTAACCAAGCCATCAGCCAGGGAGTACTGCCCTGTAGCCCACTAACTGAGCCATCAGCCAGGGAGTACTGCCCTGTAGCCCACTAACCAAGCCATCAGCCAGACAGTACTGCTCTGTAGCCCACTAAAAGAGCTGTAAGCCAGGGAGTACTGCTCTGTAGCCTGTTCCCTGAGCCATTGATCCGACCCGGCTCACTGACAAGCCAACAGTGGAGGAGTAGGAGCCCGTGACCCACAAATCAGAAGCACACTTCATACAGAGCTCATCCTGCTCGCAGCTCCTGCTCCTCTTATAAGGGGTCGCCCTGCCCGCCACCACCCCACTCCTGAAGGAGGACAGGAAAGGGGAGCATCGCCGAATCACAGACACGTTCATCGTCACTATCCGAGGACTGGAATGCCATTTCCCCATCTGGCCCATGTAAGCGAAAACACACCTCGTCAGCTCTCCTTTACGATGTACCTGTGAAGGAACAAAATTACAGCGTATATCCCAGACTGTAGCCCTTCTGTAACGACTGCTTCTTCCTTGTTTTTTCAGCCTTGACGTTGTGACCAAAGGGCTTTGCAACAAAACTGTGAAAGTAACATTTATTACAATTTTTACTTGTCATTTGTGAACCAGTTGATGTACCCTGCATTTAATCAAAGTTATAGGGCAAAAAAATACTCTTTTCTTAACATCTTAAGTTCCTTATTGTAACTTTTAAACATGGGGTCCCCCCCTCAGTCTATACAATGCACAGTACCTTGGACATGATGCTCTGCCCATTGGCTGAAAAGTTTAATTGTTCACCTATAATGGGTGAGACCCTGCCATTAATATAACAAATGCCAGTTCGCTTTGTTCCACATACAGAAATACCAAAAAGCCAGCTTGCCAGAAGAGAGTAAGAGAAAAGTAGGGCATTCACCAGTTTCTGGTGACGGCAGCGCTGCTTCTATAATGAGCAGATTCACCAGATACTCAGAAACATGTTCACATCAATAATTATGTCCCCTTTCTATTAAAGCCGGAAAATTCCGATTCGACGCACCCGCTGAAAACTCTTCACGGTCCGAGAAGAGTACAGCAGACTTTCAAAAGCAATACTCAGATAAGACTCGCTTCTGTTTAAATACAAATTAAAAAAAAAAAAAAAAAAAAAGCAGAGGCAGCCAACCTGTTAAAGCCTTCTGATAGCCCTGCTTTAGTGCACAGTGCGCTTTGTAATGGCAAGGGAAGCCGGCACGGGCGTGTGGGCGAGTGCGATTGAGGACGATCCTTCCGCAGTGTACCCTGCTGGGGCAGAGAAGGCGCACAGACTAATGGGCGATTCCATGCCAGTTATGTAGGCGTTGGAGCTCACCTCCTCCTCCAGCGCTGGTTCACAGAGCACACACAGCATAGCTGAATCACAATTAAAACAGATGCCTTCAGGGATAAGGTACCGAGTCAACAACTACTGCGGTACATTTTCTGCAAAAAACTACAAAAAACAAGTGTCTAACAACTAATACCAGCCATGTGTAGCATCATGTTATAGTCGCAGCGCAATGGCAAGCCGTCAACACCTTTTACGGCATCATTAGACTTCACTAATGCGACAGGATGGCCTAGAGGCTGGTCGCTTGAGTGGTCGCTGAAGAATTATCGATTTGAGCCCCTGGTGGGACTTGGGATTCTGACTTGATCTGGAGAGATGAAGTGAGGAAGAACTCTGTATCGGGCCCTAGAGCGAGGCCCTGTACCCCCATAAGTGCTCCATGGGCTTTACCCATGTTTCTCTCCATCCCCAGCATTTCTCCCAGGGTGTCACTGAAAACAAAGATCTTCTTAATGAAACTTCTCCGGTTCAATACAGGTTTAACAAACTCAGTTTCGCCCCCAAAAAAGTCATTAGCTAATATCTCAGGACTTCAACGCTGACTGCGCAAATCCACACTCATCGCATCATAGCTGGTAAGAGGTGGTCAGCCATCAACACCATGTGACTATTGGGCCAGGTCACGTGGTAACGGAGTTACAAAATTAACTCCATTACCGACCAGTTTTTTGCAGTTTTCACCCAAAATAAATCAAATGACCAAAATGAGCCATTTTGTTTTTTTGAATTACTAGGGAGGACCTACACAAAGCCATTTAAATTCTAACTCTATCTTACTTAGTTTTGGAGTTCTGATACAAAATACACCAATTTTGAAACTGTTACCGCGTGACCTGGCCCAATTGTTTTGACTCCCAAGCCCTAAACCAAACCACGCACGTGATGACAGTATTTAAAAATGAGAGTTCATCACGCACTACTCAAAACAAATGCATTCAGCAAGTCAATGCTCCAAAAAAGGTCATAGATTTGATTTGGGTAAAGTTGAGTCCAAACAACTGCATTGTTTAAAACATACCAGCAGTGTTTGGACAGATGAATTAAGTTCTGCCTCTCGACAGAGCGCGTCAATAGGCGCTTTGTGCACGGCTATAGCTTCCATTGTTCAGACACAGTGGAAAACTTTAACTAGGCTAAAATGCAGCAGGAAAACAACATCGTCCATTTCACATTGTGATGAGTGACTCATCTTCAGCACTGTTGTGGTTCAGGCAGCTCGCATTAACGAGGGTAGCCTTCGCTTCCCTGCATATTTTAAACACCCCGTTTCCATTCATCTTTTCCTCAGGACACAGACACCCAGCCATCTAACGGTCAACAACTTAACATCACATCTAGTCAAAAGAAAGCTCTGATGTTTCAGTTGCACAAATGACACACTAATCACCTGCTAAATCCTGGATCACTAATGCGAGTCTCAGCAGAAATGAGTGAAATGAACATCAACAGAAAGGAAAACTCAGAATAAACTCGCGGGGATAGGGGACAAAATTTGCAAACAACGCCCCAAGGATTAAAAACTCACTGCCCAAAGAAAGTGAACAAGAAATAAAACACCTTCAGCCCGGAAGCAGCATGTTGAAGTTACTACACACCGTAACTGCCAAGGCTGGAAAGCCTTCAGGGCTGAACGGTCACTGGCCTTCACCGTTTAGAGAACAGGACAAATGTTGTTTGCTGTAAGGTCAGGATGTCGGTTTATGTTGGTGGCTCCATTGGGTCCATGAGGAGGTATGCAGCAATGAAGGATTATGAACTTATGGCTGAATAACTGCTGGAATAAACCTCAGAAACCACCACTCTTTTTAATTCAGTCCATGTCCAAAATGGGGAAAGGTTTTGGATTTCAATGACTCCGAGTTGAAACATGGCCCAGTTCCACAGGGACTCTTCTGACCAATGCAGCATTCTTACAGGTCAGCGAGGTCCGCCAGTACTACAAAACCCCAGCGCAGACGGAAGAGCCGGGGCCAGGTCAGCTCTCCCTGTAAAACTCGTCCGGTGTCCCAAAAGAAGTACAAAGCCAGTCTTACAAGGTCTCTTTCAGCCGAAGTCACCAAACTTTACATCGGTTCAATCAGAAGTTTCACTCTGAAGGTTAAGGGAGGGGCCCACACAAGTTCTGAAGAGTCAAAGAGTACTTTTATAGTAAGAAACACAGACAATATAGCGCCGAGAACAAGAGTTAATAACACGATCAAGTGCTAAATCCCACAAACACATTTGGGGCCTTGATCTGAAAAAGGATGTTGAAAACTGAAACTTAAGCATCAAGGTCACAGCTTCAGTAGCAGTGTGGGGATTGGTCATGGCCATTTCTGCGCGTTTTTAGGACAGCATGCAAACTAGATACTGGGTCACTGCAGAGGTCCAGAGTGAGTTTATTTGAAAATGGCCCCACGGCAGAAGGACAGCAGAAAATGGGTCAGCCATATTGCTGCTTCCCCCCAAGAGAAGGTAGCAAAGCTGGGTCTTGGAGAAGATTCTATCCGCCACCATTTCCATTCCTCATGGAGTCTGTGTGATCCAAGAGGCTTTGACCGCACAGGGCGAACATCCCTCTTCCCTCGACACATGGCCTAGTATCTTTCAAAAGCAAAATAAAGTACTATTGCAACATCTATTGCTTACACACATCTTTTGCATTTTCAATTATAGAAAAGAGAAAAAGATTCGCATCTCTTTGGTATGCATGAAAAAGCATTGGGTTTACTGCGTGGCAGACCAGGTCTCCGGGTAGGAGCTAGTTTTATTTTATTTTTTTTTTTTACAGTGGCATCAGTCAAAGCTGATAAAAGCAGAACAAATTGATTTCTTTACGGCGTTGGCGTTCATAAATCATACCAATAAAGTGATCTGACTTGCAGTGTGAGGTCCTGTGATTCAGAGAGGTTATAGGGACCTGCTTAAAAACAAAGAAAAATAAAAGGTCATAGCTTAGATTAGTTTTAACCAATCAGAACAAAGCACACCTTTACCAACCACACCTGCCAATGAGTCAGGAGAGCCACATGCAGGTTTAATCCAGCCAAACAAAAAAAAAAAAAAAAAAAAAAAAAAAAAAAAAAAAAAAGGTGTTTTCTAAAAAAGGGGGGGGGGGGGATGTGAGCAACTGCATCAAGTTTGCACTTTGCAGTGTTGAGCCGAGGTTCTCTATAAAGCAAGCTGTCGAACTTGGAAAAGCACTACCAAAACATTTTCAAATGATTTGTGATTGTAGAAGAAAACCAGCATGCCGCCATAACTGAAAAAGCTCCCATTTTGTTCGAGCCCATGTCTCTCTGCTCGCTGGAGAACAGTGATTGTACTCAAACGTAACCAGTAGAGGATAAAAATGGGTTTTTAAGCTTTATGGAGCTGTTTGAATCATCAGGACAGGTTATCCTCTCCGTGTCCAGGGAAGGCCTTCCGTTTCCTCCAGATTTACGGTAATGATCGCCCTCCTCTTTCTAACGATGATGTCACTGCCCCTGGCCTTTTGGATTCACGCTTGAAATCCTCAGATAACATCCACTCGGAAATCTCCCCAATGCCCTCAGCCCAATGCCAGAGGAATGTTTCAAACATTTTATGTCAACAAGTATTAAATATAAATTTTCAACTGAAACATACAAAACATAATGACTGTGCAACAGGGGGAAAAAAATAAAAGAAAAAAGAAAAAAGTTGGCATACAAAAGCTTCCTTAAGCAAAATCAAACAGGATTTTTCCTCATCACAGAACCTGAGAAAATCGTACAAAGCAATCTCCAAACAGACCCTCTTCCATTACACAGAACACAGCGGAGTTCAAGAAGTCAGCTCCACATACCGTCACCTTTGTGAAGACAAGATGATTGACCGTCAGAAGGCATGTGAAGGCCAGGGAACGAACTGAAAACACGAACGGTGCTGTCAGGATAAAGAATCTTTTTTTTTTTCCCCTAAAGGAGTTCAAGGAGGATGAGTCTGCAGCATTAAAATGACCACTTGGCAAGAAAATCTTTTTCTCTCCGTGCATGTATCCAGTGAACTGTGCAAGCCAGTGCGTGCATGTAGGTGTAAATCTGCGAAACGCTCCAAGTGACCAGGTAAAGCCAAGAGGCCTCATCCATAAGCAGTGTACATACTGAAAAGGCTTCAAAAGGCGCAAGTGCATCTATCCAGCAACATTTGTGATTTATAAAACAAAACTCGAGGGGGGACTTCACATACAATGCCGTGAAAGCGTTTGCCCTCTTCCAAATTTGCTCCATTTTTCTGGTTGATTTGGAAACGAAGGGGGCAATTACTTTTTCAGGGCCAGGTCGTGTTGGATAGTTTTCTTTCAGTACATTAAATTATCATGGAAAAACTGCATTTTATGTTTACTCCATTTACTCGGAAAGATTTAAAGATGACAAATAAACTAAAATACAAGATATTAGGAGGGGAAAATGCTTCATGGCACTGAATATCTACCGAAACTAAACACAGCCATAAGTCGCAAAAGGCAAGGACCGTATGGGTAATGCAAACAGAAAGTAGAGTTTTCCAAATTTACTATAACTTGAATTCATTGCAGACCATATATAGACATCATATTTGAAGTTTGGCTAGCCTTCATTTTATTAAAAACTTCATTTTACTTCCACACATGCATCCATTCCCGCAATTCAGGGCTGCAATACATTCCAAAAAAAGCTGGGACGGGGGCAATTTAGGACTAGTAAGGAGGTAAAATACGTAATCAATAGTGTGATTTGAAATCGCTGATGTCAGCCTGTGATTGTAATCATGTTTTGGCAGAAATGCAGCATCCAAGAAGGGTCTAGTCTATCAGGAGCGAAGATGGGCGAAGACTGGATATTTCACCCTCACTGGTGCATGGCATAAATAAAATCTTGTGAAATGTCTGTGCGTACGGGAAATGCGCACAAGTTGAAGCTGAATACCAGTGATCTCTGATAACTCCGATAGCACTGCATCAAGAACAGCCATTTATCTATATCTGATATTTCCACATGGGCTCAGGATTACGCTGACGAACCTTGGCCATGTATCACAACACCGTCACATCCATGAATACCAGCTGAAAGTTTAGAGAGCAGCAGGGAGGTCTAATGTCTTACGTCTCCAGAAGTGCTGTCGACTTCTCCGGAAATCAGCTCACCTTGACGCACACTAACATATAGACCAAAGAATATAATGAGATAAATCTTAGAATGTTTATTTGGACTATAAGCTGCCAGGTGAATTGCAGGCTGTATTTTCACCGGCTACATCGCGCGCACACACACATGCACACACACATTCTGAGCAGAACACACCTGATCCTCAGCCAAGACAAACAACCACTAGATTGATACAGACAAAATAAATAATTATGGTCTAGAACAGGGGTAGGCAACCCTGGTGCGAGAGGGCAGCAGTGTCTGCTGGTTTTGGTTTCCACCATCAAATTTAGGCCCAATTAACCAGGTGAGGCAAGTTGAATTCAAGAGGATGATTACACCATTAAGTCCTGAGTAACAACAAAAAGCAGAAGACACTATGGCCCTCCAGGACCAGGATTGACTGCCCGCCATCTTAAGGAACAAAACCTGCCTTCATCAGAATAAAATCTATTAGAACGCAAAACATACAGGATAAATCAACTACAGCTTTTTTTCTCCAGGAGGAGCCAGATCTTCATGAATGATTCATACAGTCAGTCAACCAGTGAGCTACAGCGTATCCCAGAACCACGTATAAGAATTTGTGAAAACTCATTTCAGCATAAGTAACTGGAGTGAATTATACCGCCTTTGTTAACAGGAATGAAATTTATTCATAATAATAAAAAAAAAAATTACATAACCATAATGGACAGTTATATTGTGTAGAGAGTTCAATTAGTGGTTATACAATACCTAGAGAATGGATTAAACTCATTAAAACACAGTGCAACTGTTTAAGGAGGCATATGCAAACTCTTGGAACCCGAAGCCACATTCTTACATATTATTAACTGAAGAGACTGAACAGAATATTTCATTAAATATCTAGGTTAAAAAAAGCCCCCCAAAAACACAAAGGATCCCTTTCCTGCAGCAGTGAGATGCTCCTCATCGACCCATTTTTTTCTCATTCCCAGAAGCATTTGGAAATGAATCTCCGTTGCATTCAAGCCAGGCAATCAATCCTCATTTTTAATGCAATGCCATTTACAAGGAAATTATGCACTTCACAGTTGGCATGACAGAGTTTTCAATCAGTCCGTTGCGTTGTTTAACGGCACTTTTGAAGTCGGGTGTTGATTTGATTTATAGCGTACAGATGCTGAGACTGAATTAAATGAGAGCCACCAGGAAACGGCATATCTCCCCAGGTCCCGCAAAATTTGAACTTTAATAATTTCCAAAATGGCAAAAGACAGTACACTCCAGCACATGGTCTTTCACACATCCAAAACAATCATGTAAAGTTTCATGTACGCATAATCGCTCAGAGTAAAGAGGATGGTGGAACGTAATTGGCCGATGGTGGCCATCTTATTTGCTAAACAACTTTGTGCTAATAGATATCCATATATCCTAAACCAACATGAAGCATGCAACATCTTTCAAATGGGCAACTGGTTTTGGAGTAATGACTTTTTGATTCATACAGGGCCAGCTCAGGACAGACTCATACCAAATTTGGGGGGCTTGAGTCTAATGGTCTGTAGAGGAGGTTTCTCAAGTTTGATTACCATCAGACAGTGCATTCAGGAGTTGGCATTGGAGGCCAAGCTCACAAAATTCATTGCCTTACTACAGCCACATCTTTATCATCAAAAGGCTGGTCTGAAGATGTTCAGTACCAAATTTCATGCAAATTGGATGCACCGTGCAGGAGCAGATGGAGTTTAAAAGGTTTTAAAAGGTAAAATTGATAGTGCAAGATGTATACGCAAATGCGCATGATTTGCATGGATAGATGTGTCAACCCACAGATTCCAGAAAAAATAAAAAATAAAAAAAATAATATATATGTATATTGTTTCCAAGATTTATAGCTCAAAAGGTAAAGGCCATTGATATAAAAATAGCAAAATGGTAAAAGCGGCCACTGCAGTACTCATGTCTTTCTTGCAGAGTCCTGTGAAAAAAATTCAATAAATTAATTTAAAAAAAATTAAAAAATTAAATTGGCGCAGTCTTCGAGTGATGGTCCGTAAACAAAAATTACTGACGAACGCAAGGATGAACATGCTGATGACTACATCCTCCCATATTACAGCCAGCTGAATTAAAATGTTTTTATATACATTTAAACGCCAACATTAACAGTGATATGCATCTTTTCCGCAGTTTGGAATCACTGATATTAAGAGCTGAAGGTGACTTCACTCTGGATTTAGAGACAAACTGTTTCTGCTCGCTGTATGTTCTGGAGAAAGGTCATTCTAAAACTTAGTAGCCCTGAAGCAATGAAATTCCATTTCAAGCTTTGACATTTTTGGCGAAGTGAGACAGCTTACACTCTGCAATTATGAGGTTCTTACTTGGGCAATGCAGGGACACAAAATTCACATACACTGGTCAGAAACCAAAGTAATTTATAGGCCAGTAATAGTGTTTCAGTGTCAACACAGGGCATTTATTTGAGATGAAGGACAGCAGTCATCGATTCATGTTTCTCAGTCTTCACACCAAGGTCTGAGTTTAGGCAGTCATTAGCGGGGGGTGAAAGGCAGTTAATTCTGGGGTGGTGGGGGTGGTGGGGGGGGGCATAAATGGAGAGGACACATAATTCCAGTAGGGTGGGGGGGACTGAGTGCAATTTTCTCTTGGGGTGTCAACTTCACCCTGGTGCAGCCTTTATCGTAAAGTTTTCAGATGTCAGAAACCAATCTGAACCCAGACTCTTCCTGTCCACCAAACATCAGCTTCAGAGCTCATCGGACTGCCTCTCCAGGGCAGCCTCGGAATCAGAGGGCAGCCGCAACCATTTCCCTCAAAAGTTAAATAAAAACCAGCACAAATATCCAGTCTGGCCTCCTTAATATTTGATACCCTCCTGCTGTACACGGTCACCCCATTTGAACCAAAATTTTTGCGCCAGCTCTGGACACCACACGATTCTGTTCATCACAAGAATGGGATTAGACTGATCCCAAATATTAAGAGGATTTAAATGAAGTGGATACAATATCTGAAACAGTATACAGGGTCAAAACTCTCCTCTGCCTAAGATCCACAGTGGCGGTAACTGATATGATTATTCCAGCTAATAAACACCAGGGCCAGAGAAGAGGGAGGAGTTTCCCCTCAGTGGAGATTTCACAGGGAGCTCCAGCTAAACATATTCAGGAGTAAAGAAAAATAAAGTAATGAAAGACGAGAAAAAGAAGGAAGCCATTCCAGCTATTTTTTTCCTTCATTTTCAGTCTGGTGGTTTAATAATCCACTGAGCTCATCAGGAAGTTAATAAAGGCACCCTCTAGACTAGGCAAATTAGCACTAGCGTCTGCAGTCAATTAAAAAAAAAAGAATAAAACTGATCAAAACCATATTGGTGCTGGATGGGGAGAAGAACAGGAAGAACTTGAGGCAAACCCTGTTCAACATTCAAGTCCAACAAACATTGTGTTGTGTGTATTTGGATTTTACGCATTATAAACCCAAGTTTTGTTAAGCTTGTTAAACTTTCAATACTACTTTCAACTTCTAATAAAAATTGTTTGCCGCACAGTGTTTCATAATGAATGCACTCTAAAAGAAGCAAAAAAAACAAGAAAAAAAACAACAACAACAACTTGCAGATAAACTGCGATCACAAACCTAAAACGGGAGAAAAGCCATTACTTATTAGAGCTTTACCTAGAGTAATTTAGCTAGAGTGGTAGAAAACTTAGGCGGAGAAAATATCTGACCAAGCTTAAAGACGCACAGAAGCCTCGAGCCACCATTTACGAAACTACCGAAGGAGCGTAGGAAGTGAAAGCAAGGGTGAACTTGCACAACTTTGCTAAGACAGCCAATCCATTTTTAAATTTGAAAGGTTTAGAAAGTAAGCAGGAAATCACGAACAAGGCCAAAAAAGGCAAAACAAATTTCGCAGCCCTGCCCTTAGCCTGAACTTTTGTGGGCATTACGCAATGACAGTGATTCCAAGAGACCGTGACAAAAGCTTGACATCACCGATTTCAACAGCCTTACTGCGAGCTGCATCTCCATTCAGTCTCTGGACGAACCGGTCATCGTCAGCATTCCTCCAGTCTGTATATATAGTGTACACACTGGGAGGGGGGGGGGGTCTGCAGAATGAGGAGGGTGGGGAGGGTGTCCCGCAGGGTCGGGAGAGAATGGATTTCTAATTTCCTGTGCCAGGCTCCTTCGCCCCACGCAATCAGCTGATGAATAATGGGATCTCACCATCCCGTGAGCCGGACACATGACTGAGCACCCTAGCGACAGCATGTGAATTTACTGTCAGGTTTTCAGCAAACAAGGGGTTAAAACAGAGAAAAGAATGCAAGCTGGAAGGTAATGGCAACAGTATAGACATAGCTGGCTGAGGGAGAGGAGAGCTCATCGTGGATGTCAAACCACCCCCTTTCAAATTAAAAACATAAAAGAGCACCATGATTCACTCTGACACACCCCAAGAAAAACACTCGCCATGAAACAAAGAGAAGCACTCACCCTCATTCACCTGACTGGTGTAATAACCAGCTGTGTGAAAGACTGTACAAGGAACTATGCACCTATCCTCATCCAAAAAGACTTTTGCTATTGTGGATGCAAAAACTATAGCGTTGAACAAATACAGACAAGTGAGAAATTAAAGGAAAATGCCTCAATGAATGTGTGGACAAACAGATGCCTTTGGTCATTTTCCTGGCAGGGTTTGCAGACACTCTTCCCCATAAAGGCAGAAGGGTCACTGCAAATCGATGGAGAGCTAACCTGCGTGATCACGTTTATATCGTTTGATGAAGCGTTCCTACCATGATGGGAACATTTGGTCTCTTTCAGGATGACGATAGCCAAAGCCCAACAGGTCGCAAGGGGTCACGGAACGGCTTTATGAGCATAAAAATGATCCTTTAAGCATATTACACCACCTTCACAGTCATCAGAATTCAAACCACCAGAACTCATCTGGGAGATTTCGGAACACGTTAGCCTGCACTGTCATGGCTCTCGGACTCTTAGTCCCGGGACAATTTGTCCCGAAGGAATTTTCGTCCCCGGATTGTTCGTCCCCAATAACGCTTTGCTCTCTTCCTGCATCATAACTCTATGCCCATCCCTAAGCATAACCCTAACCCTTATATCATGGTCATTTGCCCGTCCTCTGTCCATCCATCCATCCGTCAACAATGGTGGCACTTTTTTTTTCCTTTTTTCTTTTTTTAAAAATCATTAGGGGACGAAAAGTCCAGGGATGAAAAATTCGGGGACGAAAAGTCCGGGGACAAAGTGTCCTGTAACCCTCTGTCACCATCAAAATAGCAAATGAGGGAATGCGCAGGAAAGGCACTCCATCCCTCCAGTTAAGTTTTCCACTTTTCGCTTCTTTGCCGAGGCGCGTTAAAGCTAATCTGGCAGCTTGTGGCAGCCCGACACCTTTCTGGGACTGTTCGTGTTTATTTCTTCACCGATTTGTCATGCATCTGTACAAGCTTTTTATTCCTAGATGGAAAACAAGCACTCCCTACATCAATGCTCTTAAACACTCAGTGTGACATGTCATTCAGACTGCAGTCTGCATGTGACACCTGAACAAAACTTTCAACATAGAACCACATTCTGTGCCCTATAAAGCTCAAAGATAAAACAGTCTATGCTACTATAGGCCAATGTCAAAACTATAACATCACTTTGCATTTAAGAAATTTTAAAAGCCTAGAAGCGATTTCAAAAACACTGTCAAAGAGGCAAAAAAAAAAAAAAAAAAAAAAAAAAAAAAGAAACGTTTCAACTGAAAAATTGAAAGATCAAAACCAATGCAGACCGAGCAGGATGGCGAGTGCCAAGTGTAACGCAGCTGCATGTCTGTCTGATGGTTTCAAATGTGGCCCTGGTCTCCATTCACCATTAACAGTCATCCCTAAAGGCCATTAATTACTTTAGAAAATTATTAATGGCATTCAGTCTGAATTAATGACATTACACATGGAGAGAGCAGCTGTTGGAGCAGACTGCTTCCCATGATATTAATCATTTTTTTAAAATGACAGTGTAGGGAAGAGCGTTTTTTCCAGCATTTCAAAAAATAAAACCGCATCTGACTTTTTCCCACGTGACCTCTTTAATAGCAGTTTAAGGGCTGAGGTAGACATTAGTCATGTCGGGAGAGGAAAGTTAGCAAAGAGGAATGTGCATTCAAACCCCCCCAAGAAAAAACCCCACTCATTTGCGTTCACACGTCTCCCTCTCTGAGCGGATCAGGCCAGCTATCCTGTTCCCAGCTCGATGACATCACTCTGGCCTTTACAGGAAGAGCCAGTTTGGAGCCACTGTTTGTGAGAACATGCCAACACCCCACCCTGCCCTCCAGGGTCCTGTTCCACCCCCGCTAAAACACACACACACGCACACACTGCCACAATACAGCAGTACACTAAATATCTGCAGACCGACTGTTAATGTTTTACAGCAATGCATCGCTTCATTTAAAGATATACATTTTTAAAAGCACGATTAATTGTTAAATTAGCAAATTGTGAAGCATTATTTTGAGAATTTATTTTGTTGTAAAAATCTTTACAATACGAGTAGTCCTACAGTGATGCAGGGGTGGAGGTGGCCATCATGACCAATAGAAATACACCATTCCCTGGTCCAGCAGGAAGCCTGAAGAACATACAGTGGGCAGAGATCGAGGGCCTGTGAACGCAGTAATGTGGCAAATTAAAGTGGTTAAGTTTTAAAAGCAGTATGGTCTATATACTACAGTGGTTGGGTTTTGTGTAACAATTATTGGGAGTAAAGTGTGTTGGTTTTAAGTGGCAAGATCTTTAATACTAAGTTACATAGTGGTTTGGTTCAGAACTGATTTGCACTGGCAGTAAAGGAGTGCAGAACTTTGATGAGAAGGATATTTCATATTGTGTGGTTTTATGCATTTTAGAGCAGAGATTGTGCTACAGGGAGAGGTGGTTTGATACTCTTTGGCTGGTGTCACGATGTCATTTTATCTTATGGTTTTATATGCATGTTATTTATTTTTTACTTCCATTGGCGCTCTAGAGCAAGGAGTTTTAAGACACTCCTCCTGTTTTCTGTACTCTTTCACTGAAATGATGTCATGCACTTTAAGTGGGTTCTCAGCCTGCAGGCAAGCAACACAAATATACACTCTGAGTACAATAAATTTGAACTTGGTGCAACAAGTTTTTCAGACCAGTGCAACCCATTTTGGATGATTAAAGTACAAAGGTTCCTAGTTGTGATTAGCGAGGGAGATTTTGCACTAGCCACCAATCAAATGCTGGTCAAATATGAAAGTGGCTGATAGGTTTCAGACACAAAATTATGATTTACCATAAAGGAACAGGTGAACATATAATCGGTCAGTGGCTGGTAATGTTCACATTTAAAAAAGTTAATTACCCACTCTGGTTCTGATGTTGGTTAAGAGAGTGGTAGTTAGTATCAGTGAGATTTTTTTTTAAATAAGCAGTATGGGGTGTAGTTCTGCAAAACATACAGGGACATGAAAATGGGGGAAGAGGAATTGTCTGACCAGGTGAGGGTTTGTGGAGCTGGAAGATGTTCTCAGGGACGGTAGAGGGCTGTGCCGACAGTTGAGAGAGAGAAAGTCACATGAAAGCTGGTTTTTTCCTGCCGGCATTTGGGCAAAAGATGGTACGTAGTACACAGGGGCATCTGCATTTCAACTCCAGAAATCACTCCTTCCATTTTACTCCCCTTATCAAATAATATTTAACTCACCCTTTAACTCTTTCAACTCGACAGCCCGCTAAAGCGGGCTGATAATTTCATGCCTTTCAACGCGATAGCCCGCCACAGCGGCCAAGTACAGATCGACCCGTAGACCCGTCAGCCCGCTGCAGCGGTCATATTGACATTTTGGAAAAGAAACGGAGATTCGTGGATGCGTCCGAAAATAAATGGATTTTATATCGAGGGAGTGTGATTTATTTATTTTTTCTTATGAGGGTACAGATATCCGGAATGCCTGAGTTTAAAATTGGCTATTAATTTATCTACATCATATATTATCAATAGGGTCGCCAACAACGCAACAAAATCTTAGGGGGAGTCAATAACCAGAGAACTTAAATATTTTATGAAAAAAAAAATTCGATCACACTTTTAAAAGCTACCCAAGTTCAAATTTAGGCTCCCCTATGCCTTTTTTGTGGTATAGCCTATTGCATGCGGCAGCTGAACTGTATTTCATACTTTGATAATTAAATTTTGCGATTAATTCACGATTTACATGTGTGCCAATTCCCGCAGATCATATTCCAACAGATCCAGCCGAGACCGTCATCAGAAACGAGCTTTGCTTCATATAGCCTAACGCAACTGAGGAAAGGACGTCTCATGTCTCTTGAAACATATGTCCTCGTTTCATCTGTTCTCTCTCCTGTTTCCTCCATGCATTCTCGGGGAACTGGGATGTAATTTAAGAGACTTGAGACGCTGACCATTTCGATCGCTTAACCAGCACTTGAATCGCCAATCCAACCGGTAAAGGATTTAACTGTTGCGCATTCGTAGAACACATCGGGCAGTGTCGTAAATTTGAGTTAAACAATGCACATGCGCATTATATATGCAATATATATGTCCGTTTTCTTTGTTTTTGCTAATTATATCCAGGGTTCAATGGTATAGCACACTGTGTAATACATGGGGCTGAAGGGTGTTACATTGTATCATTTACTTAGGGGCGAAAGAGTTAAAGAAATTGCTTGCATCCCTATCAGTATCGTCAGTCTTGTACATCACATGTGATGCACCAAAGCCCTAAAATAGCCATTTCATTTTAAAAAGATTAATAAAATTGCAGCGAACTCAATTACAATGGCATGCACAGGGCCTCTGCAGCATGCAAGACTGTAGTGGATGAGGGCTTTAGAGAATCACTTCAGACAGCCGACATCAGTAAAGAGGAAACGCAGCAAACAAGTCTCAGGTATTTGAGTCCCAAATGAGGTCTTTAATGCTTTTGAAGTGTCAGTCAATGCTTTTACACATTAAAAATAACTTTTGATTCTCTCCATCACATTTTTTAAGCAATATCAATGAGTTTGCATTCTTCAAACTGACAAACTAGGGATTGAAACCAAGAAATCAGCACACCGATTTTATCAATTAGTCTCACCAAATGGCTAAAGAATCGTGCAAATCAACAAAGTCATACAATTTAAATATGATCCTGGAAGGGATTATTATTTTCTGGAGACAGAATTTTCCACCTCTCACCACAAAGGCTACACTAATAGGCTCCGACCTCAGGAAAGAAAATAAGTTCAGTGTAGAAAGTAGAACAGAGGGAGTTTTTATGGCTGCTGCAGGAGAAAAATATTTCTAGAAATGGGACAAAGTACCACAAGATGACGGTGCCGGTCACCCGGGTAAGTCGGCCACTCAGCGGTTTGCGACACCGTCACGCTGTTGTTACAACAGAGGCCACCCAGCTAAGTACATACACTTCACTGCTCTACAAACTTCCAGCCCTCCCCCAATGTAACTTTGCAAAGACGCATTAATGCCGAGCTGTCATTTACACATCAGGAGCAGCAGCATGAGGCGTGTCCCTGCTGGAGACTCATTACATAACATCTCTACTGGCTGCCACCTCACATGCCAGCGCTACAGCTACCATTGCGCATGCTCATCTTAAAGCACACGCATGGAAAGAGTGGCTGCGAACCATGTCTCAACAGGCTTTTTGTTCAACAGATTTTAACTGGCCATAACACAAATTCCTCTGACAAAGGAAAACTTTACGTACCAAGGCTCTATGTTGTGCTGTAGAGCGGAGATTTACTTGGCTTCAAGGGGGAAAATATGTTTCCAAAGATGGTCTAGTAAAGCAATACAAAACTATGTAATAGTTGGGACACAACACTCATCAAATTTTGTATAGAAGGACAATTAGGCCTCAATGCAGAAAACCGTCTGAGGCATTAAGTGGGGAATTTATTTGGTTCATAAACTATCGACAGGATTGTAGTTTTGAAACCACAACCTGCCCCCACCTTGTTACTTTTGTACATGTCAAAGTTGCGTCAAACATATTATGCAACACCTCAATAGACTTTTGACTTTCCCCCACGATCATGTTGTCGAGAGAATACATACTTCCTGAACCAAAAATGATCCCAAACACTTGACAGGCCCCAAAAATGAGGTTCAATTCAGTCCTTTGCATTTATCAGTTGTTAAAGTCAATAAATAATTGTAAAGCATGTGAAATTGTCATGTTTAAATTGTATCAGGCTTTGAGCACACAGTAACTTTGGTAATGAATCTGACCAACTAATCTGACTTACCAAACAACTTTTCACCTACCAACACCATTTCGTTCATAGCGCTGGAACCAGAGCAATGATGACATTCTCAATGACAGTGTAGCTTTACAAAAACCTGAAAGTTTGCCAAAGAGTCTGGATGACTGCGGTGGGCACTGAGAAGACATCGATGCCCATCCAAAGCTCTGTGTATAATATGAGAAGAGAGCCGAGGTCCTGCCGCTGGGGTGACTTGTCAACATAATAGATTATGAAAATATGTCAATCTGTGGTGCGCACTATGCCATCGGGATCTTTCATGGGGGCCAGATGGCTTAGGCTAGCACATCGAGAGATCCAAAAAAAGGCAAACTCCTAAAGTTTGGGAGTTCTTTAAAATTCAACCCAATAACAATAAATGAGAAATGAATCATTAGACTAGCCATTATAAAAACTAGAAAAAAAAAATTTTAAATTGCTAAGTTAATAGATGAAAATAAATAAATAAATGTTTGGAATAGCCCTTCGTGGTCCCATGATTCACAACCACAGTGGGAATTTAAAACTATGAAAGAGAGCATCTTATAACATTAAAAGTACCAAGAGGTTCGAGTTAACCTGAAACTCAACTGGTCAGTCATCCTCCCATGCCCATTTGGGAGTGGGGTACAAGGCTGAAATAAAATGCCCAGCTAGTTTCAGTCTTAAAGATGTTGTATGCAAAGTTTCACAAAATTTGATTGGTGTTGGTTTTTCCCCCTCATTGTCAATTAGGCGCCTAGAAAAATGGAGACTGAATAGACTACAAGAGAAAATGAAAGAGACAATAGCACCATGCTTCTTTTGGAGTAGCGCTGGGTCCAGTTGCCTCGAGACACTGAACCTATACAGGGACAGCAGGAAAGTGTACAAAACCATACTTCAACGAAACTTTTGTTACACCGCAGAGTACAAAATTAAAAATCTAATGATGGTCAGACACTGAAAATAAGGTCATTTAAATGGTCTTCCTCAACAGAGACCAGGAGGTGAGATTACAAAGTCATGGCCATCTTACTCAGGATAATATTCTGCATTGAACACAGCCACACTATATGGAATGTTATGCTAGGAATTACAATGATGGATATTCACCTTTTCATTTAACCAGGGATTTTTCCGGAAGAAGGCATGCCAAGAGCATTTGAAAGTGATGTTAAAAAAATATATTCGGATAGTACAGGCATGCTGGGCGGACTCTGGTTAAGAAGGTCAGTCACATACTTTTCCTGCAGTCCCGATATTCAGGACAGACCTCCTGTACAAACGTCAGTGCTTTTAAAATGGCAGCCTGAATAAATATCTGAAAAACATTCCCCAAAAAAGAGCAGCTTAATGAAATAAATAAAAATTACAGAAAAAGTGTACATTTTAATAGAAACCAACTCCAAACCCGAAGAATCGCCCATTTAAAAAAAAAATAAATAAATAATAATAATAATAATTTTAAAAAAAACTTGCATTAAAACAGTTATATAAACTTATTTTATATAAACAATTTTAATGGAGCAATTATACGTGGTCCAATTATCACATTAGCAGTTACCTACAAATTCTGCCTTGGGGGGCTTTTTTTTTTTTTTACCAACTAGATTAAAACAATTTACTGTGTAAAGAAATAAAAAATGGACAGCAATTTATAAAATCCCAAGTGGGAAAGAACTCCTTGAGCCAAAGGGTCAAAGTCTGAAACTGATTGCATCACGCCCCGTTCTTTTTTGTTCACCGTCTCTGGACTTTTCTCCCACCTTTTCCTCAATAAAAAAAAAAAATAAATTAAAAAAAAAAAAACTATGGGAAGGTGCAGAGCAAATTTAAAACAGTCCAAGCACAGTTAATGAGCTCCAGGCTTCAGTTCACTCTCCATTACATGCCATAGTCCATATTCAATCAGGCCTCTTCAGCATACCCCGCTAGTTCCCCACGCAGCCGCACACGAAGAGGCCATTAACTCGTACATCATGCTAATCTCCGCAAAAGCCCCCCCCCCCCCTTAACGTGCTGGTTATAAGTCGCACAAAAGTGATGAGGGAAGCCCAGCGGGACACGGGATCAATCCGATCCCATCCCAGGTACGGTCTAATAAAGAGCTCATCACAAAGATCGAGAGAGACGGAGAGAAGAAGTCAGGACTACAGCATGGCCCACATAAGCACCCCTTACGGGGGGCTGAAATTCCTGAGCTTGAAAAACAGGATGAGATTTACGGATTCATTTCCTGAAGGGAGAGAGAGTAAAGACGAACAAGAGTAAAAAAAAAAGAAGGGGGGAAACGGTTATCGGAGGGCAGTGGAAAACAAAGGGAAAATGTAGCCGACAAATCAGACAACGAACAAGAACGGCAGTGCCTAGTTCAGCACAGTGGGGACCTTAGGCTAGCCACTCTGGTGGGGAGAGGTCTTCAAATCCTGCGCCCATATAGAGAAAACCACCCCTACAAACACTTTAAAAACCTTCTTCAGTCAGGACAGGGCAGGTTACGAAAGGTTTGTGCCATCTGTTACCACATGGCATGGTAAAAACAGACGCGCATCAAAGAATCGGGCTAGTGCAGTGACTGAGCTAGTAGCAGAGGGCAAAGTGTAGTTGGGTCTGGGTGGGAAGCAATGCAGATTGTCAGCTCACTATTCCTGAGCAACTGCATCTAGCCACATCATTACTTCGCTCAACACCTCACTGAACTGTGGCTTTCTGATGCTAGCATTACCTTAAACAGGCAGTTCATGCTTGAAAACCCTCCAATGTGGCTGAATTAAAACAATTCCGCGAAGAGTGGGCCAAAATTCCTCCACAGCATTGAAAAAGACTCATTGTCAGATATCACAAATGTCTGGTTTCAGTTGTTGCTGCTAAGGGCAGCACGATCAGTTATTTGGTTCAGAGAGGCAATTATTTTTTCACATGGGTATCATTGGTTTTGAATAATTCTACCTTCAGTAAATGAAATGACCATTTGCAAATGAAAATCTGGATTTTGCATTTACTCACATTGTCTTTGTCTTATAATTAACTTAGTTGGATAACTCATGCAAATTTGACAAGCAAAAATAGAAGAATCGGGAAGGGGTAAAATCACAACATTGCTGCATGTTTAAAAGAAAAACTACCACTTTCTCCCATAAATCTGACTTTGTGGAGGTGAACATGAGGTTTAAAAATGGATGCAACACTGAAATGTTAAACTGCAACCTATTCAACCAAACTTGGGTCCAGATGACCCAGATCTACTCACAGCAATGGTGAAACTTAGTACCCCAGCAGGAGAAGTAAATTCGTTAGTCTTGTATGGGACCTACATCATAAAGTTTGGGAATTGAGGTAACAGTCAGCACTACACCACAGGCTCAAGCTCCAGAAAGGAGGAGTTGATGAAATGGGTGTAGTTCGGCCTGAGGAGTAAATGACCCAGCACACCGCCCTCTTGCAGCTGGGCTGCACAGTGGGGCGTCTCCAACACCCCTCTGACCAGAACAATACCCCTACTGTGTGTGCCCCAACCATACGAGTCCCACTGAAGGCCTTACAGGATTTGGTGCGACTTCCCAAAACATCTGCATTATGTGAACCAAGACTGGGGAAAGCACACTGCAGGTCACTTTCTTTGACATTAGGGGAAATATTCGTTTTCCCCCAGTTTATTTTTCCATCCCGTTTCCTGTCTGCCGAAGAGGCTTGCAGCTGACCTTTCCACCATATTGGTCTCCCCGCCACCAGTGAGCACTATAATGAGCCTGTGAAACAGGCATCGTAATACAAAACCTAACTGCCTCTACTACCAGTGGTCCTCACAGCCAGTCACCAGCTTTGGTCATCTGCTCATCTCCAGAGCCAGTCAATGGCTTCAGTCTTCAGCCAGTCTCCGCAGCAAGTCACCACCTTTAGTCCTCTAACCGTCTACAGAGCCATTTACTACCTTAACTTTCAGCCAATCTCTACTGAAAGTTTGCAGCTTTCGTCCTCTCCCATCCCCACAGCAAGTTACTGCCTTTAGTCCTCTGACTGTTTCCAGACCCAGTCAAGGGCTTAAGCCATCTGCAAGTCTCCAGAGCCAGTCACTGCCTTTAGTCCTCAGCCAGTCTCCAGAGCCAATCACAGGCTGCCATTTCACAGTCTTCAAAGCATTCGCTACTCCCGCCCTGAATCAGCAGGCGTTGCCACGGGTCTGCAGCAGTGGTGCAAACAATATTACACTTCCTCCAAATCCGCCAGCACATGACCCACTTCTTCCCCCTACATGAGGACACGGGAGGCGGATGTGGCCTAATTAAAGTGTTTAACCCTCATCCTCGCTCTCCTTCCCCTAACAGCCCTTCTCAGGATGCCATAACGCTTGTCCTGAGGAGCACAGAATTGCCAGGAGAGGTAAACAATGCACATCCCAGAGCAGCGTGCAGCCCCACCCATGTTCCACACACAAGTCAGGGTTCAATACCCAGCATTAGGGGCGGTTGTGCAGCGCAAAAAAAAAAAAAAACAAGCGCATTTGCCAGCTTCATCTGCAGTAGTGAACGAAAACCAGCCACATATTCACATGTACTGCGCACATGCTTTACAAGACCTGAAAAAAATCCAGGTTCATAGCGTGAAATTCCAGCCCGAGTTCACAGGTGTGATAAATATGGCAGGACTCCCCACCACTCTTAAAAGGGTCAGCCTTGGTTACTAATGCTGCCTTCAAAGACTCCATCCCCTCTGTTCTGACGGGGCATTTCGGAGCACATCAAACAGCTAAACCTTCCCCTGCACCCCAGGTACTTTGAAAAAGGATCCAAAAAGGCCACACCGCGCAGAGACATAAGGGGATGCGGACTGCTCAAGACCAAACAAATATTTATCGATGAGACATTTTACACCGAATACTCACGGGAGAAAAAAAACTATATTTTTTTTTAGAAATTATTTCAAGACGAAAAGTGCATAAAATGACAGTGCATAGCCTGGTTTGACAGAAGGACTCTGCTTTTGAGCCAAAGCATCCAGGGTGGCCATCAGTCAGAGATGGTCAGGCTTCCGCAGGGTGAGGAAAATCATTGCAGAAATATTGGCAGGATAATTAAAATAAGGAGCCCATCACGCGGTTGGGCCGGAACGCAATAAATTCATAAGCTCTCGTGCGAGAGGACGCCGGGCGACACGACATTTATCACCTCTGACATTTTCAATCACGCACTTCCAACCCTGACCTAAGCAGATGGCCGGGCCGAGGCAGCCTCGTTTTCGGCGGAGGTCCACCATAGCCGCTAACAGCCTGCGGCGCGCTGAAACAAACCCAAACTGCGCGCAGTACGCCAACTTCCAAGTCAGGGCTATAACGCAAGATGCATTTCATCATGATTCCTGCTGCACTGTCAGGGCTAAAGTAATATGGCCAGGCTTGTGGGTGTGCATGTGGGCAAGCGAGCGTGCGGGTGCAGGGTGGGGGGGAGGCGGGTCAGTAGTCATTAATCTTGGACTATAACGCTTTTTTTTTCTCCGAGCCCGTCATCCCATACCCCGATCAGGTTCTGTCCTCAATTAGTCCCATCAGTGAGCACGCGTGCGACATTTGAGAATGATGACTCTCAGAGCCAGAACATCTGCAGGGTGGAGTACTGCCTAACGGTAGCAGCTCTGAGCAGACATGTTTATGTCCTGGGCCCAGCACAGCGACTGCTGCTCAACGACTCTCTCCTGGCAGCTCGGGACAACTTTCTGTGCTTTCCACGGAATAACCTCCGGCAGGCTGGGAGAAAAACAAACACTGAACACCACGCTTTGTAGAGAGAGGGGAAGGGCTACAACAGGACTGGGGACTAGCAGTGTCCAACAGTCATGAAAAGCATCCCTCCCCTGTAAGTCCTACAGAGCCGTGAAGCCCACAGGTCACACAGGCTTCATCCCGAAACCCAACCTTGTGGCATTTGTACTTTGTGAAGAGGCCACTTGAATGACGCATTTCCGGGATCTGGCCAAAGTGTGTAAGTAGGTGTAAAGACTGCAAGTGCAATCAGGTTATCACACGTAGGGAGGGACTTGACGAAAGGAAAATATTTCAAGTTGAGGCGACAGTTTGAGGAGTTCATGAGTTGAGTCGAGAATGACGTAATTTGTGAATAAAAGGCCTAACTAGCAACCCACCATTTAAAAAAAAAAAAAAAAAAAAAACCATTACAACATCGTCCAAAATCGTAAATATATACAGCGACAAATTAGCTAATAATAAAGGCATCAATAAAAAAAGCAAAAAATTAAATCACTGTTGCTCAATTTACACCAAATATACTGCCCAATAACAGAAGCTTCAGAAACCTGATATAACTTTACATGGGAACATTTTCTTGCCCATCATCTTCAAAATCAGTCTTTCCTTTCTTTGTACAAAATGGTGATGCATTGTCCGAGACACCTAGCCCTTAAATAGCACCCCGAAACGGTATCAGGAGAAAGCTTTAGAAAGTATGGATCAAGTGCTCCAGAGCTTGGGTATTTTCAGAAATGGGACCATTGACCACATTCACTCGATAGCACCTGAACGGCCGTTGAGGACTGCGAGTATGGGTATTGATACAAAGCTATGGAAAGTCCTGCCATTACGGTTTCCCACCCATGAACTAAGCCAGCAGACTCCACCAATTCCCTCCACCCCGACAGCCCTTGTGGCCAAGGGGTTTCACACAAGTTAGTAGGTGGATGCTTTAAGCCCCACGTTAGCCACAGCAAGGTTAGCGCTGCTCTAGGGTCCTTCAGCGAAGCCTTTATTAACCCCGCATTGCTTGCTTATGCAGTGAGGATGAACATGTGCTTAGTCTCATCAACTGTGAGCCAGTTTGGCAAAAAGCATCACCCAAGTGCCTTCTGGTTGAAAAATTCTGCTGATCACCAAATCTGGGAAGTAGAAAGAAAAGACAATGGACGATTTCCTTTCTAAACCTGGACTTTCCGCCCTCACCTGCATATCAGGGAGGAACGCCACACACTGGCATGAAGGGCTCGTGGAGGAGTCAGGATGTGATCTGCCGGCTGCACTTCCTTATTGAAAAGACAACCATCTGTCCTGAACAGGCTCTGGGCCCAATCAGATCACTTCTCTACACTTGCTTCAACAAGACCGTTGACCAAGCAGGCAACGAAAAAACTGCCGTATGCAATTAAGTCAGAATCCTGGGGGTGGGAGGTGGGTTAATGAGCAGAGCATTGGATCGTGCCCCACCTTTACATAACTCCTCAGTGATGGGAATTCGTAAGGTTCTCAATCGCACCACACACTTACTGTATGCCCTGTCACTCCCAAGTTTCCTCTCAGGTGTTCATTTTTCCAAAGTAAATGCAACAAATGCTGCCAGCTGCACTGCAAAAAGAAAAATTTAGAGAAGTATGCCCTTAAACGTAATATTTCATGCCAAGGAAATCCATGCTTTTCCATCATTTCATAATCTCTCCATTGTTCTCTTAAGGACAGGTGCCCATCACGGATGATTCTTTCCGAAGCCCGTCTCATCTCTGCACTATTCGAGGTAAAATGCCACACTGGTGAGGAAATTGTCTCAGTTTAAACTGTGATTTACAAGCCTCAGGCTCACGTGAAATGCAAAACAAGAATTTGAGATCTGTGACTGAAAATCCATGCAAATTGCTCTTTTAAAAACAAGCCCCATCCTCCATCCTGGCTTTACCTTCTGGTTGAAAAGAGTCATGCATCGTCAGAGTTAGAAATGATTTCCCAGTTAAATTCTGGGAGTTTGAATTACTTTTCTACATTGAAAATATTTGTTGACATTTTTCGTCATTTTATTGTCGACATTGCCGATAGTATCAACCGTCCGTTTTAACCTTCGTGCTCACCAAGCCCTGTTTAATTACCAGGAAAGCCATGCTAGATGATTAAAATCTGCTGTAACCCACCCAATAACTGAAGCTTTTCAGGAGCATCTCAGGACTTACAAGTCTTTCATGCCACCTTCTCATAAAAGCAGGGAGGTAACCAAACTCAACCAAGCAGAAAAAAAAAACACAAGCGACCCACAATACAGAGTCACTTCATGAGGCAGAACAATGAGCCACTGTGTTTTGTGAATTTACATTCCTTTTGGCTGGGCTCTCCAACAGTGTGGGCGACTTACATTTCCCCCTCCATTTTGAAGGGCTACTGTGGACAAGGAAACAAAATAAAGACAAATGAAACGTACAGTCAAGCCTAAACCAGCTTATGCAACCACAGTAATATACACCCGCTAAATAGTTGAATATTGCAGAGGATTTCTTTAAACTTAACCATCAACAAGTGCAACTAGATTTAAATTGCTCATACTCGTATAGTATCCAAAATCATTTAATTCAGCCAGCATGAAAAATATTCATAAATGAAATCGCACACAAAAATCTACAAAACATAATTGGTCATTCAATGTAAAGTAAGATCTTAGCATTGAACTGACTTAATTTGACAATAAATTCAGCGCAAGAGTAGTGGTACTATTTTCGGCCGATTAAAAGATCATTATGGACATTGATCTGAATAAGCAGCAGACGGCATTAACAATCAGATGCCAACAGGAAGCTGTTTCAGGGCCCCCATTCCAAAAAAAAAGGAAGCACAAGAAAAGAGTGCCTGAGGGGGTAGTAAAGCCCTATGAGACATCCATCAAAACTTTTACAAGACTATATAAGCCATAAAATGAGTACAATACCTCCCCTTGCCCCCATAATATTTTAGAATTGAATTAAGGAGTAGATTGAATGAGAGCAACACATTCTTCCAACAGCACCAAACACTCGGGAACAGATAAAGCTACTTCTTCCAAATCAGGGACAAAGTCCAGATCTACATTCAATCATTTTGGCAAGGACAGGCCAAGAGTCCCTTTATTTACATGAGTCACTTTTCCAAAAACCACAAAATGAATGAATCAGACATTTATATGGCTAAAAAACTATGTTGGGGAAATAGAGTTCACTCTGACCAATCAGTTATTACAAGCAGTGAATTCAACCAGCTGATGTGATATCGTTCATGTATGTATAGATCTATGTATAGATAGATGTAAAGAAAGAAAGAAAGAATGATAAAATCAGAATCTGAGCCAAATCTACAAGGAGACAGATTTCCACTCAATGCAATAGGTTTCTGGAATCATCAGTCCCAGAGGTTCATGCAAGATCCCTTCTTACTGAATGTAGGAGGGACCAAAGACCACCACAACACTTTCAGCCATTCACCCAATTAAAATAAATAAATGAATAAATAAATGAAAAATGACCATGCATTTGACTATATGCTGATCAGCCACAAACAAGAACATGCCTTTCGGCATGATCATAAACCACTGGTAAAGGCACAGAAAGTGCAACAATTACAGCTTACAGTTGCCTAAACAGGACAGGACAAGTTCCAACATGGAATATACAAGATCACAAACAGTAACCGAGGCTGGTTGCACTCCAACATGACTCATTGTGTCTGCTGACAGTGCTGAGAATAAGTATTTGCTCCTTTCCAATTTCCACCATTTTTGCATATTTGTCACACTTAAGTCTCAGATCAAACTAATTTTAATGTTAAACAAAGATAACATGAGTAAATACAAAATACAGTTTGTCCATGCTGATTTCATGTACTGAAGGCAAACAGAGATTTAACTCCATCTGGCCTTACATGAAAAAGTACTTGCCCCCTTAGTCACCAAATCACCCAATTAAACAAATTTGATTAAAAATTGGGTTCAATTTCACTGGACACACCCTAGCATGATCACTGCTGGTCCTGATGAATCTAAACATGACTTAAATATAACTTGTCTGGCGATGTGAAATAGATTAAAAGCAGCAGATTATGCCACAATCAAAAGAAATTCGAGAACAGATGAGAAACGGTCACCGACATCCATCAGTCTGGAAAGGGATACAAAGCAATTTCTAAGTCTCTGAAATACTTCATTCTTGCGACATCGCAAATGTTGTGTTATACTTCAGTCTCCCAAATTCTGTGTCAGCGATTTCACCAAGCGATTAATGCCAACACAGGCCATACGAACATTATGCAATGCCATCGGAAACCCTATTTGGGCAAAGCTCTCTTACATGATTAAAAAAACGAATTTGCAAATACTGAAAAGCACAAGGAGAGGGCGTCCAAATAAGCCCATTTTTACTGATGATATTCTTGAAATTGACCCACATTTAGAAATGACAGACAAACATAATCTTGGGAATAGCTAGGATTAGATTTAAAGTGAAAGACAACCTTCATCTGAGGTGAACTGCAAATGTAAGAGCTGCCCCTTAGGTGTTACAAAATATGGTTTTGGTCATTTTAAGACAAAGCCGATATCAAAAATAGGCTAAATACTGAAACAAAAAGACTGAAACACTCACTGGAAGAGGTAAGAAAAAGCTCTCACCGAAGACCCGAAATGCACGCTTTCCCGAGTTTTCGGACACCCAACAGCCGAACAAAAAGGCAATTACAACAAATACTCCGCTATATAACCAAACAAACACGACTGTAGTGTTAAATAACCTTTTGCACATACATAGTAATCTGACAATGATTCCAGCAAGGCTAACCACATGAGCTAAAACATGTTCGCTATACATGCTAGCACTGTGTAATGATCAAATCCGCAGCGAACTTCCTTGATCCCAGAACTATAAAAGGAGCTGCATATTATTAGTAATGATAATAACTGAGCTAATGTAAATATCTGCTCAATATAATGAATACAAAACACAACTCGTGTTTTACTTACATATACTTTACAGAAAATAAACTAACAATGAGAGAATTAAAAGGATCATAAACTAAACTCCCGATGTGAGACAACCATGACAAACAGTCAGCGTCACTTTCACAAGACTGCCAAAGCATTCCTCGGCCTCTCATTGGCTAAATCTTGGAGAGATGGAAAGATTGCAGCCTATAGTTTTTTTACTGTTCCGTCACATTCTCATTATTTGAGGCATTGTACAACTTTACAAAAAAAAAATCCAAGTCATTACCCCACTTGGGTAATTCCCTTTACATTGGTTCCGTTCAAGATGAAGGCCTACTTCAAGTAAAAAGAAAAAAGCACCACTTTCAGTTTGATTTCATTAGAATTTGGTGTGCCCTCAAATTGAACTACAGTCTGAATTTCACCGAGAGACACCTTAGCAGTAATGCACAGTGCCTACTGTCACCTTCCTCAGTCTCAAAGGTCAACTTTTGTACTATATGCCTAAATGGCGGCCAATCTATTGAAAGGTTAAAGAGTTGCAGGAGCAGAGCCGTATATAAAAGCACTGTAAGAAATGAGACAGGACTGAAATTCAACAATTCAACCACTCTTCACAGTGATCTTTGCCGAGGCAGTCAGCGTTTTTTCCCCAACTGCAGCAACCACTTGAAATGGGGGGGAAAAAAAATTGAAAGATGCACATGAATCACAGCATCTCCGTTTTTTTCCACATATGCTGCATTATCTGAATTCAGCAATAATTATAACATTTCCCCATATAGTGTGAAGTGCTGCCATATTGTGATCATATTTTTGTCAGCATATTTTCAGTGGGCCTGTATATCATTTCCATACAGCACACCCACGGGGGAAGAACAGGCAGTTATAGTGCTTTACAGACCACTGTTAAAAATGTGAAGCAGCAGGCACTGAGAATCATGAATAAAATCACAATGATTCTTTCAGTTCCCCTCAGAGATTTATCAGCAATTTTATTCTGATTACCATCATTAGCACTAAAACATACGTATCCAACTCATCAAAATTATGCGATAAATTCTCAAGCTAGTCTATTTAAGGGAAAACAATGGAATTACAAACAGAAAGTGAGGATATTTTACAATCCTGTTCCTCCTTGCTGAATACCATTCTGTACAGTTGGACACATCACTTCATCAATTAAAACTCAGCACAGCCCTTTTTACGATGGTCCATGTTCCAGATTAAACTCGGTTGCAGATGGCGAACTCCTTAATCCCGCTCAGTGATGCAGGGCGCCTGCGGTATGCATGCCACACCGGAGCAGAGAAATGCTTGTGGAAAGCAGGCACCAAATGAGAACAATGTCTTCGCTGAGCAAACAAGTTAGCTTTACTGATAATGCAACTTGCACTCTCAGTGAACACCATTTCTCGAGGCTACTATAAGACATGGTAATAGCCGCAGGGAGAACGGCGGGACCAGGGCAGCTTTATAACGAGGGCTTAGTAGTGAAAGCATACTTCCAAAACTACCCCACATACAAATAACTGGACTACAGAACCATCATGGAACAATTCATCTGTTTTTAATGTCCTGCATACACGCTAAATAATAGATTTGAGGAACTTATTGCCACGCAAAACAGGCGAGTCCAATTTTAATGGCCAATATGATTCAAAGACTGCCTGCTCATCGCAATGCACCAAATTAACTAGATTTATGGTTAGTCGAGAGAGGCAATAAAGACGGATAAACAAAATATAGACAATTTACCTCTGACAGTATTTCTGCTCTTGATGACCACTACACATCCTAAAGAACTATCCAAGAATAATCCTCAAAGACAAACTAAAGCACAGCAAACGGAAGATGGTTTACAAACATCACCACACATCAAGTGACGGTTAAAACATGCACTCAGGTCACTTATCTCTGCCTTTGGACCTGTTGCTCAGTATTTAACAAGGCAGTCTTGCTCATAGTTATGGTTCAATACCTGATCAATTTGAAATCTCCTTCGCAGATGTCTACTTCTACTTGATAGACATCCCATTCCACGAGCTCTTCAAGCAATAATGCAATCAACATCTGAAACTTGCTAGCATTCCACAGAGATGAAACAAGTAGCCTACAACCACTATAAACAACCACAAACTCATAGAGGAAAACTAAGTTTAGACTAAATATAGCAAACCATGAAGGCCTTTTTTAATACTGGGAGGACTTCTAACTTCGGATGTCTCAAAAAAAGCGCAACATTCATTCCATTTTATTAACCGTGCGTTGTTTTGACAGTAAAATGGAGGTGTGATCAGTTAACCCGCATTTTGAATGATTTCGTCCAGTATCAATACCACAGAGTAGCCTAAGAGCTATCAATTGGATAAAATGATAAAATGCTTGCAGAAACCACTTCGATAGGCCTTCTTTGTAAATATAGGCAAGTGACCTCAATTTTAATAAATCGCACAGATTTTAAATGAGATGATAACCAGCTAACAACCTTCTCGAAATAACCCGTTTCAGCGGTTCAGTCCAACGCTTCTTTGCACCAACTTGAGGAACTCGGTATTTACATATTTGCACAAGAAGTAAAACAACTATGTTAGTAAACTTCAGCGTCAAGTCAGCACAAAAAAAAGGGTGCAGTCATTTCCCACACGCAATCCCACAAGAAGCCTTTCTATTTGGGAATCGGCCTACTTCTCGTAAAGAAAAACTGAATAGCAACGTTTACATCAACGTTGCATCCACATTGCAAATGACCAAAATAAGCGTGTCTTTATGTCCTTTTAATGGGCTGATATTTGTACAGCACTCTGACAGCAAGCTAGCCGAGCCGCATGTTAAAGCAAGAATGAAAATCAACGATAGCCAGCCCGCTGTAATATGGCAAATGCCATCCGGACACAAATCACTTGAATCCAATAGCAATTCAGGAAAAATAAAGGGGTTTCTACACAGGGGGGAGGCTGCACTCCCTTTGCCTCAACTGCAATGATTTGTCATCTGCGGCGTGACAAACACATTCGCCCCAATAACGTTACATATCAATTAAACTCCAAGTTCCCTCCGACCAAAAAGCATAGTAAAATAAGCCAATCAATTCTGTCGCACAGCGCGATATTTCGACAAGACACAGAATACACGCCCAAAGTTTTTTTTTTTTTTTTTTTGGTAATGTAGCTAAATGAGAGCAAAGAGAGATAAACAAAGTATCCAGCAATATGCTAAGGATCGGCGAAGAACATACAAACAATGCTCTGGTTCTCTACATAAAGTCAAATCAGCTTAAAGGTTGACGATTCGACTCAATTAACATACATCAATAAGCTATTGATGTCCCGCTAGCCAACGAGCTGCGGGGCTACTTGATCACACCTAGAAAACAGGTGTTTCGAGCACACACAAATCATAACTTTCACAGACATCCCGTCCAAAAAAAAATAAAATCTCAATTCCTCCACGAAAACACTTGCCAAAAAAAGGGCGAATGACCATTTCTGCGACCCCCCAAGTTGTTGAATATCTAACTGCCCAGCGTGTACGAGCCACCACCTACTTTTTCCTCCGAGCAAAGTGCCATTCGCCAGCCTACTTCATTTTAAATCAATAACCGACAACCCCGCGCATTTGTTACAACAAAAAGGACCGATTTCATAAATGTGCAGTTATATTCTACCTGTGATTACTGTTGTGCTTGAAATCCGTCCCCGTCTTGGTCCGTTTTCGCTCTGGCCACCCTCGCTGCAGTGTGTTTAAGTGAGTAAATTACTAAGGAGCGAAACTGACACACGTAAGACCCTCCCACATATCGGGAGAAAGACTGCTGGAGATATTTGCGCCCAATCTCTATTGGTTAGGGAGGAGGTGCAGCCGTTGGAATAATTTGGATCTCCTCCCTTTCACGGTTAAAAAATAATGACATCATTGGGACAACAAGGATTGTGGGAGAGAAGAGAGCTGTAGGGTGTTGGCGGGGTGTGGGAGAAATGTGTAGCCTACGGAGGATATCATTTCAAGCCGCATTGACTTTGGCTTTTCGATTGGCGCGAAGTTTCTCTTCATTTGCATATCGATGAGATTAAAAAAAGTTTTTCAATTAGCTACACGGGGAAAATATACAGTTCGCTATTAATTCCCTGAAATTCAAATGAGTCATTTATCGGAGAAAGAATTTTTTTTTTTTTTTTTTTTTTTTGCGATGGAATTATAGCTTTTTAAGGTCAAATTCTGGGATTTTTCGACCACTTTTGTCAAGCAGCAATCAAATATTAGATCCTGTTTACACATATGGAACCCTGCAAATTTCATCTGAAAAGTGCATCAGTAAGAATGTGTAAAGCAGCTTTGTGGTATTTCCATTTTTTCCCATACGCCTAGGCCTATAGAATTTCGAGCCAAAATACAATAGATTTAGGCCTATTAAAGAAAATGCATTCGATGAAAACTTGAAGGGTTATACCACTGCTTTCGCAGTGAAGCTACCCCTAAGTGCTTTGGATGAGAGCATTTTTTTCCCCAGAAAGCTGAAGAGCCGCACCTACGAGGCACTTTGTCAGAGGCATGGTCAGAAGACGTAGGCTTGCAGCAATATATATAAAACACTAATTTAGGAGCACATCACATTTTGTCCTGCAAATTTGATAACTTCTTTTTAATTGAATTTGTTTAGTTTGTAGTCACAAAATGCATTAAAAAAAAAACTAACATCTAGTAATGTTGGAACTTAAATCACTGGTACACTTGACCACTAGTCCAGTTTTGTATTAGCTTACGTGCACACGTCATTATCATTGTTAGCAATATTTCAGATGTTATGAACTGCTCTTACATATTTGGCTCATGCAACGCTCGATTTTTTTTTTTATTTGTCTGTTTTCTAATTTTCAGTCAGCCATGAATCAAAAAAAAAAAAAAAAAAATCCTTGGGAAATCGGGCAGGGGAACTTATGGCTAATAAATGGTACCTTGTTTCCTAGTATTATTCCTGGTATTAGGGCTACAAATTGTGGCACCTTATAGAAACTTTCCAGTGATGAAGAAAAGGCTAACAGGCCTCAAAAAGCATCAAATTCTGTAGCAAATAATAGCAAGTTTGAAAGAGACGCGTACATTTTTGAAATCAGTCAGGAAAGTATTAGTAAGCCGTTTTTAGGCTCGAGGATTCCAAAGGGTCACAGAGGGAGGTATTATCTCTAAGTGGAGCAAATGTAAAACAGTGGTCAGTCTTTTCAGGAATGGCTAGCCGACCAAAATTCCTTCGAGAGCGGCAATGCCACCTCTATGAAGACACAAAACAACCAAACTGGGGCGCCCCGGTGGCACATCGGTCTAAGCGCGCACACCATAAAAGGCTGTGGCCTTCCTGCGGCGACCCAGCTCGATTCCGGCTCGGGTCGTTTGCCGCATGTCTTCCCCATTCTTCTCCCCAACTTTCCTGTCTCCTTCTACTGTGTGACTGTCAAATAAAGGAGAAATTCCCCCAAAAAATTTTCTTTAAAAAGAAAAAACAACCAAGCTGAAGCAGCTGATCTCACAGTTTACTTACCTCACCTGGTTTCTTGGGTCTAAAGTGAACAGTGTGAAGAAAAAACCAGCACACGCTGGGGCCCTCCAGGACCACGGTGTACTGCCTTTGTCTGCAGGGCTTGTTCACCTCTAAAATGATCAGCTCTTGTGATTCCACCATTTGAAAGAGACTGGGCAAAACTTGCATCAATGGAAGAGTCTCAGATAAAGACAAGAGCTAAATCAGAAGAAAGTAAAAGCTCGTCTCACATTTGCCAAAAAACACCTTAAAAACAAACAGGCCTTTGGGGGAAACGATCCTGAGACTGATAATTCAAAACTAGCACTTTTAGGAAAACTCTCCACCAGAAAATCCTGAAGGATCATTTTTGGTCATCAGTCCATGATCTGAAGCTAAAACGCACTTGTGTTATGCAGCTAGAGCAACAATCTGAAACACAAGAGATTATCCATATCTGAATGGCTCAAAAGAAACAAAATTAAGATTTGAGAGACCTGCTTTGAGCCCTGACTTGAACCCTATTGAGTGGAAGGACATTAGCCGGACCATTCATACTCAAAAAACGTTCTACCACAGCAAAATCAAACAAGTTTGCAAGAAGCATGGGACAGAATTTCTCTACAGTGGTGTGAAAGACTGATCTCTAGTTATGCTAAGCATTTGGTTGCAGTTGTTGCTTATAAAGCTGGAACAGTCAGTTATTAAGAATATGGTCCTGTAACTGTCATATGGTTGATCTAAGTGTTCGATGAGAATTTTCCTCCTATAAATGAAATAATCATTCAAATATTGTTTTTGTGATTATTCAAGTTCTCCTTGCTTAGCATTACTTTTTTTTCTGAAGATCTAAAACCAGTTAATGACAAAAATAGAGCAAATCAGGAGAAGTGGGCAAGAACTGTACAACACTGTGCGCCAGAAAATAAGCATAACTTGCAGCTTACATATCTCTGAAATCTGAGGAGTGATTTTAGTTATTCTGTCAAAATCCTTGATAGTGAGTTTGAGTTACCATAGTAATATGGATATGCTGCATGACAGTTCTTGGCTTAGCCTTTTCTGATTGTGTGTTGGCATTTAGCTGCGCATGACACCACTGTACACGATGAATAGTCTTTTTCAGCTTAGCAGTGCAATGCTTATTATTCAGAATATAGCGATGTGTTACATATCAGCTGTTACCTCATCGTAACCCACTCCTATGGTTGTATAACTGTACTGCATGGAAAGCTCGACCCTGGTCAGCCTGCTCCGCTTAACACTTTTCATTCTGGCAAGTTATTTTGATATCGTTCTGACAGTCAGAAGGTGCTTTTTCCCTCCTCCTTGAATCATCCACTCAAATTCCATGCGATTTGATTATTGATTGGAGCCTTTCCAGTAGTTCACTGCAAGGCAAGATACAGAAAATGCGAGGCTCTGAAACATAGTCAGCTTCATTGCAATCTGCAATGGCACGAAGAGCCACAGCATTCAGCTTAGACTGGTGACCTAATGGCACAATGAACATGTGTTCATTGTTGTTTTCCATTCAGATATTTTCCTGGTGAACAATGCCATGCATGGATCAGATGAGAATATTTGCGTGGCATTGAATATACTCGCTTATGTGGTTTGAACAGGCACCTACTGTGAACAGTGCATTTCTCTTTTTATACAAATCACTGGAATTCTCATACTGGCGCAAAAATGCAAGCTCATCTTGATTCCCCTCCTGTCTCACTGCTTTGACTTGTAATCTTTACCTCATTAAACTTATTGACCAGCATATTGGTCCGTAAAATGCAGCTGCTGCATTCAAACCTTTGAAACTTCAGGCCTAGTTTTAATTTTAGTGGAGATCCCAATGTTTCCAACAATCCCAAGTATGTCCAGCTGAATTACAGGGATATGTCTATAAAACGAAGTGCAAGTTCTTGATATTTTCAATTTGATGTACTGTTGTGGCCATAAAAATATGGCGTACTGAGTTTTAATATTTTTCTCAATGTATGATGCTGCATTAGTGAAGTGCTGCAGCCAGCAGATACAGAATGTATGTGTCACATTACCCGGCAATATGAAAAAAAAAAAAGCCTTTTCTGACTCTGAACTCTTAAGAGAAAACTTAAGCGAAAAATTAGAGTTTAAAGGCTTAGATGTCAATGCATCTTCACAAGACTGTTTGCAGAATTTTTTTTTTCTCCCTTTTGGGTAATTCCCATAGAACAACTTTATAACAAGACAGATCTTTTTTCTTTGGAAGAAATATTCATTTAAATGGCTGGCATATCTGCTTCCATTTAACTGCTCGAGACATTTAATCTTGGTCGGGCATTGATGACTTAATGTACTAACTCAAACATAGTACGATCTGATGCAGGTTCTTAAAATCTTAAATCGATGTATCTTTTGACCAGTTGAGTGATAGATTTCTCAGTCCAACCGAAAAATCGAGCGCAAAGTGCAAATGAGGTTAGGTCGGGAAATCGTTATTGAATGGGGGAAATTATTCACACTGCCACATAACGCAGGTAACATGAAGCAACGGACATTTTAAACCTTCTGGATTTGCATCATGCCCCGGACTGACGCCTGATTCAGGATATATTCCCCTTCATCAAATGCAGACTAAGATAGTTGGACTCCAGCCTCAACCTCTCCCTCTACCTTGACCAAGAGTCAGCTTGATAATGAATGGATGGATTTGCATCAGCTCCCTAACCCTGAGAATAACACCGTGCATGATCAATTCTAACGTGAGGGTTATCACTTTCTGTTAATATGTGGCATTAGATTATTTGTTAATTGCTGCTCCTGTTTATGAACAATTTTATAGTTATACTACGTTACACGGTCTGATTTTGTTTGCGCTCCAAGGATACAAGGTATTTGTGTCTTTCCTACTGTCACATTGCAATCCATTGAAAACCAGATTTTGAACATCCCTTGACAGCAAAAACTTTGTTTTGAATTACTTTCTGACAATAAAAAAGTTTGACATGAAGAATGAATCACTAATCTGAACCTTAGCTTTGTATCACAAGGCAACCAGTGTGGCGGTCAGTAAATTTATGTGCCATTTTAGTAATAATAAGAACAATTAAAATAACTAGATAAGTACAATAATACCTGCAATAAACAGGACATTGATAGAGAAGAATCATATATCTTGTATATTGGCATTTAAAAGCTAGTTTTGTGTTTCTTCAGTTGAGTGAGTCTATATCTCAAAGTCATTGTTGACAGATATTTGATATCTGCTCATCTTGTGATATCTACTTCAGATACTGAGACGCTCCAAGCGGCAGTAATAATAATATAGCATATGTTATGACTAATGGGCCTGTCGGACACCTCAGGACGTGGCGGGTTGTTACCATTTAATGGCCTCCTGACAGACAGTCTTTTCTTAGGGGATTCGAAGTGTTCAGATTTAACACCTCTCCTTGGCTGGGGACCATTTTACAGAGCTGGGTTTTACAGCCAGAGCAGGTGAGGTTAAGTGTCTCATTTACAGGTTTACGGTTAATGTCCCACCTGGGACGGGAGCTCATTCCAAATGCTTGTTTCATCCTTCTCTATCCCCTTCTTCCTCACTGAACAGAGAAAACAATTAAGGGCCACCAACAGGACAATACCTTCAATGTTCAGTCAAGGAGCAAGGAGCCAGGAGTTAGGAGTTTCCCAAAGATATCATGTGTGAGGAAACTCAAATTAAGAGGTTTTTTTTTTTTTTTTTTTTTTGGAATATGAACTAATATTGTGTGGAGCCATCTCTCCACAACTGTGACCAACATATTTTCAAACTGATGGCTGAAGCTGCAAAGACAATCTGTTTCCAAAAGACTTCCTTCCCTGCACTTGATTTCACTTCCTTTTTACTTTTCCTTTTGGTGCAAGGAGGCAAGGGAAAGAGGAAGTAGGTGAATATTTGGCTGTTGCAATGGGTGCGAGGGCAGCAGAACAGATAGCATGATAAATGGATGGTTGAATGGTAAAAATGGTAACACATATGTCACAATACACAGTACATTGCACCCTGCTGGGTATTGGGCATTATAGCTGCAGAACAGTCAGTATGCCCACCTCAATTCATGCCCACAGCTGACCATAGACCATAGTGCATGGGAAGGTTGCCTGGACTGATGAGCCCCTTATTCTTTTACATCCTGCACATAGGCCGGGTACGTGAGCATCATTTACCGAGGTCAGACATGGCACCAGAATGCCTGAGTCTAGGCATTCACGTGGAGGTCAATTTGAAGGAACTATTTCCTTGGCACAGTGAGAGCCAATAGCATGTAAGGCTGGTGGTCAAAATGTTTTGGCTCATCTTTGTATAGTGAGAGGACGGAGAGAAATGCGTGGGTTGCTTTTGATCCAGTATGGTGCCCATTGTGAAGATAGTGAATGGGGCATAGGTGGATCGATAAGACTGTGGTCTGGGCTGTGGCCTCATACATCTCCACGCTGTGTCCACAGCATGCCCTGATATCATCCCCCAAACTAAACCTGTTGCCATGGTAGCCTCTGACAGACCCAAACACATCTGCACAAAAACACAAATACACACCTCTGCTTCTTCCACAGTCTCATCCACAACTCTCGAGCAGCCATGATGTATACAGTGCATCACAGGCTACCGTGATACCCTGGTCTAAAACCTAATCTTTATCATCATGTGGAGTAATTCTCATCTGATCCCCGGACACAGTGGTTTCAGTTGAAGATCTATTTACAGCATCGTTCACAGCACGCAGCAGGAGTGGAGTCTCAAGGGCATCATTCATTTATGGAAGGATGGTAACGCAGGGGCTGACCAGGCTTGGGCAGGGTATGGTGCATCTATGGTGCTTTTGTTTTCAGAGTCATTAGTTATTTAACCAAATTGTCCCTTGAATAATAACGCACAGACACACACACACACACACACACACACACACGCATGCACGCACGCCTGCACAGACACACACGCACACACACACACACACACACACACACACACACACCTGATGCATCACATGCATTGACTTGGTAAAAGCTCAGAAAAACATAATATAGTGAGAAAATCCAGGTCTGCTGTTACTCAGTAGTGAAGCTATTAAAAATTGTCCAGTTCTGAGTGCCAGCTCTAATAAAAAATAAATAAAATTAATTAATTAGTCAATAATTACGGTAAGTAAAATTTCCAGTGATTAATGCACTATATAGCCAAAAGTGCGTGGACACTCTCCTGAAATCTCATTGACAGCCATTAGAATCAGACATTTTTTAATTCTAAGTACATGAAATTTCGATTGAACTTGATATGAATCGGTCAGAATCATAGACTGTATGAAAAGATGGACGCAGTACCCGGGTCTGAAAAGTGAGGCTGATGCGGAAATCTCAACAATTTTCATTATATTTAATGGCCAGCAGATGGCGACGTCGGTGGTTGCAGAAAGAAGTTCAATGCTATTGAAGTCTATGAGAAAATGACCCTACTTTGCCACCTGATTTATTATTTCAATAATGATTTTCCACAACACTTTATGGTATCTATCGCAAGTTTCAAGTCTCCTTCGATATATCGTGATGTTCATTTTTGTAAATTATGATCCCAAGTAGACTAGAATAAAGGATAAAGCCAGAATATGCTTTAGAGGCGTGGCTATCCTCTGGTCCTCGTCCAATACGATCAGATCCAGATCCACGTTCCTCCCCCGGATCTTCAATTCACACTCTCGTCCAATAGGAATCACATCCGGTTTCAAAATTACAAAATGGTGCTGTTCAAATTGCCAGAATTGAGGCCTCCTAAATGGTATGCTGAAACCAATGGGTGACGTCATAGTTGCTTCGTCCATCTTTCTATACAGTCAATGGTCAGAATGGGCGAATTTGACAGACTTTCAGTTTTCATCTAAGAACAGTAGTGTCGCCAGAACTGAAAACTGGGTCGGCACAGAACATTCCTTTAAGACAATTATTACTTCTGACGTTCTTATCAGTAATTTTTCCAGATTAATAATACACTGACTGCAAAAACACTCCACACTGTCAGGAGTCGCAAGTTCTCCTTGTTAAGGTAAGACGACAATCATTCATTTCAATGCGCAATTTGGTGCATTTCAATCAGCCTTATTCAAAACTGTGTCAAGGTGTTTCAAATCTTTGTCTTTGGTTTACTTGAAACAATTTAAATGCTCATGAAGGGCAGGTTAGGTCAGCTATTGTGCCAAAAACGGTAGTGTGGAAGTTCCAGAGCAGTTTCACTTTTGTAAAGCATAGACTTACGAAAGAGTAAATTATTTTTCTGAACTGAATTTCGCCTATTATTTAATCTCACTTAGATTGCATTAAGAAAGAAGCTGTGCCTTTACTTGCCAATGGATTATTCTCATTATTGTGTCAATAAAGGACAATGAAAGAGAACTAGTCAGGACTAATAATTGTTGTTAAGGAATCTTCTGTGCTTACCCAATTTTCAGATCTGGCAACACAACTGTTTGAGGGTATTTTTCATTTTCAGTGGAGTCTTCGGTAAATGAGAGAGTGAAGGAGTATACAATGTGCTATAAAATCCTAATGGCAAAACCAATTTGAAATGGAAGAAGAATGTTTGTACTATCAGGCCATACTTCATACAGTTGTTTCCAATATATCACAATGTGCATTTAATTATCATTATTATTATTCAGGACAAGCATGGATATATCTGACAAATTTTGTCTTAAGAGGGTAAATAACTGCTCTAAGCATGAAATGCAGCAAAGTAAGACAGATTGGCAGCTTGTTAAAATCCTATAATTGGAATTACGGGCTGGAACAAAAACCAGCATACACAGTGGGCCCCCAGGACCGATGTTGAAAACCACTTATCTAGATTGTATATCATGAGTCGACGGTAAACACTACAGATAATTATAGTCTCAGCTAAGCTTTTAAACTGTGCCACCTTCAAAACATAAACGAATGGAAATGGATTTGGTTGGATTGCGTGACCTCGTTTTACCCCTCATTCTCACAACAAAGATAAGCTGTGCCATCTAGTGGTTGTAAGACCACATGGCAACTTAAATAATTCAAATGTATTTGCCTGTTGCATAATCTCTTTAAACGATTTTTAAATATGTTTCCCTGAAACCAATCCGGCAGCTTTGCAAAACGTTTCATAGAAATTGCCCAAAGTTTACTGTAACGTAAATTTCGGATCATGAAACCTCACGCACGGTACATGGAACCCTCCCATCCGATTCAGCAATCACTAGAACTATGACATTTCATGCCAGCATTCCCATAATAAATAAATAAATAAATAAATAAATAAATAAATCTCAATTAGATGATTCATGGGGACCATGGGACCTCATAACAAAGCAGTATTTATTTCATATAAACAACCTCACTAAGCAGACACAGACACCAAGAATGTCAATTGCTATGTAATTCAAGCCATCCATCTCTTTTCCATAATGTGATTAAAACATGTCATCTGGTAATAAATGCCTGACTCTGACACAGAAAATCATATTTGAGTCAATGCAAGCAGGGACCATGAATTATTATTCATTTGAAATTCTCTTACAGCAACCATGATTTTTGTGAAAAAACTTTGTATGTATTACAACAGTAAGTAAGACTATGGAACCAACACTGCCATCTTATTATTCTTTATGTTCATGATACTTTGTCGCAAAAATTTGATAATAAGTAAATACATAATAATGGGCTTCCAGATGGCTGATCTTACAAAGAATTCAATGAACCAACCCTTAATTTATTTTTACTGTCTATCTAAAGGACAGAATAAACAAACCTCAAGTGAACACATTTGTTGAATATAAATTCTAGCTCCTGTACAGATAAATGCGTCGAGCACCACTATTTATTGATGATTCATTCTTTGTTATTTTGATCTCGGTGGGGGCTGGCACAATGGCACAGTGGGTAGTGCTGTCAGCCTGCAGCCAGAGGGTCATGAGTTTGAATTTAGTCTGGATTTTTGCATGTTAGTGTGTTTTACTCCAGGTAGTCCAGTTTCCGCCCACAGTCTCAAAACAGGCAAAAACATGCACTGAGACTCTACACTGGCCATAGGTATGAGTTTAGGAGTGAATATGTGTGTGTGCCTTGCGATGTCCGATGTGTGTTTCTGCGTTTTTTGCCTTTTGCCTGCCATTCGCCCAAAGTCAGCTGAGACATGCTCCAGCTTCCCTGCGACCCTGATGAGGAAGATGCTGTTTAGATAATGGATAGATAGGCGGATGGATGGATGAATTGTTCTGTTGGCTGAGCCATTCACTGGCATGAACCAGTTGACTGTAAATTTTTTACATACTGAAGAGGAGACTGAAGGTAAAAAGTCCCGGAAAGAAGCAGGAACTGAAGATGGCTGCAGCGCAGGCCTGGCAGAGCATCACCAGGGAAGATTCCCAGTGACTAGTGATATCTGTGCATCACAGACTTCAAGCAGTCATCGCATTTACCGCATATATGACATAATTTTATAAATGATTACATTACTAAACTGTCCAATATTTTCTGATGAGCGTGAAAAAATGTAGAAATGGTTCTGTCATTTCTAAATGGTGAAAACACTCACAATTTAAAGCTAACATTTTACCATACTGTCAGAGAACCTTTTCAGACTCAAAGTGCAAGAGCACAGAAGCAAAATAAAGAATGCATCACTGTCCAGTGAATAACGGTTTTCACTGTAAATTCTAAGAGGAAATATACTGAACAAAAATATAAACGCCTCATGTCAAATATTGATGCCATATGGAGTTAACAACTCTAAGTGAGCATATGCTGACTTTTACTTGTACAATAGGGATATTTCTCTTGATTTGTGTACCATTTTTTAATCCATCTCTCTGTCAGTGAGCATTTGCTCAGTGATGCAGTGATTTCAATCATTACATGGGTGTGGCATTTCCAGACGGTGATCAGACAGAATGAGCAGTACCCAGACACTCCTTATACTGGGGACAATAAAAGGCCACCCCAAAATGTCAAATTTTGTCAAAGCTCATCATGCCTCAGATGTCTCAGGTCATGCGGGAACGTGCCATTGGCATGCTGGATGCAGGGATGTCCACCAGAGCGGTCTGCATGCAGTTCCTTGAAGCAGAGTACATTCCAGGTCTGGACTGGCCTGCGTATTCGCCGGACATGTCGCCCATAGAGCATCTTTGGGATGTTCTGGATCGACGTGTCCGCGACCGTGTTCCAGTTCCGGATAATGTGCGCCAGCTCCGTGTGGCCCTCCGGGAAGAATGGAATAACATTCCACAGGCCACAATAGACAACCTGATCAACTCCATGCGAAGGAGATGTGTTGCTCTGAGAGACGCAAATGGTGGACACACAAGATTGAACATTCAATTTCTTCAACCTGACCCCCAACGTGTTCAAAGGACTCCTTTGCAGATGCCAATATCAATATGTAATGGACGGTGATCTGAAGATTAGTCGTTAACAAAAATGAATTTTGATTCGCTTCATATATTGCATAACTCTAATGTTAATAAAAACTCAAAAATTTGACATGGGACATTTATATTTTTGTTCAGTGGAGTAGATAATTATAAAAATTAAGCTATTTGGGAAAAGGATGCAATGACACTCAACTTGCACTATATATCCCCAGGGACCCAACTCTTCATCCATGCACACGCGCGCGCTCTCACACAAACACACATAGGCACACACACGCACACACACATGCTTATATACATATGCGGCATGCTCACTCAGATTCGCACACACACGCGCACACCCTCTCATGCTCGCACAATAATACTCATTTGCAAACACTCAAGTGCTCATTCACACACAAACCCAAATACACATAAAACACACTCACATCCTCCCACTTTGGGCTTCCGAGCAACTGTTTACACTGAGTCTGGTAAAGATAATGCCCATGATGTAAACTGCATCAAATTATTCAACCTGCTTATCTGAGGAAATGCATGGCATACAGATAAGAGTCCTGGATCCCCACTGCTATTCCTTATTTTTCAGTTTTTTAAAAAATTTTATTTCATATGGATTTTTTTTTTTCTGATTCCGTAATGTGGCATATAGAAGATGTTTCACAATAGTGCACCGGTTTAGATTACCGCTGAAACATTACACTCATTATACTGGAAGGTGGCAATAAGTTGCCATAATGACGTGGTGAATGTAGTATAATTAACATATATTACATTGTTTAACTTAGCAAATTCAGACTTCCACATCTCTTGCAGAGCTTTTCTCCCATCAGGTGGAACTGATCTTAGCCTCGCATTCCTACTCAGAGATCCTTTATGAGTATAGAACTTACGCATGAATAATCTTTATGAGTACCGACCTTGATTCCTAGACTAATCGGACAACTAGCAGAACAGGAAATAAACCCAAAACCTCCTTTTTTCTTTTAGTCGGTCCACTAAGTATTCTGTAATTCAAATCACCAACTGAAAAAGGCACTGACTGCCCTATAAAATGTCTCCATCAGTGAATCACATTTAAGTTAATTTGCAGAGCTGACCGACGCTGCAGCCGATCTGCGCTACATCCTTTGACTGCAACGCTGAAGGGAATCAAACTGCAGCCACCAGCTAAGTGGGGAAATGAGTGTCATTTCAGCCAGAGCGGGAGACGTTATGAAACTCAAATCACTAATTGATGGAGCCGCAGGCACTTGGAACCGGCTCAGTAATCACAGCTGTGTTTTTACCACACATCAAATACCACTGCCCTCCCGTGGAAGTGTTTCCCCAACCCCCGGACCTCCACCTCCCCCCAACACAACCACCCCCCTAAACCCATTTCCCAATTATAAATGGCTGGCATCATTCACTGATACGCCCTGCCTGTGTAGAGCGTGGAGAAAAGTGGGCAGATGTTGTTTTGCTATAAAAAAGCCAGGAGGGCCCTTCTGCTCTCTGTAAGACACCAGTGTGCCCCCTGCACATCTGCGGCTCGGGCTGGACACGCGCTCGCGCTGACATGGCTTCGCTTGGATATCGACGTGTCCAGTCAAAATTCTGTCAGGATGAGTCTCTGTTACCTGAGGAGACAGACTAAGGAATGTGAATCACCAGTACAGTCTAAATGGAGATATTCCAGGGCTGCCCCGTCACTCTGGAGTAGCTTTTTTATATGTGTTCTCCTACTCGCATTTGCAGTCTCAAAAGTGTTATATGGGCGCTAATGCATAGTCGCATGGTTTCCAATCAGCCAGGACAGCAATCTAAAAAAATAATGTTACCATAGCAGCAGTGAAAGTACTGATAATAGTAGTATTCTTAGTAGTTATAGGTCCAGTTGCTATAATAGCTGCCAATGTTGCAATACCAGTAATAGTGGCAGCGGTGATGGCAGTAGTTGCTATGGTAGCCATAGTTGAGTTAAAAGCAATAGTAGTAGCTAGCTGCAGTTGTAATCCTTGCAGTAACGGTAACAGTTGTCAAAATAGGCGGAAAAGGTAGAAATACTAGCATTGCTATCAGCAATATGATCAGTCTTCAGTATCAGCAATCTACAGGCAGCTGGCAAATGGGCGAGACCCAACCGCCCGTACCCCGAACCCCCGCCCGACTGCGCGCTTCGGCAAGGTGGGGGCCAATAATTCTGCCGTCCGCGAGTCGTCAGGAGCATCTCCAAACAGATGGCTGCACCAGGGGAGCTGCTGAGTATGTTTTAACTGCCACCATTCATTTTCCGAAAGGGGAGCTTCATCTTCGGCAAGTGCACTCCAGTCTCTATCATCACTCCTCAAACTCAGCTTAACTGAACCATTCCTCACAGACATAAACTGGCAGCAGCATATCTGTACTGCACACACAGCAGCTATAACAGAACCAAAGTCCCTCATTGGATTCATATCACTTCAATGATTTCCCACTCATATCCAGCAATGATATTGTCTTCCTATTCAAGTTGATGTGCTTCTTCATTCGTTCTTTATGGCACCTCTGGGCTACCTTAGGCCTAACACTCAGCGTATTGGTCACGACTGTGACTGTTTGTACGTATGCATGGGTGTATCTGTAAGTGAGTGCTGATACTCTATGTGCACACAGTTGGCCACTCGGATGTGCTGTAACGAAACACATCCATAATTCAGTACAATGAATGTCCTTGCCCAGTGATTGTTTATGCACTTCAGCGCTTAAAAAACAGGACTGGATGTATTCTCAATTTAAATGTATTTTCATGTGTTTACATATATTTACTGTACATAGAGGAAGAATTTCCATGTTAATGTGAAGGTGCATGCATTATGGCCTGCAAGTGTAAATACTGCGTAATTTTCCACACCTCAGTCCATAATTCTAAGTGTATTTTCCCCTGACAGAGCTTACTTACAACAGCAGAGGACGAGGTGATCAAGTCCACTCTGATATCTCCAAACACTATAAGCAGTGAAGTAAAGTGGTGTATGGACCACGATTTACGAGGCAAGCCAAAGGCAAACAGTTAACCTTCGCTTGACATATCCGCTCGCTGTACCTTCGGTCAAGATTAGGACCGTATTGGATGCTGTCAGTTTGATTTTATTTGGCCCTTATACGGCTTCACCTTCTGAAAGCATCTCTGTAACAGCACTTTCTCCACGGCTGGCAAAAATCAGAGGAAGCCCTTCATCTCGCAGTCTCCAGCACTCCTCTCAGTTGTAACTGAACTGTGTTTACAGATAAAGGCTTTGGCCCGAGACCATTTTTATTTCTTCATTACTTGCTGAAGTTCTTTGCCTCGTGGAGGCAATGTAGCATCAAAAGTAAAACCCAGGGGTGTGCAAAAAAAAATATAATAGATGAGGTGAGTTAAATTTGTAGCTGAAAATGAATCGCTGCATTAGGTCCTGAGGAACAACAAAAACCGTGCATCCGGACCGGGATGATCTGAATCCTGATTTGGAGTGGGGTGATGATTTGAGTAACAGGAGTTTCACCATTTTTATTATTTGCAACACAAGGGAAGAGAAATATTATGAATGTGAGAGATGACTTTTCAGTTAAATATCAAATAAATGCTGTTGAATGGAAAAAAAGAAGTAAAAGGAGAGATTAAAATGTCCTGATCGAGAACTAACTTTCAAACATGACCCATAAAAACCATCTCTGACTCACATTCACCACGAACCAAAAAGACTATCAGGGCTTTTTGCTAACTTTTGTTTCAAAGAAGTATGTGTGCTTCTACAAAAAAAAAAAAAAAAATACAAGATGCACTCCCAAATTGTTTTTCCAGTTAGCATACATCGATTTAGAGTAGCAAATGCTCCTACAATGGTAGCACTCTCGAGCCCTGGCTACCTTGAAAGGCTTCTCGATTTAATATTTTCCTTCTATTGTATTTGCATCAATTCAATATTTTCAGGCTGAGTGTGTGTGTGCGCGCATGCGCATGTGTGTGGGGACCGTTCCCACAAGCGATGGAATGCAAAATTTTTTCATCATAATGGGGGCAGTTTTGGTCCCCACAATCTAAGTGAGCCATTTTAAGGTTAAGGGTTTTGGTTAGGGAGAGGTATTGGTTAGGGTTAGGGTTAGGAAATGGCACAAAACTGCAAAACATGAAAACACTGTGCGTGTGTGTGTGTGTGTGTGTGTGTGTGTGTGTGTGTGTGTGTGTATGTGTGTGTGTGAGTGTATTTGCATATATGCTGAATGAGCTTGAGTGTGAGGAAGCTCCTCTTGGTTCCTGAGTAGCTGGCTATCTCTCGCGCCAGAGTACAGTTGCACTGAGTCTCAGGGGAGTGACTCCTCAGTGTTAGAGCCTCTAATCACCTCACTTCCCTCCTGCTCCTGCAATAGCAGGAACTCCTGGGAGCTGTCATTGCCCTTTCCAAGGTCCTGTCGTCCCTCAGCTCCAGGCTCAACCATCTCTAGTATAAGGTTATAGTGCACACGCTCCGCCACTTTTGGGGCAGAGAGCTAGGAATTCCCCAAATTGTCAACTGTTCAGTCCAGTTCAGTTCAGTTTCATGGTCACATCCATTATACACCGTCCAGCATATGCAGAAGTGAGATACCGTTTCTCCACAGAATTTAATGCTCAGTAGATAGATTTAATAGATTATAGAGCTTTAAAGGTAAAATAAATATCCTAATACTCTAAAAAATCATAATGCTTTAAAAAAAGTTCTCAAAGAAAGAATAAGAGAGTCATTAAAACACATTAAAAAAACATAAAACATTGTGGCAAATCAGGGGGCAGCATTGGTGTGGTAAAGTGCATAAATAATAATAAAAAGTAATAAAAAATACTAGTAACACAACTTTTTCGTCAATGTAATAAGGAGTTTATGTTGACACATATAACACATAATTTGGTATCAAAATTTAAGCAACACATTAAACAAAACGAATATCAATAAATCATGTGACAACCGAGCCACATTGTACACCAGTAACGAAAAACAGAAAGACAATAACAAACACAAATTCACAAAGTCAGTAACGGGTATGTCCTCCGTTTGCCTCACGTACAGCACCTGCTCCTCATTGACGCTATCAGACGTCTGATGGTGGCTTGTGGAATGTTGTTCCACTCCTCAATTAGCACCTGGCGCAACTGGCGTACTGTTGCGGGCCGTGGTACGCGGGTCCAGATCGCTCGATCCAAAATGTCCCACAAGTGTTCTATCGGCGATAGATCCGGCGAAAACGCTGGCCACGGTAGAACCTGGACACCTTCTGCCTGGAGAAACTCGGTGCACACACGTGCGACATGTGGTCGAGCATTATCCTGCTGAAGCGTCAGCCTGTGACGTCTTAGGAAGGGCACAGCAATCGGACGAAGAATTTCATCGCAATAACGGATGACATTGAGGTTTCCTTCCACAAACTGAAGCTCAGTTTGATGTGTAGAGGAGATACCACCCCAGACCATCATGCTTGGACCTCCCCAGTGATCTCGTTCAAGTACGCATGCGTCAGCATAGCGGTCTCCATTTCTGCGCCATACACGTGACCTCCCGTCTGCGCCAGACAATGCAAACCGAGATTCATCCGTAAAAAGGACCCCAGACCTGTCAGCAATAGTCCAGCGTCTGTGTTTTGTGACCCAGCGACGATGAGCCTCTCTCCTCTGGGCGGTTAGCACCAAACCACGGTACGGCCTACATGCACGGAGATTGACACTTCGGAGTCTGTTGCGGACCGTCTGATCACTCAGTCGGTTGTTATACATGCCAGGAGTCTCATTCGCAGTGCTTGTTGCCGATCTGAAGCAAGTGCAGCGTCCGGATACGACGATTGGTAGCTGGGGTGGTAACACGTGGTCTTCCGGATCTGGGACGATCATCAGTCCGCCTGGTGTCATTCAGGCGAGTCTGGAGACAGCTTATTGTCGTTGGGTGGCCACCAAATTGCCGGGCGACTTGGTTCACGCGACTTCCGGCCTGCAACATCCCAATTGCTCGTTCTCGTTGAACTGCTGTCAGTCGTGGCATGGCTGCACATTCTGAATTTTAGCAATTTTCGCTGGACTTTTATAGGCCCCCATGAGTACAACAATTACACACCTTAAATGGGAGCTCCACAACATGTTAAAAACTCGAACTCGGGACCAGGTGAGATTTGGTTACACATGATTGCAGTCGCCAATACAAAAGATTTGAGTACTAACAGGGCCGTATTCAATTTGTCCCACATACAGTACAAAAACCAGCTGGTAAAATTGAATTTTGAATGGCTAGAATAAATGAGAACTCACATTTCATGACTGCGTTTCTTTGTTTGGTCAGTCTATAAAATATCCCTGAGTGCAGTTTGCATGTGCATTGTCACCTGTCACCATTTCTTGCATGGCTGTTTTTCTCTCTCTCTCTCTCTCTCTCTCTCTCTCTCTCTCACACACACACACACACAAAATGGGCAGAACAACTCAAGAGTCACTTACCAATAGTTATGCTGCTCTATCAGGGAACTTAAGCTGCCAAATGTTCCCATTGTAGGTAAGACAGATACACTATCAGGAGTCCAATCCATATATTAAGGTTGGGTGACAGTCAGGTAGACCCATTCCTATGTCATAGAATTTAGGGTTTCTAATATATACCATCATTCATGGTGTGAAACTTCCACTGTTTGTTGTGGTGAATGAGAGTCCCTCAACCTTGAGGCAGCAAAGCCCAGTTCCATTACCCAGGTCTGTGGTTTATGAGGCCATACGCTCCCTAATAAAAGCTGAAAGCAGTAAAGTGGCACCATCACTGGCTGGCAGGAGGGATACATTAGCACTAACGAGACGCTAGAATTAAAAATACCTACCTGTTGGACCTCCATTTGGGAACCATCGGTCAATTCCCAGCATGGAAGCACTTATTGGACAGCCACCGGTATCGCCTAATGGTCCTCCAGCTTTTTACAAATTGGCAATACAACAATCCACTTGCAGCATCACAATTCACAAACTATTTCTATCTGGTAATGCCAATTTTAATGCTTTGGTGCAATGACTTGAAACAGCCTAACAAAACAATGCTGTAAAAAAGTATTTTCCCCCTTCCCAATTTCTTCCATTTTTGCTGATTTGTCATAATGAAATGCTTCAGATCATTCAACTAATTTTAAGATAAGACTAGGACAATGGGAGTAAACACAGAATGCAGCCTTTAAATGATCATTGTATTATAGTCATTCAAAAGTATATCATGCAGGTGAAAAAAAAAAAAAAAATTGCCCACCTAAACCTAATAATTGGTTGCGCCATTCTTAGCGGCAGCAACTGCAATCAACTGTGCACGATAACTGGCAATAAGCATTTACATTACTGTAGAGGCCCAGTCTTTTGGCCCAGTCTTCTCGGCAGGGTCATTTTAATTTAACATTTAATTTAAGTTTTGAGCATGACCTGCCTGTTTCAGAGAATGCCTCAATATCTCAATCGAAATCAATTCAGGACTTTGACCAGACCACTTCAAAACCTTCATTTTGTTTCTTCTGAGCCACACAGAGGTGGACTTGTTCTGTGCTTCAGGTCATTGTGTGCTGCATAACCCAGCAGCACTTTAGGTCACAAACTGATGGCCGGACATGCGACTTCCGGATTTTCTGGTATAAAGCAGAATTCATGGTTCCATCAATTATGCCAGGTCACCTAGATCCTGAAGCAGCAAAGCAGCCCCAAACCATCACACTACCATCTACGAGTTTGACTGTTGGTATGATGTCCTTATTGTGGAACGCTGGGGTGGCTTTACCATATAACAGGACCCGTGTCTTCCAAAAAGTTCTACTTCGGAATCATCAGTCAACAGAATGCTATCCCTAAGGTCTTGGGGGTCATCAATGTTTTTTGAGACAAGTGAGATGAGCTTTTGTATTCTGTCTTGATCAAGAGTGATTTCCACCTGGCAGCTCTCCAATAGATGCCATTTTTGCCCAGTCTCTTTCTTATAGTGGATTCATGAACACTGACCTTAACTAAAGCAAGTACGGTCTGCAGTTGTTTCGATGTTAGTCTGGGTTCTTTTGTGACCTCTTGGATGAGTCATTGCTGTGCTCTTGAAGGAAATTCGGTGGGCCACTCACTCCTGGGAAGGTTCGTCACTCTTCTGGGTTTTCCTCATTTGTAGATAATAGTCCTTGCCATGGTTGTTGGAGTCCCAGAGCATTATAATTTGTTTTGTAACCCTTTCCAGACTGATAGATGTCAGGAACGTCATTTGTCATCTGCTCTTGAATTTATTTAGATCGCAGCATCATCTGCTGCTTTTTGCATATTTCACATTGCCAGACAGGTTCTTTTTAAGTGATGTTTATTTTCAACATGGCTGACAGCATTCAGCTTTTTTTTTTTTTTTTTTTTAATGAAATTGACCTCAATTTCAAATTAAATCTGTTTAGGTTGGTTTAGTGACTAAGGGGGCAATAGCTTCTTTTACATGAGGCCAGGTAATGTTGGATGGCATTTTTTCCTTTAATAAATAAAATTATCAGTTAAAGAGTGCATTTTATGTATACTCAGGTTATCATTGTCTAATATTAAAATCAGTTTGATGATCTGAAACATTTAAGTGTGACACGTAAAAATTTAAGAAATTGGGAAGGGGAAAATCCTTTTTCACAGCACAGCACTTCTCCACTGCTTGTCTTCATATTTATATGTAACCTTGTTCCAGACTTGATGGTTCATTTCTGTCATTGTCCTTCAGTTCTTCATTGAAGACTACATGAATGGTGACTTGTTTTTACTTCATTTGAAATTGCTGCCTAACCTGAACAACTGGGGCCTAATTGGAATTTCACAGAAACTTGCAATTATTTACAAAAGCTGTTACAATACTTTTCCAACTGCATCCTTTATCTTGTATGCACTTTAATCAATGAGCAAAGCAAGATTTGTGCACAATGACAAAATATTCTCTATGTTACGCATATTTTGTAATTCATTCCCAGCTCCAATGTTTCTGAGGATTCTTACACAATATGAAATATTTTTGCAACACATGCTCCCTTCCTATTCAACAGTGGCATATTATACAATTTGAAATGGGTTTCTGAGGCAGACTCTTGTATTTCATCATTTATTCAAGAGAGACAGACTACACAGTCCTTGCTGACAGAGGTCTTTTCTTTACTCCACTGTCACTTTTTTGACACATTTTTGACTGATTGCCTAAGCCTAATGCTGACTACTTGCACAGACTACTGTCAAGAAATGGAAACGCCATTCACCATCCCTGAGAACACTGTTGAGCAATGTGAAGGAGAAAATGAGGGATTTGTTCTGGAAAAAGTGATCTTGCAGAAGATGGCCGTCAGGGAAGTTAAAAACAAACTACGTCATTTACACAGCTTGTATGTAACGTGAGATACTCATGCCACATATCTTCGGAAAGCTAAGATTCTTGTGATTCAATTGATGCCAACCATTTCAAAATATAATCATCACAGCAGCTTTAATCAACGCCTGTGTCACAGCTTCATGCTGTGGTCCCATTGTGTTTTTTCAGCAAATAAGTCCAAGCTACACTCATCTGCAGGCATCTGTTTGCAAAAAAAAAAAATTCAGGCGAGAATAAAAACCTTCTACTTCAGTGTGTTCCAACTTAGATTACTCAATGACAGTAGCACTTACAGTGATTCTTTCAGTTGGGGAAAAAACTTCAGAGTGTTTCCTTTCAAAAGAGACCAAAACCATCCACATTCTCCAAATGGTTCAAGAACAGCTTTCAATTTACTTTGGGTATGCCTTGGATAGGCATTTTTTACCGGACTGTTAAAGGGTTAACACCAGGTGCATTTTTTGATCCAGATGGGAGCATTTGGAGCACTCAGTAAGAGGGATAAAAATGCAACCAATATATTTCCAGATTTATGGGCACTTCAACACAATCTACCTGACTTCAGGGGACATAATAGCACTGTTCCCACATGGCAAGAAGTAGATGGGTTCAAATCTGCCCTGGGGCCTCATTTTTTGTGAAGTTTGCACGTTCCTTCCCGCATTTGTGTGAATTTTTTCTGGGCACTCCTATTTCCTCCCACAGTTCAAAAATGTGTATGCTAGGTTAATTGGAGACTGTGCATTGCCCATAGGCATGAATGTGTGAGTGAATAGTGTGTGTGTCGTGCGTTCCCATCAACTCAACCAGCTGATTTTCTTGACTAGTCCAACCTCTGGTTTGAAGGGCTGTTTTATTTAGCAAATCCAGGAGGTTGGAACTAAATACTTGGGAGGACTTTTACTTTCTGAACCTGGATTGTCCACCTCTGTGAACAACCCAGGAATGAGTGTGTGAGAGTATGGTGGGCGAGACGTGGAATGGATTGGTGAGCTGTCCAGGATGCGTTCCTTCCTTTCACCCATAGTCACTTGGGATAGGCTTCAGCTGCACTGCAGCCCTAATGGGGAAGAAAGGATTTAGACAATGGATGGCTGAATAACACCCATCATACTTGGCCATGATGCATACTAAAATATGCTATTAGTCTGAGTTAAAGTAATCCACAATCATGTCAGCGGTTAATTGGAAATCCGAGTTTAAAAATTTGCTGCACACGGAATCGCTGTGATATCAGTGGTGGCGCAATGGTTAGCACTGCTGCCTCAAAGCAAGAAGGCTGGGGTTTGAATCTGGCCTTTCTGTGTGGAGGTTGCATTTTAAAACCTAAACCTGCAAAGGTAATTTGTGATTTTCACAGACTAGTTTGCAGAGTATTTTTCCCTAATGCCTTTGGCCCTATTTAGAAAACTTATACACAGAGGGCAAACACAAGTGCTAATGGTATTGCAAATCAAAACTGGGCATGTCTCACTCCATTCTGTTAATTTTGTGACAGGAGGTGGTAAAGCAACTGTGGCACTGTCGTAAAAAAGGTTGGGCCAAGAGGAATGAATCTCCTTAAGGCGTGGTGAGGGTTTGGTTCCATTAAGGCTAATCAGATTAGCCGTTGTCATTCCCTTTAAAGCCAGAGCGTTAATGCCATAGCAAACGGGCAATTATGTCTGGTGATGAAAAAGCACCTGTCTTGCCTTACCACTGGCTTCAGTACCCTGAGAACTGAGCTAGAATGTAATATTGTTTAGAAGTATTTGAGTAAATAAAGGTCAATTCACCAGGTAATGCATTTTGTATGAAAAGATGAAGGTGATTCAAACTGTATACAAAACGGCATTTGTGGTATTCAAACACGAGGGAGGCTGAGGTGAATTATTTGTATTTCTCCCACTCAAAGAAAATATTCATATGTATAAAAATACCCCCTCACCATGTCCTTCATATTAGAACCTAACACCATTTTGAAGTCATTATTTACAGGGTGCATAGTGAAAAAGGAAATGGAAAGCAAACGGTATGCATTAATTTGCAATCAGCCTTGTTGGGTGCAATTCAGTGCCATGCAACTTCCATAGGAGGACAGCATTTGCGTTAAAATATGGTTTGTGTGAGTCAAATCTCAAACAAGGTCTGTGACACGAAAACTGCACAGCCTCCTTTTCATTTGTCCCAAGCCCTTGAGATGCTGACGCTTTCATTTTAGAGCAGGAGACTTCTAAACTGGGTGAAGGCAATAAATATGCAGTTTGTAACGGGCAAAAGTGTGCGTATCATCACAGCCGCATGTGTTTCCATTTGTAAAGGCACGAAAATAGAACCCCATATCTTTCACTTTATACCAAGGCCCACGGCTGGTTTCAGTCTCATACTGTCACATGAGTGATAAATCCTGCCCCTTATGCCAGTGTTCATGCCTGCCCAGGGGTCTGACTGAGCTCTAATCAGCAAGTAAGGAAAATATTACAGCTTAGTCATTTCATTCATCTGTGACAAATTTTAAGGACATATCTCATCCTAGCACATTAAACACAGGATGCTAACATCATATGGCTCAATGAAGAAAACCTCCAGAGGAAGAGAAAACTTTTTTTGTGGATGAGACTTTATAGCATTTGATTTTGTGTGTGAGAGAATTTAACCCATACACATTCAAAGTACTTTCAAATATTCTGTTTATTCATGAAATGGAAAGATCTGAGACTTTTACTTTGCCAGTTTGCACGATAAATAATGCATTTCCATCAAACAGTTATTACCACATCAGTGTTCATCAATCTCCTCTGTGCCACGCACACATACTGTAAATTTGGTGAAGATGCTAGAAGCTAGTTCTGAGTGAAATAAAGTAAGAGAGTGGATGTGTTGAGACTAACAAGATGAGTATTGTGCATTAGCCTGGAATCCATCCGTATCAAGCTTTGGTCGCTCCCAACGGTCACTTGCTTGTACGTCTGGCCTCACTCGGTAGGCCATCGTTTGACTTTCAAATATTCGCACAAAATCCATGCGAGATCTGTGATTGGCTCACAGTCGCAAGGGTGGCCCCCTTCCCCCTTTAGACAGACTTATAAATAAATAAAAATATCACAGTTCTGCCTTCAACGGAAGTCCCGCCTCCCCTCATGGTTTATAGGAGTATTCATCTGAGTGGCAGCAGAGTCTCTGGGCAATGAACGAGCTGGGAGGCGGGACTTCCGTTGAATGTGCGAGCTTACTTGAAGCATTACTGTGGTATTTTATTATTTTTAGCGAAAAATAACCACGTTTCTAGAGTTCTGAGGATACGAGTGGACAAAGCTGACTTGGATTATACTGGACGATGCGTTGGACGATGGTTTGAAAGTTTGTCAACGGACGTTTTGTGGAGTTTGCCCATTGCTACTGCGTGACCCCATTTGCTTCCAGCAAAAAAGGAATTTGGATAATTTTTCAAAACTCTCCAGTGGCCATAAAGTTGCGCCAGGTGAAGAACAACTTCGTCCGTTCAAGACATCTAATGGTGAGTAATTGATATACAAATTATAGTTTTTGGGTGGAGTATCACTTTAATCTAGCTGATGCAATCATGCCCTTCGAGCTGTAGCTAATGCCAATTACCGTGAAATACGTTATGTAATTTGAGTGTTATTTAATTTAGCCTTTATTATGCCGGGGAATCCCACTGAAATAAACAAAATGCAGATATGGCCAAATATTATCCTGTTCAAAACCTAACAACCACTCCAAGAGTAAACTCAAGCAAACCACAATCTAATTTTTAAGCTCATGTCAGCGCACATGGAAAGAATCTATATGAACATATACGCGCAAATATGTAACCTATATGCAGCATATATGCGCATATTTGCCGCATTTAGGCCAAATTCAGGTACATATATGTGCTTATAGAGGGCATATAGGTCTCCTATATAGCTCATATACCCAGTGGCAGGTTCTGTTTGTCATACATATTGTATAGCTCATATCTCACTTTTGCAACTGTCATACATGATGCCTAGCTCATATTTTTATTCTCAAGGTAATATCTGCATATTAGTTCAAAGTCCCTTACAGAAATAACAAGAATTTCACGCAATAACTTATTAATTGCATACGAACATGTGAAATTGGCATCACATTTGATCCTAAATAAATGTTGACATGTGACAACGGCATGTTATGTGTAAACCAGTCATTATTAACTATGGCAAGTGAGAGGAGACAAAAAGCTATGATATCAACACAAATATCTAATACTATTTGTTACATTTTTTTCCTGAAACATTTACAATAACAAGGTCATCAATTCTTTCTTGACCATACTTATTTCCATTCTATGAAGATTGAGTTGTGTATTGTGGAAGAGAAGGAAATGTATAAAAACAAAATGGTTTGATTATGTTTATTTCATCAATTAAGCATTTTTTCAAGTTTAAGTCACTGCCAGATTCACCACATTAGATAAAATTGGATTCACATCATTACAGCTCATACACATCCACTGAAAGGTTATACACCACACTGTTACATCCACCAAATGCAATGTTTTCTATCTTGTCTGTAATGCAGTTTCTAGATGAATATGTCTCAGAGGTCCTTAGTCTAAATGTAGCAAAATAAAACAAAAATAAAATAAAAGTACACAGAAGAACATACATTCAAGTAAACATGCCTTTCAAAAGTCATTTTCATCCCCACATCTATTTGAGCATTTCACTGTGGTTAATGAATCTGAAGACAAAGTCTACATTTCTGTTCACAGTTTTAATGAACAGACACTTGTCTTTTATTTGAGATGCTTGTATAGCAACTAAAGGTCCCAGACTTTTTCCTACAGGGATGAAATAACAAGGATTCTTAAATTCCCACAAGGAAAGGACGTATATAAACATATAGGTTTTAATCTCCGCCTTGTATCAACCAGCAGTGGTCGGCAGCTCTTTTCAGAAGTAGCGCACAATTGGCCAATGCGCTACAGGGATGCAAATTGCAAAGAGCCTGCTGGGAAGGGTTATGTAGATTAGAGTTCCCCTAGGCGCGTCCTGTTGGCTTGACGGGTGCTTATATATAAGATTCTCACTAGCACATTATGCAGCCATCTTCCGCTCTTATTTTAAGCTTGCGAAGCTTCGCCCAGCCAATGTAAGAAGAGCAATTGCTAACAGTCGCGGGCTGTGCACATTCTCCTGAATTGTCAACAAGTGGCCGCATGTGCGAATAACCCGAAGAACTGGTACATAGTTCCCTAATTGGATATCCCAGCTTTGGGTGGAATTGGAAATGCTAAATGAAAAAAAAAAAAGTGGGACTTTTAATTGGCTGTTTTCATATATTATAGGTACATATACTGGACAAGGAAAATTAGGGATCACCCCAATTTTCGAATTTGAAATATTTGATAGTTCAAATTATGTTCCATATCATATTTCAATATTAAAAATCAGAGTGATCCCTAACTTTCTTTGTCCAGTATATATGTGCACATAGGTACATATATGTACCTATAATATATGAAAACGGCCAATTTTATGTATGTTGCATATATGCGAAACCTATATCTGGCCCTATATTAAAACCTATATGTTTATATAGGTTCTTTCCATGTGGGAAATAACATTCACGAATGCCGTTGCTGGCCAGCTAACTCATATTCGCTTGGTGGTTCTCGCCAAGAGCAGAAAATATGAATATTCATATATTCACTTCATTAGTGACATAAGGGCCAAACGCTGGCTATACGACTGAGGCCAGACTGATAAGTCAGTGACCGTTGGGAGCGACCAGCACTTTATTAGTATGGATTCCAGGCTAATTGTGCATGACTAGTGGCCAATAAACAATTTCCGAATCCCTATCAGGTGTCTTCATAAGATGCACGTCCCTGAGTAAGTAAGGGTGTGTGTGTGAGTTTGTGTGTGTGTGTGTGTGTGTGTGTGTGAGTGTGGGGGGGCAGGTTTTTATACACTGATGGGATTCAAAAGACCCAACAAGGATAGCAATATCTGAAAAAAACAAGTATAAAGCTTCTTTATGGATTTGTAGCTCCACGAGGTTAGGCCAGCCGGGGGCAGTCCCGTCCAATAGGCAAAGTCCCTCAAGGCCTGATATACATAAGGGGGGGTCCCAGCTATATGGGATGGTCAGGTCCAGTGTGCCCAAGCCCGTCCCCCTGAGGAAGGGGGTGACATTATGCCTAGCAAAGGCCCCAGTGACCCTCATCGCCTGCCCAATATTCCGGAAAAGGGCAGCCAGACCCTGTACTATAATAACTTTTACAATTACTGGGACCCCCCTGGCCCCTACTCCTGTCCTCCCTGAGGAGGGTAGCCTAGCTAAGCATTTTCATATTACTCCCCCAAAGTGAAAGGCCAACCTAGTAATTTTTTTACTGATGGGCCTGTTTGAGGGATAACCCTCCCCACGTAAAGAAGAATGGGAAAGACTATAGCCTAAAGAACAGGATCTTACCCGCCACGGTCAAGGGCTGCATGTTCCAGCACAGGATCTTATTTTGGCATGACTGAGGGCTTCCTTTCAGCTCACGTCTCCTCCTCCATCAGCCTGGAAGGTTACCCCCGCCCCCCCGCCGAGCTTGATGGTATTTCAACATACAAGGAAGGAAACAGTTAATGACTCACTCCAATGAGGAGACAGAAACTCTTCACTCTTGTCCCTATTGACTAAGGCACTAGTGGCTTCGCAGAGGTCATCCAACACCCTTGATGAGGAGTTGGGATTTCGGTTGCTGGACCAAGGAGAGGATTACATATTAAATGGTGGAGCCGTCCCCCCTTTCCTCAATAGTTGACATTTGATCCTTCATGACTATACTGTAGGTGCTTTCGGCTGATGCAGTCGACTGCAGATGGCTTAGTTTTCTTGTTGGGTCGTGAGTAAATTACAGAGCAGGACGGAAAATGGCTGTAAGCCAAAATGTCCAACTGGCTCGGACGTCTGGTCGCATGATGTTTGTGTGATGATCTCGTGCGCCACTGAACTCTCTCCAGATTAAGGTGGATATTCAGGCGGCTCCACAGAAGCAGCTGTAGTAGTCTGGTTGATCATTTGGTCCACCCTCATTGACCAGGCGCTTGAACCCTGAAAAACTTGTGCTGATTGACTTAGCTTTTATCGCCTTTGACTATTAAACTGCTTGTCTTACAGAGTTGGGGATTGGGTTGTTTGAAATGTTAGCATCATTCTAATGATAACAGTTTGGCTTTGTCAAGCCATTTTAAGGTTTTTCCACAAACTCTACATTCTTGCTAATTGTTCAATATCTGAATTGGTTATATAACCCCAATTACACTGAATATTTTACTTTGTGGAATTTACAAAAACATGTTGCTATTCTGAGAAGACCTCTCCGCACCACACAGTCTCTGGTCCATGACTTTCCCTCTTGTGAACCTTGGAAAGAAAACACAAACATTCAATAATACTCAATCAAAGCAAATTTGAGCCTGCGTTAATCAAGTGCTCTAATTACTGACAGTAAAAAACGAGCAGCGACATCAGTGCACATCGATTACCAGGCTTTGAAAACACGATGACAGCTGACTAAGCCTGCACTGTGGGTGGTTTTAATTGAGATTCTAATAACTCCTCCATCTTTGACAGGGCAGGACACATAACCATACTGTGATATTTAAACTGTCTCAGCGTGATCCATTATCCGCGCCGCATTTCCTGCCTGCCTTGCTGACTGAGCGGCATCTCATCTGAAAAAGACATTCAACGGCTCCATGAACATTTGCTTGGAGCAGTTCAGCTAATTCAGTCCAGTCAATAGAATCTGGTTATTTTGCCATGAAAGAAGTACTGATTCTAAACAAATGTTACAACTGCTAAACAAGTACATTTAAAGAGCTCTTACACAGAAAATAAAATAAAAAAAATGAATTGAAACCACAGGCCAATATGGCATCAGGAAGGGAGCAAAGATTCGGCCCTCTAATGATCAGTATCAGGTTTTACACATAGGCAGGGAGGAAATAACAGCGAGGTTGAATTGCTCCAAATGTCACCACTTGCTCAACCAGGTAAGCTGGATATTGAGGTTTCGCTCCTAAGTTTAAGATAACATTCTTCCAGTAAATTGTTTGAAGTTGTTTCAGGCATGGTTCTCAACACTGACTTTAGTTTGTCCCGGATTTGTGGGTGATTTTGGATATTGTTCCGGAATCATCTTATCATGTTTTTTCTGTCTGTTTACTATATAGCGCAGTGCTCACCACAGCTGTGCATCACACCAGCAAAGATTTTATATTTTTTGCTAATTTCTAGTACTGTATGTAAATTCATTGAAACAGTCATTTACGGTGAACTACTGTAGAGACTCCGTGTGATGGTCGTGCCCTGCAGTCCCTCCCCCCTCCTGCTGTCTGCACCTCCACTTCAACGAGCCACACCTGTTGCTCGTTGAGGTGGAGGTGCAGGCAAGAGTATTTAAGCACTGCACTGCCAGTTTGGCAGTGCAGCTGCATTCTGTGTCTGCAGCCCTGATGTGATGTTTTTGCCGCTGCTCCTCTCCTGTCTGTTTTTATCTTTAAATTAAAGATATTTTATATTTTTACTCAGCCTGTGCATTTGGGTCCCTTCATCTGTTTTTGGGTACATGGTCCCAGTGCCCGCTGGCTTCATGTCTTCAGCCGGCGGGGGCAAAACCATGACACTCCGCCCACGTCCATGCCACACAAACCCTAATCAAGCCAATGCCCCATTGCCAATTCTTCCTTTTAATCCCGTTTTTCCAATCAACACACTTCTCCGGTATTTTGTCTTGCATGTATTTTGTCATATCTGTTATTTTACCTACACTGAGACCGAAGATAAAGCTTAAATAATTAAACTGCAGCTTGAAGCACATTGTATCTTTATCAGTTCTCCAAGCTGTGCTTTGTGAAGGAACAGTTGTACCATATAAAATGATTGACTGAATAGATAGAACTAAAAATTAAAGGAAAGTAAAACTCTCCCCATTTTATGAAAATCTGTTCTCTGTCTCTATCCTTAAGGCCCAATTTTCTTATCCCAGCCTCGCCTATTCCTGAGGCCTGGTCCCTAAGATGCTATCAGATGATTAATTAAAAATGAGATTCAATTCATTGAGAGCATTATATTCTAACATTCTTGCAAGGGTTTTGCATATGGACGGTAGGGACATACAGTATTCCTTCCAATATTTTGGAAGAACAGCCTTGTTACAAACAAGATTTGAATGAACTTGCTCTTTGCATTATGTTTAGAGTAAATTCAATCATACTGTTGTAGATAATTCCAATGTGTCCTCCCAGAGGCTAGTGGCTACGGCTCCAAGACGACCAAACATCCTATACTACCATTTGATTGGCTAGAAGCAGGGACGAGCAACTCCGATCCTCGAGGGCCGCAGTGTCTGCATGCTTTTGGTGTGTTTCCACGCAAATGATTAATTTAGCTCGCTGACTGGCTGAAGGGTTCACACACACCTTGTTTTCAAGCCATTAATTGCCTTCTGATTGAAAGGAGACCACAAAAATTGGCAGACACTGTGGCCCCCTTGGACCGGAGTTGCCCATCCTGAGCTTCAAGGGAGGGGGCTTGAGGACTTATGTCCTCAAGTACCAGACACGGAGGAAGCAAGAACTGATCAGTTTGCTGACAACAGTTAAATTATCAGGGCTGGCTGTTAGTCCATACCTTAAGCTTGGGTGAAAATGTACAGTAGTCTTCATGATTGAATCCCTTTCCTGTACTTCCTGCACTGCACTGAAGGCATAATGTAATTTTAGCCATACCAACATGGTTAGTGCTTTGTAGATGCCATACAGGATGTCACCAAAAAGAGAAGGGATATCAGGAGCCTTTTCACCGCCCTTAGCGTAAGTAATTTAACAGGTAGCTAGGCAGTGATCTAACAAGCCAGTGGCCACATTGGTTTAAAATGAACACCAGTGAGCTACCTCACATCACCGGCCGTTCCTCTGTGGAAAATAATGTAAACTGATTTTAGCTAACCATGTCAGCAAGTATCTATAGCGAGCTAACCTGGGCTTCTGTCATTTGTAGGCTGCTAGCAGGAGTAAACATGGCTGTACACACCACTGAGGTCCCCAAGGTCAGGACCACTGTATTTTCCTAAGCTATATAATACATTTTATGAAGTGGTTGTCAACAAATAACATGACATAATACACTTCATATTCAGATGGCTCGTAATATCATAGCACTAGATCAGTGCTTCTCAAACATCCCCTAGAGGACCACTTGTCCCGCATGTTTTATATCTCTCCCTGCTCCAGTGCAGGTGATTCAAATGATCAGGTGGTTATCAACCCCCAAAAGCTGATTGATAATGAGCTGATCATTTGGATCACCTCTGCTGGAGCAGAGAGGGATATAAAACATGCAGGACAAGTGGTCCTCCAAGAGTGGTTTGAGAAGCACTGCACTAGAGCAGTGCTATGAGGCGAAATCAGTTAACGTGCATTTTGTGGGTGATAATTGAATGCTTGTTTAAAGCCAGGATGAATAATCACAATTTTTTCATTTTTGTCTTTTATTTTTGCTTATCTCTGTCCCACAACATTGGGAGACAATATTAGTTCTTCATTACAGAAAGAAAAGATCAATTGTGAAGATGAATACACTGTATATACTTATATTCAATACATTTTGTACGAATGTTACTTGAGGAGTAGCAGTATCTGATTTTTTGGCTCTGTCAATATAGACTCTGTCAGCTTTAATTTTCAGGTATTTACATCCAAGTCATGAGCGTTGTATTGGATTTTAAGCACTTTCATCTGGCAACCCTGTCAAAGTACTGCTGGACTGCTCTGTATAACACAGTACATATAATTCACAGTCCATATAAAAACTATAACTGCATTTCATTATTATTATTATTATTATTATTATTATCCTCTGTAATGGATTGGTGACCTGTCCAGAATTTATCCCTGTCACTCACAGTCATGCTGGTATGGGCACCTGCTACTATCAATTCATAGATTTATGATCAGGATTATGGGTTTGGATAATTGATTTATGGATGGATAATAGTAAGGATTAAGACTACATAAGTATATATTCAAACATCACAAAGCAATCACGAGCTAACTGAAGAGATTGTTCCGTCCGTAGGTTGCGCTAGCTTAAATGCTCTCCCGACTGTGCATTTCCCTTCCATGAACTATAGTCTGCTTTTAACTGGAAAATCATCCCTGGAGGGAAGCGCATTCAATCCAAACAATGAGAAGCATTACAGGGGAGAAGATAAATAACTGCGCTCTAATACAAATGAGTAGCGAAGTGTGTCGATTCATTTTCCGTTTACTGCAGTAATTACTGCGGCGCTTTAATGTAGCACAACATTTTTACGGAGATGCTCGGCTGGCATTTTATGGGCGACTGTTTTAGAGGTTCAGGGCTCGAGGACAAACCGCATGAGAGTCCGTTCACAGATGGTCACCATTTTACACCCACAAGAACAATGGGCTTCATCGTACTGATTGTATCCTTGCAAAAATCCATTTAAAATATACAGTATATTGAACCGACTTTGAATAGAGTGAACATGCAATGGGTTTTCTTGGAAATGAGTTCAAAAAATTACAACCCCAATTCTGAAATAGTTGGGACAAAGTGTAAATTGTGAATAAAATCAAAATGCAATGACTTTCAGATCACATGAGCCAATATGTTATTTACAATAGAACATGGATAACATTTCAAATGTTGAAACTGAGACATTTTACATTTTTGTCCACAAAATGAGCTTATTTCAAATTTTCTGGCTGCAACAGGTCTCAGAAAAGTTGGGATACAGGCAAAAAAGGGCTGAAAAAGCAATTAATATATAAGAGAATCAGCTGAACGAACATTTAGCAGGTAATTAAGTTAACTATCAGGTGTGTAACATGACTGGCTATAAAAGGGATGTCTTAGAGAGGCTGAGTCTCTCAGAGGGAAAAATGGTCAGAGGCTTTCCAACCTGTGAAGGCTAGCGTAATAGAATTGTGGAATACTTGAAAAACAATGTTCCTCAACGTCAAATTGCAAAGGCTTTGAAGGTCTCATCATCGACAGTGCATAACATCATCAAATGATTCAGAGAAACTGGAAAAATCTGCGTAAGGGACAAGGCCGAAGACCTTTACTGGATGCCTGTGATCTTCGGACCCTCAGACGCCACTGCATCACTCACCGGCATGAGTCTGTCATTGACATTACTAAATGGGCCCAGGAATACTTCAAGAAATCACTGTCTGTAAACACAGTCCGCCGTGCCATCCACAGATGCCACCTAAAACTCTATCATGCAAAAAGGAAGCAATTGTTGAGCATGATCCAGAAGCGCCGTCGTGTTCTGTGGGCCAAGGCTCATTTAAAATGGACTGTAGCAAAGTGGAAAAGTGTCCTGTGGTCAGACGAGTCCAAATTTGACATTCTTGCTGGAAATCATGGGCGTTGTGTCTTCTGGGCTAAAGAAGAGAAAGACCACCCCTCCTGTTATCAGCGTTCAGTTCAAAAGCCAGCATCTCTGATGGTATGGGGATGCATTACTGCATATGGTGTGGGACACTTGCATGTTTTAAAAAGCACCATGAATGCTGAAAGTTATATAAAGGTTTCAGAGCAACATATGCTCCCCTCCAGATGACATCTATTCCAGGGAAGGCCTTGTGTATTCCAGGAGGACAATGTGAAACCACATACTGCAGCTATTACAACAGCATGGCTTCGTAGTAGAAGAGTCCGTGTGCTGAACTGGCCTGCCTGCAGTCCTGATCTTTCACCGATTGAGAACATTTGGCGCATAATTAAACGAAAAGTCCGTCAAAGGAGACCCAAAACTCTCCAGCAGCTGGAATCCTGTATTAAACAAGAGTGGGATCAAATTCCAATGGCTAAACCCAAAAAACTTGTCTCCTCAATGCCCAGGCGCCTCCATTCTTTGTTAAAAAGAATAGGGGATGCTACACCATGGTAAACAGGCCCCTGTCCCAACTTTTTTGAGACCTGTAGCAGCCATCAAATTTGAAATGAGCTCATTTTGTGGATAAAATTGTAAAATTTCTCAGTTTCAACATTTGCTATGTTATCTCTGTTCTATTGTGAATAAAATACTGGCTGGTGTGATTTGAAAGTCATTGCGTTTTGATTTTATTCACAATTTACACTTTGTCCCAACTATTTCGGAATTGGGGTTGTAGATTGCCAATTTAAATTCACCATTGTGTGTTGACTGTGTCCTTGTTCTGCAGTGATTTTCTTTTTGGCCTGAATTAAAAATCACTCTGTTGTGCCTTGCCCACAATGGTCTGCGTCACCGGAATACTGATTATCAGCTAGGTCCAGCACCTTAATGGCTTTGCATTGTTTCCAACTATCCAGTTAAGCCTACTGTATATATCCTCTGTTCCTTAGTAACCCTGCAAAGTCTTGTGAGCCCTTTCATGCGTAGACATCGTGCTCTACTTACAAAACCCAAAACCAGTGAAGTTGGCACGTTGTGTAAATCGTAAATAAAAACAGAATACAATGATTTGCAAATCCTTTTCAACCTATATTCAATTGAATACACTGCAAAGACAAGTTACTTAATGTTCGAACAGGTAAACTTTGTAATTTTTTGCAAATATTAGCTCATTTGGAATTTGATGCCTGCAACATGTTTCAAAAAAGCTGGCACAAGTGGCAAAAAAGACTGAGAGAGTTGAGGAATGCTCATCAAACACTTATTTGGAACATCCCACAGGTGAACGGGCTAATTGGGAACAGGTGGGTGCCATGATTGGGTATAAAAGCAGCTTCCTGAAATGCTCAGTCATTCACAAACAAGGATGGGGCGAGGGTCACCACTTAGTGAACAAATGCGTGAGCTGATTGTCGAACAGTTTAAAAACAACATTCCTCAACGAGCTATTGCAAGAAATTTAGGGATTTCATCATCTACGGTCCGTAATATCGTCAAAAGGTTCAGAGAATCTGGAGAAATCACTGCACGTAGCGACAAGGCGAAAACCAACATTGAATGCCCGTGACCTTCGATCCCTCAGGCGGTACTGCATCAAAAACCGACATCAGTGTGTAAAGGACATCACCACATGGGCTCAGGAACACTTCAGAAAACCACTGTCAGTAACTACAGTTCGTCGCTACATCTGCAAGTGCAAGTTAAAACTCTACAATGCAAAGCGAAAGCCATTTATCAACAGCACCCAGAACGCCCGCCCGGCTTCGCTGGGCCCAAGCTCATCTAAGATGGACTGATGCAAAAGTGGAAAAGTGTTCTGTGGTCTGACGAGTCCACATTTCAAATTGTTTTTTGTGACGTCGTGTCCTCCGGACCAAAGAGGAAAAGAACCATCCGGACTGTTATAGGCGCAAAGTTCAAAAGCCAGCATCTGTGATGGTATGGGGGTGTATTAGTGCCCAAGGCATGGGCAACTTACACATATGTGAAGGCACCATTAATGCTGAAAGGTACATACAGGTTTTGGAGCAACATATGTTGCCATCCAAGCAACGTCTTTTTCATGGACGCCCCTGCTTATTTCAGCAAGACGATGCCAAGCCACATTCTGCACGTGTTACAACAGCATGGCTCCGTAGTAAAAGAGTGCGGGTACTAGACTGGCCTGCCTGTAGTCCAGACCTGTCTCCCATTGAAAATTTGTGGCGCATTATGAAGCATAAAATACGACAACGGAGACCCCGGACTGTTGAACAACTTAAGCTGTACATCAAGCAAGAATGGGAAAGAGTTCCACCTGAAAAGCTTCAAAAATTGGTCTCCTCAGTTCCCAAACGTTTACTGAGTGTCGTTAAAAGGAAAGGTGATGTAACACAGTGGTAAAAAGGCCCCTGTGCCAACTTTTTTTTTGCAATGTGTTGCTGCCTTTAAATTCTAAGTTAATGATTGCAAAAAAAAAAAAAAAAAAAAGTTTCAGTTTGAACATTAAACATCTTGTCTTTGCAGTGTATTCAATTGAATGTAAGTTGAAAAGGATTTGCAAATCATTGTATTCTGTTTTTATCTACGATTTACATAACGTGCCAACTTCACTGGTTTTGGGTTTTGTACTATCGCTGAAACTCTAGACTTTTTCTTTCTAGTTATACCTTTTGAATCTTGTCATCGTGATTCCTCTTTGCTGTATCTTGTTTGCATCATAAACGTATATACTTCTTCGCATTTGGATCCTCTTACTTTCGCTGCAACATGACACACTACTTTCATTTTTAACTATATATTTATTTGCATTAAACATCCCATATTATGCTGGTTTTTAGGTTATTATATTCTTGGATGTCCAACAGGAAGGACTATAAAAGTTTTAGCAAAAGACCTGAAAAGACGCACAACCATCCACTGCCTGATTCTCTCTGCTCTTAAGAACTGTTGTTTTGAGAGTGGAGTCCTTCTCTCTAGGCCTTTTCTCACTTGGTTTTCTTTAGCCCCGTATTATCCTTAGCCCTATACTGTCCTTAACCCCGGACTATCCTTAGCCCCTTTTCTCACTTGCATTTTTAGTACCGTACTATCGACAAAACGAGGGCTAAGAAAAATCGCTCCTGTTCTCACTTGCTATCGTTTACCCCGGACTATCGAGACTTCGTGAATCTAATTTCACAGTCTTCCCAATTCCTCCTTTTGCCGGCCATTGTCAAATTTTATATAAATGAGTTGATGACAGTCCAAACGAAGTACAGGTAGCTAGCTACGTATTGCTGTTCTGTGTGGTGTGTTCGATTCAAATAACCCGCCGTACACGTGGGTAGGTGCACACGTACAGTCAATGTAACAACTTGTCTTTTTGTCATGAATACAAAACACGTGTGTCCAAGCAAGCCCTCAACCACAGCACTGGCCGTCTCAACGTCGACACATAACGTCATGCATTCTGATCTTATTTCATTGCGTATCTGTTGTATCACTCTTTCAGACTCAATCATAGACAATATTACAAAGGTCTTTTCAGCCATCTACCAGTAATTTAAGGCTTAATATCACAGAGATGCCAAGCCTCACGCATTCGGCGTAGGTCTCACACATTTTTTAGGCACCGTAGTCCGCAATTATTCATTGAACACTTGATGAGATTCTCACGCGGCATTAAAGCCCTTGTGCATTGAAGTTTCAGTTTCACTTGCGTAAAGGTGCACCTCACCGCAAGTAACATGGAAAGTGATTTTGACTCCGGACTTCTCATGCTTCTCTTTACTCAGGGACTGGAAACAACGCATGTGTTTCATGATCGTTTAAATTGTTTTAATGAAATAAGACCATTTGAAACGCCTTTATGCAATTCCATTGCTTTCAATACCTCAGTAAAGACAAGCCTCAGAATTCCCGAGTCATAATCGATTTCCGTGTCACTAGTGGGGAAATCCACCGTAATGCACGTGAAACTGATTAACTTGATGCACAATGACTTAAATTCCGCGAGTGAATTTCTTCAGTGCGCGTTGATTGAATAATTGCTGACTATGGCACAGAAACGTGAATGCCACTAAGAGGAGAGGCATCTCTGATATCAATTCAATAAATATTTATTTCCATCGAAGAAGTCCGCTACTTCGGCTCGCAAGGACCACACACCAGAGCGGGTCTGTTTAAGATACTGCTTGACATCATCGCGCTCAAGTCGTGGAATTAAATATTCATGACCGTCTTGCGTCGGATTGGTTGCAGCGCAACCTGTTTTCGTCGGCTTCCTTAACCCCGGACTATTTCTGTTTCTGTTCTCACTGGCCTTCTTAGCACCGCAATTTGGCAAATGCGGTGCTAACCCTACCAATTTGCGGTGCTAGATAGTCCTGTACTATCGGTGGGGCTAGCCCACTTTCCAAAAACCCAGTGAGAACAGAAGCGGTGCTAAGCTTAACCCCGGGAAATTGGTGGGGCTAAAGGGGGGCCTTAGCCCCACCAATTGCCAGGGCTGAGCACATTTTTTGCCAGTGAGAAAAGGCCTTCTGATAATGAGATCTGCTTTCATTGGTCAGCAAGCAGAGCAGAACACAAATACTTTCTCTCTACAAGATCTAGAGAGGTGGAGTCAAGCAAGGCTGCAGTAGGGAGTAGAGCACATAGAAAGCTTGAGTTTCAAACACTGAAGTGGAGGGCTGATATCATGTCTAATATTTGGAGTCTTCAAAGTCAACTTTCCATATTCCATAATATGGGTCCTTTAAATGCCTTTCCACCAATATGCTTCATAGAAATTGAGAGAGAGAGAGAGAGAGAGAGAGTGACAGAGATAGAAAAAAAGGAGGGAAATAGGAATCTTTTGCTGCAAAAAAAAGGCAGAGGTGTGAATGAATGGAGGAAGTTAAACAGCACATGCAGGATTTTATTTAGATGTTATTTACCTACACAACGCCAGTTAAATTCAAAAACTGAGCCTCTTGGCAGAGTAAGAAAATTCACAGCTGGATGCTTAAATAATTGGCAGGTGTGCAGGAAAGAGCCCGATGTCTGTGAGGTAGACTTTACGAGTCCTTGTGTGAGATCCAGAGGCACATTTTCTGATTTAAGTGCATGTTTTCCCATGCCCTTTTCAGTTAGGTGCAGTTTACCTCTGAACTGTTCTGCATTGAACTGCATGATTCATCCCTCAATTTTTCATTTGTCCTACTGTACTTGTTTTTTATTGCTTAACTAAACATTCTGATTGCACACTTACGTTGTACTATTGGTACTGAGAAGCAATGGGTTTCCAGCATGCTGACACAGTTTTGGAAAAACTAACTAACTAACTAACTCACAAACTAACTAACTACCATTCCTATAATAATTCTCTTCATGGAGTTAAACTACCAGGGTAAGCTGTAGGATCATGAACAGAGCCCCTCACACTGGGAAGCATGAGGGAGGCTGTGTCGCATTGGTAATCACGACAACTGCTACAAAGCAAATTATCTAGAATTGAATCAACTTTTTCAGAGTCAGATGTAATCTTATGGAGTCTATTAATGCACACTTTTGGTCTTGCCGGACCGCACATTTTACTAAGTCCATTACCAAAAGTAGTGGTTTATATCAAAGGCCAGGCATCTAGCACTACTAAAGCAAGGACCAAAAGACAACCCAAACAGTCTTCTTAATTGCCAAACTTCAGCGTTTTACTGGCATTTGCCAGCAAAGTAGCTTTTTAATTGTGATTGGAGGATTCCTATTTTAAGGTTTCAGTTTGTTTGGTGAATTTAAGAGGTGTATAGGTGAGCCACAAACTCTGCTAGAACCAGTTCACTCACCTCCTCACATGCTGATGTCTCCCAACAGATACTTGGCTGAAGACTCTGTGGCCCCTGGAAGGATATTGCTCTGGGTCCCCTGTCAGTGCCTCGGTCCCCAAGCTGTGGAGCTCAAGACTCATCAAAACAAGGTCTGCTGCTGTTTCACATAAAATGGAAGGGAACTTTGTTTGTCCATTATAAACCTGCCAGATTTATGAGAATAAATTGTTGATCTCCTCATAATTCAAGTTCATATGACTGTAATTTGTGACCTATTTCACCTTGTGCATTAAAAATAGAAAGTCTAGAGAGATATCCTGTCGTAGCCTGCAGTGTCATTATTAAAATGATTGATGGTGACAGCAGGTTAATGGCACTCTCATAATGATAAAATAGAGGAATATTATAGGCTGTACCTCAGTACACAAAAGGAATGTTTCTACCAGGGTGGGACTGCATGTTTTTTATGGGCATTTGTTTCCACACCGCCTGTTGAAAGCAGTCCCAAGTACAGAATCAAGTGTGCACATTACATGATTTTACTGACCGTTGGTTTTTATTGCGCTCTTTTTTCAAACATTCTTCAGCTCAGCTGGGACGACATCTGCTAAAATTTTAGCTCATATTTACAGAAACAAATTTCATCGTTTTTCATTTTTTTTTAGGTCTCATCTGTGTTTTGTGTCAGAAGCTCTGGAATTAAAGTGCAAGTTGAATTTGTGCGCTAGTATATTAGCTTAGCTTACCCATGGGTATACGGAGTGATTACCTGGAGATAATGAACGTATTCCTGTTTATGCAAGGCAGTGCTTCTCAGTGTGAAAGCTACGTAACCCTGTACGATAACATGCCCAACTTCAACTGAAGTGCTGAGTTTGCTATATGGAAAGAAGCTAATTTAGCAGGGGCATAAATCTGTCATGACTGAGCTGAGCTGTTAATGTGGAAAAGGCATTAGCGTGTTTACCAATAATTTCCTTTCATTAAAGATATGCTCTTTTTATCACTTTGCTCATGTCTGAGATGCACAGTAGCATACTCCTTTCGCTTGGTATGTTCTTCCTGGACCCTGCTTTTATGGTCCATGTGTCTGCATCCATTCATTCCAGCTCAGCCTTGAGCAAACTGAGCCAGCTTTCAATGAATACAAAAAACGGATTTATAACTTTACAGATCGAAAAGCCTCGGACATGTTTTCAGTGGATGACCTATTACTCTCAGTGAAGTATACATTCATCCAATTACCAGCAAAGAAACCAGACAAATTTTGCATCACTTGGCATTGAAATCACACCATAAACCAGGCAGTATAAAACATGCAAAAGTTTGAAGTGGAACCGTCTTTCCACTGGTGAGTATTAGAGAGACTTGACTTGAATATTTGTACGTTTTGTCAGAAATTGTTCTCCAAAACTGATTGAAACCCATGCTAAGTATCCTTTGTTCCCCTATTTATACCAAAGCCAAGTCATGTCTAACCTTGGACATTTCAGGATAGAGAGCAAGATCGCAGACCTTGGTTGTGTAACATGCATAGAATCTTTTGCACGAGTGGTAAACAATTGATTTGGTCAATGATGGAGTGATAGTGTTCTGTGAAGTCAGTTTGAGAATTTTCCGGTAAGGAACAGAATTTAATGCCTCGTCTTGATAGATTTGAATGTGACATGCAGTTCTCTGTTGAGAATTCAGTTCATGATGTAGATGTTGTTGGTTCAAATCCTGCACGAGGCTCTGCCGCTGAGCGAGGTTTTACCTGCATTCGACACAGACATACCTGGCTAAAAATGGTAGCATAAAAGCTGTGAGCTCAGGACAACAGTCTGACCAAAGGGCAGCACCTAGGCATATAACATTAGGTTATTCTCTCTCATAAGGTTATATTTTTGATCATAGACACAGTAATGCTGATTGAATGATCTACCCTAATACTAGATATAATGACATTATTTTATGTTCCATTAGTACCTTAACAAAAATGCTTGTTGTGCTTTTCACATTTTACTAAAACTCAAAAAGTGAGAGGTTAAAGAATTTGAGCATTAATGCATTAGCTAATATATTGGCATCATTATTTCTTTGTGAATACATTAGTGAGTAAAGAATTGCATGATAGCAACATACAATGACCTGCGAAGATGGCGGCGTCCTCAGTTGGGTCCTGCAGTTCAGTAAGTGAATATAAAACAGGCCTTTCAATCTAAGCAGCGACTGGGCTGAGATATTTATGACCATAAAGTAAACGGCAAACAATGCAGCAAGAAAAAGCCGAACTGTGAAGATCCTTGACGAGTGAAGGGGAAACTGTGGCCCACATGTCCAGCAGTTTGATTTATGTGTCTACTGATCTGACGAAGAGAGGTGACAGTGTATTTGGTATCTCCATCTACTTCAGATGAACACTATGTTGCCTCAACTGCACGTCAACTTCTGAGTCTACGGTAGCCAAACACAATGCTCCTAACACAGGACACTGTCTTCAGTGTATCCCAGCATAGTGCTGCCTAGATGGCGCATTAGCTTCTGATTCTACGGCAGCCAAACACAGAGCTCCCTTAACTACTCATTGGCCTGGGCTTCTATAGAGGCCAAACACAGCACTCCGTAGACCACACACTGGCTGCTTCAGTGTCATCTGCAACCAAAACATAGCACTGAATCGACCGCCTCATTATGCCATCTTTCATCCATAATTCAAAGCCCTTTTTATGAAAAATAAACTCCAATATGCATCCAAATCCATTTGAATTTGCAGTGGTTCTCGTCCTCTCAAATGAAACCAAACTGAACTGCATGCATTATGTTAATGTGTATCATACCATTTCACATCAGAGTGTTATCTGTATTGGGGGTCAAGCCTGCTTCATATTTATGGGAAATCATTTTGAGGAACACTTGATAACAAAATGCTATTTGAGTCAGGTGGAATAAATTGTCATAGCTGTCACAGCCCTACTGTTTGTTTAATTGATTCCTCCCCCTGTCCAGCAGCCTTTGCGTATTATTTAGTTTTGTCTCCTTTCATTCATTCATTGTCTCATCCCCCCCCATCCATTGGCTCCACTGTCATGTCAGTTGTATGTTCCGCTCCTTATGTGAAGTTTTGGTCTATATAAGTTTGTGCTGTATTTAGCAGGGTGGCTGGATTGTAACGACGCTCTATTCACTACAAAGCCTTTCAGTCAGTTGTATCGTCTAGTACTGGGTTATGCTCTTCAGCCTGTGATCCTCTAGTTTCGAGGATTTTACCCTGAATCTGCATATAGTTCCTTGTACGGATCATAACACATCGTCGCTTGTGTCATTAATCTGATTAGAATGATAAGAACGAGATAAGACAGCACAAGCGAACTTCTTAGCACTGGAAAGTTTACAAGGGAGATGTTATACGTTGAATTAATTACCTAAAGATATATGTTGTTGGTATATTTTGTTCATTTCTCAATAAAGGGAAGAGTTTTGGTGGCATTGCATTTTTTAAAAGGAAAATATTTCAACAAAGGTGACAAATTATGACTACTTACCAAAACATTCAATCTCATGCTAAGTATTTCTGTACATTAAGGTCACATTGTTAGTCTGCCACACAGTAATGTGGCTTAGGTTGTTAGAGCTGTTAATGAATGAAGCTCTTGTTGTATAAAATTCTTTGTAATGGCATGTAATAATTGGACACACATACACCAATGAGCCAAAACATGAAAACCACTCACAAATATAGCGAATAATGTTGATTATCTCATAACTACGGCAATTGTCCAGGTCTGCAGACAATTCTTAGATGATAAGAGAATAGTTGGTTCTTGTATTCAATGTGTTGGATGTGGGAGAAATGGGAACTGAATGACTTTGATGAGAGCCAAATCATTATGGCTAGATGAGTGGGTCAGACCATCTTTGAAATGGCAGGACTTCCATGGTGCTCCCTGTCTGGAAATGTGGGTACCTACTGTCTGTGGTCCAAGGACGGACAAACTATGACCCGGTGACAGCGTTTTGGGTGCCCAAAGCTCATTGATGCACAAGGGCTATGAAGGCTGTCCTGTCTGGTCCAAATCGACAGACAGGCAACTGGCACAAATTGCCGTGAATTTCAAAAATATTTTCACAAGCGACGTGTCACAACACACAGTGCGTCATACCCTGCTGTGTGTTACATTTTTTAGCTTGCAGGCCAGTTAAAGTGCCCATTCAAACCCCAGTCTACCTCTAAAAGTGCCCCAAATTGGCACCTAAGCTTCAGAACTGGACCTTGGAGCAGTGTTAGAGGGATACCTGGTTCACTGAGTCCTATTTTCTTTCACATCGTGTGTTTCGGCTGGGTATGTGTGCACTATTTAACCTGGGAAGAGATGGCATCAGGATGTACTGTGGGTAGAAGACAAACTGGAGGAGGCACTGTGATACTCTGGGAAGTGTTCTGCTGGGAAACTGTGAGTTTGGGAATTCAAGTGACATCACCTTGATGGAGCTGTTGTGGCAGCACAAGGGGGACCTTCACAATATTAGGCAGGTGGTTTTAATCTTGTGGCTGATCTGTGTACATACACACAGGCACAACCTCAGAATAATTTGGAGTGCATCTACTTCAGAGCACGGAACGGATTCCGGCAGCAGTCAAACAGACTATCTTTCCACATTTAGCAGAAAATTATGCCCATCTGAATCACCTTTGGGAGTTAGAAACAGTGCAATTAAGGAACAGTGCCCTAAGGCCAACAGAATGGCTGTGTTTCTTCCAACCTAAATTATGATTCTTAATAGCTTTTCATTCCATGCTTTAAATGTCTGACAAGGGCTGACTTACCCTCTTTAGTCAGAAATAGATATGCATAATACAAAGAACGACATTCCATTTTCATTTACTAATCATTCACATCAATTTTGGACAGCTGCGGCTGTTATTTCCTATAATATTGGGTTCTGTGGAAAATGATTGATTTTGAAATGCTGTGAGTGCAAACTCGTGGTAATTGAATGAATCTAAACTGTGTCAAAAACATTTAAAGATAAAATAAATTTTTATCAAGCCTTCAACACATGAAAATCGGCATGAAAGTATGGAATTTTTAGGATTTTTAATTAATCAAAGAAAAAGTTAAGATCAACCCAGCAACAGACACCATCCAAGAACAGCTTGTGAGCAAACCAATGTCTAAAATATGTAAGGTGCTAATATGCAATTTTTTTTCTGCTTGCAGCTATGTAGACACCCATTTTTCATTTTTGTAACACTACTAACTATATTCCATTATCTTGTAATTCCTGCATGCATAATTATGTAAATCGCAAACTATTAATTTGTGAATAACTGCTACAGAAAAAGCTGAAATGGCAAAAGAAGACTTGTCATCTGTAGTAAAATACTGCCCTCTAGAGTTGAAATTATGGTAATGCATATACATCTGTATTTGGAAAACTTACACGTCGAAAATGCCTTGCTTGAGGCATGTTTCAGTGATCTTTCCTTACTCGTCGATCGTCAAGCATTCTGTAAACTTTTATTCTATAAAAGTAAATCTATTATCGTGTAACCACAATAAAGCAGTTGTTAAACACTTATTCTGATGATTACCAACACCAATGAACATATTTCCAGAAAGAATCTAACTATGCTATAAAACAAGAAACCAGAATTTTATTATTTTATGACAAACAAAAATGGCAATGTGACTGAGCTACCCCACTGTTTTCAAGGTTCACTAAACCCCATCAAGCATAAATGCGGGCATGCAGGCACACGCGCGCGCGCACACACACACACACACACACACGCACACACACACACACACACACACACACACACACACACACACACGTCCGTGCGCATACAGTACATACACATACACACACGTACGTACGTACACACACACACACACACACACACACACACACCCTGTTATGCCTGTCTGGAAGCCAGTTTAGGTATAGTCAAAACAGGAATCAGCATGTATTGAGGCTACCTATTGAGTGTAGATAGTCATACATAATGCAGATAAAATTATGTGACTAATTATGCGAATTGGTTTCTTGCCGTGGAGGGGGTATTACACCGACAAACAATATTGATATGAATCTGCTTAAGGTTAAACCTATTTGTACTTGAACTGGACCGAAGTAGCGGCTCCACTGTAACCTCGCTAAACTTTACTTGCAATATATATCGCTGTCACTAGAGGACAGCAGATGGATGCATTCATGGCAACAGGAAAGTGCCCTGAGAGTCTGAGTCAGGGAGTCTGAAATCACCATAAAATCTATCTTAAAAGCAACTGTCGAGTAAACACTTTACTATTGACCAATTCCAGTTACAGTTCAATAGCAGTGAAACAGAATTCCTGAAATTACCGTGAAACGAGCCAGATGACCTCCACAGTCATCACGTTATGTCTGTAACAGATGGTGATGTCAACACCTGGAGTTTGAGTAAAGATGGTGATTAAAATCCTCTGGCTCAGGCCTGTGATCTTCGAGTAAATCTCTCGTATTAACTCAGCAGACAGCAATGAATTTGGTGTATAAACTGCAGCTTGTGTTACAGTCGGTGACACATTACAAAGTTCTCCAAATGATTCACATGAAATGGCAAAGCCCTCCTACCTTCTCGTTTGTTTTTAGAGCCTCCAGCAGTTGGGCTGTGCCAGCTGGGCTGTGCGGTCGAAGATGTGACATCGTCTCCCTGTAGAGCTCATTTGCATGTCAGAATGATCGCTCGAAGACCACTTTGTCAACCAACAGGACACGAAAGGACACAGCGCTCTAAAGCCAGCTACAGGATCAATATTGAGTTGGACTGTAAAAATATCAAACTTATCAAGCAAATGCAAAAGATTTTACTTGATGTTCCCAATAATTTTCTTTTGATCAGTGAGAGTGCTTTAAAATGCTTCATACACTTTCTTTGCAATCAGACCCAAGGCCCTTTCTTCAGTTCCATGCCTCCTTATAATGAGAAAGCGAGTAAAGAGAAGATTAAGAAATGAGAAAAGAAACAGGTGCTCAATAAAGAAATTTAAATGCAGTTTTGCATTTGTGATTCAAGGTGAATTTCTACATTGCGATTTTAAAACCTCAGGTACAGATTTTGAATGCTCTGTGAAAGTGTTTTTTTCAAAACCTTTCATCATTCATCTATGTATATTTATCACATTTTCAGAAGCCACAGGGGCCACATGTAGATCACAAACACGCCACTACAGCGTCTTTAATGAACAGAAGATGGGAGTTTTCCATAACACAAACAAAGAGGATTATAGAAGATGGTTTGAAGTCAGGCAGGAGCAAACAGGAACGCTGGAGGTCAGGTTTAGTGCAGTAGGAGGGACTGGTCTGGGGTCCGTAGCTGGGCCATCAATCCAAATGGATCAGGGCAGGCAGGGCAATATGGGTTAAATTTGAGAAAATATTAAAAGATCATTCATTCTCCTCCCAACTGATATGCAATGGACGTTCTCTTGGAAGAAGGAGATGAAATGATTTTTTGTGAACCCAACATAAAATTAAACTGTGAGGACATGACCTTTGTGTCCTCAGTAGTACTGATGACATACTGTAGCATATGGGTCATGCAAAGTGCTAAGATCTCAAATGGTCCACAAACAAGGGCCAATCTGTGCCATATGCCATCGGAGAAGTAGCACTCTGTGACATTAAACCCTTCACTGATTTAAGCAGCTTTGACACTCTGAACAGATTTTGTCTGCTGGTCTAATATATCACACTGCAGCATCCGCCAGTGGAAAGTGCCCCCAAATCCTCGGCTGTTTTTGGCAAATGCAAGAACATATCAATGTAGTCTTTCAATGTGTTCTCTGTGTACTGCAATATAGAGTGTGTATGGCGCTTTTCATTGTACTGTCTCATTTTGTCAGTCCTGTCAACACTCACCAAGGCCCAGTACAATGAGGAACTCAATTTGAATAAGTCACAATGACTTCACTGTGCTTAAGTTTCTTCAATGATTTCACAGTCTCTACTGTTGATTCCTTCGGAGTAAAGAAATAATTACAAGAAACTGGTAGAATTGATGTGCAGACCCTGCAAAATACAAAACCAGGGTGGGTGGAGCGGTGACTTTCAAAATATGCAAGTAGGGATTCTCCACTAATAATTCACCCCGGTTCTCCGCAAGACGATAACGTAAATGACAACATTTGCTTGTGATTGCTGATTTGAGGGCAATTTTGGGTCTGGGTTTCAGTTAGCAGGTCATTTCATAAAAGTTCTGGACAGCTTGACTGTCTCAATGTGTATGTTTCAAAATACAAGTCCACACCCACAGAATGCGTGTGCCACAACTACATGGAACTAGGAAACTGAACAGGGATTTCTGTGCCACAACCCCACACAGACTTGCCGAAAATGCACATAAACCGCCTAAATTAGCTTGTAACTAGCCTTCATTTCCGCTGTAAAAAATAAGGTATTTTAGCTCAGTTTAAATTAACAGAACTTACAATAACAAGTTGAGGTGACTCACAACTTATCTTAAAGGAGCCGTATGTAAGTTTGTGGCCAAAACTGGTACTGCAATCGCATTCAAAATACTACAGAGCACAGTATCCCTTCCCCCTCTCCCCCAGACGAGAGGTTGCCAGGTAGGTTGCCGGATCCAGCAAGAACGTCTACTACAAGGAGCTACCATGGCTACGTTTCAATATCACCAATGATTTGCTCTCACAGGGTTGTGTTCAGTTCAGTTCAGAAAAGATCGAGACTAATGACTAACTAACTTTAGCAATGGTCATATTGGTCAACTTGCTCATCACTCTTCTGTGTGGATAGCCCACTAAAGTCCATAGTATAATTTGCGTAAAGAATGAATGAGGACTCATTTGACCGATATACCATCTCAATTACATTTCATATTGCCATAATGGCTGTGCTAATGTTGGAACGGTTTCCACAGCGTCTCAGCATAATGCCAGAGAAACGAACTCTAATTATGCATTGCTAATGTTAGCAATGACGAGTCACAATTTTTATTTCTCAAACAATTTGTTACCTAGTCAATTTGATGACCCACCTGCATACGCACTAACGTACCATGAACGAGCATATTTAACCTTATTCGACTGTAGAGAATATTTGAAATGTCCGTGCCTACATTAAATAGAATTAAGTTAGCCAAACTTAGCTGAATCTTACCTGCCCAGGAGAAAATTAGCAACTTGGGCGTCGGTCTTCAAATTCTTCTCCGCTTTCAGCCGTCTCCATCTTTCAAAGGCATGTCCTATACAGATCCTTGTTTTGTTTCTGACTTTGTCACGACGTATTTCGGAATCATAACGAGGCCTTTTAGGTTTAGTAAAATCAGACATTTGTGCTCTGAAATGCTGGTAGCTGCAGCTCAGTGGTAACTGGCAACCTGGATGTCAAAATGCTACTGACTTCGTGATTGGGAGATAAGTGGAGGGCGGCGTAACAGGCCAAAACACAAAATGACAACATCAACATTAGTTGTGGGCTGCAACTTTGCTTTTGTAATGAGAATATTCTGACTGGACTACTGTTGGCAGTGATATAAGTATTTGAAATTAACATCATTCCTTAATGTCTGGTGATATATCAGGGCCATTTCATGATTAATCAACATACATTTCTTACATACTGCTCCTTTAAATTCAACTTAAAATTTTAAGGCAGCCAAAACACTAACTTTTTAAAGTTAAAACAATTATTTTTTTACAGTCTATTTTTTCCACAGTCCATGAGAAAATATAAAAATCAGCTCTGTCAGTCCCTGCCTATGCCACTGCTCAATGCCCATGTACAGTTTCGGCTCGATTGGCCAACTGATTGCGGAGAAAAATTGATTCAGACAGTAGGATGGATGGATGGATGGATGGATGGAGAGTTTCTCATTCTATAGTAAGATGTTTAATGAAATCAATTCATCATTCAATGCTACAATCAATCACTTCCTCTGATGGTCTCATGTCCTTGCAATATGCCTGACTCCAACCCACTCCACAGGGTTTACCTTCCAGGCCGAGATATTTATTTTGTCCCACCTTCAGCATACCTAATGCACCCAATCAACCCACGATTCACCACACTGGTTGTACTGAAGTTCAAACACAACGTTTGAGCACAACAAATATCAACAACTGGCTAGTGTGTCCACGAGGAGGGTCGGTAAGCGCCGGCCCGACTGACCTGGGTTTCGGGTTTGACTCTGAATTCATCCAGTGAACTCTGTAATCTGGCTTTGTGACAAACCCTCTGTGGCGTATAGGAGCCCAGTGTCAAGGTTCTCAGGCCTGTGTGCGTGCCTCAGCACAGAGACCCCTACATCTCATTCTCTTTTGGATTTATCATTGGTCATAAATGCTGGTTGTGTTCAGTTCTGCCACAGCTAAGCTGCCGGGCTCCTGTATTTTGTTTTTGCCTTATAATCAACATCCGGTTCAGACCAGTCCAGTGTTGGGTAGCTATAAAAACTGCCATACCCTGTAGTCTTCCAGTGGTAAAAATACTACCTCCATTATAAACTAACAAAATGTGTCCCAAAACCACCTACAGTGCTGTGCTGTGGAAATGTATTTGCCCCATTCCCGTTTTATTATATTTTTGCACATTTGTCACTCTTAAATGCTTTGGGTCATCAAACTAATTTCAGTTTACGATAATCTGAGTAAACACAAAATACTATTTTTTTAAATGATAATTTCATTATTGCAATAAAAAAGGTATCCCACACTACATGGCCTAATTTAAAAATGAATTTGTCCCTTTTGTTACTAAATCAACCAATTCAACAAATTTAATTGAGGATTGGGTTCAATTTACTAGACACACCCAGGCATGATTACTGCAAGCCTTGTTGAACCTAAACATCACTTGAAGTGCCGTTGAAAGTGAATTTTTGTTTTCTTATATTTATAAAACGGTTTGAAACACACAATTCCAAAGTTTAAGATGTTTAGGGTTAAAATTACGGATTTTTCAAGCCCACAAAGTTGTGCCTTTGTGCCCTGAAAAATGGTATTCAAACTGCACAGCCAAAATACTATGTGACAACAACTGCTGAGGACACTGCGGTGCCAGAAGATCAATTCAGTATTGCAGGATGTAAACAAAATAAGCAGCAATGAGGGCGATAATTGCGCTGATGTTGCCCCTAACCAGCAAAGTTGTCAGAATGTAACAATCATTGGAAATGGAAGTAACTTTCTGTTGATTTTTTTTGCAAATTTATTTCCTGAATGACTTCATTTATCATAACATTCACATCATCAGACATTTCAGCTACTTTTCACCGTCAGTGCATTGGTGTTTTTGCGTCTATTTGTCAAACTTTTCACAGTGATCTAATCTAGGACTGAATCACTATTCATTAATACAGTCGATTTTGCTTGGACAACTGGTGGAGACTCGTACCAGCTGTCCAGGACTGGAATTAGTAACCTCAACACTTTCCCAGCCAGATTATTCTGCCACTGCCAGAATTTTTGAAAATATTCTCTGATCTGCTGACACCTTGAGAATATATAATTCCAGTAATATGTAAACAGCAAATGAAGCTTCTTGTTTAAGGCACACAAAAACATTTAATTCTACTTTCACTCTTTTTCACAAACGTTAGAGTGTCGGTCGTTTTCGAAAAAAAAAAACACATTTCAGACAAAAAGCTGAGAAAAGCGTTTGAATGTTATCTAACATAGAGGTGCTGCTTTGTTTTCAGATCGTTTGCATATGTCACAGAGATTCATCACAGCTCATGAAAACGCTTGTGATCATGGAACTTCCTGAAGAAAAAGCATATTTTGTTTTTGCTTATGTGTGAGGTGCACCAGAATGTGCTGTTTTCTTGTTTGTTTGACCTATTTTTTGTCAGAAGATAAGTAAGGCCTCGGTCACAAGCGGACGCACGGATTTTTTAATCGTGCGTTCTCTGCATTTTTTGCCGTAGGTGAGAGTCGTAGAGGACGTGGAGGTTTAAAAAAAAACAAGAGGCTCCTCAGAGCCTGTATTTGGGTCGGGTCTAGGCCTGGGCCAATCGCGAAACCGCACGTGCGCATGAGCAGGACAATCGCGACCCCGAGGAAAAAAAAAAAAAAAAAAAAAAAAGACGGTCCGGAGCCGAAACTTAGACTTGTGGCCTACCGCCCGAGTGATAAAAAGTTGCAGTCAACTCGTGAGGCTAGAGTAATCGTGCCGTGCTGCCCTTGAGGGTGACAAAATAAGTTCGCAGCAACACTCCTGCCATTTGACAAGTGCGTGCTTCGTAGAGGTAGTAAGAAAGACGTGCGGCAGTCTTGCGACAGCTGCGCAAGCCTTCTTATACCACAGCTGTGCTCTGAAGTTCTATTTATTTCGTACGTTGTGTGTGCGCCAGTCTTATTTCACACTCGCGGGAAACTTGCGGTCGACTTGCGTCTTGGACCAATGGTTTTATTTCCACGACCAGTAAAAAAACGCACGTCTGACCTGCGTGCTCCTTGCGTCGGGAGCAAGGGAAACTTGCATCCTTGGCCTTTCTCTGAAAATCGTGGATTTTTTTGTGCATGATCAAAATCCATCGTATGTGCTTACGGGCAGTCTGCAGGCTCAAAATTTTGGAAGAAGAACCTGTGTGGCCCGTGAGTTCCTTGGCGTTTTTTGCTGTAGATACGCCGTGGAGTGGAAGTACGGCCGGTTGTGACCGAGGCTTAACAACGCCTGCTACTATATAACAGTGAGAGCACTGATGGAAAATCTCATCAATGGCAGGGAAAGTGTTATCTCCACCATAAATAATGTGGAGCAAATAACCCTTTGGTCCTTGGGGCCTGTTGTACAGCTGTTTTTTCTTCTTCCACCTTAAATCAGGACCGAGTAAATCCTAGAACACCAGCTGAGTTGAACTTTACGTGCATTAACCATTCAATTATTGGGAAAAATGAAAACCAGTGATATAGTTAGCACTCAAAGACATATTGCAGTATCTTTGAGGTTAGAGCACCTGCTTTGCAAACTGCGCAAAACATATGTGAGTTATTCAAGGGCTTTGGATGAGAAAATAGAGCACTTGTTTGTGGACTGTGCATTGAGATCTCACGGGGATTAGTCAACATTCACACTTTGAGGGCTGGCTTCATAAACCTGAATTAAAGCAAGAATAAATCCTGTTTTGAATGGAGATTAACTAAGCAAAACTCAATTTTGTCCAAAACTAAGCTTCATCTGTGTCTTTGAAACTGGCCCTATAAGTGTATAACTGAGCATGCTCAGCGTTCTTTACAGTAACAGAGTTTGTTGGGCATTGATGCACGGACTGGGGGATTTCATTACAAATGCCACCATTATCTCTAACCTTATGTCACTCCTGTAATTCCTCACAGTGTCATTTAAGGCAACCTGCTCCCATTTACTACCCCATTTATTACTTTCTCTCCTTCAGTCTGTCCCTATTCTCTGTAATGATCAATCACCAGTCATTATCAACACATGGGGCTCTGAGCTGCACCCATTTATCTCTGCTGTTTTCACCCTAGTAATCAATGCTTCATCACAGGTGACAATCTGGAGGGAATTTGCCAGGTGGTGGGGTGTTCGGCGTGTTTAATATCTTGCAGTGCATTCTTATTGGTTATTGCTTTTTCCGTGCAAACCTCAGCCTATTAGTAGCATTTTATACCGCCCTTACTCCAAGCAAATTTTGAAGTGATTTCACTGTGGCAGGCAAATTTCCAATATCGGAATAAATCACGAGAGTTTTACTCGAGTTTGAGTGCTCTCCCGTCATCTCGATTGTTTGGTGTGAGGTGCTCATAAAACTAAATCATTTTCTTGTCTTAACATTCAGATAAAATTAAACCTGTTTAATGTTTCCAGAGGTCTTTAGTCTTGGCTCATGCAAATGGTGAAATTGAATGACGTGAACATTGTCAACAAACAACAGATGCGCTTTACAAAATCCCTAGTTTTTGCAAAATAGGAAGGAGACAAAGAAATTAACTAAACAGACAGAATATAGCCCTTGATGTAATGAACATACGAAGACTCCAAGGGATCAAGCTCAGAAGAGCGTCTTTTTATTTGACTGGGAATGTTCAATGCTCATGGTCAGAAAAAACAGAAAAAGTCAGAAGCCAGAATCAGGAATATCACAGGTAATCAGAATCGTAAACCAGGACAGGCAAGGGATCGAGTAATTACTCTTACACTTTATGACACCTAGGGTGCTTTTCATTATGCTAACATGTCTCCTTGCTTCCCTCACTGGTGTCTTTTTGTTGTGTCTTAGCTCCACCTCTTGGGAAACACAAAAGGATTTGTACAAAGGAAGAGAGATGCTAGAAAACATTAACTAAAACGCTGCAAAGACGAAGGAGCAGAAAGCTGCCACATGAGAAATGCTTTGTTCCATAAACCCTTTCAATACTGAATACAGTAATACAAATCAGAGTTACCCATTGGATATATCTGTCATCTTTGGGACTTAAAATATAATTTTATCAATATAAATTGTCACACTAGACCTATCAGGAATTGATATAATACTAAAGGGACAAATACGTCAAATACTGGTGGGACTTATGTGTCCCGTTAGTACTGAAAGGCTTAAGCGACGTCACATGTAGGTGCGGCATTTAAACGTCATGCCAGGAGATAAAAGGCTTCTGCGTAGGATACACCTGTGTTTCCTCACTTTCAGCTCCGCCAGAAGCTGCCTTTCCCCTTGCTTTGTGTCTCCTTGATGTGCATTTAAGGGATTTGAAGATCCTCTATGAAGATCCATGGTGGCGGTGGAATGATGTCCGCCTTATGGATGAGGAGAGGATGTGAGGAAGCATAACTTAACATGATGAAAAGCACATGTAGTCTTCAGATATGAAAGGGTGTCAGACAGTGGTCACTTATTATACATTATTATACACTAGACATTACTTGCTGATTATTGCTTACATAAACTGAGTACGCTGGACGAGATAGTTACATGATCGTATTTAAGATATCATCAATGTATTCATTTCTGTTTGAGTTTGAAGATACTCAAAACTACTGCATAGTCAATATCTACTTCCATGTTTTGCATTGCAAGATGTCTGCTCTTGTAATGAAAGGCACCTGCCTCCTCCTGTATGATCTTTCTGAATGTGATTGAATGCAAAGATGGTTTTGCTTCTTCATCCTCATAGGACCACCTATGAGTAGAACATAAAAGTATGTTTTACCTCCTGAAAACCATTTCCCAATTTATTCCACAAGTCATATCTCTCAGAGTTCCACCTCACTGAGTGGAGGCAAGTATCTGTGCTGATATGAAAAACATTCTTCCTTTGGGTAAGGAGAGGATATTGGCAGCACGTTTGGTATTTTGAGGACATGGCAATTTGGAGTCAATTTTGAATGTGACCTGAAAGTTTGAAGTTTTGGGCTGGAGAGCTGAGTGGCTGTTGTGGCTTCAAAAAAGACAATACACTATATGTACACAAGTTATTATGTATTATATACAGTAAGCAATATTAAACTTATTAAAATATTTTAATATTTAATAATATTAAACTTATTATTAAAATATTGTAATAAAATAAAATGTTTGTAATGAGTGTAATGCAATCTTTAAAAATATTGTAACCATCCTAAATATGGAGCCAAATACCAAAGTTTATTGTTGTGTAAACTAAGCTGGCTGTTGTTGCTTAAACTTGTCTAAAAGCCCTAGTGCGTCCAACCATTTTGTGAGAGTATTTAACCTTATAAAAATCATTGCTTGGACTTTCAGACTGCTTTTATTGCCCCAGACAGCCTGGCATCTCACTGGGTTTACTTACATTTGAGTAAAAGTATCTGATTTGTTTCCCTGCTGAATTGGCTAATGGAGCCGGTTCAATACTAAGTAATGTGGCTTATTTGGATGGTAGGTGTCACTTTGGCTTAGGATGTTAAACTTGTCTGACAGTCTGATTTTTCCTCCATTTTGCATTATTTTATTGAACAGGTAGGCTGGCCAGTGTATTCCAATCTCATAGTGGATTTATTTAATGTAGAAATTTTCCATTCTCAGTTTTTTTCCTGCAAGATGTTGATTAAAAATGACAATATGCCTCCCTCAGGAGACGTGTAATTCAAATAATGTATTGAAGAATGAGCTCGTCATTTCTTCTTTCAAAAATCTTGCTTATGTTGGGCATGTTGTGCCCTGGAACCAAGTCTGCTACATGGACTCCAACATTCAACCACCAATCACATGCCTACTTTGCCAGTAACACCATATGGGCCTCTCATACACGCCAGAAGACAACAGCAAGGCTGTCCAGCCCTGTTTCTGGCTATTTTCTTTCTATTGGCTTGCACACTCCTACCCTTACTTGGTGCACCTAACTTCTAATTAGCAGCTCAATAAGATTTCAAGGTTCTGGATGGGCTGAACAAGGTGTGGTTAGGGTTGGTGCAAAAACCTACTGAATGGAGGATACCCAGGAACAGGGTTGGACACTGTCACTCTAGCTGTTGACAGAACTGTGCTTTGCCAAGGCTGGAGTGAACATCTACAGGAGGGAACATCTCCAGGAACAGGGTTTGGCATCCTAACCTACCGGTTGAATGAGCTTTGTTTTGTTGGACTGAAAATTACAGAATGCAGATCTCCTGGGTTAGGCGGTCTTGAAGTATGGGGGGAGCGGTACAGTATTATGAAGATTTTTTTTTTTTAAATCAGTGCTTCAGTTCTCCTTAGTGCACTTCTTTGGCTTTTCTGTATTCCATCATTTGCTACATGGCGTCATAGATTCTTAAAAATGGAAAAATTGCCAAAAAATAAAAATAATAATAATAATAAAAAAACTATACACTGAGCTTCTAGGACATCATATTACTCTCACTTTGTTTGCAGTTCAGTCCTCAAATACTTTTATATGTTTATATTTCAGTGGGATGAATGTTGTTTTATTGACAATTATACACATCACTGAGCGATTGAGGATGTATGAATTATGGCAATGACATTTTTATGTGCCCTTACTGATGAGCTAAAATATACATTGAAATAAAACAAAATATATAGTATATTATAGTATATTATAACTGTAGGCTGAGAGCTGTACAACTCAAAAGGTCATGAGCTATCTGGGTGGTTTTAGACTTTTTTCCTTCAGTGCAAACTACCAATGTTCAAAATACTGATGGCTGTCGTAGTCATTAAGATATATCTTAAATCTTTAGTCCAGGATATGCTCAACTAGCTCTCTTGGTCTTATAGAATTGTGCAAAGGTGCAGGTATAATTTTAGCTTTGGGGCTTGTGACATATTAACACACACAAAAATAAATAAATTAATTTATATTTCTTAATACTTTCTTAATAATCACTGCCTTATGTTGCAGTTTTGATTATTCAGTAAATAAATTGTGTGTTTATTTATCAAGTGATCTTAAACATGAACAGGTTGAAAGCAATTATACATTTAAGGGTCAGAGGCTCATAGCACGTTATTTGAAAAACCTGTAATGCAGGCATTACCGCTAGGGGGACGTTGGGCTTTAGGAAGTTAAACTTTTTTTTTGCACACCTTTGAAATTAATTTACACCATGCATGAAGTATAACTTTTGTGTATCTACACCACATTTCATTCACAGTCTTGCAATCAAACGCTTTCATCCAATCAATAGCACGTATATACAGTGCCGTGAAAAAGTATTGACCCCCTTCCTGATTTCTTTTTTTTTTTGCATATTTGTCACACTTAAATGAAACAAATTTTAGTATTTGACAAAGATAACCCGAGTAAATACAAAATGCAGTTTTTAAGTGATGATTTCATTTATTAAGGGGAAAAAGCTATCCAAACCTACCTGGCCTGGTGTGAAAAAGTAATAAGCCTAAACCTAATAACTGGCTGTGCCACCCTCGGCGACAACAACTGCAATCAAACTGAGTCTTTCACATCCCTGTGAAAGAATTTTGACCCTCTCTTCTTTGCAGAATTGTATTAATTCAGCCACATTTGAGGGTTTTTGAGCATGAACGGCCTGTTTAAGGTCATGCCACAGTATCTCAATCAGATTTAAGTCCAGACTTTGACTAGGTCACTCCAAAATCTTCATTTTGTTTTTTTATGCCATTCAGAGGTGAACTTGCTGGTGTGTTTCCGATCATTGTCCTATTGCATAACCCAAGTGTGCTTGAGCTTGAGGTCACAAACTGATGGTTGGACATTCTCCTTCAGGATTTTCCAGTAGAGCGTAGAATTCATAGTTCCATCAATTACGGCAAGTGGTCCAGGTCCTGCAACAAAGCAGCCCTAAACCATCAAACTACCACCACCATGTTTGACTTTTGGTATGATGTTCTTTTCATGAAATGCTGTATTAGTTTTACGCCAGATGTAACGGGATGCACACCTTCCAAAAAGTTAAAAAATGAGAGGGTCCCAAGTATATTTCCATAAAATAATGCAAAACCATATTCTACATGCATTACAAAGGCATGGCTGTGTAAGTAGAGGGTGTGGGTGCTGGATGGCCTGTCTGCTGTCCCGACTTATCCCTAATAGAGAAGATTTGGGGCCGGTTTCACAGACATGGATTAAGCTTAGTCCTGGACTAACCTGAGTTTTACATTGGAGAATCACCATTAAATACTGAGGTTAATCTAGCATTAAGCTTAATCTGTGTCTGTGAAACTGGCCTACAGTGTATTTTAAAATGCATAATGCAACAATAAAGACCCCAAACTGTTGCACCACATCTTTAGACAAAATTGTACCTGAATCACTTAATCACTTGACACCTTTAGCCCCTAAACATTATTTGGTGATGTAAAAAAAAATGGCAACATTAGAAAGTGGTACATATTTTCATGTCACAACTTTTTTTGAAATATGTTGCAAGAAAAAAAAAATTGAATGTTTGTGAAACAAATGAACTGTTAGGTAAACAGATTATGAGGAAGGCAAGGCAGACACAAAAGCGCAATGAAAACAAAGGCGTGTTGTAAAACCCGCAGACCTAATAATAATCCACAAACATTAAAAAATCCACAAATGTAATACAAATCTGCAGCTTTTAAAAAATTTTACTTTGCTAAAAATTTAACAAATCCCTGGAAATGTAATAGTCATTACAATTGTGGTAAATCTTGTATTACATTTGCAGTAGGCAACAGCTATTATATTTTTGGGAAATTTATTACATTTGTGGGATTATCACATTAAAAGCTGCAGATTTGTATTACGTTTGTGGTTCATTACGTTTGTTGGCTGTTATTATGTTTGTGGGTTTTATCCCTGTTGACAGCAAAATGAAAAAAAAAAATGAAATAGAAGTACTAGAACATAACTGAACCAAATGGACAGTAAAAAATAGGACCACAGGCCCTGTAGCTCACCAGCAAAGAAAAGAGATATGGGCATCTTTAAGATCACTGTAGATCACATTGAAATAGACCACAGATAACCCATTACATGAGTTACCTCTCCTGAAAAATTTTAACCTTGAAAATGCAGTATTGAGCTGGATACCTGCAATTTCATGCATCCTGACCTTGAGACTGACCTTTCTGTAAATTCAATATTAAGCAAAATAAATCAAGAAAAATATTACCATTTTCTGATGAAAAAAAAAAAAAATTCATTAAAAAATACAAAAAATCTAATTTTTAAAAATGGCAAACAATTTTAGTAGACATTGCCCCAAAGAAGCTCCATAACAATCATGAAGTAAACTTTTCAGTTGAAAAAAATAAGACAATTCATAAGAAATGCAAAAACTGAAATTTTGAAAAACCGCGAACTGCCTTTGTAGACATCGTCTAAGGAGTCTCCGTACCAAATTTGAAGTGAATCCATCCAATAATTTTTGGAGAGGAAGATTATTTAAAAATTGTGATGGACAATGACCCTGGGTGCTGCGTCTTACCAAGAGCTCATGGCCTGTTGGCCAGTGAGCTAAAACACAATGTCTCACAGAAATACTGACAAAATAATGCGCTGTTTTATTGTTTCCAATCTAGTAAAAGTAAAAGATAATTTACAAATCATTGCTTTCATTTTTAAATAAAATTTAACCCTTTCATTACCATTGTCGCATTTCCGCGACAGCGCCGATCTCGCATCACTTACCATTGTCGCTATTTTGTGCCTAGAGAAAGTCCCTCACAAAAACTGTCAAAGCTCCGCAACAAAACACCCCTTTGGACGAGTCTGGTGTCGCACAACGCGTCAGTGATGTCTTCAGGCTTCCCGTAGTTCCCAATCCTCCGGTTATGCACAGTTTTATTTTATTTTATACAGGTTATTGCAGGCATTGCGTGCTGCAGCACGTGTATCTCCATTTGTACACTAATGCACGTGTATCTCCGTTTGTACAGAAATGCGCGTGTATCTCCGTTTGTACATAAATCCCATAGAGGAGAAATCGTCTTGTCTTGACAAACCGAAATACGGTTTTATCCTCATTTTCTGTTTTTACTTTTGGAAAAACTAAGCAAAGATATGTGTCAATGGAAAGGTAAATGTATTTTGAACATGTTTTCTGCACATAAAATTGTCCATTTCTGGCGTTTTTAGTTCGAAAAAGGGGGTGAAAATCCACATGCAATATCATGCTGCGATAGCACAAAAATTTACGGTAAGCAAGGGTTGTCTTATTCCCAGTAAGTGGTAGTGAAAGGGTTAACATTCTATCACAACTTTTTTTCTGATTTGGGGTTGTTGTACATTATCAATGGTTAAAGTCCAGAGGCAACTTATATTTGCTACCCATTTCCTCAATCTGTCCATTCTGGTGGGCTCTCAATTTTGCCTGAAGATATTTAAGTATGAAACAAGACTGTGATAGTTTTCCATCTTAAGAGCATTAGCTGGAGACTTGATGGGTTCCAAAAAGACAATGTGTACTTTGAATCCCCTGTGTATAGATACGCTACACTCTCCCAAATTTTTCAATCAAACTGTGCTTTAATCTGATTTGAAAATTTTTGATGTGATTTGATCTGCAAATGTGAATGTCTCATCTAGTGTATATGCATTAGACTTTGAATATTTGTTGATTTTTGCTGCAAAGACATTCAATTTAAGAGCTTCATCAGTGGTCTAAATGGCAACAGAAGTGTAGTTACCAGGAAATCTGACTGCTTGCTGAGAGCAGGTTTTCTTCCTCTTAGGAGGTTGCCAGTGAAGGGCTGGTGTGATTCTGGCCTCCACTGAGCCCTTATTGAGAAATTCACATGATTGTTTTACTCAAGAGGAAATGGATGATAATGAAGTATCATTTATGAATATATTATCTGTTCCTCCGTCTATCCATTATCTAATCCCCTGTCCAGGGTCGAGCAGGAACCAGAGCTTATCCCAGCATCCAGTGGGCTGGAGCACAGGAATAGGGAACACACCTGGGATAGTTTTCAAATTCATCACACACTCCATGCACTCATACATACAGCTAATTTAGACTGTCCAATTGGCTTGACTTGCCTGTCTTTGGGGCAAGACCAGACACAAGGAGAAAACCTTTAGGAAAATGGAAAGAAAATACAAACTCCACACAGTTTGAATTTATTCTGGATCCAGATTCAATCCCGTGACCTTCTCACTGTGAAGCAAAAGTACAACCCACTGCACTATCGTGCCACTCCGCACCTGTACCCATTACCCATAATGAATTGTTTCCATGACGTCCTGCCACAGCTCGGCTCTTTCCCACTGTGTGCTTCTCTTGAGTTTGCACCTGCCTCCACTCAATGAGGTGGAGTTGTTGCTCCTGGAGACATCACATTAATATTCATAAGCGTTTATTAACTTTGGGGAACATACTTGTTCCTCATCGCTTAGAGTCTCCATGAATAATTCATCCGTGGGAGGTGGGATAATCTATGCGGGCAAATGAAATGCAGTGAGTCCTCCGGAGAGATGAGTGCATGCTTTGTGACAAAGTGGAGGGGTGTGTCAGTGCAATGACTGGGAGAGAGAAGCCACAACTCTACACCACCTCTTTCTCATCAACGAAAGAAGAACCCAGACTCGCCGCTGTATTACAGTTTCGTCAAATGTTTGCAATTCCAGGTTATTAAAGCTTCCTCAATGCACCTAAAATTTATGCTGCAATATTTATTGTTTCCGGGCATCATGCCAACAGAACACTTTCCCTGGCATGAACGCACCGATAATCCTCTGTGCAACAAAGTGGAAAAATGGGCTTCGATCTCAGATGTTATATCTTCAGCGCTTTGATGGATTATTTCTCAGAAATACAAACAAATGGTATAATCTTCTTCAGTTGAATGTCATTAGTGCGCATGCATGTGCTTTCTTGTTTATCTATACTTGTGGGGAAAAAAAAAAGTGGGGACTTGAAGCGGGGACTTCAAGACTCTACAACAGGGATCCTCAAATCTGGACCTCAAATCCAAATCCAGCCCAGGTTTTCTGTTATCCCAGGCAAGTAATTGAAGAGTTAGTGCCTCTGATTGGCCAGACTGTGTTAACACCTGACTCCCACGTAAAGGGAGGGTGGAAAACCAGCAGTTCTCAGACCTCGTAGGCTGTGATTTGAGGATCAGGGCTCTACAAGGATAGTAAAGTCTAAAAAAAATAGCCCAGCGGGACATTTTTTTTGTCCCCATAAGGAAAAGACTTACTTCTGGGCCAAAGGCTAGGTTTAGGTAGAGGGCAACAATTGGGGTTATGATTAAGTCAAGGTCTTATTCTAACACTGCGTTTCCGTGAAATGAATTTTTCGCGCGACCATATTATGCGTGAAAAGATGCTAGTTCGGCCTGACAACGTGAATCACGCGGGAGACGCGGCGCGACGCAAAGTAAATGGCTTGCGTGAACTGCGCACACGAAACTCGCCTTTTGCTCCACTTCAAAATATTATTTTGCGAAAAATTTGCATGAGTAGAGCAGTGTTCTGAATAGCATCATTGGAACTAGCAGCAACACTGGCTAGCAAGGCTACCTAGCTTGATCTTCAAGCCTTAGTTAGCTGCATTGCTTGAGACAATGGAAGCGCTAGCTGCCTAGCTCGCTAGCAAAGCAGCTAGCAAGCTAGCTGTGTCAAATAACCTATGGGTCTTGGAAAGTTTAATAACTATCGGTAATAACAAAATCAAGAATGTGCGAGTATCTTGGGTATACAATTACAAATGGAGAATTGAATACATCTCGTTTCCTGTGTGCAAGAATTGGAGCTGCTTTCTAGAAATGGAATGATCTCAAGCAAATACTTACTGATTGCCGAAGCTATCGACACAAGTGACTTTCCTAACTACATGTGTACGCTCTCGCCTTCTATATAGTATCCAGGCATGGTCATTAATGGAGAAAGAGCTATGTACGTTGGAGATCATATGGCATGGTTTTCTGAGAAAAATGGTTAAGGGTGGATATGAGTATAAATGTGCCGAGTAGGAAGAGTAAATAGAAGGAAATGGACAGTGAGCTGAATTGGAGATATAAAATCTCAAACGAACGCCTTCGAGAAATAACAAACACATTACCAATTAGGAATTTCTACCATCGACAACATCTTAAATATTTGGGACATGTATGCAGGCTGGAGAACTGTTCATTGCAGAAATAAGTACTGTTTGATGTTACAACTTCAAGGAAAGTATGGATCAATGTCAAGAAAATACAAGGCATTGACACACTCCAAGCGCAGAAAATCATGATGGACAAAACAGCATTGATGCGACTGGTGGATGAGAGACTTTCCCCATCAGGAGCGCCTCTAGGCCAGTGATGTGCCCTGTGGGAAAAATGATGATGATGATGATCATGGTCTCAGTTTCACAACAAAATAGTGTTCTGGCTCAACATCGGATATGACAACATTATCAGTTTTGTGAATATTTTTACTCTCAAGTCAGCACAAAGTTCATTAAGTGAAATGTTTGTGATGTTAGCGTAGCAACATTAGCGCTGCCATCTGGTTAATGATTTTAGGAGATTGCAGGAAGTACAGCTCCTTGAGCGTAAACAAGGCTCAGCTGGCATTGCTGTCGGCAGTGTGAATTTGCATGTCAATCCTCTGCCAGGTTGTTCTCGCATAGAAATGGATGGGATCTTTGCGTAAATAGGGTGGAAGATCTTCAAAGCGAAACAATACAAATGGTCCCGCGAATAAAGTGAGGAGAAATTTCGTTTTGCGTTTGGTGGAAACGCGACTTAAGGGTGGGTATTAGGTCCGTCGGCAGTAACAAAGGACTTCAGGAACCTTGCCCTTCAATGCTTAATAACCCAAACCTCTCGCAGTTTACTTTTCCGGATTAGCAACAGTTGCCCTGACTAATTGATAGGACCAGCGACAGTCTAATTTATTTTTGATAGCATTGTTATACATCTCACCACAAAATTATAAGGCGTTCTCTACCTTGCAAAAATGACGGCGTAAAATACGATTATGTCTTTATAATTTCTGCGCTCTTGTAGCTCGTGAAACAGCGCAGATTTGCTTAGTTTATGAGGCTCATTAAGCAATTAGCCACGATAATTTGTTCTATATTCTGAATATGGTTGTGCGAAAGGGCGTTGTTAGGCACACTGCACAGCTGAGTGATGGCGAAAATAAATGCTGCAAAGTCAGCGAAAGTTTCGGATTTTGTGCATTTATGTTGCCATTCTTACAATGCCGTATCAATTATATAAATGTAGGTAATAGGCATTCAGTTTTTTTCATTATCATTTCTTATTATAGGCTATGTATTGTTCTTGGTTTTCAGTCGATAAATTGTTTGACTGTTAATAAGGCGAAATTGAACGAGAACAGCTTGAGAACAATCGAGCGGTAAAGGGTGAGGTTACTGAAGGCCTTCTGAACATCCGAAGGCACGCCACTGGTATGACAACTATGCCCAGGCTTAGGTGAGATGCTCAAGGAACAGTTTGTCTCAAAATGAAAATTTTGTGGTTTTCTACTTACCTCAATGCCAATTTAAACAGATGTGAAGTCTGTCAATCCATAAAACAAATTTTGAGTATACCAGCAAAATTCTGTAGCAGCCTTCTCCAACAACAACTGAAGACAATGGAGACTCAGATATTAGCGTTTTTTAGAGCCCAAAAAACTGGCAACAAGACTAGGTGCAACCTAGTATATGGCTGGGCCGCCAAGTGCTGTATGAGAATGTGGGCCCAAGAAAAGGGTGCTAAATGCGGCAAAGCTCATTTGCCGCAATTAGCGCAAAGCTCACGCAAGTGCAAGTTTAGTAATGAGCTAGAGCTGATATTTTACAAAGTGGGTGGGGAGAGTGGGAGAGTGCAAGAGTGAGAGTGTGAGAGTGTGTGAGTGAGGGAGTGGGAGTGAATGAGAGTGAGAGTGTGTGAGAGAGTGAGAGGTGGGGGGGTCTTGAATAAGGGAAACATATCAAAAGCAAGTTATACATTTGAATAGACAAAGAGCTAGAGTTAGGGTAGCAGTTATTGATTTTGTGAATGTCAATTTGAGAGAGACAGCAGCAGCAGATGTAGATAGCAGTCAAAGTATGTATGTTCATGAAACGTAATGAAACAATGAAGTAATCGTTACAGTTGTGTTAATCCGGGACGTGACGTCACTTTCGTGAACACATGGCAGTTCCTATATAGTGAGGGTGTAAGAACGAACTTCAAGGTTTCCTTTTTCCCCCATGTTTCGTCTTTTGGCATGTTATGTAAGGGATAGTCAACTCGTAGCCGTGCATTACACGGTTTTAAGGTACGACGCGGTGGCGAATAACCACCTGACTCAAAGCAGAGGGTGGTTGCCTCTGCGAAGTGCCTTTAAACTGTGTAATGCACACCTACGAGTTGATTATCCCGCTTATACCATGGTCATTTGCCAGCAATATCAAATCACAGCATTCAGAAATTTTTGTGAAAGTTTTGCACGTAAAAAAAACGAGCTGTTAATCATTAAACAGGCACCATGCCTTCTCATACCCAATAGGCCAAGCTAAATTGAACCAGCTATCTTCGTTCATCTCATGTTCACGGAGAAAGAATTTTTTGTGCATGCTTACATCCGTTTACCAGCTGATGATTTGGTTACGGATTCCCGCTGAAACGGAGATTATGCATAACACAACATTATGCACGATTATGCAGACTGTAGCTAACTTGCTACCCGCAATTACAATGAATTTATGACAGTTTCCGTAGAGCCAGCGAGCTGAAATCAGTCTGTTGGCATAGCACGTAGCTAGCGAACTGTCAGCAGCTGCAGATGCATGAAGTGGACACGTTAGATTACTTTGTAACCGTACACAATTACTATCGTTTAATGAATAAAGCCTGATTACTTCGCTGCTATAATATTCACAGTCATTATTGCTGGACTACCTATTGTTAACCGCCCCGTAGGACGCAACTTATATGGCGCCGCCAAATTTACTGGAAATAAATGAGCAGCTAGGTTTCTGTTATAGGGGAGACTGGGTCTATTTGTTACACTTTTTCTTTTAACGGCTGTAGAATTGACATTATCAGGTTTTTGTTGTCAGTATGCACTGTAAAGATAGACGGTTTATTAGACTGCATGACTGATCTGCAGCAAACCCCTATATTCTGCGCATGCATAATGCTGGTGAGGGAAAAATAGACCCCTGTGACCTGTAACAAACAACCCCATATATGGGGTTGTTTGTTACAGGAGGGTAGTTTGTTGCAGGTTGTGGGGCATTTTGTTACACTTAGTATTTGCTTAAGTGAGACATGTTTCCCACTTAAGTAGGCAAGTTAAGGGGGATGCCTTACTACGATTATCCCACGAAGCCACAGTAAGGAACCTCTTGAGTCATTCTGTCATGGCATTGCCACGTTTCGTTATTCGTTTGTAATTTCAAGGCATCTTTCTGATATACAAAAAGGTAGAAAGTCATTCAGTGAGGTAATTTGATCTTGCCCAAGTTGTTACAGATTTTGGGGCAAGTTCTTACTGTAACAACTTGGGTGTATCAACTAGTCCATCAGCAACCCTTCGCCATTGTCCCGACATTTTGAAATGTTCCAGTGCAGTCTTTACATGGGTGTGTCATGACACAGTGGCTAATGTCTTCCTCTTTCATAATCCAGAAAATCTTGGGTATGTATCAATTACACTTGATGTGAATCGAAATCTCCCAAACACCAAGAAAGTTACTTTTTCGAGCATTTTTCTGAAACACTAACCTGCGACTTTCGACGTACGTCCTTCTGTCACGTAAGGATGCGGGTCACCTTCACGGAGCAGCAGGAAAAATTAGAGCGCCATCTGTGTTTTATTATCAGAACTATTTAGAATGTAACAACATGGACGTGTAACAACTAAACCCGGTCTCCCCTACCCAGCCAAATGCCAGTGCTCTAACGTTGCTGAGGTTACAGGTTGGCTAGTGGATGAAATTCGAATGGTGAAACTACTGTAGCCGAACTACCTGTGTGGTTCCGGTTTTAATCCATACCTGCCAGCCAAAAAGAAAAGAGTATTCACCCAATTTTTTTTTGTTGAAAATTTCAATTTCAATTTCAATTTTTTTTTTTATTTGGAATCTCCAATCCCACCCGAATCTGGAATGCCCAATTGAGGAACTATGTACAAGGTTTGCTCGTATGCGACCCCTTGTTGCCAATTCAGGAGAGATGGATGGTTCACGGCTCTCCTCTGAAGCACGTGCCCATCAATACCGCGTTTTTTACACTCATTGGTTGAATCCTCGCAAGTTCTGAACGAGGGCGGAGGATACCCGATCATGAACAAGCTTAGAATCTTCCTGACGAGCGCCTGGCTGACCAACAGGAGGTGCTTGAGCAACGAACAAAGCAACCATTTTATATTTCCCTTCCCGACAGCCCCTTCCCAATTTGCATTCCTGTAGTGCAATGGCCAGTTGTGCACTACTTCTGAAAAAGTTGCCGACCACTGCCGGTTGGTACGACCGGGGCTCGAACCCGCGCCGTGATAGTCACTTCTGCTCCGCAATGCGGTGCTTTAACCAAGTGAGCTATCTGGCAGCTCTGAAAATTTCAATATTTTTGATTTTCATATAAAATAAATAAAATAAATAAAGGAATGCAATGAGATGCCAGTAAACACCAAGAATCTACGTTTTTCCTCTGCCTCAATTGTCACTTTTGACTTTAAATGCAAATTACCGAAAATCACAATTTTGACTGATGGCATTCATAAAATCATTAATCTTCATCTGATTGAGTTGAAATTTGGACTGAAGTTGTATTTGTTGGAGATCTATGAAATGACATAGGATTTTCTAGATAGGTGCATCCATCCTGGGGGGTTAATTTTGAAAATGAAGCAAGTTGATGATTGTGATTTTCATTATGGTTACATAACAGAGCTGTTTAAATATTCATAAATGTTCCAAACAAAAAAATCCTATGTCATTTCATAGAACTATCTTAAACCTTTCATATGAGACTAATTTGAGTAAAATCTGACCATGGGTTATTAAAATATCAGTGCCACAAAATATTTTCATATTTTGTCATTTAAGTGCCGTTTCCATGGCAACCATGTAAATTTTTTATCAAAATACTACATTTTATGAGGTTAAAATCATGTTGAGAATGTTTATTTCTTAGTTTTTACATTATTATCGTTATTTCTACACTTTACCCTGAAGACCCCTTAAGATTAGGGTAAAGCCTCAGTTGACAGTTATGGAAAGGCTTAAGTTTTTGTTTGATTGTGGAGTTTCGGGGTATGGAAGCAGTAGTATTAAATAATTTTATCACATGACTGTAGTACTTTTCCCATAGCCCAGCACATGACATATTTTTGATATTACCCTGGGTACATATCACTTTGGCGAAAATTTCATTGGCTGAGAGCATCAGGAAAAAAATGGCCCTGCATTGCATCACACTGTAAATATTTAGCCTAACTGAATACCAAGTGTAACGTTGGTTAAATTAGTATGGCTCAGCACTGCTGCAAGTCAGCCAATACCACTCACATAACTAAGTTCGCGTTACTTTGCCTGCTAGCTAGCGCACACACAGTTCTTTTTCATAAAAATAATGTAACATTAGTTTGTTAGCTAGTGAGCAAATGTCAGCTTGCTGCTCAGTTGACTGAATTTATGAATCATTGTTAGTTCAGACGCTAATGTCTGTGACCCAGTGACTGATTAAGATAGCAGAGCAATGGTGTTAGTTCAATGCTTATATATGATGGACACTGATGGAAATTAAATTTCTTATCTATTAAATTATGTAATTCAGTTATGTATTAAACAGAATCTTATACTCTCGTTTATGTCATTAGAAAGTTATGAAACTCAGTGAGTACATTTTGGGTTTGTTTCTCACTAAAGCTTGCAACAAATGCAAAATTTACTCAACGCGTTTCATAACTTTCATATGACACGCCCACTCATGCAAGATCCTCTATTTAGGTTCCCCATGAGCATTAATTGAACTAAAGCTGGTATGTGTGTGTGTGTGTGTGTGTGTGTGTGTGTGTGTGTGTGTGTGTGTGTGTGTGAAAGAGAGAGCATGTTTTAGAAGAGCTGTGCCAATATTTGTCCTATTTAATGTTTTTGCTTTTACTTATTCATGTGCACTCTATTATGTAGAGGATGATTTGTGACCTGAGAGGAACTCAGGCTTTGATGTCATTAAAACAGAAGGCTGCTCCTCTTCTGTTCCTGTTACATGTTCTATCTGCCAAAGCCTGCAGGGCGTTCAGGACCTTGGACAGCACCCGTCTCGCCAACAACAAAGATGGTGAATAAATAACAAAGTTCTAATGCTAATATCTGAGCCAAAGGAGATTGTAACAAGAACTTGCTACACGCATTTTAAATTTGAGCACAAAGGCATTAAGCAAAACTGAGAGCCAGAGACCTTGTTTGAAAAGTACCCACAAAAGTGTGGAGGAAGGAAACAAATTCATTAAGCTATTCAATATGCCAAGGTAACTTCCAGGAAAAATGTCAAACCAACTTCATAAATATGCACCGGAAGGAGCAGCATCGGTGTCACATTAGATTATTGTTTTTTTAAAGGATTAGTTCTTGTCATATTTGCATTTTCATCATGCATTTCAATTTGTCCTTGACCACCAAAGAATTGCGAATATATTATTTCTTTTAAAATTGTTTTTTCATTTGTGCACAAAATAGCTCTCCTCTGACAGTTTTGTGGAGGGGAAAAATCCCATTTATTCCCAAAGCTGAATGCTACATCTTCTGCATAATTTAGTAATTCGGACGGACACTGTGACTATATTAATTTACCATCTGTCAGATATGGGTGAAAAGTGCTCTCAAAAACAGCAACATTTTTAAACATGACATCTCATACAGTGAGCACCATAATTCATTAGAAAGCGATTTTTATGTTATTTAAAATATATACAGTATATATATATATATATATATATATATATATATATATATATATATATATATATTTTTAATCTTGGCTCTGTCTTTTAGCATTTTGAATTTGACAGGACACAATGACAGTGGCCTTAGAGTACAAATGCTCAGCTGTAATTTGAGGGAGTTTCCATCCTTTTGAGATGAAGCATTTAGAAATGACACAACCTTTTGTACATAGTCCCCTTTTTGTGGACATAAAAATAATTGGTAGTTTACCATACTATATACAATAGAGTAAAATCAAGTAGTTTTTTATGTTTGGTTGCATATCCTTTGCATACAATGAGTGCTTGAAATCTGTGATGCAGAAAACAGCGCAAGACACTGTGTATCTTCCCTGGTGATGCTCTGCCAGGCCTGTACTGCAGCCATCTTCAGTTCCTGCTTCTTTTGGGTACTTTTGCCCTCCAGTTTCCTCTTCAGCTTGTTAAATGCATGAAGAACTGGACTCAGATCTGATGATTGACTCGGTAAACAGTACCAAAATATCCAAATATGTGCCACTGTTCAATGAATATGGTGCTCCCTGTAAGTGGCATCACATATGGTATTGTGCAAGAGTTTTAGGCACATTCAACTCAATTCTGTGAGATGAACATGCTTTCAAAAATCATTAAATTAAAGGTCTCTAAAAATTGAAAAAAACCTATTATAAAGTGCTGTGAACTGTTAAAAACTAAATCAAATCAATATTTTGTGTGAGTACCCTATGCCTAAAAATTTTGGATACTGTTGCACAGTGTTGTAGTTTTATATTATAGGTTGTTTGGTTGTTCCAAGTATATCGGAGAATGTGCCACAGTTCCTCTGCTTGGTCACAGTCTCTCCCCAGGTGTTCCCAGAGAGGATTGATGATGTTGAGATCAGGGCTCTGTCATGACATATTACTTGTATCAACTTTATTTCATGAAATGCAAAGTTCTTATGTAAGGTTTTTTTTTTTTTTAATAAACATTTGATGCTTCAAATGTGCTTTTTCTCAGCTGCACCACTAATATGGAAAACAAAAATAAACATCCAACAGCGTATTTAAATGCCTAAGTTCCTAAGACTTTTGCATAGTAGTTTAGACTAGTGCAGAAAATCTAAGAAAAGCTGGAGAATAATGTCGGATTAAAATAATTTTTTAAAAGAGATCATTGGGTTGGATAATCTAAAGTTCTAATGGAAGATTGTTCTAAAGTTTTTGGTCATGAACAACAAACATTAAGGTCAGATTTTACCTTGTCTTAAGGATAACTAGCAGCCCTTTATTAGAGGACCTGAGACACCATACTCAATGCACTGTCTCTTAAGAGTGATTCTTTTGGCCTGTGGTTTTGCTGAACATTCATTTCAGTTGGAAAGACGAAGAATGTTTTTTTTTTTTACTGAGTTTTTGTATTGGTTTCTTTACTTTTCTCTCAACCTTTATATTGCTAAATAAAAGCTATTCATCCCAGTTGCTGTATCTGAATTGACTATTCACTAGCCGATGCAATTACCACATTTAACTCCAGACCACAGCCTGCACAAGGTCGAGATATGTCTTTTCATCCCGCCATTGGAAAGTCCGCAGACTAAATCGTAGTCTGAGTAAGTCGTGACTTGAGTTCATGCTTGACCTGAGTTGCTTGTATTTTTAGTCTTTGTTAGTTCATTTTTTTGTGTTTATTATCACAAAGTACTGCGCATCTGTCCCATTATTTATTTATTTATTTATTTGAATAAATGTTTATATTAAAATGTCCAGTAGAGGGAGCTCATACAAAAGAAATGAGAACTGTGTCCTGTTAGCACCATCAACCCTTAACTGGGGACATAGGCAGACATTGTTGATCACCATCTAACTATTTTGTTGCAAAGATAATATCATCTTTTTAGGCAATGAGGACATGTATCCACATGCCTGGCTTCAGAACTTTACTGACTCTACAGAATGAAAGGTTTTAGCCCCTTGTATATTTTGAAAGGCACAAATTGTCTCCGGATTTATAGTCTGTGCTAAATAAGCTTTATATTGCCATGAACCCCAGACATGGACGTTTAGAATTTAGCCTCATCCACTGCGAGACTTGTGCCCTTCTCATGTTCTGCACTTTGCAGTGAAGCAGTGGTGGTGGAGAAGGTGTATGGGAAGGGTGTGTGTGCAGGGCTTCACCGGGTGGGGGGGGGCTGTAGTTGCAGATACCTGGTAGTTTATCTGTAAGAACTTTCCGGAAAGGAGTCTTGTGAAGAAATCTGTAACCGCTGAGCAGGTAGACAACATTAGCAGGTTTATTTTAGCATTTTCTCCATATCCCCCTGCAGTCAGTCAGCTAAACTGCCTCTTTATGACTACGGAGAGCAGCAGCTGCTGTCATTACCACGGTTACCAGCCTCAATTCAAAACCCCAAGCTCAGGCGACACGGTCCGTCTGCCAAAAATGCTACAGCCTCAGTGATCACAGCGCATACATAAACACACTCGTATTTTAAACAACTAATGTCCCTACCCTCGCTAAGCACCCAATTTTAGAAGATAATATTGAGGGCACAAAGATACCGAAGTCAAAGACAACAAGCCTACTACTAGCTTTGTGCACTTACTGTTAACGATCTTACAGAGTACCGTAAACATGTAAACAGATTGGGTTAACTTAGTTTTCTTCTGTATTTATTTATTTAACAAAGCATAATACTTTTTATACTTTGGATTTAGCATGCATTTTCGGGCAAAAAGGTGGCTATAGCTGGGTGGGAAAGTTTAGCCTGAGGCTGGATTCACGACCACAATCTGGGCTGTGTCAATGACTGGCGTCCTGGAGTCCTCTGTTACATGTGTAACAGGGACATGAAACAAGCTATGGGCAACAGTGACTGCAGAACATGACAAAAGCCAAGGCTTTGACTTCATGAAAAGCACAAGTAACAATGAAGACTCTCCACATTGAGAGAAAAATAACAATGGCAATAATGAACGAAAGTAAGCACCAGAACCAAAGAGACGACGAGTCTATCTTAACCAAAGAGGATATCTGCTACTTGGGTCCCAGCTTACTCGACTCGCCCATCCCAAAATGAGTAGCTGCTGCATTTCCAACTTTTCAGCAAAAAGTGGGTACAGTTCTCAACCGTCCTGAACTAGAATATTATTCTCGGCTAAGTCAATAAATCCTCAACAAATAAAATCAACAGTTGATAGCAGAGAAACTTAAATGATGAGCCAATCAGACAAATTTAGTCTCTGATTGGTTTTTCCAAACTGCGTCAGCGTTTATAACCCGCCCAATGGGGGAAGGGTGTTGTTTCAGTATCATTTTTATTTATTTATTTATTGTCTGAGTGTTATTCAGCAATTTAACACAAAAGGAGTTTAATAGAATTACACAAATTTTTTTCAAGAATGGTATGAAATGGTCCAAGGATCACCTGACTAAATTTTGGTCCTACTTGGGTCAATGTCAAGGTCCAGGTCACCGAAAAAGCAAACATTGTTTAAAACATTGAAACATCTTTCTCAGGCGGGCTGTGTTGTGCCTGACACAGATAAAAAATGAATCCTTTTAAAATGATGCTGTAGACCCCATTTGTTCTCTAATATGGCAAACACAGATTCTCAGATTCTATTGTATCTCTTGACAAAAAAATTTTCCCCACATCCTGCTGTGGATTATTGACATGCACGATCGTCGTATGTCCTTCAAACGCAGCTGGTAGCCGGGATCATTGGGCACTATTGAGTTCTTTGTCCCGTAATTGCATGCAATAGAGCCAGTAAGCTATAATATTCTCTGCAACATATGGGAGACGTTACCTTCAAACAGACAATGATATAAAATGAACTCTGTAGGTCATTTCCCATCACACACAAATAGCTGTGTTAATTATGATTAGTTACACGCGTATAAATGCTGCCCTGGTGAATGTTAAATACTGCGCAGATTGTGCTTTAAGGCATTTAGCGGCAATTTCTGCAGAGGCAATCTATCTAATGCAGTATCTAACCTATTTATTTCTGGTCAGGATCATGGATGGATGGTGTGTGTGTGTGTGTGTGTGTGTATGTTTGTGTGTGTGGGGTAGGGGGTGGGGGGGGGGGCGGTTGGGGTGGTATGGGTTAAAGGGCCGGGTAGCCTGTAGCCTGTCTTAGCATAAATTGAGATAGAGGCATAAAAATGTTCCCTGGAGTGTTTGCCAGTACGTCACTGGAATTATACTGTATAGGTACAATTTGCTCACACATTCGCAATCAATGGCAATTTAGGGCTCCAATTACCCTTACATCCTAACATCTTTGGATTTTGGGAGGGCACCAGGCGGCCCGGAGATGGCTAGTGTGAACCAGTGGCGGAGCTAGAACTGGGAATTGGGGGGGCACAGACACGTCCCTTTATGACAACAATTAGTCCTGGCTAGTTCTCAATCATTTTCCTTTATTGACGCATTTTCCAGTTATCGTAAATGGTAACTGAAGGCACGGTTTCTCTCCATATGCAATCTAACAGCGATGAAATCATGGGCTAAATTCAGTACAGAAAAATAATTTACTTATTAATAGGCCACTGCTTCGCGTTGATTAAACTGGTCCGCGTTCCAATTAAATATCGCCTTTCTCTCTTGGTATTGCGTGAGTTGATAAAAAAAAAAGTGGCAGTCGGCAGTTAAACAGGCTATAAAAAGCGCGCGGCTCAAGCTATTTGCGTGAGAGTCAACAGGTATGCAATTTTGAATAACGTTGATTTAAATACAGCAAATACGCGTCCAGATGAATGATTGTTGTCTTACCTAATCGGGGAGAACAAACAGCACCTGTTCAGTGTGGGGTGCTCTCGGAGTGAACCTTTTGTTAATTATGAAAATGACTGAGAACAGGTCAGGACTAATAATTGTTTTAAACGGAATTTTTGTGCACCCAATTCTCAGTTCTGGCTCTGCCACTGTACTGAATTTAGCCCATGATTTCATCGCTGTTAGATCGCATATGGAGACAAACCGTGTCTTCAGTTGCCAATTATGATAATTGGAAAACGCGTCAATAAAGGAAAATGATTGAGAACTAGCCAGGACTAATTGTTGTCATAAAGGGACGTGTCTGTGCCCCCCCAGTTCCCAGTTCTAGCTCCGCCACTGGTGTGAACACAGGGGGAACATGCTGTCTCCACACAGAAAGGCCGAGGCAGGATGCAATCTATGTCATCCTCGTTGTTAGCGAGACGGGTGCTGTCCAAGTTCCTAAACACCCTGCAGGCTTTGGCAGATAGAACATGTAACAGGAACAGAGGAGCAGTATCCTTCTGTTTTAATGACATCAAAGCTTGAGTTCCTCTCAGGTCACAAATCTTTCTCTACATAATAGAATGCACATGAATAAATAAAAGCTCCCACAACCTTTCAGTGAGACAACAGGTGACAGTGCTATTCTCTGCTCGACCGAGCTGCCCTCTGGAAAGGATAAACTGTGTAAATTCTAGAAATGATCATGGATTGGAGCCATCTTGGTTCTCGTTTCAAAGCTTGGTTCCAATTGTTGTCTTATTAGTGGTACTACTGTGCCTGAGTCACATTACTGTGGAATTCCTCAGTGAATGAAATCGCTATCAATTTTGTATTTCACCCACACATTTCATGTCTGCTCGTAAACAAATGTCAGAAATGATGTGCAAATTGTTTTCAGTTTTGTATCTGTCTTGTGGAATTATTAACAGTACACAATATAACTTAACACGATTTGACTGGCAATAACAGGCCATTAAGCCCAACTAGACTTTCCATTTTCCTATTGCTTAAGTGTACCTAACAATTCAAATGCTTAGGGACTGATTGTTACCCTGCACTGTATAAAGCCTGGTCTTGAAAACTCTGAGACCTTCTGCCTTTACAACATAACCACGCAAGTTATTCTGCTCAATGACCACTCCCTGTGTGAAACAGTGCCCCCTAATATTGGTAGTAAATTTACCCTTGTCTAATTTCCATTTGTGAAGCCACCCCTATCTTTGTTAATCCCTTTGACATCTGTAAAGGCCTGAATCAGATCACCCTGAACTCTCCATTGATGGAGGCTTAAGAGATTAAGATACCTCAGTCTGTACTCATAGCTGTCATCTTTTATACCAGGAATTAACTTTGTGGCTCTTTTTTTAACCTTTTCCCAAAACTTTGATATCTAGTAGCACAGTCCCCAGAACTGTACACATACTCTTAGTGTGGTCTAACAAATGTGTTGAACAAGATAAGAATAACCTCCTTTGAATTATACTCAATACTTTTGGCTTTATATCCGAGCATCCTAATGGCCTTCTTAACTGCTACAGCACAGTGGCTAGAGCCTGTAAGCCTGTAATCATTCCCAGATTTTTTTCAAGAAGAGCAGATATATGTAGCAAATAACAGCATAGTTGCATAACACATTTACTCAGGCATCTTAAAAGAAATGTATTCCACCTTGACCATGCAATCTAGCTTGCATCAAAGCAATAATTTTAATTGATGAAAAATCTGATTTTTTTTTTTGCCTTATATATAAATAACGGGGACCCGTTGCATGATTCTGTGCTAGAATTTGAAGTTATTCCGCCTATGTTGTTTGGATTTTCTTTCGCAGCGGCAGCGATTCTGTTGTCTGGTATTGTTCATTTTGGTTCGAAAGTAGGCACTTTTAGATTGCAAAGGTGATGCGATACCGCTTATTTCAAACCACGCAGTGTATGTAAAATATGTTGATGTTCAAGAATAATGCTAGGTAAGGGAACAAAGCTTGTGAAGACTACTAAAGGAGTTTCGTACACCTATCGCTGCTGGTGGGTCTACATAAGTACCAGAAGGCAGCAGGTTAACCAGGTTACCTGGGCGTAAGTCGCAGCCTGGGACGGGGGAGAAAGGGAGGAGTGTGACTAAATTTACTGCTCGTCATTCGCCCATTCATTTAGTGTAATCAGTTAATATTCATCGATATATGCCTCGGGAGGAGTAATTCTATTTTTAAACTACCTTTGAGCATACATTTCCGCTTCATTCCATGGAAAAAAAAACGAATTACAAGCAGTTTCGCGCGTCTCGTTTTCAATGGTTCTCTATGGCAGATGCCCGATGCTTGCCCGACATCCGCATCACGTGACGATTATTCACGTTTTTTGTGATGTCATCCGGGCGGGTCCCCATTGAGATGGGTGGACTATATGATGACCAAAGAAAGGTTGAAGTAAAACACAGACTTCCCCAGCATGTCTGCGGATATTCTCACAACATTTGAGGACAGCGCTAAGCTTAAAGGAAGTGCTTGCACTGCTTTGCCTGTCTTTTTAAGTCTGTGTCAGAAACCTTTAATAAGATTATGCACAATGAACTGCTGTTTTTGGTTGGGTGGTCATGCCCCAGATTCCAGTACAGTTTTCAATAGGGAAGCGTCATAGTACCGTACAGCCAAAGACACATCCACTTGCCCACTCACTGATTTCCAGCCCCAAACAACTGCTGGCTCAGCCAGAAAAAAATATGGAAACTCATCTACCATCCAAGGGACAGATAATTTCAGAATTAACGACTGAAAGCTGAAATCAAAATAAAATTACCTGTCAGTTAAAAAAAATATTTCTGAATAACCATCTAAAACTGTCTTAACCCTTAGAGCACTGAATATATTTTCAAGGAATTAAAAATGCAATTATCTTGCGCTATTGAAAACCTATCATATGGCAAGCTGTTTAAAAGAGCTCCCACGGAGGCCTTAAGTTGCCACATGATAGGTTTTCAACAGCATCTGATTTTGATATCTTACATCATTGGGCAACTATAGTTGCCAATAGCACTCTAAGGGTTAAAATATAACATGTTCCATAAAAAGACAACATTGATTGTTCTACTATTTTTATGAAGTCATTACATACCAGGGGTATGATATTAATTAAATATGTCTGTCAAATATCCTTTCCCACCTGGCAGAGTCTATACGCATGTTCAAAGGGGATGAAATGCATCTCTGTGTAATGCATGATCCATGGCATGACACAGATGCAACTACAAGAGAACAATTATTAGTTCCCAATATTGCAGAACAGGATCACTGGGCCGTGTGCCAAAGAGTCCTCAAAATACTGCCTCGAGGAGGTGAAATAAACACCTCTCTTCAGAGCAGAGAGTGGGGAGGGAAAATTCATTAATTCACAACAGAAAGGTGCGGGTAGCTGAGAGGAATATATGAAGAGTTTGTTTCCAAAATGCAATAAGTGCCAAAATTACAAAAATTGAGATAATACCATAGAGCGATAGCCCTGTGCTTCTTACACGTGGTACAAAAATCCGTTTTCAGAAATTCTTACTATGAGGTGTATTTTTTCATGATCAAAGTTTGTGTTTTTCAATAAAATGCAACAGGGGCTAACATAGAAAAAGTTGATTTACTCAGAATGAGTAAAAAGGATATATTGCGTTTTGGAAACAAACTCTTCATATACAGCCATGCTGATAGAAGATGGGTAAGAATGTTACCTGAATGACAGGATGATTTGCTGGTGATCAGGATACTGGTGACTCTGACCACAAAATGACTGGAGCTTGAGTGGAATTAGAGGCAGGTGAGACGCTCAGGAACGTATGTCAACATTTACCACCGGCCCTGTCGACTCTCCTCCCCCTCGAAAATTTCGGAGAAAGTCTTTTTTAAACTCAGAAATACGTCATATTGTTGAAGTTTATTTTACTCTGGCTCCAATTTTATATGTTCTGTGAGAAATAAAGCAGTAAAGTGCACACAAGATAAATGATGGCAGCTACACTTATAGAATAATACTGTCCATTTGAGTAGAAGCTCTAAATTCAGGTGGAATCGGCGTCGCGGTGTGACGGTGACTCCCCAGTGACGCCTCTTGATCTATCTTTGTGGGAGATGTGCTGTCGCTTTCCTTTTCCGGGGGGAAAGAGGTTGAGGAGGGGAGCAACATATTGTTTTTGACGGGAAAATAAAAAATGATTTCTGTTTTCGGATGGTATGTTTCAAAACAATGGCAGCGTCAGGGGAAGAAATGTGTGTTCGTCCTGAAAGGAGTCAGTTAATGGAGTCTGAACCTAATGCTTTTTTGTGTTCTCTCCTTCTCGCATGCATAATTGGCTCCGAGCTTTTTCCACCTGAGGACCCTATGCTCTTTCATGATAGAAATATGCGATTTGAATCCTGGGAGAAATGACAACCAAGAGATAAATGAGAATAATGTTTGACTTGTTTGTGGGTGTGTGATGGGTGTCAGGTCCAAGTCATTCCTCCAGGATGTATTACTGGCGGTTGCCATTGGATGACAGCAGTTGGCAGCTTGATTCTTCTCACCCAGTCAGTCATTTAGGTGCAGTTGGGTTTGAATTGTTTGGCAGTCATTGATCTTGCTCAGCGAAAGCGCAGCTGTCGGGCGAAATAAAGCGACGCATCTTGTCCGCTCCGGTGCTGCAGATCTGATCGTTTGTTATACACACCACCGCCTTCCTCTTCATTTTGAAATATTCCCAGCGTCTGAAGTCATGACTAAAATTTCAAATACATGGGCTATTTGCGGCCTTGAAACGTAGAATCAAGTGAATCAAGTTTGCTTTTCCATTTCTTTCAAACAAAGTTAAGTTAGGTGGCGTCATTTTTATGGAGCACAAAAACTGAATCTTTTTTTGCATCTTCTTTGCAGCAAATGTGTGAGGAATTTTTTTGTATCCAAGTACAGAGTACATTCAAAAATGTTGCTCAGAAAAAAAATAAATAATGATTTTGAAACTGAATTTTCTTCTAATGTAGGGTGCTCAGCTACTGCAGGTACTTTAGTTGTTTGAATGTTTATTTGGAATAAAATGGGATGAGATCAAAATGGAAAGATAGTGAATTGCTGACACTGCAGTTTGTTGTACTGTACAGCTCATTACATAGAGATTCACTGATATACCATGGCTCTTCAGGCATAAAATAAGCACAAGCAGTTAATTTTAAGGGCTTAGAAAAGGCTCTGATGGTAACTGATGGTAATATAAGTGTGTAGCCAGAGCAGGGAACAAGATAAAGCAAATTAAGCATAATACAGTTTTATATATAACTTGTATCATATAGTTTTCATTTGTCATAAATGTATACTGTATTAAACTAGAGTATACTAATTGCATTCTGATAATAAGTGTATTAATCTCATTTTATTAAGTACCATCTCCCCCATGCAGTTTTACTGTGCATTACAGAAAATAATGATGCTGCAAGAATAAACATGACTGTGGAGCATGTAAGGGATAATCAACTCGTAGGTGTACATTACACGGTTTTAAGGCACGACGCAGAGGCGAATAACCTTCGCGAAGTGCCTTAAAACCGTGTAATGCACACCTACGAGTTGATTATCCCGCTTATACCATGGTCATTTGCCAGCAATATCAAATCAAAGCATTCAGAAATTTTTGGTGAAAGTTTTGAACTTAAAAAAACGAGCTGGTAATCATTAAACAGGCGCCGCTCATAGCCAATACTATAGGCCAAGCTAAACTGAACCAGCTAACTTAGTTCAGCTTACCTTCATGGAGAAATAGCTTTTTGCCCATGCTAACACCCTTTAACCTGCTAATCATTTGATTACGGATTCCAGCTGAAACATGACACAATATTATGACACATATTATGCGCGTTTATGCAGACTGTAGCTAACTTGGCACCCGCAATTACAATGAACTGATGATGGTTTCCATAGAGCCAGCGAGCTGAAATCAGTCTGTTGTCATAGCACACAGCTAGCGAACTGTCAGCAGTTGCTGATACATGAAGTGGACACGTTAGCTTCCTTTGTAAACATACACAATTACTATCGTTTAATGAATATAGCGTGATTATTTCGTTGCTTTAATATTTATGGTCATTATCGCTGGAGCGCCTATTGTTAACCGCCCCGCAGGACGTAACTTATCTGATGCCACCAAATTTACTGGAGATAAATGAGTAGCTTGGTTTCTGTTATACCCAGCCAAATGCCAGTGCTCTAACGTTGCTATGGTTACAGGTTGGCAAGCGGATGAATTTTGAATGGTGAAACTACAGTAGGCCGAACTTCCTGTGCGGTTCCACGCTTTTAATCGACACCTGCCAACCAATCAGAAAAGAGTATTCACTCAGACCATGGTATAAATAATTATAATCCACGCCCTTATTTATCTATCTGATGAGTGATCTCTAACCCCTACTGTAAATGTTTAAGGTTTTTTCTTTTAAATCAACGGTGGATTTAGGCTTCAGACCCAGTATGTGTGGGCTGATGACCAGAGAAAGAACTGAAGTGCTTGAACACACAGAAAATACTGGAAAGCCGATGCTATCATTTGTGATGAGTTCTCCCTTGTTAAATTGTCGGTTTGGGTATCCTGTTTTGTGTTCCATTTAGCAGGACCTTCAACTCTGGGCTGTGAGGCTGTGTCCTTTATTTCCTCCATATCATAAAAATCAATGGGCACCTACCCCTAATTCTTTTCCTGGTGAAGAGTGAAAACTGATGGGCTGAGAGAAAAGTTTTCTACCTTGAATGAAAATCCTTCATGTCATTCCATCCATACATGCATCTGTCAGTTATAACACCTGCATATTCCTGGTCAGGGTTTCAGAGGGGGAAACACAGTTTGCCAATCTGTCACAGGACAAAACCATGCAGACACTATTCACTCAGCTCATACTAATGCACAATTCTAAGTCTCCAATTAGCCTGAGTAAATTACTTTAAATTAACCTGCATATATCTTTGGACTGTGGGAGGAAACTGGAGAACCAGGAGAACACAAAACAGAACCAATACCAAAACAAACAGAGAGAACACACACAGAAAGAACACACAAATGCCCATGCTGATTCAATTCAACCTGTCCTCCAACCATACGCCCAAATAGATTTTTTACCCTGACTTACAACCCAAAATAGCGCCCCTACTGGAAGCAGGAAGGTAGAGTTAAAGTTACAGTTGAAGTTAGTTATACTTAAAAGTGGGGTTAGAGTCAGGGTTAGGATTACAGATAGGTTAGGGATTTAGTGACAGCGACGCTGACAATGGAAACCAGATTGTAGTTATTTAAACGACCGCTAGAGGTTGCTTAACTCCTTCACGTAACTTTAGGTTGTAGTAAGCTGCTTGAACAAATGACCCTTTGCAGGCGTATTTTGTTGGAGGACAGGCTCATTCAAAGCCACAACCCTCTCGTTGAGACATCATTGCTACCCACTGCGCTGCTGTGCTGCCCCTCAATTCATTTTGCATTATGCGTACAAAATCATTATTCACATTTACTGGAGGTGGTCAAATAATCTGCATAACTGTAAAGGTCCTGCCCATACTGCTGTTCAACGATTCTGTTGGCCTCCGTCTAAATATTTACGTCAGATGGTGTCATATGGCGGCAAATTAAAATTTTTTGGCCATGGACGGTAGATAAAACAGCATGAGTAATGTCTGAATACGTCTGAAAAACGTCTGCTGAAGTATGAGTAACGTCCTCATTGAGCTCAGCTTACGGAACATCGAGCGCCTGAGTAATGTTTGCTTAAGTATGAGTAATGAACGAATTGGATTGTGTGTAAATAAATGTAAATAAATTGTATATGTTAACAGGATAAAAACAAAGTTTGTCAAATCCCCCACAATTTATTTCACAAACCCCCCAAAAAACGAAAAACGAGCCAAAGAAAAACTTGAAATGAAATAAATTGTTTTCATTTCAAGTTTTTCTTTGGTTCGTTTTTCTTTTTTTGTAACAAATTTAAAAAAAAATTCATAAATTGAATGAAAAGAGAAATAAAGAACAAATTAAATAGTTTGCATTAAAAATCACAATTATTTACATTCATTCTGGATAATTTTTTGGGGGGTTTTTTGCTTTTTTTTTTGGCGGTTTTGTGGGTTTGAGCTGTCCGCCTGCCCAACAGCCATAAAAGTCTAAAAACCGGCAAGATTCCGCCAAAGTAACAGTAGACGTCAAAAAAAATGCCAGAGTTACGTATGAGAACCGCCAATCGCTACCCAAAGCTGGCCATCGGAAATTTTGAATGTGTCCAAAGTTTGGAACGGCTAGCGCCGTCTGTCATTGTCTAGATACGTCTGTAAACCAGCTGAAAAACAAATAAAAAAGTCCAATGAACGTATGCCTTCGTTTTTCAGATGGAATTGTTAAACAGCGCAGTGGGAAAGTACCTTAAGATTTGTGAAGCTAACTATACACTTTTTTTGAGACTAGTTCAGATATGGGTTTTATCAATTCCGCAGTCATCTTTGGAGCTGTTGCTCTACGTTTTTTTTAAAAAAAATTATTTATTTATTTATTTATTTTATTTTAAAAAAATTTGGCATCTCCAATCCCACCCAAATCTGGAATGTCCAATTGGGGAACTATGTACAAGGCTTTTCGCATATGTGGCCCCCAATTGCCAACTCAGGAGAGTGAGACAGCTCGAGGCTCTCATCCGAAGCACGCACCCGTCGCCACCACTTCTTATACACTCATTGGTCGAAACTCCGCAAGCTCAGAATGAGGGCGGAGGATACCTGAACATGAACGAGCTTAGAATCTTCCTAGCGAGCCCCCGTCTGGCCAACAGGAGGCGCCTGAGAACTTATTACTTACAATACCCTATCCTGGCAGACCCTTCCCAATTTGCATCCCTGTAGCGCATCGGCCAATTGCGCGCTACTCTGAAAAGAGCTGCCAACCACTGCCGGCTGGTACGAGGCGGGGATCGAACCCGCACTGTGATAGTCACTTCTGCTTCACAACGCGATGCTTTACCGAGTGAGCTATCTGGCAGCTCCAGCTCTACGTTTATTGATAACTTTCCAATCAAGTGCTCATTTTTCCTGGTCAGGGAGCTTTGTGTTGTCACCATAGTTCTGTTTTTCAGTGTTGTTTTTATATTTAGCAAAAATTTTATCTAAAAGGTCCCTAAATCTACATGATAAGGATAACGCTATGTCTACTTTAAAGAATATGAAGTCCGCGATGGGAAGGAAGGGAGCAGAGAGGAAAATAATTTCTGTTTAACCAGGATGACCTTAACATCTCAAGCAAAGATGTTAGAGAACCTGTGTCTCAAATGGTGCGAAGGAGAGGAAGAGTTGAGCATTGTCTGCATAGTAGTAATGGCACAAAACTACAGGCAGAGATCACAGGACTGAGATTAATGTGGATAGACAGAAAAGAGGAAGCACCCAAGGACTGACCCCTGGGGGACTCCTGTTGCTAGGGAAGGGGCACTAATACTGCAGCATCCCAGGCTATCTGAAAGGTGTGGTCAGAGAAGTAGTGCTTGACCCAGTCAAGGGCTGTTCTGCAGATGCACATTTATGCTACAGGAGAATGGGCTGGTCGACAGTATCAGAGGCTACAGACAGATCAGGAAGGATCAAGATGGAGAGGGCCCTTTATATTTATATTAACTGTTATGGCTTTTAAATCTTTACAAAAATCTGCATTAAAAGTTTCAGAAATACTGGCGTATTCACTGAACCAAGCATCCCAGACCCCATCCCACGCAAACCCGCAACTGATCTGACATTACCAGTCTCCCTTCCTGCTCTCTGCAATCTCTCCATCGATCTCCCTGAAATGCTTTCCTTCGTCCTTCTGATTGCTATAAATGCGCTCTTTCAGGTTTATGAAAAGTGCATCCATGAAGTATACAAAATGCATTATTGTGCGATACCATATTCATTTTTCCAAGCAAGAATATGAATTGTAAAGGACAAATGTTGTCTTAAAAAATTATTCCAAGATTGAGCAACACGCAGTCACAAACACATGATAAATGATTCATAGGGATGTCAGAGCATTCTAATTTGAAGTAAAATGGCCTTCATCAAAAGCACAAATAACTTGCTATTGAATTCACAGGCTCCATTTAATTAATGACTAAACCTTGGTCTCCAGGTCGATTAAATGTGAAAATTAGTAGAGCTGTCAAACATTTGCCGTTAGCTGACAATGTTGTCAAACACTAACGCAAAGAGCTGAATACAAACCATGGGCTTTTAAAGATTGGCTTTACAGAACTCAATTATGTCTTTGTATGTTCCATCTCGAGAACATGCTCTCAGTTGGAGCTGGAGCTTAATTAAGCATGAAATTGCAGTGCTTAATGCATCTTTGTATGGCAGTGAAGGCTGGTTTTTCAATTGGGTTTTTTTTGTAAATCTTGGCAGTCACCATGCAAAATATGATGAAATTTCAGCAAAGAGCTTGAATCCGGCAGGGGAATAAAGCGAAGCCAATGACACCGGCTTAAACGTAGGTCCCATTTAAATTCTTTGGCAAAGCTGGTGTGCCCCAACATAAATTTGCTGCGATTCCTAAAAATAAGAAATTCAAAGAGGTTAAAGGATTAAGAAAATATATCTGACATTTGTCTTCCTGCATAGTAATATTTTGACAGTGCAATCAAGGAAGGCTCTTGCATCTGAGAGAAGTAAGGCCACTCCGCTATATAGTTTATTTTCTAAAGGTGCAATTTTGAGCCAATCAAGCAGGAGCAAATTGATGCACAAATTCCTTGTCATGAACCTTTTTTCAGTACGGGTATAGAGGATCCCTAAATGTTAATTTAACTATCTGCTGAAAGAACAAAATACAAAAAGAATAGTAATAACAATTTTTAAAAATGGACCTTAAAATGACATGGTTAGATGGAAAATTTTCTCATTATATGACTGCAATTAGACTGTCACTATTCCTTTTCATGGATAAATACAGTGTTTGGCTTAACATTCCATGTAAATATGTTCAAATCAGGGCCTAATCCTTATTTTCAAAATAGTGGTGCTTTTTTTGCATTTTTTAAATGTGCTCCATTGTCATTGGATTAGTTTTTTTTTTTTTTTTTTTTGAGGACCACAGCCTAGAAAAATCTGTGCATACAGTGTGTGAAATCTTTGCGTATTTGCCAGGTGTGTGTGTGTGTGTGTGTTTGTGTTGCTGTGAGTGATGATGGCGATAATGTGTCAAACAGCCCCTATACCGTCTTTCATAGATGCTGTAAGGACCTGAAGGAGCTTTTTTGATAGTTTGCCTTGCCAGAAATTCTCATATTTCAACCACAGATTTTAAAAGCAGAAGGAGTCAACAGAAAATACAAGAAATGGGTTCTTGCAGTTGGACAAATATTTCAGAAGTCAATGCATGATGCCATATGCTCATGGAAACACTACCTACAATATAGGCCCAGGTGGAATGAGACTGTTTTTCTGTCACATCTTTATCTATCTTTCCTTCATCTCTTTCATAATTCCTGACTCTCCTGATCAGGCAGTGTTAAAGTCTCCCTGTTTAGGAACGTCTCAGAGAATTGTGCGACACAACTCCAGGGACCATTCCAAATACAACATTGTACAATCATTGCATATTAACTCTGTCTTAAGTCAAGTACAGAATTGCATGTTTTCAGATGAATTGGCATTGTAACTGGCCAGTCAGTTAACTCATTGTTTGTCAAGGGTTTGTTTCATTTCTCATTATCTGGCAGAATGAAATTTGAATGTTTCTGCCAAGCACCCATGCATGGTTTATCTCTCAATATCAAAACAACTCTGAAACAAGACACCCTGTGCTGAATTAAATGCCATGGGGCTTAAACGGTTGATGTAAGCTCATTTTCGCGCCTGAAACAGAGGCAACAAAAAAAAAAAAAAAAAATGTGGCCCAGCTGTGAAAATGACAATATCTCTGGCTGCCAGCACACTTTTAGTGAGACAGAGTTTGTGCAATGAGCTGCTTTCTATGCAGCTATAAGGATACAATCCTCGGGAGAAAACCCCTGTTTCATATCGACGAAGATGACTCATTTCTGCTGGAAGAACAGAGGAATTCAGGCGAGGTCTCGAGCCTGTCCCATAAAGACCGCTGTGACTGTGCACTTTTTACACACACACACACACACACACACACACACACACTCAAACAGTTTCCTCTTTACCATATCTCTCAATTTTTTTTAAATTTAATTCAGATTCTTTAAAAAGAACCACAAGATCTGGATAGATCTTACTCTAATGACATGTAATTTGCAGCTACAGTGCTTAGGGAGACATTAGAGCTCTAAATACAAATAGTGTTCCTCAATGATGTTAGATATCAAGTTCAAAGCTGTTGAAAACCCATCATGTGCCGACTTGTTGTGCCACATGATGTGATGGGAGGAGATAGGACGCCAGGTGCCGCGACCAGTGAGAGAAAACAAAGAGCAGCCCAGCTAAGAGACAAACACAAAAGAGGTACACACCTCCGGTAAAAGCTCGCGCTTCCAAGGATGAATAAATGTCCGCAACACGGAAGCAGTGCGAGAGAAAAAACAATGAGAGAAGAGAGAAAATTTCTAAAAGAAGCAATTCCTAACAATATATAGAATATAACAAATCACTAGGAAATCAGACTAGAGATTTTCTCCGACCAAAGTGCTAGAAACAATCAGACACTCTAGGGATAGGCGTGGCGAACCCACGGCCATATATATAGAGTCCGGAACACTCCGCCCCAGCTCAATCAGCCAGCTGGGCCAGGAATTCGATGGAAAAGAAACTCGATATCGTCCCGGACGATAGAACAAAGAAAGGGCCAACAAACAAACGCACGCCTAAACCATGACACATGATAGGTTTTCAACAGCACAAGATAATTTTATTTAATTCATAACTTTTTTGAAAATTTATTTCAGCGTTCTAAGGGTTAAGGTAGCCATGAGTACCAACTTAAGTTATTTCAGTATACCCACATGCACATCAATCTACAGCCTCAATGTTCCAGCCAAAATGGGAACAAACCCTGAACACATTCGATGCAAGGATTGTTCAGAGACATGCTGCACAATGGCGAGGTGAGGCAGTGCCTTGTGTTTCAGCATTACAGGCCTTAACCCTGCAAAGATCAGATTTTCCTAATGCTAGTTTTTGAAAATTCTGCATCTGTGTTCTTGAACTCTGTCATTTTCAACAGCGGTGACTGCGACTGCAGCATTCGAACGTTTGGTCGAGAACACGTTAATCACATATTTGTGATGTCACACCTTAAAGGCGTTAATCTGCCAATGTAATCTCACTGACTTTCATTAAAGCCACACAGGTCAGAGGAGCCTATATTAATTTGCTCTACTGTAATTTGCCTAACAATTAAGTCCCCCCCGCCCAGTCCTCTGAGGATAACTCTCAATTTCACTCAAGCAAAAGGCCATTTCACATTTCTTTACCTTCTGGCTGCTGTATATTAAATTGCCTCTTATCATCAAGAGAGGCCTTTTCAGTTATCCTCCATCAGTCGGACACGCAATTAAGTCCTTCTACAGCAGTCTGCTTCTTTGCTCGCTCAGAGACGGATGGCGTGAACACGGGTTTGTGTAAATGATTGTCTAATGTATGTGTTTGTAATCTTTGTGTGTGTGTGCGTGCTTGTGCGTGCGTATGTGTGTGTGAGTGTGGCTTTTCTGTGGCGTCTTAGCGCACGTGTGCAATTTTGCATGACATTTGCCTGGATATCCAGACATGTCTGTGTATTTGTGAGGGACATGAGTGTATATGTTTATGATGATTGTGCATCTGTGAGTTGTGTACGTGTGATATATGTGTAGATGTGGCTTATTTGTCAGTAAATACATGCAGCCAAGGGAAATGCCTCAGTGTTACGAAACAAATACATTTAGTGCATAACAATAAACTGCATACCTGCAGGCAAAGCTCTGATAGTGCATGTCTAATTTGGGAGATTAGCTGGAGCTAGAGAAATAAATATACAATTTAGTAATAGTAGTATATTAATCTGGGTCAAAAGGTTAATATGCCTTCTAAACTGGAATGTGGCTCGTATGTTCATTATGGTAAGATAATGTGCTGCTTCAGCGCTCTCTGAACAAGATGGGATATGTGATACTTGTTCAATCACCATTCTTCAGAAATCCCAAAAGAATCATCAACAAGAATGAACTTATACGTATGTTCCCATAGTTTGTACTGAGTACATGTTGCATGGGATATAATGTCATAATTGACTGTAGTTGACGCTGCTCAGACATTATGCCTTAAGAGATAGAGGACTACATGATGTCACAAAAGACTGTATTAATGACCGCATGCTTCCATAAGTCAATGGCCATACAATGTCATGAGAGTCTGTAATAATAACTGTAGGCTGCCATGAAAGAATGCATTATTGACTCCATGAAGTCATCACTGACTGCATTAATTGCAAGATATCATAGCAGACAGCATCAGTGACGGCTTGATGTCATAATAGACACCATTAAAGACTACATTGTCATTTTGCCACGAGAAACTGTAAATGATTGCATGATCTCATAAGTGACCACGTCGTTTTCTGCCTGATGTCATGAGGGATAGCACTCGTGGCTGGATTATGTCATGAGACCAGATGAAGAGAATTGTCCTAACTTCATATGAGAATATTCAATAATTATCTGCACTCTCTAAATTTACCACCAGGGTTTTACGAGGCTTTTGGCAAAAACTGCATCAACATAGAGACTGACCGCTCCCTCTGGCTTTTGTTCATAATAATGTAGGCATCTGCTTTTTTTAAAAAAAAAAATGCACTCCTGCTGACCCCAAAAAAAGAAAAAGTTTTGAGTGTGGAGAGGGGGAGGGGTTGCAGGAGGGAAAGTAAGAGAAGCGAGGGAGGTGAAGTGTGTGGAGTGGAGGAGCAACATGAAAAGACTGAGAGAGCGAGAGAAGTAAATTTACTCAAGGAGTGGATGAATGGGAGGAGAAAGGTACTTTTCAGACAAGAGAGAGAAAGGGAGCGAGAGAAAGATCAGTTATCTGCAGTCTTTGTCAAGGAAACAAATTCACCCGTTGGTCTCCCCGCGATATAATCCAGTATAATACACGACAGGTCCCAGGTCACACGTTTGCGCTCGCCGGATCAATCACGCTGACGTCCAAATATGGAACCATCTATCAAAGGCGAGATTAAATCTTCAACTTTTTGCAGGAGCTGCGAGAAGTTCGGTGCCTCTTTATCCTGCGGGTAAAAATAATAAAAAAAAAAATCTGCTGTTGAGAACAATCTCTGGTTTCAGCTGGAGGACATTTCTGCCTGTTTTTTTCCATTAAGAGGCTGAGGAGTAATCTTAGCGCCATAGATCCGTGCTCTGATGAATGGATCCTGCTACTCGCAGGTCCGCACAAAAAACATGATCAGCCCTGATAACCATCGTGTGTTAGGCCTTCTCAGGGCCGGGGATCCCGGGGGGATGATTGGTCTTCTCTGACAGCTAAAGAAAAAAATTCACACTTAGCTCAATATGTACATCGCTGTGTATGTTCCTTCAGGTAGTGCTGTGTGCCGCGGATTAAATGCAGCTCGAATTGTTTCCTGAAGTTATCAATCTCAGCTTTTAAATGTTATCTCTCCCTACAAAGACCAGTCATCTTTGTGGCAATCGTAATGCAACTTCCAATTTCGTCTTTGAATAGATATCCGACTTAATGGTCCATTGGAGCTTGAGGCAGGGGAACAGAATTGGTGGTGTGAACTGTTTTTCAACATAGCGATAAATAGGGATAGTCAACGGGATCTCATCCCAACTCGTTGTATTGATGCTGTAGTGATGCTCGGCCCAAACATCGAAGGGAATCCTTTGGCATCGATATTTGACGCCATTGCTAAAATGAATTGGGGAAAGGCAATCATAATTTCCTGAATTTATCACATTGATCTATGATCATAATTTGGGAAAGAGTATCTAAATCTTATGAATTTATTACATTGATTTGACACTGGGATGTGGGTAAAGTATATTTTCAGGAAATTAATATGGGAGTGTTGGTGAAGCCCTGTGCTGTTGCCTGACAATAACAAGGTTCTGGTTTCGAGACCCAGCAGGCATGTATATTTGTCATGTTTACCATTGTCATAAATCACTGATGCTGTCAACTTTGTATTGAAGTCTATTGGGATACCTACCGCATCAAAAAGTGATGTGAAAGGACTGTGGTTTTGTTGTAAAGTGATACCCAGGGTGTTTTCCTGAACGTCAATATAGAATGACATCTTGGGAGTAAGAATGGGCTGGGATATTCTGCTTACTCACTGAAATAAAACAGTGGCATAAAAGCTTATGAAAGTAATGCACTGAGACCAGAGAGGCTGCCTGATAGGGGAATATGGTGTCAAGTACACGCATGTGCTTTCCTACAACCCATCTGAATTCATCATACGCATATGATGAAGACACAAACATACAAATACATACACTCAAAACACACACACACACACACACACACACACACACACACACACACACGCACACGCGCTCACACGGAGTCATTTAGCTCAATTTATGCTCATTTTGCACATCACTTGGGTCTAAAAATATATCAGACACTCCGGTTATGAATAGCTGCAATCGCTGGAGCTGAGGCTTTTGGTCGTTCTAGTGAATCAGGAAATCTATTCGGGAAATGAGCGAGAATTGAATCGTAACAGGCAGCTGGGGTATTTAGATCAGATAGCTCATTTGGAGAGAGAGCGAGAAATAATTCTGCGGAATGTGCCACATATAATATGAGATCCTCAAATGAAAAATGATTTTCAAATCTCCTCTCACAATAGGCGCAGGTTTTCTGTTTGACAGTGAGAAATGAATTTCCCATTGCCATTCAGCGCGAGCTGTCACTCGTTGGGAACGGCGGAAAACTTTCATCCAACCCAGAATTAGTTAATGACTCACTTTGGAAGGAGAAAGTGAGATAAGTATGACCACCATTTTGCTTGAAGGAAAAGAACAGTAATTGCAGCTGCTGCCTGTCTCCTGATTACCCACCATACTCATTACACCTCAACATTTCACCTTAGATTTCTGCTTTCGCTGCTCTTTCAGAAAAGGTATTAAATTGAGCACTACTCTTGTTTTGACAGCATTAAACAGTGATTTTTTTTTTTTTTTTAAATTGGTGTGATAATTGGGTTGTGTTTAACCCCATTAAACCTATGGACAAATACATGAGTTTTTCAAACCCAGCTGCTGTATTCAAACCTGTGAAACTTCAGGCAAATGTAGTGGAGATCCGAAGATTTCAAACAGTCCTACATATTTCCTGCTGAATTACTGAGAATGGAATATAAAATGATGTACAGGATCTATATATTTTCCATTTGATGTAATGCTGTGCCCATAAAAAATGGCATCCTGGGTTTGAATACTCCTCTTAATATAGGTGTGATGCAGCTTCAATGAAGTGCTGCAGCCAGCAGATACATAATATGTATGAGACATTGTTCTACAATAATAAAAAAATGCTTTTTTGATGTTAAACCTTCTTAAGGGAAAACTTAAGGGAACCATTCAGAGTTTAAGGGGTTAACACCTTTATGGCACATCAACCAAGATTTATCCCACTATTAATTAAATTCACATTTATCCTACAATTGTGCAAATGTTCTTACAAAATGGGTAGATTGAGGGATGTTCTAATGTATTTTATCACTCATTCTGAAGATTTATAGGGCCTCAGTGTCACTAAATCACTAAAGACAGGTTCACTTACACAAATAGCAAGATAATGGACTTACGTCTTTATAAATAACACTGGTAGATAAGCATGGATCTAATAACAGTTCAGATGATTGTAATGGTGAAAACACTTCTTAAACCTCTTCAACAAGATGTTACAGAAATATAACAGGATTCTGTTTTGAATATTGATGATCGTAGGCATTTTGAAATGATCTCTTATCTTCTGTACTGTTATTTGGATCAACATGGGAACAGCACTCTGCTCTATGATAGTGTGGGAGCCCACAGTCTGATTTCTCTCTAATAATTCAAGTGTGAGCCAGACTGGTTTGATAATGGGGTTGCTACAAATCCATTCAGGCCTGATTTACGGAGACTTCAAGCATGAGTGGAAACTTATAGTCCATGTAATGATTGGAGCAAAACAAAAAAATTGACCAGTCATTGCCTATGCTGTTGGTTTTACGTGTGTGTTAGACATTAACACATTCAGAGCCTTATCTAGTAAGGCAAGTGCAAAAACCTTTTAGCCCATGCAGTGATTGGTGTAAAGCAAATCCCCTTTACTAATGACTGGCCATGTTGTTAGCTTTGTATTGTGCGTGCTGAAAGGTTTTTCAGGTGATGAAGATGAACCGCTCTGTCATTCTGTGAGAGGGGCATTTGTTGCAGAAACAGTGCAATTCATGGGCATATGGCCTGTCATACAGAATAAAAAGGGCTGCAGTTTCTATATCACTCATATAACATGGATGTAACTACCCTGAAATGAAAGCAGACAGTCTCTATCTCAACCACATATTATTCTGCAATCAAATCCAGAGTGTTGTATTAACCCCTTTGCGCAGAATACAAATAATGCCAATTTTTTCCTGTTATGCATGAGTCTATTTCGGCTTCATAACTCAGCATTTGTGTCACAGAGACTCAGGAAAATTATTCCAGTAAAGCAAGACATTTGGAAATTCAATTACAGAATTGTTTAAGAATTCAATTTCGAATTTATGGACGCCGGCATCAATATCTGTGCAAAAAAGAGTCACTGTTCAAACTCATGTATACTGCACTGTAGCTGCTATAAAGAGGTTTAGCCCACAGACACTGGCTGTCTGCCTCTGGTTCTCTGACACCGCTGCTGTTGAGTAATTGCAGAATTCCCAGAATGCAAAGGGCTCTTCCACTTTACTGATGCTGCAAAGGGTCTGTTTTCGAAAGATGGCGTCTGGGGTGAAGCATTACACATTTAAACCTTCCTGAACAACGGAGCGATAATTCCCGAGCTCGTGTCCTCTGACTTGCCACAAGCAAGTGTAATCTGCTTACGGTTGAGTCATACACTGGGCGTCACAATGCGCTCGGTTTCCTCTCCAGATAAGGGGATCAATGATCTCCCCTCCCCTGCACAGGATCCTCTTGATTGGTTCTGTTTACACCTTTTGTTTTAACCGTAGGTGAGAAAGCATGAGTCAGAGGTAGGAATCAGTCATGCTATGTTTGGCCAATATCAGCCTCTTCAGATGCTCCATTATTATGGAAATATATCCCCACACAGGAAAAAAAAAGTGCCCCCTCCTCATAGTGACATCACATCTTAAAGGGAAAGTCTGTTTCACACAGAGTGGCCTGGGAAACCTGCAATGTCAGCGAGTGCCAGCTGAACTAAATTTAAAACGTCAACAGTATTCAGCCAACAAAGTATGATAACCATGACTATGTACCCACAGTTACTACATTCAATGAACAGAATATAATGATTATGACTATGAGCCCATAGTTTCCATATCCAATTAACAAAACATACTTTAATTATTATGACTGCGTGCCCAGTTGTGTGACTGTGATTGATAGTTTATTAGCGCTGAAAATTTGTCAGGTGAAGTGCGTGTGCCCACAGAAAAAGCATGTCTGCCAAAAGAAAATCTTCCTTCTGTCTGCAAAAGATCATGATGCAACACATGACAAAGGCATAAAAGGGGAGGCGGAACTGATTTCTGAGGAGGAACTTATTTATTGTGACGCTGGGTTTGGACCCTGAAATGCCCTGGTCAAAGTAATTCATTGTGATTCCACATCAGAGCTGCGATGGCTATTTTAAAAGCCCTTCTTGTCTTTTATAATCTCTCCATATCCATCTCAAGGGATTTTCGGTGGTCGCAATCTTCTCCCACTTTTGCAGTTCTTTTGCTTTGCGGATAAAAAGGTTGAAAGGTTGGGAAAAGGAGTGGTTTAGATGCTTGTCACAATCTGATTTTTGATCTTTTTTGAGATATTCTACAAAATCTTACTGTCAAACAGTTTCACAACACTTTCCAAAATGTCCTTAACCCACTTTAGTTTAATTTCAGCCTTTTTTCAAACATGTCCTAGATTAGTCCCCACACTTTAAGGATGCAGAAACCCTGCGTCAGTCAGTTGGAGCTAATTTTGGTTTGGTCGAATATTGAAGGTCAAATGCAAAGTGATGACTGGCACAAAGTAAACGGTGCACAAGCGGATCTGCACAAGCTTTCAAACATTTCCTTATTGCCGAACTCAAAGTGGCCACTGAGGTTAAGGCAAAATTATATTTGGCACCGAGAACACCCCTTTACTTCCCCCCTTAAATTTATTTTAGCTTTTCAGTGGCTCAAAATGAAAGAGAGAGGAAAAGAGGATCAAAGTCAATAGACCTGTTGAGTGGGGAGAGCATTAGCTGCAGCCGGCTCTGAATTATTGATGCTCAGCTACAGCCTGGAGGCCATTACGGCTCCATTTTCCTTTTTCCCCCCTCTCGACTCACCGTTTTTTGCTAACATCGGACTGTCTTCATCTTGTCCTTGTACACGACAGATTCTGGTTCGACTGGACCACCAATGTGTGTGTGTTTGTGTGTAGGTGTGTGTGTGTGTGTGTCCATATGTGTGGGGTTCAGCTAGTCATGGTGATCAATATGGCGTTGGGAGCCGAGGAACCTTTGGCCCTTGTGTTCCTTCCCGGAGGGGTGAAGATGAGTACAGAGTGGCGCAGTAAATCAGGTCAGGAGCGTGACGAATCGATCGGGACCCTGCAAGCGGGAATGAGCTGGAACAGGTGGAGGTGAGGGGTGGGGGCGCTCCGAGGCTAACATTTATGTTAGGTCTGGTAGTTTTTAGCATTAGCATTGCGAAGAGAAGCACATCAAAAACTCAATTTGTTGCATTCTTGTGTTGTGGAGCCTGGGACTGTCTGTGCTGTGAGCAAAGAAAATGGCCACAAAGTTCTAATGCTGATGTAACAATTTTAACTGGGGACCAGACATATAAATAAATAAACAAATAAATAAATAAAGCTGAAAGAGTTTGTGGATACTGGCATACAATTTTGAAAAGACAAATATTCCAAAATACCTGACCTTCAAAAGGTTTCAGAGACTCTTCCATGACGTGTCTGCCTTGCCTCAGAGGATGGCTGCCAGTTGACAAAGTCCTGAATCTGATAGCCCAGTTCTGGGTGACCTAGAGTTTATGCTTTCTAACTTCGATGTGCCTCAAATCCTAACTCATGATGTAAAACCGAGAACCATGGGCGGTACACTCAATAACCTAAAGTGTGTAGATACCTCAGTTGAAGTTGGCTTTTTAGTTGATCCCACTGGTGTTTGATGGTTTTGAGGTCCGGGTACTGTGTTCAACAGTTCAGTTCTTCTGCACCAATTTGGACAATTCATGTATGGACCTCACTCTGTGCATGAGAGCATTATCATGGTACAGCAGTAAAAGATCTTCTTCCAACTGTTTCATGCACACAGTCATCTGGCGTCACATTGTATTGAACAGCATCTTTTTCCTTGACTGTGGAAAAAACCAGCCAAAAAATGTGTCCAAGACCAAGGTTGGTCCACGTAATATAGCAGAGCTCAATCAGCCCAACAGGCCTCACTGTTTTCTTACCACTTTAGCAAGAGCAACAATAGCATTTACTTCATTTGGAAAAAACTTCCCAAGACCAGCCGTAGAGACACCATAAAAACACACTGAATACCATAAAAATAGCATAATTGTGCAACGAAAAAAAAAAAAAAGAACTAGTGACAGAAATTAAGGCGAATCAAAAAAAAAAAAAAACCAGTATTAAATAAAATGAACACCATATCACACACTTTACAGAAATTAGGTGTAAAACAGAGAGACAGCAAATAGAGTTAAATCAATAAAAACAGACTGAAACCAATAAAAAGCATATTGTTAACTAACAATTAAGGTCTACACTTGGTCTTTTAGCGTTGACCACAGTTTGACACTTGGTCTTGTAGCTTTCCGCACGCAGTGTGGTGTTGTGTTTGGGATGGGTTTCTAGCTCACTGGCTGTTGCGTTGCTTTCCTGGTGGGGCCTGGCCAATGTACCCTCTAGCAAATGCACTAAACCTGAACTGCCTCCGTAAAGCGTGCCGCAGTATAAATGGATTGTATATAAAAACTAAATGTTAGCTGTATGTCTCTTTGGGTAAGGATGCTGGCTAAGTGTTATGAATCATGCTGGCAAAGCTGTAATTAGGCATTATTTTGCTCAAGTGGGATTGGAGATTACAGTTTCCTTCATCAAGCAGCACCTTACACTGCTGGCTAATGCTTGTGTTCTACTTCTGTACTGGTGGTGTTCTGTTTGTGTTTTGTTCTCTTAGTTTCCTGGCTGTTCTGCCAGTGTTATGTCTATTTTCAGCTCGTGTCCCACTTGTGATCTGTTTGTGTTATCCGGGCTGTTTGTGATACTGTAATAATTTGTGCTACACCAACAACGGTTGGGTAGCATGTGACTAGCAGTAGTCTTACACAGTGACAGTGGCAGGATCACCGTGCCCGTGCATTAGCAGCCCTAACACAGGAGCACCCCCTCAGAGGAGAATGTAGCCTCGGAGCAGGGAGTATAACAGAGCACCGCAGCCTCATTTTTAAAACATGCTATTGCTTTCCATAGTGGATTAAATTATCCTCCTTTCCGAATGTATCCAAATTGAGGAAACATCTCATCCCTCGGGGTGGCTAACGCATCTCTATCGAACAGAGCGCCATAAAACAGACCTCTCCCCTAATTTTCCATTCCAGGCCTCCTCCATAATGAGTTAACATGTCTGCATTTCCCACCACAATGCAGGTGTGGCAGGGTTTTAAAAACCACAGCGTCTCCGCTGCGCAGAATATTTCACAGATACCACTGAGGAAGACAGCAAATGAGCTAAAAGCAAAGTTTTGCAAGTGTTGATGAGAGTCAAACATAGATGCTGTTTTAAATTGTAAAACTTTGAAGTGAGCCATTGGCTTGAAACAGAAACTCTGGGGGTTTTGCTGATCAGGCTTGATACGGTGTCGCATACTATCTAGTTTTTTGGGAAGTCGAGTTCTGGGCAGCTATTCTAATGTGGTTCTATAACAGCAAGCATTGTTTGAATGGCTGACTCTTGCCATTGTTATGCTACTTTTTATTGCAAATGCAAGTGCTGAAATGGTTTTTAAACCCATGATAAATACAATAAAACTTCAAGTACAATGATAATCTGGCATCTTGGCTCTGACCCTGACACACTCTGTGGCCTGCTGAGCTGGAGCAGAAGAGAGCAGGGAGTGTCAGGGTTTCCCTCCAGGGGAAATTTCAGAGCCCGGAGGTAGATGCTGGGGTGGAGGTGGGATGTTAACCAGCAGCAGGCAAGAGTGATGCAGCAGCAGAGCCCTGCAGTGCAGTAACGGGCAGAGGCATGCAATGCTGCGAAGGCAAAGCAGGAAAGCAGCTCATATAGTCCGCCAACCAGAGAAGCGGGTAGTGTGAGATATGCATGGGAGTGTCTATGGGAATTTAGGAATGTCTCCAGTTGTCTGCCGGAGCTAGCCCTGCAAGCTATGCCCCAAGAATAAAACAAAAAATGGATAAATAAAATTAATGAATAATAATAAGACATTGAAGTGGGAGAAACATAAGGACAATTGTTGTATTCCATAAGAATTATAAAATTATGAAAAACATTCCATCTACCACTACTACTACTTCGTGTAACTGCTGTGAATTAAATATCTGCAAATGGCAAGGCAGGGCTATAACATTATACGCGATTGTTTAAAATCGGAAGGCGTTCCCAACTATATGGAACCTTCCCCATTAAAATTGACAGACTTGTTAATTGTGCAAAACCATGTGAAACAGGGTCTGAGTTATAGTCAAATAAGGATGAGTTGTGCATCTGCCCCCGCTTGTAGGTCACTTCTGTTTCATTTAAAGTGAAAATCTTCTGGAGGAACCATGGGCAGTGAAATTTGACCAAATCTGGGTCTCCATTATCTTTTCACCATCATAATACCCAGCAGGGTGCATCTTTGCCACAGTAAGCCAGGCTGGGAGTTGAGGGCGGGAGGGTGTTGGGGGCGGAGATGGTGGGGTGGGCATGGATCACCATGCCGTGTTATAAATCATGTTCTCTCATTGCTCATTAGCCTGAAGGACTTCAGCACACACGGCAGTGCATTCAGGGAACAGAGAGGTCATACTGAGGGGAAAATTAGGGGCAACAGAAGAGGCTGGGAATGTGAAGCCGGAAAAATTAAGGTGGAAAAGAAGGGATCAAGGATGATGGGATAATGGGGGATGCTGGGAAGTGCAAGGAGTTGTGGGAAATGTCAGGAATCATGGGAAATGGAGGAATTACTCAAAATTATGTTATTCTGGGAAACAGGTGGATGCTGAATATAGAACAACGTTAGAAAAGAGACAATTAGGGAAAAAATGGGAATTCTGGGAGACAGAGAGGAATCTTGGTAAAGTTACTTGATGGTTGAATTCCTGTCTCACTGATTTGGAATTATCACACTCAGTTAAGTTGGACATCAGTTTATGAAAGTTGGTTTGCCATTCAGAGAACGTGGGCAATAGCAAAGCTCGATTCCAGATGTTAGGGTTTAACTCCTGATAAGTGCACAGAACACCCAGCCACCAGAGGGGCTTATGGGCCGCATAATGAACCGCTGAGCGTATCAAGTATCAGTCACTTTCAGCAAACATATCCGCGCTGGCTCGTACAGGCCTGAGCCCACGGCAGCTGCTGACAAATAGATGCTTGCCTCTATTACTTCCTCCCTTTAGCCTCCTCTTTAGCATCTCACCCCTTAAACCACCAGGTCCCAACCTGGTCCTGATGTGTACCAAAATTAATTAGGCCTTTTGAAAACAGCTTTGTAGCATTCCCAGGAACTCTAATTGGATTTACCCGGCATTTTCATTTTCCATCGAGGAAAATGTATGCTGCTCAGAAGCACTCAGAGAGAATTTGCTCCGGGCTTTTCCGTGTGATTTATGAGTTAGAGGTGTACAGTTTCCCACTCACAAAGTGCTTTTATTTAATTGAAAATACAAAAAAATAAATAAATATAAATAAAGCCGCTTGCTTACAGGAAGGCTGTTTATGCGGCGCTCTTCTCCGAGTAAGAACGAGATGGATTCTCAGTCATTTAGGTTTGAAAACTGACATCATGCGGCGTTTTCTTCCTCACCATAGCACCACTGAGAACGGCAGGCTCCAGTATAACGGCCTCATTAAATTCACAACGGAAAAGCATCTGTTAATGGCTGCTTAAGCGTTTCTGTTGTGTATGTGTCCTGGTGGGCCTATATGCCCTGCACTCTGAAAGGATAGGAACAAACTGCATATAAAAATAGCTTGGAATTTTGCTTTAAGTCATAAAGGTTTTTGTATTACAATGGACAGAATCTACATTTTCCCAAAAATATTGATTGAAATAAGAAACTTAACACCTTGGTATAGATTCTGTGTCTCTGGAAATCTGCTGTAGGGGTGGTCCAGCTCTTTTCCAAAAGATCATTTGGTGTTTTGATGACTGTGGTGAAGAATGCTGCCTGTCATATTGATAAAAAAAAAAAAATCTCTCATAGGTGTTTAATTTGGTTCACATCTGGTGATTGCAGCCTGACAAAATATGATTGACAGAATTTTTATACTCCTCAAAATATTCAGTAACTACTCTGTGGATGGGGAATAGTCATCCTGAAAGAGAACACTCCCAGCAAGATAAAAATATTTCAATGTAAAATAAAGCTAATCTTCCAAAATAGCTCATTTTCGGGACTATTTCCTTTAAAGGAATAAGTGGATCCAGAGTATGCCAAGAAAACTCCCCGCAGCATATCAAAGCCACCTGGCCCCCCTGATTTTTGGGGTCAAGATTTCTGATCTGCGCTTGGCCTTTGCCACAGATGCACTCACCCCCTTGCCAAGAATATGGGGAAAGATGTGTCATCTGACCACATCAATTTTTATCCACATCTCTGTGGACCAGTGTCTGTGGTTTTGCACTACAGAACCCTCAAATATGAGCTTTGTAATGAGGGGCTTAAGCACAGCGATCTCATGCTGCCAAATATCCCTCTGGCACAGTAATCGCCTCTGTTCTTAGTCACCATACCTGTCACACTAGCGCACCATCTGTGAATGTGCACTTATGAACCCAATTTGGAACCATATTTATTGATGTCTTCCCCAAATCTAAGTACAGATGTTACTTTAGTCATTGTTTGTACTCTAGCCAGTAGAGACTCATTCACATTCACAAAGATTTTGTTTCTACTTGCCATCTCGCTCAAAAATCAAAGTAAACTGGACTTTTATTTTAATATGTATACCACAGAGAATGATGAAATGTTAATCGGATGAATGTGTCTGGATTCGTTGTTTCTCCTCTCATGTACGAGTGATTTTCATTTAATTTTCACCTTTGTATGTAGCACGTTTACGGAGGTGTCCCTGGTTATTTATTTGTCTTTTCCCCAAACAAAGTTGCTACTGCTTTGATTGAAGTACTGATATTACGAAAGAGAAATCAGTTTCAATACTCCAATCAATGCGTGTTTTCGGCGCTCTCCACACCTTCAAATTCATGTTCACATGACTGTCTGAGCGGGAGGCATCTTCTATTAACATCAAAGCGCGTATGCGTTCTTCAGCGCTGTCATCCTGACACGTCCCATACTCAAAATATTACTGCTTTAACATTTAAGATGGTAATGCATTGAAACTTGCTCCCACTGCTCGTGTCCACCTGTTGAGTACAGAATTTATCTGACACGTACACGTGAATGCCTACATTGTTAATGATTTCAGATCATTCAACACTTTGGCCGGAAGGTGGCACTAAATCACCGTGGAGTTGAGAATCCCTGTGAATGTCCCCGGAGAGCTGAACAGATGCAAGGCATTGAACATCTTTGTGGTCCAGAACCTGCCTTTCGTTCCAACCACAGCGCATCGGACCGTACAGCATCCCTTCTCCGGCTTCTCCAAAATCAGTCTCAAAGGACGAAAGTGGCTTTCAAAACACAGAGAAGAGGAATACAGGGAAGATTGAGATTCTTATTCTCACTCTGGGCATAATTTGCTTCGCGACATGGTGATCGCTCGCTGATTACAAGTTTAAAGCCTTTTTACGACAACAAAGTACTAAGCGAGAACTGCAGCGGGTGGGAACTTTACGAGGCCCGTCCTCACTTCTCACCTGCGGGTCCGAAGCGGGAGTTTGGTGGCGCGGAAGAAAAAGCAGCCTAATTTATTGCAGACTTCTCCGGATTCGAAGACTGACTATTTGGGTTAACTAAAAATTGCGATCTGAGTTTCCAGGTGATGTGTGTGGCAGGAGCCTTTTCATGTAAGGGAAATGATACTTCTTGTCGCTTTATTTTCGACAATGGAGCGCTAATGAAAAGGGCATTTTCGCTGGATTAAGCTGCAAACACCGCGCCAACAGGTACGTTTTTCAGACTGCGTACTCATTTGGCAATCATGCTATATAGATTTCAGCGTATCTTATAAATTGTAAAAGGATGTGTTTCGAATTTGATCCCCCTTTGCCCTCAAAAAAAAAAATATTAAAATTTATAGAAATACATTGCTAATGATAAAACAACGGACTGTATGCACCAAATGCAAAAATTATGTAATTAAAAAACTGCTCTTGTTCCATATAGGCTACTTATGTTTAATTTATCGACCGATGAAATACATCACTACATATGGAATATTTCTGTTGATCCTTACAATAACTTGAACATCATCACTGTATTGCAGATGTCATTTGCTATCCACATGCATTTAAACTATTTTAAGGCTTTTAGCAGAAAATAGCGGGATTCTGAATGCGCATGATAATGAAGCGACTCAAAATTGAGTTTAGTGCGCAGTGGGCAGCACAGCTGTGCGGCTGCAGAAATAGCCTACTGGGCACGTCAAATGTGTAGCTTACTGTATACGACAGCTGCATGGATTAATAGGTGGCTGACTACCACAGAGTCGAACAGGGAGTGCCTTCCCTGATAGTAGAGTTTCTGTATGTTGAGTCCAAGGTCTTATTTCGCAAATGAAAAAAGTTAGGATTCAGGACAAGTAAATAACATTGTGAATGAGTTTACTCCACGAAATATGAGCCGAGGTTTCCTCTCATTGTGGATAAATTTTAATTTATTTATTTTTCTTTTTCCCCCCTTTTTTTCCCGATTTGATCACGAATCCGTGTACGGTGCGGATATGTTCGCACATCATATTTGTGGATATGGGAGGGAAGGTTCTTCTGAACAAATAAATGTTTACGTCTGTCCTGATGAAAACGAGCAAACTTGAATTTTCCTTGCAGACATTTCAAATGCCCGCCCGTCAGCCCATCATTCGAGCATCCTATTCCCCTTATGCTGAAATGAGTCCCCTGAGATTGAAGGAATTTGTATTTGAATGGCAGCGCTGGCTGAGGTACTGTTGCATATTTAGATTGTTTGTGGCTCCCTGGCAAGAACGAACAATATATGGCCATTAATCATGCGCGCGAGACGAGAAACTACTGCTGAACGACACAGTTTGGGCATCTGCGCGCGCACTCGCTCACACTACAGGCGTATTTATTTATTTATTTATTTATTTATCAATTTATTTCATACTTTTCTTTCAATAACGCCCGCTTGCATTCGTGAATTCGACTGACAGATCTTTCATTATTTTTCTTTTTTTCGGGTCTGAGTTCCAAGATTTGGTTTTAAGGAGCTGGTCCGTTGACTGCACTGCCGCATGCCCGCCGAAACATTCAGAAAAGGGAGTGGTATTGACATTCCTCGTTTCTATGCCCTTTGTTTCCATATTAATGAGAAATGACTTCAGCACTTACTGGCTATCCGTAATAATCCCATTAAAATCGGTGGGAGGTGGAGAAATGAATCACTGGGAATTGAATAATTTGAGAGTAAATCTTTTCAATGGCTGTGAGGAACTTAAGTTCATTAGAGATCTGTGCTAAAATGTCCATTTCTGGTAGATTGACTGCGCTTTAATATGGCACATGTTGCCAGAAGCATTGAGACAAAATAGTAGGACTCAGTAATTTCTGTTCCTATTTTTGTCATTCACTACCACATTTTCTAATGATTTGACATGAGGACCTTGACATTCTGAGAAGGTCTTTATTCATTTAGACGAATTTTATCATTGAGACATGGTGACCCTTTAATTGTTTTGACTGGGTAAGATGGGAAGCAAATTGCTATTTGTTTTCCATGTTTGCGGAGGCTGAGAGTGTCACTGTAATTAGGAGGGAACATGGAAACATAGCAAAATGGCTTCCTGTATAAAGGGTTGTCTTAATGAGAGGGGACCGCAGTGTTATGCTAGAAATTCTGCCAGAACTGAAGAAGCTCAGTCCACAGACGTGAGATCATGTCCACATTTCAGCAAGTTTTGATGGGGGGGTTATGGGGGATTAGGGTTGCTGCAGTATGGGTATGACATCAGCACCTGTAATCTGAATTCATAATTGCCCAGTCGGTATTTAGGCCCATCACCCATTTCATTATTTTCCATTCTGATTTGTAGTGATTTATTAACCCTCTTGTTCATTTTTACTTCTTGGTTTAGGGTTGTGTTGGTAGTGCACGCGAGGAAAACATGGTATTTTACATTTTCCTTGCAAATAAATAAATAAGCAAAGAAAAACATGCACAGAAACGGGAACATTTTGACCTGAACACCACTCATGGTATACAAAAAAGCTTCTGACCTGTGTGTTTTTGTACATGCACTCGTGCCTCACTTGATTGCGCTCTTGTTTTGCAGAACATCCGTAATCCTCGTTTGACTGCAATGACAAGTGGCCTGATTCTAATTTGGCTAATTTATTTGAGGGGGTGATGGGGAGGGGGTCAGGTCGGCTATGATTAGCAGGGAAAAAAAATGTGGTCAGAATGTTAAATTGCAAAAATTAACAAGATTACTGGCTCCACTTCCTGCATATTTGCTGAGGGTTTGGGTGTCTGGGCCATGCAGATAATGGGTCAGTTGTGATCAGTGGCAAAATGCTTTCTCCACAAAAACGGCTATTTAATTTCTCTCCGGTGAATGACCGGGAGAGCTCCATCATAGCAATTCTCTCATAAAAGCACTGGCTGACTGGGGGCACGGAGAGGCAAGCGCTAATTTTGCTTGAGAACTTGAATAATAGGCTGTGTTTAGAAAGCAACACTGGTGCCTCGTTTCAACAACAGTTCCGTTCCTTATTGCCTCTCATTTCCTCCGTAAACTCGCTTCCTCTCTCCTTCTCAGAGTTTACCCGTATCCTTCATCCGCTTTGTAATGCATGGGGTGGCGGTCATCTTTTTTTTTTTTTTGCAATTAGTGTTATCATCACTCTTCAACCCGACGAACAGCGTGGGGTAATAACCTTACAGCTCCTCATTGCACGCGGTACAATTCGGTGGTGATTAATTGGAGTCTCGAGAGAGCCAGTGGACGGCTGTAGCTCTCCGTCCTCTCACGGCCGTGACAAGTGACCTATTATGTTGTTATATGGATGGCCGGCGGTAGCCCTTGAAGCTGCCTGTATCCCAGTGTGGATGGAGGATTTTATAGTGGCCCTGGCGTTATTTGTGGCCACGTCTGACGGACAGGGGCAAAAGGCCGTGCCAGGATTATTGCGGAGTGCGAGCTGTGTCTGTCTGGCGCTGGACGCCTCACCTTCTAGACTGTTCCTTCTTGCAGCAGAGGCCATGGAATGCTTGGATTAATCCTGAAAAAAAAGAATGAATAAATAAATAAATAAATAAATCACAGTTCGCTGTCAGCCTTGGCAGCAAATACTCAATCAGATCAATGCAGAAAAAGGCATTTACATTCATTTTAAAGCAGATAATAATTGTCAATTTTCTGTAGATGTTTATCTTTTTCTTTTCTTTCCAGTGTCCCCAATGACTCACAGCGTTTATTTTCTGTGTTTTAGGTTGTTAATATCTTGTAAATATGTTTACCATGTGCCTGGAACACTTGTGAAAACGCTGAGTGTCCAGAAAAAGGACTCATAAATTCACACATTTCCAGATGGGCCCTGCTTTGGCACGCAGCTCAGTTAATCCTATGTAAATATTATGCAGCACGATGATTTCCTGCATCCAAGCTTTTGGGTCAAATGCAGATGTGTTGAAATTAATTTGTGTTGTGCTTTTCTTTGAAGCACCAAGAAGCTAATTCTCCTTGAGTGAAAATGAAAGAGGCAAAATAAGTCATTCTTCAAGTGCACTCTTGGCTCAGCCAACAAGGCTGTGCTGTATATTTGAAAATTAAAATTATTTGGCAGGGAGAGAAATGGCACATTGTGTTGACTTATTCCTGCCAGGTTTTCATCGACATTCCTCACCCTTCCAATGTGAAATTAAATGTGCCTTTAAATTGTATATGATGTAAAGACAATCTACGACAAAATCTGTCAGGCACTGAGAAAACAAATCATATAGCAATTGTGGCCTGTTTCTTTTTCCTAATATAGTCAATCTTCTTCAGAAGAAATAAAAGCTACTGAACAATAGCCTAGTCCTGGGCTGTTCAGTTTTATTTCTGGAGATCTACTGTCCCATTGGATTTCACTTTGACTATAATTTGGAACAACCATCTCCACTAATTAGCCGCTCCATACATTGCCAGTGGTTGAGTGGGGTGAGCTTTGCGAGGGCTGATAGGAAAACCCTTGCATTGTAGAGCTCCAGAATCAGTGTAACTCTCTATCCTAATATCGTGGTCAAGCTCCAGAATAAGAGGAACTCTCCATCCCTTAAGCATAGCAGAGCTCCAGAATCAGAGGAACTCCCCATCCCGACAGCATGGTAGAGCTCCAGAATCAGTAGAACTCCCTCTCCCTACAGCATGGTAGAGCTCCAGAATCACTGGAACTCCCTCTCTCTACAGCATAGTAGAGCTCCAGAATTAGAGGAGCTCCCTCTCCCTACAGCATGGTAAAGCTCCAGAATCAGTGGAACTCCCTCTCCCTACAGCATGGTAGAGCTCCAGAATCAGTAGAACTCCCTCTCCCTACAGGATGGTAGAGCTCCAGAATCAGTAGAACTCCCTCTCCCTACAGGATGGTAGAGCTCCAGAATCAGTAGAACTCCCTCTCCCTACAGCATGGTAGAGCTCCAGAATCACTGAAACTCCCTCTCTCTACAGCATAGTAGAGCTCCAAAATTAGAGGAGCTCCCTCTCCCTACAGCATGGTAAAGCTCCAGAATCAGTGGAATTCCCTCTCCCTACAGCATGGTAGAGCTCCAGAATCAGTAGAACTCCCTCTCCCTACAGGATGGTAGAGCTCCAGAATCAGTGGAACTCCCTCTCCCTACAGGATGGTAGAGCTCCAGAGTCAGTAGAACTCCCTCTCCCTACAGGATGGTAAAGCTCCAGAATCAGTAGAACTCCCTCTCCCTACAGGATGGTAGAGCTCCAGAATCAGTAGAACTCCCTCTCCCTACAGCATGGTAGAGCTCCAGAATCACTGAAACTCCCTCTCTCTACAGCATAGTAGAGCTCCAAAATTAGAGGAGCTCCCTCTCCCTACAGCATGGTAAAGCTCCAGAATCAGTGGAATTCCCTCTCCCTACAGCATGGTAGAGCTCCAGAATCAGTAGAACTCCCTCTCCCTACAGGATGGTAGAGCTCCAGAATCAGTGGAACTCCCTCTCCCTACAGCATGGTAGAGCTCCAGAATCACTGAAACTCCCTCTCTCTACAGCATAGTAGAGCTCCAAAATTAGAGGAGCTCCCTCTCCCTACAGCATGGTAAAGCTCCAGAATCAGTAGAACTCCCTCTCCCTACAGGATGGTAGAGCTCCAGAATCAGTGGAACTCCCTCTCCCTACAGGATGGTAGAGCTCCAGAGTCAGTAGAACTCCCTCTCCCTACAGGATGGTAAAGCGCCAGAATCAGTGGAACTCCCTCTCCCTACAGCATGGTAGAGCTCCAGAATCAGTAGAACTCCCTCTCCCTACAGGATGGTAGAGCTCCAGAATCAGTAGAACTCCCTCTCCCTACAGGATGGTAGAGTTCCAGAATCAGTAGAACTCCCTCTCCCTACAGGATGGTAGAGCTCCAGAATCAGTAGTACTCCCTCTTACTACAGGATGGTAAAGCTCCAGAATCAGTAGAACTCCCTCTCCCTACATCAGTACTGATTTTGAGGCTTTGGGCCTGTAATGTGTGGCCTCCAAAACCCCCTTCATCTTCCTCATCCTCCTTCTCTGGCTTCGCTGGCTTGTCGGAGAGCTCTGGCTCTCGGATAATTGCTTTGAAAGCGGCTCACCCGGAGATTTTCACTTTTCTCGTTCCGCCGACTCTCAGGCTGATCTCTCCTCCTAAAGTCGAGGCCTGCGCCCCCTCCCCCACTTCGGATTGTCCAGAGTGCCGGCTGACCCCCCCGACCAGCGCACACCTGACTCCTCACTGTCATCCACCTTTATTAGTCCAGATTAAGCACACCTCCATGCTCTGCCCCCCCCCCTCTCTCGGTGGGACGGGTACACCGCCTTCTGGCCAGCCCCTACCCCTTCCCAAAAGAGGACACCTCAATAATTAATGTGAAGTGACCTGGAAACAGGACCTGTAATCTGTCGGCGCAGAGGAGAACCGCTCTGAGGATGGATGGCACACACCTGTCATTCCCTGTGCCCTTTTTATCTCATAGGTCAAAGGTCAAGCACAGGGGATTTGCTGTTATTGATTTTTTTTTTTTTAAGAAGAAGCAGGAAGCTGCAGGATGGCTGATAGCCGAGTTTTGCTAGTGGCTGATAGTGCCGTGCAGCTTCTGTGCCATTTCCGTATCAAATTTTTTTTGACCGTCCATTTTTCCCCTCAGCTTTCTGCGGAAGAGTGTGCTCAGCCCACGTTAAGGATGAGCACGAGGTTTTGTAGTGATGACCTCTGACCTTTGTACAGACCTGGAACCTGTATTGGAAAGAGGATGCCTGAAAAAGCTGGATAACCGTACCGAGTAAAATCTCGTACAACACTTTCTTTACTTCAGCCCTTGAGATTTTGGCGAGTGCCTGGCCATCCAGATGACCCCTGCTTTATGGAATAGGCCCCAGGCTTCACACAACACGGACGATGGCAGATTGGATACAACTTCAGCGGCACAACCCCACCCTCCCCCCTCTCCCCTGCCAGCCCCCCCACCCTGCAACAGCGTCACATCACTAACAAGATGGACGACTTCCCCTGCTACGCTAATCCACACACGTCACACCCGGCAAACCCCAGGACCCGGGCGTCAGTGGTCATGTTGTTCAGATGAAGACCTCGGCTCATTATGGCCAGAGAGCAAACACACTGTGTGTGTGTGGGGGGGTATCCAACACGGACCCCCATTAAACCTTCCTTTGGATCTTTTGCAGCAGGATGCCTTTGGAGGCCAATTAGCGTAGCAGACTATGTCCTCTTCCGCTAGCTTCCGGTGCTAAATTGGCTGGTCTCTTTTCGCTCTGAATACCATCGTGCTCCTCGTGGAGCTGAGGTATGACGAGGGGCCGGACGAGACCCAGACCTGCAGTCACAACACCGGCGGAGGAGGCCCATCCATCAGAGGCGGCGGTGCTGGGACAGGCTGTGTTTACGCTCTCACGAGCAGGCCCTTTGTTGTCCCAGTAATAGGGAGTGCCTCGCATTATGGCGGGGCGCTGACTGACATTACACTCCATGATTTTTAGAGTCTCTGCCGCGATAAGTTACTAGCTTAAGGAAATCGGACCAGAAATCAAATGTGCCATGATCGTTTTATTGATTCGGTGTCACCGTGTCCCTCCGAGCTCTGTCTGGATATTGTTCGGCGGGAGGCCAGACTGAATGGCCGTCGTCTTCAGTTGTATATTAACCCACAACAGGTGCCTGGAAGCGTAGAGCAGCTCGTAGGCTGGAATTGTAATGGACACAAATCTTGAATTCAGTGGTAGGGCAGTGCCCTGGGTTACCGTAGCATTTGCTCATAGCCCTTGGATTGAAATGAAGTCCTATTTATTCTCTTCAGAAAAAAAACATATTCTGTGATTACTCGCGATTCAGCAGAAGGTGGATATAAAAAGAACAAAACAGTGGTTGCCAATGTTGAAGATGCTTTCTCTTTTGTGATTATAGGGCTCTTGGTTTCTCATAAATGTACACCCTGCAGTGTTCGGTGGCAAGGTTGTGATTTTCAAATCAGTTGTGAGTTTAAATACGGTCCAGAGAACACAATATCACAGAGGAAGACATCCATCCGTCCGTGTCGCCAACATGCCGAGCTTTAACAGACATCGGCTGCTTGGTATTTCTACTGCTTCTATGGGACGGCCAGCGCCCGAGAGGGAGGTATCGTTTCACGGGAGGGGGGATAAAATGACATCAGGCGCTCAAACCGAATTTACGGTGGCGCTCACGAAACAATTACTTTTTTTCAGGTTACATACTTTTCGAGTCCTGCCACATCCCCCTGGGTGCAGGAGGGTGTCTGAGCCAGCGGCTGAAATAGATACGGCGTTTTATCGCCGCTTTGTTCGCTGGATGTCTTGCTGGACGGGAGATTGCTCCATAGCAATGAGAGAGACCGTCGCGAGGAGGGTGGGGCTGGTGTGATTTTGGGCTGGGGGGGGGGTCCCTGTTCACCCCTAGTGTGATAGAGATTGGCTACCTTGAGAAGCCCTTGTAATGTCAGTGTGTGTGTGTGTGTGTGTGCACGCGCGTGTGTGCTTGTGTGTGTGTGTGTGTTTCGTGTGTATGTGTGTGCATGTGTGTGCGCGTGTGTGTTTGTTTATGTGTGTGTGTGTGTGTGTGCGTGCGTTTGTATGTTTGTGTGTGCATGTGTATGTGTTTGTGCGTTTGTTTGTGTGTGTGTGTGTGTTTATGTTGAGGTGTTGATAGGAGAGGCCAGCTCTCTGATGCAGCCATGTGGTGCTCATGGAGCCATGGGCTGAGGATCAGGGTAGAGCTGTTGCATGATGGGAGATGGTACAGAGGGCTCTGGAGACATATGAGGTGCTTCATCAAAGAGAAATGGCCAGTGATGCAGCCATGCAACCCAGTCCTCATGTGTACGTGGGGTTTGCCTGTGTGAGTGGCATTTCTCTGTACATGTGTGTATCTACGCATTGGTGGTGTTGCGCGAATGTGTGTGGTGCACGCTTTGTGAGTGTGTCAGTGATTTCCTGTTTTCAAAAAGGAGTCTGCGAGTGTTTGTGTTTGCGATGTATGAGCATGTGTGTGTATGCGTGGGTGCGTGTGTGTGTGTGAGCTTTGTGAGTGAATGAGTAGTTTTTTTTCTTTTGATATGGTGTGTGCGTACAGTACAAGTTTTTTAAGCGTGTGTTTGCCTTGATAATGAATGTGTAAGGTGTTCTATTCTAATGTTTGGTGTGAGTTTTAAGCATAGTATGTGGTGTGGTATGTTGTATGGGTTAATGTGAGTGCGTGCATTCGTATTTGTGAGTGAATGTGGTGGCAGTGAACAGACTGGGTGTTATATTTTGTGGTGTAATGTGGTGTGCATATAAATGTGTGTTTGAGAGCACTTCTATAAAGGGAGCCTGGTCTGTGCTGCCTGGATACCTTTATATAGGCCTAGCAAAATGGAGCATCGCTGCGTGACTATGGCTGTTGGATTGTGTTTATACTGAAATAGGATTAACTTCTTCCTCATAGGCGTTATGGAAATGAAACGTATTACCATGATAATGCAACATGCACACCAGCATGCAGTATACAGGCGCATATTCAAATGATTGCCTCATTTGCACTATGTAAAACACTGTGGGTGCATACATATGCACGTTTATTTATTTATTTTATTTTATTTTTTATTTATTTATCGATTTTTTTTTTTTTACAAAAATGCATTGCTGTGAAATATTTATCATTATCGGCCTGAATATTTACGACGCATTGCGCTGGGTTCAATTTTCATGAGGGATTATCCAGCGACACCTCGCCCAATGGATGTAATCTTGCTACGCAGACGAAATGCAGCCATTTAATCTGCGAAACAGCAGTGTGATCCGTTTTCAGATGTGGACGAAGCTAACGCATCGTGCTTTTGTTTCTGGCCCATCTAATTAAATTCAGCCACCTTCATCCTGGCGCTTCGGTAAAAGACATTGCATTTTGGCACTTAGCAGACGCTCTAATCCTGAATGGCTGCGCTGATGACATTTTTTTACATCTAATCCATTTATACTGCCGGAAATTTTTTACTGCAACGCTTCAAGTTAAGTATCTCGCTCAAGGGTATGTGGCCGGTTCAGAATTAAACCTGCAACCTCTGAATTCTAAGCACAATTCTCACCACGGCAAACCTTGCCCCCGCTCCCGGCCCTCCGCATCACAGGAGAATAATCTTATTTAAATGACTCAAAAATAAAAACACAGCAGTATCCAGGGGCTCGAGTGGGCAGAAAATGATCGGATCACTTCATGTGAAAATAGAGCAAATGCAGCTGTTTTCTCAAGAGCAATGGAGTTCTGATGACTCCACCTGTATGCAGGATTATTCATCCATCCATCCATCCATTACAGAATCAAAACCCACTCAGGATTGTTGGGGGGTTAGAACATAGCCAGATGAAGTACACTCCACTCGGAAAGGCCCCAGCCCAGTCTCAAACCCATAATCTGCTTGCTGACAGGCAACAGTGCTACTCACAGCACCACCGTGCCACATATGTAAGACTTTTACAAAAGCCAAGCTGTGAAACCATAATCTTGCTGATTGTTTTGCATTGCTGTTTAAATTCTGCGCCAGTTGGTTAGTTTTAGCAGCCACAAGACTAGACTTTAACCAAATTGCAGCGTATTGATTTGTCTGTATTTGAGTTGAGTTGCTTTTTCAGTCTCTTCATGTAATCTTTGGAATGCAGCATACTGTGAGAATGGGCCTTCTTTCTTCATGGCATGCATAACTATTCCTGATATAATGTGGCTTATGAGAGTAAATAGTCCCTGAAATGATGAAAAGTGTAATTCTGAGAAACGAGCAGCTTGTTAAAATGCTGCGATTGGAATTTGTTTGGAATTAAAGCCAGAATGCTCAGGGTTCCCTTGGACCCAGTTTGAGAACAGCTGCTTTTGAGAATCGGAAAATAATAAAGCTAAAATGAAATTAAATTAATTAGCAGGACATTTCAAAACTTAAAAATACAAGGGGAAATATGCTAATTATTTCCACATATCACAGTGCATTACTGTGAGCTGAAAAAAAAATACTTTTTTTATAAATAAATTTGGCATGGAAATGCATATTATTATGAAATCCCCCATAGAGAGAATGTAGGTGTTTGGGCAGAGATGCTGTGTAAAATTGGCTGCGATAAGCTACACTTTTCAGACAACATGGAAGTAAAGACCTGCAAATGAAAGCCGACAGTCTGCCCTTTGACCTCTTATTCAGTGTTTTCAAATCCAATCTGCTGGAGTACAGAGCCAGTATTCAGAAATAGTATCGCTCTACAGAGGCCTCCAGGCCTGAAATGTGTTGTTATTGGTGCATTTCTATAAGGGTGGACATGCCCTTGGCTCGCATCAACCAAACTGGCAAAGGGCCTGAGAATGGGCGGGGTTTCACCGTGCATAATTGAAAACCAATCCCTGCCGTAGGTGGTAGGGATCACATCTGAAAGTGAAGTGTCCTAGTTTAATTTCATTGGAGACTCGGGCTTGGGTATCTATCGTCTCCAGCCCAGCTTTAAATCCTTATTAAATGGGCTCCTCTGTGCCTAATTACACTGGTAGCGCTTTCGATGTTGACAGTGGGTCCGGTCCTGGCTGCCAGAGCGAAAAATAGGTCTTGGCACGATGTGCGTCAACCGACGCCCGGCACTCAAACGGTCATGCGGCTCCAGTTGTACAGCCCCCCCGTACTTCCTCAGCTCCGGACTGTTCGGTTCACAGCAAAATGTTCAAAGTTAAATCAACTCTTAAAGGGTATATATGGTTTCACTCTGGCAGGAGTGGACTCAAATAAAGAGAGTTAATTTCACTCTGTAAGAGTTTACTTAATTTTGAACATTTTGCTGTGATCATCTAGCATATTCCAGCAAACTTGCTAAAGTTTGCACCAGGAGATCATACGCTGCACAAACCAAAACAGAAGTACTTTCGTCTCAGACTTATTATTTCAGTTTTCTTTTTATTTTTTCTTGCTTCAAAAAAATGTATCAGCTATGAAGTGGGACTGTTCAACTCATCTCAATACTGGGCTGTGGAGTTCGCCATGCTGGAATAGGCAAGCGCATATTGGTGGTTTAATAGACCGTCTTCCCTTGAGAGTGCATGTGTGTGTTCATGTCCATGTGGATGTATGGAGCTGGACCTGGGTGTGTAGAGCCGGCCGGAGCCCGTGGCTCCAGGGTCACTGCAGTGCATTGTGGGGGAAGCAGAGTGGAATGACTGCTGGGCTGTGAAAGGAACACAGAGCTGGGATGCATATTCATCAATGCAGCCGAGCATTAATTATCAAGGCCACCCGCCAACGAGCGCGGAGGAGGGGGGTGGGGTCAGCGGAGTTATGTGCCTTCTTTACCCCCCACATCCCAATTAGGACCTCCGGCACACCCCACACACACACACACACACACACACACACACACTCGTAAGGTTTATGCCGAATTGCCAGGCAAGAGGGGCCGCCCTTTGGCGTTTGGTGGGACGAAACACACAGCACCGGACTTTGGCTGAGCTTCTGAATTCACAATGCAGCGCTAGCACATGCTAGCAGTCTCTGCGCTGCCCTCCCACTCCTTCCTCTCTTTCTTTGCCTCTCTATCCCTCTGCTTCCCTCCCTCTTTCTCCCCATTTAGTTTTTTCGAGTTTTTGCTCATTTGCTCGCACCAGGTTTTGACAGTCGTCACACTGTGTCACTCTCCCTTTATTTATTTATTGATTTTATTATCTGCGAACAGCAGCTCTACAGCTCATGAGCAGTTGATCGGTTGGACCAAAAAAAATTCTCCACTCTCTAGCGGCTTCTGTTTTTTTGCTCTTGGAGGGTAAAATTTGGCATGGATGACCGTTATGTTTGTGTTCAAGCCAATTGGCTAAACAGGAGTGCAGCAATGGGAGTGTCCTTTCACTAAAAGACACATAACTTCCAATCATAAACTCACACGAGACCGTGAAAAGGTTACTCATAAGCGAAAGGACAGCCTACTAACTGTTTTATTCAATAGGCAAAAAGGGGGTGTGGCAGTGGGAGTGGCCTCCAACAAAAATGTGCATAATTTCTAAATGAATACACATAACATGGTCAAACATTGTCGAAAGTCACACGCGCACACACACACACACACACACACACACACAGATAGACAAACATACACAGACATACACACTAACACATACACATACACAATATTTTACGACGTCCATTTTCATGAACTCATGAACCGGTTGTTGTGGACACTTGCGAGAGGTATCATTGGACAAAGCAGAGTTCCTTTATCATTGATGATGGTTTGCCCCTCCTCTACACTCTAACCACTTCCCCTTTCATGACTCATGAACCGTTTGTCATAGACTCTTGTGCAAGGCATCACTGCACTCAGCAGAGCCCCTTGTACACTGGTGACAGTTAACCCCACCCCCTATGCTTTAACCACACATATCAGTGGTTGCTTCCTCAGTTGTGTGGTGTAGCCCCGCCCCCAAATTTGCATGGAGGTCAAGTGATTGTGAGGTTTTATGTCCGTGTGAATGCATGCATGAGCAGATATAAGCACAAACGTGGTCGCAGCTACTGCAATTTTCACTTATTTATTAATTAACTTATTTATCAATTGATTTTTTGGTATCATAGTTCCATGGTTATGGGAATACTAGTCCCCAGTTTTCCTTAGCTTCTGAGCGTTCAAAAGGCTCGGAATTATGGTTTTATGGGAGCCCTGTGCTCAACTGGACATTTTTCTGGCAGGAAATAATGCTGCCTTGTTTTTTTTCCCCCTTTTTCAAGCAGCCCACTTCTCCAGTTCTTTTGTCTTATTCTCATTTTCTCACTGTTTGTTGTCAAGCCCCACCTTATCCCTGTAATCGTTAGGTCGTAGTCTGAAATGAAAATTGCAATTATAGAGCTTAATATGTGTCTGCGGTACTAAAGAGGCTCGTTATTTTTTGTTGGTAGAAAGGGGAAAACAAAAGCAGCCTATAATTATAACTGTAGGAATAAAACGTGGCAATTAGGCAGTTAATTCTATGTTTTCTCATCTGTTTGACTGAGAGGGATGTCTAGTAATTCGAGTTAAGGGTCGCCACTGGCCCTGCTCTAAAATGTCGTATTCCAGCTGAGCCAAACCTTCCTGTGACTCAAAATGCCTGATTTTGATTATGTGTATTTGATGTGATATGATGAGTTAATGTGTCACACGCTGATAGCTGCTCTGTGTACAGTTTATTGGGTGTGGTTTAGTCTGTCACTATTCCAATTAAAACCAGCCCCCTACAATTACCTCATTAAAGTGATATAAAAACAACACAAACGGGATTGATTTGTCACTTTTGTTCTCCCCTGGTACTTATTGAGCTGATTATGCAAATAACTCAATCTGAAGTGATTAGTTCCTGGAGAGTTCAATAAATCCATTCAGTGGTCGAAGTGTGTAGAGTGAATTTATTAGCAGTGGGGCAATAGCCTCTCTCTCAGTGCAGATACCATGACTATGGCCAGAAATCCTCATAGATAGACATCCACACTTGAAATCACCTCCATGACTCTTTAATGGTTAAACTGGTGCATTACAAATGGACAATGACGTTGAAAACTTTTTGATTGACATCAAAACAATCAAAAGCAGCATTATAATCCACATCTTACTACATCCAGCCATCCATTGTCTTATTCTCTTATTTCTGTATCAGTGTCACAGAGAGGCTGGAGCCTATCCCAGCATCCTGTGGGTACGGAACAGGAGTACATCCCAGACAGTTTGCCAGTTAAACACCAGGCACATACAACGTTCACTCATACACTCTTACCTATGGGTTAATGGGACTCCTTAATTAGCCAAGAATGCATGTCTTTGGACTATTGTTGGAGACTAGAGTGCCCGGAGACTCCACGCAGAAAGGTTGGATTCAAACCCACAACCAGTCATGCAGTGCCAATCAAGACTGCTATCAAATGCATGACTGTGCTGCTCTATCTAACTACAGTCTCAGACACATTAAAAATATATTTGAGTAAAATTTCAACTCAGTGTAAATAAATGCCTATTAAATTTACATGTTCCTCTTGTATTTGCACAGGTTTCTCCTCCAGTTTTTGACCACAGTGCAAAGAAATGCATTTCAGGGTAATTCCAGGTGCTAAACTGCCTGTAGGTGTGAGTGTGTAAGTGAGTTCATACTGAGTTACTCCTGAGATAAATTGACGCCCTGTCCAGGGTGTGCTCTGGCTGTTCAGACCCCCACTGAAATTCACAAGGAACAAGTGGGATTGATAAAGGGGTCACAATTTACAACAGGGGTACAAATCATATGCTTAAGTAATACTGAACTAATGATAAGATATACTTTATTGAACCCCGTAGGGTAATCTGTCCTCTGCATTTGACCCATCCTATAGTTAGGAGCAGCGGGCAGCCCGGGGACCAACTCCAGTTTTAAAGCCAGTCCCTTGGTCAGGGGTACTGATTGGAGCGTTCCGATGATGCATGTTTTTGCATAACTCATGATGATTTAATGCATTAATTAATGCAGGGAATATCATGACTTCCTGTTGCTCATCATTTACAAATGATTAAGTCACTATGACTTTTTTTTAGTATCATAACGTGACTTTACTTGGGGGGACACAAGTCAGGTAAGTACTGTGTGAAGATGGACACATTTTACACTCAGTTGTCCAGTTCATTGGGCAGGCCTATGGCACTTCTGTTTAGCTTAAACATGTCAAATCATTCGCCCCTAATTTATCAGTTGGTACGAGCTGCATTATTTTGGTTTTAGTGCAGTGTTCTCAGCCAGGCTACGCTCCACTGCTTTCAACATCTCAAATAGAATTATAAATTAATTATTTTGCAACCTTGAGCAAATTGCTTCATTACAGAACTCAAATGATTTTCACAACAACATAACATATATGCAATAGAGTTTTCAACAACACAATTACAATTAGAAACTAAATAGATAAACTTGTATTCCACCCACCATGTTGTAAATGTGTCAACAAAAAAAAAATGTCATTGGGTCTATTCTCATAGAATTATGAAGCTATTCTTTTTTTAGCAGAGAGGCTTAGCTGAAATGAACTTTTTTATGTCAGGGGAATCCTGCTAATTTGGTCACAAAAATTGTGAATTTACATCCCTTAACTGATGATCTATTAAGTGTGAACCGATCACAAAAAATCATAGTGACTTCATTATTTGTTAATGATGAGCAACTGGAATTCATGATATGTCCTGCATTAACTCATGCATTAAACCATCAAGAGTTATGCATTAGTTCTGCATTACTTTAGCATACAATTTGTCCCCTAATTGTAAAGTGTTACCAATATAATGGAAGGATGGATATTCTTTGTTTGAATTGCCATTGTGTTAAATTCAACTGGTGTTCCCATCATTGCTTGAAAAAGGGTGTAATTTTTGATGTGATACCCTAAAATGAGCTGTGGCACAATCTCCCCACTGTGTTTTTGATAATATTGACTTTGCAGGCCTTCTCCAGTCAGCCATGTCCCTTTATGTCAGGACTGTTTGTTTTATTGAATTTGTCTGAGCAGGAAATTTCCCAAAAAAAAAAAAAAAAAAAAAGATTGCCTTGACTTTTCACATGAAACTCCTTTCAAGCACAAATTTTTCCAATGAAAACAAACTTTTTGCCATTATCAGGCATAATATAACAAGCGGAAACACATAACGTGACACAGCTGCCACTGGTTCCTAACTAGGCAAAAGAAAAAAAGCCTGTCTCATTTCGTTTAAGGTCGCTGTCTGATCTATGCTTGCATTTACTTTCTTCATCTACACGGTTGGACAGGAATATGCAACCGTGACTTTGGTAGGGCAGCTCACCGGAGCGCAGATGGTAGCGAGTTTGTGGCGGGTCTTTGTTTGTGACAGCAGGTTTTTTTCTTTTTTTGAGAGGGTTGTCTGACAGAGTCTCCTTTGGTGGCGTGTCGAGCTTTCGGAACAGTGCGCCAGAGATGCTCATTTGTGCACTAAGAAGAGTCTTTGTCCGTTGTTCGGAGTCCCCAAGCCCCTCCCCACCTCCTTTCCCTCGGACTTTTAATCTGTCTGTTACTTTCTTTCCTCCTTTTCCCCCGACAAACGTCACAGAGGATGGTTTTGACAAGCAGCCATGTTCTTTAAACTAGGAGGAATATGACACAAGTGGAGGGAATGAGATGGAACACCTCTCTCCGTCCCCTACCACCATCCCTCTCCATCTTTCCCCTTCCTGCAGGTCATTTATACCTCTTAGGGGGGTTCAGGGTTTCAGTTTTGCTGGGGGAGACGGTGTGCATATCAGTGATACAACAGTGCTGTCACAGCACGGGTGTCAGTGTCTGCAGCTCATGTATTCTTACTGACGTACAAATGTACTCTCCCATTTCTACTCAGTACCCACGGTTCTGCTGACAGCCAACTTCCTGATGCAGTCTTGGGGCCTTGAAAAAGGAAGAAGAGAAGTATGCTGGATTTGTTTGCCAAACCCACTCACCCAATCCAGGGGCCAGTTACAGAGAAATCAGATCTGGTTCTGTAAACCAGGCTACAGATACAATTTACCATGTTGTATATCTGGAGTCATTTAACTCATTCCCTAGAGTTTATAGTTCACAATATTAACAGATTTGTGGTTTAGACCAGCTGTCGGCCGGTATATGGATGTGTCAATCCAGCCATTATTAGCAACTTGCTGGCTAATGCCAGGTCTTTACTGAAATTGGTCTTACCTGGCCATCGTCTGTCCCTTTGGCCAACTGTGTCTCATAAAACAGTAAAAAAGTTTCTTTACCTTTTCTATTTAAACAAGCAGTCCAATTCATGTATAGCTGCAACCTTAGCCACTTGAGTTACGTCATGGATGCATAGCATTTCTGATGATTGTAAATAGTAATTGTAGTGATGCTATATAAACATGCCAAGTTCATTGTTTGGTTTTCAGTTTGGAGAGTGTATTTTATCCTGGGATCAGATTCAGCCCTGTTCGAATGTAATAGACATTGAGTGCAGAGCCTGCTCTGTCCCTCTCAATAAAAAGCGCCTCTGTTCGCCATCATTTAGTTCTGCATTCAGAATCACCGCCCCGCCGTTTTTGACTGCGGCACAGATGCATTGGCCTCCCGGAAGCTGTACTGTCACTGCGCGCCTTGTGTCACTTTGTGACACGCGCTAAAATTTAATCCTCTGTAATCGCTCCAGGATTACAAAACACCCTTTCTGAGTTTGAACACATATTTATTCAGTTTTACAAACACCACGTTATTAGTTGTTTCTAATGCCTTTTTCATTGTTACTGCACGTTCTTCCATGCTGCGTGATGCTTCTTAAGATGGAGGACGCCTCTTCCTCACTGCTGCCCTGAATGATTGCAGTGCTCTAGCAAGGTTCAAAAGATCATACCATCCAGATCTTTTTAACACCATTCAGTTTTTTTGGTACTTAAGGAACTTGTACTATCACCAGACATTTTTTTTTTTTTCCACACGCAATCTCACATTTCAAATGGTGCCTGTTTAGCAATGAAACATGCATTCCCTTTTTGCACCTGGATAATTAGCCTAGTAGTAATTACTGCATTCCATTAGTTGAATATGGGCCTAATTATTTCTATAAGCATATTTGTTAAACAGGAGTGCTTACATTTTGTTTAAGCAACCATTTGCTGAGGCAGTAGCTATTTCTCCCAACAATCCTTGAAATAGATATCATAGATGTTATAAATAAATTTTGATGTTACTTGTGAACTTATTTCTGCAGAAGAACTTATTTTAATGGCACAGACTATCGTCTCGTCTGCCTAGCTTCAGCACACCACTAGCAGGCTACGGTAGATCCGCGGTACGCTACGCTAGTGAACCACCGGCTTGGTCGACTGTTGACAGCTGGTGAGGAAAAGACTGCCCCCCAGCTGGGTAGGTTTTGGGAAAGGCTAAACGGCCCAGGAATTCTGCTTTCGGCCAAGGAGCCCCTGGCCACAGTTCAAAGTCAATACATCTTGAAAGGAATGAAAATCATTTGTAATAATTATTCAGGAAGGTTCCATAATTAAAGTTTAAAGCAGCAGAGTAATTTTCTTAAGAGTTTTAACCTCAAGATGACCAGTAGTTGCAGTGGGACCCACACACTGTTACGTGAGGGGTTTTTTTAGTGCTCGCATTGACTGGGCACTCAGGAGACACTGGGAAACGTACAGCGGGTAAAGGCTGAACTATCGATCCATTGATGAGGAGGGGCCAGGGATATACAAGCGAACACTGTAATCACAGACATTGTCCGTTTGTCCCTTTCAATCTGGTTCGCTCTCGCTCATTTACTTTTTCTGAAATAACAAACAGTACATTCACAGAGGACTATTATTGTGTACTTTATTTCAGTATTGGAGATAGTTTTGTGTATTTTGATTAACTTATTTCTTTGAAATGTGTTGGATTGATTAGTCGTATGTTTTGCTGTTGCTGGGTATTGATTTACTCCTTTAAATCCCAGCAACTCATTTGTTCCCCTGTAAGAGACAGGAGTTTGTTGTATTTCTCAAAAAGCAGGCATTCTGTGATGCAGAAAGCCACACGACAAGATTAATACATAAAAAAGTACCATAAATTTTTAAAAATAAATGTTAAAATGTTTGAAATATTTTATTTTCAAATAATTTGCGTCACCCATGATCTATCACGCTAACAAAATGAAGAGTCTCTAAATTTTTATGCTGGATGACAGAAAGAAATACAAGTCAAAATATATTCATCTCTCACAGAAAAAAAAAAAATTGTATTCCATATTTTACAGTTTGTACAGACATGTTGAATTTGATTGTGGAGCAGCGAGGATGTTAGAGGGCCAATGTCAGTGATGTACTATTAGGCTAATGCAACATTAGCCAGGCTTTCTTTACATTTACTGGCTCAAGAAACCGTAAACACACAATCGAAGATAGCATAAGGTACCATGGCAGGTTAAAAGACAGTCACCTTCACAACACTGAAAACTGCGGCTTTAAACTCAACATACCTCGCTATCCCAGTAATCTCTCCTCATAGTATACCTATCAGGTGAAGATTTATTTTTGGTAGCTATTCACTCTAGTTTTGCTCCATGTAGTAAAAAAAAGGCAAAAATCTGCCCATGTGGGCTATCCATGCATAAACTGGAAATGATTTATGATAGTTTGGAGTGCCAGCGTCTCGACCACTAGGAGACCTAGGTCAAGCTGTTATTAGTCAGTTTTAGTGTGGCTCTGGACTGAGTAATCAGCATTGCTTCAGGCCTTATGCTTGCAGCTCTTGCGCTATTCCTGCTGTAGAGCAAAAACACAGAAAAGACTTTTATGTTAGCAGGGTGTGGTTCTGAACAGAAGATACTGAGAGCAGGGTGTGGTTCAGAACAGAAGATACTGAGAGCAGGGTGTGGTTCGGAACGGAAGATACTGAGAACAGGATTCGGTTGTAAACAGAAGATACTGAAAACAGGGTTTGGTTCTGGACAGAAGATACTGAACACAGGGTTTGGTTCTGGACAGAAGATACTGAACACAGGGTTTGGTTCTGAACAGAAGATACCGAACTCAGGGTTTGGCTCTGAACAGAAGATACCGAACGCTAGGTTTGGCTCTGAAAAGAAGGTACCAAAAGCAGGGTTCGGTTCTGAACAGAAGGTACGGAACGCAGGGTTTGGTTCTGAACAGAAGGTACGGAACGCAGGGTTTGGTTCTGAACAGAAGGTTCTGAAAGCAGGGTTTGGCTCTGAACAGAAGATACCGAACGCAAGGTTTGGCTCTGAATAGAAGATACCGAACTCAGGGTTTGGCTCTGAAGATAAGATACCAAATGCAAGGTTTGGCTCTGAAAAGAAGGTACCGAAAGCAGGATTTGGTTCTGAACAGAAGGTACGGAACGCATGGTTTGGTTCTGAACAGAAGGTACGGAACGCAGGGTTTGGTTCTGAAGAGAAGATGCTGAAAGCAGGGTTTGGTTTCGAGCAGAAGATACTGAAAGCATGGTTTGGTTCTGAATAGAAGATGCTGAACACAGTGGGGGTTTCTTGCGCATATCTTTGTATGCATTTATCTGCCTTCTGAAACATATGCTGCAGGATTAACAGACTATAATTAGCTGCATTATGAAGTTATATTTTAAGGGCAGTCCTTTTGCCAGCCTAAACAACCCACATGCACTGTTTCTAATTTATTTTAACTTTTCAAATGACTCTCTGAATAATTAATGTTGTGCACTGGCCATCCCCCCCTTCCTAGTACCCAGTGGGGATTGTGGGGGCGGAGCAATGGCCTACCCATCTCATTAATTGATGTGGTCAGTCCTCGCTGAGAGCTTAATGTATTTTCCTCCAGTTTCTCTACACCCTCCCCCCCTCCCCCCCCCCCAACCTCAAATTTTTTCTCAAAACTTTTTTCTTTTTGTTTTTTCCCCCCTTCAAGTAAAGGGACGAATCCAGCCCTGGAAATGAGGTTACATCATGTGATCATTCGGTAGGATGGTAAAGTGCATTTTTCTCTGGGCTCAGGAGAGAAAGGGGGCTTTTAACTGTCTGGGTGGAATGGTGTGAGAGAAAAGGACAGGACAGTTTTTCTACTTACATTTCTTTCACCACAGTGTCCTCCTCTACACTCAATGCTCTGCAGTCCGAATCTAATCTCCTGTTATGTCGTCTGGTGTTTTTTCTTCCCTGGTTCTGATATGTGGAACAGCTCAGCCCAAAGACTGGAGAGACTTAGCAGTATTGGTTAAATGGCAGTTCCTACGAAATGAGGCCAATAAACAGATTCCCGGTGTATCCAGTCTTTGATAAATAAGGCACTATATTCAAGTACAGCTGTAGAACCAGACAGAACACAAAGACCTTCGCAGATGTTTTTGCTGAGGTCCTGAGCACCGCATATCCAGCTACTGAAGAATCAATTCGGAAAATAGTGAGGCAATTACACTGTCTCCTGCACATGCTGACAAAATAACTGCAAAGTGAGCCAAGTACAAAAAATAAATAATTGAAGTCCAGTGAATAAATATTCAGGGCTAACCGCTAACTGCTGACGTGCGGGGGTTTGGAAATCTTGGCCACTCCGAAGCGAGGCTCTTTAATTAATGAGGCGTGTAAACTTATCTTCTCGTTAAAAACGGGTCCTGCTTCAGTAGCCTCAGACAGTAGATATTGTAGCACTGATATTTCTGCTTCAGAGGGGCTTTAAAATTTTCACAGAGCCTATAAAAAAAGTTGCATTTTAAAGACTCGAGCCGTGTAGAGTGTGAACGCCTGATAAAAGATTGATTTACTGATAGCCGTGGACCATCTATTATTCAGTTATGGCGGTGACATTGCACAGCAGATGCTCAGGGTTCTGCGTGTCAGGCTCCCTCAAGACTACAATAAAACTGAATAAATGACCTCGAGCGGAGAGCCCATGTGGTCCTTTTTTTGTGGGCTCTGGGTTGGGTTACAGGCGTAAACTCTGCCGCAGGACATGTTTAGGAACACAATAGAGAGCACTGATGAATGTCAGGTACCACCCTCCCACCCCACTTTCACCCCGCGTGTTACTAATTGATTGTTATTGACGTAAGGAAACACATTTTTTTTTGCGCATGAGCTCATATCGCATCATTGTCGCTGAATGAAAATGAATGTGTAATTTATCACTTCAGTGAAAGCGGCAATTGAGCCAGCCCTATTCATATCGTCTGCATTGTTCTGACTGAACTGGAGTTCATTGTCATCCAGTTAAAACTAATTAGACATTATTTCTCATTTATAGTTTCTCTCTTTGAAAATGATGGAAGCATGCAACCATTTAAAAAGCTTTCAACATGCACTTAGTACTCGGAAGTACAATGTGTTGGGGGTGGAGGGTGGGGAAACTCCTTTTCTTCGTTAATAAGGGGCTGGTCTATGTCAGTACAAATAATTACTGAGGCAGCTTCCCCAGCAACTGTCCCCCTGCAGGTTGGTTGCCTACACCTTACCATTAAGATTGGCCTTTCGTTACTCTATTGTAGAGAGGGATTGCTTAAAGAAGATAAACTTCTTTAACCTTTTCCACCGGGGATTTTCAGTTGTGTGCCATTAGAGGTGCAAACGACCCTCAGTAACCTCACCTTAAAATGCACGATGACCCTGAACCAGGTCCCATTTACTTTTTCTAATTAGGAAGCACACAGGAGTGAGAAGGAATGCAAACCACGGCTGGAGAGCTGCTGGCCACGGCGAAAATACAAATGTAATGATAGAAATCGCACACCCATAGCCGCAATACGATAATCAGCCTAATTAATTCACTCAATTACCAACGGTTTCAGCATAAATGTTTTTCAGGGAGCTGTAGCCGACAGACCCCTGAAGAAGACTTCGGTTGAAATTCTGGTAGTTTGATCAATTTCGTATTATGGCATCGGTGTCTGACTGCCCCTCTTAACATCTTATTAGCAACCAAACATTAATTTACTAATTTGTGAAGACTAATCAATAGAATGATTGGCCAATTTGTTTTTAGCTGGCATTATTGTTCATTGCATCAGACAGTAAACAGTAATTTTCCAATCGACATTAATTATAACACAAACTATCTATATGTCTTTCAAAGATTCTGGATTCCTTTAGCTCATAAAACTGTGCATATTTGTCAGCAATAGGCTTATAAAATGATGCCATTTTGTGCCAATGTGCATAATTCGATACACTTAAGATTTTTCCCATATTGAATGTTGTCTTTTTCACATTAAAAACATTTTGGAAAAGCGCAATATTCAAATAAATTACACTGCAGAAAAAGTCCTAAACCAGGAAATAGAATTTTGTGTAAGTTTTAGATGAATGAATTGCTTGCATTATTGCCACGATTAATATCATGTGTATTGCATTTACAATATCACGGTTGCCTGTTGGTGATCTCTTTGTCATTTCTTAATAATTTTGTAATCATTGTTATAGGCCTTTGTATCGGTCTTGATTATTCAGTAAAAAAATGGTTTGATTGTAAATTAGGCGATCTTTCGTTTTGTGGGGCGATAGAGATATTATAATAAGGTCTTTATTAGTTTTGGTGGCCCATGTTCAACTTAATACCAATCATTAGTCAAATAACACCCTTATGAAAAATCACTATAGTTCCAAGCTATGGTTATCCTATAGTAAATGGATGGTATTTTTGCCACCATAGTGTAGTATTTCTATAGTGATACTATAGTTATTCAAACTACAGCAGTTCAGTCATGTGGACTGCTGTTGACTGTGGTAATACTATAGCTTTAATGTGATGGCTATAGTACTACTCTAGTTATACTATCCAAACTGTATTAATACTATAGTATTACTAAGAAATGACTACAGGATATTTTTATAAGGGCATGTTGCTCGACAAGGCTGCCATGTGGCGTATTACCACACTTGGCGTGGCTATCTTTGTTCTTCCTTCTGGCTGAAGAATTGTGGGAACTTGCAATTCTAGGTGAAGAAAATACTGGGAAGAACTTTCACTTTTTTCAAGATAATGATTTTTCACTTCTAATAAAGGGTTACTGGAACTCCTGAGGCTGCTGTCTGTAGTCCGCAGTGCCAGGGCGGAGGAGTCCAATGCCACCTTATCTGTGCCGATTTCTGAGATCTCTCAGCTGACTCATCTGGGACTGAGGCTGGGAAACAGCCCTGGCTCCAAGCGAAATGTGGTTTTTAATGAATGTGTAGTGCGCGGTGTGAATGCAATGATGTTGGCCATAAGAGTTCCTGACAAATACATATTTATAAAACAGCCTTATTGGTGCTCCTGAGTTTCGAATATTGGGCTACATATGCGCATTAAAGCTATTTGAGGGGTACTAATTTATACTAAAAGGTTGCCGAGGCCTTCCAGCAGCACTGATTGTCCAAACAGGTTGGGGCTAAAATCGACCAAAAAAAGGGAAAAAGGCGTGACCAGCTCTCTGAACTTGGCCGTCTGAAACGGATCCATTTGTTTCGGCGGAGTGCCAGATGAGAAATGGAGGGCCTGTCATTTGCTCTCTCCATCTAAGAGGATTCCGGGAGGGAACTCGAGGTATCAGGCGCTGACATTTAGCCCGTGGATTGAGATGAACAGCAGTGGTGCGTAGAACAGCGAGCCTTAGTGCCCCATGCCCCCACCCCCCTGCGCGGTCGACTGCTCCGACCTTCGGCAGTCTCTGAAGAGGCAGGAATACTGGCGGGACAGCGGCGAGATTCTGGCGGAGACTAGCGTCAGTCGTGTGGCCCCCAGTGACACCAAGCCCCACCTTTGCCCCCCACCAGGTAGAGCGATATCCACCCAAAGCCCGCCTCCTCACAAATGTGTCACTGCCAGTGTCTCACCCCTACGCCTTAGGTTAATAGGCTCATCTCCTGCATTTGAGCCTACTGCTACTACTATTGCTGCTACTTCTATATCTACTACTACTATTACTACTACTACTACTACAACTGCTACTATTACTGCTAATAATATTGCTAATAATAAAATATTTGCTATAGCACTTAAATATGTACTCACATGGTAAACCAAGTATCAAATGAATGCAAAGTACAGAAGTCACTGGTACAGTTAGTGTTGTCAGAATGACTCAACATAGGAACACATCCAGATATGGGAACAGGGAAGTGCTTAGCATTAGATTACCTCACAATTCCCTGTCAATTAAGCAGCTCTGTCTACATCTCTGAGGGACAGTAATCCATCTGGGGTGACGTGATGACTTCTCACCAAGATTGATGAGTTTTTGTGAAATGCACTGCGTTAAGCCCACACAAGGATGCCTCACTGAAAGAACAGTGTGAGCCAACGCAGTCAGCTAGCTTTGAGCTAACAGGGGGGGTCAAACACTGTGAACCTGTTAATGGCCAGAAGTCGTAGTAGCAGAGTACCCACCCAGCAAATGTGTTGAGCCTTCTTGTGGGCTGGTGTTGTGCTCACGGTGAAAATACACAGAGCCAGCTTGTGGCCCATATTTTAGCCACCTGGCACTACCGCAGTCTGCTGCACGGCCTTTCGGGCAAGGATGTGGAGATGAGGATCAGCTGCAACAAAAATGGAAAAATGGTTGGTTTCTGGCCCACCTCCATTTGCAAATTGACAACAGAGTGATCTCCTAGTGCAGTGTTCTCAAAATTTTGGAAAATAGTATAATAAATACAATGTGATCGTGGAACGCATTGACATCTTTGACATGATGTGGTTGAAGAAAAAAAAATTCATCTAAACATGAGGTTGATAATTAAGAAAAATGAACAGCTAATTATAATTCTGGAATTGCAGTAGTGGCTGGAACAAAGAGAAGCATACACTATCGTCCGCTGCCCGAGTGGACTGGTAAGCTGGGGAAGCGGAGTTGAGGATTGGCTGTTTGAAAATGCAAAATGGTTGGTGAGCAGCTCCACAGCTGGCAAGCCTGCGTGGTTCTGAATCCCGATTGGCTGAGCACTGTCAGGCCAACAGCTGCGGCAACAGCAGTCCTGTAGGTGCTCAATCCCTGGGGACTGGCTCTCGGCTCTCAGGTACACGGAATACAGCTGTAGTATTACGCTGGGTTAATTATGGATTAGTCATCCTCCTGCAACGGGCCGCAAATTCACTTCCTGTGATATCAGTAGCAGGGAGAGGAGAGAAGAATGCCAGTTCCTGAACTATGCTGGAACCGTTTGCCCTTGTAAGCGTTGGGGCTTGACGCTAGTTCAACCAGTGTTCTTATCTCTAACTTGCAAATACAACCAATTAGCCTGGCAGCAAGTGCTTTATTTCTGTTCAAGAACCTACAGTATTTTGGCATATTAGTTTAAGACAAGCTCTGATGTGCGCATTTTCTGGTGAGTGCTCTGAAAGTAGTCTCATGAAACAGAAAACAGAATCATTTGTTCATCATGGCGCCTTTTCTTTTTGCTAACATGTGAGCTCAAATAAAATCAGCTTGTCATGATGAAAATTTATTGGATTTGCGCATCTGCAGTGTTGCTGAATTGCTTAGGCAGAGCTAGCCACAACATTAAAACCACCTGCCTCATGTTGTGTAGGTCCCCCTCGTGCCGCAAAAATATCTTTGTCAAGCTGACATCTGCTTGAAATCCCAGACGGAGGATTTCCCAGCAGAACATTTCTCAGAGTGTGACACATCAGATAGCAACTTATTTTCTTCCTGAAGTGCAGCTTGGAGCCAACTTGTCCTCAGGCAAATGGTGCATGTGTACCCAGTTGATGCGCATGATGTAAAAGAAAACGGGACTTAATTGGACCACGTGACCTTTTTCAGTTGCACTAAGGTCCTATTCTAATGCTCATGTGCCCATTGTGTGCACTTTCCGTGGTGGACCGGTGTTGTGCAGCTACAAAGCGCTATATGCAGCAGGGTACAATGCACTGTGTATTGTGACTCGTTTATCTCGCAAGTATCATTAAAAGTCCCTGCGGCTGCCACAGTAGCCCCTCTGTCAGTTTGGACCAGACGCGATCAATTGCATTGCCCTTAAGCATCAATGAGCCTTGGGTGCCCAACGCCCTGTCGCCAATTCATAGCTTGCCCCTCCTAGGACCACCATTAGGAGGTACTCATTACTGTTGACTGAGAGCACCGGCGAAGCCTTGCCACTTCGGAAATGCTCTGAAACACTTGTCTAGCCATAAGGGTTTGGCCCTTGTTTAAATCACCCAGGTCCCATTCCTCCTACATCCAAACATTGACCATGAGAATGTTGCATCAAAAGTCCATCCACAGACCTTGACACGCGCCATCGTTATGAGATTATTAATGTTACTTGCTTCATCTGCGAGTAGTTTTAATGTTTTGGCTCATGGTTGTATTTTTGCCACACAATCCATAAATAATAGCATGACCATAAGGAGTGACATTCTTGAGTCAGGACACATATGGCGTTGGACCCTAACCTCGGCAACCTTGAGCTGTGTTCTCAAACAGCAGGCAGGGCGGTTCATTTTACGAGGCTGCTCCTTTGATATTTAATTGCAACAAGGCTTATTTGTTCCCTCAATTAACACCCAATGACCAGTTGTCGTTCAGTAATGTGTGATTAAGGCTTAATTACATGGTAACTGATTAAATAATGATTACGTTGTGCCCTTGTGGCAGAGACCCCTCAATCTCCCTCAGTCTATCCAGTCTGAAAATGTTCAGATGAAACTCGCAGTAACCGCAGACTAGAACTTGACTCCTTCAAAGCAGCAATTTGCTCCCTCAATGAAGAATAGATGCTGCAGCACAAATGGTGAAGAGTTTTCCCCTCATTTTTCCTTTTTTTTTGTGTCTAATCACAAGCCTGTTGAAAACAGGGCCGCTCGTCCACTCATTTTTCTGCGTAGGCGATTATGTTTTTCATTTCGATGAATAGTGTTTGTAGCATGTTCCTCATCAAATCCAAAATAGGTTTTGTAGAGGGTGAGTGAACTTGCGCACCACTAATGCACAGGTAAAGTGGAGAACCCATTATGTCAATGCCCCCTCCCCCCCACTTCTCGCTTTATAAATTGAAGTGGCCAGGCTTCATTTCAGGCAGCACTTTCAAAATGTCATATATTCTCTACCCACTCCCATCTCATTCCAATTGCTTATTTTATCAGCCCATATCTCCTTTGTATTCAACATGACCCGGAAATTGATCAGGGTCCTCTTTTAGGGCATTTCATCCTGATAAATGCCCCTGTAGGAGCTATAAATGATGGGCTACAAGGCTCACAAAAGATCATTGAGCGAGTATAGAAGAGCTTTGCAGAATTATTTTTCAGAATGCAATTTCCATCTATACACAGCGTACAACTCAACACGGTTATGCCTCCACCTCCCATTATTTCATAGACCCCTGTATAGCTGACCTTATGTGACCTTGACCTTTGACCCAATGACCTCCAAAACCTAATGTGGGAGGTTCATTTTCTGTGTAAGCAGCCCTGCAATGCATTCTAGTGGCTTCGTGTTACATTTAGAGTCACGCTGGCAGCTCCAAATTAGCATTAAGTTAATAGACTACTGTAAGTGAATCAGAGACATCCAGCGCGACTTGCTGCCTCTGGAAACTCCCCAAAAAATGTTTTAACTAACCGTGGTTGATCAAAAATGAATACAGAATCAGTAACTGCATAGCTAATTTCTCGCCTCAAATGTTCTCAGAACACATTTCGGTTTACTCCTTTCGTAACATTAGTGAAAGTTTCAAAACGAGCCGCCATGTGGTCTGGTTTGAAATCCGGGTGCAAACAGCTCATGAATGAAAGTGTTCATCTAGTCAGGTGCAGCCACCACTACTATCCCTTACTAAGCTTGAAATAAGGCCTTGAACCACCTGTCAATCATCTATCTTGGCATTGCCCCAGTGGACATGTACCATAACGGGGCATTTACACCGGCGCAGCACTACAGCGCTTGTAGATGCTTAGCTCCCCTTAGTTTGGCCACTTTATGGGCAGTACAGCCTTCCCAGTGACATTGTTGAAAGCAAAATACTTCTGTCTAAATAACTGGCAAATAACAAACATCTCATTTGGCCATAATAGATATCATCTGAAAGCATACAATACAATGAAATCTATAGGACTGCATAGTCAGGCTGAGAGTCATTACGAAACATTTTGAAATACTGTGTATTTTCAGTATAGTCTTTGCATCATAAAAGGACTTACGCAGTTAGAATGCTGAGACATCACACTTTTGAACAATATAGTTTTCCTACGCAGTGCATATTTGACCATAAAAAACATGATTATGCCTCGTGGCCCTCTCGAGGCATTGAGCTGCACATTGGAAGATTTTATTTCATTTTTAGCTAAAAATGGTATCCTCTATCTGATCAGTGACACCAACAATCTCTGCCACCTTCCTTTCTGCACAGTTTCTCAGGTCACTGTCCCTGTAATATGTCAAGGAAGCGTCAAACAAAATCGGTGAGGACGAAGCAGCAGTAATCGTTTTCTTTGTCTTTTTATGCAGAGATCTAGACGTGCAAATAAACCAATATTGAGTGGGCTGTGTGGGTTGTTGACAACTCACTCACCATTTGCCTTTATGTGGTTGGATATTTACCTTGCGTTTGCCAGATTAATTTGCATAAAATGGAGCTCTCTCCAACTTTTTTCAGCGTGACGCAAGCTCAAAATTGGATGTGCTGCTACCATCATGCATTGTGGCATTGCTACGGATGTTCTTGCCACTCTCCATAGAAAATGAATGGGACGCGTAGACGTCAGCTGACGCGCCACGCCAGTGTAAATGCGCCGTAATGGTTGACAAAGATTCCGATGCTTCTGGATTTTTGATGTCCACCATAGTTTCAATTCCCTTGTGAACGCTCATGAAACTCAACCAATCAGGTCAGAGTGATCAGAGAGAGAGGCCCTGATTGGTTAAAGCTAATGGGATCAGTAGCGTTTTTCAACTCCTGAATACAGAGGCGGGGAAAAACACAGAGATCCAAATTTACTCTCAGACAACTTCAAGCACAGATAGCTGAAACAGTATAATGACTTTTTACAAAATAATGGGAAAAAAAAAGGTACCAACTGCAGCTTATATCTGATGCAGTCAGTTTGATGCTTACATAATGTAGGTCGTCAGGCTGAGGATTAAAATGGCAATTTTGAAAATATTAGTATTTTTATTTTTATGTTTATGAGGAACTAGTGTGAAACCGCACATACCCACAGCAAATAATGCGTATGCGTCACACTAATTATGCCACTAAACTTTCATGATCAAGAGAGTGAGTGACTGCAATGCGCAACACAGAGACTATGGTGGCAGTTTGCATGCCACGGGAAAAAGCGGCACAATGGATGTGACACCATTGCCCTATGATGCTCGTTTTTCTTCATTACCGTGTTCATCTAATACTGTAATGGAAATAACATGCACTTTCTTTAATTTCTTTTCTGCCAATGTTTGAATCCCAGCAATGAACCTTTACTTGGCAAACTTAGACTTAACCTCACAATTTCATTAGCAAGAGTCACCAACTCTGTCACCTCGATCACTTGCTTTTGAATTTAGCAGGAATGTGTAATAAAGCGCCCTGAGACAGTTTTTTCCCTCCTCCTGCCCCTGATTTTGAGTATTATTTCTGAAGGGATTCAGATTTGGCAATGAATACTTCCTCAAACCACTGTGCTTGCCCTTTGGCAGCGGCCAATTCCTCATTTCCATTATTTCACAGAACTTACATTTTACAGTATCAAAAAAAGAAACTTGCTATAGATGAAAACTAAGTTCGTTGCTCGGCAGAGCCTTGCATGGTTATGGTGATCTGCAGCTGAGTACTGAGTCTGACAAAGTTTTGGCGTTCTGCGGATTGAATTGGGCCCTGAGGAGGTTATGGTTTTTCATGGCTGGAGTTCAGTGGTCGAAGAGGTTATGGTGTTCTGAGGCAATTCTGGGCCTGAGAAGCTTATGGCATTCCATGGCTTGAGTTCTAGGCCTGAGGTGGTAATGACATCCCATGGTTTGAGTAAGAGGCCTGAGGAGGTTATGGTGTTCTATGGCTTGAGTTCAGGGCCTGAGGAGGTAATGGCATCCTGCGGCTCGAGTGAGAGGCCTGATTATGTAATGGCATCCCGCAGCTTGAATAAGACGCTTGAGGAGGTAATGGTACCCTGCAGCTGGAGTCAGACGCCTGAGGAGGTTATGGTTTTCTAAGGCTCGAGTTCAGGGCATGAGGGCATTATGGTGTGCCACAGCTAAGGCCAGTGGATTATTGCAGGCCTCAGTGTGAGTGGTCTGGAGCCACCTGTTCCTGATGAGCAAGGCCAATATATGAAAATAAACTCAACTCTACCTGGGTCCGGTCAGGTAATCTTTACAATGCAGATGCGCTGCCTCCGCAGTGCTGTTTCCAAAACATTAAAAAATTAAAAGCAAGAAAAAAAATGTTTTCATTGCAAAATGAATTCGTTGCATAAATTCAGGCCAACACGTTTACTCTCTTCTGTATAGGAGTTTTTTTCAAAAATGAAATATACATTTTTTTTCTCAGAAAATGAAAAAAAAATAGATGATAAAGAATGTTTTTCCATGACAGCATCATTTCGAACATCAGTCTCCCACCCAGAGTTGAGTATAAGAGGGGGTCCATATGCTTCTATTTCTGCTCTTCACTCCGACCTTTGGCCAAAGTGATGCAATTTTTTATTTTTTACTTTTTTTATTCACATGCATCACTACCAAAACAGGTCTTTTGTATGGGTATAAATCCCTTAAGCTGACAGTCTGCAGTTTAACCTGATATTCATTGCTTTCAAATCCACATACTAGAGAATAGAGGCACTAAGCAAAAATTGCACAGAATTCACTGTAGTTCTCGTCTGTCTGGTGCATTTTAAGTAGGGCCATCTTTTTCATCGGTGGGGTAATACAATAAGTAAAACTTTATGCAATATTTCATCACGGCTTCGTCGTGACAGATAAGCATTTCTTTGAAGTTAAGGTTTCCAACTGTGTCTTTTTGAGAGATGGATGCCTGGTTACTGCAAAAGAGGTAATCCTGCAGATTCATGTAAACATCAAATATGTCCCATCTTTTCTTAAAGATGTTGCTTCATAATATTGCCTTGTCAATGGCATAATGCAGCATTACAGAGAGCCTGTGCAGAAGAAAAAAGAATTTTTTCATGTGTGCTGTTGGTATACTTCTGTTGAACTAAAAATAAGTGAGTAAAATCTGCCTTGGAACAAGATTAACACTGTGAAATGACCTGCACAAAAAGGGAGTTTTTTTTTCAACAGTGCCATCGGCATACTTAATCCCTTTGATAAGTATACAAAATAATGCCAATTTTTCCTGTCCTTCATGAGCCTATTTTAGCTTTATAACTCAGTATTTGTGTCACAGAGACTTTGGAAAATTATTTCAGTGAAGCAAGACATTTGGAAATTGAATTACAGAATTGTTTAGGAATTAAATTTCGGAATTTATGGACGCCGGTGTGTATATCTGCACAAAGGGGTTAAACTAAAGTCTATATTTCTAGTATATTTTTATTTAATTATCAGAGACATACTTAGCAAAATTACTCTGAAGTGAATTTTACTTACATGGAAAGTACTCAGAAAAATCTAAATATATTTGACTTATACTTCTACTTAATCGTTTGATTTAGATACACTTAAGAAAAGTATAATTATTATATGGAAAGTTTAAGTGCACTTGACTGTTCTTTAACCACTTTGATGTCTGATGTGACCACAGTCTCTTATGAAAGGTGACACTCAGTAGATTGTTGTCCATTAGGTAGAATTATTGAGAATATTACCCAAACTGAGTTAACAACACAGGGAATGTAAGTCACTGTCTGGGAAATAAAGATTCTGTTTTGTTCTGGCCCTGTGGCACTGTGACCAAGCCTCATCAGCTGAGAAGAATAATAAAACCGCAGTCAGAAGCCTAACCGACTGCAGGTTGTAATATTATGATACTGTAATCACTGCTTTTCTCACCTACGAGTGCTTCTGACAGCTGTGTTTTATGTGGGCAAGCAACCAGATGACATCACACTCCCAAGATGCTTTGCCAGCTCCAAATATGGCGACCACCAGGAAATTGAAACCATGATAAGGCTTTACTTTTGCAGCCAATAAAATCAAAACTGAAGGCCAGAAAACAATGACTTTGCTTGAAAGTATTTATTTATGGTCTGACAGCTACAATAGGTAAGATTTATCTCAATTCCTGAGGTTCCTTGAAGGTGTCCTGTGTAATTAATGTTATGAAGAAAAACTGGCCTTTTTATAATCAATTTTCCCACACTATGTGCTGTATTACACAGATGGCCGTGAACAGACTTTCATTATTAAGCCATGCTGAAGTTAATCCAGGAAGTCAGGTGAACACGAACGCTAACAGGTGTTCACAAGAAACAAATTCTCACATTAAAATGTGGTTAAAGTTAGATTGTTATTTTTTCTTCCTACTTTTAATGGTTATAAGACTTTTTTGCGGCGTGAGACAAGCGCCTGAAATATTCGCGAGGAGATCAAAGCAGTGCACTTTTGCAGACGTCCTCGAGACGCTTGGGATATTACCTGCGCTAGACAGTGACACAACAACAAAAGAAAATAGATGGTGCACTGCCTCCGATGGCACTGTGCGTGCTGAACAAACCATTCTTCAGTCGCTATTTTCCCTCACCCCTCCCTCTCTCTGCCTCTCTCCTGGCATCACGATGCAGATCACGCCGCACAGGCGAAATCCATTTTCTCTGTTCCTCCCTGAGAGGGCTGGAGCCCCCTCTATGGTAATGAATACACCTCGGATAATTAACTGTAAAAGCTCGGGAGCAGGGTCCTGCGGTAAGAATAATGAAAGGGTGAAATAGAGAGGGAAGGAAAGAGGGGAGGAGGCCTCACTGGGTGAAGGGCATTTGCTCAGGGCTACTTTGTTTGGGTACTTTTTTCCCCTCTCCTCTCTCCATCCAGATTTTAGAGGAGGCTTTTTTTGCCAGTTCATAAATTGTGCAAGGGTACTCTGCGTGGGCCCTTCCTGCCAGCTCGAGCAGAGCATCCAAACCGCTATCACTTGCTTCTGCCTGCCTAGTGATATGCCAGATGCACCAATTAAATCGCTTTGAGACGATTAGCGGCCAGTCAGTCAGAATACTGTATGACACTGAGGGCAGGAATCAGAATTTAAAATTCTCATGGCCTAAAAGGTACCATAACTTTTCTTGTCAAAACAATTATTGGAAATATATTGATGACTGTTGGAGCATTCAACAGAGATGACCATCGGTGGACAAGTGTGCAGAATTCATCAAACATGTTCTCAATTTTTTGAGAACACTAAATGATTTGCTGTTTTAACTTCAAAAACAGCCTAATCCCAGAGTGAATCTATTAGTCTCCATTCAACTGCGTTAGGGAACTTGTCAATATACTGAACGCATTCAAATTTGAACAGGCGTTCAAAAATGAACAAGTCTCCGTTCGTGTTCAGCTAAAAAACGAACAGCAGAGTGTTCAAAAATGAATGAGCATGTGTTCATTTTTGACTGGACGGCATCCAAAAACGAACGCAGCTACCCTCTCTCGCGTTACAAAATGAATCTGCTCTCCACTTCGCAAAATTTACACCAACATGCATAAATATTTCCTTCTTATGAGAAAAAAATTCCCCGTCTCCCATCCTGCAGAATTTAGAAGTATATTGTAAGGTACATGCCCATTAAACGACAGTTTTCACGTCGACTAAAAAATCCTACCAAATCTCCTGTTTCGAGATTATATCTTTACTGATCGTCAATCTTCCGCTATACGCTTACACTTTTCATCAAGTTCGATAAGATGCTTTAATACATTCCACACTCAAGACCAGAGATAAATTGTGATTCAATGGTACCGGGGTACGTTCAGTCAGCCAAAACATTCAAATGTTGCTGTGTGAATACTTTACTGGAATGAACATCGCTTCCGTGTGGTGTCAGTATGCCACTTTTCACTCTTATATAAAAAAGCATTTTAGAATTCCAAATCATGATGTGACCGCTAGGCAATGTGTATGCAAATGATTGTAAATAAATTAAATTAAATACATTAAAATTATAGTTTACACATTGTATCACATCATCTGCGCGACAGCAGATGATGTGATACAATGCGTAAACTATAATGTTCTGATTGTTGGTGATATATTTTTATTCTTTATTTCGTTATAAATTTGCTCTCATATCAATACTTTTACTTTCTGCTGGCTGCCGGACATGGAGTATTTTGCATTTCGCGTCCGAAAATCTTGATCGTGCATGCAATATTTAATTCACAATGTCAATGGTCATGGAATTGATTTGCTCACTGACTACAAACACTATTTTATCTCTGGTGTGGAAATAAAGCGTGAATCTGTTCTTTCGGACACATAGACACTGCGAGAAATGCAATGCCACATTTGAATGCCCACTACGTACACGATGAGTTCTGCAATGATATTCAGATTTTGTTCCATTGATTGTCGCAGATTTTGTACCATTTGTCATATTATATATTGTTCTAATTTATTGTACAGTATTTTTTTCAGATTGAAGTCACAGCACATGAAACCGCCACTCTATGGGAGCTGCCAACGACAAGTCCAGATCTAGATAAGCAGATGAGCAAAGTAAAACCTCTGCATGTGCACAGTAGGCTATTATAAAATCAGCATGTCTGAATGTTAATAAATATTTATCCCCCCCTTCCCCCTTTATGAATATAACCCTTATTATAAGGGTGTTATCAGTTCAATTAATGAATAAGCTTGATTCCAAGATAAACGACTAAGTAGTCTTGTGATGCCATGGGGATTAGCTGGTTCAGGGATACGAGATCACGGAGTGAGACCTGAATTCATGCGACACGCTGGAATACCGGTGACAAGACTTTTGGATGATGTGCATGATTAATACTTAATTTGTTCAGTCGACTAAGTTTAATATGTTTTTGTTTAGATAACCGGAGTATGTTTTTGTTCAGAGAACAGGAGTAGGTCACATATAATCCCATTCCTGAAGCGTCACCTAAATTGGCAAATGATCTTTAGCAGGCGGATTATACCCAGTATTTGAAAAAAAAAAAAAAAAAAAAACTAACAATGATAATGAGAACAATTTCACTTTATATGAAAAAAAAACTAACAATGACAATGCGAACAGTTTCACTTTAAGGAACTGAGAATTTAAAATAGGCCTGTACAAGCGTTTATATAATCCGTCATCCATATTCAGTCGTCGTTCACAAAAGAATATTCGCGCCCATAATCTAAAGGCAGTTGCTACGGGTACGGCATTTTTCCAATGCATTTCAATGTAGATAGGTACGGCAGACCCAATTTCAAACCCTGCCCTAACCTAACCCTGACCCTAACTCTAACCCTAACCCTAACCCTGACCCTAACCCTAATCATAATCCCTAATCCCTAATCCTAATCCCTTCAAATCGATAGCCGTACCCATAAAACTGCCGTATCTCTAGACACTGCGTAATCTAAAAGCTCACTTCACACATAGATGAATGTATCAGGCCTTGGGCAGGCATCGGAGAATGAACGCATCGGGAAATGAACGCATCAGAAAATGAACGGAAGGGTGTTCATCATCGAACGCAGTGACCAGGTTTGCAGCCTCGAACGCATGCAAAAATGAACAGGCGTCCGTTCAAAAATGAATGCGTTCACTGTTCAGAATATTGACAAGCTCCCTTACTACCAATATCAGTGAATTTACTCTTGCACTCTTCATATTAAGACTTAATATCGTAAATTATAATTGGGTTTTGTAGGAGTGAGTGGTATGAGTGGACTGATATGTGCGTTTGATTAGAAGTTAAAACTTTACGTGCGTGCTCAGTAATTTATTATTGCACAGTCAGTGAAAGCCAGACAAGAGTCTTGAATATAACTATACTGTCTAACAGGAATCTTGCCCAGTCAAAATCCAATCTGTTCCAAAGTTTGTGCTTCTGCCAATTAAGAGTGAGAGAGTGGAGGTGAGTTTTGAGGGGGGCATATGTTATTTTTTAGTTACAAGAGGCTCTAATTTACAGCTGAATAGCATGTGAGGTCTCTGGACTGTTCAGATCCCCAGAACAGAAGACCCGAGCGTGTTTCTTGTCGTGCCGGATACACAAGGCCAGGCTAACAGCCAGGTTTGTGTTTGTGTCTGCCGGTATTTGTGTGCCAGGTATTGGGTTGCACTCTTTTCATCCCTGTGTCAAGGCCGCTCAATTCAAAGTGGCACAGAACTGTGCACCGGCAAATCCGACACTCCATGAATACGAATACGCCTTCGAGACTCCGGGCACAATCCTGGAATGCGAGAGTACGGATTGCTCCGGAACATTGCCTCACAGTTCTCGATGAATGAGAAGGAATGTGTGATTCATGTCTCTGCCCGACTCCAGGGTGGCTGATTTTAAGTGTATTTGCTCAGTTTCCCGTGGAGCTGGAATAACTTGAGATATATTTTAAAGCAGAACGTCTCGGATTTGGACCCCCAAACTTTATCACATAATTCTTTTTTTTCTTTTTCCGCTTGGAAATCAAATCCGTCAGAACGGTTCTCGCCGCACCATTGTTCATTTTCAATTTTATACCCCAACAATTGTTTTATTCCTCTCGAGGCGACATTTCTTCTCCGGATTTGACGATGTTTTAAAGCGGGAGCTTTATATATTCATAAGCCATTCGTGTTTTGAGAAGGAAGCTCCAAATTGCCCTGCTGTCGGCCGTTGGCGTATTAGCATTCGGTAAGATGTTGAAGATTAAATTATATTGAAAGAAAGTATCAGAAAAAGCCCAGAACAACAGAGGATGGCCTGTTCTGTTTCGCGAGAGAAGCTCAGTCTGATCGCTGCAGGGATAAGTGCAGGCCTATTCCAAATATAAATCAAAACGAGCCGCCGCTGCTTTCGAGCGGGATGCACATTCAGCATGAACCTCCGTCTGCGCTCTGGGTTGTTGTTATATCTCCTTGACATTCAACATTCACCTTTGAATATCTCAGAAAACACCAGGGGGAACGCTGGGGCTTTTGAAATGGGGAAATTCAGTTTGAATTTTGTCCCCTGCATTCATAGCCTATCAATGATGGTTCACACAATTCATTTTACTGCATTGCCATGCGCCCGTTCTGTTGGGGGACTGCAACATAAGATGAAAAATGTAAGGTCAGCCACAGAATATTATTCATTATATTTCTGTGTTGATTTTTCAACTTCTTCCTCAGGAAAAAAAGACAAAGAGAAACAAAGTTATTCTTCTCAGCAAGATGCCCTGGTGAGATTGATAAGAAAGCAAACAGACCAAAGTAATTTAGAGTCCTGGATTTTTTTTTTGGAGCGTTGCTGATGTGGCCTGTGATGTCAGGCCAGGAGTTCACAGCGATTTCACGCATGCTGCACAAATCGGATGTCTGCTTTATTAACCTGCCTGCCAAGATTGGAATATTGCATTTGAAAAAGTGATGCAAAAATGGCCCATGTACCCAGTGCAAGTGACTTTGATGGTGTCCAAGCACAACAATCTTCAAGACCATGTGGTGAATCTTAAATGACTTGGACTGTTTTGAAAAAAAAAAAATAATAATAATTTAGTGCTTCCATTCTCAAAGTATTTCTATTCTAATATCCACATTTCCTTTGCCTTCAGGGCGAAATGCACTTGACAAAAATACTATGATTATTCCAATTCTTTGAGAATATTTCTGTTAAAATTTATGCCTACATAAGGTTTTGAAAGTTCAGTTTTTTCATATAGTTAATACTTAGTCTTGAACAAGCACTACAGTACAGATTTGATCGATGTACAAAATGTTTAGTCTTGTGATTGGCGGATTGCCCATCTGTGCACAAAAGGATTTTAGTTGATGAAAAATCTCAGGTGGTATTAAAATGAGGAATTACATACACTTTATTGTCATGTATTAATTTGACAGCTAATCCTTTCATAATATAATTGATTCTAACAACATCCTGCTAAACGGTTGCACTGTATACCCATTTTAGAGTTGATTACTCTCTGAATGGTTTATAATGCAGTGCCATACATCTGTTTATTTTGCATGCAAGGCCTTAATGAGTCGATCGGTAATTTGACCTTGAAATGTTAGTTTTCACCTTGAGTGCATTATGAGCCAGCTTTCCTCTCGCAGTGTGTGAGGAGGATTAGTTCGCTCACGGACATAAACTGAAAATTATGCAAATGCATACAAATGAGCAAGAACAGAATGCGGATTGGGATAATTCCAAAGCGGCATGTTTTTATAAAGAAGAAAATACTGACAGCAGAAATGGGGAACGGAATGATGTTTTAATGAGTCAAATAGCAGTTACTTAAAGTTGTTTGTTTGTGTGCAACCACTTTTATCGTCCAAAGCTCCAGTTTCAGTGTTTGAACATATCTGTAGCATATTGAGACCCATAAATTTCCCTTTAGTGTCTGGAATCCCATGATCCAGCATCAACGGCGATTTAAATTGATGAGCTATCTAAGTGATATAAGGGCTGTCTGGAATTTTCTCCTATGCTGTCCATATATTGCAAAAGCACCATTAAACCTTTGGTGATAAATCATCCATGACAGTACATTCGGCTATGGAGTACTTGGACTGTTTTTTTGAATTATCCATCTGGTGTCTGAGATGAATTGACGCAAAATATTTTACTGGGCAATGAAAAAGGTCAATTTGCCAGATTTTTATGTCTTTAGTCCAGTCATTGCATTATTTATCTGCTCTGAGCAATAAAACATGGTCTGAGGAAAGAAATCTCTGGAGTGAAAATCCTGTATTTGACCGTTTTCTGTATGCGGAGTCCAGCTGAAGGTGAAGTCACATGACGGTGGTTTACCTGCTCGTCACGTCAGCACCAGTGTACACCACACTACGGGCTCATTCCAGTGGCCTAATTTTCCATGTTGTCCTTCCTCATGCGTGCCCGCAAATTGATAATGATCCCAAATCATTGAAGAGATTCCAACCCAATTAATGAGTCAGGGAAAAGGCATAGGGGTTTCCCCAATGTAACTTCAGTCAAGGAATGTCGAGACGGGTCGGAATTCGTGTCGTAGCCTACTAATGGTGATGCCGTGAGTCTGCATCTCCCCTTCTGCCACATCTGAGGCAGACTGTACCTCAGGTCACCTCGAAATATCGTTTGAAAGCGCAAGGATGTTCTAGCCTCTGTGACTCGCCCGTCTTTCCCTCCTAATTGTAGTTTTCTTCCTTGTCTCCCTGATAGAGCGAACTGCAGAAAATGGTAGGAAGGCAGTGAAAAATAAGTGAATGAAAGGAGCCCTACTTCTCACTCATTCTTTTCTCTGCTGGCCTCTCATATCCTGACTCTCTCTTCTCTCTCTTTTACTCTCTCTCACCCTCTCTCACCCTCTCTCTCTTGTTCTTTCTTTCACCCTCTGTCTCACGGTCGCTTGCTTTTGTGCTCCCTTGCATTTCTCGCTCGTTTTCCCTCTTGCTCTTTCATCCTCTCTCACTGTCTTTCTTGCTCTCCATCCCTCTCTCCCTACCTCCGTGTTTCTGCCTTTTTTCACACAGATTCCCTGCTGCCCCCTCGCTCTTATGCTGGTCAACATCCACATCTACTTTCATTGGCTCTTTTTCTGCAGCCGTGTTTAATTCAGCAGCAAAACAGGCTCAAGGCTTGAGGTAATCTCAAGTACATATTGCATTGCTACCACAGCTACCTTTACAAGACCGTTGGTTTTAATTTTATTGGTATCTTAGCATGGTATCTGCGAGGAAACTTAATAATAATAATAATAATTATAATCTTCATGAGCTGGCACAAGTACCTATTTGCACTGTGAGAAATTTCATTTGTGAATGTACAGCATCATATTAGGGATGTCCCTACACACACAAAAAAGATGAATAATTGTAATTCATTTGAATAATTGAGTCATTGATCAAGAGGAAATCTCATCACTTCATAAAACATTCAAAACATCCTAAAATGCACATAACGCGTTTTTTAGGATGATTATCCTATTTTGTAAAAACAGCATTTTGTAAAAATCCCAATGATCAATTGATATACTCTAAAAACTGGAATTTCAGACCCAAGTTTCTGAGTGCAATGGTGTTTTCACTGCACGTTAGGATATTAGTGTGATCGAGGAGAGGGCAGGCTAAATTTTCATCATATTTCATCACAGTGGGCTGTAATATGATTGGGCGAGTTCTAAAATATTCATGAGCTAGCTGGTTAATTTCTTTATTGGCCTTTGTAGAATGTAGGGGCATATAAACAGTTGGAAAACATGCATTATTAATGGTTGCATAGAGGGACTATCTGTGTGTGGAGGTCCTCTTCATAACTCTTAAAATACTTATTGGTACTTATTTAAAAATGCAGTAGTCCACAATATTCCCATGAAAATAATGTTTTTCACTCGGCCTCAGACAGAGGGTGATGTAACTCACGTAATTGAATCCCGTGGGGCCATTTGTCCTCGGCGTTTGACCCATCCTAGCTACTTAAACGCAGTTCTAAAGCTACAGCCTTGGTCACGGGCAATGGAGGGAGTCTTTCTATAGTGCAAATCTAGAACATATACCAGTCAGTCAAAACATTATGACCGGTCACAGTTGTGGGGAACAACATTTATTATTTCATAACAATGGGACATGTCAAGGTTTGCAAACAGACTTCAGACGGTAAGCTAACAGTCGGTTCTGGTAGTCGGCATGTTGGATGCGGGAGAAACTGATGGGGTACAAATTGTCAGGGGCTGATGGCTGGGTTAATGCATCTCCAAAGTGGCGAAGTGGCATTGTAGGGTGTTCCCAATGCCTACTGACGGAGGTCCGAGGAGGGACCAACTATGAACGGACTTCAGGGTGTTCGGTGCCCAAGACTATCCCATCCAGTCCAAACCGACAGGAGTTACAGTGGCACAAAATGGCGGAAAATTTTGAAGATGGTTGCGGGAGGAGTGTGTTACTATGCACAGTGCAGTGCACCTGGCTGTAAATGAGGCTTTATCACTGCAGACCAGTGAGAGTGCCCATGCTACCCTTGTTCCCCCTCAAAATCACCAACAAAAGCACACAAGTGCCAGAACTGACCCTGAGTAATGAAAAAATGTTCCCAGGTATGATGAGTCCAGTTTTCCTTGTTTTGCATGTATATTGGTTAGGAACGTGTTCCATTTCCCTGTGGAAGAAACCTCGGATGGCTCCAAGATAGACTGTGGGAAGAAGACAAGCCAGTGGAGGGAGAGTGATGCTCTGGGAAATGTTCTGTTCGGAAGCCATGGGTTTGGGATTTCATGTGGAAGTCAGTTTGATGGAGCTGTTTTGGTGGTGCGTGGAGAACCAACAGCACATTGGGCGCGCGGTTACAATGCTTTGACTCTTCGGTGTATGTAAATACTTTCAAAAACAGTTTTCTTTTTTGTTGTTGTTGAATGGCACAATCTGATCATGCAGAGAAGGATAAAGAAATGGTTTTCTTATCAGATGCCTTGATCTGTTCTAGAAATAAACGCAACGCGTTGCTGAATACCCCTCGGCCTGTGCACATCGATGGGTCACATAGAGTTACCATACCAAAATTGTTGAAGCTGCCATCAATAGTTACTGAGTACTGGGCCGGACAAGATTTCCACAATGAAGGTCACACCGCTAAGGTCAAAGGTCAAATCCAGCAAAAAACCTGATGTTGCACATCTATGGGTCATAGATTTGGTGAAGCCGCGATCATTAGTTGCTGAGTACTGACCCGGACAAAGTCATGGACAGACAACAGACAGACAGACAGACAGACATGCAGGTGACGACAATACCCCTCCGGCCAAAATCTGGCTGAGGGGTCATGAAAAATGGATAAAAAAAGACTCTACAAATCGTTCTGATATTTGTCAGTTCATTTTATGTCTTATTCATGCAAGAATGTTTTTTAAATTCTTGGTTGGAGTAGATGCACAAGAAACAGAAGACAGGCTAATTAAACTCAATCAGATTCATTCATGTCCATAAATACAGTACAGAAAAAACGCTTTAGGCACGTTTAACATAGTCCCGTGAGGTGGAGATGCTTCCAAAAATCATGAAATTAAAGGTTTCTAAACACTGAAAAATGTTCTATAAAGTGCTTTGAACTGTTGAAAACTCATTCAAATCAATAATAAGTGTCACTACCCTTTGCCTAAAAAATCGGGACACTGTCCTGCAGCTTTGTAGTTTTATACGATTTGGCTGTTTGGTTGTTCTGAGCACTTTGGAGAACATGCCACAGTTCTGTGTCTGTTTCCCCTGGTACTACCAGACAGCCTCGATGATGTTGAGATCAGGCCTCTGTCATGGCATATTATTTGTATCAACTGTATTTAGTGAAATGCTAAGTTCTTTTGCGGAACCTTTTTTTTTTTTAAATTAACATGTAATGCTTCAAATGTGCTTTTTACCTACAGTACCAACAATGTGGAACACAGAAATAAACATCCAATATCAAATCTAAAAAAAAAAAAAATCTGGAGTGCCGAAGACTTTTCCACAGTCCTGTATATGGGATTCGGCATCCATAGTACGTATTCTCGTGTCTTCTGAGAAAAAAAAAGAAAATAACATAGATATATTTAAAAGCAGCACAGTGTACCGTGAGGACAAGGTAATATAGTGATGTCAAAACCATATGTGTTATTCTGAGTTCGTTAAGAGGGAAGTCCTCCCACGCCACTGGCAGAAATCAAATACCGCTTATACCGACCACTTTCTCAGCAAGATTAAAACTGTTTTCTAACCTTGAATTATGGTAAAATGCTGCAGTAGACCTGAAAAACAGAGACAGAACTGGAGGAGGGACTGTTTTCTAAATCAGAAGTGAGGATATTACTGCTCTTTTCCGTTTGCTGTGCATATAATGAGTGTTTTGGCCAGGTTTATTTTTCACTCTCTTCTTCACTGAAATGACACGGCAGTACATGAAGTCTAGGCTCTTCAACCAGATGAAAACAGTTTCCTTTTAAATCAGAATTTATTATGATCTCTGTTAATTATTCATTCTCACCGCGTTGAAGATGGTGATAAATAATGCTACCAAATCAAACACATTTATGATTGTGCAAATCCATTATGATTCTTTACATGGGTGGGTGGAGGACTCAGTGTTCTGTTTACTGGGGTTTGGAGAAAATGGATGAAAGTGAAGTCACTTCATTGTACTCTGTGGTAACTGTGAAAAAAATCAACCTGACAGTTTTTGATTTGTAGCCATTTTAAGGCTCAGAGGTACTGATACCTCTCCCGTCCTGCAGTGCAGCTCTTTGTGCAGCGGTATTGATTTATCCTGTGGCCTTTTTATGAAGCTTCGGCTCAGGAATGATTCTTATAATCTTTCCCCTGTCATAACTCTGCGATCTTCAAAAACATTTTACGCTCGCGGTACTCAACACCCCATTTGCTTTGACTTTACTGTCATAGGTAAACTTTTAATGCTGGAGAAAAATCAGCGGTTTGTTTCAGTCGCTCAGGTTTACCTGATCACCCTTGCGCTACTTTTAATCCAGTACAAATCGAGTCATTGCCCAGCCCTGTATTGTCTCTGGTAAAAACCACACTGTGTTGATTTTGTGGGCAGTTTCAATCAAACGTCTCATATTTTATGGGCAGTCTTTAGCTACACAGCATAAGTATTCCATTGTTGTTATATAATGCAAATCTTGAGCTGATTCAGCCGTGATTTCAGTTGCTGCAGGATGGATATTGTGTTTCTGTCTGCCAGGCCAGGGTCTCATTTATATCCTGCTACACTTAAAGAGAGTCTCCGGTCAGTGCAGCAGCTTCTAATGGGTACTTTTCCTGCACAAACGTTATGCTCTCAACATTAAAAAAAGTTATCTTTTTGTTGACTAAAGCAAGCACCTTGCAATCTGTCTGTAATGCAGAGGACTATATTGTACATCATCCTCATACACGTATTCCAGCAAACATTTTGATGTGGCTCAGACCTCACTGACTGTAATTGAGTTTGTGGAGCAGGAATTTAAGCTTTTAAAGAATGTCATGATTATTAAATTCATATTTATTAATGTGAATATGAATATTACCATGTCTTATGACGGTTTTGGTCGTTTCTAGGTAATTTACTTTTTACAGATATTCTCTTCCACTAATACAGTACTTAATCCAGGCCTTCTGAGTAACTTTTTGTAGAATTTTCGCTATTAATTACCATTTACCATAAGCGGTTGCTTTGCTCAATTTAACTCGAAAGCTATGAATAGACACATAAAAGTGTTTAGTTTTTTTTTTTTTTTTAATGTATTCTAGGTTGAAGATCTAAGTGCCTATCTGTGCTGACTTTGATCCGTCTTGTTGTTATGATGCTGTTTGACATTATGTTTTGGGGGTATTCAGACTAAGGTACACAAGCATCCATTTTTCAGACGATGAGTTATTCTGGGGAGGATTCCATGTTTGATGTCCTTTTAAAAAAAAAAAAAAAAAAAAAGTCATATTACAAGGTTTGCCACAGGACAGTGGGATAGATGCAGCTATACTGAATTGCTTTACAGGAAATTCTCCACTCCTGAAGTTCTGTGATATAAATAAGTGAAAGGACTGGGCAAGAACTGAGGAGAACTTAGACATGAATACATCAAGGGGCTTTTAATCCTTTCCTGGATTCAAGCAGAGCTGCCCTTACCTTTGATGTAAATGAATGAATGAAACAATGTTTTTATTATTTTTTTCAAATGAAATATTCCAGGTAAGCTGTTAATTAAAGCTATGGAAAAGACAGAAAGGTTTCTGGAGTTCAGTTGTTGGCAAATGGAAAAAAAAAAATAAATAAATAAATAAAACCCATTTAATTGTCAAAAGGAGAGAAATCTTGTTAGAGGTCGCCCCATTAATGTGTTTTTCACAAGGATGAGCTTTCTAAAGTGTAATTATTGTTAGTGTACTATAAAAGAGAAACCCAAGGGCATGATGGAAACAAACTGAAAATATACACAAATTGAATAAATCTGCATTTAAGAGTAAAACACATGCTTTGTACTAAAACTCATCCTTTTTTTCCCCATCCCTCTGTTTAGTGCCAGAAATATAATTGATACTCACTGGCCAGATACAGGCAGGCTGTAATCAGGGACTTAAAATGGATTCCCTCCCTCCAAAGCTTGTCAGTTCAGTCAGCTGAAGCCCCAGCAGTGTTACCCCGCATGAGTTATAAAGCAGTGCTTTTAATCCCAGCCCTCCACTGGAGCTTTTCACAGCAGTTCAGTCATCGAGCAGGGCACACCTCTGCACATTTTTATTCATTAATTTCTCCAAAACCATGGGAATTACGGGTGATTGTCAGCTCTCTGAGTTCATCCTAATGTCATTTAAATGCATTTATGGCCCAAGGGCCTCAAGCAATTGTATTATTGGTGTCATGAAAAGATCATAAGCTAATTTTTTTCTCGTTGAGTTTTGTCTCGTTTTTCTTAAATAGGCTATGCAAATCTGCGCCGAAGCCCTGTGTCCTGCTGATATTTTGTAATTCATCATAATATTGGTATAGGATTCACTCTGCTTTGAATCCAGCGTGTTGGCGAAAAAAGCGACAAGTGTTTTACGGTGAGATTAGCTATCCTCAGCAGTGGGTTTCCGTATTAATTACAGGCAACTGAACGGAGAGTAAAACTCGAGATGAACTAAAGTTGAGCTTCATTTATGTAAATGCTGACGCATTAGCATTTAAATCCTACTGCCTGATTTGTGTAACAGTCTTACTGTGGTCTGTATTTGCATTAGTTTACCACTTAAAGCGGCGATTCAAGCGACTTCTGTAACCTCCTACTTCCTCCCACTGCTTTTTATCAGCAGCGGAAAGCTTGCTTAGCTTCCGTCACTATATCATTGGTTACTGTATGGTGGGGATGAGGCCAGTTCAGCTTTCAACTAATGGTGATCCATAAAGCACCATTCACAATACAGACACTTGCGAGAAAGTCGCTTTTTCTCGTCTAATCTGCGGCTCACTATATCACGGACCTCCATATCACGGTAAGCCTTTCAATTAAGGATTTTTTATTATTACGCGACGTTTCTGAGAGGACGCCTCCGCCCTCGCTCCCCGAGCGACTCGAGTGATCTTGCTGTGACATCACGCTAAGTGATCACTTACAGAGGAAAGTGGGTCACGAGGCGGGAGTTTGAAACCGCGCTCTTTTTTAATGAGCCTTCACTCACAGCTCATAGAGAAAATGGCTGGGCCCAGTAAACGGAGGTTAGGAGATGAAACTACCTCGGAAAGTAGCATTGATATGGAAATGCGACTGTCCTTGGAGGGCTGGTGATTTGAATGTGGAATTAGGCAGTCTTTAACCTAATAAATGTCTTATAAGGCGGTTTGGATTATAACAGTTTGCTCTAGGATTTGCCGGTGGCTTTGGAGAGCGTATCGCTTCTGAGGCTCCATCCGTAGCAGCAGGCTTTATCTCACATTTATTAAAATGCAGGTTTCAGGAATGGATTTTTGTGCTGTTCTTCTGAGTTCCAGTGCTGGCAGAGGGTTGCTCCCATGGCTGGGCCAGCTCCGGTAAATTGAATCCGGACTAAAGGGGTTGAGGGGGGGTTAGTGAAGTGACTGTTATTTCTGTGGGGGTGTGTGTTGGCCTCTGGAAGACCTTGAGCAAGCTGCCCTTATTGAGCTCTCTCTGAGAGCAGAAAGTTCCAGAAGCTCCATTGAGACCAGGCCTTGTCTGCTCACGTCGCCGCTAGGGGAGATTTAAGGCATGGTTACAGCCAATCACAGCCCAAACCTTGCCACCTGCTGCACCTTTCCCTCCTGCCCTTGGGCACACATCAGTGTGCAAGCACACTCACACACACACACACACACACACACACACACCCACACACACACACACACACACACACACACACACACACACACACACACACACACACACACACACACAGACATATACATATACACACCCGCATGCACATGCAGGCATGCATACACACATGCACTCACACACACTCACAGACAAACACATACACACACACACACACACGTCAATGCTGGTCTTCCCCTGCTCTCTCCAAGACCTTTATAGCCTTGACTGAACCGGGGACACACATGCTCACTCACACACCCACGCACACGCACGCACACACACGCACACACACACACACACGCACGCACCCTCACTCACACACTTGCACAGATACCGTAGCTCCTGACCCTAAAATGGCTCACAGTCCTTATGGGGACCTGAAAATATACCCATTAGGATAGAGAAATCTGGTATTGCACCTTTTGTGGGGACATTTTTTTCACATTTTGTAGGATACACAAATACGCACACACACGCATGCACATGCAGGCACACACTCACACACACACACACACACACACACACGGTTCCACTAATGTTACTTTCGGGTGTGTTCATTTGGCAGGTGCTTAGTTCCTCTGTTGCAGTGTTGCTAGCACAGTGTCTGCAGCACATGCCTCCCTTGACTGAGCTCTGGTGTTCAGTGCATCACAAAATTAAGACCTTTTTATGTGAAACCTCCTCCCAAAGGATAAGATGAGCATCCCTGTTCTGCTTCTGTGGCTGCTGTCCATCCAGTCCCTGCTCCGGGACCGTGAGCGTGATAGTGTGAAGGGCACTGAAGCGCCTCTGAGCTTTTGGGATGTCCTGAGTGCCCTGAATCTGAATTATAGTAAAGCTGGAACAGTTGTGCCAGAGCATGGAGGCGGTGGGGTTCCTTACAGAATATATCATTACTTTCTGAAGCTACAAGATGCGTTTAACCCTCAGAAAGAGTTCCGGAATGATTCCAAAATTTAAAATCTGTGTTCAAGAAAGCCGTTGACTTCAATCAGGGATTTTAGTATCAGCATTGGAATGCATTGTGAAGAACATTCATATTTCTGTGGTGGCAAGAACAGCCAGTGCTCAGTGCAGTCCACCAGAGGGCAGCACCAAGCCAGCAAACAGGCAGTTCTACCACTGCAGGCGCTTTCAATCACCTCAGCTGTGGCCGGTTGCCTAATCACTCAGGACCTGTAGAAAGGACTGTATCTCAGGACTGATTCCAGGAAGAGAGGCTGGGAGGATAGTCTGATGAAATTTTTGAGAGAACAGCGTTTGTAGTTTCATTTGTTTCCTTCCATTTCTCTGACATAATCTACCTGATTTAAACATTGATCATTTAGTTTTGGTAACCTTTTTGAGGTTGGAAGATTTCTTCAAAAAGACTGTGTTCTCTCCTTTTTGGGAACTTTTTGTTACCGTTTATCTGTTCATCACATTATGCAGAAGCTACTCCCAGACAACCAACACAGTGCATGTGTTTGTGATGTCACATCTTAAAGTGTTTGTGTAGCAGGACAACTCTGAAGATCTGACTGTTGGCTAGGGTGCTCCACGTGTTTTAGCTTAGCACGAGTCCCAAGCTCATGTCCCATTTCCGAAAACAAACAGAATGGCCATAAGGTGTGTTGGTGTGTATCTTGCACACACAGAACATTATCTCCCCACACTCCATCTCCTTCCATGCACACTCATATCAGTCAAAATGTCACGCCTTTTCATCTCAAGATGACGCTCCTGCATAAGCAGCAACATTGTTGAGGCACCGGCGCTCAACGAACAATAGAAAAAACACCACGATGAGGCGTGTATTTGATCGTGAGGATTTCGGCAACTGTTTTCTGCATAACTCGAGGCTTTAATTGTGGCCCAGGAGTTTTAGCGGTTCTGGGATATTGACTGTTCCCTCTTCTTTGTCGTGGCCGCATATGGTTTAGTCAGAGACATCTTCAGACAGCACTATTATGATGATATGTCTTCATTAAAAACTTGCAAAAAACATGCTTATCACTTTACAAGAAAAATCGTTACGTACATATTTACAAAACTACATAATACTGAAAATACAATCGATTAAAAAAGCTAAGCTTTTTTTTTTTTATTAATCTGTGGGTCTTCGTGTGCGTGCAGAACGTATCACTCACATTGTAACTGAGCTGACGGTAGATGCACTTCCCCATTGTTCTTTACAATGGAATCATTCTGGACAACATGCAGCTCATTTTACATGCAGAGCTCTGCTGACATTTCCAAAAGCCCCTCTGGATATGCCAATATGTCACTTTCCAGAATGAACAGCATGGCCCCTGACCTGCACCATGTGACCCATGTATGATGACAACACACCTGAGACCTGTCAGAAATGTGTTTTTAAAATTATATATAAAATTATACTATCCACATACTGCTGGCTATCAATCAGGGCCGTTGTTCTTGGGTAGAAAAGACACTATATCATGCTCTCTTTCAACCCTCTCCCCTCCTCCTTTTACGCCGTCCAACCAAGGACGCTATTTAATTAGTCATTACTGTATCGTTAAATATTCAGAAAGGCAAATATTTTCCGGAATTAGACCGCAAATGAGCCGTCTGCTAATGACACGTAATGTTATTAATCTAACTTTTTTGGCAACCTTTTATTCCCCTCCTCTCAATATCCCACCACTCACTCTTATGAGACTCGCTGTATTTAAATAGGTGCTCGATGTAAAGGTGGAGGTCCGAGGCAATTAAAATATAAGCCACAGCCACTTCACTTCCTTAGCTTAAATGTGCTGAGGAAAGTGCACATGCTTCAAAGAGCACTTTAATTGAAAGAGTGGAAGCGAGACCCCCGTTTAATAAAGTGTACTTTTATTGGTTATGGAGAGGATGAAGGGTCACTGCGTAATTTCATTACCGCAGGTTTTAAATGGCTTTTCCTGGCGTGAGGAGGGAAGTGAATTACTTTATTTGCCCAGACTTGCTGAGCAGAAATGGTGCCTCCTGCATTAGTTTGAAAATGGGCAGGATAGCTGACAGATGAGCAGCCTCGTCGTAACGGTATACCTGTGTCCTCACTCAACCCGAACAAAGCTTTCATCCGCTCATTGGTTTTTAATCGTTGATAGCGGCTTTTGTCGACGGTTTCCCGCTGCAGATGGTCCCCTGCCTTTGATTCACGGCCTATGTTTGTTTATTTATTTATTTATTTTTAATAAACTTAAAATTAGAAAGCACAAAGTTTCACTCTGTTCTAGACACTTTTTTTCCCGTGCTATGAATTTTGCCCGTGGCTATGGAAACGGTTTCCCTGGTTCCTGTCAAATTGGCTGCGCTTTCGTTGTTTTCTTTTCCTGAAACACGCAGACAAATATAGAGTCAATAAACTGTAAAAAAAAAAAAAATCATGATGACAAATATGTTACCATTCAATGAGTGACTGATTGAAAGCATACTTGTGAGGAATTATAAAATATAACTGATTGCCAAATACTCCTCATTACTTGAGAATCAAAATGATGGGTTAGAAATTCGTCTGTTTGCCCATTGCAGATTCTGAATGAAAAAGTATTTTCTGTAATTGAAGGGGGACTAATTATGTAGTACTGCTAATTCTTCAGTCCTTTCAAATAATGAGTTTGTCATTAGACTACCTGGGTGGGTATCGGGTGAATAAGAGAGGCCAGATTGAATTACTCATGTCCCAGCGAGGTCAGTAGCAATCAGTCAGAGATGCTCCACACACTTAAGCTAAGATGTACATAAATACATGCTTACTTTAATCTGATTTGCCTCGAAAAAAAAAATAAAAATAATAATTGTAAAAATAAAAAATAATAATCCAATTCTTGAGATAAGGGGCAAAACATGGCCTACAGAGAATGTGCTATTTATATAAAAAATAATAAAAATAATAAATAATAAATTGAAAAAATAAATTGATAATAATAAAACTGCTTATAAAGTTACATGTAAAAGAACTGTGAATTTGCGTGAATTTTTTCCCCAGAACAATTTGTAAAAAAGTGGGATCTATGCCCATAAAATACATGCACTTAGCCAGCAGTCACAATGTCCAACTGTCTAAGAAGTGTTTGAGACTGATATAAATGCATGAATATACAAAAGAAAGCAGATCAGAAATACATCAAACAATACATAAAGTGATATACAAATTTATATTTTCTGTAAAACTCTATCAAAGATGTGTCCTCACCCGTCATCAGGTACGTCAGATTTAAAAAAAAGAATAGGAAATACTGTGGCCAGCTCTTACCCTGAGGACCCTTTTTCTACTTCCTGTTCACGGTGGACGCTGCAGAGAGACAGGCTCCGGTTGACTGTTCAAAAAAATTACGCCCTGTCGTCTAATGCCCAACCACTTTTTCTTGACCTCAGTTTTACAGTCAAAACCATTTTCATTTTATTTCATTGGCTTTATTTACAAATATATTTACACATATGGGCTGATGTCCATATCTGTGCCTTCACTTGACTTGCAGAGCCAAGACAGGCAGATAATATTACCAAAATATGTTTAAGATATACTTTATTAAAGTAGTATAGCCCATTACACCGTTAACATGGTAGTCAATGCTGTAACATGGGAGATGCATGGTATTTAATGGTGTAACATGGTGGTTTCATTGTAAATTTTGCTGTAATGCTAATGGTAGTAGTATGGTAGTTACATGGTAATTTATGCCTTAACAGTAGTTACGTGTTAATTTATGTTGTAATGTGGTAGTAACATGGAAGTTATTGCTGTAACATGGTAGTTGCATGGAGATCAATGATATAAAATGGTAGTTAATGTGGCAGCATGGTAGTTTACTTCATCAGTTGTGAACTTAATTAGTCGTTTGGGGAAAAAATCCAGCTTAGTTCATTCCCATCAGTAGTTTATCTAGGCTGTGTGTTGTTTGTCAGCTCCACCGGCAGTTTATCAGCACCGTCAGATGACAGTATTGTTCATTTCTTACAGTATTCTGTCTTCAATGGGTTGTGCTTATCCGTTAAAAGACTAGCTGCACGAAATGCAATGTCTTATTTGTTTGAAAACAGTAGTTTTTTTTAAAAATTAAGGTTTATAAGATCAAATATGGGATACTTCAGAAAAAACTAAACAAATACAGTATGTATATAATGCATTTTGTGACTTAACGTCATTACTGAATACCATTATTATATACTTCACAGTCTTGACGGATCGATAAAATTGAAATAAAATGCTTTTTAGTCTGTCTGACGAATCAAGTTATTAAGTGCATGAATGTGAGTTTTCAGAAAGAGCGTTCAACCAAAAACCTTTTCCTTTACAAGAGATCTTTGTCTACAAATACATCCATCTCAAATGAATTTAGCATTAAAACATAAAAAAATCAGATTTGAAACATATTTTGTGAATCAGTGAATAATAATAAAATAATAATAATAATAATCTTCATCATCATCCTCGTCATTGTAACCGTCACAATCATCGTCATCGTCATCGTCACCTACGAAGAGTCTGCCAGTTTCCTAAATACATTTTTACTTGATTTCGCCGTGAGGTTTTGGATGAGTTTTTTTTTTTTTGGATGCTCTCATACTTTTTATCATGTAGAGTATTTTTTTGGATGCTTCATGTGGTATTCTCTGCCTGATAGCTTATCTGTGTGCAGCAAACCCCCATATTAGTGGTTACAGGGTCAGATTCCCTAAAGAAACAACAGCAGATAACGGCCACTGCTCAGAATTCACTGCTGTGCTCCTATCTCGCCCAGCGTAATGATATATTTATTGCCAGAAATGGATTGTTCTTTCTTCGTAAAACCGCAGTACAGCTCATTTTAGCGACTGAAAGTTGAAATGGGGATATATTCTGTAACATACGTCAATGACAAGAGATATTAGATATTATTATAAAAATGGCTGGTTAATTGTGTCGTCCAGTGGCTGATTTCTTTTATACTGCAGGTTTAAATCCCATGTGAGAAATTCCTGCTTCTCTATTGTTATAAGTTGTTTGTCATTAGTTGTGAATTAATTGATAATTATTAGTAATTGTAACTGATAGACCTATACTTCCATGCAAGTCATACGTAATTCACCCTTGGATAAAAAAAATAGACAGTACAGCGGTGCAATCTTGTTTTGATTTGGCTCCATACTGCTGCAGTTTCAAATGATGCAATGAATATGAGTTTGAAAAAGAAACTGTCAACTTTAATTTCTAAGTTTTTACACCTGTATTGCATGCACCATGTAAGGAATTTGACCCTTTTTATATAGCGTCACTCCAGCACATTGGATTTGAAAACAATGAATATGAGATTGAAATAGGGAATGTCAGCTCTAATTTGTGGATATTTACAGTATGCCTTTATTTTATGAAACATGCAGGCAATTTTTATACAATTTCTGTATACTGGTTAGGGTACTCATAGACCACACTGTTGGCCCACATCTAACGAATCCCAGTCAGCGCACAGCACTTGGGGATCGGCCGGGAATACACTGGGAGCCTGTTCATTGACTGGAATGTTGGGGGCCATTTGATGCGTAACCTGAGCCCCGGAATCTGTCGGAAGCTGGCTGTCTGCGCTCCGGTCCGTGGGGAGCTGACAGATACATCAGAAATGAATACATGCACCGTGGATTTTATTGTGCCGCTAACAGTTCATTTGACACTGTAATTAAAAATATCAGCCGGTGCAGAATTAATCAATCACCACGCCTCAGGAGAGTAAGATGACCCGGGAAGATGGCAGCAAAGATCGCACACAGCTGTGCTGAGGAGAGAGAGAGAGAGAGAGAGAGAGAGAGAGAGAAGGGAGGGCAGTGCTAAGTCACGCGCTCGATACTGACGCTGCAGCATGAAAGAGAGAGAAGAAGGGAGGATGTGAGGAGAGAGGCTCAGGGTAAGATGGAGACAGAGATAGACAGAGAGATGGAGGGAGGGAGAGAGGGAGAGATAAATGATAAATGTGGGGAAGAGGCCAACCGTCACCTTCGATGATGTTGACTGTACCTTAGTGTAGTCTGAGCAGTCCCCTGCTCTTCTTTTGTTCCCAGTCCCTGGTGAGTTGAACACACACACACACGCACGCACGCATGCACACACAGATACACAGACACTCAAACACACAAACACAATCACACACACAAAGTCAAACACACCTGAGGCATCTCCGGCATTCGAATGCAGCACCTGCATTGAGAGCAGGAATAAATACAAATTGCAGTTCCAGAGGATGCAGGAGAGGGAGGGAGAGAGATAAAGTGAGCAATAGAGTTATAGAGGCTGAGGGAAAGAGACAGTTCTGAATTTTAGATATTGCCGGAGGCACATTTAAGCATTCCTACATAGAGGTAATGATATCCGGTTAACTCCTTCCGAGGTCGCCTTGAGCGAACAGGCTTGCACGTGGCTCACTCTCCGACTGACTGCCCAATTACTGCTAATTAAAATAATATCACAACCACACCTTTGAAAGGTCTATCAGACAGCAAACAAGCCTGTTCCCCTTTTGTTTGCTCTGGAAAAACAGGGCAGTCGGTGAGCGCGAGGAGGCGAGGATGCTGTTGATGAATGCCCGAGTTCCTCTGCTCTATTCCCTCCGCTGCCTCCTCTAAAGGATCCATTTAAGTTAGTCAAAATTTCAAATGTGCACTTAGCTCCCAATGATCACCCTGGCTAGCTCTTTTCCCGGGTGAGTACAGAGGCGCTTTACTTTTTCTCGTTTACCCCTGTGGAAACGCCCGGCAAAACTCCCTCCCGCTATTTTTCTAACAAGAGAAAAAAACCTTAAGCCAGGTGCTCACATAGACTTCACATTAGCAGTAGACCAAATGGGATTCAATAACCAGACACATGCCGCTGCAAAGCGCAGGAAGACGCGGGCCTCTCTTGGAGCAACTTTAAAAGGGGAGAATTGAACAGGTGCTTTAAAAAAATCTTGCGCTGGACCCAGTTTTGAGCAAGCGATTCGTTTTGTCTCCCCTGCCTTAGCCGCGTGCTGACTGCCAGCTAATTGCCGCGGACGCCAGCTCACTGCAGCTGCCACGCACTAACCCGACTCAAAGCGATTCATTTCACCACAGCTTCCTGGCAGAGAAGAGGCAAAACATGAGCAGCTGATATTTTTGGGCCTAATTAGAACCTCCCTCTAATGGTTTGGTGTTATTTCAGAAACGGGCTTTCAGCAGGATGACATTAAGAGGAGTTTTCTGCGCGTCGTGTTGAGATCTTGTTTCTATCTATACGTGGAGGCGAGCAACATGACCTGATGCAGCCTTTCGGCAAGATGAATGCGCCTTACCTTTTATCTCATCGACTCTGTCTTGAAAGCCCCCCAACTTGGCCATACGGTGGCTGCATTCTTCTGTCAAAGACGCTAAAACGGAAAACGGTGTTTAGTCACTCATGGAACTTCATTAGCCGTCAAATATTATTGTTCCGTGGGATTTTCAGGTGAAATTGTGTATGATGACTCTGTACGTTGAACAAATAATGGGCCCAGCACACTGATATGGGGGGGGGGCTGTGGAGTAGCTGGGCTTTTGCTCTCATGTTCAGCGGGCAGAGTCAGCAGGTTTAAAGCGCTTTTGATCAGCTTAGGTCCATAATATTTAATGTATAAGTACATGAGAGATCATGTATTTCAGGATAAACCTTGTGGGATATGGATTCATTGGGTAAAATAGGTCTAATGGCCCAGCCTTATGAAAGGAAATGCAGTTAACCAGTCATGTTCAGACTCTGCTAATGGAGGACAACAAGCAATGGAGTGATAGTATCGGTACATCCAATGAGGAGCCTGTGACATCGTATTTTTGGAGTGTGCTTGGATTTTGAGTGAAAAGATAAAAAGAACCTGCCTGGCAGATTTCAGTCTGAAAGCATTCGTGGCAGTATGCCCAGATGAGGAGGAACTTCTTAATTTTGGGTTAATATTTTTTATTTTCCTCATTTCCCCTATTCTCCTACACATAAAACCCCTCTACAGTTTCTGCTCTGTTTTGGGCCGCTAGAACCATAGCCTTTATAAAAAGATGGACGCAGCACCTGGGTCTGAAAACTGAGGCCAATGCGGAAATCTCTGAAATTTGAATTATATTTAATCGCCAGCAGATGGCGACGTCGGTGGTTGCAGAAAGAAGTTCAAACCTACAAAAGTCTATGAGAAAATGATCCCACTTTCCCACCTGATTTATCATTTCAAAAATAATTTTCCCGATTATTTTATGGTATCTATCGCAAGTTTCAAGTCTTCTTTGATATATTATGATGTTTATTTTTGTAAATTATCATCTCAAATAGACTAGAATAAAGGATAAAGCCAGCATATGCTTTAGGGGCGTGGCTATCCTCTGGTCCTCGTCTGATACAGTCAGATCCACTCCTCGCTCTTCCCTGGATATTCAATTCACAATCTCGTCCAATAAGAATGACATCCGGTTTCAAAATGACAAAATGGCGCTATTCGAATTGCCAAAATCGAGGCTTCCTAAATGGTATGCTGAAACCAATGGGTGACGTCACGGGTGCTTCGTCCATCTTTTTATACAGTCTATGGCTAGAACGCTCAAACAAAACTGAACTTGTTATTTGCAATGACACTTTGATACAAACAAAAAGATTCAGCGTTTTGAATATTTTCGTGCAGTGCTCACAAGTTCCCAGGTGGGCACCGTTTACATCATTGCTTGTGTCATTGTTTGACTGGCCAGGTGTCAGAGTTTAATTTTATTTCTGCTCATTTCATCATTGTACTGTGTGGTGGTAGCGATGCTGACACAGTCAGCTTGTAAGCATGCTCAGTGAGACCCCTCCTCGTGGCTATCGTGCTATCAGACTCCATGTCATCAATAATGCATGGCTGTCCATTTTGACAGCGAAAACTCCAAAGGCCTCTGTCAGTCTCCCTGTAACCAGTGCTATTCCCCAAATGTTCAGCACGAATTTGCTTGACTTGTAAAACGGAGCTCTGTCATTTCTGAAATGGCACCAATCAGCGCTTGCGATTAATCTTAATCATTTTTCAGATACCTCTCCTGCCTCTGTGTTCCATTGACTCTGAGTTTATAGCTTAAAGGTGGTAGCTAATGAAGCCATTTGGGATCGATACATTTTTTGGACTTTTAATGGTTTCTCATTAACGCTCATAGTATTGTTTTTGTTTAAAAAAAGAATTTTGTTGAAGGGGATATTGTGGGCTCATTGTTTGAAAAAAAACAAAAAACGAAAAACAAATAGTCTGGTGGTGATTACTCTTGTCATGAAGCTTTTTAATGGCCGAGCTGGAATTGCGGCTTTGGCTGCCGTCGTTACACCGCCAATTTTGAACTGACAAAGGGAGCGGGCCTTTGAAAATGCTTGCTTAGGGCAATAGAAAATCAAAAACGTCTAACTCCTCGAGAGAACAACGATCTGATGAAAAATTAAATTCAGAACGAGTACGGAATGGGAGAGGGCTTTTTTTTGCCAGCCGCTTTTGTAATTGCCAGCGCGAGACGGCCACCAGAAGGCATTCGCTAAATTGCGAGCCAGGAAAACCGCAGTGCAGGGTAGCTGTATTTGGCCGTGCACTCTGTTCTGATTCATTGAGAATAACACAAGGAGTATAGATCGCAGGCCTTGTTGGTACACAACCTCCTACTTCCTAGACAGCTTCATCAGTGCGGTTTAAAAATATATAGTTGCTTTTATTTCGCACGTCTCCTTGTACACATAGAGTGAGACTTACTTCTTTGAAGTTTATTTCGACTTATTTAATGACTTTACATCCAGCCCTGCTCTCATTTTTTTTTTTTTTTTTTTTTTTTGCCATTTTCTTTAACAAGTTGACTGATCATTCAGGAGATATTACTTGTAAAATCTACAGGGCATAGATTCATTTGACATGTCAAGTTTCTTAAGAAGCAACAATATGAGAGTGACCTGAAAAAAGAAATTAGAAGGTTATGAGTGTTTTGATACAAAGCCAGGTAGAGTATTTTTGCTTCTCAAGTCACACATTTAAAGAGTATGGTGAGCCTCACTATTGTAGTTTTGCGTAGTCAGCATATGGCACACATACCAGGGATACAAGAGCACGAGACATTTTTGCTGCACGAAATCGCTGTTAAGTTACGCATTCCAACTGAGACAGATTTCTTGTAGTTCGACTGAACACTCATATTGAACGAATAGGATGGCTTTTGCCTATTAGCATAAATGTTATGGAAATGTAATCAAGGGGATGACTATACCAGTCTTTTCTCAAAGCTTTCCACATAAAATCTTTGCCAGTACGGTAACATGAAGACAAATGAATGACATACCAGACTATTTTATTGTCTGATGAAATGCTGCATATTTTTCGTTCAGTCCATCAACTGAAGTTTCTAAATAAGTCTACACACGGAAGCAACAAAGCCCAATGTGTAGGAGTGCTAATCAACACATTCTCACTGTAGTGCAATGTTTTCCGCACTAATTTAAAAAAATGCGCTCAAAAGATTAATTGAAGTTGAGAAAGGACATTTTAGCACATACAGTACAGTATATATGTTCAACAATTAGAGCAGTAATTTGCAGTGGAATTTGAATCGTTTGCACTGCCTTACATTTTTATCAATGCACTGAGTGATTTCTTTGAAATGTGTAAAGTATAATTTCTAGCATGCATATTTGATTGATAATAAGGCTGCTTCATTGGCTAGTGCATTCAGAAGTGCATTCATCATAAACAGATTTTCAGCTTGATGGTGGACTGGTGATGTTAGATCATGAATAAATAAAAATGTCACTGTGTGTTTGTGTAACTCATTACTTTGTACAAACTTGAACCTTCGGAGCAAAGTACACTATTCATAGTGGGATGAAACTGGTTCCATCCTCACATTTTTGTTCAAATACAGACTTGTTTGGAAAAGTTTATATATGAAACAGCTGCATGTAAAATCAGCAAAAAACTCCCCAGCTATATGCTGAAAGTTTTCAGCTAAACACTTTACTTACCAAAATAATAACACAAAAGAGTTGTGTTTGCAAACATTTGCAAATCGATGTTGACTGATTCTGTATTTATGGGGCAGAACCCAGAGCTAGCTGGAGGGGAAGCCCACCTGCTGAGTCTGGTTTCTTCCGCAGTTTTTCCTCTGTTTTCTGTTTTGAGCTTTTCTTTGCCTCCGTTGCCTCTGGCGTGCTCTGTGGGGGTTTAAGTCAGGGTAATTTGTGATGGGTATTGTGGCTGATTCTGTACAAAATGTATTATATGAACAGAATTAGGTTCTGACTAAAATTGGCTGATCCTCAGGCGCTGCACTGGGGCCTTCAGCGGTTAAATACCTGACCTAATCTCTGGATTCAGAGACTAAGACTGAGCAGCAGATATCTGAAACTGTCAGGCTAAAATATATGACTAGCACAGCTCTTTGCTGTGACATTCATAAGCAGAACAAAAACTAGGTTGCTTTCAAAAAGGAGTTGCCTTCACAAGCGCTTTCTGAGCACATTCCGAGTCTGAGATTTTCTAAGGCATGATATGAAGTCACATGACTGGGGTCTTTAGCTGGTACCAGAGCCATATATATAGAGAGTTTGGGCAACTCGGTTCGAGTCTACTTGAACGGTGATTGGATATTTGCTAATCATGTGACACAGTGGAGCCATGTTATTTCCTAAACACAGCTCGTCATGATAGACCTGTCATGTAGTGGGCCAACATGACATTTTTTTAAAAATTTGCATTTCAAGAATAAAGTTGAAATGTCGAGAATAGAACAGAGGGGTATATATAATGTTTTTCATTTCGAGAATGAAGTTCAATTGCTGAAAATTAAGTTGACCGACTGTTTTGGGAATAAAGGCGAAATTTTGACCATAATGTCAATATCTATCAATTTAACTTTAGAGAAAGCATCTGATGAACTGACTGACCACCCTGTCAGGTGTATGTACATCATGGTGTGACTTTAACATAATCTCTTGCAAAAATATCTTTATGATTCCTACGCAAAAAGGCAAGCATGTTTCCGACGTGCCCATTTTCCATGCCTTGGTCAGTGTGCAGTCTCCAAAAGCGCTATGGATGTGATGAAGCAGTTTGCTATTACTATTGGGTCTTTGTTTGTTCTGTAAGCTACCATCCACACAACACAGAAGCGAAAACCATCAATACAACCATTGATGGCAATGCCGCATGGCTGCAACTTACTGTATGAATCGATACGCCATAGCGCGGTGGGACCTTTGTTGTGGTAATGCCTGACCCTATGGCTGGGTTACAACATGGCACCTATGGAGCATTTTGCCAAGGTCTCAATATATGGCTGTGGCAGGTACTGGCTGGGAAGGAATTTTAAAGCAAGACAAACATATCAAAACACGGCTTAATGGTAATATTTTGATAATATGACAAATATAGTGATGCCTTTGGTGTTTGCAGAGTCGGCATTTAAATGTCAGATGCAAAACAAAACGACCTTTCAAAATCTTGGATAATTTGACTTTCATAAATGTTTTTTTTTGAAAGAAAAGAAAGACATGAACATAACATATGGTCACTGATTACAGAAAAATATATGGTCACTGATTGCGCCAGCAAATATGAAGAACTCGTATTGCGATGAAGTTTAATGGGGTGGCAGCCATTTTGGGTGTGATTCGTGAAAACGTACTTGTGACCCTGGACAAGATGCGTTCAAATGTGATGTCAGCTGCCAGAAAAGACCTCTTTACCTCTTTAAGCTTGGCCTGTTTGCTTCAGAAATTGAATGGGGGCGTGGGGAGAGGTTGAACTGTTGCAATTGTTGTAGTATTAAGTCATTCATTTGTTTTTGAAAGGCCTGGATGAGTTTAAGGTTTTATGAAGGATTTTATGAAGGCATTGCAGGTTTGGGGTAGTGCATTGGCTGTTGAACTGAGTCATGCATTTTTTTAATGTAAAAAACTTGAATGGTTGAGGGTTTTATGGGAGTGATGTTGAAGGGTCAGGCGAGAGCTTGGCAGACATGTTAAGTCAAGCGTTTGTTTTCATGAAAGCGTCGAAGGGTAAAGGGGTTTATGGGGAGGTGTTGAAGGGTTGGGAAAGCACTCGGCACTCGAGTTAAGTCATGCATTTGTTTTCGTGCAAGCATTGAAGGGTTGACAGTTCTGGGTACAGTGAGCTTGGAGAATGATTTCGAGTCAGACATCGGGCTGGGCGCTGGACTGAAAATGACAGAACAAATCAGCCTGAACCTCAGACAGATGGAGAGAGACGACAGAGACAGTGAAAGCCTGAGAGAGAGAGAGAGAGAGAGAGAGAGGTACTCCAAAAGCAAAAGAACACAAGTAGGAGAGTTGAAAGAAATATGAAAGAATGAATGAAAAATAGTAAGAGAGTGAAATTAATAGCTGAGTTAAAAAAATAGGCACTTTATAAAGAGGGGGATGGAAACTGATAAAAAAAGTGGAGAAGAAAGAGAGATGCCTCGCAGTGCAAGAACAGAGAGATCTCAGCCTAGCTGCCTATCGTAATTCAGACTTGCGCTTTGTGAGCGGCGTACTGTAGTTGTGGTGCTCAAGGCTCAGGGAGCACAGCGGTGCCGGCTCTAATTGATTCGATGCCAAACGCTGCACTCCCAGAGACACGCCAGGCGTCTGCTCCCCACCAACGGACCCTGGTGGGAGGCTTAATTTGGACCTGCAGGTCCTTCTCTCCCTCCTTGCTCACGTGTGATTTGAGCACACCCTTGGAAGGAGCAGAAAAGAGACAGAATAGCGAGGTTCTTCATTAAGTGTTCTCCCCCCTACCCCAACAACCCTTTTGTACCACCGGCGGGCCCAGATTGGCTTAATCATGCAGAATTCACTCAAGGTTGCAATTAATCTGCTACAGCTAAAAGCCATTCTCTCTCTCTCTCTCGCTCTCTCTCTCTCTCTCTCCAACCCCCTCTCTCTTTCTCTCTGTCTCTGCGTATCTTTTCTGTCTATTTCTCAGAGGAAGTTGAAAAGTGAGAATCACCCCCCGAAACACGCACACACACGCAGCAGCTGCGCTTCCAGTCACAGCCTTTGAAATCTGAATTCATCTGTCTGGGGTTTTCAAACCTTTAATTATTTCCCTGTAAAAGATCTTTGAAAAGGGGGGAGGAAAAAAATCATGTTTCTGAGTAAAAAAAAAAAAAAAAAAACAAACTCTCCTGAATGACAACGCATAAAAGAAGTCAATTAACCTTTCTTCAGGCTCGAAAAAAAAAAAGTGTTGGGTTGAATTAGCCATTCACGCGCCTGCGAGCACGTCGTGATTTGTATGCGTTTCTATTTCTGAAATCTCCTGCTCGTCTGCCGCGTGATGTCTCAGCAGAGTCTGTGTCTGGCTTTAAAATGGATCCTGCAAGTTCACATCCAGGCTGAGCCACCTGGCTGCTCACATGCTCTAAATGGTTTTAGATGGGACTGTCCTCTCCCTACGGATGTGGATCTGATGCACGATTCTACTGACGTCACTTCTGGAGCTTTCCAGGTCCATTCTGGGCACTTTCCTCAGGCTATCCTCAATTGGCATGTCCCTCCCTCCTCGCGGAATTTTCTATTTTATTAATTTCCTTGATAAAGTGGCGCAAAGAAAAGGGCCAAAAGCCTTTTGAAAAACGTGTGCTGGAACATGTTGATGCTTTCGCCTGTGCTGTAGGCCTTGTGCCCTGACACGGCTGTGGGAATTCAGACAGCCTCTTTGCCCCTCCTTGAATTAACTGTTCAACCGCTGAGTCTCATCTTGAGTGGTTTATGGAGCCTGTCTGTGCTGTTCCCCGGGTGTGAGAAGTGTTCACAGGGAAATTCAGAGTGCTCTGCTGTTTCGCGCATTTTTAAAATTCTGCTCGGGCCCTCCAAAGCCTCCACACTCCAGAGGTCCCCAAATCCCCAAAGAGGGCACCAGTGCTTGAAATTAGGCCGCAGCAAGTTCACACATACGCTAACCTTCCACTCCAAGTCCAGAGGATATTTCAGTTGGCTTATTTTAACTTCTTGATTCATTTTTTTTTGCATTCGTTCCTCACTCTTAGCTCCACCCATCAAAGGGAATAAGTAATAGGGGAGATAAAAAATATTAAGACGGAGGACATCGAGGAAAAATGCATGTCCTTGCTCCTTCAAGAGTCAAGAGGTGAAAACACAGAATTCCACCAAGGATGCATTTGCATTCCTTGCTCAAGAATTCTTAGTGAGCCTCCTGGCCCTTCAGTACTAGGTTCTTCAAGGAGAAAGTTAGCTGGTTAAAATGTCCTTAAAACTGGCTGTGTTTGTTAAATTTCCTGATCAGTCCAGGTCCAAGGAGACAAGGATGGATAAAATGGGAAAGTGAAACTAGTCAATCAATCAGTTGTTGATCTTGTGTATACTTTAGAAGGCTGTCAGTGTGTTTCATGACAGTCACGGAAAGAGAAGTTACCTGGTTAGCCTAGCCACCCTCCCCGGCTGACAGTGATAACCTCTGGCTCACGCAGACCTATCTGCTCTAACAGCTTTCTGTGCTGCTCGCGCAATCCCAGGAGGTGACTGCGGAGGAAAAGCTGAAGTTCCTCTTCGTGGTTCCCATTTCCTGTCTGTCTGCCCGACATTGCCCTCCCGTGCCAACTGTCACTGCCACCCCCGCACCCACCCCCTACCACCGCCCCTGCACCACCACACAGGAACAGAGCAGTCCCAATTGGACTCCACTCCACCAATGGGCTGGTGGTCTGGTTACCTGTGCTAGTCATGCTGCCTCGGAGAGGAAGTGTTTTCGTGCGCGATTGGGGAGGAGATGAACATTTCATGTACGAGTTGGGTTGGGTTGGTTTGTGGGGTGGAGGTTGGGGGAGGGGGTGGGATTGGGGGAAAAACAAGTCTCAGCCACAGTGATCTTGCCATCTGCAAAGAAAGAAATGGGATTCCAAAGGGACTAATTAGAGGACCACAGCAGGCTGGAGTGCTCAAGTGAAACCCCCATTTTCCCTCCCAGCAAAGGAGCTGGATGTGCCGCATCCCCCCCCCAGTATCCAATCCTATCAGAGTCCCGCCACCGAGATTTGACCCTACAGCTTCGTCTCCAGTCGCTTGCATGAACAGCCACAAAAAAAAAAAGACCCTGGTTTCTCCCGTTTGCTGAAATCGTAATTGCTGGCTAAAAAGCCAATTTGCATTTGTTTTGATTTTTTTTTTTTTCATTTTGAATCATCACAAGATGCAAATCAACAGCCAATCAAAGCCACAATACTAGCCCAGTCAGTTATTCTAAAGTGATCAAGATCAAATTAATCAAATGCATGAGTGCCCTATGGACTGAAATCAATACAGTGGCAAATTGCGTGCCCAAATCTTTTTTTTTTTTTTTTTTTTTTGCCTGCAAAAAGAACATAATCGTAATAGAAAAATCAGGCAAGCGGACGGCGGCGTCCTTGAATGTAAGAGGGCTTCAGCAGCTGCACTCTTGTGAAGCCTACCTCCAGGCTGGCCGTTTGATCGTCTCCGAGACCGAGGCAAAGTCAAGCGGTTTGGCACTCTTATTGATCATAGGTGTTCTTTTATGTACAGCTCTGTGTTGCTATGGGTACTAATGAGGGAGGGAAAAAAGTTAGCTGCTCTGAAAGTTTGCCATCAGGAGCTCTTTAATTATCTACTTTGCTCTTATGTCTGCTATGTCAGCCATGTTTGTCTTGTGTTGTGCTAGCCTTGTATGTTATTTTAGCCATGTTAGTCTTGTGTTGTCTTAGTTGTGTTAGCATTGTATGATATGTTAGCCATCTTAGTATTATATATTTTTTTAGTTGTTTTACCCCTGACTGCGAAGTTAGACATGTTAGTCATATGTTGCATTTGTTGTGGTAGCCTTGACTGCTATGTTAGCCATGTTAGTCTTGTGTTGTGCTAGTTTTGCTAGCCTTGCTTGTTATGTTAGCCATGCTTGTCTTATGTTTTGTTAGACTTGTGTTATGTTTGCCATGTAAATCTTGTGATGTGTTTATTGTGTTAGTCTTGTCTTTTTTGTTAGCCATGTTAGTCTTGCATTTTGGTAGTTGTGTTAGCTTTTTCATTATGTTAGTTATGTTAGTTTCGTGTTGTGTTAGTTGTGTCAGGCTTGTTTGTTATGCCAGTTATGTTAGTCTTGCATTGCGTTAGTTTCGTTCGCCTTATCTGTAATGATAACTATATTCGTCTTGTGTTAGTTGTGTTAGCCTTATCTGTTATGTGTGTTTTGTTAGTCTTGTGTTGCCGTGTTAGCCTTGTGTATTATGTTAGCTATGTTCGTCTTGTGTTTTGTTAGTTGTGTTAGGCTTGTCCATATAGTAAGCTCTGTAACTCTTGAGTTTTGTTAGTTGTGTTTGTTGTGTAAGTTGGGTTTTTCTTGTACTGTGTTAGTTGTGTTGGCTTTGTCATAATTTTAGCTATGTTAGTCTTGTATTCTATTTGCTGTGTTAGCCTTGCGTGTTATGTTAGCTATGTTAGTCTTGTGTACCTATATATTATGTTAGCTAATGTTCTGGAACACTGGCCCAAAAGGCAAAAATTGTCTTTGTCCAAATTATTATGTTCTGTAATGTATTTCTTGATTAAATTTGAGTAGTGATTTGTCCTCCCTACAAAAGAACCAGAACAGTTTGATGCTCTTTTTGACCATTTGCAGCTGCTTGAATGAGCCAAGCCCATAACTCACCCTCTCCATTAGTCAATCAGCATCCTCTTTTACGATCCTGGGAGCATCAATTTTGCATTGTGTTGTTGAGTGTTTCCTCTTTTCTCCTTGTAATCAATTCCTCCCTGTGCCCTGTCCTGTACGATTCATAGTTATTCCAAATAGCCCAGTTGGGGGAGTTATTTTCATTTGAAAAAGTTAATTGCTTTGTTGGAAGAGCTGGGGACCTGGCCCGTGGCTACTGGTGTGAGATCTGCCAACCCTCTGAAGAATTGTATTGATAATGGGGAGGGGGGCAGGTAGGGGGAACGGTCCTGCGCGGCCTTGACTGCGACACTTCCTCTCATGGAGATCTATTCCTCCTTTTAACTGCGGTAACCACTCGTGAGTCACCACGCAATCCGCAAAAGACCTCGCTCATCCCTCCTGCTTCCGTCAGACCCTGCAAACGACTTCTTTTATCCATTTTCTGCAAGGTCTTTGCAGGGAAGCAATGTTAACGAATTGGCGAGACACCACCCACTGACTTTTGCGGTCCCGATTCTCATGTTTTAAATACTTAACAGTCACAAAGCAAGCGCCGTACGTAAGCACAAATAAAGAAAGAAAAAAAGGGATGTTCACTTTGTTGCATTATATGTGCGAGTGGCTTGTTTGTACCTTTCCCATCCCACTTCCAGGTGATAATTACTGTATTGCAGCTTGAGGGGCTGGGTGGGGGGTTTCACCTTTTTGTGAGTGCTGATGCAGCTATTCTTGTGTTGCTTTCAAATGTAAACTCGCTGTAAGTGTATTTTCTGCTGCCCTCCCATCCCCCGACTTCAAAGTTCACCACTTCAGCTGGCTCTATGCCCCTGATGCAAAGGAAAGAGAGGCAGATCCATTATTTAGCTCGCACGCAATGCGCTCTTCAGGTGCCCAGCAGAATAAAATATCCTTCAGACTGCTTTCTTTGCAGAGAGCGGTGTTGCTGCAGGCCTATGGTAATGAAGCTGCTCCTCATTTTGAATTGTCAGAGCCTCCTTATTTGCGAAGCAGCGAGGGTGCATCTGCACTGTCCGCGCCTCGTAAAAAAAAAAAAAAAGAAAGAAAAAAAAAGACGACGCGGCACCTGTCGTGGAACAGATTGCACCTTGCAGCACTTTGTCTTTGATCATATTTCATCATTTTCAGAAATCACTCTTATTTCCCGGCCCGTTGTTACTTATGAATACAAATTCGCCTGTTTATCTCCGAGTGTAATGTATACAAGCGCGGCTGCCGAGGCCGCCTGAGCGACCCGTGGGCAGGACGACACCGGTGAAAAAAAAGGCCAGACTGCTCTCGCACGGTCGAGCAAATAAATCATCCCATTGCCTGATAGCTTCGGGGTCGCCGAGGGAGGTTAGCGGAAGGGTCGTGGAAATGGAAATGGTATGAGTGGAAACAGACGTTCTGTACTTCCACATTACCAGAGGCGTCCAGTGGTGGGGGGGGGGGGAGTGAGGATGCGCCCCCGCCCCCCTTTAACTGGAATTTTATGACATGCTTGACGTCCTATTTAAGTAAAAAAAAAAAAAACAGGAAGCAGCCAGTACGTTTTGATGGTCAGTCCCACTGTTCTTGAGTCTTGGTTTTCAACTTGCCCACCATTGTGACCAGCCTGCTGACTTCTCTGTTTCTCTCCTGTTTTTTTTTTTGCGATTGTGCGTGTGGGTTTGTGTATGTGCGTGTGTGTGTGTGTGTGTGTGTGTGTGTGTGTGTGTGTGTGTGTGTGTGAACCCTTCACAGAATGCGGGAGAGGGACCTACAGAGCATGTGCAAGTGGCTGCTTCTGGTGACGTTCTGTCTGCTGTCTCTCTGGGGAAGACTGGGCCTGGCATCCTCACACAGGAGTCACATAGGTAGGTCAAGGGTCAACTCATTTCTGCATTTTGCAAAGCATGCATTTGTGTAATAACGTAAACAACTGGATGCCTAACTGTGTATCTTGCAGCGTCGTTTTCCTTTCTTGCTTGTTGGAATCGGAGTAACAGCAGGACAGTCTGGGGGGAAAAAAATAAAAGTTTCAGCTCCAGACAGTGGCTAGAGAACAGTGTCCACCATGGTAAAGATTAGCCTATGGTTATGGAACATGCTTTTATTTATTGGTCTTGGGACAATCGATACGGCGAGCAGCGCTGGTCCATAGATCCTGGAGTAAGGAGGGAACATTGAGAGGGCGTTCGGAGGGCACAGAGTGAGAGACGGACGAGGCCTTGAGGATATGCGTTATTGCTTCAGGGAAGCGGAGTGACCTTCCTGAGATTTCTCTGTTGGGTCATTTCCACAGGCTGGTCCCAAAGCCAATAAGACAGTCCTATGATTACATATGAATCTTCTGTGACAGAGGAGGGCAGAGATGGATATTTTTATGTCAACATTTTATTTCCTCTAAAATGGTAAAAAAGAAAAGAAAAGCGGAGAATTGCAGCTGCAGTTATGACTTTAAAGAATGAATCAAACAAAGGTTTCATCGCATCACTGAAAAAATAGGAAATATGAAAGCATTCATTTGTGCTATACAGAGGATATTTTAGATAATATAGGTATTTTTTTATAACTACCTGCTGACATTAAACTCAAATAATAATGTGTGCTTGAATTTTATGAAATTGAATTGGTAATGAGTTCATCAAAAGTTAATAGTAAATTATACATAGCAGTGTCTATATAAAAAAATATCTAATCAAAATTCAATTCAGAATTTTTTCAAAACAGATATTAAGGAAATAATTTATCATATTTTCACTTTCTCCATCTGCCTTGTAAGTTTTCAAAATACTGCCTGCTTTGCCATCATATCCTACAATATTGTAAATAAAATCGCAATATTAAGTATTGTGCATTTATTGGGTTTTGCAAGCACATGCAAATTGGAAAGAGAAGGAAGTAGCAATGGCGGTTGATAATATCCAAAATCTTAAAAACTTAAAATATATAAAAAATGGACTTAGTTGGAAATGATCTGTTTTCTTCTTTGCTTATATAGTTCGCTGGCAAGTGTTGCCTTGGCCTGGGAAGGAATGCGCACATCGCAGTCTTGCGCTCCCAGCAAACACACACTGCTCCCTCAGTGTCACTGAAAACATTTTGTTCCTCTATGTTATGACACTGGCACTACGTTTCAGCAATGTTTAGAGAACACTTTGCCCTTTCTGCCCGCCGCAAGCATTTCCCTCAGATCTCCAAACCACCGTCACCTTAGACGACGCCATTAATCACAAAATATTGACAACTTGATCCGCCTCTGTGACGGAAACTCCTGCCAAACGCACTCCATCGTTTCTCCCTCTCTCACTGTCGCAGAAGTCGGTGCTCGTGACTGCGCTGGCCTCGTTTACCGAGGCATTTTATGTTTGGTTCACCACTCGAAGAGAGAGCCTGATCAAAGCAGGTGATGAGGGATCAGAACAGGACGTCTCAGCGATTTGCTAATGGCTCTATTGGGTTGGAGGTGTAACCCACAAACTAACACTCCTCCCCCCTCATGACATGGAGACATTAAGCAGACTAATTAACTGGTTAATTTAAAGTGGCATGTCCCCTCAGTTATGGAAGGTGAGCTTCTGCAAAAACCGTTTGCAAATTTACTTGAGAATTCAAACTGCTCCCAGCTATTCCTCTTGGGATGCCTGTTAAAACTCACTTAAAATGGCCCCCTTACTTAAAAAAGGAGGGAAAAAAATCTATATATATATATAGACCCCACTAGTATTGAAATGTCCCCCCACTTTCAAAATCACTTGTACGCGCTTGGTTTAAAGATATATATATATATATATATATAGACCCCACTAGCATTGAAATGTCACCCCACTTTCAAAATCACTTGTACGCGCTCGGTTTAAAGATATATATATATATAGGCCCCACTAGCATTCGGTTTACGCGCTTGGTTTAAAGATATATATATATATATATATATAGGCCCCACTAGCATTGAAATGTCCCCCCACTTTCAAAATCACTTGTACGCGCTCGGTTTAAAGATATATAATGTTGTTCACTAAAAATGTCCTTCACTTTTTTGTTTACTGAATGTTGTTCAACAAAATAAAATAAAAAGACGGCATTACAACCCTCGACAAGCTTTGTTTTATAACTACAGTGCCGCTGTGCAATATGTGGAGTATTTTCTCTGGGTCTTTTTCATTTCTCTGGGAAATCTTCTTTCAAAGGTTTGTATTGAGTATTCTCCCCAGGGTTTGTAATTGGGGAGAAAAGCTTGTTCCATTCCCCTGACAGGAGAGATGTTTATTGCTGAGCTAATGATTCTTTGTTCTACTGCCCCTACAAAAATATAGGTAAAACATGATTTCTTTTGAATTATTGGATTTCTGGAAACACTTTACATTGTGGTATTCAGATCTCCAACCTTGCCTCAGAGGAGGTTTGGAGACGGACCTGTAACTGTGCGACGGAGTGGAGGGTGGGGGTTAAGTGAGTGACATCAGGGGGACAGTCCTCAAGAGAGCCACTCTTGTGCATCACTAATTTCAGCTCCCCAATTATAGCAGTGCTTCAATTTGTACCAGTGCTCACGAGCTGAAAAAGCTTGACAGGTTTGGTAATTAAACTGAAACGTGACTTGAAGGATGGGCATTTTTGACTGGCTGCAAGAGCAATAGTATCATCGCAATTAATATTTCAGAGTTTGGTGAGGCAGCACTTTATAACATTTAAAGTATTTATAGCATGTAAAACGGCAGCTTTACATTCATAATGACCTATTGTTTTAGCATTTAGCATCATATATATATATATATATTTAGCCCTTAGGAGCCAGTATGTGGCACTGGTCTGCTGGAGTATTGTATTTCTTATTCCAGGATCCCGGACGAGCCACCGAAATGTTAAGAACCTTGAGCAAGTTTCCATCAGGTACTGATGGATGTGATAAAGTGCTTCCAATTCTATGCAAGTAAAGAGTATTTTTATTAGTTCAGGGTGGCTCTAACATACGTAAAGATCTCTCTTTAGTCAGCCGTTCCTCTGGCCTTTGCTGCACTCTCACCACAGGGGAGTGATTGATTACAATGTGAGCTGCAATCAGTGGCTTTCAAGAGCAAGCCAATCATCATCGCCGGCGGTTGCCTGCAACAGCCAGGAAAAACACTGAGGTAATCAGATAATTATCTCATATGGCCTCGGAGATCAGGCCAAGGTGAGAGCCGTTCGATAATTAAACCTCTTTTCCCCTTTTTTGAAGGGTTTACTGAGGTCTTAGGGTCTGATTGAGGCTGTTTAGCCTAAAACTATAACCTCTGCAGAACACAAAGGATTATAGGCCCATTATAACCTGCGGTGGTGCCTCTGAACCACCGAAAAGGTCCTTTGTACCTGATGATACTGTACAATAAGCCTGATTAGCCTCTGGGTGAGCATTTTTCATGGAGAAAAATGATGCCCTCTCCTGCCATTTTGGGGACAGGTTCAAACTGCTCCTGGGGAAAGGGTGGATCACATCTCTGCTTTGTTCCTTTTTTTTTTTTTTTGTGGAAAGGGCACAGTATGAACCATCTATCTGTTAACTATCAAAAACACTAAATATACAATGATGGGCAGATGTAATTAGTAATGAGGTTGCAGCGGGACAGCTTTGAGGGTCAGCGGTGTGAGGCATGGGGGCCATTTAGTGATCACTGCTGAACAGCAGTTGGGGTCCCCGAGAGTACTGTTTTTTCTTGTCTTTTAACTATTTCCCCTGTCTGCACCTCTGCAACCCCCCCCCAAGAGAATCATCATTCTTTGATTTTTTTTTTTTTTTTTTTTGGTTCTGCATTCTAGCACTTTAAGTTTGAAAAGATAAAATGACAATGAGGTTGAAGAGCAGACTGTCAGCTTTAATTTCAAGGTGTTTCCATTCATACTAGATGAACAGTTTAGAGATGAAATGACCTTTTCCAGCACAAATTACGGACAGTTTAAAATAATGTAAAATAAACATTTTTCCACCTTTGGAAAATAATTTTCCGAAAGGTTATTGTCATCATGTTAGTCTGTCTGTGCATGTGTAGTGTCCGTGACAAACTTACAAAACGTGCAGGCGCATTAGCAGTACCTGTGTGCACCACTTGGGGCAACAGTATTGTTAAAAAAAAAAAAAATGCGCGCCAAAGGGGTCGTAAGTGCCAAGACATGTTATCTTTCATATTTGATCGCATGACTGCTTGAAATGTGTGACGTATAGGCATTACCTGACGCTTAATATCTTCCCTGGTGATGCTTCACAATACCTGTACTGCAGCCATCTTCATTTCCTGCTTGTTTATGGGACTTCTAGCCTTCAGTCTCCTCTTCAGCTTTTAAAATGCAGGATCAATGGGATTCAGATCTGGTGATTGACTCACTCAACATAAGCAAAATAACAAAAAAGTCATCCTTAGTTCTGCACCCGGCGAAATAAAGAGACTGAAGTTGCATATTTTTGTAGTACAGTATTGCTGTATCTGGGTAATAGTATGCACCATTTTTAGCAAAAAAAAAAAAAAAAGTAATCAAATTAGTCATGCTATGCAGTTCAGAGGTTCAGAGTTTTTTGCCTACAGGGTTTAAACCCAGTGACAAACATTTCTACCTATATCAGCAGTTTTTTTATTACTTGTTTTTGAAATGAAAATTTTTGCACCTTTAAACATTATTAATTAGACGCAATAGCAATTTTGTGGGAGGATGGTGGAGAGATTGAAGTTTTACTTGATGTTTTATTACCAACATTTTTTTATCTTTTAGGGGTAAAAATGATGTAATTTGCCTGGTTCACCAGTTTGTTATTAGTTGTCCACTTTATGGCAAGGCAATTAGAGGTCTGAGTTTTCCTTTTATCTATATAGGTTTACAATATTATGTGTAGCGCTCAAGGATTAGAAAACGCAAATGGCTTCCATGCTTGCTTCATATTAATCAGGGGTATTTGACAGAGTCAAGGATGAAAAACCTCACAGACCGACTGTCGCACGGCTGGAACACAGTGTTCCGTCATTGGTCATTCAGGTGATGCCCTTATGAAGGTAAAGGCTTTCATGCCTTCAATCTCATGACCCTGTGGTCTGCTGCCCACTACCCTAACCATTTATTAACACTGATTCTCATAAAATGTGGCCAAAAGAAAAAAATTACACAGCAAAAAATGTATGAACAAAAGTTCAAGTCTTATAATGAGATCTGAATTCCTCTCAAATGGAAAATTACCTTAACAGGACAGTTCACCCAAAAATGAAAATAGTGTTATCTACTCACTTTTATGCTACTTGGAACACGGATGAGGTTTGTTAATCCATGAAATAAGTTTTGAGTGTACCCAAAAAACTCTTTTCTGAAACACCTGAAGTCAATGGAGACTGGGTTAGCATTAGCATTCTTTAGAGTCCAAAAAACAGGCGGGCCTCAGTAGTTTTGGAGAAGGCTGTTATGGAGTTCTGCTGGTATATTCAAAATTTGTTTTGAGGATTAAATAAACTCACCCTTGTTTCCACTGGCATGGTGGTGAGTAGATAATGACAGAATTTTCATTTTTTGGGTGTTATGTTTCTTCAAGTGACTGCTTGACAAGTTAAATTTTCTTGCTGGTGTACTCAAAATGTGTTTTATTGACACATCTTGTAATAATTAAAAAAATCTTGGCTAATTTGCAATGTTTTTTCAAGCTGCAAAAAAAAAAAAAAACGGAAATAAAATGCCAATAAGAAAGTAGTATACAGTTGTTCAGCCTGTCTGTTTTTGTTTGTTGCAGTGCGATCTTCCTATTGTGTTTTCAACAGGTCTAAACTACATGTCCTTTCTAAATATGGCTGCTTTTGCTGCTGCAGTGAAGGTTATAAGTAGTTAATCAGTGATACTTTAGGGGGGGCAGAATAACAGTAACACTGCTTTAGGTAGTTGATTACAAAGGGTGGGTTTAGTGCGTCTGCGAATTGATTTGCCCCCACTGCGTTCGATGAATATTGTGGAATTTCGAGACCCTTGTGCATTTTACTTTCTCTGTACCGTGTCCGCGGCTAATGATTTCTATTTCAACTGTTCCTAAGAAAAGGTGAAACCTGCACTGTACCTCTCAACAATCTGGCCTTTTGTGTTGCTGTGTTCATTCCAAAAAGTTTGTTAATGCAAAAAAAAAACAAATAAAAATTATGAGCTGATTTTTAAGGAATGGAGAAATTGCTTGGTTTGAATGGCCCTGCGTGATTCTGACAGTGCGTCATTTCAGTATTGAATTTATTTATTTTATTTTTCAAATCTGCGAGGAGAACATAATGCTTATTATATATTTATTTATTTATTTATTCTTCTGAGAGCTGAAATAGGAGCAGGAGTGGTTTATACTGGCAGATGTGAAAATATATAGCAATTTCCTTTGTCTCAGTTTACACAGGGGCATTTGAATCCAGATTTATTTAGCTCCCTTTGCAAGACAGCATTTGATTCATTAGCTTTTCATATAATTCCCTGCCCAAATACAAACGCTAAAATAAAAATATTTCATACTGTAGATCAGAGTCTCACGGGGCATGCTGCAGGACTTTAGCATACGCATTTGAAATCTCCGTGTTTTGAATTATTTCAAATCATCTACAAATTATTTAATGCTGGTGCCGCTGAAACTTTTCTAATGGAGTAATTGGGTTTTATCAATATTGATGAAATGCTAATGCAACAATATTACAAAATATACAAAATGACAGTTAATTCTCCTATAGTATGTTTCCAAATGATTTGTCTGTGATAACTGAATTATGGATCTGTAATGACTGCAGCAATGTACTTGCATTATTGCACAGTATTAGCATCAGCAGTTCTCATTAAATTCAACTAGAACAACTGTATCACGTATAATTATGTTTCAAATTGCATTTACAAGGTAATTAAATGTGATTTCGTAATTACAAGGAACATGGCGAGCAGGGCATTCTTCACCTCGAAAGGAATAATATCCTATTTATGTATTTGAACATTAAACTTACGCCCTTTACTCAGGAATGAGGTGAGCTGAGACTAAGACAATGCTCTGCTGAAATTCAGGCCGACTTGTATGATGTGTGAGGCTAGCTCAGGACTCATACAGGGCTCCCAATTTAATTGTAGTTGCCCCTGCAAATTGACTGGAATAAGCTGTAAAATAATACTGGAGCCACAGTAGCTGGAATGCATTTGTGCGCGAGCATGTTTTCGCTCTTGATATGTTGTCATAGAGCCTTGTAGCTTATTGGGTTTCATCATTGAAAAATCCAAAGGACTGGCAATCGGTATGCAGGCAAATCTTTTGATACTGTATCTGCAGAATACGGTGGTACAGCATATAAACTACTGGTCAAAAGTTTTTGAACACTGTACTCATGATCATGTTCCATGTTTCTGTGAAATATAGGCAGTTCTTACCCATGAGAATAAGCTGAAATGGCATGAGAGAAGATGTGAAGCGCGAGAAGTCAAAAAAAATCTGTTATTTAACTGGATAGTGACCTAATTCTGGAGTTAATTTAAAGAAATGTATTTGGCAAAATTAACAGGTAAACTGATTCTTTCCATTTTCCAACTATGGATTTAAAGTCAACCTAGTTTGTCGTAAATTGGACACAAAAATCAAAAAGGAGCATACCATGTGTGGCGTATCCTTGAGAACTTCCAGAGTAGTGTTTGATGCAAACATATAGAACCATGTGATTGTCCTTTTGGGAAAAAATCCATGAATCTGCTTTGCTGTTATTACGGCATAAGACCTCATTGATCAGTGCAAGATTAAGATTTTTTTTCCTTTTTTTTGAGTGAAACAAAAAGCATTTAAATTCTGTTTCCATTTCTGACTTTTTGAAAATTGTTGGTGTTCTAAAACTTTTGGTTGGTCATGTATAGTGGAATGGTACATCTTTTCTGACAGTGTTTCTGAGCAACAATCACAACTATTTTGTATTAAAACTTACTCTGAGTAGTGGCTATTTTGCACTGAATTGATAGTAAAATGAATTGTTTCTCAATAAACTGAGGGAGTTCTATATGGAGACAGCCCAATAACCTGACAGGTGTGTTACTGACAAGAGCCCCCAAGAAATGTCTGTGTTTGGGTGTGAATGTATGTTACTGTGTATGTTTGTGTTTGTGTGTACACAAGTGTGTTGGTGGATGTTTGTGTGTATGTGTATGGGTGTTTGTGTTTATCTGTCTGTTTGTGTGTACACTGAACACTCATATATGAGTGTGTGTCGATTGAGGAGTGTGTGTATGTGTGTGGGTAAATACTTTCTATGTGTAAGCTTTGGTGTACATTTCTGTGTGTGTATGAGCATGTTTGGGCTTGTTTGTGTGTGCGTGTGTGTGTGTGTTTGTTTATATTTATTTCCGTTCATGTGTGTTTTTGTGAGTGTCTGTGCGTGTCTGTAGGTGTGTTTATGTGTGTTTGCGTGTACGTGTGTATGTGTGTTTTAGTGAACGGTGTGCGCGTGGGTGTGTGTGAGTGTGTGGGTTTTGTGCGCGTGCATTTTGTGTATATGTGTGTGTGTGTGTGTGTGTGTGTGTGTGTGTGTGTGTGTGTGTGTGTGTGGAGGTGTGTTGTGTTTTGTATGTGTCTGTGTGCGTTTGTTTGTGTGTGCAGTAAAAAACCTCCCCAGGATTTTAATGGAAAATAGTTGCAGTGAATTACCCCTTTGGAACCTGAGGCCTTGCTGCGTATTACTGAAAGGTTGTGTCCTCCACTTCAGGCTACAGTCGGCTACTGCCAAAATCAATCCTGGTAGCGTGACCTTGGTGGTGTGAACTGCCCTGGGTGAGAGCTACAGTGCACAGCCCTTTAGCTGACCATTTGTGTCCATACCTGGGTCAAATACTACTTTAACAGTCTCTTAACTTTATATAAGCTGTTAGTGTTTGAAAAGGCTCAAGTGGGTCCCTGGAAGTTTTAAGTGGAGGCTTATCTTAAATGAACAATTGTACGGGCGATGTAATCGCATGTAATCAGATGTAATCAGTATAAGCCATCTCCACGGTTGTCGGTTTGAATCTCACATATTTTTTGGACGAAGGCTTCGTACCCTTGAGTGAAGATACTTAACCTGAATTAATTCTGTACGTATCAGCTGCACGGGGGAGATAATGAAAGCTCAGTGGGGCTGCATCTGGTCAGTGCTTGGACAGGAGACAAAGTTTAGCACAAGGCATCAGACTGAGGTCCTGGCTCACTGCAGTCCTTAACGACTCATCGTGTTCCTCCTTCCCTTGACCTGGCCATTATAACCCTGTAAATCAATCATAATTATTCAAAATCCTGTCTGATGCTGTGCGCTCACTGCTCTGCTGCAAAATGCATTGAATTTGGATTGGCTATGCATCCATGTTTGAAAAGTGGTAGAGCTTGAGGTGTGATAATGTAATAATAATAATAATAATAATAATAATAATAATAATAATAATCGTATTAGTAGTAGTAGTTGTGGCAATAATAGTAGTACTAGTAGTAGTGATAGTGTTTCATTCATGTGTCATCTTTCATTAGTGTTGCTATTAGCGAAGAGAATAATGTTACATTAGTGAAATTTTTAAGAAACAGAAAACATAATAGCTCATTGGTTATGCTTTAAAAACAGCTGCTGAGAAAAATAGTCTGGAAGCCAGCCTTACTCATCCTGATTATATTATGACTGGGTATCATTAGCCTCTGAATCACCAGCTTGGGTCACAAGTCATTTTCCAGGAAATCAGTGTAGCAGGTAGATGGCAGGCTCATGAATGAGACGCAAGTGAGGACTTAGAGGTTTCAACCAGATGAAAGCCAGGATCTGTGTCATACACAGCACTTGATTTTCACTGTGAAACATCCAGCTGGCATTTATTGCTCAGAGAAAGGAGATGGCATGAATCAAGCGTGTATGATGGCGTAACACGTCTTGAAGAAGAAAGTGCACGTATATTTCTGACATGCTTCATGACGATACGTGTGTGACTTTGTAGGATACTCACACATACCCTGCATATGTATGTATTACATGTCTGTAAATGCATGTGGAAAATTTACCTTATCATGCTCTGAACGTTTGGAGAAAACGCCATGCACGTGTTCTGACTGTCTTGTTAATGCACTTGAAAACTGATTAATTTCCCTCATTTGGTAATTGGCTGGCCAATAAAATCTGCCTAAATGTAAAATAAGCTCATAAAACTAAGATAAACATTTCACATGCATATTTATGGTTACCCTCTGCATAGCTACAAATTTGGATGCAGGAGCTTGTTCATTTCCACTTTTTTTTCTGCTGCTGATTCAGTTAACACCAGGGACGTGCAGTCAGGGTAGGCAGTGACTTCTCCTTTTTTATCGCTAGATTTTGTCAACCTGTTTCCACGTACTATGCCTGATTGCCAATCAATCAATTGACCTTTTTTCTGGTCAATCAAACCTGTAATGATTAAGGAGTGATAGTGACAAAAAGATTAATTTACCTTTATGCTTTGATTCGAGACCGCAAGGAAATAAATCTTAATAATTAATAAGGAAAAAATCTCAACTCTCTCAGTAATTCCGTATATTGTTTTAATCTTTTGTTTATCAGATTATGAAAGAAGACTGAAAATAAACTCCCTATTTTTTAAAAATGGCATTAAAAAGTACGTGTTTAAGGGGGGAAATATTATTGTAAACATATTGACCACACATTGAACGCCACATAAGAAAGGTTTTAATATTGGTTAATGGCATTGTGTTAGCGTCCTCTAAGCAAATATGAACAAACATTGCTGTCTCGTGAGCATTTTAAGTTCGATGCACTGAGCAATAATGTCGAGAATGGAACTGGCACGCCATTCAGCAGTTTAGTCTTGTAAATTAGTTAATCAATCCTCAGATTGCTAATCAAGCAAAGTAATAGAGTTATCGTTTGTTTAACAGTGAGGATTCTGCCTACCCTAACTGACCTCCGACAGCACGTCACTGGTTAACACAGTAAACTACTGTAAGTAAAACTCATCACTTGGATTGCATGATGTGGGTGCAGCTGCAGTGTAATCTGTTAGTATTTCGACAGACATTGCAGATGAAGGCTTGCAATACCTTCCTGGCTCACACTTTATGAATGTAAATCTCTACTTCAGTCCCTACCTGAGAAAATGCATTTGCCAAATATCCCAGAAAGATACATTTAAAATTCATGCCTCCCTTATTCCTCCTTCTACCACTGGTCAGAGACCCCAATGACTTCAGTATCAGGACTTTAAATGATTGAATTTGAGCAGTGTAACAATTGGATTTAGGTCCAGTTATCAGTATGTGCTTTATGCTGTTTCCGGGGTCTGTTAATGACTTCTGTTAATGCAATTTTCATTTCAAGAAAGTGCAACTTAATTTGATTGACTATGAATGACTTTTCTGGCATTTAGACGTAAACAAACCTTAATTTAATTAAAGTCAGGCAGGGTTTTTGCTATCTCCTGGAGGGGAAATTCATTTCAGACCTATGACAAAGAATAAAACAAAAATAATGAAATAATGAATAGTATTAATACTGCACATCAAGATTACTTTGGGCGAGAGGACACACTTCACTAGTTATCGGCATGGAGGGAATCAGGATGATAAACTGGAAAGGCCTCATTTACTTCAGGTCTGTCCAGAGGAATCTATTGTAGAGCCGGAATGGTGACGGCTAAATGAGCTGAGTGAGGCAGGAGACATTAAGATTAATCTCCTGCTTTTGACTGTTGGAGTCCCATTTTACCAGGGAATGGAAGGGAGGTGAAATGGTCATTTTGAGGAAAATTGCATGAGTCTCTAATGTGCTCTGAATAAGCAAATATGAAAGCCTAATATCGCAAGGTAGTTACACACCCTCATATTTAAAAATGTTCTGTCCTGAATGACAGTGAATTAATGACAGGAAATGTGCTTTTGTGTTTCACTGCCGTATTAAAAAAAAGGACAAGGTCATTCAAATATGAATATCTGTTTTGAATGAAAATACTGAATAGAGGAAAAGTGCAGATTGAATGCTTTCGCATTCACTGCGGGACAATAGACAATCTGCTCTTTGGAGATGGGGGTTTTGATAATGAAATTACCTGGACAGAAAAAAAAAAAACAAAGCACTCTTGTGCGTTACATGAATGGTTGTTCCATCATTGTTCCTGCTGGCCACCTAATTTCGCCAAGGTCTCCTCCACATTAAACAGTGCAGTTTGTAAGTATTAGGACAGTCAATATGTCTAAAAATGGCTGCATTGCCAAACTACATCACCTGACATGAATGCAAACATCCACAAATAAAGCTGAAAATATTTTTATTAACATCATAATCATTGTTCCTCTCCTTTCTTTTTGCTGAAATATAGAAAAAAGATTGCTTTGCTAGCCTAACACTGAAGCACAACATGAGGAAAAGAGGGCGTAATGGCCATATGTAGTGCGCAAAATTCATGTATCGGTGACCAGCAGGGACGTATGTGCTGCATTTAGGTCAAAGGAAGCTTAGCACTGTTGGACAGCGCAGTTTTTCTCCTGATCCGTTCACCTGCAATGCATTTGCACATTTTCCCTCCTGAATTCCAGCTTGCACAGAAGTTTGGGCTGTACTTCAGAAAAGTGGGTGACTGCTCTGGCGCGGGCGAGGAGAAGCATATGGCCGGGAGAGTGATTGAGAATTAAAAGTTAGCGTGCGAAACCCACCCCCCCCCCCATCCCCTCCCCCTCTCCTTCCTCTCCCTCCCTCCCTCCCACCCCTCCAGCTTTGTGCTACAGTCTCTGGGCTTACATCCCTGCCCGTCCCCCCGGAGGAAGGTCCATGTGGAAAATAGCTCCAGAGCATGCAAGTAATTGCATTTCTGTAGGAGAAAAGGAAAAAAAGTCACGCATGCTGTACTGTGTGTGCATGTTTGTGAGACGACTGTGTTCCGTGCCGGGGTGAGTTCGTGCGCTCAAGGTCCTCCGATCTCAGAATACATAAACGTCGCTTTATTTTATATTTTATTCATCTCCTACAGCGTTGCCTTTTTTCGCATGCTATATATGATCAAGTTAAGCTCATCAGGGTCAGAAAAATTATTTGCATACCGTAACCTTTTGAAATACAGCATTGATATGCAAGTCTATTGGCATCATGTACGTATACGCACATGCTCTGTGGGTGCTTGATATGCAAATGCTCTGTCTCACTTGGCACTTAAAAACACACAGAAAATGTACTTGATTCATTCATTTTCTCAGTTTTTTTTTTTTTTTTCTGGGAACAGTATAACCATTTGGGAGGAAAAAAACAGGATCAATCACTCATACACACCACACAGATCTGTATATATATACACCGAGGCTAAAGTGGCCCATTTGACCCCTTGGAATTTCATGTATATTTCATGTATTTTACAGATCTGATATAAGTACAGATTTAAAGTCATGGCACAGGCTTATTCCTTAGGTTTACAGTGCTGCTGCCCTTGTGTGCGCTCTGTTGTGCTCCCTCTGGTCAGTGCTGGTATTGCAGGAAAAACTCAAACTGATTGTAGCCAGCAGGGAAAAGAAGGTGCCGCTCCCCACAGCTCAGAACGAATGCAATCCTGTACGATCAGCTGAATATCCCCTTACCTCTTTATTCTCGGTGCTGTAGCAGCACATCTCACTGAGCCCACGGGCTAACGGGCTAGCGCTATTTCCAAATGTCCTGAAGGACACACACAAAAAAGAAGTATTGCTGTATTATGCAAATTTAGTGTTCCTTTATGGGAACAATTTGAGAACTGGTATCTAATCCTTGCAGGCAATTATCTCTCTGATAACTCATGAATCATATTATTGCTTTGACCTTTAGATAGATAGTGTAAGCTTCCTTTTTTCAAGTGTACCTTTTCCAACGATTTCTTGCACTTTTTTTCAATCCACCAAAAATCAACTTTAGTCAAGACTGGGCTTTCACTGAGCAATGAGCATGGCTAATTGCCAAATAAATCGAGCACTTTTGCTTTTGTACTTGTTCAGTGTGCCCATCAGTATTTTCTCATTGAGTTCATTGAGCTAATCATTAGCTGCTAGCTACACAGCTAAGAAGCATTTGTCTCGGCATTGTGGGATGAGCATGTCATACTGCCAAGAAGTGAGAAAAAGAGTTGTTTTGCTTTATTGCATTCTTCTGTCTCACAGGAATTTACAGAGATATTTTCCTTCACAATTAGAAGGAGACGTGTTTATGAATGTCGGTGGGGCAATCTTCAGCTTTAAAAGTGTGCTCAATGGGAATTGAACATAAATTGCAGATCCGCACCCGCAAACATTTGGGTTGCATTTCGAGGAGAGATCACTCTCACCGGTTACCATCATTTATCTTTGCATTGTGTCAGCCACTTTTTCAATTGCCAAGCCGTTACACTGTTTTTTTATTCCTTCTTGAGGGTTTCAGTCAATTTTCTCAATGGTAATTTCTGCAAGGCGCGTAAAAAACGATAACAGCCCATATTAGTTTTTTTGTTCCTCTCCTGCACTCAACTTCTCAGTCTTCATTGCTTTTTGCTCCAGTGAAACTTAATCAGCAGCGAACAACAAAAACAGCCACAATTTGGCTCTCAGCTCAGCTGCAGTATGGACTGTTATCCACCAGGGAAAATAGTGGGCTGGTTTCTTCATGACAGTAGACTGGTGCGAAAGCTGGTTTTGACATGTCAGGTACGGCGGCCGATGAGGGCAAATGCGCTGCCACGGCCCAAAACAACTCCAATTGGAGAAAGGCGCTGCAAAAACAGAAACGATGCAAAGTCAAAAACGCACAAACCTCAAAAACAAATGCAAGAGAAAAACACAGTGTATCCACATCAACACAAACACGCTGCAATGGCCCAAAACATCTCCAATCAGAGAGAAGCCCACGGCAAAAACAGAAACAATGCAAAGTCAAGAACACACAAACCACAAAAGCAAATGCGAGAGAAAAATGCTGCATTTCTACGTCAACAAATGGAAGCGCTTCAAGCTGCTGTGGGGAGTGCAAATTAGAACAGATTTTATTTTTGACCTGAGCAAGACCGGTGGGCGTATTTTGTTTTTACACCACAGTGAAGGGTTTGCTTAGGATTGTAACCTTGTGAGCATGCGCAAACGGTTCGCTCGCAATTACTGCCTTACATGTGATGCATAGAAATCAGTGGATAGCACTGGATACTTATAACTTTGCCATTTAGTTAGCTAGCATTTACATGCACCAAATACAACAAGGTAAGTGGAAAAAAAGGTTCTCTAGCTAGTTTGTTAGCCTTGCCAGCTAACAGTTATATTTGGTGCATGTAAGCTATTCTAGCTGGCGCTCCCCATAGCGGCTTGCAGCACTTCCGTTGTGTTGATCTGGATATGCAGTGTTTTTTTTTCTTGCATTTGTTCTTGAGGTTTGTGTGTTTTTGACTTCACATTGTTTTTGTTTTTGTAGCCCGTTTCTCCAACTGGAGATGATTTTGGCCATTGCAGCGTGTTTGTGTTAATGGGGATACGCAGCATTTTTCTTTTGCATTTGTTTTTGAGGTTCGTGTGTTTTTGACTTTGCATCGTTTCTGTTTTTTGCAGCACGTTCCTTCAGTTGGAGATGTTTTGGGCCATTGCAGCGCGTTTGCCCTCGTCAGCCACCGTAGTCAGGGCTTGAATACATTGTCGTAGTCAGTGATCAGCAGGAGGCCTCACAACTGGTTTCTCGGGTCTGAATTTATATGCTCAGCTCATCTCTATTGTATTGAAAAAGGAAATGCTGCATCCCCAGTTGTACCATATAAGTCCGGTTTCTGGCTTTTGTTTGGAGTTAGCCATTCAGCATCAAGCTTTACCTGAGTAGCGAGGCCCAGCCCTTTTCCCGGAGATATATAGTCCTGTCGGTTTTCTCTTCAACTCTAACAAAAATCTGAAAAAGACCTCACTCACCATCTAGAGCAGGAATGCCTAACCCTCTTTGTTGTATCTATCATCCAGTTGGTTGATGTTCAACCCCTTACAAAACACACCTCACGCAACAGCTAGAGGCTTCTTAGCTGACAACTAGTAAAATCAGGCATGCAACATTTGGGTTAAAATGAAAACCCATAGCGATAGGGTTTGGCAGCCATGCTGATGATATTCCTCCCACTGTTCACTGACACTGTGAGCTGATGTTGTGTCGGGGTGGTCTGGGGAGGTAGGGCGAGAGTATATCCATCAGAATAGCATTTGAAAGCTGTGACCGTCAAACAGGTCACATATGTCCCCTGCGGCATTAAAAGATGCAGATAGACATGGTCCCTGGTGGGGTGTCGATGGGCTGACCGATTGCAAGCCTGACATTTGGCGAACTGGTGGATGACAAGATGAGGAGCAAGGAGAGATGGGAGGAAAACAAAAGCTCCTATCCGGAGCCTTCCGTCGGAGGGTGTCAGAAGGTTCCATCTCTGAAGCCGGGTGCAAAATAATGGCAGTTTGGATTGGAAAGCTATCAAAATGTCAGGCTTTTGATGAGTTACCCTTCTCTCAGGGCTCGAGGAACCAGCTGACGTGAGCCTCATCAGACTCCATCCAGCTTCCAGAACCACCCCCAACGCGCCCCAAACCACAGTCTCTCCCATACTGCCCATTCATGCGCTTTACATGCCTGGGCCATAGCAAACCCAATAGGAGTCCTTCAACGAGGTCAGCAGACATTTGGACCGTGACGCAAATTTAAAGATTCTCTATTTTCCATGCGGTTCATTGGGCATTGAGGTTAATAACCTAAAATCAAAGTGCAGACTGTTAAAATAAATTTTTGAGAATTCATATAATTGTTTTTCTTTTGTTTTTTTTTTTTTTTTTTTTAGCAAACAATCACAGAATTATTGACCGTCATACAGAGTGATTGTCCCAAGACTTATGGACCTCACCGTCCATAAACTGTCCCTCCGCATTTTTTTTTTTTCTTCTGTAGGTGGCAGGTTCTGGCTGAATGCAGGCCTAGCACCTGTAAAACATTACCTATTAGTGGTTAGCTGCGGAGAGGTCACCCTCAGAAGTGATGTTTGTTCAGGTGACGGAACTTTGGCGGCTTGGCGAGTCCTCGGGGAGGGTATTGCAGGTGCAGCTGTGACTGTTATTACGTAGGAATGCACCAGTGCCGCGCGCTCACAAGAGCAGTCTGAAGGTTGCACAGGTGAACAAGCAAGTACGTCGGCTCAATGCCGGCTTCCCATTTCCCTTTGCTTACCTTGTGTTTGTTTCTGGAACGTTCTTTTTCGAACAAGAGCCAGTTGTACAGCTTTGTTTCATTTGTCTGGGGAGAGGCGTTAAGTGAACACTGGGGCTTAGATTTAATCAAAATCTGTCCTTAACTTTGCTTCAAATTAAATTCAAGAAATAAGATTCCTCTCATCTTCACTCGCTTCAGGTCATGTTTGACATTCAGTGTCACCAAAATGAATTTACAAAAGCAATTCCCGCATTAAAGGTAACGGGATACTTCACTTTCTGTAGTTCCTTCATTTCAGTGTTAGTGCTTTTTTTATTGGACCAGACAGTATTTTTTTTCGAAGCGAAGAATATTTTATAAGGATATATATTTATTCCAAAGTTTCTGACAACCAGCTGACTTTACAACCTGGCAGAGAGACATTCACAGCCATGTGATTTAAAGCAAAAGTAAATAATTAAATTACAATTTCAAGAAACTCAGAGACTGCTCTCACAGAGAGGTTTTCACAGGGTCCCCTATTTCTCATTTTTTAGTATATTTTATGTAAATATGAATTTTTATGTTGTTCACGATCTTCTAATTGGCTTACAAAAAAAATACATATTAAATAGATATATATCCAGTAATACACATGTGTAGGTGTATGGAGGTGTGTTTTCTTGCTTTAAACTGCACAAACCCTAAAGTGCCTGAATACCGGGCTTTTGAAAAGCCATCACATTGTCAAAAACAGTAGTAGGAATCTAAAGCATCATTCATCACACACAGCAAGTTGTCTGTTTGAATCAACATCATGTAAACATAATATAAAAACAAACTCACAGGTAAAGCTGGAGAGATGAGCTGAATTTGCCTTCACTTACGTACGAAACAAAGTTGAGGCCTTGTTTTTTCTGAAAACTGGCGAGATCTGTGTGCAAATACTGCTGGAGAGCAACCAACCATGTGCTGTTCCATTCCAGTGGTGTAGTAACTACCTCAATAAAAAAAACAAATCTTGCTTGTATGAATTGCGCTCTTTCATCATGTGTTTAGCCCTGTCTACCCCTCCCGCCGCTTCATAAATGCATTCCCTTACATTTTAATTTAATTGGATTGTTTATCACGGCCTACTTTGCAGCAGTTAAAAGAAAGGCAGCCACATCATAAGTGATGGACCGCTCGCTCTGCCGATGTGTGGTAATTAATGTGTGTGGATGTGGTTTTTGAGATACAGGAGGGAAAAATGGCCCAAGAAATATGCTGCCTCCATAGCAGCCATTCCCCGTTCCGCCCCCGCCCCCCACCACACACACACACACACACACACACACACACACAGCCCCTCCATTAATCCTCTCATTTTCACAGCTAACACACTATTGATCTCAGAGATAACCACATCCCACAGATTTCTATTTTTTTCCCCTCATCCTCTGGGTTGATTTAAATAATGCAACATGAAGTCAGGACCCATGGAGCATATGTTTCAGTGTAAGACGTTTTTCATCCGATTCCCAGATTATGGAAACGCTCGGAAGTTCGATCCCTTGACCCCGGCACAGCTGCTGACTGTACTGTATTAAGGCCGCCAGACACACTTCTCTGGCGTCGGCAGGTAAACCATATGGGGTCGGCATTAAAAATCGGCGAGCTCGCAGTGGCTGCCAAAACACAATATCAGTCCATTTTTTTTTGTAAAAATATGCTTAAAAGGTTTTGTTTTGGTTTTTCGAAGGCCTTTTTTACGTTTAGTTTAAATAAAACACAACTGCTATAAAAATGGTAATCCGCTTTTCCGAGGAGATCCGGCTTTAACGTTAAACGGCGAGCAAAGCTTGCATTAAACAGTGAGCGTTAAATCTCCAATCACTTTCCCCTTTTACCATCTCACTCAAGAGCGAGGAAATTACACATGTCAGGGCAGAAGAGGATCAAGTCAAAACAGTGATATCTCACCTGTTCACTCTGTAATATTTATCACACATATTTCCTGTGGGATAAAGCTATGTAAAATCCTCGCCTCCTCTGACACTGGACTTATTCCAAACTGGAATGCAGTCATGGTGCAGTTGTATTTCATCTTGATTCTGTAGTTTTACCATGTATGTTCTAACTACTGTGCTTCGAGTTTTGCATGACATATTACGATGCTGACTTTCATGCCAATTGATCCTTTATGTGTATGGTTTTAATGACCTGCAGTATGTTTGGTTGTAGTTGTAGGGTCCAGACAATGTAGGCCACAACCATGTGTGACACTTCTACATAATGTGCTTTACCATGCTCGAGAACTTGTTTCTTTTTTTGTTTTCTCAAACTCGTTTAAACTGACTTTACATAGCTGTGAACAAAGGAGGACTCGCCTTGGTTAGCGACCAGTTGGAATCCTGTTGATTCAGTGGACCGGGCTACATCATACCTGTGCATGGGGTTACTCAGCATGCAGTCGGAGCTCCACCAGCATATAAACGCTGCAAATTACAATGTGGAGAATGCTGCAGTCAGCAACCTTCACTGTAACCTCCGCATTGCCTTTTCGTCACCAAGGAAAGCAAAACAGCCCTGCCGTATCCCATCACTGCTGATATCTCCGTCCATCTCTGAACAGACAGAATAGAGAGAGTAATTAGGGTTAAAATGTAAACCTGCTTTTTCTCTCTGTATTTTTGGTTACCTCCAGCTATCCTGCTATTCAAAGACATGTTGGGTTTTAATTTCCAGCTAGATCGGAGGGGTCCGCGATGATTTGCACTGATGAATATAATTAGCGGAAAAGTGCTGACAGCGGCGCAGTAATTGGACTACACAGCGACTCAGCCCAAACCAGCCAATTAAAACCGGTTTCAAGTTAGCGAAGCGTCACCCCGTTAATGGAATGCCCTCTGTTGGGACCACGCAACAGTGTGTCACTTTCCAAATTGCTCACTACTCCTGCGTGTTTTATGAACATGTTCTGTGATTTTCATCAAATCCAGGGTGGATCCGTAATTCTAGCTTTTTTTTTTCTGGGGGCAGGGGGCGGGGTGCATGAGACATGAGCTGTTTGGTCAACATATTTCAATACACGGAGATGGCTGACCTCTGTGACACCTGTCTGGTCCAGTTCCTGTCACACGGCTCACATTTAGCTTGCTATACAGTGGACATATAGGTGAGAGGAATGATGGAGAATATGGTTTTACCTTTAGGAGAAGTGAGGCCATGTTAAAAACTAATTGTGTGCTTTTGTCAGTGAAGCAGCACACTTTACTGTCTTCTGTCTCCTTGATTATTCCCCTTCTGTATAAATTTTGCTCTCTAACTCCTCCCACACCATTTAACCTTTTGACATCATTCGAGAACCCGGTCTCATCCTGACGCGTCATATAGTGACGCTACCTGACCAAGCGTCGATATACGAGGCAAAAGGAGGTTTTTAGCGTCGTTATTTGACGCCAGTTTAAAACGAACCCTACCCCCTAACTCTCAACCCTTAACCCAAACCCCAACCCCAAGCGTCGAATTAGGATGCCAAAATGGATGCCTCCTATTTTGTCGTATATCGACGCTTGGTCCAACACATTCTCACTCCGACTTGTCATAGTGACGCTACCTGACCATATATGATGCAAAAGGAGGCTTTTAGCGTCCTCGTTTGATGCTTAGGGTTGGGGTTCGGGTTAAGGGTTAGGGGCTAGGAGGTAGGGCTCGTTTTAAACTGTCATCAAATAAGGACACCAAAAGCCTCCTTTTTTGTCGAATATCGACGCTTGGTCAGGTAGCGTCGCTATATTAGGAGTTGGGATGAGAATGTGCTGGATTCAAACTATAAAATGTCAAGCTTGTTCTGGAATAGTTTGCTTCCGAGCAGATTTTTGATATTACTCAAAGTTTCTTAATTAATTTTGAAAAGTCATTTTTTTGGCCCCATTAAATCCAGCCAATTGCCAGCAACTTTCACCTGATTCTGCTCATTTTACAGCATTTTCTCCTCTTTCATACTTTTCTTCTCCATTCAACTTTTCAGATGTAATCTTTTTTTTGTACTTCTCAACTTTTTATATGTTTTATGGTTTTAAGAATAATTTATTTCAAGCTTTACCCCCCAATGGTAGTAAATGAGAAGAATTCTCTGACTGCTTTTTTTGAAGTCTTCCTATTTTATCACACACTCAGCTAGACACTTCATTAAATCAAAAAGAGAATGGTGGCACATCCAGTCATGAAATTCAGTCAAAGTACTGTAGTACAACTTACTGTGCGGCAAACACCTTCAAAATCAGTAGCACGTTTTGGCTGAGACAAGCCTTCATTAGAGTGTAAAAGCTTTGAAGCATGGTCAGAGAGTAGAGCATCCACAAAGCAAATGTAGGCTACACAGAGGCAAGCCATTACATTAATCCAACCTGCTCAGTTGGTCAGAATCATATGGAGCATAGTTTGGAGAATAAGTAACGGTAGCAGTACATACAAATTGCCATCATTACCCAGAAGCTCAGACGTGGAATGATCCTCTCAGAGCCAACAAACGTCAGGGTAGAAGGTGAGCCATGGTTGGCCTCAATGTAATGTTTCGCTGTAGCTCAATCTAAATCAACCTATCTAATAGCAGTTATATGCTCGGCAATACAAAGGCCTTTTTTTATGAAAGGTGTGCATTTGTGCGCCCACAATTGCATTTGAGCTGTGTAAATAAATGCGCATGTATCCATGAAAAATGTTCCATTTTTGCGCGCCAAGGTATCCGAAATGCAGGGCCATCTACACGACATTTCCATAACACAAACTCTTCCGCATGTTGCGCTGAAGAACCTGAAGAAAATCATAAATTGAGATTTATTTTAAATTACATTAGACCAAACATTACTGTTACTTTTTTTTAAATTACTCCAGGTAACTGCCTCCCAATTACGATGAGAATGATGTAAATTGGTGAGTAGTTTGAGAAGGATTACTGGAAACATCTTATCTTTATGAAATTAAACTGATGAAAAGAATTGGTTGAAATGAGAAGTAAATTGCATTACACCAAACAGAGCCATTTACTGTTTTCAAAACACTCCAGGTAAATGATTCTATGTGATTATTCTTGTAATTAATCTACCTAATGATTTGTTTGTGTAATGGATCAAATATTGTGCCACAATATTCTTTGCCTCAGCATTAACCACTGGGGGCGGAAGTAGCTTAGCACCTTCCGCCAGCTAGGGGCAAACAATGGCAGTGACTGTTTCAGCATTGCTCAAACGTCTTTTCTAAATTGTGTCGTTATTGCAGCTGATTGAGAGCGCAGAATCCTGAACAGGACAGGGACTTTAATAAGCTTCCTATGGAATGTATGTCATGCAAAGCCCCTGTTAAAGTGGCATAAATCCTGCCCGACTTTTATGATTGTGCCTCCTTATCCCACTGACACCAGAATTAAAATGGGATGGAGCTCTCGTCTGTAGCAGCTCCCACTGCGTCTCTGTCCTTCTTCAGAAGGGGCCTGCGGTACGTCTCACAGGTTAGTCCCCAGAGGGGAGCCATGTCGGTGGAGTAAAGTGAAATGCAAGGGCTAAAAATGTGGAAAATCAATCATGGTTTTGACTATGACTTTGAACCCATGACCTTGGCTTTTCCTCGAGGGAACGGGCGATGTTTAAGGATGAGACGAGGGAAAAACAATGACATACCAAAGAAGACAGTAAGCTAAATATATGAGCATGCGCTGCCGCTATAAAGGCATTGTCAGGGAAAGGTAATTTTGTTGGTTTGTGCACATTCCTGCCACCCCGAGGCACGTAGTGTTACAGAAAGGGAGTGCGGCAGACATTTTGTACACCTGAGACCATCAGCGAATCACAGCGCTCGATTGAAAGTCACCCCCGAGTCCCCAGCAACGCAACTGACAATCAAAGCAGGCTGAATTATGTATTAAGTATGCGGTTTTGCTTGAGACAATCTACTTTCTTTCCCAGGAACATGCAATTAATCACAGTCAGGGGTCAATCATTCTCAGGATAATGGCTCCCTGGTAATATTCTCTTAATATATTGCAGGTTATTAAGAATTTATACCTGAAATATTCTGGGACCGATATAAATTGATAGGAAAAGGCGGTATCTGCAGTGGTTTTAGCATGGGAGGTGACGATGCAGTTGCTCTGTTAAGGCTGGCAATCTCGGCGACATTTATACTGGGGGAGGTAATTCACTATCTCATCTGCATTAAAACTTTATGGGCAGGATCAGTGCCAGCACTCAAACAGCGAGCGCCCTGTCTCCTCGTGGTTGCCCAGCCTCGGGGAGGGCGGAAAGGTCGAATCTTGGGCTGCAATGCAATGTGTTAGAGGTTGAGATTTTGGTGGAGTCTGTTGATCCCAGATGAACGCTTTTTATGGTGAGAAGGTCCATTCTGGTTGATGCATTATGCGCTCTTTCACCTGCTTCAATGAAGCTCCCCCCTCCCCCATCTTCCAACTTTTTTTGGGTTGAAAATGAATGCCACCCATCCCTCCTCTGAAGAAAGACATTGTTTCCCCCTAATTAGAATCTTTTGGGTTCTTGTCAGCAACTGCAAATTGACCACATGTTCATGTTTGTGTTTTTTTCAGTATAATACTTGTCAAAGAGACTTTACAAATCCTTGCTTTCAGGTTTAATTTTTATTTAACATACCATCCTAACGTTTTCTGATTTGGGTTCTTGTAGAATACACAAAATTTATTCATTAATTGTTAAAGGCATTTTATCAGAACATAGATATATAATAAAAAATTTGACCACTAACTTGAGCTAAACGTCATGGACAGAGTCTGTGCTGTACTTTCTTACTGCCCCCTGCCTGTGGCACTGTTTCTGGTCATGATGGCCGTCATTTGTTTTTATGTGCCCAGCTTGTTTAGACACATTGATCAATTCATCCTGACAGATGTCAGACAAATTTCAATAGTTAGCATTGGATCTCGCCGTGCAAATTCTCTGGGAAATTAACTGGCAATATTTCCAATTTTGAGGTCTTCTTTAAATGCAATGAAGTGTTCACTCATGAAAGTAGAAAAGCATGTATGCCTCTGTGTTCTGATTTGTGTAATTTATATTAACATACTTTTGTCTTAATTTTTCATGGTAATTTTATTTTAGGGGATCGAAAACTCACTTATGGCACAACCAAGCTATACTAAAATCGGTGTATGGCTAGGTAGCGGTGACTGTAGCCGACCTGCAAAATAGCATTGAGATTCTGAGCAACTGCGAAAATATGGGGGTAAAAAAATTGTTGTTTAACATGGTGGAGCTGAGTGCCGCAGACATACGCTGAGCTTGGCAGATCTGTGACTCAGAATTGTGACTGTGACTGTAACCTAAGGGCTGAATCTGCCCTGGAGTCTGGCTCATTGAAATGAGCTGCTGCATTACAGGCTGGTGGAATCCCAAAATATCACGATGTCTCTGCCAGACTGCCAGTTTGTTGTTGCTGTTCAAGTGGCGACAGAAGTCTACTAGTAAATTACCATAATACTGGATAAGAAAAGCGTGGGAGCTGTATGCGTGGGGAGGGAGGGGAATGGTCCCAGGTGAGTTGCAGCAATAACCGATACCCTTAACTCATGTCTAAATGAGGCCGGAAAGAATGCATATCCCCTGTAAATATCACCATTTATTGTTTTTTTTTTGTTTGCTTTTTTCTGGAACTGCGCATGTCAACATTTTCACAGACACAGTTTGTGTCATTATTTACCCTCAGAAAAAGGGGTTATTTGGCTTCTCACCACAGAAGAATATTTTCAGTACACTGTGAATCTATTTTTCATAGGCTTGAAGAGTCAAAGCCCCCAGTCAAAGAACCCCAGAACTAGATAAGGTTATTTTTTTTGGAACCAAAGGGCTCCTTTTGGATTGTTGCATTATCTGAGGCAGTTTTATTCACTCTTTGCAATGTACTAGTGAAAAAAACGAGGGGCTTATGCTGTTGTTGTTCCAATGAGGCTTCACATAAGATGCTCTTGGCTCGACATCTTGAAGTGCAAAAGCCAGCGAAGAGTTCTGTTGAGGAAGTTTGATGTGACTGCCATGGATTATTGATATCCACCCTCCCACCTACCTACCAGACAGAGCTAACAGCATCTACCCCCCCTTTACCCCCCCTCCCTTCATTTATTTGCAGACCCTTACAGCTGGGCCCTTGACAATAGTGTGTTCCTCCTCTTCCCATTTACAAGTGATGTGTGTCCTCAGGATGGGAATCAAATGATGACAAAAGGGCCTTCAGTTTCCAAGACAGCTTGAGATTTTTCCCTCTATTTAATTTTAATTTTTTTCCTGCTGCTGCTACAGGACTTAATAACTTCAGAGACCATTAAGTCATAAGCGAGTGGTGGGTTCCTCAAGGGGTTATAGCTGATCAATCACTGGTGCTCCACACACATTGGGAAGCTGGGGGGGGGGGGTAGGTTTTGCACTGATGGGGACTCCATCTCTTTAGCACGTCTGTGCGCTGGAGACTTGTCAGGCCTGGCCATCTGTTTGCGATGCCCGTCCCAAAATAGTGCCTCTACTCCAGCAAGGACTGCTAAGAGCATGGAGGGAAAAAAGAAAAGATGGAGAATAAAAGGAGAAAGGCAGACAATAATTTCAGCAAGCTTTCTAAGCCACAGGCTTCTCGGGGTCTTGGCTGCATGGGCCAGGCTTTGATATTTCAAGCGTCTAGTTTAATTTCTCTTTTAAGTCAAACATTTTGTCCGCACAATGATTTATCACATGATGGATCCACCATTTTTAATTTGCCTGAAGCAATGCGACCCATGTTCAAACGTGAGTGTCCTCATACGACAGGTTTCAAAAAGCATGCTGTTGTGCAACCCTTGGAGCATTGTGGAAAAATGACAATAGAGGCCCAGGTAATATGTTGTTTAAACCAAACACTTCCCATTTTAGGAGATGTGTTATGGTTGATTAAGCTGTAGAAATTCAAGAACACATCACTTTGTGCTATAAACACAGGCCAGCACAAAGGAATCTTGGATGTTTTCCCTCTCTTTGAGTCTTTAGAGAAATTCAAATCGCTGTGCACCTTATAACTTCGCCGGAATAATATCGATGGTAATTTAGAGTCATTACCGTCCATGTTCTGTTGTTTATTCCCTTTATTTATTGCGGGGAAGCTTGGAAGCAGAACAAGACGTGTGACAATGATGAGGTTATTACAAGGTGGAACTCTCTTGTGGATCTCGGAGTCTTTTTTTCTGCTTGCAAGCATCTTCATCTCCCTTTATATTTATGAAAAATTGAAAAAAGTAGAAAAAAAATCCTTTCAATGGTGTGTGGCAGTGTGATGCCTTTTTATTTGCAGAATGCTAATTTTTTGGCTCATTCCTAAATTGAATTTTAATTTCAGCCATGCAGGTTTTGCGTCTCTAGACAGACCAGTCAATCTTGCTGAGTAATGTAATCTAATTAAACCTGGGCTCTCTGAGATTTGGCCTAAGTTGCTCTGGGATGCCGTGGCCCTTGTGGCATTTCAACTGATTGTGTTTTAATGCTTCTTGCCACGGTGAGGCTTCCTCTTTATTTACCCCCTCATGTTTGAATAGTTCACCGAAGTCACTACGTCACACTAGCATTGCAGTAAAAACTAAAACGTGTTTTTATTGGTAAAAACATATGTCTCCCCCCCGGCCCCCTTCCCTGCCTAACCCACCGGATGGACAGACAGGCAGACAGGCACATACCAAAAGGCACCACTGCAGGACCTGAGTAGTAAGTATGCAAAGTTTCGTTAAGATTATGCAAAGGATTTTGGAGTTGTGCTCTGGACAAAACTTGATTACATTCGGACGGATGGACAGACAGGCACATACCGAGAGGCACCACTTCAGGACCTGAGTAGTAAGTATGCAAAGTTTCGTTTAGATCATGCAAACGGTTTTGGAGTTACAGTCCGGAAACGAAGTGGGAACGCCGACACGAATGCGAACACGAACGGGAACCGAGCCTGAAACAATATGTCTCCCCTCTCCCTCCGGGGGGGACATAATTCCCATTCATTTCAATCATATACATTTATAAAAATTATTTTTTTGGTCGCTGTCAATTTTCAGATTATGCATTATATCCCTGCAGTTATGGACATGAATATCTAACAATATTAATATCAAAATTAAAATGCATACTCAAGAATGCCACTCCTCTTACTAGAAGCAAACACAATGTTTGTCTCATAATGCATATGAAAACACACTTCTCAGCTTTTCCTTTTCATTTCGAAGTCCATGTATGCACATTTCATAACAAATAAATAGCATGCTTACTTTTCAATGTCATTTTGAAAAAGTGCACCCCAAATATTGTTATCAAAAATTCAATGAACATGTAGATTCTTTGGTGAAAAACATTCTCAGAAATGCTCTCCTTTTCAAGAAGCAAACATTATTTGTCTCATAATGAAAATGAAAATGCAACCCCCCACATTTCTCTTTCACTTTCATGTGAAAATGCAATGGATTTCTTTGTGCTTCTGATAACATAGTCCTACGCTCTTATAGCAACCAAACTGAAAAGGAAATTTCTCCATTTGTGTTTTTATTTTTGAATCCAACTGTCAGTCATTTTGCAAGAAGGAGGAATTTACAGCACAATATGGAGTGGATTGGATTTAATAAACAGAAATCAATGTTGTTGGATGTTAACTGACCCATTGTTGGCTTGTTGAATGGCTGGCCGATCCTCCAGTCATAGAGCTTGCACTCATTATGACATCACATAGACCTCAAAAAAGGGTAGCACATCTCAATTCTTCAATTCAAGGAGGACAAAAATACTCACATTTCACTTATTTATTTGGCTCACATGGCAAAAAACAAACGCTAAAAAAACCAAACTCAAATGCGTTTTGGCACAAAGCCTTCATCAGAGTGTTTGCAAGCGATAACTTAAGAGCTACCACAGGAACAAATGCATGTGATTATATCTCACAGGTAAGCATGCTAAGTTACCATTTGTAGCTAACCCATTCAAGCTCTGTAAAGTTCCGCTATCTAGCTGGCAAATGAACAAACTTAATTACTGCTTTGTCTCCAAAAATATTAAGAACTGGTTTTACAAACTGAACAATTAATAGTGCGACTCAATGACGGTTTCCCTTAAAGTTAATTAACCGTGTTTGAGTGTTTAAAGTGTTTCACTTGAGTTTACCTGGCAAAGGGTGCTAAAGGATAAAAAATAATAATTAGCTAAGTTGAGGACAAACGTAACTTGCCGAAAACAAAGCGCTGACAGCACGATAACTGAGAGTTAGATGCAGGCTGCCAGTGGTCCCTTCTGATGGAAGCCAACCATTTATTCTGCCAGTTTATCTAAGTCTTTAGCGATGGAATGAAATTGTAGTTTGGAGTTTCTCTGACAACTGTTGTTACAGCAAACTGTACGACATATCCCGGGCATATTGGATTCACTTTATTTCAGTATTTCATACATCTTCATGTCTCGTCTGCTAACTGCAGTCAATGGCTGTGGGATGCAGCTATGACCATTTCCGACACAAATATGGCAGCGCGAAAGCACAGTGACGTCACATGGTCCCTATGAATTGGCAAAATGTGATATGGCTCATTGGTCCCTATGGCTCATCGGACCCCAATCTCCCCTCTGCGTCAATCAAACAACTTCTGATGCACAATGGGACAAATAATGCATTTGCTTCAAGAGAAAGAAAAAGCTTCCATGGAATCCATTTTCATTTTACTATTGTTGGCTAAATGGTTTGATATGTAGTTAATTACAAGGTACATGTTTTTCACTGATATACTCACCCTTTTTTGATCTAAAAATTGCAGATCCACTTTGTTGCCAATATCCGATCGATTTAAGAAGAATCTTTGGCTGAGAACCAGCTTACTTAATCAAAAAAAGTAACGTTGAGCTTAATATTGCAATATTTTTCATTTTTATAAAGAGTAGATGAAGAATTTTAAGAGGAGCAAGGAACAATATGAATATGGGCATGAGGAGATCGTCAGCTGCTTTGAGAGTCAGTTTATAAGGGATAAGACCGACAGGGTGGTGATAAGTGTAGCTATAGTCGCTGGCTAGGCGCTAAATATCAGAGTGTGCTGAACGGGTAGGCAATTTTGCTTTTACATTGTTAGCCCGCGACATGGAACATCGAACTTGGCCCTCAGGTCCAAATACAAGTCTGATTTTCTTCTCACCCAGGTAATTAACCAATAAATGTAGCACTTAGATCTTCTGATTGCACAGACTGCCTGACTCCCAGGTAAAGGGAGAAGGGGGGGGACTAGTACTTCACAGACCTCAAAGACCATGATTTGATGATCCCACGCCAACAATATTGCTAGCTAGCTAATTTAGCCAAAATTCCATTGGCTTGCTAGCCAGGATGAACAGTTGGGTGTAATTACTGGGATAATGAGTGGGCTAACCAGCTAGCTGTTGCTGTCTTGCTAACGGCCATCTCAGAAACCTGTGGAACAGTTGTTTTTGTTGGCATCGTGGTTGTAGTCTGGCTCAAAGCACTGCGCCACTGCATTGCCCAATCAAAATAGAACTTAGTAACAAAGATCCTAAAACATCCAGCTGAAACTGAGGTATCTGATTGGCTGGGTGTAGTGAATTTGTGGTTTGCAAAAATTAACAACAAACGGACTACAAGTGTAATGTCTCTGTATGTTGGATGTTTTACAGTGAATCGATGCACCTGCTTGCATTCACTCTCCAAACAGTTCAGTCTCGGAGCTTACAGCTCATAAAATAATTTTGAATCAGAGAAATGGCAGAAAGTGTCTGAACCTCAATATAAATTTTCCTTGCAATGCCATAGTCTTCTCAGTGCTCACTGATCACACAAACACCCACTCTCTCCTATAATCATTCTTGGCTTAGCGGAGTGCCCTATACCTCTGCACAATAAGTACGCAAGAACTCTGATCTCCAAATTGATAAATCATGAGTTCAGTATCAAGACAATAATAATTTTGGCACCGACTCAGAAATATGCAAAGCAGCTGTAGCAGAGCATAAATTATGGTATTTATATAATATTCCCCACTGTAGAAAACTGTACTTTACAAATTAAGAGACAAGTCATTCACTTGGAATGAACAGAACAGATAATATCTCGATGAGGAAAATGCCCACAAGGACTCATAGTCATTGAGAAAATGGTGTACCAGTGGTTGAGCTGTTCTTGATAATATGGAAACATCCCTACTGTCAGATATGTGTTTATTGCTTTCAGGAGATGTTAGCGAGGAGTATTCAAGTTATTATATGGTAACACTTAAATTTGCATATGAGGTGAACAAACAGCGGGAGAAATACAACCCCTACCATTCAAAGAGCAGGAGCGATGGAGACTGGTGTAGTTAAAAGAAGCAGAGACATTTGAGGAAGAGGTGACTCGATGCTTCGAGTAATGAAGCTACAGGTTAACCAACCGGTTAATGATGCTTCACTGCACAGATCCAGCAGTTGATGATCATAACATCTTTACCATAGACTGCGCAGCTATTGAGAGCACTTTAAGGGCATCGAGACAGGAAGATCTGGGTTCATCCTCACAGCTTTGTTACAGCTTGGAGAAGAAGACTTCGCGATTCTTCTCCTTTTTAGTCTTCATGATAGAGATGGGACTTTCGCCAAAGGAGTAGGGGTTCGCAGAGTTGGCCATTTTGTTTTTGAACTTACCACGTAGTTGAGATTCATACAGTAGTCAAGGCATTTGTACTCTTGAAAAGTGCAAGGCGCGGTGAACCCAGCAACTCCTAAAGAAGGTGCTTGGGGATTAGCAGGGATTGTCTGATCTTTTAGGATGACCCTGATTCTTTTGTTTATGAGGGAGGAATAATGAACTGAAGCAGAATGGTAGCCTGGTGTTTTTGCTATGGTGAAGGGCTCGTGAGGAAGCTTTGCCATCCTGGAAGTGCCCCTGCAAAAGGCTGGGGGATGGTGATCATGGATCAATAATGACAGGCTGGTTTCCATAACTCTGAACCAGAAAAAACCAAGAAAAGATTAATCTTAGTTGCTTTCGTCTTTTAGCTGAGCTGAAGATGGAAGTAGCTAACAAGGAAGCCATCTTGCTCCTTTCTCATCTCTGTTGAAAGTTGCTCACACGTAGTATTTGGCAGGATGCATGGATTGGGCAGTGGCAGGTAGCTTAATTGTCCAAACAACTCATAAAATTATAATTCAGCATATTTGAACAAAATCAGCAGCAACAACTGACTGTCATAATCCTTAGAACGCTAGCTAATGTGTTGTCTTTGATTAGAGTGTCAAAATTACAAAAATAACTTCTTTGATCCCCAAGGAACTACTTTAGCATTAGTAATAATCTAATTAAAGATCATTCTCTCTCCCAAGGCATCATATATTGATATTTAGGGGCACACCCTGGGCATCCCCATACGATTAAAACTGAGTCCTTCCACGTTACTATTGGACGTCATAGGTATTCTATAGACTTCAATTCAATATTTGACAACAGCGGTAAACATGTCAAAAAGAGGCAGCAGCCAAGACTTGAATCTGCAATCTCGTCACTATAAGCCACCAGCTCTAAACAGTGTGCCACCAACACTGGCGCCAGAAAGGGGGGGGCCAGGGAAACCATTGCCCCCCCCACTTTTACCCTCCTCCCACTTTATTTTTAAGCATATACAGTTTCAGAGGTTTGCGCATGCATAGTCTATTGTCCCACTGTCTTCAATGAGCATCATTCAGGCACAGCGCTTTTCTGCCCAGTGGCGTAACAATAGGGGGCGCAGCGAGTGCAACGGCACATGGGCCTAGTGACGGGGGGTGGGCCTTGATGGGCATACTCGCGACAGTGTCGGGTCCCAGACGTGGTCGACTTTGGTATCTTTCAACGTTGACACACTCACACTAACCAAGACCTGCAATTAAGTAATATACAGTTTTGTGCTACTGGATATTTATACCACTGCAACTGCATTCATTTCTCTGTCATGGTGCTGGCAAGTCGATGTCATCACGGTATATTATTCGTCATTTTAATTGAACATAAGTCGTTATAACATTAAATTATTTAGATTTCTTTTTGGAAAATGCTTGATAAAACAAACAATGATCATTTTATTCTGCTGTTGATATCGTCATTGAGACAGCAAGTGTTTCTGGGTAATGTCCATGAGCGTGAGTGCAGATCGACTGTTTTTATGATGTCCACTCGCTCGCTGATTATTGTTCCCACAATTCCTTGTTGTTCACAAAATTTCAGATCATCCCAATAAAGTTATGTTAATGTGTCGTTCATTTGTTCATTATGCCTTATTGTTCTTGATGATGACCGTTATTAAGATAATAATTTTAAGATAATAATGTTAAGAAAGAAATAGGAAACTTTATATTATAGAATAAAATAGTGTAGTAACTCTTAGTGTGTTTTACGTAGGTCTATAACACTTTGAGGAGCGGGTGACAATGTCAGCGTGGAATTTATGTGGTAGCAGCATCGTAAACGTCTTCATCCGTATGGAAAAAACATATATGCGCAGTAGTGATGGGTAGTTCAGTTTATTTCAAAGAATCGGTTCTTTCGAGTTGATACATATAAATGTACCGAACCTTTCGAACCTTTTGTTCATTTTGTTCCTTTTCAAAAAGTGTTCAAAAGTGTCTGTGACCCTGTTCGTAGCGAAATTAGAAGCAACGGTGTTCTGTCTAATTCTGTTCCCCTAATTCCCCTGGAGAAAGTTATTATGCTGCCCCTATTTTACAAAAATTGTGTGGAAAATAACTTTACGAGTGCTGATGAAGCATTATGTACTTAGGAAAGGTATCAGATGAGATGACGCATCGTAAAGCGATAAATTCTAATACTCTGCCATCTCCTGCGATTTGCGCATTTGCTACATGTTTTGCCTTCAATTTCAAAGTGAAATGTTTCACGAAGCCTGAATGTCAAGCTAATAAACAATAATTGTTTTGTCATATTTGTGATTTGCTTCTTTGTTATGAAGGAAAAAAAGGTAAGTTAACATCCTCAGTGTGTGGTGATTCCATACTTTTTTCCAGGGGTTGGTGTCTGGTGATTCCATATTTTTTGCTCGGGGTTGTAGTTACATTATGGAATACTGACGGTACACAAATGCCTTGAGAATATATTGCCTTTTTCTATGAATACTTTTTGATTTTACGGATATCATTGCTTTGCGTTTTTAGGTGGTAGGCTACGTTATTTAATGCGCAACCAAATCGGACACAACACCAACTGCTATCCTATGCATCTGGACGATGAGAAATTACAACACTCGCGGACTTTAGTGCCATAACGTGGCGATGGTAGTGCGCGTCCCTGATTTAAACACATAAATATTCAATAAAATCGACGGAATAAAAGTAAACTTAATGGTAAAACTGAGGATGCCGTTGCGGCAGTAACATACTGCGTCGCAACGAAGAGCAGGTACCACGGAGGCGGTACTCTCCTCTAATGGAAAAGCAACCCCAAAAAAGTACCCAGTACCAAGGCGAGTAGAGTAGAGTAGAGCAAAGTAGAGCAGAGCCGGTACCACGTAGTGGAAAAGTGCCATATCGGTACCGTAGCAGCCTGTGAGCAGTACGAGTGGGCGAGTCTAACTGGTGGGAGAAGTCGGGGATTCACTTCAGCACTCGGTCATTTGACAGGGTGATCCGGTACATATTGGACACTAAAAAGAGTCGTTCATAAAGATTCGTTCGTTCATTTTTGCCCATCACCAATGCGCAACTGTGTACGATAACAATGTGCAAGTAGTTGTGTGCGTGCTATAATCCGCCGATGTTATTGACAGCGGCAGCTTGATTGACTTTGCAGTGGTTTTAATATTGAGTTCTACATAATATATATTTTTGCATGCATGTACTATGCGATTTAAGCTCTGGCTGATCCTGCCTACCCAGCCTCGAACCTCACTATGCGTTAATTCATGATGTACATTGAAACGAAAAGTCCAAAGCATTAGTTTTCAAGAGGTGATGGATTTGGGGCATGTGTGTCTGGGTTAATGGGAATGAGTCAAACGTCTTTTTATTTTTTATACCGTAAGTGTTGCAATATAGGGGCACGGATGAAGTGCACAGAATAGAGCCACTGTGACTGAGCTGAACACACAACACGGCACTTTTTGGCCCCCCCACTTCTTGAGTGAATCCGGCGCTCCTGGCCACCAATCATCACATATGCAGTGACTCAAAAAAAAAGAAAACCTTGCACTCAGCTTAATCTCAGATCATTGCAATAAATTAATGAAATTACAATTCCTTCTCCCCAATCTCAGATCAATGTACGCTGTATTAAATTCATGAAATGTCAAGTCTCTTTCCCAATCACAATCTTCCCTGTTATATTCTTTATGTGAGTCATAAACTTTTTTTATCTGTCAAGTGGAAAAGATTAGCTGGTTTTAAGTTTACGTTGGCTAGGCAGGTGTTATCTTACTCCTTTGCCAAATCAATAAATTTGTCAACTCTGTATCTCACCTCACTGACACTATGTATTTTACATGTTATGTGAAGTACAACCCCAATTCAAAAAAAATTGGGATGGTGTGTAAAATGTAAATAAAAACAGAATTCAATGATTTTCAAATCTCATAAACCCTTTTTTTATTCACAGTAGAGCATACACAACAAATCAAATGTTAGAAGTGTGACATTTTACCATTGTGTTAAAAAAAGTTGCTCATTTTGAATGTGATTAGAGCAAAACATCTCAAAAAAGTTGGGATGGGGGAACAAAAGGCTGGAAAAGTAAGTGGTACTAAAAAAAACAGCTGGAGGAGCATTTTGCAACTAATTAGGTTAATTGGCTACAGGTCAGTAACATGACTGGGTATAAAAAGTGTATTTTAGATGGGCAGAGTCTCTAAGAAGTTAAGTTCACCAATCTGTAAAAAACTGCATCTAAAAATTGTGGAGCAATTTCAGAAAAATGTTTCTCAAGGTAAAATTGTGAAGACTTTGAATGTTCCACCATACATAATATCATCAAAAGATTCTGAAAATCTGGAGAAATCTCTGTGCACGAGGGACAAGGCTGAAGGTCAATATTGGATGCTCGTGATCTTCGGGCCCTCAGGCGGCGCTGCATTGAAAACAGGCATGCTTCTGCAGAATTCACTGCATGGGCTCAGGAACACTTCCAGAAATGATTGTCTGTGAACACAGTTCGCCATGCAATCCACGAATGCAAACTAAAGCTTTATGATGCAAAGGAGAAGGAACACGATCCAGAAATGCTGCCGTCTTCTCTGGGCCAAAGCTCATCTAAAATGGACTAAGGCAAAATAGAAAACTGTTCAGTAAAATTTGAAATTCATTTTGGAAACCACGGACGCCGTGCTGTGCGGACTGAAGAGGAGAGGGACCATCCAGCTAGTTATCAGTGCGCAATTCAAAAGCCTGCATCTCTGATTCCTATGGCATGGACAGCTTACAGATCTGGAAAGGCACTGTCAATGCTGAGAAGTATATAGAGGTTTTAAAACAACATATTGTCCCATCCAGACACCATCTCTTTCAGGGAAGGTCTTGCATGTATCAGCAAGACAATGCTAAACCAGATACTGCATCCATCACAACAGCATGGCTTCGCAGTAGAAGAGTCCGGGTGCTGAAATGGCCTGCCTGCAGTCCAGACTTTTCACCAATATAAAACATGTGATGCATCATAAAAGGGAAAATCTGGCAAAAAGACCCAGGACTGTTAAGCAGCTAGAATCCTACATTAGACAAGAGTGGGACAACATTCCTCTCCCAAAGCTCCAGCAACTGGTCTGATCATTTCCCAGACATTAAAAGATTGTTGTTAAAAGAAGCGGGGATGCTACACAATGGTAAACACAGCCCTGTCCCAGCTTTTTTGAGATGTGTTGCTGCCATCAAATTCCAAATAAGCTCATATTTTCATGAAATGGTAAAATGTCTCACTTTCAACCTCTGATATTTTGTCTGTGTTCTATTGTGAATTAAATGTGGGTTTATGAGATTTGCACATCATTGCATTCTGTTTTTATTTACATTTTACTCGGCATCCCAGCTTTTTTGGAATTGGGGTTGCAAATAGACAGCGAAAATAAGACTAAAGCAAGGGAAAGGCTGAATAGACCTGATTTGTGACAGGCATAACGGGGAAGAGACCTGTCATGCTGACGCGTGTTTTCCCTGCTCTGATTTGCTTGCATTCTGTCCATCCGCCTCCTTCGTAACCTCAGTGATGGGAATATCTGTTTCAAGCTCGGACACCTCACTCAGAACCCCCCCCGCTGTTCACCACGCGGACAGAAAATACAGGGCAGCCACTCCTGCTCCGTAAAAGCCCCAGCGATGATACATGTTCCAGGGGCTTCGCCATCTCTTCTTCTGTGGTTCAGAAGCGGATTAAGAGGATGATCTTTTTCATTACTTATTCATCAGTGTCTCCTTGTTCGCCGCTGTTTTTCATTTTCAGGTTGGGGCCTGGACCTCGGCCAGGATCAGTTTCTTTTGAGAATGTGTTGTTTTGGTCCCTCGCCCCCTCCTCCCCCTTCAACACTATTTGTCTGTGCCGGCTGACAGGCCGCTCGGAGAAGAGAACAGGAGTGGGGAGATTGGGACTTTGCCTGCCTTTCTGTGGAGGATTCTTTGATTTATAAGGCCCATACCAGGATCGATAGCAAAATGAAACGGGCAGATCTTCTGCTTTAAATTGCTGTTACTGCTGTATAGGTCTAGAGTGTCCCAGTGTCCATGGGGGGGGGGTATATAGGAGAGTCCCAGTGTTTACCCTTTCAGGTTGGGGGGGGGGGGAAGGGGGATGGTGGTGTTGGACTGTCCCACCATTGATTTCTTGTGAGTGGAGATGCAATATCCTAGTGTTCACTCTTTGAAGAAGTGGGGCATTGGAGTGTCCCAGTGTTTACCCTTTCAGGTTGGAGATGGGGGTGGGGTGGGGGGGGGGGTGGCTGGACTGTCCCACCATTGATTTCTTGTGAGTGGAGATGCAATATCCTGGTGTTCATTCTTTGAAGAGGTGGGGCATTGGAGTTTCTCACTGCTAATTTTTGAGGAGTGAGAACTGGAGTGTTCCCATGGATGATCCTTTGAGGGAGGGGTTGGTTTTAAATTCTAAAATGCTTTGCCTCAAGTAGACTGGAGCGGAATAAATGCTAAGTTCTGCCTGATAAAGCCAACAAGCAAATACAGTGGTTGGATTTACTCTTTTTTTTCTTTCTTTTAACATTTTAAAATTTTTCAAATATCAAACTACAAGCCGGGATCTGTTATTCACAAAGCCGTCAGGAAGAGAGAGAAGCGACAGAATTTCATACGTCAGTTTGACAGTGTGTGATCTCAGCTTTCGTTTTTTGTTTACCGCCCACCGCCAGTCTGTTTCCGAGTGTTTACTCAACTCCAGCCCCCACGACCCAGATGCTTGGTGTCTTCTTTCTACCTGCCATCATTTTAACAGCCGGCTTGACGCATTCAACCGACTGGCTAATGTAATGGTAATTGAAATGTCTCTTTGATACACTGCACCTCTGCTCTCTGCTCAGGACTGCTGTCCTCTCCGGGCTCCCCCCTCTTCTGTTTTTAAAACCGCGCGATCTGAGCGAGATGGGCAGTAAAATGGCTGCATGTGCTCGGGCGTACTTTGCCTGCCAACATAATATAAAAGGGAGCATTTTCAAAAAATGGCTTTTACGGTTAAGTGGTATCCATGTTTGCATCTGCTGGCTCGGCTTAAGGGACGAGGCTAGAGTGGATTCCTCTCTCACTCGCTGTCTCTCTGCATCTCTATCCATATCTTTCTCTCTCTCTCTCTCTCTCTTTCTCTTTCTGAACCATCACTTCAGTTCACTTGTGTTTTGTTCTGCAGGACAGCTGGCTGATTGGGAAGCATACTTACTGTAGGTCACAAAGAGTGGTCAGAGGGCACTGGTTTAATTTACATACATATCGCGAGAACCATTATAATCACAGCCCTTTTTTGTTGTGTCAGTTCCCAAATAACTATGGACTTCACTTTATAGACATGTTTCAGTACCCAAGATTAACCCTTAGACTGCTAAAAGCGGCTATTGTTTCTCAATGATGTGAGCTATCAAAATCATAGCAGTTGAAATCCAATCATGTGGCAACTTGTTTAAAAGAGCTCCCCTGCGGGAGCTCTTTTAAACAAGTTGTCACATGATAGGTTTTCAACTGCACAAGATCATTTATTTATCATTTTTTGAACATTTATTGCAGCACTCTAAGGGTTGACTTAAGCAACATTTAATCGACCATTTTAAATAATATTAATAAAAAATTAACACAAAGCCTCTTGCCCTCTGTTCTTGCTCTCTCTCACATTTTGTCCTATACCCCCCTTTTTTTTTTTTCCTCCCTGTCTTGCATTTCAAATAGGGTTAACGGTTACCGGTGATGCACCTCTTGAGTTAGGAGTGTATTAATATTTCAGAGAGTAATGCTTTCCAGTAATGGGGCTTATTTGGTGATATGTGGCGTGCGGTGGGGAGTTGGTCCAGCCCCACGGCAGCTCTGATTTAGCCGTAAAGCTCCGGGACGGGTCCCCCAGCAGAGGAATTTGGCTTTTTTCCGTAATGCGGCACCATTACTCAGCCCGAGCCTGCGAAAGAGCAGCACTTTTACGACGAGGAGGAAACAATAAGGATCAATAAAATAGTCCATAAAAGTTGACAAGTGTACATAGGGCGTGGGTGCTGGAGGGATCATCGAATGTACGCTTTTCAAATTATTATTATTGTTTTTTCGTAAGTCAACGTTATCCCTGGCCTGGAAAGTGCGAAAACCTTGCAGAGGTAATTGGGCCCCTGCTGGTGTAGTCAGTGGCCCTCAGTGATTTGCAGATTGCTGTGACAGCACTCGGCTGGCTCCAGAGTGGCCCTCAGGAGCCCAGTTTTATGACGGGGTATGTGGGAGCTTCATTTAGGCTTTTATGGCGCGGGGCTTAAGCTGTGGCTGCAAAGTTTTCCAGCCGCAAAAAAAAAAAAAAAACCCTTGGCGTTCGCAGCATTAATTATTTAGGCCTAATGCATTCTACTTGTCTTTCCGTTGTAACAATTGGCCTTTTTATTAAGGGGATATCTTATCGAAACAGCTGTGCGTACGCTCTCTGAACACCAAAATCTCTCTCTTTCTGGGATGTGAGCATGGAGATAATGACTAAAATGGAAAGCCGTTCTCTACTGATTTACCAAATGAGTTTTTACTTTTTTAAAATTTATTTATTTAGATTCCGTGCATTTTGTTTTGTTTCTTTTTTGGGGGAATTATGAAGCCTTTTCTCAGCTTATATGGTAACAACTCCGGGGAAACGGTAGCTGCTGTTGTTATTCTAAACGGGGTATTAAGCATTGCATTAGCGACTTCAATTGACTTAACAATTTAAATGGAGAAAACCTGTATTTCAGGCTATTCTTTTTTAAATAAAACACTGAGCGAATGTTCGCTAGTGCTACAATAGCGGCTTTCACTTTGCGTCTGCGGTCTTTTTTATCTTTTTTATTTTATTTCCCGCCTCCCCGCTTGTGCTCTTTTGATCTACATTGTCGTTTGACAGCCTATCCATCAATACTGCCTCTGTAACTCCACTAAAAGACCTGAGAAATGCTATTTTGAGATAATGAGAAGTGTCACTGCTACAGTAGCTTGCACACATAAAAATCCAGAGGAAGCCTGCAATGCTAATTTCCGCTATGAAAAAAAAAAAAATAGCAGAAATCAGTCTCTATTTCAGATGAGGTTTTTTATGGTCAATATGCCACCTAATGATTTATACAGAGCCAAAACAGGCAAATTCAGAGACCTAATTTCTTGGATATGTGACGAGAAAAAACGAGATAAAAACAAAAGCTTGGGCATCAAAAAGCTCCCTTTGTGTGTCATATTCTGCAGTTTAGTTTATTTTTAAATAGCCTTTACGCTTGTTGGGAATGTCACATTGCAGAAGATGTTATGTGTTACATTTCTAGCTTTCAAAGTTCATTAAACAGATGTGGGTTCAAGACAATGGGAATCTAACAGCATTTGACAGCAAGTGGCAGTTTTGTTGGTGAGTCCTATTAGCGTTAGCTCACTGCTTAGTCGCAACTCAAAGCTGATATTGCATTTTCCCGCCTAATTATAAGAAGGCTTGCAGTAAAGACAAAAAGGAAAAGACGCATCTTCGACAATGACATCATTTGTCATCGCCCAAAATAGCCAGTAAGATTAAATGCGGTAGGGATGTCTTGTTTTATCAACGCTAGCAAATTTGATGCTCCACGCAACATGATCGAAAGAAATGGGCAAAATAGAAAAGTCTAGACATCACTGCATAATAGCTCGCTAACACTTAACACTGCCTTTGACTGATGGGGTACTGGCAATTAGCCTCCCCTCTGCCATCCATCAGGTGTACCGTAGGCCTACAGGGCGAGTTTGCGTTTGTAGCAGTGTGAGAGTCCATTTTTCTTACGAATGAATGCGACAGGCCTTGCGGCAAGAGGGCTGTGGGTTCAAATGTGGCCTGGGGCTTCTCTATGAATAGTTTGCATGGTCCCCCCCCATGCGCGGCTCAGTTTCCTCCACGTATTCTGGTTTCTCTGGAGATTCTCAAATTGTCCATCGGCATGAGGGTTTTGAAAGGTGCCATTGTACAGTCCAAAACACAGCTCCTCTCCTGCTTTGCTCCGTAATGCATGTTACGAGCTGCTGTTCAGAAATTGCAAGAATATAAGGGCAATGCGCAGCCTGGTCTTGGAGAGAGCCTACTGGAGATTACCATATAATGTGCCCCTTCGAAATATAAACAAAAGGTCCCACCTCCATAGAATTCTGTAGTTTCGAATGACAAACCATAGAAACTGAGCCCATTGCCGTAAACACGCACAGGTCTTTCAGAGATAGTCCCCGCAGATCATCCTTGGCTCTGCACAAATAAATGGTAGCAGTGGTTTGGCTCAGTGGCTGAAGATGTTTTGGAGCCTTTCTCCTGAAGCTTTGCGTTCTTGCCATGTCTCCTAGCGCTACATGGCTCAGCTTAAACAGACCTTACGTCTGGCTGGTATCACAAAAAGAAATGTACCGCTCACCTTGGGCACTTCAGGAAAAGAAAAATTTGCATTTGACATTTTCTCCTGGTTTTTCTCGGCTCCTTAAGAGCGTGTTCATTTTCTTCTTTTTTTTTTTTCATTGAGAGCATTGATGTCCTATTGGTCAGGAAAAAACCCTCTCATTAACAATGATGTAAGTAGAAATTTAAAAGGCATTTCATAGATGTGACTTTGGGTGGATTTTTTTTTTCTCTTCCCTGCTGTTGAATATATATATATTATATATATATATATATATATATATATATATATATATATTTATATAATTTAATTTTGAAACAGCAACATATGTTGAGTCATCTTCCAGATGCGTAAAGAGAAGGTGTAGATCCCTTGTTGGTATTCAGGAAAGTGTCCTTTTAATTATTTTATTTATAATAGCAATAAGTCAATGGAATGAGTCACCAGGTGAGCTGCTGCAGTCTACTCTGTTTGAGTGAGATGTTGATGAGCAAGCAGCTTTTCATTTTTCTGACCTCATGAATTGGCTTCCTCTCATTACACAGAAAGAGCTGGACACTCACTACTGTTACAGACACAGAGAGGCCTACACAATACAGAGTTACACTCTCTCTACTGTTACAGACACAGAGAGGCCTACAAAATACAGACAGAGTTAGACTCTCTCTACTGTTACAGACACAGGGAGGCCTACACCATACAGACAGAGCTACACTCTCACTACTGTTACAGACACAGAGAGGCCTACAAAATACAGACAGAACTACACTCTCACTACTGTTACAGACACAGAGAGGCCTACACAATACAGACAAATTTACACTCTCTCTATTGTTACAGACACAGAGAGGCCTACACAATACAGACAGAGCTACACCATCTCTACTGTTACAGACAAAGTAAGGCCTACACAATACAGACAGAGCCATGTCTCACTACTGTTACAGACACAGAGAGGCCTACACAATACAGAGTTACACTCTCTCTACTGTTACAGACACAGAGAGGCCTACACAATACAGACAGAGCTACACCATCTCTACTGTTACAGACAAAGTAAGGCCTACACAATACAGACAGAGCCATGTCTCACTACTGTTACAGACACAGAGAGGCCTACACAATACAGACAGAGCTACACTCTCACTACTGTTACAGACACAGAGAAGGCCTACACAATACAGACAGAGTTACACTCTCTTTCTACTGTTACAGACACAGAGAGGCCTACACAATACAGACAGAGCTACACTTTCTCTACTGTTACAGACACAGAGAGGCCTACACAATACAGACAGAGATACAATCTCTCTACTGTTACAGACACAGAGAGGCCTACACAATACAGACAGAGCTACACTCTCTCTACTGTTACAGACACAGAGAGGCCTACACAATACAGACAGAGTTACACTCTCTCTACTGTTACAGACACAGAGGCCTACACAATACAGACAGAGTTACACTCTCACTACTGTTACAGACAGAGAGAACTACATAATACAGACAGATTTACATTTTCTCTATTGTTACAGACACAGAGAGGCCTACACAATACAGACAGAGTTACAGTCTCTCTACTGTTACAGACACAGAGAGGCCTACACAATACAGACAGAGCTACACTCTCTCTACTGTTACAGACACAGAGAGGCCTACACAATACAGACAGAGCTACACCTCTCTCTACTGTTACAGACACAAGAGGCCTACACAATACAGACAGAGTTACACTCTCTCTACTGTTACAGACACAGAGAGGCCTACACAATACAGAGTTACACTCTCTCTACTGTTACAGACACAGAGAGGCCTACACAATACAGACAGAGTTACACTCTCTCTACTGTTACAGACACAGAGAGGCCTACACAATACAGACAGAGCTACACTCTCCCTACTGTTACAGACACAGAGAGGCCTACACAATACAGACAGAGCTACACTCTCTCTACTGTTACAGACACAGAGAGGCCTACACAATACAGACAGAGTTACACTCTCTCTACTGTTACAGACACAGAGAGGCCTACACAATACAGACAGAGTTACACTCTCTCTACTGTTACAGACACAGAGAGGCCTACACAATACAGACAGAGTTACACTCTCTACTGTTACAGACACAGAGAGGCCTACACAATACAGACACAGAGGCTACACAATACACTCTCTACTGTTACAGACACAGAGAGGCCTACACAATACAGACAGAGCTACACTCTCTCTACTGTTACAGACACAGAGGCCTACACAACAGACAGAGTTACACTCTCTCTACTGTTACAGACACAGAGAGGCCTACACAATACAGACAGAGTTACACTCTCTCTACTGTTACAGACACAGAGAGGCCTACACAATACAGACAGAGTTACACTCTCTCTACTGTTACAGACACAGAGAGGCCTACACAATACAGAGTTACACTCTCTCTACTGTTACAGACACAGAGAGGCCTACACAATACAGACAGAGCTATGTCTCACTACTGTTACAGACACAGAGAGGCCTACACAATACAGACAGAGCTACACTCTCACTACTGTTACAGACACAGAGAGGCCTACACAATACAGACAGAGTCTACTGTTACAGACACAGAGAGGCCTACACAATACAGACAGAGTTACACTCTCTCTACTGTTACAGACACAGAGAGGCCTACACAATACAGACACAGACAGGCCTACACAATACAGACAGAGTTACTCTCTACTGTTACAGACACACACAATAGGCCTACACAATACAGACAGAGCCTACACAATACAGACAGAGTTACTCTCTACACTACTGTTACAGTTACAGACACAGAGAGGCCTACACATAATACAGACAGAGTTACACTCTCTCTACTGTTACAGACACAGAGAGGCCTACACAATACAGAGACAGTTACACTCTCTCTACTGTTACAGACACAGAGAGGCCTACACAATACAGACAGAGTTACACTCTCTCTACTGTTACAGACACTGTTACAGACAGACAGAGGCCTACTACTGTTACAGACACAGAGGCCTACACAATACAGACAGAGTTACACTCTCTCTACTGTTACAGACACAGAGGCCTACACAATACAGACCTACACTCTCTCAATACAGACAGAGCCTACACAATACAGACAGAGTTACACTCTCTCTACTGTTACAGACACAGAGAGGCCTACACAATACAGACAGAGTTACACTCTCTCTACTACTGTTACAGACTACACACAGACAGAGGCCTACACAATACAGACAGAGGCCTACACAATACAGACAGAGTTACACTTTCTCTACTGTTACAGACACAGAGAGGCCTACACAATACAGACAGAGCTGTTACAGACACAGACTGTTACATACACAGAGTTACACTCTCTACTGTTACAGACACAGACACAATACTACTGTTACAGACACAGAGAGGCCTACACAATACAGACAGAGTTACACTCTCTCTACTGTTACAGACACAGAGAGGCCTACACAATACAGACAGAGTTACACTCTCTACTGTTACAGACACAGAGAGGCCTACACAATACAGACAGAGTTACACTCTCTCTACTGTTACAGACACAGAGAGGCCTACACAATACAGAGTTACACTCTCTCTACTGTTACAGACACAGAGAGAGGCCTACACAATACAGACAGAGTTACACTCTCTCTACTGTTACAGACACAGAGAGGCCTACACAATACAGACAGAGTTACACTCTCTCTACTGTTACAGACACACAGAGAGCCTACACAATACAGACAGAGTTACACTCTCTCTACTGTTACAGACACAGAGAGGCCTACACAATACAGACAGAGCTACACTCTCTCTACTGTTACAGACACAGAGAGGCCTACACAATACAGACAGAGTTACACTCTCTCTACTGTTACAGACACAGAGAGGCCTACACAATACAGAGTTACACTCTCTCTACTGTTACAGACAGAGAGGCCTACACAATACAGAGTTACACTCTCTCTACTGTTACAGACAGAGAGGCCTACACAATACAGACATATTTACACTCTCTCTATTGTTACAGACACAGAGAGGCCTACACACATACAGAGTTACACTCTCTCTACTGTTACAGAGTTACACAGACACAGAGAGGCCTACACAATACAGACAGAGTTACACTCTCTCTACTGTTACAGACACAGAGAGGCCTACACAATACAGACAGAGTTACACTCTCTCTACTGTTACAGACACAGAGAGGCCTACACAATACAGACAGAGTTACACTCTCTCTACTGTTACAGACACAGAGAGGCCTACACAATACAGACAGAGTTACACTCTCTCTACTGTTACAGACACAGAGAGGCCTACACAATACAGACAGAGTTACACTCTCTCTACTGTTACAGACACAGAGAGGCCTACACAATACAGACACAGTTACACTCTACACTGTTACAGACACAGAGAGGCCTACACTACAGACACAGTTACACACAGACACAGAGGCCTACACAATACAGACAGAGTTACACACTCTCTCTACTGTTACAGAAACAGAGAGGCCTACACAATACAGACAGAGTTACACTCTCTCTACTGTTACAGACACAGAGAGCACTACACTCTCACTACTGTTACAGACACAGAGAGGCCTACACAATACAGATACAGACACAGAGAGGCCTACACAATACAGACAGAGTTACACTCTCTCTACTGTTACAGACACAGAGAGGACACACAATACCTACACACTACTGTTACAGACAGAGGCCTACACAATACAGACTTTCACTCACTGTTACAGACACAGAGGCCTACACAATACAGACAGAGTTACACTCTCTCTACTGTTACAGACACAGAGAGGCCTACACAATACAGACAGAGTTACACTCTCTCTACTGTTACAGAGAGGCCTACACAATACAGACAGTTTACACTCTCTCTACTGTTACAGACACAGAGGGCCTACACAATACAGACAGAGTTACACTCTCTCTACTGTTACACAGAGAGGCCTACACAATACAGACAGAGTTACACTCTCTCTACTGTTACAGACACAGAGAGGCCTACACAATACAGACAGAGTTACACTCTCTCTACTGTTACAGACACAGAGAGGCCTACACAATACAGACAGAGTTACACTCTCTCTACTGTTACAGAGACACAGAGAGGCCTACACAATACAGACAGAGTTACACTCTCTCTACTGTTACAGACAGAGAGGCCTACACAATACAGACATATTTACACTCTCTCTATTGTTACAGACACAGAGAGGCCTACACAATACAGAGTTACACTCTCTCTACTGTTACAGACACAGAGAGGCCTACACAATACAGACAGAGTTACACTCTCTCTACTGTTACAGACACAGAGAGGCCTACACAATACAGACAGAGTTACACTCTCTCTACTGTTACAGACACAGAGAGGCCTACACAATACAGACAATACAGACAGTTACAGTTACAGGCCTCTCTACTGACAGAGTTACACTCTCTCTACTGTTACAGACACAGAGAGGCCTACACAATACAGACAGAGTTACACTCTCTCTACTGTTACAGACACAGAGAGGCCTACACAATACAGACAGAGTTACACTCTCTCTACTGTTACAGACACAGAGAGGCCTACACAATACAGGCCTGTTACAGACACAGAGAGGCCTACACAATACAGACAGAGTTACACTCTCTCTACTGTTACAGACACAGAGAGGCCTACACAATACAGACAGAGTTACACTCTCTCTACTGTTACAGACACAGAGAGGCCTACACAATACAGACAGAGTTACACTCTCTCTACTGTTACAGACAGAGAGGCCTACACAATACAGACAGAGTTACACTCTCTCTACTGTTACAGACACAGAGAGGCCTACACAATACAGACAGAGTTACACTCTCTCTACTGTTACAGACAGAGAGGCCTACACAATACAGACAGAGTTACACTCTCTCTACTGTTACAGACACAGAGAGGCCTACACAATACAGACAGAGTTACACTCTCTCTACTGTTACAGACACAGAGAGGCCTACACAATACAGACAGAGTTACACTCTCTCTACTGTTACAGACACAGAGAGGCCTACACAATACAGACAGAGTTACACTCTCTCTACTGTTACAGACACAGAGAGAGGCCTACACAATACAGACAGAGTTACACTCTCTCTACTGTTACAGACACAGAGAGGCCTACACAATACAGACAGAGTTACACTCTCTCTACTGTTACAGACACAGAGAGGCCTACACAATACAGACAGAGTTACACTCTCTACTACTGTTACAGACACAGAGAGGCCTACACAATACAGACAGAGTTACACTCTCTCTACTGTTACAGACACAGAGAGGCCTACACAATACAGACAGAGTTACACTCTCTCTACTGTTACAGACACAGAGAGGCCTTCACACAATACAGACAGAGTTACACTCTCTCTACTGTTACAGACACAGAGAGGCCTACACAATACAGACAGAGTTACACTCTCTCTACTGTTACAGACACAGAGAGGCCTACACAATACAGACAGAGTTACACTCTCTACTGTTACAGACACAGAGAGGCCTACACAATACAGACAGAGTTACACTCTCTCTACTGTTACAGACACAGAGAGGCCTACACAATACAGACAGAGTTACACTCTCTCTACTGTTACAGACACAGAGAGGCCTACACAATACAGACAGAGTTACACTCTCTCTACTGTTACAGACACAGAGAGGCCTACACAATACAGACAGAGTTACACTCTCTACTGTTACAGACACAGAGAGGCCTACACAATACAGACAGAGTTACACTCTCTCTACTGTTACAGACACAGAGAGGCCTACACAATACAGACAGAGTTACACTCTCTCTACTGTTACAGACACAGAGAGGCCTACACAATACAGACAGAGCTACACTCTCACTACTGTTACAGACACAGAGAAGGCTACACAATACAGACAGAGTTACACTCTCTCTACTGTTACAGACACAGAGAGGCCTACACAATACAGACAGAGTTACACTCTCTCTACTGTTACAGACACAGAGAGGCCTACACAATACAGACAGAGTTACACTCTCTCTGTTGACACAGACACAGAGAGGCCTACTGTTACATACAGACAGAGCCTATGTCTCTCTACTGTTACAGACACACACAGAGGCCTACACAATACAGACAGAGTTACACTCTCTCTACTGTTACAGACACACAGAGAGGCCTACACAATACAGACAGTTACACTCTCTCTACTGTTACAGACACAGAGAGTTACAGACACACACACAATACAGACAGAGTTACACTCTCTCTACTGTTACAGACACAGAGAGGCCTACACAATACAGACAGAGTTACACTCTCTCTACTGTTACACACAATACAGACAGAGTTACACTCTCTACACAGAGGCCTACACAATACAGACAGAGTTACACTCTCTCTATTGTTACAGACACAGAGAGGCCTACACAATACAAAGTTACACTCTCTCTACTGTTACAGACACAGAAAGGGCTACACAATACAGACAGAGATACACTCTCTCTACTGTTACAGACACAGAGAGGCCTACACAATACAGACAGAGTTACACTCTCTCTACTGTTACAGACACAGAGAGGCCTACACAATACAGACAGACACACTCTCTACTGTTACAGACAGAGTTACTACACAATACAGAGTTACACTCTCTCTACTGTTACAGACACAGAGGCCTACAATACAGACAGAGTTACACTCTCTCTACTGTTACAGACACAGAGAGGCCTACACAATACAGACAGAGTTACAGACTCTCTACTGTTACAGACACACAGAGAGGCCTACACAATACAGACAGAGTTACACTCTCTCTCTACTGTTACAGACACAGAGAGGCCTACACAATACAGACAGTTACACTCTCTCACTACTGTTACAGACACAGAGAGCCTACACAATACAGACAGAGTTACACTCTCTCAACTGTTACAGACACAGAGGCCTACACAGACAGAGTTACTCTCTACTGTTACTGTTACAGACACAGACAGGCCTACACAATACAGACAGAGACACACTCTCTCTACACTGTTACACACACTCTCTCTCTACTGTTACAGACACAGAGGCCTACACAATACAGACAGAGTTACACTCTCTCTACTGTTACAGACACAGAGAGGCTGTTACAGTTACAGACACAGAGAGGCCTACACAATACAGACAGAGTTACACTCTCTCTACTGTTACAGACACAGAGAGGCCTACACAATACAGACAGAGTTACACTCTCTCTACTGTTACAGACACAGAGAGGCCTACACAATACAGACAGAGTTACACTCTCTCTACTGTTACAGACACAGAGAGGCCTACACAATACAGAGGCCTACACAATACAGACAGAGTTACACTCTCTCTACTGTTACAGACACAGAGAGGCCTACACAATACAGACAGAGTTACACTCTCTCTACTGTTACAGACACAGAGGCCTACACAATACAGACACTCTCTCTACTGTTACAGACACAGAGAGGCCTACACAATACAGAGTTACACTCTCTCTACTGTTACAGACACAGAGAGGCCTACACAATACAGACAGAGTTACACTCTCTCTACTGTTACACACACAGAGAGGCCTACACAATACAGACAGAGTTACACTCTCTCTACTGTTACAGACACAGAGAGGCCTACACAATACAGACAGAGTTACACTCTCTCTACTGTTACAGACACAGAGAGGCCTACACAATACACAGTTACACTCTCTCTACTGTTACAGACACAGAGAGGCCTACACAATACAGACAGAGCTACACTCTCTCTACTGTTACAGACACAGAGAGGCCTACACAATACAGACAGAGTTACACTCTCTCTACTGTTACAGACACACCTACACAATACAGACAGAGTTACACTCTCTCTACTGTTACAGACACAGAGAGGCCTACACAATACAGACAGAGTTACACTCTCTCTACTGTTACAGACACAGAGAGCCCTACACAATACAGACAGAGTTACACTCTCTCTACTGTTACAGACACAGAGAGGCCTACACAATACAGACAGAGTTACACTCTCTCTACTGTTACAGACACAGAGAGGCCTACACAATACAGACAGAGTTACACTCTCTCTACTGTTACAGACACAGAGGCCTACACAATACAGACACAGAGTTACTCTCTCTACTGTTACAGACACAGAGAGGCCTACACAATACAGACAGAGTTACACTCTCTCTACTGTTACAGACACAGAGAGGCCTACACAATACAGACAGAGTTACACTCTCTCTACTGTTACAGACACAGAGAGGCCTACACAATACAGACAGAGTTACACTCTCTCTACTGTTACAGACACAGAGGCCTACACAATACAGACAGAGTTACACTCTCTCTCTACTACTGTTACAGACACAGAGGGCCACAATACAGACAGAGTTACACTCTCTCTACTGTTACAGACACAGAGAGGCCTACACAATACAGACAGAGTTACACTCTCTCTACTGTTACAGACACAGAGAGGCCTACACAATACAGACAGAGTTACACTCTCTCTACTGTTACAGACACAGAGAGGCCTACACAATACAGACAGAGCTACACTCTCTCTACTGTTACAGACACAGAGAGGCCTACACAATACAGACAGAGTTACACTCTCTCTACTGTTACAGACACAGAGAGGCCTACACAATACAGACAGAGTTACACTCTCTCTACTGTTACAGACACAGAGAGGCCTACACAATACAGACAGAGTTACACTCTCTCTACTGTTACAGACACAGAGAGGCCTACACAATACAGACAGATTTACACTCTCTCTACTGTTACAGACACAGAGAGGCCTACACAATACAGACAGAGTTACACTCTCTCTACTGTTACAGACACAGAGAGGCCTACACAATACAGACAGATTTACACTCTTTCTACTGTTACAGACACAGAGAGGCCTACACAATACAGACAGAGTTTACTCTCTCTACTGTTACAGACACAGAGAGGCCTACACAATACAGACAGAGTTACACTCTCTCTACTGTTACAGTTACAGCCTACACAATACAGACAGTTACACTCTCTCTACTGTTACAGACAGACAGCCTACACAATACAGACTACACTCTCTCTACTGTTACAGACACAGGCCTACACAATACAGACAGCCTGTTTACAGACACAAGGCCTACACATACAGACAGTTACACTCTCTCTACTGTTACAGACACAGAGGCCTACACAATACAGACAGAGTTACAGACTCTCTCTACTGTTACACACACAGAGAGGCCTACACAATACAGACAGTTACTCTCTCTACTGTTACAGACACAGAGGCCTACACAATACAGACAGACTACACTCTCTACTCTCTCTACTGTTACAGACACAGACAGAGTTAGGCCTACTGTTACAGACACAGACAATACAGACAGAGTTACACTCTCTACTGTTACAGACAGACACACAGAGAGGCCTACACAATACAGACAGAGTTACACTCTCTCTACTGTTACAGACACAGAGAGGCCTACACAATACAGACAGAGCTACACCATCTCTACTGTTACAGACACAGAGAGGCCTACACAATACAGACAGAGTTACACTCTCTCTACTGTTACAGACACAGAGGCCTACACAATACAGACAGATTTACACTCTCTCTACTGTTACAGACACAGAGAGGCCTACACAATACAGACAGAGTTACACTCTCTACTGTTACAGACACAGAGAGGCCTACACAATACAGACAGAGTTACACTCTCTCTACTGTTACAGACACAGAGAGGCCTACACAATACAGACAGAGTTACACTCTCTCTACTGTTACAGACACAGAGAGGCCTACACAATACAGACAGAGTTACACTCTCTCTACTGTTACAGACACAGAGAGGCCTACACAATACAGACAGATACAGAGTTACACAATACTCTCTACTGTTACAGACACAGAGGCCTACACAATACAGACAGAGTTACACTCTCTCTACTGTTACAGACACAGAGAGGCCTACACAATACAGACAGAGTTACACTCTCTCTACTGTTACAGACACAGAGAGGCCTACACAATACAGACAGAGTTACACTCTCTCTACTGTAACAGACACAGAGTTACACACTACATACAGACTCTACTCTCTCTACTGTTACAGACACAGAGAGGCTACACACACAGACAGACAGAGTTACTCCTACTACTGTTACAGACACAGAGAGGCCTACAATACAGACAGAGTTACTCTCTCTACTGTTACAGACACAGAGCCTACACAAGGACAGAGTTACACACAATACAGACAGAGTTACACTCTCTCTGTTACACAGACACTACTGTTACAGACACAGAGAGGCCTACACAATACAGACAGAGTTACAGACACCTCACTGTTACAGTTACAGACACAGAGGCCTACACAATACAGACAGAGTTACACTCTCTCTACTGTTACAGACACAGAGAGGCCTACACAATACAGACAGTTACACTGTCTCTCTACTGTTACAGACACAGACACAGACAGAGTTACACTCTCTCTACTGTTACAGACACAGAGAGGCCTACACAATACAGACAGAGCTATGTCTCACTACTGTTACAGACAGAGAGGCCTACACAATACAGACAGAGCTACACTCTCTCTACTGTTACAGACACAGAGAGGCCTACACAATCTACTGTTACAGACAGAGGCCTACACAATACAGACAGAGACTGTTTTGTTACAGACACAGACACAGAGGCCTACACAATACAGACAGATTTACACTCTCTCTACTGTTACAGACACAGAGAGGCCCACACAATACAGAGTTACACTCTCTCTACTGTTACAGACACAGAGAGGCCTACACCATACAGACAGAGCTACACTCTCTCTACTGTTACAGACACGAAGAGGCCCACACAATACAGACAGAGCTACACTCTCTCTACTGTGACAGACATAGAGAGGCCTACACAATACAGACAGAGCTACATTCCCCCTACTGTTACAGACACAGAGAGGCCTACACAATACAGACAGAGCTACACTCTCTCTACTGTTACAGACACAGAGAATACACAATACAGACAGAGCTACACTCTTTCTACTGTTACAGACACAGAGAGGCCTACACAATACAGACAGAGCTACACTCTTTCTACTGTTTCAGACACAAAAAGGCCGACACAATACAGACAGAGCTACACTCTCTCTACTGTTACAGACACAAAGAGGCCTACACAATACAGACAGAGCTACACTCTCTCTACTGTTACAGACACAGAGAGGCCTACACAATACAGACAGAGCTACACTCTCTCTACTGTTACAGACACAGAGAGGCCTACACAATACAGACAAAGTTACACTCTCTCTACTGTTACAGACAGAGAGGCCTACACAATACAGACAGATTTACACTCTCTCTATTGTTACAGACACAGAGGCCTACACAATACAGACAAAAATACACTCTCACTACTGTTACAGACACAGAGAGGCCTACACAAGGCAAACACAACTAAACTCTCCTTGCATGAAGTAGACACCACTAAGCACTCCCTCCAGTTAAACAGAAACAGAAAACTTTTCAAAGCTGACACCGCTAAGCACGGCCTACTCTTGAAGACAGGAAATGGCCTGTACAATTCAGACACAGCAAGGCACTAGCTGCTCTTAAAGAAATGGAAAGACCTGTGCTAAGTAGACACAGCTAAACACTCCCTGCTCGTACAAACGCGGGGTGAACTGTGCTGAGCAAACAAAACTGAACACTCCGGCTGTAACTGACAAAGCATGGATTGCTTGAACCAGACACAGCTGAACACTCCCTGCAGTTACAGACAGGTCTGCATTAATCTGAAACGGCTGGACACTCCCTACTGCACACGGGCACAGAGAGCTGTGTACAACGGACCCAAGTACGCACTACCTGCTGTTACAAAGAAACGGAGGACATTTTGCAAAACAGAGACAGCTGAACACTCCGTCGGCCTTGAAGCTCGCCCTGGAGTCCCCTGTCTGGGGACCCCAAACCCAGCTGAGCTGTTAATTAACCTCAGATGCATATCAATCACTGATCAATGAATATGATTGAGAGCAGGCAGCGACGGGGCCGGATTGATTGTGTGGAGCTCCAGACTGGAGCGCCAGGGTCTGCATGAAAATAAGCCCCCTTCACTGACCGACGGTCTCCTGCCGTCATGGGGGCTGGGGTCTGGGGGGGGGGGTGGTGTTCTAACTGATTGCACTTTAAGTGGTTTAAGTGGAAAAAATTGATCTCGGGAAGAAGCATTCTACTTGCGGTCGAGTCCAGCTCGACTTAACTCTCTGATTCTCTTTCTTAGGATGTAAGTTCTGAGCATGTGTGGTAATTATGATGCCGCTCCTTTAAAGGTTATGAACCACAGTTAAGCTGTAAGGACCAGTGAAAGGTCTTCCTTAGTGTCTGCAGAAGTTTGTGCAGGAGCAGATACCAAATAAAACACATTCCTACTGTTAAGGACCCTTCACCAGATGTGAGGGAATCATTACCAACCAAATTGTTCCGTTTGTCTCTCTAAGGTATGGCCAAAACTACCAAAACTAAACACTAGTTGCCCGACTATGTGTTTCATGAGAACTCCATTGCAGGTAAATGAATACATCTACAATTTCTTTCAATGCAATCCATTTCTCCAGCTGGAATTTTTTTTGAAGCAATTCAGGTTAATCAGTTTGGTCAAGGGTATAACAGCTGTAAGCCCCTCTCGAGATTTGAGCCAGCGACCTCCCGTGTTATTTTCTCTGATGTATGAAGCTGTGAGCTGCACTATGCGCTTCTGTTAGCGTAGTGGGCCCTCTGCAGAAAAATGGAGCCACTGTTACTCCTGAGGGACTGGCAGTGATACAGCAATCCCAGAGGCCCTCCACCCCTCCCTGGAGAATACAGATGAGGAGAGGGGAGGGAGGTGGAGGGTGGGGGGAAGCTGTTTGGTCTGTCACGGCTGGTGACAAACGGAAAGCTGCTATTTTTTGTTTGCGGAGCCGCTACCCCACATTCAGACAGCCGCGCTACTCGCCGGCACGAGCATCTCTGATCTCCCTTTCTTCTTCTCTTCGATTCCTTTTCTTCCCGCCTCTAGAAGTTTGATCGTTCATCCCTTTCCGTGCCACAAACCAGCGAGCTCCTCTGCCTTTGAGCTCTCCTCTGCTTCAGAAGCTGAATAGACTGCGGAAAACGTGCGGTTAGCTGTCGACGAGACTGCCTCTATTGTTCCCGGTAAATCAGCATTAAGAAGTCTGCTGCCAGAGAGGCAGCGTAGCCGTGACACAAAAGCACCTGCCGGTGTCTGAATTAGCATTCAAATCCATGCCAGTCTCCTGCACTATTAGGAAGTGCTTAGAAACAGTAGAAGATGTGCCTACATGGCTTATAAATCCATTTTAATCAATGCAAATAAGCACCTCTTCCTCGGGAGTCCTGTATACCTCACTGCTTACGCTGTGTGAATATAGAGAACTCAGACAGGTGAAGGGAGGGAGTAATCTCCTCTATTAGGACGCCACAGATAATCCCTCTGACCTTGTGATGCTGCAGTTTAAACTTAACCTCTCTCATGCATCAGAAGAAGAAGATTCAATTATGCATTTTATGCGTTGGTATAGTTGAATATTTTTGGGATAATTTGTATAATCCCTGCTAGATTACGCATTTGAATGGATATATTGTTGCAATGGGACACAGCATAGGATTTGGGTCTGGCTGCGATCATACATGTTGTGTTCCTTCCCTCCTTGCTTACCCAGTGACCCAACTGATTTGTGCACTATAACAATGTTCTTTTTCTTGGTTTCTTCTGCACAATATAACTTATTATCCATTTATTTGATCGTAAATTCCAAATCTTAAATTTGTGTTAATGTATTTAAAGTGCAATCTGACTTGTGCAGCTGGTCTTTGTCCAAACCTTAAGAAATTTCAGTTAAATAGATCTTGCAAATTATTACCATACTTACTTGCATATTTATTATTAAATGTATCAATTCTGAACAAATACTAAAATTGAGAAGAATAATATACTACACTCGAACGTTTGAAATACCGAATGCCACAATATACATCGTTGCCGTTGACAGACTGCACTTATGAAGAAAGACTTTGCATTGTCTGGAATACTATCTCATGTGCTATAAAATGATAAAAAAAATTTAAGTTTTCCTTTCTTTCCCTCATAAATATGGTGTATCATCAAAATGAACTCATAAAGTTACAGTTGCATTTGCTCCACAATAAAGATTCAGCGCAGCTACATTATTGCTGCTTAAGGAACAAATTTCCCAAATGGGCTATGAAAGGTAATGTTATTGGGTACTAGTAAGTACTATTCATGAGCAAAAAAAGTTAAAATGATTTACCATGCTCATGGCCCTGAGAGTAATGTTGAGTGAACATATGTTCAATGGACCCAAGCCAGGACTAACCCAAAGCTTATTTTCTTCATTGGAATCCACAATACCTGACCACTAATTGGGGAGTGAAACTTTATTGGACCAAACAGTAGTTTAACAAACTATTGTAGACTCATTCCTTTGACTTTGATGAGTAAAAAAAAAATCCTCATTGGCTCACAAAGTAGGGATGGGAGACCACACCTTGATGTTAAGACAGTCATCTTTGATGATGTAATGACCATTGCGCTTACTGATTGTCTGGCCGGCACCAATATTACAAAAAATGCAAGTAAGAATTCAAGGCTGAAGAGGAACAACCTTTAGACTGTCCATTCTGGGCCTGCTCTTCTGCAACTCCTCCACAGTACCTGCTGGGCTCCCTCTGCCCGTTTTAATGAGTTTGGTCAGATTCTGTGCTTCTGTGTCCAATTACCTCACATTTCTTTTCAACAAACTGTCAAAACAGCCCAGCGATTATTGTTAAGAGAAAACAAAGGCTGCATTTTTGGGAGTTAGAAATGACACCTCTGCACTCGCAGCTTAGCTTGGTGTTCTACGAGCAATTATGTGCTGAGCTGGAAATGTTGCAAATGCTGTTTGCCTCATGCCACTGCGCGGTGTGTTTCCCCGCTGTGTGCGGTGTTCAGAGGAAGCATTTCTTTAATTGCAGGAGATGTTTTGCAAGTGAGCAGAATTTGAAAGGCAAAGCAGTGGGTATAAATCATAGATTTGAGGAATAGATCAGTCCACAGAATGAGCGCATGAAGTGCAGAAGGCGGTACAAAATGTCGTACTATACTTCTATACCACTATATTACTATAGTTCCGAGCTAGTTATCCTATTTTAGCCATCATAGTGTAGTATTACCATAATGATACTATAGTTATTCAAACTACAGCAATACAGTTGTATGGACTGTAGTAATATCATGGTAATGTTGACTGTGGTAGTACTATGGTTATAAGGTGATGGCTACAGTACTACTCTAGTTATACTATGCAAACAAAAGTAATACTAAAATTATGCCATTATACTATAGTATTACTTAGAAATAAGTACTGGATATTTCATTAGCGTATGCATGTGGTACGCATGGGCAGGAAAAGTGTAACAAATATGCAGTGGGATTTAAGGTTTTTATCTCACCCTTTTCTGTTGTCCCGATGCCAGAAGTGGCTCTTTCTGTTTTGCAGTGAGCGAATGAGAGCCCAGCTCAATATAAACTTCAACCCGGGGTCTAAAAAAAAAAAAACGCTCTTATTTTGCTTTGGCTGTCATTAATTGTGTAAATGAAGAACATGCCATTCCCTGGTACCTGCCATTCATCTGTTGCACCTCTTTTGCCCTATCTTTTCATGAGCTGATTTTTCTCGTTAGAATCGACAGAAAAAGCAGAGCGATGTTCTCAGAGGCTCTTCTCTATTGGCCTTCAGTCAGTGTTCGTTGTGTTTCTTTCATGTAGTTTTAGATGGACAGGAGTTTGACCCTGATTGTGTGGCTGTGTTTTCAAATGCTTTTATGACGAGCAGACCAGACTGCAGTGCCTCACAGATTTTTCATCCTCTTTCCTTTGAGTTTTCTCTCAGTAATAGACAGCATAGTACATCTTTCAATTGTGCTCAAACACCCTGTTGATTACTAATGTATGCACACGCGCAAATATTATGAAATAAAAATTGTGTCTCTGTCCCAGTGTGAACTGAAGAATGTGACCATGAGCATCCCCAAGTACGGAACACGTCATTCATTGGACTTTGCATAATTCATCTCGTTTTTTTGTCTCGCCAGTGCACGTGAAAGCCGGGACTTGTGAAGTCATCGCGGCCCATCGCTGCTGCAACAAGAACAAGATCGAGGAGAGGTCTCAGACCGTCAAGTGTTCCTGTTTCCCCGGCCAGGTTGCTGGGACAACGAGAGCCGCCCCTTCCTGTGTTGAGGGTGAGACCCCCTTCATTAACCTCAGAGCCTAAATTGACTTGTCACTCACCTCAAAGCCATTCCCTCTCTCTTGTCATTCACAACAAGGCCACTCCCCTAGTCTTGTCACTCATGACAAGGCCACTCCCCTTATTACTTGCAACAAGACCATTCTCCTTTTCTTGTCACTCATCAGAAGGCCACACCTCTAATCTCATCCTTCACTACAAGGCCACTCCCCTAGTCTTGTCACTCATGACAAGGCCACTCCCCTTATTACTTGCAACAAGACCATTCTCCTTTTCTTGTCACTCATCAGAAGGCCACACTTCTAATCTCATCCTTCACTACAAGGCCACTCCCCTTGTCTTGTTGCTTGGCCCCTCCCCTTATTCTGTCACTCACCAAAAGGCTACACCCCTCGTCACTCATCATCATGCCTATTCTTTTATCACTTACATGAGGCCCATCAAGCATGCACCAAAATCCATTGTTTTGACACGCCTCACTAAAAATGTATACCATGTTTTCAAACTGTACTCAATTCCAAGAATATTTGTAATCTCTCATCATAAAAAAGAGGCTTCCAATGCATTTGTCCGGTCATTAGGACACAGGGGAGCGGTGGGGGGTGATTCTGGGTGCGTCTGGCGTGGTGTTTCACAATAAAACCGTCGTTTTCGTTCTTGGCTGAGCAAAGGCGAGGACGAGTCATTTAATACTATGTCAACAGTGTCCACTTGACAGCCCAATCGATTTTTATCTTATTTTCTTTACTGTAACAGCTTTTGCTTGGCTTCTTCTCTCCTTGACAAAGCTCCCAGCGTGCGGAAATATCAAATAAGCACCTCCCTGCTCCCCTTCTGCACCCCCGTTCGTTTTTCAGGCCTTCTCTCCGATTCGGCATTTCCTGATTCCAGATGCTTGCATGCGAGGTGTGATGTTTGTTCCTTCCGAAAGGAGCGCTTAAATTTCCAGCTTAAACCAGACCTCTAATTCACTCCTGGAAACAAAGAGACCACACTGTGCATATAGACTCCATCGCCCTGCCTAGATAAAAGCCTCACCCTCTTTGACATTCCTACTTTTTTGCGGATAACCCATTTCAATTTTTTTTTTCTTGCCGTTTGTGTTCCGACGAAAAGCTTCATACCGCTGTGTCAGAGGATTTTTTTTTTATCTTGTTCCATTGTACTCTACTGTGGTACTTTTTTAGAAGCTGTCAGTCGGCATCCCTGATGTTGAACAGTTCAGCTGCGTGGCGCACCGAATTTTCATTTGCTGTTTTTTTTGTCCCTTCGCAGCATCCATAGTTGCTCAAAAATGGTGGTGCCAGATGCAGCCCTGTCTCGCCGGCGAGGAGTGCAAAGAGCTGCCCGATCACACCGGCTGGAGCTGTAGTACAGGGAACAAAGTGAAGACAACCAAGGTTAGTGCGAAAACAACTGCTAGATGCAAAGTGTTGTGGGGAAATGTAACTGTAGTAATATTGAGGGCCGCATGGCTGTCAGGGGGGTATTGGGGTTAAGTGTTACCATTGGACACAAGTGTAAATGTAGGGGGCAAATGTCACTGTTTTTTGGGGGGACAGTGGGGGCAAATGTAATTGCTGGGGTCAAACGTAACTGTCTGGTGCGAACAGAGCTGTCTAGAGCAGTCGTAAATGTTGTGTGTGTTGGGGGTAAAACCTCACCTGGGGGGCAGTGTTGGGGGCAAAAATCACAGAAGGGGGCAAACAATACTGTTTGGGGGAAATTTTGATGAAAGTGAGTGTAGGGTGTCAAAATGATTTGATTGAACCGCGTACAAACCTAACTGTGGGGCAAAAACGTGGCTGTGGGGCATCACTAATAATGTAGGGGAAATTGTTGGGCGCAAATAAATCTATTTAGGGCAAATGCCTATAGCTGCAGTACGGGAGTGTTACTGTAGTGTTTCACCATAATGAAGTGCAGCAGGTCTGCAGGTTTGATCCCCAGGTGTGAGACTGCAGCAGTGCCCTTGAGTGAGGCACTTAACTTGAATTGCTTCAGTAAATTTATCCACAAAATGGCTCCATCAATGTGCTGTAAAATACAAAAGCAAAATGTGTAAGCAGTGCCATCGCTCACTGAATGCAAATGAAGGCTCATCAAACTTAGCGGGAGCGTTCGATACGTCACAGCACAAATCAAACGCCGCACTTGCTCTCGCCTGCTCTCAGTCGGCTGGAGTTATTATCCGGCGTGTTCCTCTGGGGATTGATCTCCGTTAAACGGCCCGTGGTTTTCGTGGAGTGGCGGGAACAGTGACGCCGAGGGGAGGACTGGTACTCTTGCTCGGATATCGACTGGAATCCCATGCCGATCGCAACGGCTTGTTGCTGGGCTTTGGCTGAAGTTGTCTTAGCCAGGCATACCAGCATGCGATCGGTCGCGATGCCTCCCTTCGCCTCCGATAGCGTAGTCAGTCAGGGATGAAATGCAGGCCTTCTATTTCAGCTTAAATCGGCCTCTGAAATGGGAATAGTTGTACAGTTCATGGGTCAAAAATAAAACTCCTCCTCCCAGGGACCCAGCCGTCCGATTTTAATAAATATCTTTTTTTTCTGACTTGAATAACTATGCTGATTCACAAGTCTTGGTGGAAACCAAATACAAGGGACAATATACACTTTTTGAACCTGGGATTTGCATCTTGCTGCATCCGTTTTGGGACTGGCCCTGGGCTTACTGTGGTATGACCGAGGCCTGGGGCAATGAGGGCGCTTGAGGGAAACGGCAGAAAAAAACAACAAAATTATTGGCTGAGGTACAGTACATGTGAATATCCCTTTGCTGTTGTTTTCTGCTGTTTCCACACAATGTGCTGTGCTGACTGTTGTGTGCAGGGGGATCGCGCAACGTCATAAAAAAAAAAAAAAAAAAAAAGCTGTGAAAACCCAAGCTGGCTTTTTTACTCATAGATCAACTGAAGTTAATGTTAGCGTATTGCCTGCATCTTATTCATCTTGTTTGCTTAGCCGTAAAACGCAATTCAAGAACTAGGATGGATATCAGAATGTGGTTTTGTTAAAAAAAATAGTGGCGAAGCCACTGCGCCCGCTTGGCCAAACATGGCCAAAATGGCGCCCCCATTGGCCAAAGTATCGGTCCGATTCGGCTCAAAATCAAACTTGGTCTAGACCTTCTGACCATATATACACATATGAAATATGAAAAGGATCGGTCAAAAACTGAAGACGCTAGAGCACAGACAAGACAAAAGTTTACACACGCATGATAGACCGCCACTAAAGACCCGAGCATAGCATAAGCCCCTTGAGCCTTTTGGCCAAGCGGGCTAAAAAAAAAGTAAATAAATAAAAATACAGGATAGAAACCCCATTCAAGGCAAGTAGCTCGAGCAGCAGCAACGATATCGCCGCGGCCAAGCTAGCTTCGTCAGCCGCGGATGACGTTAGTTAGACAGTTGCCCCTTCTACAACAAGCATGGCCAGTATGCACCACCTACTACCGATTTGAACAGAGAATCATTCATAAATTCATAAAAGAATATTTATGCTGCGCTAATGCTGTGTCCTTATGTGAGTGCTCTGATTAATGAATTCTCTGATTTTGAAACCGTGGCATTATGTTGCTGTTCCTTACCTTTTCTGGGGCTAATGGAAGGTTAAATCAATGAATTATATTTTATTAAAAAATCGCGCTCTTGCAGTCTTTAACAGCCTCCTCAGTCAGTGCGTCCTGGCGCCGGGCCTGGTGCGACCCAGTTTCGGTGCCTCAAATACAAAGGGGAGCCCTCGAGTTCAGTTTCTCCTCTGAAACTCCAAAATGCCTTGGATCCCACATCAAATGCATCCTGGGGGGTCAGGAGAAGAAGGAGTGTTAGACACAACACAGAGCAACATGCTCTCTGTGATGATGAATATTTCATCAAGGCCTATGGAAAACAAACCCCATGTTTGTTGCATGAATTGAAGTGTTGCTGTGATACATGCACACTGTGGTCTGTATTTGGACAGCAGTGCAGAATATAAGACCCATATGTGTTCATTCACTGCTCTTCCGCACTTGACCTCATGTGTATTGTTTACTGATCCTGTGTGCTGGAGGTGTTTTTGGGGTAAGACCCCCCCAACACTGCTTGAGAGTACTGGCTGTCCTGTCAAACTTCGACCCGAGGCAGGCGTCTCTAGGTCCAAAATGAAAGCGGGCTGTGGTGTTCCTCATCCATTACCCATGTGCGAGACAGGGGCCCCTTTGTTTTTCTGGGGTTTTTTAAAGGGTTGTGGGGGGTGGTCGATAATTATTGGCCCTTCCTCACAGCCTAGCCCAGCTTCCGCTCAACAAGGCCAGAGCCGTCAGACAGTAATGTAGTTTTGAGGTCTTCTTTATAACACTACCTGATGGCAGTATTTTATGAAGTGATTTACATATTTGGGCAATATATGGACGGATGTGTCCTAGTGTCCCCATCCAAATACTTAAGGGCCTCACCATATTAAGGCATGAAGGTGGGGCTAAATGCACAGAGGGTGGGGCTGCAGCCACAGAAGGCGGGGCTACATGCACAGAAGGTGGGACTCCAGACAAAGCAGGTGTGGCCCCAGACACAAAAAGCGTGGCCCCAGCCACAGAAGGCGGCTATCTTGGGCAGAAAAGGTGGGGCCCCAGGCACAGAGGGCAGGGCCCTGGTGGCAGTACCTATTCGGAGGAACGTTTCTGCATCCAGGGCCCCGCCTCCTCTGCTCAGTTTGGAATTAGTCAGTTTTCTTCTGTTTTCTCACCTCTCCTCATTCACATGCTCTGCTGCGATCACAGGGATGACCCCAGCACCTCTCGAGTCTTCACACCCACCCAGTGCAATTTAAATTTAGACTGTGTGATGGGGTGTGACTCAGGAATGTAGCAGGCTGCATATCGCATCAACATTAATTGCAACCGAGGAGTGTATGAAAATGATAACAAACCCTGATGGATAAATATACTTTGATACTTCAAGTGGCTATGGAGTTGCTGTTGTAACCTCAAGCTAACATGAGTTACCCATGAATCACAATTTATACTGTAGTCTGTACACCCCCCCCACCCCACTCACATACACCATACACACAGACAGCATACTTGTGGAAAACTTCATCACTTACTGATTTTTGGTCCATTCATAATTGTTATTGCGCAAAGCTAAGAGATGCCACATCTTAGCCTGCCGGCTACAAGCTTCCGCTACGCAGAATCATATTTAAATTAGAGGGGTTCTTAAATTTAAGCAAACAAAAAAAATATTCTCCGGAATAGGATTAGTAAAGGCCAATGAGGGCGTTCTCAAGAACAGGATGCAATTGTTTACTTGCGCAAGAAATTTCTGAGTTTATACCTCCAAATGAATCTCTGCTTTAGCGCTACTGAGGCTAACAGTTCTGAGAGAACCTTGACTGGAACTGACTGTTTGAGAAACAAATTGATTCAGTATTTTCTCCCAGCGCATTAAAAATGCTACTTTTATTCCTCCACTGCAACAAAACAAACAAAAAAACAAAACAGCACTACGATTTGATTATGAGTCTGAATGCACATTCCAAGACTTAATTTAAAGGGTTTCAGTACCACTGAAGTGCTGTAGGAAAGGTCCCTTTGAATACAAATGAGTTCATCGCCCCTTCAGATTTCAAACTGCTGAGACAGAGAAGCGGGGGAGGGGGGGGGGGGGTTCTGCTGACGGGATCTGTCGCACGGCTCCTGGAGAGAAAAAAAAAAACACCTGGACAGCAGTGTCAGTCAAGTCACATCCCCAATGTTCATTTCCTCGCCATCAATCACCTGTCTGAAACAGAGAGGGCAAGTTCTTCCAATTTCACCTGGACAAGTGCAGGAATCAGGAGGGAAAATGGCTGCAGCGCGACAGCAGCAACACGCGTCCCTGCTGGGATGATGTCCTCATCTGTGCCCACCGAGGTGGGGGTTCGATGGTGCGTGAGACCACATCCCTGGGGGGCTGGGGAGAGGGACCCCTCAGTGGTCGCCGCGGTTTGAAGGAGCTGGAATACAGCTACCTGACTGATGCCCTCCACAACTGCACCCCACCTTCTGAGTTTAATTGAGGGACCTCTGATCTGTTCTGGGCCACAGTGGGCACAAAAACAGATGTTCTTCATGTGTCGGGTATGCACTGGTAAAATATGAGAAGTGGGCAGCCAAAGTAAAGGTGGTTTATTTATCACACCGCAAAGACCACATGCATTTTAGTCTCAATGTTATTCTGAATTTTTTTTTAAGTTAAGTATTTTTTTCCTAAGAAAGAACATGTGACTTCCTCTCACCATCAGTTATTTTTAACAAGTTAACATTGTCTAATGGAGTTGGAAACCAAAAATTTTTGAGATTAGTTTAAAACACTTAAGGCAAGCATTTTTGCAGTGCTTCTGTTGTACATCGTCTCTTTGGTCAATTTGAAGCTTAGTTGGTCAGAGTCTGTTTTGCAGCCTATTCTAACTGTAAATACATACTGAGTGGCCTCTAAATGAGTTGGTCAGCCTATAAACCTGCGTCTGTGATTCTGTTCCTTAACAGCTCAGGTGCTACAGAGATTCCATTTGACTGTTCTGAAATTTTGCATCAGCATCTGAGGCTCTTTAGCGATCAGCGATCGCTATTCTGCTTTCACAACCAATCGATTCAATCCATTCTTATGTTCGACTAATGGTGCATGTATAATATATTCACAAATGTTCACATACGCAAATACATTTTTAAAAACACATTTTAATAACATGCAGAGGTCACAGTAGTGCTCAGACGCAGATCGATTTTATTGGCGTGGACCTTACGGCCCGAGTGATGCAGGGCCGTAAATTGAAATCGACAGGCCCGGCTAGGCTAACGGGGCGCGATGAATCAGGCCGATAAGACACAGATCTGTTTCCCCCCCGGCCGGCTCCATCTTTGGGAGCTGCCGCATGTGTGCGGTGAGACATAAGAGCGAACGGGCGCGAGCCGCGTCTTCAATTTTTCATTTTCTGACAGAGCTGGGGTTCGATCGATGCCGAATAATATCATAAGGATGAGAGAACGGGGGCTTAGTCCTCCCTCTGTTGTCTCCTGCTCGGAACAATGACTGAGCGTGCCCGGTAACGGACTTAAAAGGAACCGTGTCTGGTATCGGGAATGTCAAAGTTTGGATGGAGGATGATCCCTGCACCTCGAGTCAGGAGGTCAAGGTGGCGGATAAAATGCTTACAGTAGCCTGAGTGCCTTCACCACTGCATGCAGCTACAAACACATCACCACTGCATGCAGCTACATACACTTCACCACTGCATGCAGCTACAAACACATCACCACTGCATGCAGCTACATACACTTCGCCACTGCATGTAGCTCCTCTGCAGATGTAGCTCCTTCCACAGTTGCTCCACGGTATCAATAATTAACACATGCAAATATCACGCTTGTCTCTTTCTCACTGTCTATTTTTGCCCATAACTTGCTGATGGGTGATAAAGTAAAGCAGAAATCAATGTCATGCTTTAGTTTTACAGCGTTGAGTCACCACAAGCTGCAAAAATGCTGTCAATGTGTCTTGACAGTTTTTTTGAAATTTGAACTTTTTAATCTGTCCATATTGGGGTGGGCGTTCAGTGTCTCAGAGTATCTAATTTGTTGTTGCTAGTTTGTGACTGGCCAGTATACGTAAAATGACACTCCCAACGGAGGTCATCCATCCTATTGACACAGTGTGGGCATTTACGTTTTCCAGGCCCAGTCTTCAATTTTGTAGAATGTTCCCTCATGTTACTGTGCTGATGTGGCATGGAATAACCTCAGCATATTAAAAAAATATGTGATAATTAACTTACATGTTTGTAAGTACTGTATTGCTGTGTTAAACGAACCAAGATTTTTTTTCAGCCCCAGAATCACTCGTAAAGCTACCTAAGTACCAGGCTTCAACTTATTATATTGCAAGTGTAGTTGCTGCCTAACTGGTGAACTTACATGGATTCTGCCCCCAAAACTGACCCTGGTCCAGCAGTGTAGACGATGGTATACACAGGTATTTGGAGTACTTCCACTTCTTTCTCTGTCAATTTACAGCAGGCTATAATCACCTATCGGGCCAAAAGCCATTGAAATACATAGAAGAGTGTACCCACTCTCTCTGAAGTGATCTACCCATCTACCAAATAGACTAGTACAGCCACTTCTCCAGGAATCACGACTCTACTGCCCTGGTCTCCCCATGTTAGACATTCACTCCTTGCCACCTCAATTTTCCAACCCACCTGCTGCCACTGGTGTGCATATATAGAGCATGTGTGGTCTCAGTCTCTTGACTCTCGATGTTTAGCTTTCATTACAAACACAGTAATGTGCAGACTAATTTGTGAGTGTCTGTGTGTAGGTGTGTGTGCGTGTGTGTGTGGGTTTGTATGTGTACTTGTGTGAGAACTCAGAGAATCTTTAAGCTCTACTTTGCCGGAGCTTCATCTGCTTTGTATTCCTTCGTGTTCTGAACGATGCCGAGAAAAAAAACCAAAAAAAAGTGCTGCTTCTGCAGATCAGCTTACGACAGCAACGCGAGCGTGAAGAGGGAGCAGGCGACCGAATCGCCGCATTCAAGCCACTGTGACATCCCCGGGACATGGCGAATGAAAAACAGCAGCCCTCTGGAATATATCAGCGTCGGCTTTGTCAGAATCCAGAGCGTAGGACTGTTGTGAATAAGATAAGCTCACGGTACTATCAGCGATATGAATTGGTGCCCGTCAAAATCAAATGCAAAGTCTGTTTTGCTCTTGCGCAGCGTCATATGGGACTTTTTATTTTCACAGGTTTTGGGTAATAAGAGTTGAAGCCCTCTTAAAAATGCAGACATGCTTTAGAAAGTGACTAGACGTCTGCATCGGCCTAGAAATGATGCCCGAGCCCCGCTAAGCCTGATGTTTCTCCACCGTGGCCTGAACCAGCTTGATGAAATCTCGCCAAAATATAAGATCCCAATGGCTAGAATAATAAGCCAACCGTAGTACATTACACGTGAAAAAATCATGGAGTGTTTCCTGCAGTAAAACTCCAAATGAAATCGCAGAACGAGGCGATGAGATTATACTCAACTAGCAAATTAAAATGGTCATATTTAAGCTTTTTTTTATCATGTTAACATGATGAGTGTTTACACTTAAACGTCGACTCGAGTGATGTAGCCTCCTATTGCTTGTTTGTTTTATATTTGCTTGTAAAAATGGAGGAATCATGTGTATTTCATGAGCAAACAAAAACAGGGTTAAAACCCCCTGGTGGAGATTGTGAATTTACTGATTTACGGGAGATTTACAAACCCACGAGGGTATAAAGGAGCTCTGGGTTTGGGGGACTTTGGGAGCTGTTGGGAGATTTGGGATGGGTGATTTGAGGTTTCGCAGGGGAAGAGGTAATGCTGTCAGTGACTAACTGGATAAGACATGGTTAACATTACCATTACAGTATTTACATTTGTAGACTGTAAACCCAAATAATGTGGTGCACTCATTTTTTTTTTTTTGTGGGAATTCATTACCTGAAAAAACTATGTAAGCCAACTTAATTGCCTTGTGTGGATAGTACTTCAAAAGATAAAATCATGGCATATATTTGGAAAGTCATTTTACCATGTTTTTAAGTGCTGTGAGCACAAGAGCATTTAGTTGGCTCACAAAATTTTTTTTGAGGTAAATGGTTTTCACAAAACATTTAAGCGCACCACAGTATCTGGGTTTACAGTGTACATACGTTAAAATGTATTCTTGTTTTTCTTCAATTTGACTGGTACAACAACACGCTCTGAAAATACCCTCTTCTATTTCACGCCTGTAAAGCTTGTTGCATTGATCTGACCTTATAATGAGAGAGAGTGAGAATTGGAGAATAAAAAGAAAGCCAGAGTAGCAGTTCAGGATGGTGTGACAGAAAAATAGAGACGGAGGGTATGAGAGAGCAAGCGACAGAGGGGATAAGAGAAAGTGAACAAGGGGAGGAGGGAGAGAGGAAGGAGGAGGGACATGGAGGAAAGGAAGGAGAGAGGGGAGAGGCAGAAGTAGAGAGGACAGGGGAAGAGATGAGGAGAGAAGGGGACTGAGAAGGGGAGCTAAGGAAGCGGGCAGAAAGGAAGAGAAGGAGACAGGGAGGAAAGGAGGTGAGGTAAGGAGAGATGGGGAAAGAGAAGGAAGGGAGGATGGAGATAGGCTTTGTGGTATGGGTCCTTGTTTGCTGAGGGGAACAGAAGGCCCGTTTAAGGGGGCTCCAGGGTTCCTGAGTGGCCTGAGAACCAGGGACAGGCCTCACCCCTTGCACCGCCACGATGTCCCGCACACCGCCACCCGAAAGGTGAAGATTAAACGGGGCGTCCCGCCACAGCAGAGTCACAGTCGGGGCACCCGGGCGTCTGTCCGGACACTCTTCCGCGTGAGATCAACGCAGCAGGTTTTTCCGAGTATCAAAGTCGCCGCGATTAAAACCGCGCAGGGGGGCAGTAAAAACGAGGTGGCCTCCAGCCAAATGCGCGGAGACGGTGCGGGCTGCCAAGCGTGACACCAGCGGCGTCCCGCTTTGTGACTTTATTTCTGGCCGAAGCCAATTGAGGTGTTGCCAGGAGCTAAGCGAGCGGCGCTAACAGGTGCCAGCACACTCAGCGGAAAGCCTTGGATGTGGAGGAACCCTACCGATCGCACCTTATGCTGCGACTAAAGCGCCTCGGTGTGCTGTCGCCTCGCATTACCACCAGCAGCTAAATTGCTCTGTAATTTCTGTGGGCTCAAAAGCACGTGATGGACTTTCCTCAAGACTCCTTGTGAATTGTTTTGAACAGCCTGTAATGGCCATTTTAAATATCATTGCTTTTCTGGTCTCTCTTGGTTTTAATATACAGTATGTTCTTGTATGCCAGCAGACTACCAAGTTGTATCAGTGTTAAACTAAGCATCGCTCTACTGTGTTTTATTGACTAAGGGTTTGACTGAGTCAAGGTGTGTTTTTGATTCCCATTGGAGGAAAGTGGTATGAAATGACTGATATATCAACACATCTTTGCCACAGCCTATTAACCAACAACATTTCTGATGTTTGCCATCTGCTGATTAAGTTTTAAAGTTGTTCACTAAAGCGTGGAGGATAATTTTTGGTTTGTGTCTCTTATGGGCCATAATCATAGTAATTAGCTCACATCCATGGAAAATTACTTTTGAGGTCCATAAGTATTTGGGCAGTGACACAATTTTTAGTGCTATAATTCTTTCTCAAGTCACTCCTTATGGATAAATATTTTCAAATTTAAGCATACACTGTGAACGCATGGTACACACATGGTGTTCACATTCATACTGAATAAACTGGGCAAGAGTTACAGCCCTATAGAACTGTGTCCCAGTTCAAATATTTATGGGCACGTGTATACTCCACTATGACCAGCTATTTGGGGTTGGTTGCAGTGGGGAGTTAACCAAAATAAAGACCAGCTGATTGTTTCATTTTAAAGGTACAATGTGCATTTTTATTAATGTATTAAACACTTAATTGCCGATGTGCGAACAGACTGTAATGTAACTTAAAAAAATGAAACCTTTCTTGATTTTCTCGGTTACCTATAATAGCCTGTGGACTGATTAATACGTGGAGGTGTTGGATCTAATTTTTCGCAAAAATTCAAAGGAAGTGACATTATGTTTGCTCCTGGAAAGTCACAAAACAGGGACTCTTCTCATTTCTTTGGCTAACATTTTTAAGAACTTGAGTCGGCTAACATGAAGAAACAACCAGTGACACCTACTTCAGCCCAGAGTCCAGTAAAAAGTCCACCGCAGCTAAAAACTGTGGTTTGCTAGTATATTAGCAAAGGAAGACCTACGAGACTGCGACCAAAGTTTTCGCATAGCAACCTTTTCTTTTTTGTAAAATGCAAGTTCATATTTGACGTAGTTGCAAGTGTGCGAGGGAACACCTGAGAGGTGGCACATCATCAGTCTGGCAGGCAAAACTTTTTATTTGGTCGATTTTTTTGTGTGAATGCTGCATATTAAATTTTTTGTTTTCCACACTTCCTGTTCAATGAAATTGGGCACTGCGCCTAGGTGTTATTTATAATGGCAGGGGAAACTCAGCAAGAGTGATTGGAACAGCCAAATCAGTAATGAAATGTGGCAAAACACCTTATTTATAATATTCCATCTAGTTCACCAACTTTCAGTGTTATCATCCAGAAAATTTACCTTTGCCAACATTGCAGAGCCTTGGCATTGCTGAACCTCCAGGAGAAAGCTAGACAAACAGCAGTTGCTAAAGCTAGCTGTTAGTTAGCAAATTCTGACATAAATAAATAAATATTAATTTTAGTCAAATTTGTATAACAGTAGAACTCCACTTACTTCATCTATCATCATCTTGCGGCCAGTCAATCACATTCAATCTCCGTACTTTTCTGGCCAGTGCTGAGAATACTCACTCGTGCTGATGAAGTGGGAGGTGCACGAGCGAGCCACAGGGTGCTGGCTGCAGTTCACTTAATGGCCACCGGTGTCAGTAAGGAAAAGAAATTTCTGAGAGTTGCACATAGTACCTTTAATGATTCAACTTGTGTCTTTCTCCCAGTCTCTCATTTATATTTTTTTTTTTTTTGAGTTACACAGGAACTCATGCAGCAATTATGTCTCTAACCACTGTCACTTCTGCATTTTAGGTAACACGATAGTCCTGCCCCCCACTTCTGACAAGAACATCCAATGACGGACATCCTTTTATATATTTAAAGCAACCGCAAGAAGAAGAACGGCTCATCAGTGGATTTTGGCTGTATGAGAAGGTGGACATAAAGGATTGGCCTGCATTTCTGCATAGGAACAGATGGGATGCATAGCCAAGCAAACCTGAGAACAGCATTGGGAATTGCCCTGATCAGGAGTGAGGATTTGACCCGGAGGGCTTTGTGTGCTTGTAAACATGTGAACATGGGGACCGCCCGTCAATTTCAACTCCTAGTCTCTATGATACATGCTACTGTACTACTCCTTGTGCATTCTTACTGTGGATTGGAATTCCGTTCTTTAAAGACTGTTTTTCAAACATTGATAAAACGTGGGACTACACCAGATAAGGCCACCGAAGAAGAAGTATTGTACCATAAAGCTGACTTTAGATCTCTGACAAGTGACAAGCATTCTTTTTTATCCCATGACCAGTACAGTGGCTCCTCACGTAGTTGTGTTCTGGATATATTTTGCCCGTAACCGCTTATAGTTCATTGAAACTTTTTGACATTTTTAGCCGGCAATTTTTCTCCCTTTTTTGAAGAAAAGACATATTTTAGAGCAAATACAAAAAAAAAAAGAAAAAATGCAAAGCGCCCCTCCCTCCCACCGAAAAAAAAAAAAAAAACAAACCAAAAAAAACTGCTTTTGCCTTTATAGCATCTGATGGCCGGCCTAGTTGATTCCCCCCCTCCCATAAAAAAGGACATCAGTAAAACTTTTGGGCAAACAGGCCAGGATAATACTAAGTAGATATTACAATATATGTTTAAACATATGTACAAGTGTATAAAGAGGTTCAAAGAGTTTATCAGAATAAAATGTTACGCTCCAGCAGTTTTCATATTTGTGTTTTTAAAAGCCTGGTAACTGCTATTGAGTAAGTGTGTCAGTATTATCTCAAATAAAATTATTTCAAAAGAAACCTTTTATTTTTTTTTCTTCTTCTGGGTAAAACATTTTCATCCTCTTGTTTCACATCATGAACAGGTCTTATTTTTCTCTTTTCAAGCCCTGTTCAAAGATCCATATGCAGTCTTTAATGCAATATCACAGCTTTACTAGTATTCATGAATGAATCTTTTATGTGATTGTGCTATTAAACAGCACATTCAGATGGATGTCATATCACTGTACCCATGTAAAAGCTTGCCAGCAGCTGAATTTTTTTTTTTTTTACTTTCATTTGATTTCAGTATCATACTAAAAAGAGTTCTAAAAGGGGTGTTTGGCTTGTTCTCACTGGGGAACTTTCTTTTTCCTTCTGGAACTTTCTATAATGGGTGTGAAAAGTGAAGCTGTCTGATTGAACCTCTTTGCCCAACAAAGATCCCTGGAGCTAGATCAAATTCATCTACAGAGACAATGAGGAACCTCCACGGGACTCTATCTTCTGACAGCACAGAATCAGATCAGGTAAAACTTGGGGGTGCACATGGGTCCATGGGTCTGTGCCAATCTGGTGTTCACTAGCGCCCCCCCCGGTGCTTAATTGCACTCCTACAAGTCTTATCTGTTGATGTACATGAAGTGTCTCCTCACTCATGTCTGTGCAGGACACAAACTGCGGTGTGATGAGATGTTGAGGCTTGCATCACATGCTTTGGATGAAGTCTGGCTGCTTTCCTGGGCTTCCTTAAGCTGATAGTGGAGATTTTTAACTGGTGAATGTCTTTGATAAGTTGCTGTTGAGGAAGTGAGATCTCATACGCGAGATCTTGGATTGACAGCCTTCATTCATGTGTTGATCTAACGTTTGGTTTGGGTCTGCCGTGGTCTTTTGAGGTCATCATTATTCTGAATTACCTGCCTTATTGACTAGTATGAAACTCCTTTTTGGCTTGGATAGGATCTCACGGTTTCATTGGCCTGTTTAGAGTATCTTTGCTTCATAGTTAGGTCTAGAATCACTGTACCTTACCGGCTGGAGTTGAATCTAAATGCCTCTTTGGAAGGTGTAGAATCTCACTGCTTCACAGGCAGATGTAAAACCTGAAATGTACCACCGACCGACTCTGGACCGCAGCTGCGCTTGGCACTGCATAGCTGGCGGCTTTGCCACCCTTTGCAGGGACCTCCACGTCGCGTTGCACTGTAGCGGCCCCCTCTGTTCCGGAAGACATCCGCAGCCTGCTGGCACAGGCTACACCTGCAGCCTCTACATCCTCTGACTCAGCAATGGTACACTGAAGAGCGTGAACCCACTTTTGAGATGAGAACTTATATGAAGCGTTTCAGGAAAGAGCTGGTACCGTCTGTCCTCATTATGGTGCACAAACACGTACAAACTGGCCATTTCAAATAGGGAGTTACTTCAACTCAATAAAAATAATAATGATAATTTTAAGCATACTTCTTTATTATTTGCATTTAAGCAGAACATTACTAAAGTTGAACTTCAATGCTTAGCTTTTCTATTTACATATATTGAACATTTGCTGTACATCATTGGGAAATTAATTTGATAGTGCATTATGATTTAAGTAATTTATGATTAACCTTATACTGGCAGAATAATTGAGGCAGATAGAAAGTCACGCAGAGTTGGGATTAATAAAATTAGATTTCAAATGTCTGGATACCCAGGCAATCATATTTACCCAGTGATTAGATCAGCTTAACATTATAGCCATGTATTTATTCACCAATATGTTAATATGAAAAATCAGCTTTGTCAATAAGATTATTAGCCAGTCTATATCCTGCTGAGCATTTATCATTGTGAGGTTTTACAATAACAGGACTAATATAATTCAGGACTGTTGCATATGGTTTTCAATTTTCTTGAGCAATATTTTCCAAAAAGATTTATGGCACAATTATACTCTATGGGCCTGATTTACTAAGACCTTTAGCACATGCAAAATCTTTTTTGCCTGCGCAAAACCAGAAACCTTGCCACTGATTGGTGCAAGGCAAGTACCCTGGCCAATCATGGGCAATGCTATTGGTTTTGCACGGGTGAAAAGATTTGCATGCGCTAAACGTCTTAGTGAATCAGGCCCTATTAATTTTCATATACTGCAGTGCAAAATATGTATCATTAAAGTGATGACATTGTATTTTATAATCATTGAGGCCTCATTCTGGTTTTTGACTTTGATAATACTGCTATTGTCTGATATTTCTCGGCACTGTATAAAAAAAAAAAGTCAAACATCATATCACATTATAAATCCTATGAGCCGTAATTGACTTTCTGTTAAACTCTTCCATCTTGACTAAATTGCATTAATGTAGCTCTCAGTTGTAATAGTTTTACTGAAGCTTTGTAGTGCCCCGTGAATTATCGACAGCTTTCCAAATCTGGCCATCTGGCGAGAATTAGGCAAGATCATTTTCAGCTTTCAATACATGTTTTTGTTCAATTTTCACAAAACAAATCCTTGGCTGTCAAACCTGTTTTTTCTCTTTCTTTAATATTGAATTCAATTTACATTATAAAAAAGTGGTGTTATGTATCGATGGCACGTGAACCCTCCACAGCAAAGTCAGTACACTGGGTGTGTTTTTACTGTGTTGGCATGGCTAAAATCTTGGGTGGACTAATTTGCTTTGTATTAGACCCGGTTTCAGACACTCTATTTTAAAATTCCTGGCAACTCTTTCAGCCAGGGGTATGATGCCAGCATTTGAATATCAAGTGCAAACACTATTATTTTTGGCTGCTCTTGTTTATTTAGTCTAAGCTGTTGTCTTCCAGGGAAAATAAACTTAGAACCTAACCTCTTGTCCTGGAAATACTTTACGAAGTAAATCTAAGGTGATGTACTCAATGGCACCAAAAAGACTCTTATTTTACAGTGCAATTATTTTTAAACAATACCACAGCTTAGTGATTTTGTGTTGCCAGTAGCTTCTAGTTTATGTTGTAGCATTCCTCTTTACGGAAGAATTGGCAAAATGGAAACTGTAGTATATGGTTTACTATCACGTTAACATGCCTGTATTGGCTATCCAATGGTATGACACCAATTCTGAAGAAGTTGGTACAATGAGGAAAATACAAATAAAATCAAAAAGGACCGATGAGAGAAGACCATTTACCCTCTACTTTATTTAAAACAGTATAACAACACATTATTTGACTTCCTAACTTGAATTTAATTGCTTATTGAAAATATACAATGTGATAATTGCAAAGTCTAAAAAGGTTGGTATAGTCAAGTGTTTACCACAGCATAACCTTCGCATGTCTATCAATCACAGTCAAGCATTTGTGCTCTGAAGACACAAGTCTGTCATGTCTAGCATGTGGAATTTTCCATTGTGCAGGCTTTCAGCAGTGCAATTGTATGGGACTGTCTATGCTGTATATATTTAGCTTTATAATGTGCCTTGCATTCCAAATTGGATACAGCTCAGGACTGCAGGCAGGACAATCTAGAACCCACATTCTCTGCTTATAGTGCAAAGCCATTTGTCCAGAGCGTAGTTCTGCACTGACTTGCTAAAACCTGCAGGGTCAAGCCTGCAATGGATGACATACACATGACAGCATTTGTCATTTGTATCTTTCTAATGGTGCCCTTACAAATGCATAAGTCAGTTGTGCTATACCATGACAGGTGCTGGCTTTTGGTGCTTGACACTGATAACAGCTCAGTTTTTCCCTCTTGGTTCGTAGAACATCGAGGCTTTTTTTTTTCCAAAAAAAAAAATCAAATGTTGACTCGTCATACCACGGAAGACGCTTCCACAGTAATACTGTCCATCTCAGATGATATCGAGTCATGAGCGTCCTGCAGCACTTGGGCTACGTAGATGCATGGCTTCGGCTTTGCATGGTAAGGCTTTAACTGGAATTTTCAGATGCAGCTGGGAATAGTGTTGACTGACGAAGGGTTATGTTATGACATGTCCTACGGTAATATTGTTTAAGGTGGTAACATTTGAGGGATTAGAGATCACGCACAGTGATTTCTGACCTTGCCCTTTATGCACTCAGACTTCACCAAATTTCTTCTGTCTTTGATAATATCACACACTGTTGACGGTTAAATGCTCAAAATTTGACCAATTTGTCTTTTTGCAACTTCATTCTCAGTGATGGATGTTTAACTTATGCAGTAGTTGTAAAATTAGTAAGCCTCGACCAATCTTCCCCTTGATTGAATAGGCCTTTTTTTTCAGGTTCCTTTTATACATGATAAACTCACCTGTTTAATATCACCTGTTTCATATTATCTTCTTATTGCAGCTTGTCATTAATAGTCATAAACGGCCCCTTCACTAACTTTTTTGGAATCTGCAACAGTCATCAGATTTGAAATGAGCATATATTTTCAATACCTATTCAATTTTTAGGTTAAATCTATTATGAATTCAGGATACAGAGGCCAAGAGCAGATCACAGAAAAAACTTCAAAGGGTGTCCTTATTTAATTCTATAATGAGGCTTTTTTTATACACATGGATTGGAAACCCACTTAACATTGAAAATTAAAGATGAGAGTTCACAACAAGTATGGAAGCTGACAGTCTCATGGGGGTAGACAAAAACCAGCAACTTAAATACACTAATGCAACAATTAGCAGCGTGGGAACTGGTGTGCAATGCATGGAAAGGAAACACAAGACAAGGGGTAAAGAACAAGAAAATAATTGAATAATGAGACACAATGTACAAAACAAAACCAAAACTGACACAGATGGTTAGACTGCAGGGAAAACAAATAAGATGGGGAATGGGACGTGCCATAAATCATCAAGTAATGTGCTACTGTAGTGTTTTTAATACAGCCCAGAATAAATGGAATTTTCAAATTACTCCTTTTTAATTTTATTCGCATTTTCCATAATGTGCTAACTTTTTCAGAATTGGGGTTTAACATTTATATACCCACTATGACCAACCCTGAGATTTGGAGGACCGCAGGGTCTGAGTATGCATAATTGTGTAACCCACTGCTTTACTTGAATTATTGAAGTGGTGATACAATGACCTCATGACCTCTCTAAGGTCAAGGATCACCCGGGATCACCACCTTTTCTTTATCAATAACTGTTGGATGTCATGAGAAGAATAAGCCCCACTGGAATAGAAAAATATAATACAGTGTATAGGGGAGCAAGCCATGGAACAGTCTGATAATAGTGTTGCTGGATTTGTAATTAAAATTGTCGATATTTTCCACATCTTGCAGTTAAAGTAACTCAATAAACATTTGTGTGTTACTGAAGCCCAGAGCCTCCTTTTTTTTTTTTTGCCCTGAACACAATGCTTTCTGCGTTTACATACAGGGTGTCTGTTAATGTTCATTCGAATTCAATGGAAAATCTTTTATCTTTCGTGGTTGCATAATAGCAATAGCAACAAAACTAGAATTAGGCAAAAATGCTTCATTGTTGATACCAAGAAAATACAAGCAAATTCCATGTGCCAAATATGTACTTGTTTATAAATTAATTACACACATATTATGTCGGGGGAATGAAAATGTGTTTCAATGGAGCTGTTAAAAAAATGTAATATGTGATTGCATAATTTCTGGAGGAATGTTATACAATATCTATAGTAGTCTGCAATGATGATTATACACTTAACACAATGAAGATAAATCAGACCAAGTTCTATTCAAGTATTTATTTCAGGTAAAATTGCATCATATAGATGAAAATTGGATCATATAGATGAAAATAAGTAAAAAGATAAAATTATACAATTGTAAAAACAAAAAGAATTACGTATTTTTGAGAGAAAAAGTCAATATCTAGTGTGGCCATCCCTTGCTTTGATCACAGCATTTAATCTTTCAGCCATTGTCTTCACATTTTTATCTTGGAATCAAGCAAATCCCAGATTTGCTCAATCGGATTAAGGTCTGGATTTTGAGCAGGCCAAGTCTTAACTTTTATGTCACCAGATGATTCTCTCTGACTGAGAAAATTCTTGCACAACTTAAAAGTGCGTTTTGGGTCGTTATCTTGCGGAAAATAAAACCCTCGACTAATAAGTCTCTTTCCAGATGTTAGAGCATGCATCACAAGGATGCTGTGATACTTCCTTTGATCTATGGTTCCGTCGATTTTTATGAGATCACCAGCTGCTTTCGAGCAGACTGAACCCCTAACCATAATATTACCACCTCCACGTTTTACTCAAGGGGTTAAACAGTCATTTTTGAAAAGGCAAACAGAAGTTCCGCAATTGGATGAGAAAATTTTGAATTTCGATGAATCGGTCCAAAGGACTTGTTCCCAGTCTATTGGTGTCCAATCCTTGCATATCTTGGCAAACTCAAGTCTTTTTTTGATGTTGCCAGCTCTAAGAAGTGGTTCCATTTTCACACAGGCGTCTGGAAATAGTAAATCTTGGTACTTTCATCTCTTCACTTTTGTCGCTATTAATATCATCACAGAGTTATCATGCTGTCAACCGCCAATTTTTTTTTTTTACTGGTCAAACACAGATAACAAACATCAGAGGCACTTAACTTCTGTTTTGTATTGCCACTAATTTTCAGCAAAGCAGTCTCTTTGAAACACTTGATGGTGTTTCTTACAGTGCCATGGCAGCATTTAACATCGTTGGCATCATTTAAGGCCACAATGCAGTTACGAACAATGTCAGAGAGCTCCTTCTGTTGTGCCGTCATATTTAATACTGTTGCATTGCTCAAAGTTCATGTCACTTTATATACTGGAACAATTGACCATTAGAGGTAATTTTGCAGAATAATTTTGCCTAAAACCAGTTTAAACATTTTTTTTTTTTGCATCAATAATTATGGAATGAGCCTTCAAAAATGCATTCAGGCTATGCAAGAGTATAAAAAAATGAAATTTACCACACCCTTCAATTGTTATTAAAAAATGGATGTTTTCAGTGTTTTTGTTTATAACCCATATTTTTTACCTCAATATACAGTTCTTTTGGAAATTTTTTTTTTTGTTCTCATTACCTAGAATAGTACAGTGCCTGACAAAAGTCTTGTCGCATAAGGACATAGTAACTAAAAATAGCATATAACTTTATTTCTAACTAATCAATTGTTACAATAAATGGTCCATTTTAATGTCAAGGGCTTTCATATTAATAATTTGGTGCAAAATGAAACCATCAAAAAGTGTTCTGATGTTCACAGCTTGGCTAAGCTCATAACATTTGTTTTTGCTGGGACAAAAGTCTTGTCGTCTCTTCAGATGATGCAACAAATCGCAGATTAGAGTTTAACCTATGACAAATTCTGTAATTAACACATTCCCAGATGTGTATAGAAATAACCCCAGCACACCAGACTTTCATATGAGGTGGGACTAGACCTCTGACAACATACCAAAGATTCAACCACAGACCAAAGTGCTGATCATCAAGAGCCTGAAGACTGAGTCTGCTGCTGAGGTGGCAGACATCTTTAATGTATCCAAATGTCAAGTGGAGGGGATGAGAAAAAGATTTGAGGAAACTGGTGACGTTCATGGCAAGCGCAGGTCAGACAGACCCCGGTATGACAACTGTTTGAAAGGACCGTTTGTTGCTTCAACTGTACAAGGCTAGCCCTTCTTCAACTACAGCGAAGCTACATGAGGAAATGTCACCAAAAATCCCAGTATCTACAAGAAGAGTTTGTCAAATTCTCTCTCAAAGTGGTTTTCATAGCCAAATTAGTACACAGAAGTCTGCATTAAACAGGAAACAAAAAACCTGCATTGCATTTGCCAAGGCCCACAGCTCACAGAAAGGATTGTTACTGGAAAAGTGGCTGAAAGTTTATTTTTCTGGTGAATCATCCATTGAACTGCATCCCAGTCACCGTACAAGACCTGTTGGAACCCTCATGGACCCAAGATTCTCCCAGAAAACAATCATGTTTGGTGGAGGAAAAATCATGGTTTGTTGTTATATCCAGCATGGGGGTGTGAGAAAGATCTGCAGCGTGGATGGCAACATCAACAGCCTGAAATATCAAGAAGTTCTTGCTGCCCTACTTATACTGCTGCTCCTTCTCATACTTCTGCCTCCATGTCACAGTTCCTGAAAGCGAAGAAGGTGAAGGTACTCCAGGATTGGCCAACCCAGTCACCTGACATGAACAATTATTGAGCATTTCAGGGGTAAGATGAAGGAGGAGGCTTGGAAGATGAAACCATAGAATCTTGATGAACTCTGGGAGTCCTGCAAGACTGCTTTCTATGCCATTCCAGATGATTTCATCATCAAGTTATCTCAGTCATTGCCAAGACGTATGGATGCAGTCCTCCAAGCTCATCGGAGTCAAATGCAATATTAATTCTTTTTTCCAAGGCACCATGACTTTATGTTCTGATATTATAGTGGCATATTTGTGTATTCAAAATAAAGTGTATGTATAATTTCCACATTTTTTTTCAATGCGACAAGACTTTTGTCCAAGCAAAATCTGACCGTTCTGTACAAATTAAATTATAAAACTCAATGAATGACACAAAACTCTATTTTGGTATATTTCGCATAATCTAGAGGGCTTTGCCTTTCATATAAGCCATTTTTGATTCCAGTTGATCACCTACAAGTCAGGTTATTATTTGTTGTTCCTACAACTTGGATAAGTGACAAGACTTTTGTCCGGCACTGTATTTGTCAATATATTTTCACCAAAAAATTATAGAGAAGCAAAATATCAGGACCCCCTCTAGATGAAAGTGGGGGTGTATAATCATCACTGTACACTGCTGTATGTGATTTGAATCAAATGATTTCTGAGATCGTTATACTAGCAGGTTTAGAACTGTGGGTCAATATCAGCAGGTCAGCTGCAATGAGGACCTCCCTATGACTCAGTTCCCTTTGACTACAGCTCACTTGACTAATTGTCCAATTACTTGACTAATTGGACAGTTAGTCCAGTATGTTTTTTTTCACATTTGAATTGCGTCAACACAGGAAAGAATTTTCAGACAACCATCTTGACACGTCCACAGCATGGGCTATGGGTCCAGATTTCATTTTATTATGAGCTTACACAGTAATTACAGAAGCACATTAGCACAGAGAAGACAATGCAAAAACTATCTATGATAAAAAGCTTTGAAAATAAAGACTAGTAAAGCAGATTGAGCTTCTGCTTCTAACTCCCAGGGTTTCAACAAAAATCTAAACTTGCCTCCATTATTATATATATATTAAACCCCACTTGCTTAAGTGCATTTTCTATTTGGCTAATCCCCCAATAGGAGCCGTGGGATGGCCTTGGCTTTTTAAGAAATCTAGAAAGCACAGTTAGTGCATGTCATTAAAAGATTACAGAATATAAACCTGGCGCAGGATTCATGCGCAGGGTTCGAGGGTGGGGGGGCCATGTTGGCCCCCGTCAGGAGGGGATTAGGCAGCCGTGCATCATTGTTTGGGCTCTGACGGTAATCTGTGGGGGCCGAGAGCGCGTGCCATCTCATACACTCCATAGGGCCTCTATGAATAGATATTCCCTGGCCATTATCATTTTTAATATCCTTATCAAAATGCAGGTTCAGTCTCGCTTTGCAGATCCTGCTGTTTTGGGAGGAGGAAGTGGCTGAGTTCGCATCACGTAAGTGGATCGCTCTGTGTATATGTGTGTGTGTGTGTGTGTGTGTGCGTGTGTGTGTGCACACGTGCGTGTGTGAGTGAGTGTATATGCGCATATGCACACCCATGTTTGTATCCACATGTGCGTATGGATGGATATTATGTGTCTGTGTCTTTATGTACAGTATGTGTGGTTTTTCTGCTTGTGGCTGTGTGACTGTACGAATAACTTCCGAAGAAGGGTGTCAGACATGCATGCACATTGTGTGTCTGGCCGTATTTGCAGTTGCATATTCGGGTGTATGTGCGGATGCTTGCGTATGTTTGTGCAAATCTGTGGAGATAACTTGTGAAGCAGGGGTAAAAAACATACACATTAGCACAAGTGTTCATCCATAAGGTACAGAGTATGCCTGTGAGTGTGCGTGTGTGTTGTGTGTTTTTATGGGGGTGTGCGGATACACATATTTGTGTCCACATTGCTAAATATTTATGAGCACTGTACTTACCATCATTGGTTGTGGTTGTCTTTTTTTCAAATTTCCGCAGCAAATATTCAGTGGTACAAATGGATTGTTGGAGAATAAATGTAAATAATTTGTGTTACTTTGGCTGGATAAGCACATCCACTATTAATGAAGAAAATGTAAATGTTGGGCCCAGAGACCACATCATAGCAGACCACTGAAAAGCATAATGAAACAATCTATTCCCGAAAATGTAAAAAAGTATTTCTCTTAATTTAATGTCAACATATTTCAACATTGCTGTGCTATGGCATAAATTGTTTATTAAAACGTGGATATGATGCTGCCATCTTGTCCAGATAGACTGACTCCTTGAAAATACTGTTAATCTCAATGAGACATAAAGAATAAATTTAAAAAAGTAAAACAAGTGAGCTGTATATTTGACAGATAAGGCAGAATGATCAGTGCTGAGAAATTCCTTGCCTCCCAGCGGCGGCTGAGACTCGCCTGAGAGACATGAGCAGCTCGGAGACATGCCGATAGAAATACCAGGTTTATTAAATTGGGGGGTTTGGGGAGGGTGGGGGGGGGGGAGAGCTGCACCATGGAAGCTGTCACATCGCCACTCATCACTGCCCAGCAGCGTGACTGGCCCTGTGTAGTCAAGCAGTTGGAGACTGTACTGTATGTTGTGTTTGCCAAATGAAGCGGGATAACAGGTTGGTCATTACGCACATATAGCTGCAGAAAAATACGTTGAGTGGCAGAGAGAGACAAAAATGCATATGGAGAAAGTGAAGTAGGTGGGTGGAGGATGTACCACAACAGAACAGAGGTAATAAACCCTGCATCTGGAGATTTTTCTCTCGTATACTGTACCTGCATTTTAAGTTTCCTTATTTTCTCAATGTCTTACATTACATTTTAACGCAGATCCGAGATCATTTACAGAGATAAACATGGAGGAAATCAGGTGGGGGCCAAATTTCATATACTGTGGGGGCCACTGTTCATGAAATTTTTGCGAATCAGAATGAAGTATATCCCTGAAGTAAGTATATATTTTCTGTTTGAATCAAAATTTGAACAGGAGAAAAATGCGAGTGTCTCTTACATTTATACGGTTTTACAATATTGAGGTTTTTTTTTTTTTTTAATTATATTGTGATCTATACTGTATGTGAATCATTGCTTCACTGGGGAAAGAGGGGACTTTTGTCCATCCTCCAATGAATAATTCTATTATGGAAACATTTAAATTCATTCGCATACATCTACAACGTAATATTATTTATCCCTGCAGTGGGTATATACTGCATATTTGCTGACTGCTAGTCCACGTGTTGTCACTTGTCTTTTACCTCTTTCATGAGGCAGTTGGTGAACTAAAAGTGTCTTAACATTGTCTTAACTTGCACATTCTATGGAAGCAATTACTGCCAAACATCCATGCATGCAAAAAGGCAATACGTAATGTAGCTTTGACAGATAGCTTAGAATTATTTTTATCACATGACAGTTATTGGCCCATTGTACTTGGCTTTTCAGTTGAGATGTTCATTAGTCTTGCTGTACTAGTTTTTCAAATGATGCATCAATTTAAACATGAGACCCAGATATAATGACTGCTCATGATTATTAAAATACATTCGTTGTGAAAGGTAATTCATGCAATTACCATTTGGACTATGGTTATGTATAGCTGGTGTGCATTTATAGCATGCTGCATGCATAGCGGCTAGGAGCTGTTTTTTTTTCACTTCTTTATTTCTATACACAAAGCAACAGTCTCACTTAGAAAAGCTCAGAGTTCAAATGCCCGTGGGAAATTGAGTGGGGAGATTGGAAACAGTGGATGCCAAGATACATTATTACATCTTAAGTAAATCCTATTGTATGAAAACAGGATTCCAGCGAATATGTTTGCGAATAGGAGGCCGCTCATACATGAATATTCAGCTGTTGATTTTGACATTGATACATATCAATCCAGTGCACTGCAGTAGTAAGTAACTCCTCAATAAAGATATAGCTATGAGGATTTTTGAAAGGCTACTGCTGAGGGCTGTCACAGTGTTATTTTAATTGGCATCCAACTGTTTGCAGTGACTGGGTGCAATTTGAGTGAGCATGAGACACATGGCTAAGGAGCAAATAGCTTTGGGAAAAAAAAAAACTAGGTTTGAAATTTTTTGAACAGCTTCTTGCCATACGTTAATTATGGATTACAGTTGCAGCAATTTTTGGTGAATACGCCTCAATAGTTGTTTTATTTAGCACTAAGAATGAGACAAACATTCTAGACTGTTGTAATGGCATCATATATAACCTTCACAGAAAGACATTCCTTGAGGTCACATAAAGGACAAAGTTATTCAATAAGACAGTCAGGAATAAAGTAAATCTGTTTATGGGTTGGTCCTGTGACTTGTCCACTGGATGCTGGGCTAAGCTCCAACTCTAAGTCCCACCCCAACTTCATTTCAAAATGCAGTTCATTATTTTATTATTCGATAAGTGATCAATTGTAATAGGACCATAAACCATTCGTAGGTCCTGGGTCACCTTTCGGTAATCAATAGAACTTGGGGACAAAGTGAATTACATCATCACTCAAGGTGAGTTTACGGCTTTGTCTGTGTGATACATTTGGTCTCACCAACAACAGAGAAGTTAAAATATTGCAGTTTACATTTGTGGTCAGATTTAAAGCAAAAGGAATTCTGATGAAATGGATGATTAAAAATAGTCACTTTCTTACATAGGTTTATGATTCAAGGTATTGACTGTATATGAAAATGTACTGGAGGGTAAAAATGGTCATTCTCTCTCAAACCATATCAAGATGTGAGAGATGGAAAAAAAGAAAAATGGTGCTCTCAAATGATCATATTTCCATTGATTGGCCATATTATTCAGTATATTGAATGTTTTTCATTAAATAATTTTGTTAAAAAAATCTATGATGAATGACATGCTTTATTGAAATGTGAAAAAATGTATGTTAAATCTATAAGTTTATGCAACACAAGGTTCTATATTTCATGGTCATGTAGCCACGATGCAGGTTATCAGTCAGTGAATCCATGCCAAAAATCTTCAATTCTTTGCACAAACTGCCTTTGCCAACTCCTCTAATATTCATGGTATACTAAACACAATTGGTCTCCCAAGGAATTTATCTCACCACAAAATGAACAAAAACATTTCCAAATGACACTATGAACGTATAGTACAAGCCAGAATCACACCCAAGTGTGACATTGGATATTTTGGTTTGAAAAATACTATGTTCTCAATATGCTCGGTTTAATGCATGGCACTGGATGCATCGTCATTGTTTTGAAATTATTTTGCTTTACAACAAGCAATTATGAGCGTTCACTAAAACTAAAACTTGCCTCTCTGATAAGTGCATAGAAATAAAAATTGAACGGCAAAGCTGGGTAGGATTTCTCACAGCTTAAATGTTAATTTCAATGTTTTTTTACTTTTCATGTAAATAATTAAATTATCAACCTCTCCCAATCCAACTTTAGGTCCCTGCAATTCCTCATTTCAATAAACATTCTGAATTGCTTGATTAAAGAAAAGAAATGCAGCGTAACATTAGTGTTAATGATTCATTCACTCTTAAGTACATCTTTAAGTTTTGTGATGTTGAAATGTTTAAACGTGAATTCATTAGTCATTGGGGATTTGTGAATTCAGCCATGTTGTTAGGGCTGCTGGGGCAGTTGTTTAAGGCACTGCGCTGTGGTGTATGGAAAAGCCCAAGAATCATGGACTGAATCCGGATTGTGCCTGTACCAACCGATATGAGGTACAGTTCTTCATCCTCTAACTAATGGTTAGTTTTGAAGACCAGGTTTCCACACTTTCTCTAATCAGAATAATATTGACTCACCTCAGTATTTAAATAGAATTTTTAGCTCTCTTTACATAGTCATTTGCTATCATTTGCAAAGCCCTTTGTGAATACAGGTCTTTTTTCCTTCATGGAGTGAATAGTAACATCAGAAATATTAAACTTTTGGACTGAAATAATCCCATGAAGAAATCAGGGAACCTGGGAATAAAATTGAAGACCTCAATGGAAAAATAATCAGTCACATTTTCACGTTGTGGAGAAATGATGAATTAAAAATTCAAAACGATCTTAGAAACAAAGCACTGAAAAAACATATTAAATAAAAAATATCTAAAATATTATAATAATATATAGTATATAAAATATACAAAAATGCAAAATTTGGACTCTGATCGTGTTTACTTTGTGGTCTTCAAATGTTTTTTTTTGTTTTTTTTTTAAATAAATTTGGCATCTCCAATCCCACCCGAATCTGTAATGCCCAATTGAGGAACTATGCACAAGTCTTGCTCGTATGCGACCCCGTGTTGCCAGCTCAGGACAGAGAGACAGTTCGCGGCTCTCCTCCAAAGCATGTGCCTGTCAGCCCCTGCATCTTTACACTCATTGGTCAAAACTTTCGCAAGTTCAGAACGAGGGCGGAGGATACCCGAACATGAGCAAGCTTAGAATCTCACTGACGAGCGCCCGGGTGGCCAACAGGAGGCGCTTGAGCAACGAACAAGGCAGTTTTTAATATCCCTTCCCGGCAGTCCCTTGCCGATTTGCATACCCCCAGCGCTATAGCCAATCGTGTGCTGTCCTGAAAAAGCTGCCGACCACTACCGGTTGGTACGACCGGGGATCGAACCCGTGCCGTGGTAGTCCCTACTGCTCCGCAAATGCGGCACCTTAACCGAGTGAGCTAACCCGGCAGCCATGGTTTTCAATTATTGATGGCATGAAGCCTGCACACAGAAGTGACCCGCAGGACCAAGGAAGACAATCACTGCCTTCAGATATGACTGCCTCCAAGTGGCCTGCCAGTCATCCATTAGCTTAGGGTCAACATTCACAGGGTTCCAGCCTCTGCCCTGGCACCTGCAAAATGACAAAAAAACTTTTCCTATTCCTACCATTTCCTACCATCAACAACAGAGCTGCAAAGTAGCGAAGCAAATTCCCAAATGAGGGAGGGGAAGGGGAAGGGAGGGGAAGAATGGAAGAAAAGCATCAATTACGGATGCGTGCTCTGAAAGATTATCGTAGGGAAAGCAGCAAGGAGGAGGGTGGGGGGGTGGGCTTGATAGGTGAGAGATCTCGCCTGCAGTCTTCTTTTGTAAAAAGTCATTACATTAATGACTGATTTTGCATTTTGTCGGTACAAAAATTGTTTAGTCTACAATGCACCAGAGACCACCTGGGAGCCTAATTTGGGAAAAAAAAAAAAAAAAAAAAAACGGCATGAATGCCAAGCGCAGCTAAGTGTGGGGAAAAAAGAAACACATGATAGTAATGAGTAATTCAAAAGTGTGATAATAAATAGATTCTGAAATGCTTTTTGAGTCACTTGAGATAACAAAAGTCCATTTGCATAATTAAAGGAGACTAATCAGAGGGTAATAGACTCGGCTGCCCTGCATTGAAAGGAAAGGGAAGTGTAGTGTGCGCTTACATCCCACCTCCAGGGAGCCTTTTAAGCTGCACACGAGGCAGGTTTTTGAAATCCTCCCTCAGATATGAAAATTAACCTTTGTGAGCTCTGTCACTCCATAAATATTAAAACTCCTAACTTCCTGGTTTGTGTATGCAGCGCGTGCTTTCCCTTTAAGGTGCGTTGGGGAGACCGAAGGGGAGTATTCGGCAGTGTGAATGAGAGGAAAAAAGAATCCATTGAAGAGTTCTAGCATGATGGCCTTGGGATTAGTAAATGAAAGATGTGGAAGCCCCTGGATTCAATCAATACCCTCTCAACTTTCACTCACAATTTAGATCAACGTCTCCCAACCGGCATGATGGGTCCTTTAATGTGCCATCAGCTAAGGTCAGGTCTGCTGAGTGAAATATCCTTTTTCTAAAAACTTATGTCGACCCACCACAAAAGCCAAAGTAAATCTCATTAAAATGCATATAACTTAATTACAGTGATTATTTAATCAATCAGAGCAATTATTATTATCTTAAAAGATAAGGCTTACTATTGGCAGCATTTGCATGCTCTTGAAAATTTTGTACCATGATATTTAGTTGAAGGATAGAGGAATGAAAACAACCATTTGAATGGAGTTGATTTGAAATCTACACGGTGAGTTCTACAGCCCTCAAATCTACTCAAAGCTTTTCATGGAGGGAAAAAATATATATATATATATATATATATATATGATAGCACTTTCATTTATTTGTGATGTAAATATGTTAATTGAATCTTGGGTAACATCCCAAGTATTTGCTTGAGTAATATTAATATTAGAAATCAATTCATTTTTAAGATTCTTCAGTATGTTTTGTTATCATACCTTCCTATAACAGACATCATTTTCCATGTAAATATAACACTGAAATCCACACAAATTGTCAGAGAATTTAATCATTTTGAGTATTCGTTACCCACAAACACAAAGAAAAAATGATTGCAATTCGAGGCCCGAGAAAATCTCAGTCAGGTGGGACAAAACATGACAAAAAGACATAATCAACCTGCTTCTGATACAGACCCTTTGTATAATTCATAAAACAGAAATGAGGTGCTAGTTTACTGACACCATCTGTTGAGTTAGTTAGAGCTGGATCTCAGGAAGGTGAATTAATATGCAAAAGTGTCAAATAAGAGGCTGAAATTAATTGTCCCCTCTCTATAATTAAACCTGACACACCGTAATGAAAAACAATCAAATCTCAGCAAACATGTTGATGAATCATGGTAGAAAAAAAATCCCTGTGCACTCAAGTAAATGAAGGGAATACTTTTGCGTTCAATATCTCCTAACATTTTTAGAAACTTAGCCAAGTGTTTTGAATAAACTGGAAAAATGAGTAAACGATGCAGTCGATATTTGCTTTTTTTACGTCAGTTTTTCTTTCCAAAAACATGTTAGTCAGTTCCTTCAATTAAAGTATTGTACCTTTGTGTTTTAATGTGAGTAAATTGCCAAAAATAACAAAAATATCTGAGGCATTTTGTCTGGATCGAGGACTTGGTTTTACTTCCATAGCACATTACATGTTCTTTGGCTTCTCAGATTCAAGAAAAGGATGAGTTTGATAGAACCAAGATCTTAGTTTCTCAATCGTTCACTTCATAGCAAATTGGATTAAGGATTCTATAGTGAATAAAACTCTGAAATATGAACTTTTGCATTGCTTAAATACAATAGGCACATGAAATTCAAGGGGATAGGAATCGGTTAAAATTAAAAAAAGATATATACATATAAATTTTTTTTTTTTTCAGTGGTCTCTCGCTCCCTGCATAAATTTCCTGCCCTAATGAAAGCCGAAGTGCCGGAACCACGGGGGAGTCCGGCTGCCCATCGGCATTTTAACATTCTTCAAGTTTGAGCGAGATGGCTCCTCTCCAGGAACAGTCCCCCACCTGTGCATGGGAAATGAAGTTTTTCTCAGAGAAGAGGAGACTGAGAAAATGAGGAAGAGAGGGAGAATTCTGCATCCTGAGGAATCCGTTTCCCGTTCACCCCCCTCTGTTTGAAGCGCAACAGAAATTCCTTTGGAAAAATACCTGTGAGAGAACAAACCAATAGGCAAGGGCTGGGGGGAGGTGAGGGAAGTGCCTGGCTGGCTCCTACAGGCCAGTGGCAGCACAAGTGATGCACTATACGGAGGGATGAGGAACACATTTAAATATACCACTCAAAACCACCTGCTACTTGCCTGTCAACAACAGAGACAGGGTGTGGTGCAGAGTGTACTGTATACCTTGGCAAGGGGATGCACATCTTGGCAGTGCTGGATTCCTGGAGCCAAACCCTCCTCCGTTTCTGAACCATTCCCTCACTCACTAGTCTCCCATATTCAGCCAATTAACTCTCCTACACTCTCTTTCTACACTCACCAAGTAGTTCACCGAGTTTAAATCTAACAGATGTTCCTCAGGTGAAGACTGAACAACTATTAGAGATCATGCAGATGTTCAACAGGTTGATACTGAACGACAGGTACAGATTTAACCGGTGTTCGATCCAACAAGTGTTCAAAGTGGTAAAAACGATATGTATATTAACCCTTTTTAAGAGCATGATCACAAATATGTGATTAAAATATGCTTAATGAAAAATTCAAGTGTCAATGTTCAATGTAACAATCAGACACTCAAAGCACTTGAGTCCAGGAATAATGACTTAGATGGTAAACACAACAGTCAAAACAAGATGACACTGTAATCAGTATCCGCTGCCAACATGGAACCTAGTCCATGACTTGTAGCATACACATCAGAAATTTCATTCTTCTAGGTAAAGTAGTTTCTGAGAAAACGTGTACCCACTTCTTTCGACAAACGGATAGATGAACAGATGGATGTACAAGCTTCATTGCATTTTTCCCTGCTCCACTTCGTGCCATGGTGGGGGATAAAAATGTATTCTTCAACCAGATAGAGCTCTAGAGAAGTGAAGAATTTTGCTCAAGCATCCCTCTACTGTATTCGTTGCTCCGACATCACCTTCTCACAGCTCTAGAAGCCAGTGTAGTTTAAAAAGAAAACATCAGTTGGAATACTTACTTAGAGAGGAGCAAAAAAGTAAGGAAGGAGGGAAACATCAGTGATAGAGTGAGCAGGAGAGAGAGGAAAGCATAAAAATGAAGTATTCTGTGGAACTTATGAACAGTTTAAAAGCCGTGGTCAAGGGAAATAAATGATACACTATACACATATCTGAGCTTTGAAATAAAGTGGCAGGAGGCTGAGAGTGATATTTTTATGGCTTTTTTTTAACTGCTTTTTCTTATCTCTGCTTCATTTTTTTAGGAATTTATTATTATTTTTATTTATTTATTTTTTTTTTTTCTTACACAGATCTGTGTGTCGTTGTTTTAAATAGCTTCCTGAGGAGCTGGACTGCCGGCTGCCATGTAGTGGACAAATAATTGGTAAGTGGGTGTCATCTGATGAGTCGGGTAATGAGTTTGTTGGACAAGTTGAGACATACAGGTAAATAATATCCTGCAAATTCTCTCAGTGGACAAATAATTGGTTGAATTACATCCCTGGGACAGATCACATTTGAAAAGGAGTGTCATATTGTAATAATGAGTTCAACAGGCCAGGGAAAATGCCTGTATCGGATGGTGCTAACTAGCCATGGAGCTTTTCACTGTCATCTGGCAGTATAAGTCTTTCAGCCTTGACAGACATCACAGTTCATTTAGTAATGAAGTCAGTCATCAGCTGACGTAACTGAATTCCCAAACTGAAGGTTACTGTGGCTGCAAAAATCTGCAATAATGCAATAATTAAATGTCTTTTTTTCAGATTACTTGTTTGCCTCTTTGAGGGAATGATCAGAATTTTCAGTTTCACATTTGCGGTTTTGATGTCATCTCAGGTAATCAGATCACATGGCAATCTGTAGATGGGTTAAATAAAATGCGAACGATAAAAATACCTTCACATCATTTCATGAGAAATAACAAAAACAAATTTCGAGAAAATGACGAGCGAGATTGGTAATAGTAGGATAGATGAAGAGGTACTGAGGAAATGTATGGCCTCTGGTATATACATGTTCAAGTCACACATTTTTGCAAAAAAGGAATCAAAATAACTCTGGTGATTGTTTGAGCTGGAAAACCAATTTTTCACATCTTGAGAGAATCACATTGTGTTATAATAGCAGTGGTATGCTTTGTATTGTTTCCACTGCTGAGTTCTACGTAATTACCGAGAACACTTTAGATGGGTAATATGAACGCAAAATAAGATTTCATCCCGTCAGCATGAAAATGTATTTGGAATACATTCATAAATACAAAATTCACATTTCACATCAATTATAGAAGATGTCAACACAATTCAGACAGTATCGTCCATTCTATACATGTGATGATTCCAGACAGTGAACCAAATGCAGATTTCAGGGTACAATGCACAAGGGAGTATTTATTGGCAGGATTACGGTGATATTTAAGTTAAAGGTCACAGCCCAGAGAGTGGGAAGTTAGGGGGCAGTCCAGCTAAGTGGGTAGTGACTGGAGAGGGTAGGGGTGCGTCCGCGACCAGGCCACTGGCCACCCCGGAGTAGAAGCCAGGTGGTGAATCCCCTTCACAAAATCAGGACTGGTTGACAGTAGAACCAAGGATTTAGCAGGAACGCAGTCTCAATCCTGGAGATAAATGAAGGATGGCAGGTGTTCCAAATAAACTGGGTCAGTAGAACAGGCAGGAACAACAGATTAACAAGAAGGTGGTCCCAATCCTGGAGACTGATATCAAGGCTTGGGAGCTTGTTCCTCTAAATAAAACTGAAAGGAGTAATTGAATTTTTCTCTATCATTAATTTACCAAAAACAAACAGAAGAAGAGCTTCGCTCAATACTAGAAGACAAGAACTGACTCAAAGTTTTAGTAGGGTATGAACCATGACAATCCAGCAACCATACTGCAACCACAATGAACTTATATAGACAGGACATTCACAAAAGGGGCGGGGCCTACAAATGATAACACCAGGTAACAAGGGAGGAGCCAAGATTATGAATAAATGAAAGGAGACAAAACTACAAAAACACAGGCAGATTGCTGAAAAGGGGGAGGAACCAATTTAGGGCACACAAGGGCTGTGACACTACAAGGTTTTAAGAATGGTCAATGATTTAAAACGTCAAAATATTAATGAAGTCCTGTACATAGACATGTGAGGAACATTCTTTAGACTTCACTTTTCACTTTCGTTTTATTTATTTTTTTTTTTTACAACCGTGTGCATTCAGGAATTCCGAGGTCAAACTTGACCCACATTAACTGAAATACACTTTAGGTTCTCAAACCAAGGAAAATAATGCTTTCTGGGAATCTTGAGATAGGGCAACAGTACAGAGACATGTCTGATTATCTATTTTATTGGCTAAATGGGGACAAAGTCTTCAGAGGATACTGGTCATTTCCCAGACGTTTGCCAACACTCAAACCAAGACTGACGTGTCATGGGGGGAACTCCAAACAGCGAATTAGTAAAACTGTGCACAGACACAGAATAAGAATAGCATGTAAGGGTTATTGATGCTTGAGAGGTGAATTTGTATGACTTGTCAGTTTCTATCCTGGTGACGCTCAGTCTTTCAACCACATCTGCTTTTTCTTCCATATTTGCATACAATTGCAATTATACAAGAGTTGGGACAGTAAGTGAAATAAAAAACATAATGTTAATTATTTTAAATACTCTTCTACCTATATTTAGTTGAAAACAGAACAAAGAAAAATATAACTTTGAACTTATCAACTGCATTGACTTTTGTGAATATTGGAAATTCCGAATTAGATGCCTGCAACACACTCCAACACAATTGGTACAAGGGTTTGACATAACTGGAGAGGTTATGAAATCTTCAGAAAAACTCCGATTTGAAACGTTTTACACATAAACCAATTACTCGGTGACAGGTAATTAAATTATGATGGAGTATATAAAAGATACAGTTGTTTGCCAGCAACATGGTTTGAGGCTTGCCACTTTTCCCTAAAGCTATCGGAACAAGTGGTCAAACATTTAAAGAACAATGTATCTCAAAGAGCAATTAACGGAACTTAAGGAATTCACTAATGACAGTCCATAGTACAGTGAAGATTCCAAAATTCTGAAGCAATCTCTGTCCGTATAAGAGAAGGCCAAATACTAATAGTGGACGTGCATATATTTTGACCCCTCACACAGCACTTTATTAAGAACAGACATGCTTCTGTAATTGACATGACCATGAGGGCTTGTAAATACAGTACTTCTACAGACCTGTGCCAAGGAACACAATCTGTTGCGGGACCATCAAATTCAAGTTAAGACTCAAGTATGCAAAGAGGAGGCCATATATCAACACCATCCAGGAGCACTGCCGACGTCTCTGGGCTCAAGCTTAGCTGAAATGGATTGCGGCAAAATGCAAAGCAGTGCTGTGGTCTGATTAATCTGTCTTTCACACTGTTTTTGGAAATAATAGACATTGTGCTCTCAGTGACAACGAGCAGAAGACAATCCCAACTGTTATCTGCGTCATGTTCAAAGGCCAGCTGTTGTCAAGGTCTGGGGATGTGTTGTACTTTGGGCATGGGAAACTCACACATCTGTAAAGGCACAATTGATGCAGAAGGGTACAAGCACATTTTGGAACAAAATATGCTGCCTTCTAGACGTCTTTTTCAAGGACGCCTCTGCTAGTACTGCTTGTTCCAGCCGGATAGCTCCAAGCCACAGTGTGCATGTCTTACAACAGGGTGGCTTCATTTGCCCGCCTGCAGCCCAAACTTATTCTCCATTGAAAACATTACAAAGAACAAAATGCAACAATGGAGACTCTGAGCTGCCTATGAATTGAAGTCCTCTATCAAGCAAGACTGGGAAGAAATTCCTCTTTGGCATCTCCGAACACTTTTGTCCTCAGTTAATACAATTACAACTGAGTCTCATAAAAGGAGAGATGATGTTGCGCAGTCGTGAACATGCACTTGTTCCGACTTCATTTAAACATGTTGCATACAACCATTTTGAATGAGAAATTAAATACTGGTTAAAGGGGATTAGCAAATTACTGATTGATGTTTTTATTTACACTTTACACAATTGCCTCAGTTTTTATGAAACTGAGGTTGTATTGAACCTTTATTGACCACAAAAATGTTTTAACTGCAATGTTAAGATTTGCTAAAGCCTCGAAAGACTGAACATTAAATTCATCAGTCCAAGCACTAACATCACCCTGCCCTTCCATCAGGATGTATCACATAATGATGCAGAAACTATGACCCTAAGTTATGAGTTCAAAATTAGATTTGTGTCCTTAATATGTTTGTCACATTCCTATATACTGCAAACTCTATAATATGTTTGACCACAGGGGCTATCAATTAGTCACATATACAGTACAGGATTAAAATTAGCCATGGCCATATGAACAGGCTAACATCCATTCAAACATCTGTCTTGGGCAATAGAAGACTCATAAAATGTAACACGGAGGAAACATTTGCCCTTTGAACGCTTGTACTTACAGCGAGAGTACACAAAGTACTAGACTGCCCCAGGTCTATACACTTAATGCAACTGCACGGAGAATCGACCCTGTGGTCTAGGATGGCAAGACTGAGCCAACAACAGACAGATTCTACAATATATTATCAAGAGGTACAGACACTGTAACATCCACTCCGTCAAGCACTGGCCTGAATTTTGCCTGCAAGCATTTGAATTATTCTTGACAGTTTCCATAACTATCAAGTGTAATGACCAAACCTGTGTTGGAATTATGGTTTAATCAAGAATCAAATATAATTATGACAGATGATTAAATACAGGTCTGCATTAATATAAGCCAGCACCGGTCACACTTTAGATGAAGTGTTGCTCAGAAAGGCTTTATACAGCATGTATAATGCTGTCATAAATGACACATAATGTCTTCATAAATACTACAAAAGCAAATGTCAGGCTTTGTAAAGGGTGGAATAACACATCCTTATTCAGCATGTGATGCCAGATTGTGACAGTGACAATGCCATTTTGCTGTCAATGTCACCCTTGATAGCATCTAGCCACTAGCTAAGTGACATTGTCAATTATCTCACATCTGGCATCACATGCTGAGTAAGGATGTGTTATTTCACCCTTTATAAAGCATGACATTTGATTATGTATTATTTATGAAGATATTATGTCTCATTTATGAAGGCATTATACATGCTGTATAAAGCCTTTATGAGCAACACTTCATCTAAAGTGTGACCCCAGCACAATACAGCTGGGTCTGCACACAAGTATTTCACACAATTCAAGTCATGTTTATTTCTATAGCACATTTGAAAACAGAGGTTGATCCAAAGTACAGTGTAATACAATGTATAAGCAATGAAGGACTGTAATTACAGGTAAAAAAAAAGCAAAAGAATAAATAAAAGTGACTTGTAAACAAATAGCAAAGAGTTTTGAAAGCAACAATTCAGACTGCTTAAAATGCAAAAGAAAAACAAAGCCTTTAAAAACACGATTTTAAGCAATGGTGGGGGAAGATCTAATGTGGAGGGAGGGACAGTTTCTAGCCGAGGAACGACAATTGAGAAGGTGCGATCGCACTTATGCTTCAGCCGTAGTCATCAGACTAAAAATAATCACTGAAGGGAAGACCTGAGTGACCTTGGGGCAGAATATGGTGAAAGGATCGAGGACACATAAGTTTTTTGAAGCAAGATTGAGTAATGATATATGCAGATGATATATGCAGCTTGGAATCTGCTTCAGGAAGAGTTGGGTCTGAAGAGCCTGGTCTCCTTAAATATTTTTAAATGTCGATTAAAGGCATTGGAAAAAGATGCATCAGGCTGTTGACGCTTTGACTGATGGCTTTGTGCTCTGTGACTCTGTGACCTTGTGTTTGTAAATTGATTTGTGTGTTTTATGTTTGCAACTTTGTGAATTATGCTGCTGCCTGTCTCAGACAGGACCCTCTTGCAAATGAGATAATCTCAACAAAGTCTTCCTGGTTAAATAAAGTTAAAAAAAAAAAAATGACACAAAAATACAAGCTGTTTTGGCACTTTAAATGTATGATGTCATAGGGTGTCTCGTCGCTGTGCTTTTTTTGGCTGTTTGTCCTACCTTGCTCATAATATGCAGAGGCCACTTTTGTTTGACAATGACAGGTTTGCATTGGTCTGTCTTAAAAACAGTGAACACGAAAGAAGATATCATATTCGATAATCAGGACGGATGAGGAGTGGTATCGGGCTTTGCTTTTGATGTTATTCGCAGAGATAGCATTTGTCCACATTTCAAACAAAATTGACTCAAGAGCAGATTATATCATCTCGCACAGACCATGTTCAAAGGCTGCATAATGCGATGGGATTTTTAATATCGCTCTCGCACTTTAAAGGAAAGACAACGTGACAAGTATGTAACAGAGAATTGTTGGATCTTTCAAAATTCATGAACCACTTCCTGGCTTTTCCCTCATGCAGGCCGGTCTCTTTTTTCTTGAGCATTTAATAGTAAATATATCTCCCCGCTAATATTTACATACTACTGAGAGAAAACTCCAGTGTCAGCAAAATGAGTAATTTGTCAGATCAAAAGAGTTTAGAATTCATTGTACATGCATCGGTTCTCCTGCACGGTTTTTGAATCGAAGAACTGCCGCACAGACATAAATCTTCATTTTTCAGTTGTGCGGACTACATAAAATCAACTTGGTTTTATTTGTATAAGGCCTTCAGATGCTTTGCAGAGTAAAATGAGGGCTGAACCAAACCCCGAAAAAGCACGCGCATCAGTGTTTACTGTTCAGCAAACGGTGTCTCGGGGGAAGTGATGGTATTTGGTCTTCATACTTACAAAACCATAACATATCTACAGTACAATACCAATAGCTGAATGCAATATATATATATATATATTTTTTTATAAATAAAACATTTGATAACCCTTCACTGTAAAAGTGAAACGATGTTCCGTTCAGGGAAAGTTGTGGAAAATGTTCTTCAATAATATTCTATATTGCTGCATGTGACCATGGGCCCACTGCAATCCCCTGCATCCCTCCCTTTTTTTTGGTGGGTGCAGCTGCCATTCCAGGGGATTTAAAGTCCTTCCATCTGGGGAAGGGTTTGGGGTGGGGTGGGGGGGGGGGTGTTCTTGAGTGGACTTAGAGAAGCTGGAGTGTGTGTGATACCCTCAGGAGCCCATACAAAGGAAAGTTCCAGCCCGTCAATCACCATGAACTAATGGGCCCAAACCACTTGTGTACTCCTGCTTACATAAAATGAGTGCACTGGATCAGCAAATTGTAGACTACACAGAACTGTGCAAAAGTTTTAGGCATTTTTCGAACAGAAATTAAAAGTTCTAAGCCACGAATGCACTGTCGAGCAGTAAACTGTTGAAAACGGAATCAAATCCACATTTAGCTTGACAACCCAAGCCCGGTAGGTGACTACTGTGTTTGGGGGTGGTGGGGAGGGGGTTGTTTTGGGATGGGCAACAATCAAATTCAAATGGCAGTGAACTATATTACAATCCTTCATAAAAGACCAAACAACTACATTGCCTACCCCCCCCAAAAAAAAGCCATCATATGGATTTAAAGAAGTACATATGTATTTAAGAGCCAATGATTGCATTCAGAGGAGAAGATCATGTAAGCTTGTATGAATTCAAAGGAAATGTAACATCCTTGTCACCACACAAAGTTTCATACTTAACGAAGCATATTTCCTTTGTATCATGTCTCTCTAATAGCTTCTGGGCAGACGTTCCTCTGCCTGTATTCAGCTCTCCTGCTGATCCCGCTGCTTTCAGAGGGGGAGGCCATGCATGCTTGCTCAAACCTACAGGAAATGCAACATGCTGGTTGCTGCTCATAATTGTATTCTCTCTCCCTCATACACAGATTTTACAAATAGGTGACTCCGCTCATCTGCTCACTTTTTAAACATGAGTTTGGGGATTTGTAATTTCAGGGGCTGTCCGTATCATGCTTGCTTAGATTGTTTCACAGCATCACTCAAGCTGAGTTACTGCCAAACACAAATGCGTGTTGTTTCGTAATAAATGGTTAAATGTGACATGAGTGTCCTAATTGAAATCAAGCTTTATGTTGGTTCATGCCGGCATGAAAGTCAGGCATAATTACAAGTCTCTTTTTGTCCAATCATTTTTGACTCTAGCATCTCCCTACCAATTGGCAGCTTTTATAGCTGAGACAACTTTCATTCATTTCACTCATCTGCCCTATATCCACAGCCTCCTCCATCATAAATAGCAGTGTTCATTGTAAGTGGCATTTGTTTATATTTTGACCATTATTTTAAACATCCTGAATCTTAGGCTCTGCTGGAGGGGTTGTGATCTCAGGAGCTGTGTTCGAAATCGTCCACTCATTCACTCACTCCCTATTCCCTACATCGTGTATATGATATAGTGCACTACATAGGGAATGACCAAAGGAGATTTTGGACACTACACTGGAATTTTCTGAACATGGTTGCGTCAGCAGATGCGCTGGATTCTCCCGTGATGTAAGCAGACGCGCCGAGCATCATGTAAACAAACGGGACGCTCACGGGAACATTTGAGGGTGTAATTCTGCAGGGCGGAGCCATCTCGCTCTTCTCCTTTGTCTTCTTCTCTGGCAAAACATGACCGCAGTGCATTGTGGTATACAGGAGTACAATGTGGTGTACATTGCTTGCTCACTCAATTTCGCTGTGCATTGCGGGTATTTTATAGTCCACTATATAGTGGATGAAATTAACCACGAAGAATTCGAACAACACTACAAAATGGCGAATACACTATATAGTACACTATATCCGTGATAGGGGGGCGATTTCAAACACAGCGAGGGACTGACTGTGTCATTCTTGCTCAGATTGTTCCCGAGGGCCACTCAAACAGTCACTGCCAAACACAAACGCTGGTTGTTCTGTAATAAATAGTTAAATGTGATGTAATTACTGCCTGAACTGTACACAATAAGTGAAGGACTTCCGTATCTAACATTTTCTGAGCCGGAGCTGGTCAAATTAGCGACATTTTCAAAAGTGGGCATATCTCTTATGAACCAAACACAATTATACACGAAAAGACATACACATAAAAAAAAAAAAATTGTAAACTGCCTTTATGAAAGAAGAAAATTTACACTTTTTGGGCTAAAAGTTTTGAAGACTCTCATAAATCTCCTTAATGATGTAATATTTGATTGAAGAGGCTGTATTTTGGGGATGAGAAGATCTATAACAATCTGAAGGATAACCACCTCAAATTAGGTCATTTTTGTGTTTTTGTATTTTTTGTATTTCATACTAAGTCTGTATTTCTGTATTTGTCGGGCAAAAGTTAATGAGCTGAACTGCAATAACCAGTGTCAGCGAGCTGAAGTTAGAATGTTGGATCCAACTGCATTGAGAAAGAAATCAGGATTCAGGGCAGTTTAAGACTCTATAAATTATGAAACATAGATATGACAAAATAGAAAAACAAAAAACCAAAAACTACTGCCAAACAGGGCAGGACAAAGGAAACATCCCTGAGAGGGTAAATAGGAAAATAGGAACTAGAGTAAAAAACACTAGGTGTATAGCTTCTACTTGTCAAAAGGATTAACTAACATAAAAGGCCGTAAAAGCTAATACAAATGAGCTAGAAATTAGAACACTAAGCACAGGAAACAGACAGAAAACTGATCAGGCAGAGTGAGGAGCCAGCACTGACGGTAAGCCCACACCCACTTAAATAGCACAAGAGCGCAAGTGAGGGCATTGCTGCATTCCTCACACGGTTCAGAAATGCCACCCTGACACTTGCGCGATTTTTGTTCCCGCAATGCCATGCAATGCGTCGTGGCAATGATTAAAGTCTTCAGGAATGAGCATGAGGAGTATGTGAAGGGTGCGGGGGTGCGTGCCATGTCGTAGAGAGAATTTTGAAATGTTCAAAAATTCGGCACGCCATGTTCCTGCCATGTGCGTGCCACTTGCGTGAACCATGCGTGAAAACAACGTGAACTCAGAGCGAACACTGCCGACGGTGCGTGTTAATGCATGCCGTGTTAGGGTGTTGTCACGAGTTGTTCAAGTGATCATGGCACGCCCAGCTCACGCACAGTTCGCGCCCGTCACGAACCATTCGTGCATCGCAGGAACTTCTCACGAGTTGTTCACGCATTGTTCGCGCATAGTTCAAATTTTTGGCCGCGTATTGCGTAGACAGTGCGTAACTTAAGCGTGTACAGTGCGCGAACAGGGCGCTAACAAGGCTCCGCAGCATACCACCGAAATGGCACGCCTTGCCACAACGCATTGCGCGACATTGCGGGGACAAAAATCGTGCAAGTGTCAGGGTGGCATAAGTATTTCACCTGCAGACTAATGTTCTGCATTGACGACCTTGCATTTCAGCACCGCGGTCAGCGACCAGCGGCCAGGATTGCGATCAGTGCATTACCAGCACCAGCTTCAGGACTGCGGACAGCGGTTGGAAATTCAGGCAGAGATGCCGTAGTGACCTCCAGTACATCGTCTGTGAGCACACGCTTGTTTTTAGAATGGCTAAACCTGTTAATTTCCAAAAAACGCTCTAGTGTTCAGTTTGAGTGGGAATTTCTGATACTTTCAGTGACTCTATGAAAACTGACATATCCAGGAGATCAGAATTTAGCACAGGTTGAGCGGAGGTGTGTCTCCATCAGGATTTCCTTGTACAGACAGAGGGAGAAGAAAAGGGGGATTGATTTATCCACAGCTCTCTGAATGGGCTGTCACTGGGTCTCTGAGGGTGATGCATGGTGTCTGAGGACAGAGTGAGAAATCCTGTTCTCCTGTACAGTCTCAGTGGAGGGGTCTGAATCCTGTTGCCCTCTCTCAGGTTAAAGATGGTGCCGCCTAAATTCAAAACTTCAGCCTTGCCCCTCATGTTAATTCCAGCTCCTGTATTCTTGTGTGGAATTAGTCCTGAGTTCATTATGACAAGTACCAACAGTACTGTTCAAGCTCTGAGGGTGTGAGGTGAGGAATATGTGATCAGAGCAACCTTGACTGAACGTTCCAATGCTAAGGGAACAATTAAGATCAGTAATAGAAACAATATATTTTTATTACACTGAAAAGATTCTGAAAACAATAAATAACACAATTAAAAACATACTCTTCAACTAGTTAAATTGCATAAATGATTGTGGACTGTGGTCATGAATTAAAGTCAAATGACATATAAAAAACAATCAGAAACGGTCAAATAAATTTGAAACAATTTGTAAAATTCTCTCAGATTAACACTGATACAGTCAAAGAACAAAAGAAGGACAGAAAAAAACAAATCACTCATCATTAAATTATTTCCTTGAGATGTTGATGTTGTTGATAATGAATGACATAACCAGAGCCTTCAAATTAGGCTCTTCTATTGCATTCCATAATTAGATATTAATTAATTATTGCAGGTTGAATAGTCATAAAACTAAATGAAGTACTCTTTTGTGAGTAGACTGTTTTCAAGTTTTTAGTGCTATTGTCAATTTAGATGAAAATAATGCCTTTTTTTTTTTTTCTTCAGCTGGTCTAATCGCAATGGTGCAGATGGCGCACTCATTTCCTTTGCTCACCATCCTTAATCTACCCCACTCTGTTACAGCGCTCTATGCACATCATTTATCCAGCTTCACAGGAAGTTTTCTGATTGATGTGTATCTTCACACAGCAGTATAGTCATGTTCATTTTCTTAGAGGAGACGAAGGAGTTGACAAAAACAACCAAGCACAGCACGGGCTCAGAGCCATGTTAAATACACCACAGTCCGCTGTCATCGCTATTTGGGTTGATCCAAGCTCTCTTTGATATCAGAGAATTCACCGGACCGCAGCAGAAAGCAATTACAAGGTTAAAGATGCAAGCAACAAAGTGTATGTTGAAATATTATTTGCTTTCAGCCTAAACCAGGAAACCAAGGCAATGTGGAAATAAGTTACGGAATTGTTTAGGTTTGCCCTCATAATAAAGACTTTTGATCCAATTTAAGCAAATATTTTTTCTTTGTGGATTGGATTCATGCTGACTTGATTGAATTGGAATTTTCCCATTAATTAATTAATTAATTAATCTATAAATTTATTCATTCTTTTTTGGCATCATAGTATTTCAGGGGCAATCAATTATACGATGGTTTGAAAAGCTGCTTTATAAATTCTTCCATTTGTCAGTCTACTCTTATTTCTGGGGATGTGAAAATATCAGCATGTTCATGAAATCAATATCATTTTTATCATCTAGTCATAGCAGAGAACACTATCCGAGCTGGTAAAATCCCACGGCCTGACAACTGCTCTACTGCCATTTTCAATCCTGGTTTATCACATCTGATTAAACGAATTAGCAGCTCAGTGAAATCAGAGCTGCTGAACATTATGTGCTTTGTTTGGGTTCATGCAGAAACTCGCAGGTTCATTTGTAGGATCAGAGTTGGTTACCAGGGCTTCATCTTCTCCCTATTGGCTGTGACCAAAAACTTTACGCGTCAAAATATCATTTCCAGTCCATCACTGATCTCCCCTTTCCAGATTTATAAATATATAAGACTAGTAAAGAAAAGGAAAATTCCTTTTTGTGTGTAAAGAGACTCACCCCGTGTTTCCCAGAGTCTTACGGGATAATATGGCTAAAGTCCCAACCTGGCTCTTTCGATCTGCCACCTAATCATCCCCTGATCTAACTGGCTGTGCAAATTGCCCTCTCCCTCCCCACCTCAACCCCCAGGGCTCCCTTGAAAAAGAGATTTCAATCTCAACGGGACTTCCCGGGTTAAATAAGGGTTAAATAAATAAATAAAAATATATTTAACACTTGCTGTGAAATTCCATCCTTAAAAACATTGACCATGCACTGTTAGGTGAGCAGGGACTCAGTAAAGCTACCCAAAGTTATTCTGCTTAAAAATTCTGCTTTTCATCCATCAGATGAAAGGTCAGATACTTTCCTAGCCTCTAATTAAACAAAAAAAAAAAAAGGTTAATATGTTTCTAAACTCACAATTTAAAATATGCTTTATTTGGAGTGTTTTGTAAATATTTTATGGATATGCTTAAAGTAAAAAGATTTTTTATAAATTTAAGGGCTCAGCTAAGTGCATTTTGAAATATGTGAAGACAATGATACAGTTTATATTTTGCCAATCAGTAGCTAAAAAGTGTTTTGTTCAAAATAAGCTCAAGTATCAGTTACTTAGGAGAGGGCAAGACCTGTGTGCATTCAGCTCCCATGCCTATGCGTGAAGCCACAGATGGATCACTGAGTTCAGTAGTGAAACTGAATCAAAACAAGCAAAATTTGTTTAGGAACCAATAGGCACATTTGAAGTTAAAATGTCCAAAAATTGCAGGTCAGATATACCACTGTTTTGTTCATATACACGGTAGTGTCGCCAGTTTTTCATATTCAAACTCAGCATGTTCTGTTTTCCTTTTTTACAAAACTTCTAATGTGAAGGAAATCGAATCTGTTGGCTTGAAGCAAGGCAAAGGTAGCCATTTACTTGAACATATTTCAGCAAGTAATTTGCACAACTGGTTTGAAAAACAGCTGGTTAGCTGGCAAGTTCTTAAGAGTGTCCTGCATGGGAATAAATTATTTATCAATATTAGTGACACAGTTTTGAATATTAATATCAGGTTACTAAATCATGTCATTTAATGTTAAAACAGCCAAGTTAATGAGCAAGCTGCATTGCAATGTAGCTAGATAATTTGTTTTGGAGAATTTTTTAGCCAAGACCGCATTAAAGTTCTAATGCTGAGTCACATGTTATCAAGCCCAGAGCCTCATAGTGAGTTCACACAGGATTGTAGCCCTGATTTTCCACTCGCTAATAGTTTTTTGGAGATTGCCGACAAAAGCTCCAAATCAGAGGCAAATCAGCATTTGCTCAACGCATGATCTCTGAGTCTGAACTCTTCACTGACGCGGTCTAAGAGCTCACCGAAGCCTCACAGACACTTAAAAGATATCAAGCGGGCTAAATACTTGGTCATGCCAGTGGACCACGTGACAAGCTACAGCCAATGAGAGCAGAAGCAGGCTGGGGGAAGGGGAGGAGTCAAAAAGCAAAGATGGAAGAGCACCAGAGCAGGAGGCAGACAAGGTTACATTAGCCCTGACCATCCCGCAGAATTAGGCCAACATCACGGCTTTATGAAAATAATCAGTTAGACAATTAGCTCACCTTTAGTATTTGTCATTATTGAGCAAGGCATTATGATAAATTTATAATTCTGTGTTATTGAAAAAATATTAATATTCAATTTGCTACATGCATTTTTTTGGCTGCAACCAGGTGGGGGTTGTTCCTAATCATTATGAGAAAAAGGCTAAACCAATACATTTACAACCCTGATAGTCTTCGATTCACACTTTCTATTAGTGTAATCTACTTTCAGCACAAAACTGTACAGCTGTTGACGGTATTACCACATTTATTACGATTAATAATTCATACAAAACACATCCATGCACTGAGAGAATTGCGGCAGCCTGCGTAATCTTCCAAACGACCCGCAAATGCTGCAGAAACAAGAGAGGACCAGCGGAAATAGTTTTTTAAAGGCTAGTAACAGGAAGACAACAGGGTTCCAGCACAATGCAGGCTGCTGGAAACGTGCTGAGCCGTGTTCTTCCGGGCCTAATGGAATAAAACAGCTTACAAAGCTGTGCCATGCTGACCCAGATCAGAATGCAGTCAGACAAGTTTAATACATGTCATCTAAAGAGAGCAAAAATAAATTAGCACACGGTTGACTGCCCTTCAATTCTGTCTGCATGCGTCATTTTTGTGCCAAGTCCAGAGATGAGCTACAGGCATCCTGTAGGAATCAGGTTTCCACACACTGTAGAGGCAACAGAAGATTCCACTTTTTATTTCTTTATTTCTTTCTTCTTATAGCAACTTATGTATGATAAAGAAAGAAAGGTGAACACACTCATTCAAATTATGTTCCAGGGTCTGCTAAAGGTTTGCTCTACAAATCATACCACCCCACAAAGGTCAACCATTTTATATATGCATACATTGTTTGGCAGGAATATCAGCAGTAGTAAAATGGCCCCCAATTGTTATTGCTCTTGCACATGTGTAATTTCAAGCATTGTGTTAGTGACCTTCTTGAGTTGAACCAGGACAGGCAGTTAACAGATGTTCATTCCCACAAAAACACCACTGGACTTGATGGATGATCATGTACTATTGGTGGTTCATTGATATTTGACATTCAATCATGCCGGCATTATGGCCTGATATATTTAATGAATTAGCCAGATGTTTAGATACTTATTCCAGGCAGATTTACAACCCCAATTCCGAAATAGTTGGGATAAAGTGTAAATTGTGAATAAAATCAAAACGCAATGACTTTCAGATCACACCAGCCAGTATTTTATTCACAATAGAACAGAGATAACATAGGAAATGTTGAAACTGAGAAATTTTACAATTTTATACACAAAATGAGTACATTTGATGGCTGCTACAGGCCTCAAAAAAGTTGGGACAGGGGCCTGTTTACCACGGTGTAGCATCCCCTCTTCTTTTTAACACAGAGTGGAGACGTCTGGGCATTGAAGAGACAAGTTCCTTGAGTTTAGCCATGGGAATTTGATCTCACTCTTGTTTAATACAGGTTTCCAGCTGCTGGAGAGTTTTGGGTCTCCTTTGACGGACTTTTCGTTTAATTATGCGCCAAATGTTCTCAATCGGTGAAAGATCAGGACTGCAGGCAGGCCAGTTCAGCATACGGACTCTTCTACTACGAAGCCATGCTGTTGTAATAGCTGCAGTATGTGGTTTTGCATTGTCCTGCTGAAATACACAAGGCCTTCCTTGGAATAGATGTGGTCTGGAGGGGAGCATATGTTGCTCTAAAACCTTTATATACCTTTCATCATTCATGGTGCTTTTTAAAACATGTAAGTGTCCCACACCATATGCACTAATGCATCCCCATACCATCAGAGATGCTGGCTTTTGAACTGAACGCTGATAACAGGAGGGGTGGTCTCTCTCCTCTTGTCCCGGAGGACACGACGCCCATGATTTCCAACAAGAATGTCAAATTTGGACTCGTCTGACCACAGGATGCTTTACCACTTTGCTACAGTCCATTTTACATGAGTCTTGGCCCACAGAACATGGCAGCACTTCTGGATCATGCTCAACAATGGTTTTAGGTGGCATCTGTGGATGGCACGGCGGACTGTGTTTATTGACAGTCGTTTCTTGAAGTTTTCCTGGGCCCATTTAATAATGTCAATGACAGAATCATGCCGGTGAGTGATGCAGTGGTGTCTGAGGGCCCGAAGATCACGGGCATCCAGTAAAGGTCTTCGGCCTTGTCCCTTACACACAGAGATTTTTCCAGTTTCTCTGAATCTTTTGATGATGTTATGCACTGTCGATGATGAGACCTTCAAAGCCTTTGCAATTTGACGTTGAGGAACATTGTTTTTAAAGTATTCCACAATTTTTTTACACAAGCCTTCACAAGCTGGAGAGCCTCTGGCCATGTTCACTTCTGAGAGACTTGGCCTCTCTAAGACATCCCTTTTATAGCCAATCATGTTACACACCTGATGCCAGTTAACTTAATTACTTGCTAAATGTCCTTTCAGCAGATTCTCTTATATATTGATTGCTTTTCCAACCCTTTGTTGCCTGTGTCCCAACTTTTTTGAGACCTGTTGCAGCCAGAAAATTTGAAATACGCTCATTTTGCAGATAAAAATGTAAAATGTCGCAGTTTTAACATTTGAAATGTTATCTATGTTCTTTTTTAAATAACATATTGGCTCATGTGATCTGAAAGTCATTGCATTTTGATTTTATTCACAATTTACACTTTGTCCCATCTATTTCGGAATTGGGGTTGTATATGGTAATTGGTGATCACACTATCTGCAGTGCTTCACTGTAAACTATAAAGGTTGGGCCTCAAACAGGGTTGGCCAAGGACTAGTTTTCATACATTACACTTGAATCGCTCTTGCACGTGTCGCATTGTGTTGGTTTGGCTTCTTCAGTAGAGACAGCACTGTACCTGATGTACCTGGTGGCTGGATGTTCACATGATGATTGTTGAATTGCTGCTTCATGCGGGCAAGGAGATATATGGACCTGTACCCGGACAGATTTTATTTGTGCCATGAGTCAGAGAAATAACTTTGGTGGGGCCCTTGATCCAAAGCCCTTACTCTAAAAACAACTTCAGCAATTTGCCTCTGTTCTCTCTCCCTACTTGCAGATGTTCATACTGGCATTTCTCCTTAGGATAAGTGGACAAAAAGAAACATGTTCTCAATGGAAATGGTCATAAGCCACATCCATTCACAAATACTTAAAACTGGCCAGCCAATCAGAACTTCGGTACAGGGGGGGACTGAGTTTGTTCATTTTTGTCAAAAATATGGAACTGACGATCCGATTAGTCAATAAGTTGACAATCAGCGTTTCTTCCGACATTAGCAGAGGATTTAAAAATAGCATCAGAATTACAGAGCGGGGGAAGTCGAGGTAGCCTGCTTTCCAAAATTAAATCCATGTTCTGTGGATAAGGAGTTAGAGCCCCTTATCATTCCAGGCTTGTGAAACTTGCTGGAGCCGAACTGCCGTCCCGAGATATTTCCGAGTGGCTGCCCATATATCCTGGGGCGGCCCCAGAGAGGGGGGACAAGTTCTGTGCTCCTCTCCCACCGGTGCGGGGGCAAGGGAGGGTGTTCGGGGAGGGGAGGGAGGGTGCGTGCCGGGTGCGTCGCCAAAGCAGACACACTCTCATCCCCTCCCCCGCTCTGCCTGTCCAAGCTCACACCGCTAACCGTTTTTTAATTTCCCATTAGACCCGCGCGACAGATCGCTTCTCGTCCCCTCAACCAGGTAGCCCATTAAACGGCTTTGATGCATGCGCCGCAGCCGGTGAAGGCCGTTTCTAGTCGAGCGTTTCTCGGCGTAGCATCTTTGCACTCAAAATAAATCCCCATAACAGCAGATGGTTACATTAGGGGAACTAATAACATCAAAGGAGCATGACGGCAGTGCAGTCGTCAGGACTCTGTGAAGGAATGAGCATCAGAGCGGCTTATTCGGCAGAGGAAATGCATTTCAATCAAAGGCTGGCACGACAACATCTGTCACTTCGGGAGGACCGGGCGTTGAGAGCCGCTCTGATACCGGGACGTGTCATCTTCGCTGTTACCGCGGCGACACCATGCTCGCCATGCTTAACATTCATCAGACATCCACGGCACTCCCCTTAACAAATTCAGCATAATGAAAACACGGAGTGAGACACTAATGATTAATTATGCAGTCGCCATGCAATACACTCACTTTTTGTACAGCTTTGACAAATTGCCATTGAATACCACAGACTGATACGTACACAGGAATTATGTACGAGGAGCAGTTTGGCCCCGTACTCATGACTCACATTTTTTATGCTCATTGCTTTTTTTCATTTATCACGATGGCAAATTAAAGATATCAGCAAGTAAAGGGTGCAAAATAAATAGCTGAGGGTGCTGTCGTCACTCAAGACAGATAATTTACCCTCCGTTAATGAGATGCGAATGAAAAAGAAGCACCTGTGTGAAATATAATCCCCTGTTATAGACTGCACTGATTTAAACTCTCTGTAGAGTGGTGTAGTAAAGTAGCTTTGCTGTAGTTCCATTACCTCTGGTTTAGAGTAATTGGTTGTTCTACCAATTTTGCGGTTTCTCCAACACTACAAACTTTGGTAATTAATTCAACCTCCTTGCTGAAAATTTCTTCAGTTGAGAGAATCATGGTGTTTGGACAGAGAAAAAATTAATAAATAAATAAAATAAAACTGGTCGGACCTCCACTATGTGAACCAGTATCTTCCCCCTCTGGCTCTTGACCTCTTGTCTCGTATCTCATCCGAATCCTCCCTGTCAGGATCACCTGCACAAGGTGCTTTATGTCTTCTTCTGTGCGGTGATCTTTATCCATCTGTGAATCTCTGTTAATCTCCACAGCAGGCCTCTGAACTCGTTACAGTTATAGTCCCAGTTCGGTTTCCAGAACATTCACCTGCTCAGGGAGAACGTGAATCAGACATGGGGGGGTCAAAGCCTCCAAGACCCCTCCTCGATACCTTTCACTGGAAATAGGAAAAATGCAAAAAAAAAGAAAAGACAGAGTAAATGAAAAATTCAATTCAACTCCGTTTTATTTGAATAGCTAACAATCGCTATTAAAAGTGTTGTGCTGGACCCACATCCCCAAAATACAGGAATAGCAAAATAATAAAAGGATAAAAGATATGCCACACCACCTCTGCAGGGCTGAAGATGCAGTAATTATAGAAACTATTGACTTTTTCCCAAAGGTATGATCAATTGCTGGAAAAATAATGGCATTTTTTTCGTTGTTTTGACCACTTTGGATAAAGGCAATTTATTTCCTGTGACAGTAGTCGGAGGCTCGGGAGACGGATCGGTAGCGGTCACCGGGTGACATAGCGGACGGGAGAGAGCGTTTTCGAGGCGACCTGAAGAGCGGCGTTATTAAACACTGTTGATACGCCAGCAAATCTCCAGCTCTGTTCAGTATTCCCCCTCTTACTCCCGCTTCGGTGTTCCCAGGATCATAAAATGATTGAGACAAAAAAAATAAGGGGGGTAAAAATGCCCTGGAGTGTGTCTCAGTACATTTTTACCCCGTCGCCTTGTTTTACAAGCTTCCGGAAATTTATTATGCCAAATTAACTAGAGCACAGTGTGAAGAGTCCAACACCGACGGCCCTGTCTGTTTTTTTAATTCTTTTTTTTCTTTTTTTTTTAATTTGTGCTTAAAAGTAGGACACACAGATGGAAAAAAAATAACTTGCCTTTTTAATTAAATCCAGTCCCTGATGAGTTTTACTCTGGGACAGAAGTCTGTTTTAATACATGTCCCAGCTGAAATACTACCCCGTCGGGGTTGTTCAAGGATCTGTTGTGTGGGATCCCCAGTGACTGACACAGCAGCAGACCACTCCCATCCGTGTACGCATCATCACTGATGTGAGCCAATGGCTGGTCCATCCTAGCCTGGAAGGTAGCACAGGCTTTTAACTCATTGGCTTAAATGTCAAAACATTATAAGTGTTTTCCTTTTCTTCAATCCAGCTAACCTCTGGTGAGGGATTTGGCACAAAATGGTTCCCATGCAGCACTTGGATGTAGCATAAGAAAGGCTTATGTTCCTAACTAAATGGAAATGATGTAGATACAATTGCACTTATTTTATAAAATGCGCAAATGAAGTGCGCAAGCTAATTTTATGTATGTATTTATTTATTTTTAAATTTTTTAATTATTATTTAATTTAATAATAATTATTATTTTTTTTATTTTTTTTACGTAAGTCAGACTGATGATGGAATTCCCTTTAAAATGTGGAGATTCATAATGGCCCCACAGATTAGGACAGTAAGTAGCACTAGGACAATACTGATGAGAGGATTTCAGATCTTAACATGAAATATAATATGGAGACATAAAATACAGTTTTTTAAATTATCTTCTCATTTATTGATGAAAAAAGGTGACCCAACACCTGTACCACCCATGTGAATAAATAATTACCCCTCCATACACCAGCAGTTCCTTGCATGTACATTTTGGTTCTTTTGAGACTTCCTGGATGAGCCATTGATGTGCTCCTTGATCAACACTGAAAGCCCAGGTATCCCTGGGAAAATTCAGAACGGTTTGTAGTCTTCTCCATAAAGCTGTTTGAGTATGTCCGCTGAGCGTGTCCTTTTGAATATGTTTGAATATGTGTTACTGTAAGTCTGATGTGCTCGAAAATGTCTGTAGTGTTACTGTGCGTGTTTAATGTATTTAAATGCAGTATATCTTCGGTGCTCCTGTGAGTCTCTAATGTGCCTGAATAGGTCTGCAGTTTTACAAAGTGTGTCACATGTTTGAATACATCTATAGTGTTACTGCATGTGCGATGTATTTGAAAATGTCTGCAGCATTACTCTGTGTCTCTGATGTGTTTGAAAATGTCAGCAGTGTTTGTTTGTGCCTTATGTGTGTGTGTCTCTGTCTATCACAAAGCTCGTCAGCTGTAATGCTGGATTAGGCGCGAGTTCCTTATGTGGCTCGAGGGAATGTGGTAAGGGTGCTGATATGGGGCCAGGTCAGAAAGTTGCAAAGCAACAACATGCCAAACCCAGACCACCCCCGCTCCCCGAAGTCACTATGGTTGCCATGACAATGGTTCCCACTTTCTCCAGTCCCAGATACCAACACTGCACTGGCTTGGAGCATTATCTTCATTGTCTTGGGAGTCTGAGGTATTTTTAATTTTGTTAACCTCTGTTTTGTTCACTGGGAAAAAAAAATATTACTGTGATGTTCTTCTGTGCGGCCATTTTACACAAAACGTGGTTTTGGTGAAGCTGGGCCAATCCGTCACCCAACCACAGAAAAGCACAGATATCAGCGGATATGTTAGTGATGCGTCCCCGGTGAATTCTCTCTGACGTGACTGTGACAGTGAGTTGTGACTCTATCCCGTGAAAACGAACAGCACACTTTACCCTCGATGCAAACGCCTGTTCCAGTTTTGGGTGCTCCCCGCTCATCACTGCGATAATGTCAACTCCCCTGAGTGCGTGTGCTCCGCGTAGATCAGACCCCCTGGGAACCTTCCGTTGCTTCTTTAGAAATCCATGAATAAGGCATCTGTTTCAGAACCAGTCCCTTCCCCCTCGTTCCTACCCCTGGAAATGCATGAGAAAATAAGAAATTTGGCAAAAACCCTTCACTCTCCACTCTCTCCTCCCCTCTCAATCAGTAATAAGAAGATGCCTGTCGTCCTGTTCCTCGCCACGGTAATGCGATGCCGTTCTCGGTCGTGTGTTGTGACAGCCATTTATTTCTGTGGCATGAGAGAGGAAGAGAAAAACACAACTGTGTGAGGTGTGCATCCCACAATGCTACTTTTTAATTAGATAATAGCATAGAGGGATCTGGTGGAGGCTGGGAATGGAGGTTTCTGTTAATTACATTGCTGTCCCCTTACATTTCATTCCTCATTAATCTGAGAGAGAAAGTAAAGCCCCAGCCCCTCCCCGCCGTTTCCCGCTGGCTGCCAGAAATGTTCGCAAATATCAGTGTTTTTGTGGCACTGAGGAATCGCTGGCGATGTTTCACTACAGAAGAGGATAGAAGTCCCTGTACAGGAATGATATTTGTTTCGACATGTCCTTGGTTCCCCATAATGGTGACCGCAGGACATGGAGTGGGATATGCCTTTATACGTTTCCTGTTTTTCTCGTAGAACCTGGGCGCTTTAGAAATGAAGAAGGATGTGATTATTTTCTCTCTGCCATAACAGCTTCAACTATATGTCCTGCCATTACAGATCTTGCCTGTCAAATGGAGAGATCTGCGCTTTGATGTAAGGAACTCTGTATATTCAAGCTATAATTTGGGTTTTAAAGGCAGACGTATATAATGCCTCTGACTTTCCTGTGGCCCACAATGTTCTTCTCTAAAAGTGTCAGGATGATGTTCAGACTTATCCGTTGCACATGTATTTACCGCAGGGGGATCACACAAAATGGCTGAACAGTGATGCGATGTGCTGCTGTTGTTGAGCTGTTTCACTTGACCAGAGGGAGATTTTTCCAGAAATACTGTAAATTCTCATAAGCATGCACTGAATGTCTGGAATATTCAACATGGTTTGGCAGGGATAAAAGAGAGAGAGAAAAAAAACTTTTTCACAGATTCAGTTGCATTCTAATGGGTCTTACACACAGTAATGGCCAGTATTAAGTTTCAGACAATGTCTAATTGTGTAGCTGGGAGTGTTAATTGCACTTGATGAAAAATGCTGGGCTCTTGGATGAAGAATTTGACAACGTCCGTGAAAACACATAAAATCCAGAAATGCAGATGAACAAAGTGACATCTGACTTAATTTCATGCATCACAGTGGTCATTATTTAGAAGTACTCATCATACTTAATGTGAAGGGAAACGGAACATAAATTCAACTCTGTATCACCTCATTACCAAAGTTTGAAAAAAAAAAAAACTGTATCAATAATTTTACAGAAATTAATAATGTTTATCCCCCCCCCAAAAAATGCTCAGGGCACAAACTCTAAAAATTGCTCTCTGACATTCTTTACAATTTAAACTCATAATGGATAATGGAAATGATTTTAAAGCAGTGTCAGGCATAGCCTACATCTCCCATCAGAAATACTCCGATATCCCTTAACACTGACAGTTTAGTCCACACTGACTGGGGGGATAGGACTGCGGTTCGGAGGGGGTGGGGTGGGGGGGGTGTGTGGTCTTATCTCCCGGCCCCATTAATCCACTCCCATATCAGACAACATCTATCTCCCTCTGGCACCCGTTTGACAGAGGGCAGAAATATAAGCGAGATACCCACTCGGATCAATCCCTTCGATCCCTGCACCGAGGCCCGGCTTATTCATCAGCTCCAGGTTATTTTTCTCCTCTCCTCTCCTCCACCCCTGACCGACACCTTAGAGGCGGAGCGGGGGCAGTTCGGTGCCACATCTCAAACTTGGCTCTTCCCCTTCGGCGACGGTTCGCCTGCTGAGGGCCGAGCTCTGTCTCCCGCCCCCCAATCTCACGTCTGTCCCTCCCGCGGTCCTGACATCTAATTTCGAGTCGTCAAACGAGGGCCGGGCAGACATGGAGCGGTATAGTCAGGCGCGGGCTAGAGAGGGCTGTTTGATGTCTGTCCATTTAAGTGTCCGGAGCTGTACAAACAAACCCTCCGTCCCCAGACCATGGAACATTCCAGAGGCAGATGCTGAGTCCCATTTGCTCTCCCTGCTCTATTTTCCTCTCTGTGCTTTGCCGAAGTGTGTTATGGGGTGGTCACACATACGTTAAATAACGTAGTTAAGCGTAGTGGAAGCCTCTGTAGCTTCATGTAGCCTAAGGTGACACACCGTAGCAATCCATAGCCATCCGTGGCTATCTGTAGAAAGAACTTGGCCACTAACATGAGAAAACCGTGCGCGGTTTATCTGTTGGGCATATTCAAAAGATAGCCACGGTAGTGGGCATTTTTACTAATGTAGCAGTTACTCAGTTTAATGTAGTTACACGTAGTTTACTGTAGCGACAACCGTAGTCAAACATAGTGTACCCCGAAATCAACAAATTTGGCATGAATCTATGGGCAACTAGGGGCTACTATGTAACAATACAGCTGTCAGTCCGTCTAACTACGGTGTACTAGGCAAGCCTGTACGTCAATGAAGTACATTAAGGTACGGTAAAGTAAGTTAAAGTACTTGTACATAGTCTGGGCTGCGGTAATCCCCCCCACTACAGAAAGCTACAGAGACTAACGTATGTGTGACCACCCCATTAGACAGAAAGGTAAGTCCTTGTAAATGAAGCCCTCTCATTTTTGAAGCGTTTTGGCTTGAGCAGAATGGTGGAATAACATCTTCGTTCCCATTGAATAAAATAAAAACAGTAAAACTAGCGAGGCTTCAGAAAATGACATCCTCTCCTTGTTTGAGATGTTTTGGGATGAGTTTCATTCCTGCGTACATATTTGACATATTTGTCTCCAAGAAAAACCAAATCACAAGACTCCAGGAGGCATCCCCTTGGCCACAGCAAATTGGAAGGTCATATTCCTGGCCCACGTTGCACAGACTGTGCAGCAGATTGAGTCTCGCTGCGGTTGACTGGTCCCATGACCTAGCAGAGCCGTGCCAGGCGCTACCGCTAGCCAAAATTAGCCGCCTCAGCCAAAAACTGTGCTCGCTGTTTTACCCCTCTCTGCTTCACCTCCCTCTCCCTCTCGCCTCACCCCCACCAGCCAATCACAGCTCCCAGCTGCTGGATGTGCAGAGCCACAGTGTGAATAACAGGACTGCTGGTTGGCAGTTATCAACACCTCGACAGCAGAGCACTACAGTGAGGGAAGAGTTTTTGGGATTGCTGAGAAAAAACAGACTGCTAATGAGCCCACTACTGTTAGGACAGAGACAGTGTCCAAAAACAACTGCAACCTGCAGTTCAAATGAAAAGGATTTAAATTCCTGCATAAAAGATAATCGTCTCTATTCTAACTCTGTTCCGTTGCTTTCAAATTGGGTGCGTTGGAATAGAGCCTCAAAACAAAAACTGAGTCACAGTCGAGTTATTTAAGACAGCACTATGCTGTTCAGAGAGTTCATGCTAGAACACTGTCATTTAAAAGTCATTTAAGTCATTTTCTCCACAAAAATGTAACAGCTTGCTCAAGATTCAAGGAGTATAATAAAAGGTATTTTTACAAGAACTGTGTCAAAAGATCGTGTTGCAGGAACATTCATTTCTGTGAAAGTCAAAGAGGGCATGAGTATATTTCTTTCAACTTTGTTTTCTTGTGATCACAAAATAATTGTGACATAAATTTGACAAAAAACTTTTTTTCAGAGTAAAATGGTTTGTTTTGGAACCTTCTGAGGATGATGCATCCAAATTCTGCAATTAGGCAAAACTGCAAAATAAGGCTAGTCAGATCTTATTATTTTATCTTAATATTTCATCCAATAAAAAGCAAAAGGAGCCCACATTATAATAACTAAAACAGCTCTCTGCGGTCTGGCACAGTCATCTGACTTCATATAAGATTGTACTGTTGTTACATGTCTTCTATGTCTGCTTTGCACATTATTTTTCTTCTTGTCTGAGAGCCCATTGATTTCGGGTTGCACCCATGCTGGACCTATTTGCCTGTCCTGTTTCCTGTGCCTGGCCCTCTTAAAAGGCTGGAAGACAAAATGGAGGGAGTCGTGATCTGGACAGAGTCTCCCAGCCTGATGCTCACTGCCAGCCCTGATGCCTCTTCCTTCCCCTATAGTGCATTGATTTTTTCCTCTTTTTCCCTGTTAATGCAGATTGTTCAGAAATGGATGGGGTGCTAATTTTTCTGTCTTTGCACCTTTTGAACTTTACTAGCCTGAACTGGAGTAGGGAAGAGTGATTTCCGGAAGACTCGCCGTTTTTTTTCTTTCTTTTTTTTCCTTTTTTTTGTTGGTTCTGGGAGGCAGGGAAGATTTTATTAGTAGGGGCTGTCTGCTCAGAGACTTGCTAACTCAGGTTCTAATTGACCGCCTCTGTCTCGTAAGTATCATGATATGCAATCCATCTTATTATTCGCTTCATTGATCAATTTTGTGTACTGTTTTAATAAATATGCACTTAGTGGCAGCATTCAATTTGACCCAGTGTACCCCCTTATTACTTGGGCCAACCTCTGTTGCAATAACTATGCTGTTATGTTTTTCCCCGCAAATGATGGTTATCATGTGGCCAAGCATTGTCATCTCAACATAAAATTACTTAGCTTAAGCATCCGTCTATACTTTGGAGAAAATACTGTAATGAAAAAAAAGGAGTATCCCCAAAAAACTGGCGAATTCACAGGTAATTACTGAAGTCAAACATTGGGCCATCACACAGAGTGAGGGACAGAAAAAAAATGTATCTCACCTCCTAAGCCATGTTTGTTTATAATTAGAAAGACATACCAAACAAGCAATAATATCTCAGCTCCATTCCTCTGAAATTCTGCATTCACCAACTGCAAATCATGCGGAGTGCACCAGCTTTTGTTAGCTCCAGCAGGGTTTTTCAACGTCATTTTATGATGGGCCAACTTGCATGCACACCTTTCATACATGCAAGACAAAGTCCGTCTAGATCGGTTGAAATCAATGCCCTGACTCATATTCTTGCATGCAAAGTTGAGGTTTGCGAACAACTATTAGCCAGGTAGTCTCTTATAGCCTTGGTAATAATGTCTATTGTTTGCTGATTGCATCAAAAGATCCTGGCCAAGGATCTTCACTTATAACTAGCTAAGATCCAAGCTAACCAAGCTAACTATACATAACTTTGTAATGGATGCACCAGCTGGCCAACTGACTACAATAACATTTAACGACCTTGCACACTAACTTCAACTGGCCAACATACTGTAACTATCAGCCAATTTAATAGTTAAGTTTTTTTTTTTTCCTTTTTATTGCACTTTACAATGGACATCATTAGTGTGCTCACCCAAGTATTTACCTTTTTCATCATCGACCTAACTAAAGTGAGTTTACAGGAACGTTCTTAAATCCATTGCAAGTCATCGCCTATGTTGGGATGCAGCACAGCGCCCGCTCATGAGACTTTTTACTGATTAAAGTGACTGCTCAATCAAAAAAAAAAAACAACAACAAAAAAGAACTTCACAGCTATGATCCATGCATGTTCTGCACAATCAACAACTCAAGGGCAAATTTCAGATGACCTTAGGGGAGAAAATTCATGCCGTTTTCCATTTCGGCAAGCAAATTGTTTCTATTACTTTTGATGACGAAAAATAAGGTGCAAAATTAACATCCTTTTTGTTTCATGTGTCTCAATTTGAAATTGCAGTCAAACATTTTTCGCACATTAGGCCATATTCATTTGATTGCTTTGCTTACTTTTCATAGGCAGCTTCTAAAAACATTTTTTGTTTGTTTGTTTTTCTATTTCGTGGTGGCAGTACTACCCTTTCCTTTCTGACGGAACCTTCCCTCGAAGCCTCCTGCTGTAATTTTTCAGTGAGAAATTTATGCATGTATGTATATATGTATTTATTTATTTGTGTATTAATTCCAGAATACCGTGTCCCCATGCACCCTCATTCAAGCTTCTTTAGAAGAATTCCAGCCGGCACCCCCCCTAACCTCCACACACACACACAAAAAAAATCCAACTGAATAAAAAGTATATTTTTCACAATCCAGGATTTATGCAATCACATATATTGCACAGAAGTAAAGGTGAGTATATTCAACACTATTTTTTCTGGCTCCTCTCTCACTCTTTCTCCCGAACATTCAGGCCCTCATCCTCATGTTATCACACATATCATTAGCGGTTCTGGTATTTTTAGAAACAAGTCACACCAGGGTTACTTCGTAAAGGGGAGAAAAAAAAAAAACCACAGTTCTATCTGGCTTCTGCTCCAGTAAAAGTCCTTGAAACATTGGCAGGCTGATAAATAGGTTTGTATGATCCTGGTTTACCACGCGAGTCAAACTTCAGGCAGCGAGACGTTCTCCAGAGATGGTCACGAGCACGGCGACACTCATATATAACTATTAGTGCAGCTTTTAGTGTCTCTTCCCTACTTGTGACCATCTGTCACGCGCCACCTTCCATGTTCACGCACCCACACGCTGAGCCGATAGGTCTCCCTCGCTGTGCCTGTAATATGTATTAATGTTGCATTTCTTTCTGAAGGTCAAAACTGCTTTTACGCTCTTGCTGAGTAAACTTTCTAAATGATCACACGCATTTGTAATCCTTCAGATGTATCCATCCCATATATCGCCTTCCTGATAAAAGCATCTCTATCACATGTCGTTGATTGATAGATAAATGCACAAAAAAGCAGGCAAGAATCTTACTCTAAACAGGCTGGGGCAAATTGAGAGCCTATGAAGTTCTATTAGAAAATTGTGCCCTCAGGAAACAGCAATGCAACAAAAACACAACAAAAAATGCATAAAAATATCACAGAAGTTGAGGAAAGATGATGGCAGGGAAGAGAAGATTAGGAGCGACATGATCTCAATCCCGATGACTGCAGAGGGGTACGGTGCTTGTTCCGAATAAACTGAGCAGGGGAACAGATGAATAAGAAAGCGATCCCAATCCTGGAGACCGAGGGAAAGGCTTGGGAGTTTGTTCCTATTAATAAAACAAATAGTGCTTACATATCTTACTATCAATTAAGGTTCCAAAACAATTTCTAAAGACAGAGAGTTTTACAAACAAATATGGGCTGGTGGTAAAGTGCATGCAGCAAGCGACAATCCAGCAACTTGCAAATCCATATGAAGGGGTATAAATATGTCATACACACGTTATGTAGGGTACGTGTGAGATAAGACACATCTGGTAAAAGGGAAGCACACAAGATGCAAAGAAATCAAAAGAGACAGTACTTAAAATAGACACGCAAGCTGCTGGATGGGAGGAGACGCAGAAGGCATTCACATGAGGGCTGTGTAACACCACAGGAACGCACGGGAATGGAGCACACAAATGTGTTACGCCTGGAGGGGGAGGCACACGAGATGCTAAACCTATTAAAGGAGTCGATATTTCTAAAAGACAAACAGGCTGCTGGATGGAAGGAGGAAACAATCAAGTACAAGAGGGTTGCGACAGTAAGCGGGCACAAGTTTACATAGTTTATGAGAAAGCTGAAGCCCTCAATGCTAATCAGCTTGCCCAATTAGCATGCATACTAGCCCTTTCTAATTATCATTCACTGCTAAGAGCTGGTTTTCGTGTTTTATCTTAGAAAAATGGACACAATCAACTGATGGCTAATATGGATGGTGGTAGCATAGCTGTTGGGACAATGGCTAGTGTGGATCCTTGCAGATGCCTTTACACCAGTATAGATACCCTTAAGCAACTTAATAAGCAATGTGAGAGGAACTAGCTCTACTATGCCTCAGTAATATTACTTTTGTTTTTCTTTTTCTTAAGTAGCTAAACACATATTGCCCTGCATAATTGAATACTCACACAGGAAGTAATATTTAATCTCATTAAACTGTTGCAAAATAAATGTTTTTAATTAGGCTCCAGTTCCTCTATGATGTGTTGTAGTAAAATGCTATTTCGTTTTCAACTTTGAAGGCAGCATAATACATCTCTCACCATTTCAGTTTATGTGTTACACAGTGCCTTGTGTGTCCTCGAGCGGCTGCGCTGAAAATAGCTTCAAGAGAGGAAGCTAACTGCTTAAAAAACGGCAGTTTATGGCCAAAATCGGGGGGAAACAATAACTCCCTACTGTCCTCTTTGTTTTATTGTCCTGCTGACAGGAACACTTAAGAGCGGTGTAAAAATGACACTCCTTCATTGGCTTGGTTTGCCAGCCAATGCTACAGGACTGAAAAATAACAGCTCAGACCACTGGTAATGTATGTACCCTCACTTAAATCAGTGTCAGAGTTTTCATGTACAGTGCATCTTCAAATATATTTAACCCATATTTTTTAGCCTCTTTTGAATGCCCAATTTGCCTGTGTTTATGTGAATCACTTCACTCTCTTCCTGTAAATGCAGGAGAGCAATCCAGGATGTGTTTGTACCCTTTCAGGACTTCTGTCAAGAAAAAAATTGGCTTATTATGTCACTGGGGCCAAGCAGCAAAACCACATACGTAGGTACCCTATAATGTTAATTCTTCTTCTTCTTCTTCCAAATTACTTCTCATGGCTAGGGTATCTGTGGCAGCCCCTAAAATTGTATTTCCATATTCAGACTTTTTGAAAAAGTTCAATTCTTGTCAACATTGGCACAGATTAAATTCAGGCCAAGATGCACTAAAGTCATGACAAGGATTTTTGATTCTCAAAAGTGTTTGTCCGTGACACCAAATCAAAATTGGCTACCAAACAGGAAGTTTGGTCATTTCTCAGCAGCACTTTGATGTGTCAAAGCAAAACTTGGCACAAGACTCAAGATCTTGTTTCAAGTACGCACAAAAAATGTGTCATTTGACTCCGAGGGGTGCTGCAATAAGCAGAAATCTGTTTTCACTTACATCTGTTGATGTGTTTGCTAAAATAAATTATTCTAGTGTCTGGTAATACTGGTAATACTGTGTACAGTCCAAGCCCTGGCAACTTGTCATGTCAACCTAATTGATGTGGCGGCCACATTAGACTTTATCAAGGGGTTTAAAATTTTTTCATTAGGTCAATGTTTTTCATTTTGTCCATTTTTAACCAGTATTGGCACAGATGTTCTGCAGACCGAGCACAAAAAAGTTATCCGATTTTTGATTTTCAAAAGCATTCTCCTGTCACTGCCAATTTAAATTGATTGCTGGACTGACTGGCCTCCTCATTGCTGCTTGCAGCCATATTTAACAATAATATTGTTCATGTTTAGTGATAAAGTATAATTGTATCTCTAAAAATGAAACCTTTTTACCATCCTTTTGAGATAAAATTCTACAGAAGTATGATAAATTTAATTTTTTTGACCACAATAAGTAATTTTTCCCACCTTTATCTCAGGCTTAACTACCCTTATTGTTTTAATTTGAAATCTATTATCTGTTATATTGATCTGATGTTCTTTGTCTAAACAGTTAAACTTTCAAGGACAAATCAAATATCACAGAGAACATATGGTCCACTCTGTTAGAGCAAAATTAACATTTAAAATCTTAGAACAACACAATGACAGAGATGTTTCTTGACAGATGGAGACAACTGAGTTTCCCTTCTTCATAATTTAACATGCATGATCTCACTTCATACACAAAAAGCAGATTTACTGTCCATGTGTGAGAAAACTGTGATATGTCATGTAGACTGGGGTGATCTGATACTATTTCTGTCACCTCTTCATCTTCCAAGGCAAAGACAGGAGAGTCATAACTGACATCTCCTTCCATTTCATGATCGAGCATTGTGAAGACCAAGTGTTTAGGCCATCCCGAGAATCAAACACACCCACTCAATCCATTTTAACATAGTATGTGCCAGTGTTTAGCTTTAAGCAAGCAAACATACAGCACAAAGTGCCACTTACAATGTGTTTTCTTGTAACAAGCCAACCATGCTATTCAAAGAATGGCAATTATAAATGGCAGGATGCATAAACACAGATGGCTTGCAAGCTAAATCCATTCCATCTATAAATGTGCTCATTGTCAATTAAACTCGCACAAAGAGGGCTCTTTTTTTTCCCCGCGGCTGCAGTTAGTTTCAACATAGTGACGTACAGTGATAAGAATATAAAAGACATGTACATTAGTTGCTTGGTTTATGTGGAAATTTATAGTGCGCTGCAAGCCAGTTTACTGTTGCATAATTTGAGTAGTTCTGCAAATTTCTGACAAATTATTGTGATAAAATCACTGGGCTCCACATGCAGCTAAACCATTTACTTAATGGAAATGAACATACAGCGCTGTGAAAAAGTATTTAACCCCCTCCAGATTCCCTCTGCTCTCGCATCTTTGTTACTCTAAATGGTTTCCAATCTTCATAAAAATGTAACACAATTAGAACATCTGGAAACATAAAACACAGCTTTTAAATTATTATTTCATTATCTGAAAGCAAAAGGTCATCCAGCATCTATATTTGCCAGCTTAAGTGGTTGTGCCACCTTTCTGAAAAAAAAAACAAAAAGCCATTGATAACGGGAGAACGGGTCTTTCAAATCACTGTATTGCTTTAATTCAGTCACTTTTGGGGGTTTTTGAATATGAGCTGCCCATTCATGGCCAGGGCTAAACACCTCAATACAGCTGAAGACAGGACTTTGACTTGGCCACTCATCTTAATTTTGGTTCCTCTGAGCCATTCAAAGATTACTTGCTCCTGTGCTGTGCATTGTTGCTTTGCTGTGTAACCCTATTTCACTAGAGCTTCAGATCACAGACTGTTGACCAGACATTCTTCTTAAGGGTTTGCTGGAAGAGAGGAGAAATCACTGGTCCGTCATTTATGGCAAGTCCCCCATGTTCTGAATCAGCAAAGCATGCCCACACCATCACGCGATCACCCCCATGTTTGACTGCTGGTATTATGAACTTATTGTAGATTGCTGTGTTAGCTTTGTGCAATATGTAATGGGACCCATATCATCAAAAAGTCTCACTTTTGACTCAATAGTCCAAAAAGCATTAGGTTTGGTGCTTTTTATGTTCCTCTGGAATAGCTGAGGTTTTCCTTTCGCAACCTTCCAAGGGATACAGTTTTTCCTCAGTCTCTTTGGATTTCAATCAGTGGATGATGAATGCTGAAAATATCTGAGGATAGTGAGGCCTATATTCCCTTAGATGCTTGTCAAGTTTTTTTTTTTTTTTTTTTTTTACTGCAGGGATGAGTTGTTCATACGCTCTTGGAGAGAGTTTTGTCGGCGGCTACTGCTGGGAGGATTCACCACAGCTCCAAGTTTTCTCCATAATGGCTGTTACTGTGGAGTCTCAGAGCTTTAGAAGTGGCCTTGCAAACTTTCTGACATTAATATGTTTGAATAACTTTCTTTCTCCTCTCTTCCAGAATTTCTTCTCATTGTTGCAGATTTGCTTCATATTTAGAACTTTGAGCAAACTTCATATTGCTGGAATTGTTTTATTTAAGTGATGTTCAGATTTAACTCTGCAGGCAGTAAGCAAGCCTGGCTATGTCTAATGTAGTTTCATCCTATTTTCAAGTAGCCTAGATTTGCCAAATTGGCTAACTAAGGGGGCAAATAATTCATAACAGAGGAGTTGGTGTTAGAAACCCCTTTTTTTCCATAAACAAATGAAATGATCATTTCAAAACTGTATTTTATGTTTTCTCAGGTTGTATGAGTTTTACACTGAATTGTGTTTGAGTTTTAGAAACAAGTGTGACAATAATATATATTAAAAAAAAAAAAATTAGGAAGGGGGCACAAACTATTTCACGGCACTATATCAGTGAAAATCTACATCCATACAGTAATTGTACTACATTTCTGCATTAATACACTTCTGTGCAGATATACAGTGAGCATCATAATTAAGTAGACAGTGACAGAGCTTTTGTTATTTTGGTTCTGTTGATCGAGTCAATCGGACTGACCACTGACCATGGCTTGCCTATTCCACTGGATCCTTTTTTCATCTTGGAATAAATTACACTGCTGAAAAAAATGCTGACATGGGGGATAAAATTCTGAGTTAGTTTTGGTTTAGTTCATTATTTGTCTTATTGCATCCTTAATATTGCATGTTTTGAATTTAAATTGTCAGTGCAGTAGATTGATGATCTCTTTGTCATTCCTAAATTAATAATTTCTCAATCATGATAAGCTGTATTGTTGTGTTGGTCTTGATTATTATGGAAATAAATCGCTTGGTGGTTAATCAGGCAATCTTAGATGGGAACAGGTTAAGAGAAATTATCCTTTCAAAGGTGAAAGGCATCTATACCTCTGATGGCACGCCACAGAAAATCTGACATAAAATCCAGGTGCGTTTGGGTTGAAGAGGTCAATTCAAATGAAGAAATAAAGAGAAGCAACAAGTAGCCTATCCACAACTGAACAACGATTGAAAAGTGGTTTGTGTAAAAACTACGCATTTTATTTCTCATGTTACCTTAATGAGGAAAACTGGCCACGCTTAAGTGTTGAGCGTTTTCAGAGTTCAGGAAATGTTAATTAAAATGAGTGATTAAACCCAGGTGAAGAACAATCACTGGTTTCAAGTGATGTTCTCTGCCTCCTCAATTTGTAGTTCACCGGCTGCCATTAGTTGAGCGAATACCCTCAACTACACTATTATTATTGAGCTTCAACTTTGACTTTCATCAGTAAACATCTAGCCACCTCTTATGATTCTCATACATAACCTCTCAAAAAGTTTCATCAAAATTGATCAACAACCTCTTACATATTCATTCCCATAAAAGGATAGACAAACTACAAATAAACGAGAGTGCAATTATAAACTCTCATCAATTCTGTTGATGATAATAGCCAACAGTCAGCCCTTCAACCTCGTTGTCATTGTATTCTTTCAAACCCATAGTGCCATGTTTCTGAACCAAAATAAACAAGCATGTAATACTCAGATCCCTAAGCACGAGATGGCTTGAAAACAAACTGCGGTGGAGGGACGGACAGATGGACAGTGGTATGAAAAGGCTCAAGTACACAATAATATGTGGCCATATATTGAATCTTGTTGAGAAATATTGAGCGGTTTAGGAGTTCTGACCCGGAAAAGAAGCGTGACGGATGGACGGACGGATGGACGACATGCGGAAGGGTAACACTCATTCTTATATCCCCATTCACTTCATGGCAGAGGGTAACAAATAAGTCACTGACAAACAACTGAATGTACCGTGCTCAGCATCTGTGAAACACACACACACACACACATACACACACACGATCTTTCTTCTGTAGCATTAAGTCAAAGTAAATGCGCCAGCTCCACTTCAAAACTCTTATGCCACCCTGACACTTGCACGATTTTTGTTTCCACAATGCCACACAATGCATCGTGGCAATGATTAAAGTCTTTGGGAACGAGCGTAAAGAGTGTGTGAAGGGTGCGGGAGTGCGTGCCATGTCGTAGAGAAAATTTTAAAATGTTCAAAAATTCGGCACGAATTCGGCACGCAATGTTCGTGCCATGTACGTGCCACTTGCGTGAACCATGCGTGAACACTTTGCGAACTCGGCACGAACACTGCCGACGATGCGTGTCAATGCGTGTCGTGTTAGGGTGTTGTCACGAGTTGTCTCACGTGATCATGGCACGCCCAGCACACGCAAAGTTTGCGCACGTCATGAACCATTCGCGCATGGCAGGAACTTCTCACGAAGTTTTCATGCATTGTTTGCGCAAAGTTTAAATTTTTGGCCGTGCATTGCGTAGACAGTGCATAACTTATGCGTGGACAGTGCGCGAACAGGGCGCAAACAAGGCTCCGCTGCGTACCAACGAAATGGCACGCCTTGCCACAAATCCGGGGACACAAATCGTGCAAGTGTCAGGGTGGCATTACTTTGTCTATGCAGCATCACTCATGCCTTGGAAAAAGCCCAGACAAAGCTTGAGGCAGAGCGAATGTGCAGAAATTTGACACAGCCCAGAGTGCAATGCTTTATGTGAACATTTCAAATAAACTTCTGATTCTCCAAAATATAAAGTGACTGTGATGGGTGTACACAGATTACATCAAAACACATTCTGTGGAGTCAATCCACTTTATCTCTCAGCGGGCTAGATGAAATCAAAATTTCGCTTGTGCTTGACATACAATTTAATGCTTTTTTTTCAGTTTTCTACTTTATTGTTTGTAATTTTCCTCATTTTGTCTGCTTGTTTGTGGAAAATGTGATGAAAGTAACTGCTGTTAGCGTTGAGGCCCGTGTATCACAATGTGCTTTGTTTGTGTGAATAAACATGGCTGATCCAGAGAAATGTTTCCAGCCAGCCCTTGCCAGTTTTCATAACAATAACATTTCTCAAAACCAACCATTTGTATAATTGCTTTTAAGCAGCATGTATGGTGCATGCTACAATTTGCTGGCTCAAGAGAACTCGTGTTGATGAGCTCTAGCCGAGTGTGTAAGAAAACAGAGAGCTAGTTAACATCAGAACAGCTTGTAGCACCAGCTTATTACATATTCACCATACATACATTCTCAACCACTGCTGTGCATTTATTTAAATTATTAAGGCCATAATGAATGTCATATATATGGCAGTAACATGTAATCTATCAACAGTATTTGAATCAGTTCCTTGGTATTTTTATTTTTTTCCGGCGATTATTTTGCAGATTAGATACAGGCACTAAACATGGCACCAAAAAGAAAATAATCTTCCCAGCAATAAGCTCATGATCTTCACACATGCAGTCTTTGCAGGATGATCTTGTTTTGGATTAATCTTCTGTACAATCTTGTCATCCTATCAATATTCACTACCGCTACAAAATGTTCCAAATGCCTTCATAATTATGAAACTGTGAGTTCTACTATTTAAAGATAAAATTTTAATGATGGAGTTAAAACCAATTCCAACCTCATCACTTATAAACGGTAAAATACCATATTCAGATGGACAGATAAATGGCAATCATTCTACATGCATTATAGTACACCGCATTCTGTTTTTTTCTTCTGTTGCCTCATACAAGCATACAGACAAACAAAATGTCAATGTGTATGATTAAATGCCAAAATCACCATTGCATGACGAATGAACAGTCGTGAGTGCCTGTTTCAAAAACACAGCTGGACGCAGAGGATTTTAGAAAATAAGCAGATAGTGAACCTCACATGTGTACTACAAACAGTTTGCCACACATCTACCAATAAAAAGCAGATGTAGAAAAAAGTATAATGTTAAAAACACAGAAAATGTTTTTCCCTCCGTAATAAGTGCGATAGTAAACAGATATTGAACAGTATTGACAACTAAGATGTATATCGGCCTCTAAAGGTGAGGTTTGGATGTCACTTGTTTAACAAAGCAATCAAATTTGGTACTACGAGGTCAGTTCTGTTTTTACAGCACAGAATTGACATCAGTGATGGAGAATGCAGACATTTGGAGAATGACAGCCCAAATAATTCCTCCCCCTCTATACCCTTCCCCTACAGCAAACAAGGAACCTTCTGGAAATGTCTCGGTAACCAAGATGTGGGTGCTGACTACTGCAAAAGCAGCTGTTCTACTTACCATGGGTTTTAACCATTGGTTGAGGAAACTACATGGACCATGAAACTGGTGGCTGAAGCACCGAAGGGTTTTTTATGCCCAAGCACATCTGCGAGTGTTACTCACCCAGATAGCAAAAAGTGATTGAATCAACATTGTGATATTGTCAGGCTGAAGATTGCAATCAACCTTGAAAGTGCTCGCTATGATCAACATGGAAATAGCATTGAATTTCCACCAGTTCTGACAATGCATCAACCTTGATTCAACTATGATATGATCAACATTGAAAGAATGTAGAATTGCATCAACATTGATTCAACTATATACTTTGTATATGCATTGCATTATACATTGAAACAATGTATTATTAAAGGGCCATTTCAACACTTTTCAACCCTCCTCTGTATGCTTTTAATATGCCTTATTAAAAAATAACCACTTTATTACTCTATTTATTGTACAGTTCAACAAAAAGCATGCCAAAGTAGTCTACTAGTCAGTGATATCACTGCCATATGCCTGAATGGCAGTGATGTCACTAATAGACAAGTTTGGAGCAACCCCCGCAGAACTTTAAAACACCAAATAGAGTAAAATGATTCTTTTTTAAATGAGGCATATTAAAAACATACAGACGAAGGTTAAAATGCTGAAATGGTCCATTAAGTATGCTATACTGCAGTGGTTCTCAACCTTTTTATACAAAGACCCCACTTTACAGGAACATGTTTTGGAGGACCCCAAAATATTGTTCTGCCGTTCTTTGCCCACTTGCCACAAATGCCCAAATGCCCGCCACAGTTTGACCTCAAGTCCCGTGAGATCTCGCTGGTCTCGTGAGCTGCCTAACTCCCCTATGCCTTTCTTAAATAATATCTATGAACACCCAACCCCCGTCCCTCCGCACCCCCCTGCCCCCCCGCTTCCCTGTCTCCCCCCCCATCAGCACCATTGAAATGATGTCAATTCATTGTAGGGCATTTCAACATTGAAAAATCATCATCTATACTACATTGATTCAACAACAGTTTTTCAAATGTTGAAATAGTAACTGTAATTAAACATTGAATCAACATAGATTTTTCAACCTCAACCAAAAATAACCAATCTGACCAAAATCCAACATTGAATTAATGTCTTTTGCTATCTGGGCAGTTTGCTCCTCAAAGGTTCGTACAGCATTTAGCAAAAGCCATGCAGCCTATTAGTAGCAAATGCACTCCAAACTCACACCAAGCCCTCCACAGGTGATGAAATGCATTAGCTCTCTATTCTTGCACCTTAGAGTCGGGTAGGTACTTGATAACGATTGGCTGACATTCTCACCTATCAGATAGCTCTTCCTCCCCGCACATTTGCGGCATTTAACTAATCACCAGAGAGAGTCACTGGGTCGAGATCTCACAATAAAGTGCGGGGAAAACTAGCTGAATAATTAATGGCTTTCAAAAATGCTTCCCTGGCTAAATCAGGCAGTCGCAGTGGTATTACCAGTCACGGGTGGTACCAAGGCCCTTGACCTGAGATTGACAGGATGAAGAGGTCAAACTATAGGGCCACATCTGCTTCGGAGTTGATGTTAATTGGGAGAACTACACTAAGGTCAATAAGTTTTTGGACCATATCACAATATTAACAGGCCACAATTCCCTTACTTTCCATGCATGCCTAATACGGATTTAAATAGTCAAATAAAAGGTGACAGTCTGCATTTTACTTCAAGGTTATTTTTAGTTATACGCTGCGAGCTGTATAGGAACTGTGGGTTTTTAACATTGTTTAACTGTCCTAATACTGGTGAACCATACTGTATTTTTTCTTTTTTAGACCTCACTGTATTTTTCTTGGTTGAAGTAGTTGTAAATTCGGAGAGGTACAGCACATTGTGTTCTGACCTGACACAGGGAGATGTAGTCTAGCGCATCCTACAGATGTTCAATGTGAAGTGACAAGGGTGGAAGTAAGGTGTGATTACTTTTTTTGAAAGCTGTGATCATTATTTCATCAAAAGAATATATTACAATGGACTAACACCCAAGGGCAGCTGAGCTGAAAGGTCAGGAGGGACTGTAGGCAGTAATGAGACAGCAAGTGATACAAGATGTAATTATTTCAATAAACACTGGTAACAATAAACCAAGCAGAGAACTAAATAAATGGCCCATAACTTTTGCTGAAGTTGCTCCGTTTTTTTCATTCATTTATATGCTAAGCTAGTCCCTTAGGCCCTGTCTTCTTCTCTTTAATTTTAGCAATCCTTTTTTTTTAAATCAATTTTCTTTTATCTTGGAGAAGTTATTTTAATACTTCTACATCTTATTTCGTTCTAAGGCCGAGTGTGTGGGACATCAATTATTCAATAGTAACAGCGCAGTAAAATATGTTAATATTGATTATGCATTCACCGCACCTAAGAAGATTATATTTTAATATCTCGATGTGAATGGGATGTATTATGGAGTGATATAAAAAAAGGAAGGAAAAAACGCATTTGTAACCGTTGCGCTTGCTGTATTGTCTTGCATACATAATTGCACGTTATGGTAGGAAATCGAAACCCGCAATATCCCCCTGCTGTAATGGGATGAGTGGATGGATTGGGACAGGAAGGGGGGTAAAGCAGGATTGTCTGTGTGTGTGTGTGTGTGTGTGCGAGACAGAGAGAGAGAGAGAGAGAGATTTGGGGCAGCGGATGGAGAAATATTCTTGACTGTCAAACCACCGAAGTGTAGAAAGCTGCTGCTACAGTGTCAAAATGTAGTGTTTCCTGTCTGCAATCAATGGTGAGGGTGCAGAATGGCATTCATGTTAGCAGTTATGCTAACAGAATAAGAACCTTGAAGCGTGTCTCTAGGGCTTAATAACAATACTTTCTATACTTCGCCACAATACTAGCTGTTTTCTTGCACTGAGAGTTCGCATGTCTTTTCTCCTTTCCTGGATTATATGAGAGAAGCTTACAGACAGTTAACAAGGCAAATTTTTGAGCCAAAATATATTTTCAGTTACAGTTGAACAATTTTCAATGAATGTTACGATGGCTTTTTAAAAGAAATGAGAGCAACAGAGGGTCAGTATTAAAGTATTTCATTAATGGTGGTCTTCCTGACATGATGGATAAGTACCCGGTATTGCCATGTAGTGCAGCGAATTATAACAGCCAAATAATTGCCAAATTACTGGTTCCGTCGGTCTCTTCCCTGCCAACAGATATCATTTTCTGCCTTTCCCTCCCTTTGCAGAATGTTAGCTAATAATACCTTACGTTCATGGTGAATAGAACTACTGGTAATATTTTACAATAAGGGGAAAGATTACATGCTTAAGTAATGCTGAACTAATGCATGACTCATGATGATTTAATGCATGAATTAATGCAGGATGTATAATGAATTCCTATTGTTCATCATTAACAAATGATGAAGTCACCATGACTTGTTTCTATTATTTCACACTAAGTAGCTGTAACATCTGGCGTCCTGGGATGTCACAGAAGCACCAGGAGAGTAAGAGAACTCAAGGACTCAAGTGCAGAAGACAAGGTGATTTAATAATGAAGTGCTGATAAAACAATAAAAAGAAAATATGCACTAACCAAACAAGAACCAAAACTGAGTGCTCTTACAAGACGCTAAGGTGTGTGGGAGAAGGGTATAAATAACAAGGCAACATTGTCATCAATATCCCTCGCCACGGTAAGAATGGTCGCGGGGGAATGGGGAAAACTTTTCCCCATTAAACACCCATACACCAAGTTCAGAGTCAAGGGTCATAACTCCGTAAATATAAATTTCTCGGAATCAATTGTCGAACTCATGCAATCGGGTCATTAGTACTGGCCACACACAAAATTTCACCCATGAAGGTGCAATAGTTGCCAAGAAAACTCGCCCCCATTGCAAATCCCATACACCAAGTCAACGAACAGAAACAAGGGCCATAACTCCGTGAAAATAAATATCTCGGAATCAACTGTCAAACTCATTCAATAGGATCATTAGTACTGGTCAACCACAGAATTTCATCCACGTAGGTGCAATAGTTGCTGAGAGAACTTGTCCCCATTGCAACACCCATATACCTAAGTCCACGAACAATGTCAAGGGCCTAACTATGTAAAAATGAATTTCTCGGAATCAATTGTCGAACTCATTCAGTAGGGTCATCAGTACTGGCCACATACAAAATTTCATTCTCGTAGGTGCAATAGTTTCCGAGAAAACTTGTCCCAATTGAACCCGGACGGACGGACGGACGAGCGCCTATCCAATATCCCCCGATCCGCTTCGTGGCGGGGGATAATAAGAAACAAGTGCTGACAATTAAATTGATTAGAGGATGACTGGATAAGATCTAATATGGACAACTTCCGTCTTTCAATACGACCACCCTACAATGCACACTTTTGGGGGTGAGGAGCTGAAATGCATTCTCAAAGTAGTTTTTATGTGGTATGGATGTTGCATCCTGAGCTTTGTCAAATTTTATCAATATTTGTGACTGCTAGAGGTTACGGATTGAATTGTTTACAGATGACAGAAAACAAATGTTAGTCGATGGAGGACAGATGACGACGGACATGGAATTTATATCTTAATAAGTTATCAGGTTAATGACCAGTTGAATTGATGAAAATTTTTAAATAAGTTGGCTAAAGTTGCCATAATGTCATCTTGAATGCATGCATGGCCTCCAGTAAAGCCGGCATCAGATACCGTACCGACAGTGCCTTCACTAGCTCGCGCAGCACTTCCCTGTAGGGTTTATACAAACTTATCACTTGATCCTTCGTCCCATGTCTTTCCATCTAGCACTTCTATCTTAATCTAGTACTTTTATGTTGAATTTGTATCTCCATCTTGTCGCTGTAGTTTATTCCCCATATCTTTCGTAATCATGCCTCGCTTCAAGTTCATAACATGCTGTAACTATCCTGACTGAGCCTGCATTCATCATAGAGCTGAAGCTAACGGCTATGATGCTTAACTGATACGTCCAGAATATTTTACCTTATTTGACTTATATTCTATAACACCACCTTACATAATTTTTGCTGAATAAAATCCAATTCTTGTTTCTTACTAACTTTAGGGTGCCAATTCCAATAATAGTGTCAGTTTTGCTCTAGTACGTCACATTTTCTCACAATGTATGATGAGCATTTCATAGTATTGGCACTTTTGACAACCACTTGTACGATTAAGAAGTGCTTAACCACCAGCAAAACTGCAACAATGAATGATTTCTATTTTCCTCTGAGCCAGATGAGAATTATTTGTTCAATGTTTGGCTGATTTTCACATGTAGAATGATTCTAAGGACATTATTTTGTGCTCTATCTTGATGTCAGGCGTAGTAATATGGCCACTGACAGAGGAAAATGCAAACATGATACAGATGTTTTCTGCTACATCTGTTGGTGTTTCACTACACTCAAATAGAATTTGTTGCTGTTTTGATCAGTGCATAAAAGTCGATTTATATGATATAATAAGGAATATCTTCATTTTTAATTTGTGAAAAAACTGTGATAGAAACTTTTAACTTGCATTTTTTAATTCAGCATCCTCAAATTAGGTAATGTGAGGCCTTTTTGGGAAATCAGCAGAACATTTTTTTTAACATGCAGGGTGGTGTTACTGTTGGTGCCTACAGAGAGACTGCCCCAAACGAAATTATTCCCGTAAATCAAAGAAAAGAAAATTTAATCCTTAGATAAGCTGTGTTTTGTTTTATTACATCTTGCAGAGTGCTTAAAATCTATCTGTGTCATTTTGCTTTCATTTATTATTGTGTATTCTTAGATATATCATGAAAAAAAGAATTCACGATTTGTCAAAAAAGCCTGACGTGATACACAAATTTTAGGGCAAATTTGAAATCAGCGCCCTCGAATTATATAAAATCAACACAGTTTATCAAATCAGCGGAGAAAAAGTTTCAAAATGCAGGGCGGTGTTATCTATAAACCTGACCTTTGACCTTTTGTATGCACCTATTTTATGCCACTTTGGATAAAGTGTTCAGCCAGATAAATGCATCTGGTGATGGTTCCTTGCCATGGTGAGAATTGCAGTATGTGCATCATTGTTGTCTGGCCACAGATCTGGCCTACTCTGGGACTTTGTTCTGTCTTCCATTAACAAGAATTGGCCTATGAATTTAGCTTCTTTTGTTGTATTTTTGAGAACACATGCTGGCCCGGCAGTGATCTGTCCAAGCGCACAAATTCTAAATCCCTGCTGAGTTACTGCTTTTTCTGTTCAACCATCATCTCACCACAGTCACTTGCCAAAATTTCAATGCCAGCAGTTGAGCTGCCAACATAAGACAGAGAAACCTGTCTAATCCCACAAATGATGCCCTCTCGTCCGTCCTCCCGACAGTTCTCAGAAGTAAACTCCCCGACTATTATTTTTTTGTTGAGAGATTGCTTCCAAAAAAAAAAAAAAAAAAAAAAGTAAAAATGGCTGTTGTCTTGTGGAAAGTCTCAAGTGTGGCTCCTGTCGATAGAATCTGTGTGATGTAAGTGCTGCTCTGCTAGGGGTTTGCGAGTGGAGAATGCAGTTTGATTACTTGTTGTGGGTACAATAGTGAGAACTTCCACAGAGACAGCTGCTGATTAATTTGCTGAACAGTAATGACAAAACCTAATTAATGAGATCTTTTCCCCACCTTTTTTTTCCACATCTTTAATACTGCACACTGAATTGGTTTTCCCTTTTTCCTTTTTCTCTGCCTCTCTCCAGATCCCGCACTCACCCTGACTCACCCCTTTCTCCCCCCCCCCCCATAAAAAAAAAAAAAAAAAAAAAGCCCATGTTTGTTGAATGTACACTTGCTTTCATCTTACGCCCTGTGTCCACTGACTTTAAATAAAAAATGCTGACTGGTGTTTGATCAGCTTCTTCTTTTTGCACACCTGCATTGTGTTTTCTCGGTTTAGAACATGAAGCCGTTTGCTTGTTGGGTAAAACATAAATAAATAAATATACTGAATAGCAAAATAAATGCCAGTCTGGATTGTTCCAATAATGATTTATCATTTTATGTGATTATAACCGTGACAGTAATTGATTCACATGACCAATGAGCACTAACTTTATTGATGATGACCTTAATTAATGTTGAGAATGCAATAGGGCTCAAAAATCACACAGTTCTGTACTTTAGTAACTGAACTTTAAGTCAGTATCTTGTATGACCACCATCGGCATTAGCAACTGCCATGCATCTGCGATACATGGAACAAATGCGTCGGTTGATATTGGTCGCAGGAATCTGTGGGAAAGTTCTGATGATGGCTGCTTCAAGTTCTGCCCAAGTAGTCAGCCTTGGTCACACTTGATTTAGCCTCCTTTTCAGTTCATTCCACAGATGTTTGATGGGGTTTAGATCTGGACTGAGCGCTGGCCAAGGCAAAACTCTGATGTTATTCTGTTGCAGAAAGCCTTGTGTCACCCTGGCAATGTGAGGTTGAGCATTGTCATGTTGAAAAATGTGACGTTGATGATGAGCAAAAAAATTGCGCAACCTCTGGTCTAAGAACCTGACCAATGTAACGCTGCGCTAAAACACCATTACCTCGACCTTGACCGACATTCTGGAAGATGACAGGGGCCTAGTCTCTTATTAAAACCGATTCCCGCTCATACCATGACACTTAGTCCCCCCCAATGGTCTCTTTCCATAAAACGTTAGTCAGTATAGCGTTCCCCACGGCGACACCATATTCTCACTCTTCCATCTCCATGACTGAGACAAAACCGACTTTCATTAGAGAAAATGACACTTTGCCACTGCTGATGACTTTAGTTCTAATGGAAATTGGCCCACTTTATTCGGTTTTGTCAGTGACGGGGTGTAAGCACAGGACTACAGGCTGGTCGACAACAGTAAATGTTATGGTGTCTCAGCCGACGCCTTACTGTATCAGCACTGATTGGTTGGTTGTGAATGCCTACAGTTTGTCTAGCTGTCTAGCTGACATTTTAGAAACAATCTTGCAGATGTTGCCAATGAATATTACAATCTTGATGTGCGCTAGTGATCCTTGGACATCCACTTCGAGGTTGATCATTAGTCGTGTTGGTGGCATTAAAAAGATCTTGTTGGCAATAATCGGTTGTGATGTGGACATTGAACACATTTGCAACGTCTGGGACACGCTGACCAGCATGTAAATGACCAATCGCCTGCTCACATTGCAGCATAAGTCTTGGCATCGCTCTTCATCACTTGGAATGAAGTGAATAAATTTGTTTGCCCTTTTATATCCATTGCTGTAAGGAATAGCACATGCATGAAGGTTTTCATGAAACATCCTTAGAAGCACAACTAACATGCAGATGTAAGGAATGTCATCTGGTGGCTCATTTAAGACAAGTTTATGACAATATTCAATCAAAAGTTTGGTTATGACATGACAACACCTGTCTGAAGAACAGTTTGCAACTAATTGAAGAGCAGTCGGCGAATAGTATACGAATAGGATGACCAGGTGTCCCGCTTTGCATTGTACCGCACAGTATTTTTGTCTGTTATCCAGCGTCTTGCAAATTGAGACTCTGTCCCCCATTCTTATTGCCTGGAGACACTGTCCTAAAATTGTGCGTTAATTCAGTAGCTGATAGTTTAATACCGGCTTGGGACCGGTTTCATGAAGACCTCCCAAAAAATTTGCAATGCGAGGGCTTAGTGAAGTGAGTCTTTGCTAACTATCCACAAGAGCATCGCTTTTAGCAAAGCTGCAATTCAAGGGTCATTCCATGTCAAAGCACCCAATGAGCTAAACCTCACCATCTGCAATTTTGTTCAAAATTTGTGTGTGAATTCTGGTTACTCTGGGTGTGATGAATTATTGACCTATATTTTGACCTCAAAATTGACCTTGAGGTTTTGCGTGACCTTTAATTTTTTTTTACACCAAATTGTACCCTGATGAGGTATCTCATGAAGAGAACATGATGGGGCTCAAAAGGGAAAATTATCCTCATAAACATTAATAGTGCAGTTTATAAAAATAAATTACAGCTTGCAAAAATGCTGGGATTATAATCGTGGTTGGAACAAATACCAGCGCACACAGGGGGTCCCCACAACTGACGTTGAGATCTGCTGTTCCCAAGCATAAAATCTTGTCAGTTCACCTGCTTTCCACAAACTATTGCAGGGAGGAATCATCCACGAGCAATGCCTTTCCTCTTTTCTCAAATTCTCAGATCTTTTAGCTTGAACAGTACTCTCTGCTTTAAAAGGACAACTTATTCCAGTCATATCTCCCGCACAAGCATAGAGATGATGCAGCCTTCTCTCAACAGTAATACTTAATCAGCCCTTACACTTCAAGGAAGCAGATGTCACTTGAAAGAGACCCCAAAGACAGCCAGACTCAGGATTCGCAGCAAGATTTCAGTTGACGATGTGAGAGAGCAGGTTTGTGCTCTCTTCACATCTAATTCCTTTCCTTTTCACAGCTTATAAACCCTGGGGGATATGTACAAGAGCAAATATGAAAGTCCAATATTATCTAAGATATGATTCGAAAAGCTACCCAAAAAAATATCCTAAAGCTTGATGTGACCTTGTGGTTAAAACAGTTCAAAGTGTTTTTCACTGTGTGACACACAGTGTTCGATTCCTGCATTATTTTCTACCGAGTTCTTATTCGCATTCTTTTTCTCTAATTAAACCCTTCTCTTTGATGCAGGCTTGAACCATTAAATAAAAGAATCAAAGTGAGTCTTGCCAGCAACACTCTCAACCACCTTCAAACAAATGTACCAAACTGTAGCTCAGAGCGCTTTGTGCATCGATCTGACAGCAGCCCAGCTCAATTGAATGATGAAATTTTAAAAAGATTTTAAAGCAAAAAAAAAAAAAAGAACAGATCAGACGTCCACTTGAAGTGTACAGCCACAGTCGGCCTGTTTCTGAGGTGGTATCTTGCCTTCGATTTGGTTTTGCAGGTGGCCAGGAAGTAACTAAACATCAAATATTGCGTATTCAGCCTCTGGTCCTCTGGCACCAGAGACTTAGAATGAAACTGATTTATTTGGCTTGGCTGGCCTTTGCTGAAACACAGTGGTGCTCTTTTTTCATCATGGCATGTCGTGGTGGTTTTCATGAGCATACTTCTCACAAAGTCATCAGCAAAATGAGGGTTGGATTTTCAATATGCTATCATGAGTATGCAAATATTACTTAATCGACAATAGTGAAGCCAGTAGTTCATGGATCATGTAGGTCAGGTATTGGTTCATGCACCAGCTTCGAATGTTATCTGTCAATTGAAAGGGGCATCATGATCTGTTATTAACACCATAGATATGGGCTAGTAGAGCCCTACAGTACCCACTTAGTAGGTTGAGTGGGTTGTTATCGTTGATTGATATTGGTGATTAGTTAGACGGAAATTGTGTTTTCTGACACAGTGACTGTTCTTTAAGCAGGAAGTGACATAATTTGAATATATAGAGTGAGGCTGGGGTGGTTGGATGGGTGTGTAAAACAGACAACTTTCCCTCAGGAGACCGGGGTTCGATCCTCACCCCTGGCAACTAACATATAGCATGACTTACGATTGCCTTTTAAAAGAGTCAACCATGCTTTAAAAAAGCATGACCGCCTTTTCAAATCCTCAATTCTAACCTTTTTTTTTAGTCACAATATCAAATCACTCTGGTACCCTTGTGTATGTTTCTTTTTGCCTTCCCTCATTCACTTCATGCAGGAATTCACCGCAGTTCCCTTTACTCATGTAGTATATCCTACACTGTGACTGTAGCTTTGTTGCTATTAAATGTGCAATTTTCACCTTTATATACAGTGCATGCATTCAGGGCCAAAGAGAACTGCAAATATTTACAGGTGACATTGTGCAAGTGCTCAAAAATTGTGCGCTAACAAGCATTTGTTATTTATTTATTATTTTCTGTGTTAACTCACACAGATTTTTGCAGTGAAAATTACAATCTGTAATATGGCATCGTGCGCTTCGATCATTTGAATAACGTGAACAGCATTAAGCCACTGAACTACACGCGGTGCACTACTTTGGCTCGGAACTGAGAGGAAAGTATTGAATCAAATCACTGCTTTGTTGCAATGGGGTTAAGCCGTGGTCCTGTCTGTCGTATATTCATTGTTGGCTGTATGTGATGGACATATCTGCTTGATACTACCGATACTTGTAAGTCAGCCAAATGTATGAATGAGAGTGTAAATTGATTCTCGTGTCACATCTGTGGAACGCAGTAACTTCATTATTCGGACCGCTTAGCTGCATCCAAAACACAGAGGGCAGATCACTGGCAGGCTTTGTCATAATAGACTCTGTCATTGTGGATGGAGGGCCATTTTAATGAATAATCATGGTGCGCTCAAAATACAAGCTGGATCCTAACAAGGAACAGGTGCGGCCCATGAATTATGCACACAAAAAAGAAATACTAATGTCTTCTCTCGGAAAAAAAAAAAAAGAGGCTCCGACCACAAGCCCTCCTTTTTACGGCTCCATTTTACTTTGGAATGGTCTCCGTTATTGCCATGCACTGTCTGCACCCAAGTACGGTAATCACTTAGTTTTAAACTTCAGACAATGAAAACGGGAGTGTGGGAGTGTGGGAGGTGGGGAGGGTGGAGAGCTTGGGAGTTGAAAGAAGTGAGGTTACAGGTCTTTCGGTGAAGTTGAAGGAGGCTCCTCGCGGTTTCTGTAAGTGCTTTCGAGGGAAACTCCTGTGAAGAGGAAACGGAGCCGAAAGCTGAAGAAGAGATTGGTCCCTTTTTGTAATGTCACAGTTCAGGTATGCTTTCTTCTTTATACTTAAAAAGTGTGACACGATTATTATTCTTCCACTTCTTCTTATTATTTTTAATGTTCTACTTTAGTAGTTGGAAAATGATAAGCTGTGTTGGACTCAATGGCCTGTTCTGGTTGTTCTCTGTTCAGCTGAATTATGTTACTTTCCAGTTCTCACTGTATGTGACCCTTGACCTTAAGGTCAAGCTGAAATAAAAATTCGCTTTTGCCTCAATTTTGTACATTCTGAATTGTCAGTACTTCTGCCTGAGCCCTTCTGCTGCGGTGTATTTACCTGTCGATGATATGAGGTAGATGTTTTTTTCATTGGCCTATCAGCTCTCTTTAACTCCACCTCCCGGCCACACCGTTTATTTGTTCCCTTTTTTTGCTGTCCGCCTTTCTTCCCGCTTGGTCACCTGTTCCTTTTAAGCTGCTTTCACACTGGACGCGAAACGAATTTTTTGCACGACAGATTACAATCAAAGTCAATGCAAAGACACGTCTTTGCATTGACTTTGAATGTAACCTGTCGTACAAAAAATTTGTTTCGCGTGCGGTCTGAAAGCAGCTTAAGTGTCATAATTAATCTGCCTATTTAAACCCTGACATGGCTTGTCCTGTTTATTAGAACTTCTTGTTGGTATCTACTGTTACTGATTGTTTTTAACTACGCTACCTGACTAGATAGCACTCTGCTGATTGTTTGGATGTCAGTTTTGCTTGTTGTTATGAACTGTTTTCCTGGTTTTGCATTGACCTTGGCCACAAATTCAACATGTATTTGGATTTATTTATTTATTCATACTCATTCTATTTTTTGGACATCTTGGTGCTTGTTCGCCATTACTGATTCCTATTTTTGACCCTCTTGTCTCACCGATATTGATTTTGACAGCTGTTCTTGTACTGAGCCCTAAATAAAATCTCTTAAACTGCCAGTCTGCATTGGGTCCCTGCCTTGTGTCCTGACTTGATTACCATAAATGTCTTCAAATCCACCAAAGTTTGAAGTTCTTATTCACATTTAACATCAATCCATTGAACTCCCAACACCGCAGAAAGATTCAGCTCACTCAGAAATACTGCCAGGTCTAATGCAGTCAACTTGATATGAAGTCCAAAGAGCTGATACTGCCAGTGAAGCAAGTCCTCATTCGGCAGAGCAATTAAAACAAACCCATCAGGGAAATGGCACTAACATTAGGTGCAGTCAAATCAATTAATTGGTCTCACACAAAAAAAAAAAACAAACTTTGCAACAATTGGTCAGATTAATTAATTGGATAGGTGACCTTCAGGAGAAGCACATCTACAGTATGTCAAAGTCAATAATCGAGATCAAGGAAAGACTTCACTGGAATAAACATCAAGTCTTTACCACAAAACCAAAAAATGTGCATTGATTTTAAGCCTCAAAAACAGGAAGTTTTCCCCTAAAAAAATCTAAAGAGCCTGTTTAGTTGTGTGACAACATCTCATGGACCGATGAGACAAAGATCGCATATAAAAGATCGCATATATACTTCCAAGATGTAGAGCCTTGTGAGGTTAACCCCTCTTACCCCCCAACACACATACACAGTTTTGCCCCCGCACTGTAAGGCTCCATAATAGGGCTGAAATGGTAGCACACATTTGTCCTTGAGACATCGACTCTCCCGATTGGGTGGGAATACCTTGAAATATGATGCACATCCTGGTGCTTCATTCACTGCTGAAATGGTTTTTGTGGTGTAGAGCAGGAAATTATGGTGCCACAGTATGGACATACTGTGCAGATCTATTGACTATTCTGTGAATGGATTTTGCTATATTTGGCCTGATTTATTGAGTGTGTTAGACTACAGAAATATATTTCATGTTCTCTGACACTAGTAGTGTAGACAATTTAAACTGGTTGGAAAGCAGTCGGTCGTACATGGGGTTCTTGTGTCTGGTCACTTCAATCCACATTTATGGTGAGACAAACAGGATGTGATAGGAAAATTTTATATGAGGTCAATTTTACACGGGATGGTCAAATTATTGGAAGCACTGCCATAAAGGCCAGCTTTGCAAAGCTTGCGACATGCTATTTTTGAAAGATTGTTCACACGTGGATTGATTCAATTCTGTGGTGATTTTTGGAGTTTTAATTCCACAGTCCTTTACAGATATCATACCATGGACTCCATTTTCATGCCTTTGAAAATGTAAATGCATGTGGTGGTAACGTTATTCGCCATTCTGACAGTCACAAACGGCATATTTATTGCCTTGGCCCAGTTTAATATTTTGGTGCTCTGCCATGGTAGGGTACAAAACAGGTTTGATAGTGCATTAGGAAGTGTATCAGTGAATAAAGCTGGAGCTGTGCAATTTTTGTGTCAGAGATCTCAGTCTCAGTCAGCGGAGCTGTTTGCTCACGTACCGTTTGCTATCTTTCCCTTTGTTATTTTTTATTTTGTTATTGAGGCTACTGTGTAAATAATGCCTACAAAATGGTGGTGGGGTATAAGGGTAAGGGCAGGGTAAAGGGGTATTTTAAGATGTGAATATTTTCTTTATTTCGGTGAATACGAAGAATTAACCTCTGTCTTGCTCTTGTTTTAATATGAGGGCAGTTTTGTATTCGGTTTAGATGGCCAACATTCATACTCAATGCATTGATGGTAGTTTTTGCTTTCATCTTTGCCTCATATCATTGAACCGCTTTATAACATTGGAGCGAGGCTCTGAGAGGACTTAAGGAGGTACTAATAATGGAAACGAGGTGAGGAAATTTACCTGATGAAATGGCTGGTTTGCTACGGTGTTAACACACAGGTTTTAATGTGAATGATAGCGACAAACCTGATTGGCCTCAATGGAACCAAACCCCAACTACATAACAGGCAATTAATTAGTCTTAGACTAACCCTTTTGACAACAGTGCCACAGTTGCACTATTGCCTCCTGTTAATAAATTACTGGGCTTTAGTATGACATGCCCAGTTTTGATCTGCAATATTGTTAGCACCGGCATTTTCTGACGGCATTAAATTTGTCAAACTCGGGCCCTAAGTGTCTGTCTGCACCTGTCAGACAGCTTTGACCTGCTGCCACAAATCTTTTGTCTTTTTTTTTTTTTTTTTGCTGTTGCTGCTTTTTGGTGTTTGGCTTACAGTATGATACCATATTTTTAAACAGTTACCCTTGCCACCCAAAAGAATTTATCATTTTAGCCTTTGTGACCAGCACATCTGCAATTCATTTTGCCTTTGTGACCAACACACCTGCAATTCAAATACCAACTATTTGGCCCAATTTGAACACTGTTAGCATCCTAATTTTGCTTTGAAGTCCAACCTAGCATAGTGCTGCTGGTTAGGCCTCTCTAGGAACATGCTGCTAATAATCATTCTGATTGAAAAGAATACCCTGCACAGATGCATTTATTAATGTAGCTCAGAGACTTCAACTTTAAATGATTTTTCAGCAGTGCGTCCATTATTTTGTCTGCCTCCTGCATACTTTGATTGCTTCACCATCAGCCTAAGTTTACCAGATCTCTTACTGTCTCACCCCTCATCCAATAAATATGATCCAGGGAAGCTTATTGGCTGAACCTTGTGGAAATGTGATCCACAGTATGGAAATGAGTCAATGCTAGTACAAATTAAAAGGATCATTGAGACTTTTGAAATGAGAAATAGTCCATCAGAGCAAGAAATGGGAGCTAGTTGAGAAGAACATGCTGACAATCACTCTACATTCAGTGAGACAGGAAATATAATATGGGCGGTATTAGGGGAATTAAGTGCTAAGGAACATTGAATTATCCATGATAGTGTGCTGCAGAAGTGATATTTCCAAACTCAGCAAGTCAGTTCGATGATTTGTTGTGCTTCTTGTGCTAATTGTCTCAATGCTGAGGGAATATCTGAGTTGTCTGGCAGGGACTCCATATTGCAGTCATCCAATTAACTCAACTGCTTATGGTTTTAAAGGTGAACTGATTGCGCAGATGGTACATGTACACTAGCAACAGTGAGAACATGCAGGATTGTGTGCATTAATAGCCCTAGTCCCATGTTCATAGCTTAGCCCACATTCCAACCAACGTCATGCTCAATTTCACAGAAAAATTTGACCCAAAACTCTGAAATATTAAAAAAAAAGTATGTGAATTATTTGAACAATGCTGCGAAAAAGTATCTCCCCCACCCGATATTGTCAATTCTTGAATATCTGTCATACATGAATGTTTCAGATCATAAAACTGATTTCATTATTAGGCTAAAATTATCCTTAATTAATAACTTAATTATATTAAGTAAACACAAAATGCAGTTTCTGAAAGATGATTGAGTTCATTAAAAAAAAAAAAAAGCTTTCTAACCCTACCTGGACCTATGTCAAAAAAGTAATGGCTCCCTTATTTGCAAAATCAACCAATTTAACACTAGAACGGCTGACAATGCAGTACCTCCTAGAATGGCTGTGAGGTCATTTTGACCTCCCACCGCTTCAGGCTTTATGATTGCAACTTAGAAGTCTGTTACTGCAGATTAGCATTCAATGACTATTGCAGAAGGTAAATGGCCAACTTGTGTACTTGTGAGTATTTAACCTTTTTTTTTCTTCTTCTTCTTTTTTCTTCTTCTCTTCATATATTTATTTACTGTATTATTCTTTTTTTTTTTTTTTTTTTACATATTTCATTTATGTTGCTCTGTACTGGCAGTATGGGGAGGGTGGGTGGGGGAGAAAAAAGAAAAATGACATTTGTTAAATGCATGAGATCAATGGTCTTTTTTTTCTTTTCTTTCAAATAAAATATGTTTACAAAAAAAAAGAAGTCTGTTACTGGAACAGTTGTTAATTATTTTAAAATAGCAAGTAAAAATAAATGAAAAAAACATCTTATTTTTAAAATTTTGCCACATTAGGCTTTATTTTATTTTAATAATATAACAATGTAAATTCATTGCTTGCTCTGTTTATATTGATGGAATAGTATAGAAGTTAGAGCTTTAGAGCTTGGCTTTGTTGGCTATTATGGCTATTTTGAAATGTTTCATAACCTTTGGGCTTGAAATTATGCTATGGAACCTGAGCATTATGCGGTGAATAAATATCAAGTTTAGGTGACCTCCCTGGCATCAGAGGCTTGGTTTGCCCAGCAGGGGTGATCCTGTTACGGGGTGGCTCATGATGACATTCAGGTTCAAAATCAGAGGCGGATTCACTGGACCAAGACACATCACTGAGCCCTGATATTTCTTCTCCATCCGGCTCGCGCTCATGTCCTGATGCTTTGCCAAAGCCTGACTTACATTCATCCGTTTCCACAGATCCATTTCCTTTTCTGGTGGCCTGCCCGACTAACTAAATAAACAAAATCACTAAGAGAAGCCCTGTAACAATCACAATTTCTATCTGCAAAATGGGAGAACAAACTGATTCTGACGTCATGACAGCAACTGGTTTATATATGCATCTGCACACTATTCAAAAAGTAATAAAATACATTGCTAGGCAACCAAGATGCAGTTGGCTGCCTTGCATAACTGTCAAGTCCTTGAATGTTTTGTATAAATGGGCTTATGTGAGGTATGAGGCCACTGTCAAGTGCTTTGAGCTGTCTATCTGACTAGCTGTAGTCAGCCTAGCCAGGCTGACTATATAGCTTAGCTCTACAGCTGGGCTATATGGTCCATTTACAGTGTTTTGCATTAGGCGTAATGGAGGTCAAAATGACCTCTTGGCCATTCTAGGTTGAATCAGCGATTTTTTTCTGTCTCTTTTATTCCATAATCCCCATAACTCATAAGTTGATGAATAACAGCACTTTAGGAAAAGTCACTGACTGGGAGACATAGGGTTGTTATTCAAACAGAGTTATGTGCAGTTTAGAAGGCGAGAGAGGTCAAAATGACCTCACAGCTGTTCTAGTGCTAGCCAATTTAATCAATAATTGGGTTCAATTTCACTAGACAACTAGACATGATTACTGTCAGTCCTGTTGAATGTACAAATCATCTAAATGGAACCAGTCTGGCAATGAAAAGTTGGCAAAAAGTAGCAAAAGGCCATACGTGCGTATTTGTATGTTAGACTATATATTCTGTATCAGGAGCTCTCAAACCGCTGCCAAAAAAGGCTGTGGGTACAGGCTTTCGTTCCAACTAGACACTTATGCGCCTGCTAATCAAGGCCTTATGAAAAGACTGCTGGAGTCAGTTAGTAGAATTAGGCTTATAACCAAATGGCTGGAATTAGAGCCGGTATCCTGAGTGCCCTTCCTGGATAAGACTGCGAACTCCTGATATGCACTGTGCAATATTCCTTTTTTCTCAAACGACAGTATATTGCAGCCAAATGTATTTAGCCTATAGCTTCTCTTGCAATGTTTTTGTCTCTGATGTCAGAGGAGTTGCTGAAACATATCATTGAAATTACCCTACAGCTCCAAACAGGAAAAACAGAATCTAAAAAGGCTTTGATCTAAAATTTAGCAAAAATAATGAAGCTGTGTACGGCAGGTATTATTTTCACAACAAATAAGCCGTGTCATGTGTCTGAAATAAAATTACTATAGATTTTTGCCGTAGATACTCTCATTGTATCGTGAGCTATTATTTTGTGTTCTTGCAGATGCCCTTCATAATACCCTTAATGCCATGAATTTGCACTTAATTGAATTAAATCAATGTTGTTCCTTGTATTGTATGCTGCCCTATCCTGTGCCTGCATGTACACTGGGTGACTTTAACTGCATCAAGAGATTTGAACTATTTCAGTTCAACTGATCTTATGTTGGTGGGCTTTTTTTTTCTTGAAAAGCAGATCAAGCACTGAAGTTAATCAGTTTTGTAGTCCAGCTTTCTTGAGGTTTTAGGCTTAACCTTAACCTCTTTAACCCCAACTCCCCAAAGAGGTAATTCTGGCATCACAGGATTTTTAGTGGCGTGCAGAGAAGCCCTTCAGTAACCTAATCTCTAGTAACACATGACTGCTCTCAATATGTTCCCATTTAAGATCGCCTGATTAAAAATCAAGCAATTTATTCACTGAATAATCAAGACAAATACATAAGCCTATTATTATAGACAAAATGACAAAGAGATTACTAATTACCTACATTTACAACATACATGCACGTGATATTGTAAGGATGGAAATAATCCAAATAATTAATTAATCCAACATTTTCTCTAAATTTCATTTTCCATTTAGCATTTTTATTCAGCAGTGTAATTTATTTTAAGATTGCACTTAACTTCTCCAAGATGTTTACAGTGTTTAAAAGATTTGACATTTGAAATCGGAAACTGCATCTAAGCTGAATCAAACCCTATCGAACAATGATGCAAAACGACGTGATTTATAAGCCTAGCTAACAAATATGTGCCATTTTATGCGCTACATGAATTTGGAGTCTTCAAAGGACATTTTGACATTCATGTCATCCTTAAAGCAGATAGGAAAATGCCTGATAAATTGGTGATCCAATGAACAATAATGGCATCATAGAACAAATTTTCCGGTCATTCTACTGATTAGTATCTGCAAGTGAGCGAATTAATGTTTGATTACTGATTAGATGAGAAGAATAGCAGTCGCACACTCGTAGCCAAAATGCAATTATAATTTATCAATTAAATTGCCAACCTTATGACATGAGTCTTCTTGCGGGCATTGAGAGATGATTGATCGAGGGATGAAACCTTGGTCATTTAATAAATCAACCATGATCACATCGAGGCTACAAGTGTGTGATCGCGTGTGTTCATATTTGTATTATCACCATGGTCAGTGCCTCTCTAACACTGCTGTGCATCCCTTGCCTCTCCCTATCTTGGTTGCTAATTAGGAAAAGTAATTGGAAACTGGTTTGGAGTAATCATGTGTTATAAGGTGAGGTTATTTAAGGGCTTTTATACCTCTGACGGCTCGTCACTGGAAATCCGATAACGCCCGGGTTGAAGAGGTTAAGCTGCCCCCCCCCCTTCCCTTTTTTGTTTTTGATCTGCCCCATTTTGTTGCTCTGTTGGAATAAATGCTGTGCATATAGAAAACTCATCCAAGAAACAAGTTCACAGACAGAGAGGAGTTTCACAGTCTACACACATCATTGGGTTTCTTGAGAATTGCTGTCTCCACACGAACACAAACAGTCCCACATCTGCGCACACGCGCGTACACACACACACACATACACCACTCTGGCCCAATTAGAAGTCCATGAATACAATATTTCCCCCAATATTTCCTCCACATTCTCTTTAATGAGCGTTCGAATCAATACTTTAACTCGCACCAAATGAGCAGCTCAGATCTGAACAGCCTGCTGTTCCCTTCCTTTGTCTCGAATGGATCACAGCAGGGATATTGGCTAGTTACTTAAGAAAACAACACCTCCCATCACATTGATTAAATACCTCCAGGGACCAATTCTCACTTGTTTACATCTTTCCCTGATTTTTTTTTCTTTTCTCTCCTGATTCAGATAATCAGTGTCTCCGATGGAAGGTATGGGCGGTGCGTTGCTCTGGGAGACGAAAGGCCACCACTGTAATAGAGAGAATGTACAAGGGCTGGGAAGTAAGTTGACAAGTCAGGATTTACAGCCAACCCCTCCCATCCACACCCACTGGAAATAAAAAAGGGGAACTGCGCTCATTTTGTCAGTCCTGGACCAGACAGTCTGGCAGTGAAGCTGGAAAGTCCAGACTGGCTTAATTTGATGGGTGCTCTCCTAAATTTAACATGCTGCTGTGACTGTCAGAATCGAGACTCGGAGGACGTCCCCTTGGTGGATAACTGGCAGAGTGGGTGCAGAAAGGAATTGTGGGATTTTTTTTTGACAGTCTGCTTCCTGAACTTGGAGGACTGTGGAGGTTGAGCTGTGACTGACAGGCACTGATGTGTGTCAGAGTCGGTCAGTGGGCTTTTAAATATTGCTTTCTCTGCACGAGCACACACACACACACACACACACACACACACACACACACTTAGAAAAGAAACCCCAACACTCATGAATACTAAGTAGCTAAATGCCCAAGCAAGCATATGCAGATGTCTATGCCCACACAAACATATACTGCACATACTGTATATACACTCTCAGTGCAAACAAACACTCACATTAGCAGCTGTGTTGGAAATATCTGAAGTATATTTGAGTTGTTTATATGCTGACTGTGTTTACAGCATTGGAACAGTGTCTATGTAGATAAGCCTAATCACAGCCTTAAATCACAGCTCCACACAGTGAGAAATGTAATAATGATATAAGGGGTGGAATTTATCAAATATAAAGGCTGGAGTTGAATAATTTGACTGCATACAATATGCTGTGTGGTTTAGTTCCAGAAAGATCCATTTCTGTGTAGGACAATCAAAGTCTGCCAAGCTTGCTCATTGCATATTAAATTACTGCTTTGTGCAATGGCTGGAGTTTGATGCACATACTATGTCCATAACCCTTATTATTACTCTTTTTTTTTTTCTTACAAACTGAGTTCAGCTTGACCATATTTACAATCCATGAAAGGTGTTTTTGAAAAAAAAAAAAAAAGAAAATTGCTAAAATTTTTAGTCACTGAAATGAGTTACTAAAAATAATTTTGCCTTCTGTTCATTATTAGTTGGCGCTGGTTGTGACAAAAAAAAAAAAAAACTTTATGAAGACACTGAAGGAGAATGAATGAGCAATATTCATTATAATGGGCTTTTACATCATAATTTCTTGAAATGCTTTATGAAAAATTGTAGTTCCTCTTCAGATCGCAGTGTCTTTTCAAAGCATCACACACTGCAACTTATACTTTTAGTAAAAATAACAATAAGAATAAAACTGTCTTGTTGATCTCTGTCCTGAGAGATAAATCTATGGCCAAAGAAATTCCACCACAGCACCAGTGTATCAACACCTTAGTCCATCACAGCTCATTGATTGAGGAGTGCCAAGGCTCTCTCGCCTCAGAAAGGTGGATGATGTTGACAATGAATCACGTGGACAGCTGCAGTCCTCAGAAGCCTTTTGCTGAGCGACAACCTACTTCATTACTCTTCCATTGTAAAATCTTCCAAAACTCAGGATAATCACTGTGTGCCTTTCATTGACCAGGGCTGCCCATCTGTTTATAAATGCTTTGACTCTGGTGTGAATGCTGTGTTGCCTGATTAAATTCCCAACCAGTGCATTAGCAGGAGCTAGAGTTTGAGTGTTTGAAAGTCACGAGTCCAGAGAAGTGGAAGTCAGACCATGCATTTCTTCTGTCCATGGGTCCAGCCAATGTATTTTACTAATCCCATCTACTTCCTTGCTGAAGAATCCAGCTGATTAGAAAATCCAAGTGATTGCAAACCAATATACTAGAGAGGAATCCAGCGCATTTTTCTGCCAGTTTAGCATTTGTATCACAGTATAAACTAGAGGCACTCCTAGATGGCAAACCTCCACCAAGGCAGCATAATCCAAATCTTGGTCAGTGGGAGCAAAGTTCAGTTATTGCGTGTCATACGATTTAAAGATGGCTGCTGTGGCAGCCATATTGTTTGACTGCTCGTGGTGAAAATCAATAGGGTCCATCCCTGATGTAATAGTGACCCACCCACAAAATTTCAGAGATATCCGTTCATTACTTTTTGAATTATCTTGTTCACAAACAAACAGCACCAATCACTTAACCTTCTACCAACTTCGTTTGGTGGAGGTAATGAAGTAAACTATTTTGCGATGAACAAACTGCATAGATGGAGTGAGGGGAATTGTCTGTAGATGCAGGCACTGTGAACCAGGTGAAAGTGGAACTCTTTCAGCTGCATGAAATATTTTCGGAGGAAGAGATGGAGAAAAAGGGTTAAGTTTATATGTGTCACTATGAAATGCAACGTAAATGTTTGAATTATTGTCAGTGTTGCATTTATGGCTAATGCAATTAACTCTGCCGAGCTGAAGTTCTACACATCATTTTATGAATAGTATTGATTATTACCCTGCAGGATATGAAATTTTACACTGCAGCCATCATTTTGATGATGGTTTTGCGAACATCACAAATAGGATTACTGTGGAGAATCAGGAGAACCTAAATCTTAAAATCTAAATCTAAGCATCAAAACAACATTATAGTGTTCAACAAGTAAATTGCAGTTACTGGTATTGTGTTTCAACTCTAGTTCAAGTTCAACTCTAAACCTTCAGCAATAAGCAATGTGGGTTTTTTTTTTTTTGTTTGTTTGTTTTTTCGCATCAAACGCCAAGGGTAGCAGGGTGGTGCGGTTAGCACTGCTGCCTCACAGCAAGAAGGTTGTGGGTTCGAATCCAGTTTGCTCTGGTTTCCTCCCACAGTCCAGAAACATGCATATCAGGCTAACTGGAGACACTAAATTGCACTCACACACTAAAAGGTATTAGTGTGAATGGTGTGTGTGCCCTGAGATGGATTGGCATGGTGGCTCCCTGCCTTGCTCTTCTTTTGCCCTTCTGTGACTCCTCAGGACATCTTAGTGAACATTTTCTCTCAAAACTATGAAACAGATATTGACTTGACTTCATTACACACATTATACACAAACCACATTTATTTATATTTAAACATGAGCACCTTTTATTTCTGCTTCTCTAATGATTGCTGTAGAATAGTATTTACCATGCCTCCTGCAAACTGGAGCGGGGTTTTCGATTGCAGATATATTTCTCTATCCAAGTGTCAATCTATCACGCCTGTGAGGGAATATTATTGCACAGTGCACATAGCTATATGCCATTGTCTGAGGCGAGAGACCGTGGGCTCTGCATTAATCCGCTGTTTGCCAGTCCGCACATGCATGAGCCGCCGAGATCAGACATCATTTGTAAGTGATGCAGGAATTCATCCATGATTAATTGTCAAACCTGTGTGAAATAATGTGATCCTTCATTGCTTACCTGTGGGGATGTGCATGTAAGAACTGAGCATGCATGTCAAGCAGCTAGCCCCTCCCTTTCTCTCTCCATCAGGAAGTGTGTCCCATCTATCCTATCTCATTCTCTGGGGCTTGTTTTATGCCCTGACTTTTGCTATTTGTCTTTTGTTTGCTATTGTCTTCCCCAATACTGCCACAATATCAAGTGGTTGTCTGTGGTATCTCTTATTTTGACTTAAGACTCTGACAATTGTCTGTATGGGTTTTTTTTTATATCACATTCAGACATTTTTAGAGATTATTGTAAACAAAAAATCTAAATCTGAATCCAAATCAGGGCTTTAAAAGCATCAAAAAAACGGATTTTTGAGCTTGGAATCTTTAAAATTTGACACAGGTAAAGACAGACACATGGGGGTCCAAAGAACCTTTAAGGAAGATGAGAGTGGTGCTTGAAAAAAAAAAATCAATGAAAGATGCATTTTACTGAGAATATGGGAGCTGGACCAGTTGGGCCAATTAAATTGAGAAATCTAAAAGATGTTTGACCTCGTCCTGAAGCTACATCATCTCCCGCCCAGTGAGAGAGGAAATCGATCGGGGAGCCTTCTCTGCTGGCTTTGTTCCTCTCTGCTCACGTCCACACAGTCAATCTGCGTGACACGGTGTCAAGCCGCAGTATCAACACCGAACACGTGAAAACCAAGCTAAGCTTCATCTTCTTTCATATTCCTGAATGACATCTGCTTTCTGCTCATATGGAAATCAATCACACATTCATAACGCATATCGGTCAAGTTACAGCAGAGGCAGGTACGAGCCGAGCTGGGTTGTAGCCGTTCCATCACACTGGAAAAGACTGGATCAGAGATGGTCAATGCAGGCCGGGGTGACCGCTAACTATTAGCAATGCAGTGTGCGGATCTTCAGCTTCCATCTTAGTTTAGCTCCCCTCACAGGGTAACTGATACATTCAGCGCTACATGACGGATTTGATTGACACTTTAGTGTGAGATTCACAATCTGGACATCTACTCAACCAAAATCTCATTCCAAAATCATGGGCATTAATTTGGAGCTGGCCTCCCCATTGATGCTGTATGAGCCTATTCTCTTCAGGGAATACTTTTCACTTGATGTAGGAACATTGCTGTGGGGATTTGCTTCCTTATTGCCCGAGAAAGCATTAGTGAGGTGGCATCAGGTGACCAGGACTGGCTCAGCTTTATGGTTGAGTTATTCCAGAAGGTGTTTAATGGGGTGGAGGTCAGGGCTCAGGTCAAGTTCTTCTGAACAAATCTGGACTGGCATTTATGAACCATTGTCACTGTCATTCTGAAACTGGAAATGGGGCTCATCTTTGTACCCAGCAGCATCAATATTTTCATTCACTGAATTGATAGGACTAGTCTGAACTATGAAAAACAGTCTCAGACAAACGAGAGCCTCATGGTCATGTATTGTATGCAGACCAACACCAATAAATGGCCCTTGTTCATCAACAAAAGGTTATCCACTTTTTCAGCTATATTATTGTTTGATTTCTGGGGGGTCAGGGCACCCCACTCCATATCCACCCATCTAGAAAATATGCTAAACAACCAATGGTTGCCTATAGGTTGATGTTCACTGTCCAGACCAACTCCTACCAGTCTAACTGCAGCCCACATTGATTGATTGATGGATTGATGGATTGATTGATTAATTTCTTATTTTCTCTGTGCGATATTTTGATTGTGGGCGGGGCCTCCTCTTGTGACTTGCAGGTAGATTGGGGGTCTCAGATTTTTGGTACACTGTTGTGCAAATGGGATCCAATTTTAAGAACTCTGATATACTTGATATTATGACCACAACATACCTTTGCTTCTTCAGCATTCAGTATTACTGTATTCATCCACAGTGGCCATCTTGTTTATTTCCTGTAAGATTATCATCGTCCAGAACACTTTGGCAGCATCAAGATTAGCAAGATTCATGATGCCGTGTGGTCCCTAAGTGCAGATCTATTTTTTTTTTTTTTTTTTTTAGCTCTGTATCATTGCCGGCTCTAAGTGCTCCATGAGGGATATTTATATGTTCAACTGTCTGAGAATGGGTCTATCAGAGGAATCGATCACGTAAATGTGGCTGTGAAGAGAAGCATGTCTAAGTGAGTACGCTGCAATACCTCTCCATGATGGAGGCTAGAATGACCTCACTGAAAAACAAAAGCATTGTTTGTTTCCTTCAGTGATAGAAATTGGAACCAAAGGTAAATTTCCTGAAACCTATATTACTACATGTTGTGCTGTCGGGAAAAAAAAAAAAAATCCCTTGATTTTTTTTTTTTCTATTTAATTCCTCTTATATTACAAAAACTGTATCAATATTTCAAAGTCAGACATGAATATTTAAAGGAGCTGTAATGGATTTTCCAAATGCAGGGAAGATGGAAGGATGCTGGAGAAGAGATAATCACGCCACTCCTTGGATCCCTCTCTGTTGTTCGTTCAGTTTGTGGAACCAATTGGAGGCTTTCGGCTTTTGCACCATTCACTCCTCAGCGCCACAAGGCTACCAAGCCTCAGCTAAATGTACCAAAAAAAAAAAAAAAATCAAAAGTGAAGTCCTTGTTTGAATAGACCTTCTTTAGTCATATGTCATTATAATCTCTTTCATAACAGCTGTTTAACCCTTAAAGTGCTAAACGCAGCCTTTGCTGCTCGCTGATATAATGAAATAAAAATCAAAGCTTTTGAAAACCTATCATGTGGCGACTTGTTGTAAAGAGCTCCCCCAAAAGCTCAAGATTTACATTTTTAAGTGTTTGAAAATTTATTTCAGTGCCTTAAAGGTTAATAATGTTTTTTTAAAGTCTACTTTGACAGTGACAGATTTACTTTTTTGCTCACCCAAAAGAGCCCTTTGATGTTTTAATTGAAATTCGGGTCCGAATGTTCTCTCACTGAAAAGTGTTGGAAATATAGAAATGGGTGGAATGCATAGGGGCTCATTACAACAGAGTGTGTATTGGGCTTGCAATGCCGCAGTTCATGAAAGCACGAAACACAAACTGTTTCTGTTGCTAAATGATATGACTGCTAGGATTGAACTGTTTGCCAAGTCTGAGGTTACATCACATAATTTAGCAAAAGTATGAAGTATACTGTGAAACTGCAATTTGCAAGAATCTATTTTAAGCTGTTTCTTGTACGAGGTTCATGTCAATATTTCAATCAGGTGAGACTAAGTGAGTGATAGCAGCTCATTAGTTGTTTATTAATTACAAATAATTATTTCCGAGCTGCCAGGTGGCTCACTCGGAAAAGCATCGTGTTGCAAAGCAGAAGGGACCATCATGGCGCGGGTTCGATCCTTGCCTAGTACCAACCAGCAGTGGGCGGCAGCTCTTTTCAGAAGTAGCGCGCAATTGGCCAATGCGCTATAGGGATGCAAATTGGGAAGGGTCTGCTGGGAAGGGTTATGTAGATTAAAGTTCCCTTAGGTGCCTCCTGTTGGCCAGACGGGCGCTCATAAGGAAGATTCTGAGCTCGCCTGTGTTCGGGTGTCCTCCGCCCTCGTTCTGAGCTTGCGAAGTCTCAACTAGTGAATGTATAAGAAGTAGTGGCTAACGGGCGCGTGCTTCGGAGGACAGTCGCGAGCTGTGCACACTCTCCTGTGTTGGCAACAGGGGGCCGCATATGCGAAAAAGCCTAAGTACTTGTACATAGTTCCCTAATTGGATACTCCAGATTCGGGTGGGATTGGAGATGCCAAATTTAAAAAATATATATATATATATATTTTCTAGTTTTTTATTATGCACGTGATGCAAAGATAAAATCTTGATGAAAATTATCTTTGGCACTTAGACGACACAGGATGATTTGTAATCGAGGGTAACCAGCACTGAGAGCCTACATATAATAAATTGCCCCATGGAGCCCAGATATTGGTGTGCTGATGGTGGCTGATAACTTCAGATGACACATGATAATGATGATGATGATGATGATGATGATGATGATAAGGCCAGTGAAGTGATGACCTGATGAATCTGCGAAGATGAAGTAGTGATAGGGGTTTTGAAGTGGTGCTAACGACAGTACCATGAAGCACTACCCATGAAGAGAGACATTTACCAGGACAGCTGTAAGATGATAGGCTAGCAGTGGAGGTGTGTCTCTGTGCTGTTGGGTCCATGAAAAAAAAGTGATCTACCATGATTGGTGGCTCTGGACAATGATGGCGAGGGGAATTATGGGCGAGCAATTGTGAGAGTTTTGCATGGCAGGAAATATATTAATATGAGCCTAATAGTGAGAAGCATAGTCTTCCTGACCGGACTTTCGCTCAGCTTCATATTAAGTTTCTTTTGCATTATACAACCTAAATTCCACAAGACTTGGGTCAGTATATAAAATGTCAAACTCCGCAGGGGGTTGATTATGACCAATAATCCTAACGAATAGTGACATCACTCATCGTCATGGTAACGAAAGGCAAAAACAGATAAAATGGCCCAAATTTCAGTAACAGGGTGAGTTGGTTCAATCCCACACGGCGGAAGACAGAGGCGGGCTCATCTGGAACGCATATGCCAGGGGGCACGAGGATCCGTTGGGAGGTTTTGGAGGGGATACGTCGCAAAGGCCTGGCAAACTGAGAATTAATACATATATAGATGGGAGGAGGACACGACAAATGCATATGTTTCTTTTGTATTCATAATTTGTATCAGTTCTATAAATGAACACATGCAAAATCAAAATTTGCGCTCTGCACCATTTGTGCATCAGAAGGTACTGTTTTCACCGCATTCCTTAATGACATTTCACCTTGATGTTACTGATGTTTTTTTATCATTCAATATAGGCCACACTCAGTTCAACTGCCATGATAGTGACATGATGTTTACAAGTGCAAACAACTTCTGACCTCAAATTCTTATATCAATGAGAACATTCCTTGCATTCAGCACTAATTTGCTGTTTTTCATATCATTCAGTACCAGTAGTCAATTGGCCATTATGTAGTCTGCAAATGTAATTTGTATAGTCCTGTGATGACAGTTGTAATGGGGGCTCAAGGCTACATTTGAGATCAATTGTACTTTGTTATTTCTCACAGGGACTTTTGATGAACTGCTCACTCTTATCAGGCTGAGGCTGAAAATGATCATCTTACAGGCAAACGGTACACAGCCAAAAAAGCCTGGGAGTGAGTTATTGAATTTCTATGTAACGCATGATACTGTATTCTATCAATGCTGTTGCTTTCAACATATGCTATTAATGTTCAATGCTACATTGAGATGTTTCTACATGTCATAATGCTGACTGCAACATTTTTCTGTATTGAAGAAATATGATCTGTAGTCTGTATGCATTGTTGCTGACAATTGATGTTTTACTGACATCTCTTGAAACTCGAAAATTCAATAACAGTTGCTGTTTACATGTTAGTTAAGCCCTGTTGTAGTTGTTGAAGTAACTACTTGCTGAAACATGAGTTAGCCAGTAACATCTCTTGGATCACTCGGGGAAATTATTCATTAGACGGGTCTTGCGGGAGTTATCACCTCCTGACAAGTGGCAAACAAGTGGGAGAAACTGAAACATACAGCGCTTAATAAATTTATTAGCCCCACCACCCAATGTAAGGTTTATGCCACAGCTGCCCTAAATTAACAGTGTTGGTAATTACCAAAATAATTTTTATGTTTCTGTAATGGTTAATCCACCAGTATGCGCAAGCTCTTTAACTGAAATGAAACTTTTAATGCTAAAATATAATTATTGTTGTTATCCATGAATTTTCAAATTTACTGTTTAACAAAAAGCAGAAAAAAATTGTGAATCACATAAATTTATTTTTGATTAAGATGCCAAATAAGTTATTTTCTTGCATTCACGAACATAAAAATTTGTTTTAGTGGTTGAATGCAAGAATGCAAGCTGTTATCAAGGCCAAAGGAAGCCATATAAAAGCTAGTTTTTTTGGTTTTTATCTGTGAATAAGGACTATTAAGTGGTTTCAGTTCGTTATTTCCCAAAGAAATAACAAAATTATTTTTAATTTTAAACAAGTTTTTGACAAAATTCTTAAATATTCGTGTTTTCTCCTTTTTTTATGACAGGTGGTCTTATAAATTTGTTAAGCACTGTATATATAAGGTGTGGTTTGCTCCATGTCCGTGAATAACTTTCACCCTTTCTTTAATTCTTCTCGGAGTTGAGATGTCCCACAGCTGGGATGAGGACTGAGGGGGGAGAGGACACAGCCGTCACTTGGCCGTATTTTTCTGCCCTGCATGAGGCCATTGGTGAGAGGCCATCGTGATGAACTTTGCAGAATCCTCAGCAGGCATGGATGCTGTGGCCTGTGGAGGTAGAGACTGCCCAGAGCCAAGAGGTGATGGAAGATGAGCAGGCCACTGAGCCTGAGCAGCCATATTGAGTTTGCTGAGATATCCTCCTCTGCTGCTCTCCCTCCCCACTAAAAAAGCAGGCGCTTCCAAGGTCCTGCAGGCAGCACCAGGTTATGCAAAAAAACACAGCATTGTTCATAGACTTTTTTTGAAGAGCTTCTGAAGACGGAATAGCGTTGTTGGTTTGTTTCTTTTTCTGAGAAGCTTGATGACTAATTTTGACTTACAGACACCTTTTACTGGAGATTAAATAAAACCATGTTTCCAGCATATCAAGCATGCAGCCTTTTTTTTTTTTTTTTTTTTGAATTCATGTCCAGGCCAAAAAATAAAATAAAATAAATTGATAAATCAGAATGTTTCGCGGGGGATAACAAGGAGCCGTTTGTCATATAAGTGAGCAATGGCTCTAAATAAACTTAACCATAGTTAAATTGGAAGTTACATGAAAAGAAAGATCTGAAATATGTACGAGGCCAGTGCTCATAATTTGTAATATATTTAAAAGAAATATATGACACATGACATCTAAAGAAAAATTAGCCATAAATTTACAAAATCTCATAAATAATTATGCTCATTTAACTCCGCAGGGTTATGGCCAGAATCGTAGTCGTTTGTCCCCCCCGATCTCCGGCTGCTGTCCGCGGTCTTGAAGTCAGCAGAATCGCAGCTCCAGTCCCGGTCCTGGCCGCTGTCCGCGGTGCTGAACCGCATTCAAGGCAGCGGGAGAACGCGCACTGGAAAGAATGCACGTCTTTGTTAATTAGCCACGTGCTGAATGCGGCTGTGCCACGTGGCTGTAATGAGCCCTATTTAAGGAGTCTGGTTCCGTCTGGTTTTGGAACTCGGTCCAGTTTTTAGGTTGTTGGATCTCTGTTAAAATTCCAGATTCACATCTGCCTTTTATTATTTCTACCCTCCAATTTCTTGTGTTTGGTTTTCTGCCTAGTTGTTGCCCACTTCCTAGTATTTTTAGTTGCAATTTTTTCCTGTTAAGTCTCCTGTATTTTTTTTCCCTGCCCTGGGGGCAGTAGCTTTTTATTTGGATTTGCCTTTCTCTTGCAGTATATAAAAAGAGAGAACTGCACTCTGCTCTCTGGCCTCCTCTTCTGCTTTTAGGTTCTCACATGCACAAACTTCAGTTAGATGAACCCAATTTGTTAGTCAGACGCCGAGAGTCGGCCTGCCAGTCTGCCTTGCTGGCCATGTCATCTTTGTTCCCCCCCTCACTGGAGGTATTTCAACCTCCTCAACCTCTTTAGTGAGCTCGATGATGTCTCCTGCAGTCAGGCAGATGTTGTGGAAGACACAGGAAGTAGTGATGACTACAGGAAGAAACACATGGTTCGCCTTCAGAGGCAAAAATAGTAAGCGCCTCCATCCCACCGTCATACTAAAGGCCCACTCTATTATGTTGTGAGTTCTGGCATGATGTTGGACCATTGGTTAAAGCAATTCGGTATCCTCTCCTGTTATGTCTCTAAATAAGGTAAAATGATGACAAATGGCTTGTAATGTTAGGGTAGCCATGATTTCCCACAAGGAAATACCCTAGAAGAGGGTACAGAGCCTTTTTTTATATGTTGCTGTTCTTCAGAATACGGGGTTCATGCACAGACCCAGGATATCCCACAAGGGTGTGCAGATACCGGCCCTTTCAATCCATAATGCCTGCAGTTGTATGGAGCATACAGTTCATATAGTCTTGGCCACCCCAGGTAGTGAAGGGGTCTTAACAGGTATAAATGACAGGCGTCATTGGCACCCACAAGCCCCCAGGACAGGGCTGCTGGCCAACTGCTGGAAGCACTGCCCAATGTCCTCCAGCTTTGGAGCGGCAGGCAGTTCAGTCACCTCATGCGGGAGAGCAGTGATCTTCCCAACTCCCTTGTAGCCCTAGTCTGCAGACAGTGGCTCTGGGAACTTGAAAGGCCTGGGATTGCACGTTATAAGCGTGTGCCAGCCAGGACAGTTATCATTATAGTAATGCAATGTCCTCAGGCTGGTCTCCTCTCAGGTGACAGACGCCGCATCAAGGCCTCCACAGTCACGGTAGTCATGCAGGATGTCTTATTTCCCCATCAAAGTAAAAGTGCAGTGCGTGAACTGTACAGCTTAGACATTTATAAATGGGTGCCGGTAGATTTTTAGCCTAGAGAAAGAATAAAAGCATTGACTTTTTTTTTTTTTTAGCTTACACCATTGATTTAGCAAGCTTTGCACAGTAAAACAAGTCAAAATTAAAAACACAATGTTTTATCCTTTAAAACAAACATGCTGTATGTCTGAGACCCTAGTAGAAGCATGAGTCCATGTGTGCATCACCTTCCTGTGTTACTTGTGGTGAGTTATCTTTCATGCCAGTCAAATAAGGTATCTGTTTTGCAACTACATCAAAATGAAGCAGTCATAAATACCTCATGCAGGAGCACAGTGGCATGAAGCATGTACACAATCTTTCACCAATGGTCGTGTCATTGCTTGGGTTTATAATGACGACAGAGGATGTTGTCTGAGCCACATGACCTGCTGGTCACAGACGCTCTATGAACATAATAGCAGAATACTGTTGGGGCAGTCGAAAACGTAAATAAGGTCAAACTTTACATTAAGCGGGCAAATCATAAGCTTAAAGTAGTGCTGAAGTAATGAATGACTCATGATGATTTAATGCATGAATTAATGTAGGATGCATCATGACTTCCTGTTGCTCTTCATTAACAAATGATGAAGTCACTGTGACTTTTTGTGATTACTGCAGACTTAAGAGATCATCAGTTATGGGATTTTAATTCACAGATAATTCATACAGCATATAGGAATCGGCTCCTAAAGGAACACTTCAAAAAGCTTGACACAATTTACTATTCTGTTATCCGATTTGTCGCAAGTGCGCTCTCCAAAACACATCAGTGCCTTCTGTATTCCTTGGCGAAATTGCTCTCATATAATATTCGTCGTAACATCCACTGGTTTATGGTTATTTATAAAACTCTTCTTGGATATTCACCCCTTATTCCAGTCAGTAATTGGTCCCAATATCAGTAACTTAGTACAACATGTGGTCATCTTCATGCATTAGATTAAGGAATCTAACATGTCCTACAGTCTGTTATCATTCCAGTCTGCTGCAGCTAATGATTGGAATTTGTAATAAATAAATAAATAAATAAATAATAATAATAATAATAATAATAATAAATAAATAAATATGTAACTAGCTAAATTTATTTCAATTACCGCTTTTGTACATGCCCACTCATGGACTTATTTTAATGGCACTTGTTATCATTTTTCTTATTTTTGATTTTACTAGTTTGTCACTTTTTTTATTTTGTTTGTTTGATGCTCTTGTTTGTCACCTTTCCCTCCTTCCCCCTTTCAAGTGTCATCTGGCACTTACCAGGCCAGAATAGTAAATAAGAAATAGTTCTTGATGTTTTGCCAGGTAAAATAAAGGTTAAGCAATTAAATAAAAGTAAGGGATAGAAAGTGCCATTTTGTATTCTGAACATTTTTACTTTGTAAAAAATGTGTGGCATTAATTAGACTGAGCTGAAAGTAAACAAGCAGGGTCCAATGGTGCAGTGTCTGCGTGGTATTTGCAAGCCATTTTTCAACACCCAGCTTCCCTATCAGAACTGAAGAATTATAACAAGAATGTAGTACAGCCTCCCTTCAGAGATATAGCAGTAAAGACTTGGGGTTATAGTATGAGATATTGCAATCTTGTTGAGCTTAGGATTGTTAAATCATTGGTTATTGTTTATATCATACATGCCTGTACCAAATATATACTACAGAGTCCTCTGAACTGCTAGTATAAAGAACCAAAATAAAAACGTGCCACTGTCCATTGAATTACGGTGCCCACTGTACACGCAGAAGGGGACACTATTGCTGAGAAGACCTGATAATTTAATGTAATTAAGCACTGTGAGTTTTCATAAGTAATGAATTGTGAAAAGTGGTAGCAGACAGCAGTAGAAGTGAAGTTGTCAGCAGTGCTTTCCCTGACAAATTTGGCTTTGCATCTTGATATTTTCCCTGAGCCTCAATTATGTTACAGCCCGACAGATTCTGCCGCTGACTGCATGCACGTAACGTCTGCGTCTTTATGAATAGAGCAGTGTTAGATGTCTGCTAAAGTTTTTTGTCACTCTGTGCCCTAGAAGTCATTCTTCACTCAACACCTAAGTCTCTATTTGGGTTCATCTCTTTAGAGACTCAGAGGAAATGCTCTGAATTTGATGAACTCCATACAAACCTTCCATCTCTTTCAGGCCACTATTTAAATATGGCAGCGGTGATTTCGACTCCATTCGCTGTACATCAATTCTGCTCGACTGAAATGTTCCCTGAGTAGTTTGGTGTGAAGTGGGATGTTACGTTCGGAATAGATTTTAGGTATTTTGCAGACATCTCATTCATAGCGGCTTACAAATTGCACTCTCTTATTTCTGTCATGAGCTGTCATTTCCTGTGCCCCTATTACTCTCTCTGTGTTTATAGCTCTTAGTTTGATCTGATTGTTCGGTTCTGTTTTGCTGATTTCAATCATTCCATTATTGTCTCCTTACCTCCCCTGTCCCTCTGTGCATCCCTTCTCTTGCACCTGTTTCCCATTGTTATCTATGGTCTCTTATTTAAATTCCAGTCTTCACATCAGTGCCAGATTGTCTTGTGCCTGCCTCGTGCTTGTTTCTTGCTCTCTCAGGTTTTCTTTCTATCCCCGATTCCCGACTCCTCATTCCTGCCTCCAACCTTTCGTATTTGTGTGAGTCTTACCCCCATCTTCTGTCTGCCGTCTCAGCCCTCGTGGTTCCCGTCTTTGCCTCTCTTGTTTTGACCCGGCATGGATACACAAATATGCTCGCCTGTCCCTCAAGATCCTGGCTGTCACTGCTCAACCCTTACTAGACCACTAACTGTATACTCTGCATTACCATGTCTTCTATGTTGGGTGACATCTCTAACAAAGATCTGGAGTAAATCTGAAATTCCCGAAAGAGCTAGGAACTTTCTTGTATAATGGAAATGAACTTGGAAATAGGTTGGCTGATAGCCATGGCAAGGAGGGTCCAAATTGTCTACTTCATGAGGGACACAAGGTACTTAGCTCCTTCATTGCTTCCTTACAACAAGGAAACACAGGACCCACCGTGAAAGACGGGGTTCATAGATTCTGGATTGCAATCCTTGGCAGCTGTTGCAATTGGATGCGTATCCTGTTGGATCACATGTATCATAACCAAGCATGTGACGTATTGTAGGAAAAGACCCATGTGACATTTTTTATTGAGATCAAGGAAAAATGAAGGGGATAGGAAAAAGGCCATCTGTTTATAAGATTCGGATGCACCCCTGGTTTTCACTATCCCAGGTTTCCAAATTAACTCGGTGACAATGAACAATGACAATGACAATAAGCAATACATAAACCCCTTTATTCGAGAACAGTGCTATACTGTATTTAGTTCAAATAATTTCACCAGAATTTGGAGAAGGGACCTCTGGTCATTGGCTTGTGAATCCAGTGCCCTTCTGTGATCATATCTGCTCAGCTAGTCTAGTATCAGCCTTTTGTGATGGTGTGGCAACTTGAATGAAAACCACTTGAAGTGCTGTACCCTCTGCTGCAGAGTTGAAGGAGCGTGCACTGTTGACTTTTCACAGCAGTCCTCAAGCTTAAATGTAGCAGCCCAGTGTGTCGCTCTGCTTTTGCAATGACTAGGAATGGTTAAAGAACTGTTGACTGAGTCAAAAAAGTTTAGTATGAGCTGGATACTGCACTCTAGAGTCGCCACCCCACACAGGAACATCTTTTGCCCACAAATGGTTCTCCTGACAAATTCATAATGAGGCTTCACTGCTAATGTATGCGAGGAACTGTTGCTTGTAAAGTTCAGGACAAGGATTTCAGTTTAACACTTTTCTTAGTCTCACTTTGCTTTGATGCCTTGATCCTGTCTAAACTTAGCTGATCTCAAAGCCCATCAGATCAAGACATAGGTGAAGTAATCAAAGGAGAGGAACTTATGGTAAACTCATCTACCTGATATGTCTGAGGCCACGAAAGGCAAAGTATAAAGTATTTCAGTCCGCCATTTGATTACTGCACCCCCTGGGATTTGCTGGAAAAAGGGCGGCCGGCGAGAATGGAGTGCGATGCTATCTGCAGTCCCATCGATGGATTTTCCCTCTATAGAATTGCGTGTGGTTACAATTTGATTGTTTAGTAATAGCCTCTTTCCTTCCTTAAGTTTTCCACTGGACTTGAGCTCTCAGGCACATTAATTTCCTTTCAGAATGAAGCCTTGCAGTCCCTAGGGCTGAAAAACCACTGCCAGACCGTGGTGTCAAATTTCTACTGGGTGAGAGAGAAATTCATGAAACAGGAAACAACAATAGTCATTCCACTGTATAACAATGTATTCCTGTTTTTTTTTTTTAAATTACATATTTTTCTGCCAATTTCTGGGATAGAGTATGTGATTCGGGTTCCCTAATGTCATCAATTACCCAAAACAGAACCTTCCCTCTCCTTTTATAACATCCTCTCTTTATGACTGTGCTACATTCTCCAACTCAACTGAGCAAAATTATAAGATTTCAGAATATATTGACTTCTATTAAATTTAAGGCATTTTTATTCCAATTAATGTACGTGCAAATGTAACATTTGTACAAAAAACAGTGGTTAATGGTTAAGGTTAGATTTCATCCATGATGTACAGTGTAAGGAGGTAAATGCCATTTGAATGGTCTCCGTGGAACAGTTTGAGGCTGATCTGACAATCACTGCTGGTTACTGAAATAAATTGTGCTTCAGGACGCTGACTTATTTAAAAAAAAAAAAAAAATCTTAAAAGAGTTCAGGGTGAGTGAAAAGATTGGGACTATTCTGGTCGTTTGAAGTCATTTCATGGCAAAGATCCTGGTGGTGTGAAGAGGGAAAGATGAAGAAGACTTTTTTAAAAGCTACAAATCCTTCTGAAGCGATGCAATCATAATCATGTACAGGACTCACACTGCGCAGCACTCAGTCGTGGATCTATTACATTTAATATGCATAAGAATTAATTCTCCGCAGAGAGACTTAAGAGTCGTTCTCCCTCTTGTAATCTCTGCCAGCTAGAGCGCAGTTATCCAACAGTTTCAAAAGACAATGCTGGAACTCATTATCGGCAGAATCCCTCATGTATGCAGGAACATCTTAATACATATCTATAAACATAATCAAATATATCAAATAAATCAGTTTCAGGCACAGAGGCTCCCTCCAACAATCCTCTGAGCCTGGAATGTTTGATTTTTTTTCCGATTTCTTATGCGTACATTCACTGTATCAGATTTAGATTTGCCAAGAATAAAGTGAAGAGGCCCTGACTTTAATTGAAACTAGATTTGAATCTTCGCCTTCTTGACTCCTGGTAACTCAATCACCGATCAGTACACACAGATCAACTCCTGTAACAAAGTGATTAATAGCATATCTTTCTTACTAACGCTGTCACATCCTGAAGGAAAGGGAGTGGGTGGGGGACATGAGACGAAGATACTCCATTCCATTAAGAAGTCGTTGTCAATCTTCTGTTTGAGTCTCTGATGGTGCTTATCTGCAAGTAAAAATGCGACGTGACTCCTGGGCTTGAAAGTTATACTTCAAAGTAAAATCCTCTCCAATCTGGCTTTGCCACTTCGTTTTTCTCTGTCTCTCATGATAACATCTGGGGCAGCCTGTAGGCTAGTGGGTAGGATGCATAACAGGGACCTGAAAGGTTGGTTCTTGGAGCTCCTCTGTAACCTCTGCCAGACCATTGCAGCTGTCAGGCCCTTGATTCAGGCTCTTAACCCCACATTGCTCAAATCAAGTCCCAGTAAGTGTTACTGCTTTGGATGAAAAGGTGGATAATTAATTGATAGTGGAATTTCAGGGTATACAGTGTTAGCTGAATGCCAGCTCATCAATACTGAAGGGACTCATTTCATTGCTGTGACTAGACAAGTCGTCCAGCATTAAAATGTCTCCCTTTATGTCCATAACAATTCACTATGTTTCTGAGGACTGGACATTAAATTCCAAATGCTTTGAGACCATTTTTTTCACAGCACCAGGGTTCTTGTCGGAGTCACTCCAGGAGGAACTGCCGGCATTGGGAACAGAAGAGAATCAAACAGAGTGTGTCATGACAAACAACAGGGCCAACATCCTTACAGCTGTTCCAGACCAGAAGTGACTGTGGCTGAGCTAATTTGGCCACAATTCTAACCTGGCAATGAACAATGCATTGAAAAAAAGAAAAAAAATGTTAAACTGACTGGGCTTTCAGTATCTATCACTCAATTAACACAGGTGGTGGCAAAAAGAACCAGAGCAGCTAAATTACCCACAAAATTAATTGATAGTGGTATGTGAAAAATACAAAAAAAAAAAAAACACATTTCCTTTATTAGTTCCCATCCTGATTTTATCTGTAGATATGCTGTAATTTTTTATTTGTCCATTATGCTAACCTCTCAGTTTAACTTCATTTAAAATGAAAAATGGCTCATTTAGAGTTAACTTGCGTTTGGGAGCAGGGCCACGCCTCAACCACACTTCTAATCACCTGTCAGGCCTACATATACCCGCTCAACCCATTCCGCCCCGTTGGTCTCAAATTATTCGACCCGCCCTTCTCTCCCTTCCCCTCACCCAGTCACCTCATCCCTACTCCATCTCTCTTCCCTCTGCCCCTCATCCCTTCAGACTCAATCCTGTGCAAACTTCTGTATGTCTCATTCCAAGTATCGTCTGGAGGGGCTGTAATCAACTCGGGTGGAACCATCCCAGAGATGGTACCTACAGGGAGTCCCCCGCTGCCCAGATCTAAAGACATCCTTCCAGACCAGCCTGATTGAAGACATCCTCCTTCTGTCTTAATCCCTTCTTTTAACACCCATCTATTCATCCCTAACATTCATTCTCCATTAAACGTCTAAAATGGCACATTGTTGAGGCATGGTCCTTGCTAATGAGCTATGTTTTGGATTTCATGATACATGCTGCAACCACTTTCAACAGTAAACCGAAGGCAACAAAATCAATCTAAAACCGGAAAATCTGTATCAAAGCAACAATATGATAGAACAGGGCAATAAACATTCCAGAGTACAGTGTTATTTTTGGTGACCTCTGATGGCTCATGTGAATTAGTATCTTGCTCAAGTTAATGGGAATCCTGCAATGTCTCTCCTGTATCTGATATAATGTCTGGCTGCGGGCCTCTAGCTCAGCTATTTTCTGTGCCAGTTCTAAATTAAGCTCTCACTTTCTACCGACACCATTACTTGTAAAACTGGCCACAGAAATAGGGCGACACATGAAACAAGCTGTGCACAAAATGGAAGCCATAGTAAGACCTTACCATATATTTATTTTTTTGTTGGAAACATTTTCTTTTTGTTGGTGTGGTTTTCTCTGGCAAAACAATAAAAAAGAAGTTGGACAGCATTTACAATTTGTAAGTATGAAAAAAAAAGCCTGAGAGTAGAAAATCTGAATGCTTCGTCGGAAACTAGCCAGGTGCGCCTTTAGTTTTAGTTCAAACTGACAGGACCTCAGTGATGGTTATGTGGGTGGGCTGCATGGATGGATGGTAAATCAGCAGCAGTGTTAGATGACTTGTCTCTCTGACACCCACTGAGAGAAATACAAAAACTAACATGAAATGTTATGTCGTGACAAAAAACACTGATATTCTTCCATACTATTCAGAGGAGAATAGTATTCCAAAATACACTATCCGAATCGGATACTTGTTTGTACCAAATATTCAGTGTGCTCCTATTCCGTACTAGCAGGAGTCATTGAAAAAGTTTCAGAAAGCTTTGTTTCCCATATAATGCACTATGGAATTGAACAAGGCCCTTCTAAACCCTCGTCCAACCAAGGAGGCGGTGGTTACCGCTAACAGATTTTTTCCTGTTGCACAAAAATGTTAACAGATATGATCTAGTGCTTCTAGGTTATTGTTTATTCATCCTTTGCGCTCATCTTCGTGAAAAAACGATGAGGGTACCTCACACCCCGGGGGTAGGGTAGGCCGTCAAATTTGAAGGGTGGGGGGGGGTGGTTGCCACCGGTGTCAATTTTTGCCTGTTTTTGATACAAAATATGCTGACAAATTAGTTGCAAATAGTATGCTATTATTATGTTTCATGCTCAATGAACTTTGTAGACCACACTGATTGTCATCCTTATTGATTTATTGATGTAGCTTGTCCTTGTATTAGTAAATCTTGGAATTACAATGACCAGCAGTGACCAGTAACCTTGAAGTGATCTTCACCTGATAACATTAGAAGTGCATGACCGACATACTTTTACTTGTGTGTTTGACTGGTTACTGTACTGTATACTATTTTTATACTGTGCTATAGGCCTACTATTATACAAGTTCATAGAATTGTTCATGAAGTTGTTCTCATAATTCATAGATAAACCTTTTATGCAAGCGTGTAACATTTTGATGTAACACCAATACCAAACAAGATGATGTTTATTGCTGGTTACCACCCCCCCTTGGTCGGGGTTGTAGTAGTTAACCCTTGGTTGGACGAGGGTTAAAGGATACAGTCAACCCATAGCTCTCTATCCACTTTGTGTCCATAAATGTCCTGCTTACCCAGCTGGTAATTCAGCACAGCAGTATATACAGTAGGGAATGATGGACAGAGCTGAATGTGTCCTGTGCTTCCATCATCTCTGACATACCTCTACGTCTGCTGTGTGTTCATATCTGTGGGAAATGCAGTTGAGCATCCAAACAAAGACATCCAGCACCTTAGTAATTTTGAGGATCGCCGTCGAAAAGCTGCAAGTCAGGGATCGAAACTGGGCAGTCAGACAAAGAGACACCTGTGGCCTACCCACTCTAGCCCCACAGGTGTACCTGATTACTCTCCTTCTGCGACTCCAGCCATTTTTGTTTCTTAGCAAAGGAAATTACAGGTTGTGAATGCACCACTGCTCCGTTTCAAATAAGCAGTTTCTCGGAAAATTGTCTCTGAGCTTTAAAATTGCTGGGTTTACTTATTGGAAGCCATTATCTGGAACAAATGTGTTGCCAACAGCAATGCTGCATAAAAGAGAATGTAGAGATAGTTGGGTTGGTGAGGGAGGGAAGCGTACGCTCTGAGGACGACTCGCTGTGATCAATGACCAGTATGATTGGGGGGGTCAGCGTGTTTTAAAAGCAATCAGCTCATTGATTCACCCAAGTTACAGAGTTCAGATGTATCATGGGTGAGTGTTTCAGAGAGAGAGAGAGAGAGAGAGAGAGGAAGGACTGAGAGTAAAGAAGGGGAGAGACAGGAAAGAGAGGAAAATGGACACAGGAGATGGGAGGAATTTGTGCAAAAATGTGACTTGGGACTGGATATTTTCCCAATGCGGGTTCACCATTTGCCCTTTTGCCGGTGAGCTGGAGAGAAGCGGTGCTTTGGCAGGAATTGGATCGGGCCCCCTCAGTAGATTAAAGCTGCTTGCCCTCTGAGTCTTATCAGGGCCAAGGCCCAGGGGACATTGCAGGTAAAGATGTTCTGGCAGGGAGACCCGCAAGAAGCCTTTGTCAACAGCAAGATCGATTGGGTGATTAAAGATCCAAGAGAGAGGAGTATCAGTGGCCAAAGACCTCACGCTCTCTCCAGCCTGGAAGATTCTGGAATGAGCTCTCTGTCCGTCAGCCAGGAAAACTCCCCCTTTCCCCCCCTCACCTTTCAGGAACTTCATTAGTTTTGGGCAGCTTAGTTACGGTCGCACTGTCCTCGCAGTCGGGCCAAGTAATGAAGATATCCATCAAATGTGGAGAAAATCAGCAGCTCTCCTGGCTCCAGGGTTTTATTTGAAGTTTTCAAGGCTGTGCTTGATATCTTTGAGTTGGGTTGACGTTTGTGTCCAAGATCTTGGCAGAACATTTCTGTGTCTTTCCAATCAGTCAGTCTTAGTATATCGCTGTTTTTTTTTTTATTCCTTCCCATTCACTTTTTTTCACCTTTTTTGGCTCAGAGCCTCGAATAGGGACAATATGACTGCATGGACTTTATAAACTCAAAAAAAAAAAAAAAAAACCCATGGCAATCTGGACAATTCTTGTAGTCATAAATTTGGGCAAAAAATCTTGCGCTTGTCAAATGATTTTTGTGTGTTTTTCCCTCAATAAGACACAATTTGGTAAGGTGCGTCAGTTTGACTCTTTTCAAGATTTTCCACTGGGATAAGAAATTCTCCCCTGTCAAGTAAACAGTAACCTCATATTCATGTTTTCTGCTTGAGAGCAAATGCAGGATTTTAAGACACATTGCAAGACTAGAACATTTGTTAAGACAGACTTTGTAAGTCAGGATATGTAACATATGAAAATAAATAAAACTACACATTATTATGATCCAGACAAGGACCCAAACACAGATTTGGGGTATAATCCATACAGGAGTATTTATTAACAGAAATACAGTAATAGAGGGGGGAAAGGCTGTAGCTGAGAACTCTAGAGGGTCAATCCACCTAAGTTGGTAGTGATCATGATCAAAGGGTTTAGCGAGAATGCAGTCCCAATCTTGGAGACCGATAAAGGCTTGGTAGGTGTTCCTAATAAATTGATTCAGAGAAACTGGAAGGAAAAAAGTATTAACAGGAATGCGGTCCCAATCCCAGAAACAGATTTAAGGCTTGGGAGGTTGTTCCTATCAATTAGACTCAGTAGAGTAATTACGCTTTTCTTTTTCATTAATTTACCAAAACACAAGGGAGAAGAGAGCTTAGCTAGACATATACTAGAGGCTACAACCTGACAGGAAGGCTTAGTAGGGTATGAACCATGACAATCCAGCAACCATGCTGACATTACAGGCAAATTATATGGATTGGACACTCACAAAAGGGGCAAAGCATACAAATGATAACTCTGGGGAGCACAGGAGGAGACGAGACAATAAATCGAATAAAAGAGACAAACCGCAAAAACACACGTGGACTGCTGGAACAGGGGAGGAGCCAATTAATGACACACAAGGGTTGTGACAGCAATTTTTAAAAAGTGAGTGGAAAAAGGAAGGATATTCCTGTAATGGTGGTCATAACTCTCATGATCCCGCCAGTGTCAAAGCTTGGGAGACTGAAATCTTAACTGAAATTTCAGTTTCCCATGGAAGAAGAAATCAGAGAAAAAGTCTTGGACATTGAGTCTGATCCCTGAGTGATATAATTCTGTACAGTAATTCATCAACAGATTACTTTTTCACTTAGATCTTTCTTTTTGGTGAACAGTTTGAGGCGTATGCAGACTTCTGCCCTGGAAAACAGCAGAGCAATGATTTCATGCACAGAATTTCAGTATGCAAGATGCTTCCTAGAATCTCCTTTGAACTGATTTCATCCCTCCCCACTGTCAAGCGTACGGCCATATTCTGCAGGAGCTTCCGCCCCCTGATGAGGTCTTGGATTCTGTACCGCCTGCTCATTCTTAGTCAGAGGTTATGGATGCTGTGCCTTAAATTCGGATCACTTCTCTGAGCCGCACCATGTTCGCCCAGCTCTGGGACACACCGACAGTGCTGCTGCTGCTGCCTAACGCTGGGAAGCCATGTCTCCAGGGACTGATCTGCAGTCAGGAAAATGGGCTGATGTATGGCAAGCCTGGCACAGGGCAGCAAGCAAATATTACAGGCCCCCAACTTCAAGCTGGCTCCTAAGGGCCCCAGCTCTGCGTGAGGCACCCCAGAGTCCTCTGTATTTCAATATGGGTCAAACTGAACCCTTAGTGAGTGCCACGAGAGTAAATGGAGTCCCTGGGGGATTTCTCTTCTGCACTGTGGAGCAGGCAGGAATCCATTGCAAAATAAGTTGGTTCTTTCATTTTGCTTCCAGCTACAAAGCTTGGCAGTGGACGACAGTAGTGCGAAGAGCAAGAATAATTTAGAGTAAATGCAGTGTGTACAATGTATACACTCAATGTGTTTGTGTACACTGTAAATACAGTGTTTAGTGTACATGCTTTCAGTGCAGACAGTGAGTGATTGGACAGTGACTCAATCATATTTTTGGCTGTGTGTTCCAGTGAAATTGAACGTGGAAACTATGAACTCAAATGTAAACCAGAGAATATAGGTTTTAATGTGTATCCATGATGTGAACCGTGTAGAAAGTGAGGCTTTTTTCCTTCAATGTAACTTTTCAAATTAATAGAGACTGCACTGCATACACACATTTGTCTAATTGCCCGCGCTGAGTGCGACGACAAGAACCACTGCTTGACATTACAGCTGTCCTGAACCATATCAGCTGTCCTCTGTTTTACTCGTGAAAAGTAATCCAGTGGCATTTCTACATCATATGAATCGTTCAGACTGCGGTCACCATGTTATATGCACTTGTGTTTGGAAGCTCCAGAACAAAGAGTGATTCAGTTCTGCTTAGGAATTCATGCTCCATGCATTTATAACTGTGCCTTTACTACCTGGAGCTATCTAATTCCAATTAAGGAGAATGGCGTGCCTAATGCACGCCTAAAAATAAAGTGGCTGTACGAACTCCTGCTCGGTGGGAGGACGAGACAGAATTCCTGAAAGGCCATTTCACCACTTCACAAATAGATTAAAAAAATCATTAAGTACTTCAGGCCTGAGAGGAGGGTTTAATTGGTTGGATTAAATATTTTAGAATGGCTGGAGTGAACAGGTGCGAAAGCCAAACAAGACCTCTGCATTTTGTTCTGACTATAACTGGAGTTTGAGTCTTTATATCAATTAATGATAACAGCAAAAACATAACCATGCATGGATATTCATAACCAGTGGTGAATAACTACAAGATAGATATGTCTTGCATTTCTAATACACGAAGACCACAAAGGAAAAATGATCTGAGTCCAAATTTTGCATTTTATATATTATATATTATTATTATAATATTTATAATAATATATAAAAAATATTATATCTTATTATATGTTATATATATTTTATATTTTTTGCATTTTTTTGTGCTTTGTTTCTAAGATCATTTTTGATTTTTAATTCATCATTTCTCCACAACGTGAAAATGTGACTGATATTTTTTTCCATTGTGGTCTTCACATTTTTTTACAGAAAAGAAATATACTGCAATAAACAGTGTTAAAAATACATGGGATTATTGGAAAACACGTTTCAAAACAATATTATTGTTGAAAATAATACTTGGATATTCACTGTTTTCATCTATGAATGATATAGTAAAATCTACTCTGTCTCCTTACTGGGGAAAAATAAAAATCTTACCCAACCATCCAATGTCTGAAAATATTCCCCCAGCTACAGTAAATGAGATGAGAGTGCCCCAAAAACATCAAAACAGCGTGGAGTTTGCCTTCATTCAAATCAAAGGCTTTCATCTAGTGCGGTCTGCAGTCAAGGCCGTCTAAGATAACACTCAGTCCTCATTACTGTGACTCCAATTCAATTAACTCTCCAAATAAACTTTAAAACTACATTCCTTTTCATATTTTAGCAGTATGTAAACATGCCAACAAAACTAATTTTACCCTAAAAGACACTCTAATATGAACATTTGTTTCTGTTTCTCTCAACTTCTCAGATAATAATTACAATTATACTGTATTTTGGCCACAGGCCCAAACAGAGATGGTCACGCACATTGAATTGTGATCAGAGCCACATAAATCATAGACTGTTACAATGAGATCACATTCTCCCAACTTAATTTTCATATGTTGTCATGGTGTTTCCCCTTTCCTTTCTGGCGAATGTTCTGCTGTTTCAGAGCTCATAACCTACCAGCCAAGTGTAACCTTCCTGGAAAAATATTGGCTCCGTTAACCTCGTACAACTTTTATAGGTATGATTTAATCATTATCACCATAGTGATACATTCTGTGCTGTATTGTGAAAGTGCCATGAAAGAAAACTAGATTATAAATTTGTGGGGAAGAAGGATATATAAATTAGTGCTTTATCTGCACTGGTGCGGTATTATGTCTCCTTTTGACCTAAAGGAGAGGGTAATGAGATGTACCATAATAAATCACTGAAATAATAACAATGAATTACAGTTTATATGCTGGTTTTCACTTCACAGTGTTAATGTAGTCCGTTAAAGGGCTGTACACTTGGTGTTAAGATGATCAATAACAATGAATTTCCACACAGCCAGGGGCATGTGACACCAAGAATCTTCTAGATCAAAAGGCAGCTGCTGAGAAAGGGTCTATATGAGCAGTCATGTCTTGTATATACAGGCCAGCCTTTGTTGAAAACTGACTGCGCTTGTACTTACTGTGGATATCTACACTCCTGGGCAGCACGTAATTGACTGCCCGGGGAGGGTTTTTTTTTTTTTCAGTGTGGAGTCATTCCCATCTCATCATACAATGTGAACTTCTCCTGTCAGTTGGAAAATGGCAGTCAGGCTGAACCAGCTGCTCTGGAAGTGCTGTCATCTGATTGGGTAAGGACATTAATTATGCTGCTCAGATAGTGACTGCAGAGGGAAAAGAATCGGCAGAGTCCGTTAGACCAAAGTTCATATTGGAAGTATTGTATGGTGGTTGGCACTACTGAACTCACGATGAGCCTTTCCCTCATGGACTGAGAGCAAGAATTATGTTTTATTCCAATCTTTTATCAGTGGCGGGCGGTGGACGGAAAACTGGGGGGGGGACATCCCTTGAAACGGATGAGATTAGTGACCCGATTTCAATAATTGTTCTTGGTCAACATGTATAATCAACCCTTATAATCAAATGTTTAGGCAAGTGAATAATAAATTTTATAAAATATTGAATTCACATGCCTTAATAGGGAACTCCACCAAAAAACCATTGTGGATTTTCCTGCTTTAAATTTTGTCATTTCCTAAGCAAGTCGTCAAACCTGTGCGTAATGATTGTTTAATTGAAAAAGATTGAAATGCACTTTTTTTTCGTTCAACTGGTGCGTTTGATTTCTCGTCTTAACGAAGACAATTAGCTACACCTGAGAGGGGAGAGTTCAAGTTTCTTTTACCAGGGAAATTGACTGAAAACAGATCAAGACTAATAAGCAGTTTAAAGACATGTTTATCGCCCTCCTTGTTCTCTGTCCACCACCCGCCACTGTGTTTTATTTCACCCAGCAATTTTGTCATTCATACATTTTTATATGCAAATACCTCAATTCAGGTACACAGTGAGCAGCTAGTAACGATTTTACCACCTTGTTTGCAAAAATGTTGAGATGCTGTGTAAGATAAAATAAAAATAAAATAAATACATAAAATAAATAAAAACAAAGTGCAATAATTTGCAAATCATTTAAACCCCATATGTAACTGAAAATAGTGCAAAGATAACATACCAAATATTGAAAATTGCTTGTTGAAAAATATCTGCTCATTTTGAATTTCAAGCCAGCACCACATTTTAAAAAAAGTTGGCACATGGGCAACAAAAGACTGGAAAGTTTCTTGATTCTAAAAAAGTACACCTAGTGGAAGATTTCACTCCTAATTAGATTGATAGGTGAAAGGTCAGTTACATGAGTATAAAAAGGGCATCCTAGACAGGCTGAGTCTCTCAGAAGTAAAGATGGCCAGGGCTCCACCACTCTGAGCACATTACAACAGTATTTTTGTATAGTAAGAATCTGGGTGCTAAACCAGCCTCCCTGCTGTCCAGACCTGTTACCCACTGAATCTATCTGGTGCATTATGGAATAAACAAAAATGACAAAGGCAGCCGCAAAGTGTTGACCAGCTGAAATCCATTATCAAGCAAGAATGGGAAAAAAAAAACATTGCTTTCAAAACTACCGGAGTTGGTCTGCTCAGTTCCTAAATGCTAACCAAGTGCTGATAAAAGAAGAGGTGATGCAATACAGCAGTAAATCTGCCCGTGTTTCAACTTAGATGTTGAATTACATTTTGCAGGCATCAAATTCGAAATGAGCATAAACTTTAAAAAAAAAAACAATGGAATTTTTAAGAGTTCGTAATTTTTTTTCATTTTGTTTTCATTTACATTTTGAACTGCATGCCAACATTTTGGACAGCAGAAGAATTAAGCGGAGTCAAGTATCCGTAAACATCCCTAAGAGTGTCTATCAAATGCAATCAAAAGGGGTGCATCACACGCTAGACTTCCACATTCTTTAGAAAAAAAAAAAAAAAAAATGAGAGTTAGTTAAAAAGAAGACTCAGTTGGCACCTACAGTGCCTTTTTACTGCATATGTTGTAATTGAGGCTTTTAAATAATGTAATTCAGTCCTTTTATGAAAAAAAAATGGGCTCATACATTCATGTGGATCATTTTGTGTTGAAATAATAACATACAAAAAAGACTTTCACAGACATTTATAATGTAATAAAATATCACAAAGGGCAATTATTGGAATACCTTAAAAGCTCTCGAAATAAATGTGAGAACTACTCAAAAAAGGAATGTGCAGGCAGTGCAAAATAATTGCTGGACAAGTCTGGAATAAAAGCATTATTAATAATTAATAAATTTCTGTCTTCATTATTCTTCTTAGACTCCTTTTTTTTCTTGCTTCTTGTCTTTCAGAGGTGAAGCTTTAAGTGGGACAGTACCTCTTACAGATTTGATGGGCATTTTCAGTGGTTTTGAATGGACTCTACCTGATGCTAAATGATAGCATAGAGACTCCAGAATAAAACCAAGAAGACATATTAAATTAAACCACATTGCTTTAATTTACTGCGGCTAATTTACAAAATGAGGAAGGGAAAGTTGGTCACTAAACACAAAGTGCATCTCTTATGAAACTGAATATGCTGCGAGCCCAACCTCGATTAAGTGCGTCCGCTTGCATTACCCTAGTTCCTAATGTAATATTTTGAGGTTTTGTCTTATACCACGAACTGAAAACCGTATATGGTGTTTCAAATGACTTGCTTGTATCGCATGCAGCATCGGTGGTGACTTAACGCGCTGTATGCAAAATTACACATGATGACATTACAGTTTGGATAAATATTTCTGGAGCACACATTGTGAAGTAATAAACACCATCACTCAATCTTTTGGAATCAGTGGTGATTTTAACATTGAATTTATGGAAAATACTTAGTGTTATAGAGAGAAATCTACCGAAAACATGAATCCAAATCCTGGTCTTATTCAAATGCTTTCCTGCGTTTGAATGCCACCAATTCAACTATCAGCATCACTTTCATGATCACTTTGAGCATTTATTATAATGTCAGCTACTTGTTGACCTGTCAATTGAATGCATGGTTGATTACTCGGTGTTCCAACATGCAAAAATGGGAACCATTAGCTTTCGTTCGGAGCAGAACATTTAAGGCATTAAAAGAAAAATGTTTTCAAATTTATGCCTGATGTATGGCTTTCAGATGATCATACAAAATTTTACCTCTCTGCACCAGACTGGTGTATGTGGACAGTTTTGATTTTCTCGACACGCCATAATTATTCTTCAGTCAAATACAGACTATCGTTGCAGGAATACAATCACAAATATGAAATTAAAATGTTTTTTTAACTTATTGTTCAAATGCTGATCGGTAACTCAACGTAGAGCTAATCAGTGAAACGAGCTAGCTGAGTTCATGGTTCATGGGTGGAAGAAACATTAGCAGGACACGTATGTGCTAACCTCTGGAGTTCCCACCAATACAGATTCTGACCATGCATAGACTGGTGGGAAAATCTGTTTCAACCTCTGAGGATCTTAAGTGGTATCAGGTCACGGGCTGACCCAAACACTTAAGCTGTAGTTTCATTAGAAAAAGCCACAGCCTCTCACCTTCTCCAGTTGTCATTCTAAAGGTCACGGATATCCATTTGGCTGTAAGCACAGTGAGGAGAGACTGAGTCTCAAAGAAATGAACATTCAAGTGCTCCATTTTAGCATCTTAAATGCTGTGGTCAGATTAAATCATTTTCAATCTTAATTCTGAGTTAAGCATTCAGTAAGCAGAATAATCCCTAACTTTCAGGTGGAACGTATGCTCCAAATGCATAAAAAGATGGTACACTATAAGGCGGAGCCAAAAGGTTTAAATAATTGCCTTCAATAATTAATATGGGGGTCAAAGTTGGAGCTGTGTTTGGAAGAAATAATCGCTGTGAATTGAATGTTCTGACTACCATATATATTGAAAAGTAATGTTCAGGTCCATACCCTCTTTTAATTGCTTTTGTATTTGGTCCTAGAGCCCTTTGTGCAGTTAACAGATACCAAATACACACAAACACACACACACACACACACACATGCACACACGCACATGTGAGCGCGCACACACACACACGCATACACACACACGCATCATTCACTGACTTCATCCTCCCTTTGACTACTTATCTATTTACAGTAAATGCTTTGATACCAACAATCTGTTGTTCTGGATCGATCTGATGCCTTTCACTTGAGTTGCTATTTTCTGATAAGATGTGGGTGCAGCACATCCTGTTATTTCAGCATTAGAGCAAAAGGCCACTTGAGACTTCATCCAGCAATAATTCTCCATTAAAATTCAGAAGAGGATATCGCCTTCAATTCACTCGCATTGTGTTTGCATTTTATTTATACTGAAAGGCTGATTTTCATATATGGCTGTATTAATATGGAGGAATTTAGGGAGTCAATTGCCAATCTTACCCTGTCTTCTCTACACAGGAATAGCCAATTAATATGAAGCACAGCCTCTCTCTGTAATCCTCATTCATGTTCTCTTGGCAATAGCACGTCAAGGGAGAACAGGAATGTGGAAAAAAAAAATGAAACGTCCTCATCCGTAATGTCCAGGAATCAGCCACGTGAGATGGACATTTATGGAAATATGGGAGAAGCCTTGAACAAAGTATGTCAGCACTGTATTAAAACTGTATATTCATCAGCATTTGCAGTGTGGCGACTCGCCACTTGTCCTTGTGTTTCCGAGATCAATCGAGTACCCATACGTGGGTGCCTGTCTTTGTCAATTAAGCCAGTCAGCATGTTATCAGGAAATACTACACAGCCAGTTCTGTGCTTCCCCGGCCTCAAGCTCCCATAGTCCTTTGCAAAATCGTTTTCATAAGATGTCCACTGAGATGTGGTCTCAACACTCCCAGAGAATCATATATTACTCAGCTCAAATTTGTCAAGCAAAATAGAATTATAAAAAAATGTTTTGTCACTCATGATAAAAAATTGTGCAACATTCAGGTTGATTGCAGCTGCAATCACATTCAGCTATATATTTATATTTTGCAAATGCTCGCATCCAAGGATAATTGTATAGGTGATAAAATAAGGTTTATTTAAGTCGTTAGCGTTGTAACTAAGATTAACTGTTAATACATAGCAAGCTGTAGAATAGTTAGTGCTGTAACCTCTCATGTAAATTTGCCATATTTGGTGTAAGACAAAGATTGAAAACATAGAGCTTCAAGTAACAAATGAGTCTCTCTCTCTCTCTCTGTCTCTCTCCCATATATTCTTTTTTTACAAAAACGATCCATTTAGCATAAGTTGAGATTTGAAGATGAAATGAAACATAATTAGTCACATACACATATGCAGATTTAACCACAAGTATTGTTTTCAGCAAAATAACACTCATCTTGTGGAGTTCAGATTAGAATCCAGGCAGTCCATCCCCATGAGACAGAAATTTAGGATTTGTTTGGGTGAAAGAATCTTCATGTGATCCACAAAGCCCCAGAAATGTATTCAAATAAGTCTTAAATCAACTTGTGAAGTGGGGGTGTTTCACAGAGCATGAGTACATGATTAAAATGTCTCTGACTAAAGCCAGGAAGTGTTTTATTTGCTTAATTCTATGCTCCAGAGTTTAGAGGGATCTGGTATTTACTCAAAGCAGCTATCACACTTCTGAGGTATTCCTGTGTGACGCAGAGCACACAAGAGACACAATTCCTTTGACCTCAATCTAACTGCTACTCGGTGTCACTTTCATTTTGCCCATGAAAAACTAGGTGTGACTCCATACCTGAAACAAGACATTTTAAATGCTTATTGTTTTGAGGGTTTGGATGCTTGGGATGGCAGCAAATCATAAGCATTCCTCTTGAGCATATAGAGAAGTAATTCATAACAGATGGCAACAGTGGCTGGCTCTGACATGAAGCCTCGTGCTCTCGTAGGGGAGAACTGTTGATCTCTCCCTTATCCCCTCTCCCAAGACCCTCTTTATCCCAAACCCAAAAGAACAGGTGATAAAGAAATGACAGCTGAATATACTTCGGAGGAAGGACTCAAAATTTACCCAGGTATTAAAGGGGAATAAAATAAGGTGTGATCACTACATTTCCCAGACCCTAAGGTAAATAAGGGGTGGAGAGTGTGACAAAGTGTATGTGGGAATATTGGGGATGTCAGACACTATGGTAAAAGCTTAATACACTTAAATGGACTGCATTTATATATCGCTTTTCTAGTCACATGACGCAAAGCGCTTCACAGTTACCCCTTCATTCACCCTGATGGCAGAGGCTGCCATGCAAGGTGCCAGCCTGCACATCAGGAGCAGTGTGGGGTTCAGTGTCTTGCTCAAGGACACTTTGACATGCTCTCTCCTTCTGATTCCTAGACCGCCCTCTCTACCTCCTGAGCCAAGCCCCGCGAACAGGGGTGCAGTATGGGGGAGAAAAGTTAGGACGATTGTAAGGGCCCATGACTGACAGGGGGTCCAGAAAAATACTAGAAAATATGGCTTTTGGTGATGGCCCCCCCAAGAATGCACTGCCTCTACACAACTGGGCCACAGTACAGGGACGAAAAAGACATCATGCTTTTTACCATTCTGAACCAAAGATTTTTTCACCTCTTTTCTCCAGCTACACCAGGATCTGTTGCCTTTCATAAAAAGTGCAGCGATGTGCAATATTCCACAGTGCCAAAAAAAAACCTCTAACTCTTCGCCCCTCCTAGAGAATGAGCTGGATCATTTGGAAGAAGCCAAGGTTCTGAACTCCGAGAGACACAGACACCGATGAGTTTCTGTGCATTTAGATTCACTGAATGGAAATATTACCCATGATTTGCATTCTGTTTTTACTTGTTTATTTCAGCAAAACGATTTCCATGTAATTACTTTTCTCCTTCCCCTAGCCACCAATGAGGTACAGAAAGACTCAAGTGGAATTTTTCATGAGTTAGTTTGAAGGATGTTTTTTTTCCTTTTCTGTAGGTTAGCTTGTTTTCCTCTCACAGAGAGAGCGAGGGAGGAGGGAAGGGAGAGAGAGTTGTGGGAGACAAGCTCATACTTCTTCTCTGAGTTTGAGAGGCGCGGGGAAGTGAGGGCGCTTTGATGATTTTTTCAGCAGCAGTTCTTCCCTGAAACCAAAGGTAAAATATGACTTAACACTGCGGCGGAATTCTATTTCATGTGAGGCCTCGATCCGGCCTGTGCGTTAGCCTCAGATATACAAACTGTAGTGCACTGCTGGAGTTCTCTTTGAACAGGGGCGCGAATGATGCACTGTCATAAAAAACGGAGAGGGGGCTCGAGCTGCCCTCTCGCTTAGCAGAGAGCAGGTAGCGTAAATCCAATGGTTTGTGAGCATGTAGACAAGAGACCTTTTTTAGCGGTTAGGAGGCAGCGATAGGGGGAACTTTGTCTGGTATCTGTCAGTTCTCTGCAATTGAAGTGCACAACAGCTATGATCTGAATCTGTGTGAACTGTCAGCAGGATGGAAGGGGAGGGTGATGGGGTATTGCAGGATGGAGTGGGACGACATTGCTACAGGGCCAGAGGGCAGAGCACAAGATCAATAGTTATGGGTGTGGATGAGGTTTTTCGCACCACCAACCCACCTCCCACCACCAGCCCCTTCAAAACCCACTTCAATGTCGTGAGATGACCTGCCCCAGGGCGACTGCAACCACGGCAGGCAGCTAACAGCTCCCTCCCTCCCTCCCCTCCCCATCCCATCCCCTCCCTTCCCCTCCCCTCGTACAGTACTACAGGCAAGCAGCCATTGATCCTGCTTTCCAGATCCATTGATTTTTTTTTCAGGAGGCAGGTGGCTTTTAATAAGTAGCCACGGTCAGTTGAAATCTCTCTCCCACAAAGAGAGGGCACAGTGTCCATATCTTGGGCTCCCCTCCTGATCAGGAGACAAAAGGGCGGAGCCGGAAGAGGTTTTGGGGCGGGGCCGACTGCTGCGTGTCATCATTTGAATTCCTGTGAAGTGTTGAAGTGGAGAGTTCCAGAACATTGTGCCTCTGCTTTTGTTATTTGGAGGTGAATACCTTCTTAATAATGTTGCCTTTTGTTTGCCTACTCCTCCCAGGCCACAGCTGTTCACACCGTGTCTCGGTAAAACACTAATTTCTATTCTGTTAGTTTCGGTTTGAGCACGGACTCATTTTGAACCATTAATTGGCCCCTCTTAAATTCCCAGGTCTCATTTTCAGAAACCTCAGATCATCTCGGTGCCTGGCAGGCAGATTAATCTTAAATTCCTGGAGATTTCCAGTAAATACCACGGCCATTTTGCAATTAAAAGAGCACTAGCCCAGGTCCCTTATCAAGGCCGCTAACAATGCTAATGCTTTTGCTGAACTAACACTAATACTTCCTACATGGCTTATCTACTGCTCCCCTAGCACAGTGCTGGGGTTTCACATGAATATGGAGGAAACCCTACATAAAACAATAGGCAAAGCTCAGGAGTATTTTGGGTGCTCTAACGTGGCGCTGGAGTGTGTGCACTCAATCTGTCCATGAGGTTGAAAAAAAGAAAAAAAAAGCTGCATGTAATAAACAGTTAATAGTCCATACATCATGCTATTCAATACATTTATTCTCATGATGTTTTTTTTTTCCCCAGCAATTTATTATTATTTTTTTTAAATGAATACCATAGGTGTAAAAATTGTTGGCACCCCTGGTCTACTACTTGTGTAAACAACCCAGGCAAAGATGACAGCCAGTCATTTTCCATAGTTTTTGATAAGGCTAGAGAACAAATTTGGGCAATTTTGACCCTTGTTCCACTGTGAGATTTTCAAGATCATTGAGATCATAAAGCCTGCACTTACAGACTTAGGGTTTGAAGTCCGCAGGCTGAGATTGCCATTGCAGTGCATGTTTCTCCAACTTAGCTATTCCTGTTTGTGGATTTCGATGTTGTTGTCCTGCCGGATAATTTGTCTGGAAACAAGTTTCAACCTCCTACAGAAACAACCAGATGTGACCCCAGGTCCACCGACAGTAAAATAACCCCTAAATGTATGAAAAATACCCACCTCCATTTTTTACTGTGGGTATTCTGGCATGTTCTCCTCGTATGTATTCCTCTTCTACTGCCAAACATGCTGATGGCGCCAATGACCAAAATTTTTCATTTTGAATTCCCTTCCTGTCATAGTTCCCATGATGTTCGGGAAAACTCCAGATGCTTGGTTTTATTCATTAATGTTTGATCTGTGAGCGCTTTGTTCATGCTACCCTTTCATTAAGTGTACTGCTATAGAGATGTCATATATTGATTGCTTTTTTTAGACATGGTCATTCCAAGATGCAGTTAATTCCTGTAATTCTTGAACCACAAACCTACGGTTATTTATTAACTAATCCAAAGCCCAGACCCTTTGTCAATGATGATCCTATCACAGTTGAGCTTTCTTTTTAACCTTGGACAACAATATGAACTTCAGATTGAAATGAAAGTATAGTATTGATTTCAGTAGCTTTTTTCAGTCAAAAATGGTCGTGAAATATGGTTACGGGACTTTCTACAGCAACATTCAATTCCTCAATTGAGCTGAGGGGATCATTTTTTTCCCCTTTTCCCAGATCAAAGTGAATATTTCATAAAAATCAGGGTTGGACTTGACTGATGTTATGACAGAGACAAACCATCACTCAATGAATTGAACAAAGACAGCTATTTATTCAAAGTCGAATTTCATGGAGGCTTATTTGACGTGAGACTCACAACCGTTAATATTACTTGACAGTAGGATACAGCAGTGTTTACCCCTGCTTGTTTGATAATTTTCTTCTCTTGGGAAAAGTGACACTTGTAATTTTTAATTTATGTTTGTTAATTTCTCCGACCACATCGGGCACTCTGATCTGCAGGGGACTCTGTACTAAAGCTGTAATTCACACATAGGTCGCCAGATTTGAAAGAGAATACCCGTCAATCAAGTCAACCTGAACTTCATACTTACACTCGGTGTTTCTTTCAATGCAATCCAATTCAGTCCAGTGTGCTAGGGTACAGAGCCAAAAGAAAAAATATAAAAACTGTGCTAGACTCCAAATAATTATTGTTTACGTAATGTACAATACATAGCACTCAAAACAAAACATTGTGAAATACACGGATGAATGATTTAGATTTTTCTGTGATTTTTGACTTCCCTGCCTGCACATCTTGTGACTTGTGTAGCCAGTATACCTCTCAGAGGCCTGTGTCGGTGGGGGGTGCGGTGGGGGTGGGGTGGGATGTTGATGGTTTTCTGAAAGTGAAGGAATACAGAAAAGGTCAATCGGGCCTACTGCAGCGTAGAGACCGTGTCCGGGCTGGTAAACAGCTTGTCCGAAAATGCATCAGATACGGCCCTGTCAGCTTCAGCTCCACTGCTTTTGGGCGCCGCATCCCGCAGCGCCGGCAAAATGCCTTTCATTTATGCCCTGTATAAACTGTTGGGCAGAGAGGATGCTATCTGATGGGATTAGATATCGTAAATATGCATGTTGTGATAACATTTTTCTTTCTTTTTCCTGAATGCCTCCTGCCCGCTTATACCCCCCCTTCCCCCCACCCCAAACACTCAGGAGAGTGTTTTCTGAGCATGTGAGTGGTACCCGCCGTGCACAGAAGGACAATTTACAGCGTAAAACCTCTCTGGTTAGGTTTTTTATTGCTGTCTGTAGCTCCTACTGATGACACTAAGTCTCATTTCTTGGGATGTGGAGGGAAAATTGCTACACTAATAGTTATGCACCTTGCTTTGGCCGTTCACCAAGTCTACACAGTGAATATTTCACTATTTTAAACGCACATTCTTGAATACGATGTTTTTATGACTATATCAGGTGGAAAAACAGGTAAATTACATAGCTAGAAGTCAAATGGCAGTGCTTGCATACTCAGTGAGCAAGTAATAAAAGTTCTTGCAGTTTTTGAGCTTCTTCTGCTGAACTCAGTATTATGTAAGGTGTGTACTGAAACCTGCTCATTTTGAATTAAAGTTGATTTTTTAATTGACTTTTCTGTGTTACTTTACATCAATAGCATTCTCATATGAGTGTTGCTTCTAACTCTTGATGACAGAGTGTGAAGGTGTTGAGTCTGTGAATCACACATATCTTTCTTAATTACTGTATCGTTTTACTTGATTAGCCTTGAATTAAAATAGCAGGGGGAAAAAAAATCATCTTTAATTTTCAGTTATTTGAATAACTGGAAACTGCATTAGTGGATGGGTGTCGTGCAAACATTCGCGAGCACTGGCTCAATATTTTGCCTCAGTTTAATAATACATCAATCACACACTGGGACTCGATTGGGCACAAGATGAAACGCTAGAGATTTTCTCAAGGTCCTCTAAGGACAAATCTTGACTGAGTTCCCATCTCAGACACAGAAGAATTAGAAATACCTTTTTTCGGTTTAAGTATGAGCACATCTGCATTGCTCGTAAATTCTAAGATTTTTTTTTTTTTTGGACAAGGAATTAATTATATGTTTGAACAATTTTTGAATATTTTTAAAGATGACACTATTTTGAGCATATGCTACAAAAATATTTAATCTGATGCAAGCCTGCTGAAATCATACTTGCTGACATAAGACTTTCCAGAAGAGGAGTAGCGCAGTGAATCACTGGGATGACGGGCCAGCCCCTGCTCATCGGAACTGTCTACAGATCTCCATACATCCTGTAACTGCGCCTCGTTTATTACACAACTCTACTCTTCCTCCTGCTCCAAGTCCCTGACACCGTCCCCTCCTTCCCTGTTCCTAATCATCCCTTTTTTCCTGACATTTTTACTGCTTCTTTCACCCCTCTCTCCGCCCTTCCATCTTTTTTTTAGCCCTCAAAATGCTACTAAAGCCGCAAACAGTGCTGCTCCATTCATCTTTCTTTCTTTCAGCAGTGAGTGAATGATTTCACACCAAACTTGGACAGTGCTCCATTCAGCCAGTGTTAACATGAGCGCTTTCACTGCAGACTCTAAAACTGCAAAAACAGTGAAAAAAAAAAACAACAGAAAAGGGGATAAAAAGAAAAACATTCTATAACTTCAGGTGAATGAACGATTCCACTAATGGGCAGGTGAATTTTCGCTTTCACTTCAAGCAAAATTCAATTCATGTTCGGTAAAGCCATTTAACCCATTGAATCTTTCTCCGGTCACAACAGTGACCATTACAAAAGATTTTTTTGGTTATAATGCTCAAAGGCTGTAAAGGTATTTTCAGCAAACAGTAAACTAAAAAATGGGCTAAATGAAATATGTGGGATGTCATATGAGCAGTTTAGAGAGTCAGGATGGCTGCTTCAAAGCTCCATAAGGAAAGGTTAGCGCATAGAGAGTATCATAAGGGCATTTTCATATCACACCCTGTATCAACCCGAGACCCCAGTATCAGACTGATAGCTTTAAATGTTCCATTTATCATATACTCATTTTGACCATAATTAACAATGCATTTTATCCAAAGCTATGGCAGTGGTTGCTGCCACTGATACAGGATTTTGCCCGTGGACTGATACAGCCTCGTGCCTCGCGCTTGTATCACAGGTGCAGATCCCCTGTATTTATTAGGAAGTATATGATTGAGAACTGTTATCATATACATGGGGCAAATAATTTTGGTCAATATAATCTTGGATTGAATTTGAAACATTACTTTTTGTGGCCTTAGTAAAGGTAAACAAGTTGATGGTAAAAATATAACCTCCTTGGCAGAGGTGTAAAAAAGAAAACAAGTTACACATAATTTTAAAGGGTTACGACATGACTTGGATATCTTCACGTCTGGGAAAAATTCTGGATGAATCTGTTCACAAGTGCAATTGCAAGGCAACCCTACCTGTCCTCCCCCTTCAGAAACACAACCGCACTGAGTCATATAGACAGAGATAGCAATATTGCTCTAGTCTGACAGACGAGGTGGGTCGTCCCCCCGACATGACCTGTCACAATGAGGACTATAGAGAGGCACTCACCTGAAACATATAATTTTATGTGCATTTCTGTCTACAGTGGAAAATGAACCATGAATGGTTATAACAGAGAGATATTTCAAGAAGCAGGATTGCCAAGGAAGCTGGATGACTCCATTGACTAAAACCCAGAATACCTTTTTTTTTTTTTTTTTTTTTTTTCTTAAAACCATAGTCTACAGTTGGAAGGATACCAGTGGAGTTATATAAACTAATTTCAGTAAGCCAATTCTCATGTATATGTTTAACCCTTTGAGCGCTGAATACATTTTCAAGGAATTAAAAATACAGTTATCCTGAGCTGTTGAAAACCTATCATGTGGCAACTTGTTTAAAAGAGCTCCCCTGCGGGAGCTCTTTTAAACAAGTTGCCACACGATAGGTTTTCAACAGCGTCTGATTTTGATATCTTACATTATTGGGCAAGTATGGTTGCCCACGGCGCTGAAAGGGTTAACTGCAGTATAAACTAACAGATATAATGATAGACTGGCATCTAGGTTCTAACCCTGACCACACCCTGCAGCCGACTGAGCTTGAAGAGAAGAGCTGGCAGAGTCAGCGTACACCTGCCTGCACCCTTAGGTGAGTGGTGAGAGCACAGAGGTGGATGCTGGAGTGGATGTGGGATGTTAACCATCAGCAGGCAAGAGTGATGCAGCAGCTGGTAATGTTATGAGAAGCAGCAGTGATGCAGTGAAGCAACAGCAGGCAGATGCATTTTTTTCAGCAAAGGAAGAGAACAGCTTGCATATGGAGGAGCAAAGCAATGGCAAATATGTATGAGAGTGTTTCTCAGGATGAGGGCGTGGCTTGAGATGCCAACCTGAACAAGATCTGCGGGCTTTGTCCATTAATTCAGCTTTTCAAAATGGGGCTCCTTAACCCTATGAGACCGCGAGACGCACTTTGCGGTTGAAATCACATACCTCCTTCTCTGTTAAATTTCTCCGGGACGGTACGTCACAGCGAAATGATATGCATATCATTGGAATGAGCAGAATACCAGCACTTTCCAGCGAGGTATAGCACTTGTCTGTGCACCGGTGTGATGTTGTGAAAAGAATTTATGAATTTACCTCAAATTTGTAAGTAAACAAACAGTGCTGTCACCACATTACTCTTTAAGTTAAATTACTCACGAACCCGCGATCACACAGACATGATACGCATACCAAATGAAAGAGCAGAAACAGAGCTTACTAATGATACAAGCACTCCATGCCACATCGAAGCAATCAGGTTATACATGCAGAATAAATATATGGAAAATTATGACTTGATAAATTTCTGCCGAACCGACTTTACACTTTTAGTCATCAGACGCTTTATAATGTGAACGGCAAAACTTACCGATCCTTATCAGGAGAGGATATAAAATGTCTTCGTTGTAAAAAGTACTTGTAATCCAGTTTACAAATAAAACTGATTTTTTTTATCACTGAGAAAAACCATATAATTTTTTTCGGTAAAAAGGAAAAAATGGCACTTATTTCCGTCAGGCACACACCACATGTTTTTGTACACTGCTGAGTCACAGAACATCCCACTACCATGGTTCTTATATTGCCAGATTCCAGACAGTCTCCTCTATACTGACATGTAAAGATATCTTTAGTGACAGCTTTCTGTGGTGAGAAACATGTAAAAATATAACTTTTTTTATACGCAATATTTTCTTTGTTGATAAACAAATTAATAGAAATTAAATGAATACACTAGCACACCAAATGACACCAAATTCAGATAGCCCACAGTGTCCTGAAAAAAACAACATATAGTTTATGTGTGTGGCCTATATAATGACTGATATATCAGCTTCAAAGTAAAGGCAGTAAAAATACCCAGAAAATAGCCAAGGGCTCAAAGGATTAATCCCTTTTGCGAACTTCAGCAGAGGTGGGGGGGGGGGGGGGGCACTTAGAGTTGTGTCGTAATGACCCCCAGCCTGACTATGCACTCACATAGGTTCACCTAGATAGCATTGTTCAGATTTGTCAAAACATGTTGAAATCAGTGTTCTTACCTTGGATAGCAGTCTATCGATAAAAACCTGTTATAGTTTTTAATCAGCACAACTAGTGAGCTTGGAAAAATATCACGAAATCAACTTTGACATGGAGATGGTAGCTGCGTGAATTTCAAAATAATTAGCCATTTTTACTGATCCAGTGCTGTAGATTGCATGGTATCCCTTCAGGAACAAAACAAATGCGCTCACTAGCCGCTATGTGCTAATGTAATGGAACAGTAAGCCCTCACACTAGTGTATCAAGAAAATCAACTTATTTTGATTTAAACAGACAGCCAGTGGTTTGGAATTTTCGAAAGACGGATGCACATGGTAACCATTCATTCATTCATTCTCTATACCGGCTTATTCCTCACTAGGGGGAGCTGGAGCCTATCCCACCTGACTACGGGCGAAGGCAGGAACCCACCCTATACAGCTCGCCAATCCATCGCAGGGCGCACACACCATTCACACACCATTCGGTCTCACACTCATACCTATGGGCAATTTAATGTCTCCAATTAACCTGACATGCATGTCTTTGGACTGTGGGAGGAAACCGGAGCAACCAGAGGAAACCCACGCAAACACGGGGAGAACATGCAAACTCCCACAGAAAGGCCCCAGGCCAGATTCGAACCCACGACCTTCTTGCTGTGAGACAACAGTGCCACTCACTATGTCACCGTGCCGCCAAGGTAACCAAGGGATTAATTTTTACAATGGTGAATTGAAGAGTTTCATCGCAAAATGCAATAAACACTACTTTTGAAATTTTTTTTTTAACCACCACTGCAAGATGATCATCGGCGGGCCGGTCATGCCAAGTTCTGCCCTTAGCAACATGTAATATATCCCAGTGTTTAGCATGGGTTAACATCAGCTTTCATGCCAAAGCGCAATAAATGCCAAGTCAGTTTTTCCACTAATGACAAATGAAGGAAAAAGACCTGAAAAAATTAAGTGATTAATTGCAAACATATTACGGTATGCTAGAAAAAAAAAGTCAAAAGGGAAGCAACCATGTAAAAAATTGTGGATGTTCCATGGCATATACTCAGTTACATTGCGACAGACAAACAGACAGACAGATAAATAGATGTAATAATACTCGTAATGAGAGGATTTGTTGCTTTTTTCTCAAAAAAAAAATTGCCAATCAAGAATCAATTTCTCCATCTGGCTCATTTCAGTATTTTGTATATTTTCATAACAATTATCATTTTAGGAATCCATTTGCCCCGAAGAACATTATAATGAAAGTGCGGCTGTATATTTACGCAACATGACTGATAGCCACATTAACTTTGAAACCAATTTCAAAAAGAGCTCTACGCATCGCGGGATATAACTGGGTTTTGTACTCGTTATTATTGCTGAAGACCTTGATTTCCCTGTTACCAATTTCATGTATTTTCCAGATCTTATAATTCTGCTCAGTGATCTCACTTTCAGGTCCAAGAGAGTGAAGAAAAAAACCCCAAACCTCCACAAGGTTTAGCTGTACATTTAATGGAAGATGACTTCAAGACCAAGGTACTGCGCATAGCGTCCACACTGATCTACTTTTGCCAGTGCAGCAGTATGCTACCACACCTTTATCCGATGTTCCATTCATTAAAACAATGGCTCACGTTTTCACAACACAGAAGCAGGGGAGTCGGTGAAGTGAACTCTGTGTGCTGCCGTGTGTTGCCGCTATTTGCTGATATTGCGGCTTTTCTTCCCAAATTGCTCTTTTTTTGTTTGCATAGTTATCCTACTCTTCACTCTGCCTCGAGGGCCGTTGCTTCTGTTCAAAGCCAGAAAGCTGCACCTTATCATCTGCTGCTCTTTTCAAATCTTTCAAACACTTGCTGCCTGCTTCTCGTAGCCGTATGAGACAAGAGGCCTCCGGATTTCCTCACAGCGGGAAAATCACTTAGCAAACAAAGGAGAGCGAAGCAATGAAGCTGTTTTCCCCAGAAAAGAAAGCTGACACCGGAGGCTTTTAGGATCATTAATGTTTACTTGAAGAAAACTCCTTAAATGCACGTTTGGTTTCAATGGTCCATGGATTATTGTTATCCGCAGCTATATTTTCTTCCTTAAAGCTTTCCTGTCTGGGAGATTTGAAACCACAGGATGCATTAAACCAAAATAACTCTGGACATTGGTTTTAAACCCATTTTACAACTGTGCTGTCTTAAAATTTATGCCTGATTACTAGGCTCAGCCAATGAAGTTTAATCATAAAAAATATTAGAAATTTTGGTCAATTTCTTTGTCAAAAATTGATTTACTTTAAGTATAGGGTCAAATAAATTTCAATCCATGAATTTTGAAATTGGCTGGGCTTGATTAAATATGATTGTATGAGCTTGATTAAATTAATTGACTAATTTCAATTGATTTCTGAACTGCCAGAAATAAAAACTGCCTTCAAACCTGGTGAAAAAAAGATGAATTTGGAAACATTACTGTTCCTCCGTCATTAAAAGAAATCTCAATCTCTGTAGTAATACTGTATGACTGGAATTATTATATTACATGTCAGAGTATGCCCAAGAAATGTGTTTCTTGCCAAATACATCTCTAAATAGCACCACATCCCTCTGCACGTCTCAGTGCTCATTTCCCTCCCAGTGCATGAACCTTTGATAGATGATCCATCACCATCACAGATATAACAGATATCCTCCGGGAACACCTGAAAAATAGCTAATAACACACGCTTTCATAAAAAATGAAGAGGCCATGCAGGATATTGTGTGAGTTCATTGTAAAAAGTATCCTGTGTATCATCTATAGCCAATAAAGTTAAACGGATGATATGAGAGGTGTCTCAGAGACTTCGACCACACAGCGGTATCGGCCTTGGGAAATTGGGTGTGTATTAAAATCAGATTCATGGATGTAGGTCCGATTAGATGAAAAATGACTCACTCAGAGGTTGCGTTACACTTTCTGATTGTCAGTCATTGTGACGGGCAGGGGCATAAAAATTTCGTCATAATCAATTATTATCCGTCATTGTAATTTTATTTTTTAAAATGATAATCGTTAGTTTTTTTAAATAAAATAAACAGAATAATTTATAGATTACGCATTAGCTGAATCCGACAGTGATTCATGTAGACACATATTGCGCGCTGTATTAAATACAGCACTGTGTGGATTTTCGAACTCACTGCTCTATGAACTTTATAAGACATCACAAATGATTTCTCCCCCCCACACAGTAACAGTCTGCAAATGAACAATGCTTTCAGTTATTGCTGGGCTTCAATAAGCCTAACAACTGCAGTCTTGCTAAGCGGTCCTATGAAGCTGCTTATCAACTCGTTATGTCAACCGGGGCTTTCCCGACCTAGATATCTGCGTGTTCACATAACAGAGATGGCGTTTGTAGCATATGACCAATCGTCTACCGGCAGCAGAGCAGCATATTTTACAAATGAAGAGCAAATGATCATATTATAAAAATATGAGAAATACAGGATCATACAGATCAAAGACAATGCTCGAGACAATACGGCACCCACCACCAATTGGACGGGGGTGTGAATTCTGTCAAAATGACGGACAGCCTTCAAAATGTTCCATCATTGTCAATAAAAATCCGTCAATGACGGAAAATATTAGGTTAACGCGACCTCTGGACTCACTATCTGGAAAAGTATGAATAAAAAATGGTAAGGGTAGGCCAGCAGCACAAAAGCGGGTGGAAGGCCATAGCAGGTTTATACAAAGGTGCAACACAAAATCTTTGAAGATGCACCCATTAAATTAACATTTACGCCCTTGCCAGGGGCAGTTTTGCCATTAGCTGACCGGTTACAATCAAAACCAGCGAATAATTTGACATGAGAGGAGGTCAACAATAATATCCCACCTGGGACTCAACAAATCTCAATCTAGCATACGTAGCAGGTGCAGATTGACGAGAGAAGAGAAAATATGATGTCACATATTTTAGGGACACTCAGCTGATTTTCAACCTGATCTCCATCTTTCCGAGTTTTGGATATAGAGTGAAAAATGCATGCAGTTTTTTTTATCAATGTTCTCTGTATCACTGGGAATCAGCGGGAATATCTGTTGTACTTCCCCACTAGAGACGTATTTTGATGCGTACAGTGATGTCATTGAAGGTACGGGATATACTCTAGGAGCCCTATCTTACACCAGAGTCCCTAAACCCATTATTTGGGGATTTAGCATTGTGTAAGAGGCATTCCCCCGCAAAAGTTGCTATCTTGCACACCTGCCTTTATCCCTAAAACACCTGCGCTACCCGTTATATTATGCATAGGCGTGGTTTTGGCATTACGCCAGTTAAACCAATCAGTGTGCCAGGTGCCATTGCCTTTAAGAGCAGGCTGTGCTATCCCAAATCCTCAAACCGAAACCCGTGATGGAGAGAGGAAGGTCGCCACGTTTCTCCGAAGACAAATTTAAATTGCTCGTGCATGAGGTCAAATCCAGACAGTGGAGGATCAAAATCCCATTTTAGAAAATACCCACAGCCAAATAAATGCCTACATTGACTGCAACCATTTACACTTTTTTTCTTTATAAAGCGACTTTGAGTATTTAATAAAACGCTATATGAATTACATGTATTATTACATTATTAGTAGCCTACTGATTGCACAAATTACTTACCAGGCAGGCTGCAGATGACATGACTAGCGGTGTCGCAGCTCCACTGCCAGCTGGTCCCTCATTGCCCCTGCTACTGCTGGCACTATATCAGCATTTGGAGTCGGCACCTGCACTTCAGCTTGCCGCCTTCTATAGTCCGGTAATAATCTATCCTCAAACTCCAGCATCATTCCATGGCGTAGGGCAATGTTGTGCAGCACACAACATGCCACAAAGAAAGATGCTACTTTCTGAGGACCATACTGTAAGACCCCACCTGACCTGTCCAAGCAGTGGAACCGCATTTTGAGCACGCCAAATGTTCGCTCAATGACAACTCGTGCGCATGAGTGTTTTCTATTGAAAGCGAACTCACGCACACTTGTTGGCTTAATGTATGGCACCATGCACCATGTCTTTAATGGATAGCCATTGTCACCCAACAGCCACCCATCCAGAGGGGGGTCCCTCTGGAAGACTGCAGGAATGACCGACTGTTCCATTATAAAAGCGTCGTGGCTACCTCCAGGATGATTTGCGTATACATTTAAGATGTAACCCCATGGATCGCAAATCACCTGGACGTTGATGGAATGGGTTCCCTTATGATTCACATAGGCGCCACGGTTCAGAGCTGGAGCCCGAATCAGAATGTGTGTGCAGTCGACGGCACCCAGAACCCCAGGGAACCCATATCTTGCCACTGTCACAGGGATGCCAGTGATGTACCTACAGGCATGTCAGACTATGCTGGCAGTGACTGCAGTTATAGCCGAGCTTACGGCAGATTGGATCATGCCTCCAATTGAGCTGATTGGGTGTTGGAATGACCCACTAACATAGAAAAATAGTGCCACAGTAACCCTAACAGGCATACGGACAGCTGGCAGCGGTGTCTACATCATCTGTAACCAGGTGACATAATTCCGTCACTGCCTGACGGGAGCGGCGCAGTTTTGTCACGCATTCTCTTTCTGTGGGAAATAATACTTGTATTGTATTATTATCATTTTAGAATATTATATATAATATATATCATTAATATAAATTATATATAATAATTATATATTATTATAAAAGCAGAAAAAAGATTAATACAAAATACAAACAATATAGACTTACCTGAAAGGCCCAGGTAGCTGGTGCGCTGGCGGTACACGCGTTCTGGGCGTCTTCTGTTATTAAACTGGCGATCAAGGCGATTTAGTACTATCTCTGCCATTTTCTCAGGGGTTCAACTGAGGCTAAAGCGAGGTGGCTTTTTATGGGCGAGTTAATTCGGGAAGTGGAGCCGCATGTACACGTTCACATGTGTCCAAGTGGACGCGCATTGAAGCCGCCTTGACGCGCTCTTGTAAAAGCCCAAATGGGTAGCGGGTGGTCTGAGGACCCGTTATACGCTTTCCCTAACGTGTGTGGTCAAGATAGCAATTGTAGGGAAAGTGCATAAACACGCCCACGGGCACACCTCCAGGCACAAATGAGGGAGTCGGCATAATGTACAGCGAGTAGTGTGACCGCAAAATACCGTTTAGGGATAGTGGAAGCTGCTGAATGCGTAATTCACGGGTAGCGGGTAGTGGCAACGGGTAGGGCAGTGTGAAAGATAGAGCCCTAGATGCCACTCAGAAACAAAACTTCCTTGTTTTCTTCACTTGTATTGCAAATTAGCTCCATTTCCAACGGCAGAAATGACATCCCAAAATATGAGTGGAGAGAGATGTTATGGTTGAGCATGGATTTCACAAAAAGCTAGCCAGATAACATGCCTTCTGTTACTTTATCTTTTGATCAGCTACCTAAGGTTTTTGTTAGTATGTGGTTATACCAGACTGTAGCACTGTCTGCTTCATTTTAGTCAAGTAACGTAGACTTTAGCTCTTGCTTGTTGTTATGTGAGTTGGCTGGAGCTCGCTAGCAAGTGAAAAATTTTTCTGGCACATTGTCTTGTGATTATTACCTTTACATGGAATAAAACAGCAACCTGGCCATCTAGCTTGCTCACCTGCAACTATGTCAAGAGTCCTTTCATCTCCAGTGGGGGTTTTGAGGGTAAAATTGAGTCTTGATTAACATTAATTGCTTCAATCACACAATGGAAAATAGACGATTTGGCTGCATTCTTAAGCTTTTGTTTTGGAGGACTACATGACCCGATTACTATATGTGACAGTTGAAGGGTCCTGTCACTAGAAATGCCTCCTTACAAGTATGTGCCCTGGCTACCTTGCCAATGAGACTGGCTCTTTGGTGATGTGGTCAGTGTGTTTGACTCTTCCCTGGGAGCCTGGGGTTCAATTCCCTGCCCAGGCCCTCCTTTGGCCTGCCACATATAATTAGAGTTTTCTCTCATTGTCTTCAATATGCAAATGCTCAAAGCAAACTCTTTCATTTGTATACTTATTTGCTAGCATATTTACTTTATATGACAGGTTTGCAACCGCCGGTTGCCACTCCATTGGCTGTATTACTGTTTTTGCAGGTTGAGACAGCAAAATTACTCTCCTAGCTTTGGCCTTTTTGTTGCCCATACATCAGGGCACAGAAAAACTTGTTGGCATTATTAACACAACCTATGCGACAGGGTTTGGCCTCTACTGGGATTGAAGGCATGTCTGGAAAAGTTAACGAGCACAATGCATTGTGGTGGTTGTCTTTACAGCAAATGCATCGGGCTGCCATGTGGGTGATAAACCCGCAAATATCTCAAGCTGCTGTGGGAAAATGTGTATGGTTTGTGAGGAACTTATTTGCACAGAGCGTACGCTTTGAAACCCTGTATGGTTGCATATCGACAAAATGTCCCTTAAAAAGTCCCCTATTATGCCACAGGTGCACAGCCAATAAGCTATCACAAGCCATTTCAAAATCTATCCTTCATGACATCGCAAGGGGGAGCGACCACCCAGAATAATGAAGGAGCTGATTGACTGGTTGGCTGAAGCTTGCAGGACAATGAGTGAGATTGCAGCTATAATTTTTTTTTTTTTTTTTTGAGCACTTGTTGCAAAGAGAGGACAGACTAACACACTCAGCTCAAGAGTTACTGCCCACCCTTCGGCATGAAAACTCCTGCCTGCCTTTGTCAGTTGAAATCCTAAGCTAAACCATGTCATATGATGGTACATTTATTTTCCTTTCCTTATCGTCATACTCATTTGAATAAAGCTAACAGTTTGTTTTTTATGTTCCTGTTCTGTTTTAGTGAATCTGGATCTGGAATTTCACTCGTAACTTACACAAATTTGCTTATTTCTACGTAGTTCTGCAGTCATGTAAACAGCATATATTGTTTGAATATACCCAACCAGGCCTCATTCCACATAGATCATTTTTAGATTAAGACATTTAGGATATGCCAATATTATTTGGGTTTCAGGAGCATTCTTTGAATATTCTTTGGACAATTTACAGCACATCTTTACAGACTTCTTGCCTGTTCATTGTTAGGTCCGTCCATAGCCCGTAAGTTCTCTAGTGAGAAAGTTGTCGAGGTATTAGCTGCAAAAGAGGAAAGTGCTAGATAGCAAGGGAATCTTTCTGTTTTTCCTCTTTCTGAGCACCGTCTGGTGCTAATTCTTTTTATCTCGGTTTCCGAGATTTTTTCCCTTTCTATTCGTTCTGTCGTGCTCGCTTTGCTTCCTTTTTATTATACGGACTGGATCTAGGTCCTTTGGAAGCGCGAGTTTCTCTCTCTGATTTCTGTCTGTGTTTGTCTCTTATTTTGCTGTTCCTCCTTTCGTTCCGGCCACAGCATTTGGCGTCTCAAAAACCCGACCATCACAAACCGTTTGTAAGGCGAGGATAGAGATACTTGCACTTAGAAAAAGCCCTCACTTCTGGTCAGAAGGAGACACAGGCAACTTTTAAACATTGTGAAAGACTTGTATATCTGCAAGTTTTTGGAATTTGAGGTAATATTACAGTGCCGACCTTTTTAAGAAGGTTTTAGAGCAAAGGAAAGAGGGAAGCTGTGTTCGCACAGTCAAGCAAATCTGCCACCAGTGGAAAATTAAAAAAATTATATATATGTATATTTTTATAAGAGTATGCACAGCTGCAAGTAAACAGGAATATTAGTGCAATATTCATTTTCATTAGCTATGTAAACAGCTTAGTAGGAATGTTGCCATTTTTGGGGGAAAAAAAAAAACAGAATATTTTGTGCATCTAAACATAGCCAGTGCTCTGCTGAATTGAGATTTGTGGACTGTTCACGAAAGTGGTGTAAACATAAAGCAAGAAATAATATGTAAGATTAGTTTTGAAATGCAATTCACTTTTGCACTGCTGCTGAAAATACACTGGTTGCCAGTTGCCCTGTTGACTCCCTCAAATGTTCACATGCATTTGTTGACAACCTAAGGAATCTGCAACCGTTTCAGCAGTTGGCTGAAACTCTTTCGAAATGGGCTGACTTGCCTCATGATCAAAAGCCAGCAATTCGCCAACTCTGCTAACGACGCCAAACACCAAGTAAGAACACCAAACAAAGCAAGCCAGCAAATATTACTCACTAGTCCAACAGCTAGAGGGCCAGCTCGGCATCCACCTCTGCCAATGATCTTACGAAGCGATATCTAGTACTGAAAGCCACACTGAGCTAGATTTATTCTTGTCGGGCTTCTAGCTCGGTCACCCTCCTGTTCTCTTTGTAGCTTCCTCCCTGAATGCCTGCTTTGTTTCCTTCACCTCTGCCATGATTTCTTCTTCGAAAATACCGAGCGAGCTTCTTCTTACAGCTAACTAATGACCCAATGATAGTGTGTGTGACAGAGCTAGTGCTGAAAAGTGTTTCGCACTTCTCGAGGGCAATTGTACCCGATCACCTCAAGTTAAGTAGCGCAAAACAGCAGGCGTTTGGGATGCAGAATGGGAATGAGATATGCGCCACTCTACCTATTACAAGTCAGTATACCGTCAAAATGACTTTAAAGCTGCCATTTGAAGGTATAATTGTTGCATAATGTTGCTTTAAACCTTTGTGATAATTGTGGATCATTGATATCCTTGACTTATGTATGACTGTGTCACATATCTAAGCCACTGTATGAACGTCTTTGTTTCAGGCAGAGTTTGTCTCCAGTACTTTTACGTTTTGTGGTCCAAGCACCAATATTTAGGACAATGGAGGCTGACTGTTTAGGCGTCATGTCCCCCCGGTCTCTGTTTTTATGAGGCTGTTGTCCGCAGTTTGCTTTCCTTCATGCATCAGTGACTCTAAAGTATCCCTTGGAGAATTTCTGTGCCCTCTACTGTATTATTGCTTTGACTGAAGAGGGCCGAACTGACTCAGTGTAAGCAGGACCCACTAGGAGGGAAATTTAGGCAGTTAGCGATTTTTTTTGAGCAGTCATTCATCGTGCTGGAGCCTATACTTACAGCCTGCTAAATCTCTGCAACAAGTTCAGCCATCCTCCGTCACCTTGTATGTTCTCTTTGTGTGCTGAGCGCTTCTTACATTTTTGTTTTCCATTAAAGGGTAAAGAAAGAAATCCCGGTATATAGCTTGAGCTGTTCTTCATTTCCATTGTCATGCAAAGACAGAGAAGTGGTCAGACAGTATGAGACAGTTTTCTTATCATGAAATTAGTTCCTTTTTTTCCCCAGACAAGCACAGCTTGATTGTAGTCACCGAGATGGATGAAAATTACTTATCTCATTGATAAAAACGGTCGACAACGACAAACAAAATCTCAGTTTATTTATTTATTTTACACATAGTACTAAATTTGAGCTAGTGATGTTATTTTTTGCTACGTTTTGTATAAGTATGACCTTTTATTAATGGGTATTACCGGGGAGTAGGCCTTGTCAAAGGAACAAGTGAAACTGATGTCCATAATGGTGATAAGAGAGCAAATAATTTTTCAACCTCTGTAAAACCTTGCCAGATCACTGACTAAATGAATCATTTAAAGCAACCATTTTCAATAGCACATAAATGAATGGCTATTATGTGTGATTAGGAATTCATTTGCTTAAACACTTGAGAGTAAATTTATTCAATAATGCACAAAGGGCATGATGGACAATAGCGGGCAGAGGGTGGTAGTCAGGGTTGAGTGTGAGTTATATCAGCTAAGTAGGGGAAAGCGTTCAGATATTCCAGAGCACATGTGTGCCATTTCCATGGCTCCTTATGCTAAATGTTATTTGAATTTTCTTTGCTGGTATTATGAAAAGAAGAATGGAATAATGTGATCTGGTGGGCCGGGGTTGAACTGAGTCAGGTCCAAAGTCGGTTAGAAACTTTACAACTCCGACTCGTAAGGAGACGAGTGGATTTGAACACCGGTCTTTTTGGCATGGGAGTAGTTTCTATCTGCTTGCCCCCTCTTGATAGCGGGTAGCCCGATGCTTTCTTTGTAATTCAGATAAGAATTTGCGTCTGTGTTTTGAGTGCTGACATCTGTATCTCGTTATGGAAATTGGATGAATATATTTACCGCTCTTCCTTGAGTTTCTTAGCTTATCATGCCATCAGATTCAAGACCTCAAAGCCTTAACAGATCTTTTCATTCGTTCAGTTTTCCATTGTCTGTTATCACCAGTGCCATTATGTTCTGCACTTCAGTAACTGCTTGGATGATAATTAATCTGTGAACTGCACTGGATGTGGAGTAATAGAGCTGCTTGTGGTCTTGTATAGATGCTTTGGGCATCACTGGGTTAATTACAACACTGCAACATTTGCATCTTTGGATTTGATTTTTGGATAATTTAACCTTTAATGCAAACCTGTTTTTAACGAGAGTAGGTATTCACAATAATAGTTCACAATAATATCTTTTAACTGGCTGCTTGTCTTCTGTTGGTACAAACTCTTAAATTTAGCAATTTTAGTAGAGATGATATGGTCCTTAATGACCGGTAGCTTTTTTTCTCCATCCGTGGACAGAAGGACTTCTTTGTGTTCAGTGTTTACCTAGCAACAATTCTGCTGTGTTGACTGCATTTCTTCTATTTACATAGATGTTAATATTGTGTGATTCTGTCTTGAATAAGAAATATATGTATTAGAACGCTGACTGGAGTCTTTATCTTTCCCTGCTCTTGTGTTGGTGAGCAGTGACTGGAGCGCCACAGGCTGCCTGCTATGAAATGGCGGGATGGGAAACCAGCAAAGTGGCTGCAAACACAGGCAAAATGAGGCCTGTAAATCAATAACAATTTATATGTGGTGTTACAGGTCTGCACTTTTCCTGCTAACTGATGGGACAGCGGTAATGGCAAACAATGCACTCTTCAAAATGAGGAGGGCTGACATTTTTGTGGCCACAAGCGAGCAGTTATGTGATTAACAGTGAATTGAGTAAGTCCACAGCGAGGTGGGGGAGTTCTGATGAACGTTTCCAATTGAGCCAGCATTATTGCGCTAACGTGACATCTGGGAATACTTGCTGAGGATTGGCGGGTTATTGGTGGTTTGTCAGGGATCCGGTTAGTGTAACGGAAATGAATTCTACCGGCTTCAAATATATGAGTTGGGTTAGGGTGGAAAATGAGAGTTAATATGTCTTTAAAAATGCATTACGCTGGCTGTGAATGTACTCACTCTCAGCAATTATGCTTAAAGTGGTTATAAACACATATGCATTTTTCATGGATGCTACTGTAATGGAAGCAGATGGGTCCTCAAAGATCCTCAGCGAGTACGGAAACCTATCGACAGCTGATATTAATATATGATTTAGTTTCATGATTGTGATTGTATACAGGTGCATGTAAATGATTCTATGCATGCTATTTAAGTGAAGGCACATTGAGGCACATGGCACAGTGGAGCCCTGAGGATTTGTCAGCTGGTTCAGGGTTTTTAGAGAGGCATCATTTGTGTTTCTGTAATCTGCTTGTTTCACTAGCTTTACATCAGCTACAACTGTCACTGATTGGAAGGATGAAGTCTTTATACTCATACACTGTCATCAGGGCAGCAACAGTCCCAGTGCTTAATGAGGACATTATTGTGACCATTCTTTCAGGCCGTTGGACTTAGAATTTAATCTTAGTAGTGAAGGATGAGGCAAATCCTGTGCAATTATTTGCAAGGTGTAGATCCATCATTCTCCTGTTAGAGGCAAATGCAGATTGTATGGACATTTACCATAATTTATTAAACAACAACTTGTCCATTGATCTTAAAACCCAATACTAAAACATCCCCTTTACAATATCAGGGCTCATCTGTCATTCATAGCCTTTATGTGCTGCTTTCTGTGTCTAAACAAACCTTGGGATTGTGTCAAAGGCTCCTGAAGTATTTGATTTATGATTAAACAGCTAATATTTAGTCGGTGGTTTTTATCCTGAGTTTACCTTCTCAAAATATGCACACTGAAGGAGCTGCAAGTTGCCACATTTTTTTTTTTTTTTTTTTTAAGTCTCTATTCAATTCATCTGATGAGTATGAAGATAATGGGGCTGTAAGTTTTGTGTTGATTAATAGTGATAAAATTACTCATGGATTTAAATACATAGAGCTGAACTGCAGCTGAGGAATAGCAATTAAAAGAACATGTGGATGTAATAACAGAAATGGAATAAACCGCGGCTGATGGAATATGTATCGATTTTAAAACAGAAATGAATGTCCCAGAACCCACTGTCATCTGCAGTGGCTGCATTTTAAAAATGCACGTGGATGGTTGCCAGTGTTTCTCAATCATGTGTCTGACAGATATTTACATTGTTGATCTTGTGGGGTTCCTACTGACACTGGATGAGCACAGTCGCCCAATTAATCGTGCAGTCAGTGGGTATTTGTGCTTTTCTGCAGTTGAATTTGTATGACTGAAGTTGTTTGAGGTGTATTGCTGTTACACCAACAACGCATCAGTGGTCTTTTGTTGTTAAAATATGCAGACTAGAACATTCAGTGGGTAGGATACAGAAGTGATGTTTTTAAGAATCGTCTGAAAATTTAAATAAATAGTCATGTTGGTTCTCACTGCCGAATTTTACATTAAATACTATTTTACTCAAGCAACAGTGTCAACCTGTGCTGCAGTGTACAGGATGATGGTGTGCAGTCACCCATTTGATTTAGCCTAGTTTATTTGCGCTGCCCCTCAACTTATTTCAATATACCTAACGATGTATTGGCCCCCTCGTCGAAATTCAAAGCCCCCTTGGTAAATTTGACTATTGCTGACCCTGTCACCCAATAATAATAAAAATTTTCTGAATGCATGGAGATGAGGATAATTAAATGGAACAGAACTGCAAAGTAAAAGACATAAATAAAAAAATGCACGTATCAGCTGACCTTGCCTGTACCCAGCTGTTGTGTTAACATTACACGCAGGTTGAGTCAGTAAGCTTGCACAATTTAGTCTCTGTTCATTTGAGTGAACCGACAAGCAGTTCAGATTCACAATCAAAGACATCAACTGAGGCTTTCTGCAGAAACCAACAACAGGGAAAAATAATCTGTCAGGAAGAGGAACTTTGACTGGCAGATGTCATCCGCAGTTCGACCAGAGTGCAGACATTCGCAGACATGCCATCAGCGGTAAGATGGGGTCAGCAAAATCATCACCTTTTAACACATAATAATATTAATTTGCTCGTAGCTAAAACTAATCTGTGTAATGAGTTATATTATAGGTAGCATGAATGTGTATTGCATCTCAAAGTTCGGAGGTCTTTTTTAATGATAATTATAAAAAACATGAATATTATTTTTGGAGGCCAGTATGGTGGTGCAGAGGTTAGCACTGCTGCCTCACAGCAAGAAGGTTGAGGGATTCAGTTCAGGCTGAAGCCATTTAGTACGGAGTTTGAATCTCCTGCCTGTGTTTTTATGGGTTTCCTCTTACAGTCCAAAGACATGCATGTTCGGCTAATCAGAGACTGCAAATTGTATGTTGACATAAGATATCTAAAAAAATAGTTTAAAATGTCTTTAAACAATAAAGAATCAATCAGACTTCTTGGTGCTTAGATGAGAGATTGAATTGAGGACAGTTTACATTTTTTTTTAATCTCTTTGTCACTATCATTTAATCTTGACCTTATTTATTATTGGCTACATGTTTATCTTGATTGTTTGGTCATTTGTTTGACTGCCAATCAGGCAAAGTGCTTTAGGACTGAGTTGAGTGTGTGTGTGTGTGTGTGTGTGTGTGTGTGTGGGGGGGTGCAATGTTGATGTTGATGTTGCATACCCCTCAACAAAATGGTAGTTGTGCCCCAGGCCTTCATGGTGCGAAAGACTAATTTAGTGTCAGCTACTCTGAGCTTTTTTATCTCTTCGTGCAGGTTGGTTGGATTTTTGCATAATCACAATGATTTTTTTTACTCTGCAATTTAAAGTTTTTTTCTATTATCTTTAAGTTCTCTGTGCTGTTAAAATGTTTTTTTTTTTTCTATTATCTTTATGTTCTCTGTGCTGTGTGTAACTTTGGAGGATGGACAAATTGTAGAGGAAATGAATATGGGCGCGGCTGTTTGTAAGAGACCTGCATTTTGGCTTCATGCTCTCCATACGGATTTTTCGTGGCAAACCATATGCTTTTTATCTGTCCGAGTCTCAGTCACAGCATCATGGTTCTACCCTGTCTACGGTCAGTTCATGAGTGCTCTCATTCACCCGTTTCCTCAGGGCGGAGGCTATAACTGCTGCAGCACAACTGCAGTTTCCCAAATGTTCAGTTCCAGTTTCAAGAATGGATTTTTAAAAATATCCGGTATCAACAGGCAGGCGCTCAGGTGTGTTTGCGACCCTGTGAACGGATATTTTTGAGAGAGATGGGCAGTGTTGTCTTCTGAAATATAAGATTTGAGGATTATTTGAAGGGATTTTCCAGCTTCAACTTTCCCCTCTGTGTCAGTTACGCTTAGTTCTCAGGGAAACCCTTAATGGACAGAGCTGAGATGAGCTGTGTGTCGGGAGAGCCCAGTCTGGGGATGTGCTCTCAACTCAATAGTTGTCTACGATTGGCATGTGCCTATTAAATACAATGGATGAGGGAGTTATAATTAGGCAAAATTTTCTCTAAATGTGGTACGCCTAAAATACCCAAATAATATACACTACTACTCAAAAGTTTGGAGACACCCACATTTTCATGAAATACAAAGATTTAAGAAAAAATGTAAAAATAAATCCTAATTAAATTAAAATAATCTGCATTTGTCAAATGTTGGCCTTTTCTCTGGGTTTTTTTTTTAAAGACAGTTACGTGGCCCTGATTGTTCGCTCCAAATGGCCATTCTGTCCAAACTAACTGGATTTTAATTTTGTTGAGTGGAAATGGGAAGAATTTGTCTGTCTCTGCGTATTTGAAGATGGCTTTTTATGATTTCAACATTTTCGACTCTATCCTGTGACATAGTTTACACTAAAATGCTCAAAGATGCCCACTTTTGTGATATAAAGCACCTGCCATTTCCTCTATAATCTTCTGGACTGTGAGCAAATCCAAAGATGGGTCTGACTCTTCATTTTCTGAAATGTATGCTCCCCATTACACATGGAGTGTATGAATATCAGAGAAATATGGGTTTTCCTAGATTTAATTTACCCTACTGTCAAAAAACTTTGCATACTAGACAACCTTTATCCAGTGTTCTCTGCTTGCTGTTACAGGAAACTACAGGTCTGTTTAGTATGTTTAATACACAGTACTTGATGTCAGGATAGTGGTGAGGGGGTTGTTTTGGACGTGGCTTGGGTTGCACGCTGCCTCCTTTACCATCTCGGCTGTTACCTACAAGCCTCAGCATATTTACCTCACTCTCGGATGGTCTTGGAGGAAAGCTTCATTTCCCGCTTCATCCGATCGAATATCCTGCTTTGTCATGAATTTTTAAACTCTCCCTATCTGCAAGGAACTCTCCCTGGCCCGCAAGTAAAAATGCACTTGTGTAGTTTTTTGGTGTTTCATGAAAGTTACCTCACAAAGTGGCCATTTTGAGTTGCACTTTTCCAAAGAGATTTTCACGAAAGCTACAGTGTCTAAGTGGGCTCTCCCAAGGACCCTTAGAAATGGCCACTTTTCATGACTGAAAAAAATGGCTAGGTAAACTGAAAAGGTTTGCAATTGGGATAGATGACTGAATAGTCAGACATCTAATCTTTTTCATCAAATATTTTTACAAAATAACAAAAAAAAGTAAATAAATAGGCAAGGGCACCCTTTTCACATTTCAGTTCAGTTGACACAATGTCTGTCTGCCTTCAGCAATCTTTCAGCCAATGTCCGGCTGCCCGTAACTGGCGGTTTAAATACTGGCATCACTTGCCTGGTTTTATGTGGACACTGGTTTAAATTTAGCATTACTTTGGAAGGATGACGTATTGTCTCAACTGCTCCTAAAGCCTTTTTTCATTCAAGACCCGAAGCCGTTATTAGAGGCTCCATCCACTCTGCAACATCTTTTATTTAGCTTTCCCCTTGCCTAGTGCTCCAACTCGAGAGTATTAAAAGGTTTACATCACAGCACACTCATGCCGAGTCTCTCTCGCATCCATCTGGATGGTTCAAGAATGTTCACTCCTTTCTGAACTTCCGTCGTTCTTCTACTGGCAGTAATTAAAGAGCAGAGATGCGGAAAGGGTTGGGTTGTGTGAGGTTAACCTGAAGTAGAAAATAGCTCGCTCTGCTTCCATTCCACTGTTTGTGTACAGATGGATGCACTCATTTGTGAGTCTGTACAATGGACTGTAAGAGGCCTAAGAAGAAAAAAGGGCGAGCATGATGGCTGATGGGTCAGTTACTTCATTTCTGGTGCTCTTCATATTTTATTTCTTGCTATATTTTTGCACATTTCAATGCTTAATTGGTTAGAGTAGGATAAAATTGACAGTTAATCAAACCCACACTTTTATTTGTGCTATGTACAGTACTAAAAACAATAGCCTCAACACCAATATAGGGTCATATGACAATAAATGATGACTAACTTTCATTTCACATTGTGCAGCATATTGGGAAGCTGAATGGTAGGCTTATATTTGAGAGCATGTTCTTCCATGTCTGCTGCAAGAGCCACAGAACCTGGGTAAATATGTGAAAGTAGCATACATACTCCTATGTGTCTGAAACCCTCGTGAATCAATGCTTCCTATTATTACAGGAAGAAAGGAGCCTTGCTGGCATAACAATTTACAATAATATTTCAATGACAGTTTTGATTTGAGTGTTGGGTATAACTAATCTCTGATGACGACCAAGATGAAGAATGCCCAACATATCGTGTGTGTGTTTGTGTGCATGCGTGTCCGTGGTGTGTGTGTGTGCGTGTGTGCGCGTGTGAGCGCCTGTGCATGCTTGTCCAAGCGCGCTTTGTGTGTGTGTGTGTGTGTGTGTGCACGTGTCCACGTTTCTTTTTTCTCTCCCCTTTTATTTTTTGGTGGGGGGGGCACTACACAGTGCACATTAATCAGGTAGCTGACCAACTTTCCATTTTGTGCAGGATCTGCCAATTTTGTGCTGGCATACCTTAGACATTTATGCCAGCAAGTACTTTGTATAAATATCGCCTTTACACACCTGTTCTGAATAGCATCAGTACCTACATTAGCATTCATTCATTGCACTCACAATTAAAGCATGATCTGAAAGTAATTAAAGACAGCTAGATCTTTCTGTCACAATGGCACAACCATCTGCCGGACTCTTTCTCCTCTCTAAAGTATGATGAATTAATGTTGCGTGGGAATACTCCGCCACAAAGTTTATTCAATGTGAGTTAGGCCATGGAGGGGGTTTGTGTGCTTGTTTTGCATTTCAAAGGACAGGAAAGCTACTTTAAAAATGCTCTGAGTTTAAAATGTTCATTTTTTAGGCGGGAGGTGGGGGGTGACAAGGGGCTTGCACAGGTGGCCGCCCCACGGCACAGCCTTTCATTTTGTTTGTTTGTTTTTTGTTTATGATTTTTTTTTTTTTTTTTTTTTGGAATGCTGTGCTTACAGTCTCCAAGTGCTTTCTTACAAACAGGCAAAGGCCTTGCAGTCACATTATGTATTCACTGCCAGTAAACATGAAGGCATCATCGCCTCTGAATCTGGCGCGGGCGTTCGACTACGAGGGGTGAAAATACTCATCAAATCTGCATTTAATGAATGTGTAAAATTTATATGAGGATTGGGACTGTATAAACCAAGTGTGCTATAGTCCAACATTATTACGTACATGCTAGGAAAGCCAGATGGGTAACGATTAGTGTGGTCAATATTCAACCATATATTGAATCGTAAATGAACTGTTCATATGTGGTCCTGCGTTATAGCTACTGACTTTAAATAAGTAATAATGATATTATACGTGGAATAATCAAGCACTTTGATTAATTAATTGTCTCAATTTCTGTTCCCACTTCGCCTTAATATTAAATAATAGTATGTTTAATTATTTCATTGTTCTTCTTCTTATTATTAAATTCTCATTTTAATAGTATATTTTATTGTATATTTATTTACCTATTTATTTCATATTTAATAAATAAATAAATAAATAAATAAATAAATAAATAAGCCCCCATACAGCGTCTCTGTTCTAGAACAGTTTTACGATGTGCATTCACGCTGCGCTGTAGGGCTGCACCGATATCAGCAGGGCATGATTTAATCATAATGTAATCCCATTTGAACTGAGCATAACATTTGTGATGGGATTTTCTCAATTTGGAAACCTTGTACTGCAGAACTACCTAACAGTGAGGTGAACCACACTTAGAGCTGTTATGATAAAACGTGCAGATTTCTTAATCAAATTACTTTGCATATCAGGACGAACTGAGCAAACCACTCAGTAGAATACACACAAAAGTTAGTGTTCCATGGAATCATAAAATATGAGAACAAAGTACAATCAATGTGCTTATTTCACTTAATATATGTCTATTTTTTTATGATTTTCTAAAGTGTGATGGTGGCTTGTGTCACATTCAAGGTGATGCATAGAATGACCTGATTCCGCATGCTGTAGTTTGCAACTGGAAGAAATTGGCAATATATGGAAATTACCATGATTGAATGTAATCATTCCCATCTGACTGCGAGTATCTACCTTAATGTTAAGCGTTTTCCCCAGTCATAATGGAGGGAAAATTGCAGTTTATTACTCAGGAGTAAGGTTGCGGCATTAATGCATGAAGAAATGCATAATACCATTTTCCACATTATGTCTGAATGAATATGTTCGAAAGCCTGTATAATGTGTCATCGTAGAGAGATGTGAGGTTTGTCTCAGGGGATGGGTGATCTCACTGTAATAAAGGTTGACTCCACAGTGCTGACTGTCTCTGCAGGATGGGAATTACGGTAGTGAACGGCCTGACGCATCACATCAGCTTGTCCTTGACCGTCACACCCAATGACTCAACTTCCTGTCGTTCTCTGATGTGCTCCTTTCCCAAATCACAAAAAAAGCTCGGCCCTCCACAGTGTTTTGCCACTGCTGATGCTGGTCTTTGAACTGTGTCAGTTTCGGACAATGGGGAGTTTGAAATCGTCTGCCTGTTTGATGGTTGCCTCTAAACGTTCCTAGTTACTTATTGCAGGCTTTGCGTACGCTGATGGTGGCCAAAATTTTTCCAGCCAGTTGACTAAAAATTCTGTTTTTTTTTTTTTCCCCTAAAAAAGACCCTGTTTCCTTTTGACTGTTTCATGCTTCTTCAGCATCCTGGTAAATATGTATATGGATTATGTCAGCCTAAATTCACAAAATATACATTGGGAACAGATTGAAATCTGATTGCGTAAAAGGCATCAGGTGGTGTGCGACTCATTCGAGATGTACAGTATGTCATACAGGTGCGAATGCCCCCATCTCTCCAGGATTCATCTGAAAACTAAAAATCCACCAAAATTACGACATACTGCGGATTAGCTGCCCCGTGATGTTGACAAAATGTATCCTCACAATTACAATATGCTTGAGGAGCAAGGAGATGGAATACTTGTGATATGGGCAGGTAATTCTGTACATTATGAATCTCAGAATAGTTACAAGCTGCAACCAGGCCCGCGGTTAAACAATTTCATCAGCCACTTTTTGTTGCTGACTACATTATCTGCTGAAGACAACATCTTTACTTAACTTTAAGGACTGAAATTTGCCATACAAATCAACTACTTTTGAGCGGCCTGCTATTTTTCATCTTATTTTTTTCCAAGCGATGATCAAGTGGTGCAGAGGGCAGAAATGTTGCAAAGTTGTGGTTTGAATCTGGCCCGGAGCCTTTCGATGCGGAGTTTGCATGTCCCCCCGTGTTTGCCTTGCTTTCCTCTGAGTACTCCGGTTTCCTCCCACAGTCCAAACGCATGCATGTCAGGCTAATTGGAGGCTCTGACCTGCCCATAGGTAGGAGTGTGTGAGTGAGTGGTGTGTTCGCCCTGCAATGGGTTGGTGAGCTGTCCAAGGAACGTTCCTGCCTTTCAACCTGAGTCAGCTGGGATAAGCTCCAGCTCTCCTGCAACCCTAGCCAGAAAGAAGCGGTTTATATGGATTTTTCCTTGATATGGAACAAAACAGAACCAAGGCTCCATGCAATGTCATGAAATCACATCATGATACTTTCTAGACGCAAGTCAAAGGTACTGTCGGGGCCAAAGACTCACTACCTGCCATACATGATAAGGCTAACAACATGTTGCATTTCATTGTGATTAACTGTAATTGCTTGGAATCAGTAGCCATGTCGCTCAAAGCTAGTATTTGCCAACCATGGCCTTGAAAGTTCAGTGGTGGAGGTAAAAGGTTTCCTGTTTGTTCTTGTCTAAGCAGTTGTATGTAGGAATCACTTCCTGAGTTGGCTCAAATGGGACATGTCTGCATTAGTTGAAGGCAACCCCAGTGTAAAAGGTTCAAATGTGAATTACTGGGGTGTTTGTGTGCCCCAAAACCAGCAGAAGTGGCCGCTGCCATGATGTAAAGGACCGGAATAAAGAAGGAATGGGATTGTATGGTTGGACTTTGCCTGCATTAAGACATTTGTGCCTCTATCAGAATTTAAGTCTATTGGATTATTAACCCTTAGAGCGCTAAATACAAATAGTGTTGCTCAATGATGCAAGATATCAAATTCAAAACTTTTGAAGACCTTTTAAACAAGTTGCCTCATGATAGGTTTTCAACATTACAAGATAATTTAATTTATAATTTTTTGAAAATTAATTTGAGCGCTCTCAGGGTTAACCCATCTGATTCAGCTCGCTCTAGCTTACTAACATTTGTGTGTCTAATTGGTTTTAATGGTACTTCTCTATTTTTATGCCCTACCTGGCTTTAAATGTGTATCAGAAATGTGAGTGAATTCAATCAGAATGAAACAAATGTTATTTTTACAACGCATGCTGCTGACAGTATATATCCTGCTGTGCAATATAATATCAATAAACTATTTACTGTTTCTTGTGGGCTAATCGTTCACATGCACCAAAAGTGATGTTTCTTGCAGTTTATAAATGTTTTCTAAGCTCAAAATCTACCAATACTGGCGAAAAAAAATTGAGCTAATGCTAATGGTATATAAGGCAAGGTTCATGATATAAAGAAGCATTTTAATAGTGCAGTGTAATGCATTGAGAGAACAAAATATACTGGATTATAGTACAGCCCATTTCATCATCAATAGATATTTGTATTGCTTACAACTTGAATTGGAAAATAAATGATGCCATTAACAAGTAACATTTAAATCATTCAACATGGAAAATGGTTTTATTAAAAATGATGCGATAATGTTGCAATCCTGTCTTGAGTTTTGGAAACTGATAATGTCACATTTGAAAATGGTCATTTAAGTAGATGGAATCTTCGGTAACAAAAATGAATAAGGTTATGTTTGAATGCTCAATTTGAATTTAAATTCAGGTGGAGACGTTGTCTTTGAGCCTAGTCACAGGTGCATGATGTAAGAGCCTGTCAAGGTGCTGAATACCGATGAAGGTGTTTGAGGAGAGCAAGCGCACACATTCTCGTCGACATTCTCTCTCTCTCAATCCCCCTCCCTGAATACTGTATATCAATCTCTCACTCTCTTTCTCTATTTACTTCTTCCTCTCAGCCTCTTCCTTTCTCTAAGTCTCTCTATCCCCTCTTCCCTCTCTTTCTCTTTCACACTCTCTCTGTCTCCCCTCCCACCATCTCTGACACCCTCTCCCTCTCTGTCTCTCTCTCTCCCTCTCAATCTCTATCCCTTCCTCTCAATACCACTCCGCCTACACCTGTGTCTTTCTTTATTAATCCCCATCTCTCCCTCGCTATTGGGCTCCTCTCTCTACCCCTCCCCACCTCTTGTCTTGCTCAAGCCATCTCTCCCTACCTCCCACTCTCACTCCCTCTGCATTCCTCTCACTTCTCCATCTCTCAATGTCTCCATCCCTGAAACTTCTCCATCTCTCTTGACCCCTCCACTCCTCTCTCTATCCATCTCCTCCTCGATCCATCTCTCTCGTTATATCTGTCACCGCCCTCGCCTTACTTTCACTGTCTTTTTCCACCTCTCTCTCTCTCACTCTCCAACAGACCCTTCAGCCTCTCCATCGCTGCACCCTGTGCTATGGTGACATACTCCTCAGGTTTCCTGTGACTACACTGAGCTGACAGGCTTTAGCACGGGACTGATCGCCCTTTCACTCTGAGATGTCCTTGTCCATCACGTCTGACATCGATAGCTCCGCCCTCCAATCTCTCTCTTCCCCACCTTCCCCATCTCCTCACCCTCCATTTTATAAAGGTGTGCTATAGCGAATAGGTAGGGGGAGAAAAAGTAGGTCAACTTTGCGGTGTCAGTTTGTAAACAACTTTATATTCATAAACATTTTAACCTTGGAGCCAGAGAAACAAATGGAAATTTAAATGATGGTTCACCGCGCAGTGATATATAGATTATGAATTAGGACAGGGATTGATTCTCTAGGACATTGGAGAGAGCGGATCAAGGCGCCTGGTTCTGCTCGTTACGTCCGTTCGTCTTTGAGCTGACAGGCGGGCGTGAGGCTTTTCAAAGTCATCTCAAGTACCTTGTGAGTCTTGTCGTCCGCGGAGCTGCTTTTTGAGCTGATGTAGGACACGGCTGCGGCACGTCAAAAAGCAAGTGAAAGATTTTTTTTGGACATCACAGTGTTGTGGGACGAGCTGCATTTGTTTGCAGAAATCTGCATTGAATCTAAATTGCATGACCCTTATTTGCAAAACCAGTGTCGTCGGTTGAGGCACCTACAAAGGCTGAGAGGGCCTGTTACCGAACTTTCGCTTCTGGTGCTGTCAAAATTGCAGCTATGGCATGCTCTGCAGAGTCTCGCATAGTATAACCACACAAACAGCACTATTTTGCTTTGGGTAAAAACATATAAATAAAGACAAATTAGACTTTTGGTTAATTGATCTATTCAATGAGTTTATTGCTGCTACACTGTTGTAAATTGACTGAATTTAACAATTAAATCAACGCATTGCCTCCTTGCTATTTTCACTGTGCATTTAACTGTGGTTTACAGTTAACATACACAGAACCTTTGTTATAAACTGATTGTAAAATTACTGTTGAAATAACTGGCAAAAAAGGTTCCAATTAAAATAACTGGCAAAAAAAAGGTGCCAGTTTTTAACAGTGTATGGTTTTCAGCTTCTTTCGGACTGGCCCGACCAATCTTATTCTACCTGTGTCACCCTGTTATCTGCTGCAAGGTATAACACGAGACACTAATGCCTTTGCTGTCCTTGGACTAGACAAAGCACAGATGGCGCGGCCTTCGGCTGGCGTCTGAGACATTGGCCCTAATTAGAGCTGCTAGCCAGATTAGTCAGTGTCGTTTCAACGGCCCCTCTTACCAGTTCATAACCAATCGCTGCTAAATTAGCACGTTCCTGCTCTGAGTGATGCGGCCCGATACAGCCCCGCCACATGCTAACCAAAACCGTACAAGATAGAGATTGTTTTGTGCAGAGGTGGGAGAGGGAGAGAGGGAATAAGATGGAGGGAAGAGAGTAGATAAAAAATCAAATTCAGTTGTTGGGGGTGGACAGTGTTTATTGAAAGTTTTAACTATCGCCAATCACTATGAAATTAGCATGTTGGCGCTTAAATGAATACAGCCCACTATGCTACTGCATGCTAGCTAAAACTATGGTGCAAGATAGTAAAGAGAGGCAGTAACAGGGAGAAGAGAGAGAAGGCTGGGGACAGGGAGAGAGAGAGAGAGAGTGAGGGAGAGGGCTGGAGAAATGGAGGGGGGGGGTATTGATTTTAAAGTGCTAACTAATGAGATACACACATCCCTGTTGAAAGATGTAAATTGCGCCATTGTTCCATTTGCTGACAGTCCCCGACATTTTTTTTTCTCTCGCTGCCTGCAATGAATATCTGAATTATTCATTGCTAATGGGCAAATAAATAATGTCCTCCTATTTGCATTTGAGGGTAATTGATTTGCAAGAAAAGGTAGAATAATAGTGCCCCATCCCCACATATCCCTTCATATTTTCCCCCACCTCTAAGCCCTCTCTTTCTCTCTCATCCCCTCTCCTCCCCTCCTCCCCCCTCTCTCTTCCTCTAGGTCATTCTTTCCTCTGGCATTTGTATGCTTTTTATTACCCATTGGCTGCCGTATGACAGGGCGGTAATAGCCTTGGAGGTATGTTGGTAAACAGTTTTGACAAATTAAAATCACCCTTGTCTCAGAGCGAGGAACCAGCCCTGGCAAATAGGAAAAGGAGCTCGGCTTTGGAGACGAAGGCTGTGTGCCGAACTTCGATCAGCTGTAGCATAACAAAAGGTGAGCCCATTTAGGCTTTGGTCACTGTTTTCCGACTTCCTAATAAAACCCTAATGGTCTGCCAGTCATTCCCGCTCCCTTCTTCCCGAGTCTGTCTTCCCTATAGCTAACTCGTTCAGCGGAGCTCTTTAGCAGGTCTTCAAGTCAGCTTATTTAGTGATAAACCACCTGATTACTGGATAGTACATATCACCGAAACATTGCTCCATTCCAACTGTAAGTTTCAAATGATGTTCCTGACTGAAGGGGAGATGTGCGTGACTAGTACATATGACTTCTGCACGTATAGTCGCCTAAAGGGAGGCTACATGGTGTGGTAGTCTTGTGTGTGTGTGTGTGTGTGTGTGTGTGTGTGTGCGCGTGTGTATTGTTATAGGTTTTAGTACTGAATTATTTCAACTGCTTCCTTCTCTTTTTTATGGTAACTTGCCTCATTCTTGCACTCAAAAGGCGCTGCAAAAGGTTCAATATTTTTTGGCATTTAGTAGACATGGCAGTGGATTCTGCGGGGAGGGCGGTTTAACATCTAACACTGTGTTCATTGCTTTGGGATTTAACTCTGGCCAATCAGTGTAATACAGCAGTATTCATGGGCACATTGCTGTGTTTTGGAAAACCAGAGGAGCAACATGCACATAGTCTACTATTCCCCGCACTATTCACAATGTCAAGCCCCGTGCTTATCAAATGCAAGCGCTCACGTCCCCCCCCACTTCCCGGCCCACCCCATCTGCCTGCGATACACTTTTCTGCCGTAGTCAGCGAAGGCGCCAGGGGAAATGCACTGGAAATGGTATTTCATAATTTATCCTGCAGTTGCTATTAGATTGAAGTCCTCTGATCACAGCCCGAGGGGAGGTGGAGGCCATTTTGTTCCGGTCACGTCGGCTGTTCAGAAAAGTCTGAAAGGATAGCCGCAGTGTTTTGAGAATCGATAATATACACTGTGATGAGGCGCCATAAGATGAAAGGGTTTATAATGAATTGCAGCAGTCGTAAAAAGCGTATGCCAGCTGCTGCAGATGCGGCCTGCCCTGTGTAGAGATGGAGCTGTGCTGAGCTAAGGGCTAACAGCCAGATGAACAGGTACAACTGATATAGTGCCACTGACTGGGGGAGACCGTAATGGAATATAATTAATCGGCTGCATATATTCTGCTTAAATAGCTCCTGTCTTTGCCCGGCCATGTGGCTGGTGTGCTTCAGCGTCGGGACCTCATATACGAGGAATATAGTACTGATGGTAAAAATTTTATACATTCTTTTTAATGGCTAATTGCCCATGTTAACTTTACAGCTTTTGCCCGGGAACCTCGGACCAGAGGGTGGGGTGTCCATTTTGGGACCATAGTGTGCTCATGAAAGTCCTTGATTTTTGGTGAGACACCTTGATATCGTGGTGATAAGGCAGGTTGTGGAGGAAGCTGCTAGAGCCCCTGAGGGGAGGGAAGAGGTGTGTGTGTGTGTGTGGGGGGGTTCCCCAGCACCCTTGACCCAAATACAAAGTTTTATAGGAAATGATGGATTGATGGATTAGCGGTGACTTATAATGGTTTTTTGACAGTTCCAAATTAAGGTCCAATTTAACAAGGTGGACCTTAATTTGGTATCACATTCCATATAATTTTGATAAGATTCTCTTTTGAACAGTTTGGCCCTCTGCAACTTTGAAAAGTCACTTTACATAATGGTAAATCACTGTCTCAAGTTTTCTCCGCTTGTAGATAATGGCTCTCACTATGGTTCGCTGGAGTCTCTGAGCTCAAGAAATGACATTGTAACCCTTTCCAGACAGATAGGTCAGCGACTTTGTTTCCCATCTGTTCTTGAATAGCTTTAGATCACGGCATCATGTGCTGCTTCTTGCCTACTTCACATTGCCATATAGGTAAGTGATGTTTAGATTCAACAGGGCTGGCAGTAATCTTGCTTTGGTGTTTCTGGGGAAATTGAACCCAAATATCAATTAAATGTGTTTAATTGGTTGATTTTAGAAACGAAGGGGGAATTACTTTTTCCCATAGGGCTGGGTGGGATGGATAGCTTACTGCATTTTGTGTTTACTTGTGTTGTCTTACTTGGGTTTAATATTAAAATTAGTGTGATGATCCAAAACAATTATGCAAAAATATAGTAAGTTAGGAAAGGGCTAATGTTTTTTCACAGCTCTGCTTTGAGCTGGCTGTGTCACCCTTCTGCGCATAGGTGTGATACGGTGACAACAGCAGCACATCAAGTAGACTGAAGAAAATTCCCTGTCATTGCAGCGTGTTCACCATGTTGACTGTTGCTTTTAGTGTGGCCATAGTGATCCCAGTAACAGAGGCACTTTCAGGTTGTAATTCTTATCAACCTTTATGTAGGTGAGGCAGGTCCCAAACCGTGAAAATTATAATATTTAGGTGAATCAAAATACAGAAATCAATAGCATGGTCTGTGCTTAAATCTTTAAAATCACTGCTTTGTAGCTATTTAATGTAAGATTTATTAGCTGTCTTTACAACATCAACATTTTTTATCTGCTCATTTTTCACAAATGATCACATTAAGCAGGGATGTCCTGGGGGGAAGGAAACTCCCTGATTTGTCCCTCATTAGATGATGTGCTATCCCTCATGATTTATACCAAAGACAGCAGATGGGGGAGAATACGGTAGTTGTATTGCTGTGATGTAAGATGTTTGCTTGTATGTATGACTGTATTTTTCCTTGTCTGGTCATTATTTTGTATGAGCTGTTATAAGCATTTTTTCTCTTCCTGTTCCATCGTCCCGGCATCTGCGTGAAAAATTAATGAGGTTTTTCAAAAGTCAACAAAATTAAGGTCCATAAATAAAAGTGTCACTCATTTTTTTTTTTTTTAATTTAAACATTTCCTTAAAACTATGTGAAAATAAAATGTGATCCAAGTGTGAAATGCATTTCCTAGATTAATTCAACCTTAACATATTGATAGCAACATTCACCAGTCTCAATGCCTTTCATTTTTGAAAAGGTTTGGAGCATTAAATCACATTATCACAATACATAAAGGAAAGGAAAAAGGATCAGAGTCCAAATTTAGCATTTTTGTATATTTTATATATTATATATTATTATAATATTTTATATATCAACACCCTCATAACAAAAGTGCCAAAGTCATTTTTTTTCCCATTTTGAGATTTTATGCCTAACTCTCATTGATATAAAAACGCAACAGTTTTTTGTGTTTTTCTCAAAACGACAAAAAAAAAAAAATGACTTAGGCACTATTGTTATGAGGGTGATGATTTTTTTTTTTTTGGCATGTTTTTTCAGTGCTTTGTTTCTCAGATCATTTTGAATTTTTAATTCATCATTTCTCCACAACGTGAAAATGACTCTGATCATTTTTCCATTGTGGTCTTCATATGAAAAGAGGAACACATTCCAGGGTAAAGCAAGGATCTTATTATTTCCAACTTCTCAAAACCTCATTTATTTTTTGCATAGGGCACTGGACCAATGGATTAATAGGCTAAAGCTGCATTCAGGTATTTTTGCACACTAAAAGCGATTGCTGTGTTATAGCTTGCTGGGATATAGAGTCACAGAATCTCAGGGGATTTTCAACAAGACCTGGCTTGATACAGCGCAAGATACTATCTTGTTCTTACGTGTTAGTTACAGACTTGGCAAGCTTTGTTGGGCTGAACAACCAGCTCTCATCACTATCAATCTACTATGCAATGTCACGCTGTGCTTATTTATGCTGTGTATAAATACTGTGTAGAAGTAACAAAGTTAAAGTCTGTTACAGGATAACTCAGGACCTATTCATCTGTTCTTCAGTGGAATTCAAACATTTCGTCACCCCAGAGTGGGACAGGATTTAGGGTCTTTCCAAACTGTTATTATCTACTTCCTCCCTCCTTTCCTTGAAAATTTTCCTGGCTAGACATATCAGGGCTGGCTAGGAAAGGGGGAGAGATAGGGATGCGAAGACAAGGATATTGGGAATGTGACTGGGACAAACCGAGTGCCTTTGCCCCTTCAATTTTCCATTGAGAGCTGCAGCACGTCATTGTGATGTGGAACACGGGAAGCCAATCCACAGCTCAAGCATTTATGCGTCTCACATTCCGAAGGATTAGTCCACAAACGGCAAGCTCATGTTTCCGTGCGTAAGAAATATTTGACTTTGATTGGCTTTCACGTCAGGCAGAGGAGGTAGAGAAGAGAAAGGAGGAAAGCGAAGTGATTTGAATGAGCCCTTTGTGTGTGGCCTAGGGGAGGACGGGTGAGTGGCTGGATAGTTTGTCGGTCTGAGTTTAGAACACAGAGCTGTCTGTTCACTTCATAGTCAAATTCACTATAATGCCTTTTGCTTGGCGTTCAGCCGAAATATATTGAGAATAAATGGAGTAAAACCAAGGTCAATTGCTTTGTCAAGTAAATCTTCATCAAGATTTATGGCAAAGGCCCACAGTGTGAGATATGATTGGAGGTGAGAAACTCATTCCATGGTGTGCATATAGTGCTCCCCGAGTCTAATTAAATTGGAAAACCTGCTATAGGCCTGTAGAACGCCGTCGATGAAACTTTCTCTTTTCATTGAAGTCAGACTGGGTTACTGAAATCAGGAAGTGCTGTGCATCGTGACCTCTGTGCTCCTTAAATGTAACTTTGGTTGCAAATACATTTCATTTTTTTTTTATATTTATATTTGGATGGATTTAAATTTAGTTTGATTATCACTAATATATAGTTTGTATATACACTGTATACTGAATATATTATGCATGATCTAAGCATTTTTACACGCGTTCAAAGGGCAGCTCACTGGATGTGGACCTAATTAGCCGAAAATTAAAATGCAGTCTGCACTTTCACTTTTTAAATTTTATCACTGTGGAAGAACTTAACAATCTCCCCAGAATGTATGTTATTTGACACTGGATATAGCCAATACACAAATATAATCATGTAGGTCAAAATAATGGACATTTGTGATGATGTGCTGCATTAGAGTGCACAAGGCAATGGCTTGATTTTACACAGTTTTCCATTTCTATTGCATTACAGTGAAAATAAAACTTTGCCAAATATATTATTTGACATAAATCTTGTTAATTAAAATAATTCAGCTTGAGCTGAATGTGTGCCATTTACTGAGGCAGTGAAATATGTCTGAAATTTCCTGTAAAAAAAAAAAAAAAAAAAAATGGGCATGGAGTTTACTGACTATGTACTGCATCTGAATGAATGACTTGTTTTTTGTTTTTTTGTTTTAACAAATGGGGCTTTCAATGTTCAGGGCTGTGATTTGAACTATTGTTAGGAAAGAGGGCAGGAGTCGACTCAATTTCCCTGAAGTGTGGCATTTCGGGAGTTAGATGGTGAAATTATTGCGTCGATAGAACTGGCTTTGAGTGGCAGGAGAGGGGAAAAGAACTTAACAACATGGAAATGAAACTGCCGTTGCTGGCACTTTTTATTCCTAGACTAGACCCACACTCTCGCAAACACATACTGGGATGAACAACATATTGGAAATGCCAACAAAAACTGAATATTTAGTAGCTAATAAAAAGTAGGTCCACCCTTAGCCTTCAAAACACTGATTCCTTCTACAGCGTAGATTTGCTTTTGTGCAATTCTTGAACTTCATGTAGTTGGATATTCTGCAAGAAAACAGCCTGTAGGTATTTGTGGGATGAAGGAGGTGGAAATCTATTTCTCACTTAGTGCTTCAGAACTTCTCAAAGGTTTATTATGTTTAGTTCGGTAATTGTGCTGGTTATCTCCAAACGAAGTTGGCAGGAGGTTATGTGATTGGTGCTGTTTGTTTGTCTGTTTGTTTGTGAACAAGATAACTCAAAAAGTAATAAACGGATATCTCTGAAATTTTGTGGGTGGGTCACTATTCCATCAGGGCTGGACCCTATTTATTTTCACCTCGATCAGTCAAACAATATGGCCGCCACGGCAGCCATCTTGAAATCCTATGACACCCGATAACTGAACTTTGCTCCCATTCACCAAGATTTGGACTGTGCTGCCTTGGCGGAGGTTTGCGCTCTAGGAGTGCCTCTAGTTCATTTGACTTCATCACTGCATTCTCTGAAGCATTCATTTATTGTTTTTAGCACAAGGTATAAGAGGATTATTATGTTGGGGACATTGTGAAGGAACAGTTTTTGCACCACTGTGTTTACCTAGACTGGTAAAACAATTTCATCTAGTTTACCAGCTACATGTCAAGCAGTCATTACACTTATTAAGGCCCTTGCAATGGCAACCTGTACAATTAAAAACCACTGTATACTTGACTATACTTGACAGCAGACATTGAAGATGGAATGCCTTATTTGGCTTTCTCAAACATAAACCCCTCCGGATGTACTAGAAAGAAATAATGTTGTCTTAATGTTGCCATTCTTCTGACAGATGCTCTTACAATTTAGGTACCAGTTATTCAGCCCCTCTGGAACTCTGTTCATGTCCTCATCTAACTTTTAAGACTGCCCAAGCAAAGTGCAGCTGGTTTGACCTGTAAGCACACATGCTTGCTGCTAATTGGCATTAAAAGGAATTATGTCGCCTGATGCTTGTGTAATCATTTAGATACTAAAGAGAAAGCCATTTTCTTAGGGGTTTTTGATCTTTTATTCACCCCCGTCGACAAGCCTATAAGAACAGTGACATGTACTGTATGCTGCATCTGCATGTATGTGGCCTACTTGTATTATAAAAGACAGATGCATGCTTGAACATGCACAATAGAAAAACCTTAAAATATATATTTTTTTATTTATTTATTTTTTAAATAAATACTCACGAGGCCTTTCTTCTGTCTCTCACTGCTTCACCTTTCCCCTGTGCTCGAAGCTCGTTCAAAGCTATTACGGCCAAAATTATTTCCAGAAACTTGCAGCCGAACTAAATCAGATCCCATCCTGGAATATATCTGTCTTAATTTCCGAGTGTTGCGTCTGGACAGGGGGTTTCAATCATGTGCCATTACCGGTGCGCAAAGTACCGTGCTCGGGAACGTTCCAGACTTGGAAAGACGCATCAATCACGTAAGTCGTTGGTAGGCTGGTGTTGGAGCCGTGCATATGGCCTTGCAGCGGGAACGTCAGGACGTTTTGGGGAGGAGCAGTAGACCCGGGTCTGATCGGTGATTATGAACGGACACAGGTGATGCATTATTCAGCTGAGGAGCCTAAAGCGCTGTCAGGCCGGAGCCGAAATTCGGTTTTGATGGTCTGAGCCATCTGCCCTCGTGCCCCCGTCCGTCTGAGATCTGATCTCAGGCTGTGGACACACAGCTGCAGCCCGCTGAGCCTCCAAAAATATTACCCAGGGTCTCCGCAGGTCGTGTTCGGCTTTTTGTTGAATAACCCTGCGGGCATATTTCTACCTTTAATTTTTCTGCCTCCTCTCGCATTTTAAAATATGCAGACAGTCCTTGAAAAATGGACAGAGAGATTGACCTCCCTGTAATTCCACCTTCTTTTTACCCCTCATCTGATATTTGGGTCAAAATTACCATTTATTTCAGAGATTTTTTTTTTGTGTGTGATATCTGCTTCTTTTCTGACAGAAGTATGTCAAAGAAAATACATTCTACACCCCTGCCCACAAACTTCTGGACATAAAGTAAACAGAGCACTGATCTTGAATGTAAAAGAGTCCCAAGTTCAGTGCCATTAAAAAATATTTGCCTGCAATTCAATTTCTTCTATTCTTGCTTATTTGTCACATTTAAACATGTCAGATCATCCAACTAAATTTAATATAAGACAAAGACAACACTGAGTAAACACAAAACTGTAATGCTCCTCCCCTGTGGCACTCCTTTCCACTCCTTTCCACCTGCCCTGCGCCAATAATTCAATTATCTGTTTACCTCATTCTTGATTATGCCCACCTGTTTCCTTTTAGTTTATCTCATTACCTGAGAGTATTTATACCTTTTTCTCCCCATTCGGGCAGGTAGCCTTTGTCTTGATTTCCCCGTTGTGTTTACTGCGCTCCCCTTTATGTTCTCGTGAAGTTTGTATTTGTTTAGTTTTGCCCTTCACTTATATTTTAATAAACTCCACGTCCCTGTGACTGGGTCGTCCTCTCCTCTCAGTTCATTGATTAAAGGTGGAGAGTTATTCAAATCCTATATCACCCATGTGGGAAAAAAAAAATTATCATCTGACTCCTATCAAACATTTTCAATAAATGAGTGGATGAGAACCAGAGGGTACTAACTAGCATTTGTTAGAAAAGGAGTTAAATGCATGTAGCACCCTTTGACATTGCGTTCTGTTTTTTTACCAGAGGCTACTACAATGTAACTGCATCAGTTGCTCATGGGTGGCGGCACCAGACTTTCATGTCCATGAGAAACTAGCAGCTGGAGGAACTAGACTTTTCTAACTACATTCCAATATGAAGTTTATTATTATCTAGACAATGAACAAGATGCGGAGTTAGAGTACAATTCATCAAAGGGATTTATTGATAGAAATACTGTAATGACAGAGTGGGACGGAGCCAAGGGTAGAATGAGAACAGTTCAGGTAAGATGGTGGATGGATTTAAGTGAGAGGTATGTACTTGCCCAGCCAGTAGTGCAAAAGTCAGATGGTGATCAGCCTCACCAGAGCAGAACAAGTAGATGGCAAGTCTGAACAGTCCCAATCCTGGAGACAGTGGTTGGCTTGGGAGGTGTTCCTAATAAACTGGGCAGAGGAACAAACTGGTGAGGTTGGTAAACAGGAGCGCGGTCCTAATCCTGGAAACTGAGAAGTAATAATAAGACAAAGAATAGAACTTCCGTATTTATTGCATCAAAATCACACTTTCCAGCAAATCACACTTTCCAGCAATTTTTTTCGTTTTAACCAAGTTTTTAAATCTTCTTTAAATTAATTCCTTATTAGTTATGTAACATCTGTTTCAGGTCACCCAGCACTGTATTTTTTTCAACCAGAATAAATGAGAACAATTTGGACAAACATCTGAATTTTGTTTCTAAACAGGGATGAAGTTTTTGCTTTATTGAAAACGATGAGTTTGAATACCTGACTTGGATTTTTCGATTCTGGAGAGGATTAAAACATAAAAACATCAGTTATGGGAAACTTATTATGAGATTTGGTGTTATTTTATTGTTATTTTGAATAACAATCATATTTTTTAAAAAACCAAAAATTAATGGGGTGGGCCAAAATTTGTTGACTTTCTGTTTCAAGTTCTGTCAACCAGAATAATCAACAATTTGGCAAACATCTGAATTTACAGGAAACAGAAACTTTGAACCTGTTTTTCTCACAGCGTTCTATTTGTGGGTTGGTTGACTTTGGTTCTCACCCAATCAGCTAGCAATGAGTCTTTCACATTGCTGTGGAGTAATTTTGGCCCACTGCACTGCGCAGAATTGTTCCGCCAAATTGGATGGTTTTTGAGAACAAACTGCCTGTTTAAGGTCATGCCACAGCATCTCAATCAGATTCCAGGCAAGGCGCTGCCCAGGCCACTCCAAAAACTTAATTTTGTTTCTTTTGAGTAATTCAGAGGTGGACTTGCTTGGGTGCTTTGGATCATTGTCCTGCTGCCTAACCCAGACACGCTTGAGCTCTAGATAATGAACTGATGGCTGGACATTCTCTGCCTGGATTTTCTGGTTGAGAGCTGAATTCATGTTTCCATCAATTATGCCAAGGTTCTCAAGCGGTGAAACAGGCCCAGACCATCACACTACCACCGCTGTGTTTTACAGGTGGTATGATGTTCTTCCTGTGGAATGCAGGTCCACAAAATACTATCCAAAATGTCTTGGGGAAAATCAAGATGTTTCTTACACATAGGGCCAGATAGGGTTGGACAGCGTTTTTCATTCAATAAATGAAATCATCATGTAGAATGGCGGGTAAGAATTCACTGCATATTTCATTTTACAAAAGATTGTTCCATTCCGAAACCAGTAAAATTCATCTGTGCCTTTGGGTTGGGTTCTGAGCGGCACCTCTGCAGGATCTGCAAACGTTGATGCGTGGGGGAGCCCAGAGGCTGTAAGCGACAAATGGCTGATAAGCTCGGTCCAGAGCCATGCCAGATAGCAATAAAGCTTTTGTGGACTTCCTCCCCAAGATGCTGGCTAAGGTGTTAACGGTCTTACTGTTACTCTGTACGGGGGGGTAGTTGCAAAGCTTTGGCTGACACAATGCCCCTGTGGGAGTCATATTACTGTCCTTATTCTTAAGTCAAAGTCCAGCTATATTAATCTGTTTAAAATAATCTAAACCCCTGAAAACTTCATAATATGCTTATATGTTCAATATTTTGCTAAGAAATCACTTCTGGACTTATGACCCAATTTACCTATATAATAATTCATCCTAAGACTTTTTCATGACAACTGCATCATATTAGTGCATATTCATATCATGTTTGGTCTTGTTATTCTCGGGGGAATCCAGAGAGTTGAATGGAGTATGTTTCATTCCCATTGAAATTATGGTTCATTCCCTTTTGGAAACTCCTGAGAATTTGGGCAGAATACTCTCTGGTAATCACCCTATTCTCCTCTCCCTGCTGAAGTGTTTTGTTACATCCTCCCAATGGTGGAAACCCAAAAACCGGATTCAACCCCCCTTCCAGGTGTTTATGGCCATGCTGCCTGGATCAAAGATGTGGTTAGGCTTAAAGCAAAGAGAAACAATCCATTCTGGGAAGATCGTATCCGATCTGTCCCCGCGTACGTAAGTGCGTGAGTAGTCCTTTTCAATTATGTAATATCGTAATTCGAACTTCCCGCGCACGCCAGTGCGTATGTATCCTCTTCCTCCAGGTATGACTTTATTCTCCTTTTCTAAATTGTGTGTAACTTGTAATTGGCTTAATGTTGATTTGTTTGATTTAAGCTTTTGCCTACCTGGTGAATAAATTATTGTCATTCCTTTAAGCTTGCGTGGTCTCTGTGGCTCCTAATCCTTTTATTCTTTCTAGCCACGTTACGACCGGTACTGAGGGGGCGAGTCCTTATCATTCCAGACTAGCTAGCTGATGTTTTAAAGGTAGTGATGGGTTTTAAGTTGGATTGCAGATTACGGTCTACTTATATAAAGGGTTTATGTAGTATCGGTCCTGGGGATTTGGCCTTAAGGGCACCCTTGGGCTTATAAGCCAGTGCCTGGCCGATCCCCTTAAGGGGCCCTGTGGTGCACATAAATCTGGGTTCTTGATATGTTTATGCCAAAGTTGCTACTATCACGGTAATTTCTTCCATCCTCTAGAACTCTCACCGAACTAAGATCCGGCAACTGCGCTATTACCCGGGGGCGTCGGTTGAGTAACTGGTTTTCACGGAAGAGTCTGGCGGTTTAGCTGCCCCGAGATTCACGCATGTGTCCCTAAACTATAAATCCTAATTCTAATTTGGAGTCAGATATTTAACGAGGGTATAACTAAATTCATCATTATAAATTTATTATGCAGTCAGATTAATTGTAACCGTTGTGCTTTTGTGCCCCGTTGTTCGAACGGAGAAAATAGATCCATTTTATTGTGATTCACACCAGCCAGGAGGTCGCGCATGCTAATACCAGGAATCCACACGCATAAACCTTCAACCCCGGTTCTTCCGTCTTTGGTCGAGCTGCATGGGTTTTACAATCATTTCTAAACTGCATTTTGTGTTTACTTGGATTATCTTTGTTTAATGTCACAAATAGTTTGATGATCTGAAATGTTTTAAATGTGACAAACTCAAGAAGGTGTCAAATACTTCTTCGCTGCACGGTATTGGGGGCTGTGTCCCTGTATATGATGGTAAATTGCAGATGTTGTCGACACACCCAGGAAAACTGTGGTTTCAGGGAGGCACTTAGCAAGACATTGGATGGATTCCAGACTGTTAACGCCATATTCATTCACTGAAGTTCGTAATCTTTTTTCACGGCCTGTGAGTTGGCCATAATGCACCTGCCTGTCAGGATGAGCAAATGGAAAAAAAAAAAATTGTGGTAAATAATGTACCCCCTTTCCGAACGCTAGTAATTCTAAACTGTTTACGTGCAGCGTTTATAACCTTCTTTAATAAGTCTGTCCTGTGCATCTTCTCATTATCTCCCTTCCCTCTACTCTAAGCCAATCAGATTTATTGAGAGACATCCAGTGGTTGGAAATGGCTGGCTGAGAGAGCGGAACTCAGGACTACATCTCGCTGTGACCCCTCAGCCTTCTACTGCCTGACATTGAGCGAGTTTGGGGACATTGTTTATTTAAAAAAAAACAGGGATGCATTTTTTGTCACTTTTACTAATCAAAATAGGAAATTGTAGGTTGCTTGGGTCATCTTTTTGATCTAAGCTATTGTGACATGGCTTGGTTTGACTTCAATTAACTCCATAGGGAAGCTTCCCTGCTTTTTATCTCTGGCACAGACTCTTAGATCTCTATCACTGACTCATCTTAAAGAAAAGCACTTTCCATGATAAAAAAAGAAGGAATCCTTTTATTTTTGCCAATCCTCCCCCAACAAACACCAGCCTGATGAGAGTGGCGAACCTGTGGATAAAAGGTGTCTGACATCCATGTTTCTCTGAATGACAAGATTTGAGCGTTTATCTTTTATCGTTTAAAAATATATTTTTGACCATATATATATATTTATATATACAATAGATGCAGTCAAAGGCGCAGAACAACAGACTCATAAAATAAAATGAAACAATATTTGTAGCAGCAGCAATAAAAATGTCTACTGAACGCCAAAGCAGACAATCGCATAAACATCGTATTACACTGAGAGTACAGGGTATGAAATCATCTTCCACCAAAGAAAATAGATTAGTTTATAAGGCATATAAACTGCATAGTTTCTAAAGCATGTAATAAGTATGGTCCTGGGATAATAGCTGATCAGTTACTAGGCCAGAACAAAAACAAAATTATCTCTTGTCAGAATTATGAATGGAGATGGCATGGAGCTAATTAATGGTATTTTGCGTCAGGTCGGCGATGAAGGCTCAGTAAGTACTCTGTTATGAAGTCTTCTCCGGCTCCTGCCGAGAAAGGCAGGGAATGTGCTGTAGAAATGCTGTCCGTGCAAATCCCCTCTTGGCAACAGGCAAGGCTTTGTTGTTCTGAGACGAGTGCTATACGCTACAGTATCTGACACACTGCGAAAAACATATGCCGCGCTGCAAAAATATCTGCCGTTTCTAGTATTTTAGTCCTGAAATGACTCGTGTTTTCCTCTCAAGTTGGACATGTAAGATTGTTTTAAGTTACTTTTTGCTTGACAAGTGCAGTTATCTCAGTATCTCAGCTCATCAGTGATCTTTTTTGCTTCTTTAGCAAAAAAGTGAAAGGAACAAGATTGGCTCCTTTTTTTTCTTTTCTTGGTGTATGCTGCGCAGAAATCTGGAAATTTCCTGCAATGGCCTACAAGTGGTCGTGAGCTGTGATGGAAAAATATAAATCCTCCCATAATCTTACCTCGTGTGGTCTGTCCCACCAAGCTCAGACATGGGGTTAATAGTTCCACAGAACTTGCGACCCCAGGCCTGTCTGGTTCCTCCATCCTGCAGGTTGATCTAGTAACAGGTACGTCATGTAATTTGTCCTTATGAGCTAAAAAATGTTAGCTCATTAAAAAAATGTGACTTCAACAATGAAAGCCATTTTGGATTAATGATGTTGGGAGTTCGGAGAGCTAATGAAAGGATATGCTGAGACTGTTCAGGATAGAGTTCAGACAGATTCAGATTGATAAGGACACTGATCAAGCAGAATCCTCCCTCTTAAATACTTAAACACTTAAACTTAATAAAAGTTAAAGTTTGGAAATTTGCTGGTTTTTTTTTTTTTTTTTTTTTTTGCAGAGTGAATTGTAGAATTGGCACTGAGCATGGGGTCCATCTTAGGAGCCAGAGGTTAGTGAAGCCACACTAAAAGCAGCGTCATTCAAGAGATGCATTTTGGCTCAACTCATTGCAGAAAAGGATATTACATCACAGTCATGTTCAAGCAATAATAAACTGACAGAATCAAATCACTCTAAGGCTGTATTCTGAAAGAAAAATTGTTGTATCATGGCAATGCAGCAGTTGCCTGATAAACTAAATGGTGTATTAAGTAACTATTATGAAACACAGTGGACAGATTCATATAGCGACCCCTCCATTCTGACTGACCTTCACTTTCACCACATTTGCTATCTCAAGCAATATTACTCCTGCATTCTCTTTCTTCCATAAAATTCTAGCAGACCTTGCACTGGCAATGAGTTGGTGGAACAGATGCTTTAACCAAGATAATGTAATTTCACAGCTTTCTACTCTGTTTTTAGGAAGTTATGAGAATTACCATTTGGGGAAAAAAAAAAAGAAAAATGTAAAGAACTTCTGCTCAGACAAGGTCGAAGAAGACTTTATTGCGGTAGACCAGAAGGTCAATATGAATACATGGTGTTGAGAAGAAAACTTTGACGGTCACACTTTAGATGAAGTGTTGCTCATAAAGGCTTTATACAGCATGTATAATGCCTTCACAAATGAGACATAATGTGTTCATAAATCATACATAAGAAAATGTCATGCTTTGTAAAGAGTGAAATAACACATCCTTATTCAGTATGTGATGCCTGATGTGACAATGACACTGTCACATAGCTGACAATGTCACCCTTTATAGCTTTTAGCCACTAGCTAAGTTATATCACATCTGGCATCAGATATGCTGAATGAGGATGTGTTATTTTACCCTTTACAAAGCATGACATTTGCTTATGTATGATTTATGAAGACATTACGTCTCATTTATGAAGGCATTATACATGCCGTATAAAGCCTTTTATGAGCAACACCTCATCTAAAGTGTGACCACTTTGACTATCATATGCACTTACGAACAGCTAAATAGCTGCCCAGGGTATACAGCCTTTTGGAGATGGTTGTTGGGATGTTGGGATAGGACCCACGTGGTCTTACAAGACCTCTGCACTGTTTAAGATTTATCCATGGCATACCCCATGTTCAAAAAATCTGGAATGTTCATTTGGCTACCTGGCTTTAGCTGGGCGGCAACTGTGGCGGCAGAAAAAAAACATGCATGAAAGAAGCTTTGGAGGCTTCAGAGAAGAAATTTTGGTCCCAGGACTAACTGGTCTGGAGAATAATTTGGCATCTCAGGAGTGGGAAAACAGCAAGGGTGGTGAAACTCTGAGCTCCACTGTTAAGAAAAAAATGCAGTGAGTGAAATTTTGCAGATACTGGTCAAGATCTTGAAATGGTGTGCTCCACTGTTAAGACCACTGAGGGGGCAAGATGTTGAAATGGGGCTTCCACTCCCTTTGCTTGGTTGAGGAACTTGATCATTTATGGATACCTTAGAATTTCATTACTGCTCTGCGGCATTCAGAAGAGTCAGCAGGGGTGGTTTGGGCATTGGATAAGCAGGCTCACTGAATGCTTCTCTCAGGGGGTATTCCCAGCATGTCCACCAAGGAGCAGACCCAGAGACAGACCTAGGACATATTGGAGCTATTATGTCTCCAAGTTAGCCTAGGATTATTTTTAATCAGGTTGAGCTGGTGTAAATTGCTGGGGTGAGGGATAGCTGGGCCTCGAATTGCTTGCCCTGTTTAAACTGCAACCATTTCCTCGGTCAAGCCGATTTGATAATGTATAGGCCTGTTCACGCTGTCTGCTGGCAGTGAGCACGACTTGTCTCCATTCCTTTTCATTGTCTTCCTTTGGTTTCCAAGCTCAGCACTCAAGGTTAGACTGAGCAGCTGTGAGAGGACGTTCTTGGCTGCAAATCCACCAAGTCGTGATGTGGAAAATGGGTGTGATGAAAATGCCAACTGTTGGACTAAATGTTCAAAACATTGGCAAAGCATTATTTGAAATATGTTATTGCATTCATTCACAGTTTAACATATTCAGGCTACATTTGGTGAAATATCAAACTTAATTATATCTATAGTAATACATATAGGCTGGATTTACACTGCAGGTCTTGTTGCCCAGATCGGATATGGATCGGATTTTGAGGCCCATATCCGATTTGTTCAACTGCGTGTTTACATCTTGTTTTGAGCGTGAATGATATCTGTTTCATTTCGATTCCGTTTGTTTACACCACTCACTAAATAACCATTGTCTTTGGCGATCCACATGCGCACAGTGGAGAAGGCTACTGTAAATAAAAGCAAATGTGTGTGCAGCGCTACAAAAGCATGCAGGCCTAGCAGTCATAGACATGATCAAAACATCAAGCAAGCTCGCAACATTTCACTGGGTAACCTGCATCTGATTCTCCTGTTAACGCCTTTTACACCTATCACCTGCATCATCGCAAATGCGTAGGCAGACCCCGCCTTAGTCCAGGCCTGTATTTAGAGTATAGGCATAGGCAGCACACTTCACTTTGTAAACAATGGATGACATTGAGTTTGGCTTGATGTTTATCATGCGATGCATGGAAAATACCTGTCCAATCCAGAGGTTTCTGAGGAGGAGAAGGAGAAGAAGGGCTATAATCGCCTCTTATGCCTATGCCGCGATCATCGCTTCCTCCACTGTTCAGAGGAGTGTGCAGATGGGAGAGAGATCAAGGGATTGGTGGGAGCAGGTTGTACAAAGGTTTGATGATGAACAGTGGGTGCGAAATTTTAGAATGAGTAAACAAACATTCCACGTTATGTCAGAAACTGTCGCCATTTCTGACGCTCCAAGAACACAATTTTTTACAAAATATCCTATCTGCATGTTGACATGAACTTACACGACGGGCACATTGGAACATATCCGATACACACCAGATACATATCCGAACAAAAACCACATTTGAATGAGGCCTTAGTGAAACATTTGAAATGTTTCAGTAGTTGTGTTAAAGACAGTGCATAAGATTGTCCTTACACTTTGGCTGTGTGAGTATCCATTCACTTGCCCTTAATAACTGCAGATGGGGGGGGGGGGGGTCCAATGCTGGTGAAAATTCAGTAGGCAGAAGAACAGTGTACTTTATATCCTAACATGATGTAGTGCATTCTTATCAGAATGTAAACAACCATTTTGTTCCAAGAAATTAGAGTATCAGCATTGCTTCAAAAATTAGATGGTGCCTTGCTGTCTTTATCAAGACCGATAACTACACACAAGCAGGGCCCCTTTAACCTAATGTTAGGCCCTGGGGCTGAGAGGTTTTGTAGCCCCCCACAACCGTCCGATTCCGTCCGATTAATAGCCACCCCCCCCCCCCGTCCATCGGAATCCGTCCGATTTATAGCGCCCCCCCCTCCCTCTTCCGTCCGATTTACAGAGTCTCATTGTAAAACAAAAGTGAATATGTAGGTAGTCTACGTCACAAAATGCATAAGTTTCTTTCAGGACATACAGTGATTTTTCCTTCTTAGAGCCAGAAATCACGATCATAGTAGCCTGGTTTACATGCAGATCAATCATTCTGATTGAAGATTTCAGGTCAACTGTTTACATGAGACGTGATCTACTCCAATCTGGTGTTTATATGGGCAACCTTATTTAATCAGAACAGACGTCTTACAGCTGTGACATGCGCAGATTGATGAAAAAAGTATTCGCTTTCGTTATTTCGCTGTTTATGCTTATGTGGGTGTTCTATCAATTTCTGCCACCTATCAAGATATGCTGCCTAGCGGTTCTGCGCATGCACAAACCCACGATCTTGGGCTCTATTTCTTCCCTCACATCTTAAATATAAAATCTTTCAAGTTTTTTTTTAAAGATAACATGCTGCATGCCACTCCGATTTCGGAATTTTCAGGAAAAGCCAGCTTGTACATGTAATTATTTGCCTATAGGTCTAAAAGCGCACTGAAAAAAGACTCGATTTGTAAGATCTCATTTTAGCGTCAGTGTAAGTTACAATGAGCATACAAATAACAAAGTTGCCACTGTAGGTTGAATCATATTGTAATATTAAAGCAAAAACAAAGCCTTTTGGATCACCCTGCATTAAGATAGCATTTTTTGACAAGGCAGCACAAATTGTCAGAACACCGGCCTTCAGAGTTTTCCAGCAGTTCTAATTTGCTTGACATTGCGGTCTATCCCGGCTTTGAGTTTTTCGTGTACTTTTAAACCGTTTATTGTTTTTACAACCATCTAAGCATGCAAAAATTTTCCATTCTTAGAGAGTTTATTAAAATCAACCACTCCGCGTTGACCAGTTCTGCATTCTGCGCTTAAAGCCACCTTATTTGCAAGTGAAGAAACGTCACTCTGTGCATTCACCTCAAGACAGAGCGTGCGCAGACAGAACGCAGCCAGACAACTTTCCGTTTCACCGTTTACATGATGCAATTTTGTGAGGTACCGTTCTGGAACCAAATGCGAGACCAGGAAGTTGCAGCAAAAAGTGATTTTATTGTAGTTGGGGGGTAAACCCCCCCCACAGGGCAGAAAGCAACGGTACAGAGTCCACAATCCAAAATCACAATCCAGTAGGGCAGAATCAGAGTCGAAAACCAGGGCAGCAATAACAGTACTCGTGGTCGGGCAAAAACAGGTTCGGTACACAGACACAGGTTTGTCAGAGAAGCAAAAGCCAAAATCCAGTGGGCGTAATCCAAACCGTTAACAGGGCAGCAAACACAAAACTCGTAGTCAGGCAAAAAGGGTTCATAAACAGATGCAGACAATAGTACCAAAAAGCAGAGCCAAAAATCGAAGGTCGGACGGTCCAATCAGAAGAGAAACACTATGAGTACAAGGCGAAAATGATAGCAGCACAGGTAAACAAGAGGAAACGTTCTGACGGGGAACTGCAGTGAGAAGACAGCTTAAATACACTCAAGGGAAGTCACATGCTAAGATTAGGATCAGGTGATGAGGATCAGACTAATTACGTGGGAGGAAACACAAGGGAGAACCTAACCACATGAAATTGGCAAAAGCAAAAACGCAGACAGGGAACACGAGAGAGCCTATGACAAGACATACAGCTCCAGTTAGGGAGTTCTAACGTGCACAGATAATGAGAAGCAGGACAGAGTGGAGCAGGTGAGGAGGATCCGCTGAATTGCAGCAAAGACTAAGTGAAGGCAAGAGGCGGAGACTAGAACAGGGCGAGTGCTGAGAGCTTGTTAATCAATTAGTAAGTGCAGCTATACAATCCCTAGTGCTCGTTAGTAAGTTAGTATTATATACAATGTTAGTCTGGGTTAGTAACTTTAACAAAAAACAACAAACTGTTAGTATTGGTTAGTAAAATAGAAAAGAGAGGCGAAGGAAGCAAACGAGATTGGAAGGAATGTTTGAAACCCAGAAACCATGAAATCACCTAAGCATGTGACACGCGGGACTGGGGAGAAGCTGTAACAAAACAAGAGACCAGACAGGGGAGACAAAGTGCAATGAAGGGCATGGCAAAACATGGACCGGACTATAACAGAAAAGTGGATGGGGAATGGCAAAAACGAAAACATGGCAAAGTACAAAACTGAACAGAACATGGCAAAACCTAACAGACATAATCATAAACATAACAGGGAGTGGCAGAATAATAACAAACATGGCAGAAACATAATAAACATGGCAGAATCAGAACAGACAGAGCAGGATCATAACAAATTTTACTTTTAATCGGTTTGGGAAAAGGAATATTCTACCCCTCTGCAACCGAATGAAATTCCATTCGGTTTCGCCCTGTTTATTCTGAATGATGTGTTTATATGGAGCATTTTTATTCGGTTTGGGCTTCTAAACCGATTCTAATCGGAATATTAGGCTGTTACTTACATATCACTGAGCCTACTTGAGCAAACACAAAAGGTATTTTTTATTAACAACCACACACAGCAATTTATGGTGATGATGAAATTCAATTTATATTTATTTAGCGCCACTTCAATTCAATTTTCTTCAAGTTATCCCAAGGAACTTTACACAAACAGACCATTCTCATTCGATTTAAAGAGACAACAATAACCATTTTTTAACCGTAATATTCCGTTTGTCATTCCGATTGAAACAATCTTTCGTAAATGTAGACACTCATTCCTCTTGAAGTTCATTCCGTTCTTCTCTGCACATATTTCCTACCTTTCTTTCTTCCATAAAATTCTCTACCTTCCTTCTGCTCCTTAACAGATGAATGACAAATGATAATTAAAATGATGAGGTCATACTCTGTTTTAAAACCATGAGAAAAACCATTTGGGGAAAAAAAGGCAATTAACGCCATTCATGTTGTCAGATTTCGAAGCCTAATATTTTTCTTCCGTAGGCTAAACAGAAACACGATACACGCATTCTGCCCCGCTCCCTATTCAATCAGAAGCCTTCCCAGCACCAAACCTTACGGGAAGTATTAAATGCGCCTTCCATGCAAACCCCCATTCGAATGACTATAAGAAAATGTAAACCGCAAATGGTTTCATTCGGATGAATACATTCCTAATGAAAAGTCGCCTTTATATAACCGCTGCAGTTACTTTTTTCAGCTCATCATTGAATGAAATGATAGGGCCCCGACAGGCATGACATTTGCTTATGTATGATTTATGCCCAGGTAAGCCTGTTTATTAAGGGCATTATACAAGCCTAACGGATTTTTTAGTGACTATTATGGGACACATGAAAAGTGTGACCACTGACTATCATATGGACACATCTCAGGCCAAATAATAATCAGTCATTGAGATGGTTTTACATTAATGATTGATGACTTCCAGTGTTCAGAACCTCTCTTTCATGGTCTTTTATCCTGACACATGTTCAAAAAAAATGCTTCACATGTACTCCTTTCCCCAGAACCTCAACCACCACCAAACACACATACTCACCCACCTGCTAGTATTCAAAGATTCAATTTTTTTCTGCTTGAAATTTTAATTATGCACCAGTCTAGGTGGAGCTGTGGTCCATTTCTGGGACGGCTGATGCTAGTTTCAAGATGTTCAAAATGGGCTTCAAGATGAGGTTCCTTGATCGTCTTTTATGGAGCCAGAATTCAACTGCCTGGCGGCATTCATTAGAGTAAGCAGGGTGGTTTGGGCATTCAAGCAGGCTCACTGAATGCTTTTTCATTCCTTTGCTGGCAGCCAGAGGTCATTTCAACAGACCCAGGATTATTGAAGATTATTCATTTCCTATATTTTTTCAAGCTGGGGTAAATTATTGGGGGAGGGATCTGGGCCTCGCATTTGGTTCAAAGTTTTTAAAGGATTTGATAAGTAAGGCTGTTCAAGCTGTCTGCTGGCTGTGCGACTTGTCTCCATTCCTTTTCATTGCATGACCTTGGTTTTTACTTCAGTTCTTAGACTAGCTGAGAGGACGCTTGGTAATTCCCTCTAGGTTTGGAAAAGGTCAGAGAAAAATGCCAACTGTTGGAGAAATGTTCAAAACATTGGCAATGAAATTTGAAACATGTATTGCATTCATTCCAGTTTAACAATTCAGGCTATATCCTCTGAAATATCAAACTTAAGATATCTTAAAAAATACATATATGGATTTACACTGGGCAGGTCTTGTTGCAGGAATATGGTATTAAAATCCCAAATTTATGCAATCGTTTACATCTTGTTCAAAACAATGATATCTGGGCAATCATTTTGTAATGAGGTGAAGAAATATTGTTTTCTCCACCACATCCCCACCCTTTTTGTAAAAAAAAGAATGGTTCGATGGTCCTCGTAGCAGTGTGGACATGATCAAAAAAATGACCCACTGGGTAACCTACATTGTTCATCCAACGCTTTTTTCCTACCAGTCCACCAGTTAGAAGTATTTCCAGGCCTGTATTTGAGCAAACAGGCATAGGCAACACACTTCACTTTGTAAACAATGGATGACATTGAGTTTGGCTTGATGTTTATTGCGATATTGGAAAATAAATAAATAAGGTTTCTGAGGAAAGAAGGAAACATGAAACGCCTCTGCCTTTCATCACTTTCTCAGAATTAGGATTTTTGCTGGGAGAGAGATCAAGGGGATTGGTTAAATCATGTGTACAGGTTTGTGATGAACAGTTGTTCGAAATTTGATATTGGCAAGAATAATGCAGAAGGCTGAATTATTTGTTTGTCAATTTTTTACAAAAAATCCATCTGGGGGTTCCATGAAAACAGGCCAGTTGGAACATATGCTGTACACAAATGCTTCCTAACAGTGGACACAGATGATTTTTTTAATGAAACATTTGAAATGTTTCAGTAGTTAATTTAAAGACAGTGCATAAGATTTGTTACACTTTGGCTGTGTGAGTATCCATTCACTTGCCAGCTAAATAACTGCAGATGGGGGGGCATGTAGTAGTTTATAGTGAAAAATAAAGAAGAACAGTTTTTTACATCAGATTTGCATACGTATCAGAATGTTTTTGACCATTCTGTTCCATCACATATACCATGCATTGCTTCAAAAACTGATGGTAAAGTTTTACCTGTTGTTAAGATGGACATGAAAGGGCTGTACATCTTACTACCACTGTAAGGATTTTTGTTAATGACCCTGGGATACATCTCAGGCCATACTTTTCTGAATTAGTCCATGCCATGTTTTTAATTTTGATGACTTCCAGTGTTCAGAATCCTCTCTTTCATGGTCTTTTCCTGACACTCTTTCAAACGCTTCACATGTACTCCTCTCCCCCAGAACCTCAACCACCACCACCACACACATACTCACCCACCTGCTAGTATTCAAAGATTCATTTTTTCTGTTTGAAATTTTAATTATGCACCAGTCTAGGTGGAGCTGTGGTCCATTTCTGGGTCGGCTGATGCTAGTTTCTGATGTCAAGATGGGCTTGAAAAGATGCACAATTTCAAAGTCGTGAAGCGTTCCCACGTCTTTGCTGCAGCCAGAATTCAAATCAACGAGTAAGCAGTGACAAATTATTCACCTCATTCCTGTTTTTCATTAAAGGCTGGCTCGGGAGGTTATTTTAAGCCCACATTGTTCAGAGATAATTCATTTGGTTATATTTTTTCAAAGGGCAGTGGGGGAATCTGACTCGTCTTAGCTGTCTTTGTGAGTTATGAAACTTGTTAAAGGGCTGAAGAAAGCTGCCTAAGTCATCGCTGTGCACATTCCTTGTGAAGCATGACCTTGGTTTTTACTTCAGTTCTTTCTACTGGGCTTGGTAATTGCCTCTAGGTTTGCTAAAGGTCAGAGAAGAAATGTTGAGGGGTGGAGAGCTTCTACAGTCTTGCTGCTGGATGAAATTTGAATGTGTTCATTGATTCCTAACAACAGTGTCCTCTTATATTACGTCAGATAGTCTTGAAAATGGTATATTGGGCTAAAGTATGTGTTGCAGGAATATGGTATTAAAATCAAGCAAATTTATGCAATCGTCTGTTCAAAACAACAAAAAAGGGCAATCATTTTGTAATGAGGTGAAGAAATATTTTCTACCCACATCCCCACCCTTTTTAAAAAAAAAAAATGGTTCGATGGTCCTCGTGCTGTGGACCGATTCCAAAAATGACCCATGTGTTTCGTTGTTCATTCAAGTTTCTCGCACCAGTCCGCCAGTTAGAAGTATTTTCTGAATTATGATTGATGTGTAAGCAAACACTGCCGCTAAGTCTATGAGGGATATTGGATATTGCAAAAATAAATAAATAAATAAATAAATAAATGAACATGGAAACTTGAAACACTCCCTCTTTCATCACTTTCTCAGAATTAGATTTTGCTGTGCCTGCGAGTTAAATCATGTGTACAGTTTTGTGTATATCAGTTGTTTGCGTATATTGGCAAGAATAATGCAGAAACGGGGCTGAATTATTTGTTTGTCAAATGCGACCATAATCCATGGGGCTCCATAAAACAGGCCAGTTCGACTCACTGCTGTGAAATGCTTTACAGTGGACACAGATGTTTTTTTAATGATGTTCCCAGCTTAATAATTTAGCTAGATCAGTAGATTTGTTACGATGGGTGACAGCTAACGCATTTTTTTCCCCCTCAGCTTTGGCGCATGTAGTAGTTTATAGTAATAAATAAAAACAGACAGTTTTTTTACATCAGATTTGCTGTCTACCATTTTGTTCATCTCTCTATCACATATACCATGCAATCTTCATTAAACTGCTGGTAAAGTTTTACCTGTAGAAAGAATAAACGTTGCAGCCATAGAGCCAGTGGTACGTGAATCCCCTATTCAGGAAAGTGTATATACCATTAACTTTAGTGACTACATTCTCATTAAAGCACGTGCCTTTCATACCCTCATTTGGTTACTATGAGCAATGATGCTTGGCAACATACCTCATTTCTGTTCACATAGGCCTTTGTTCAAAATGTTGCACTCAAATCTAAAAATGAAATTGACGTGGTGTGCCAATTAATCGACACAATATGTCTTCGCTTCTAAAAAGTAATATTGGGAAATAATTTGCTCTTAAGGAATACTTTTTATGTGACTGTATTGTGTGGTGATATTTCTGCCACAATCCGGAAAATTGATGTTGTATGCTTGGTAATGTTTGGAAAATACACTTAAAGCAAAGACTCAAATAATGGCAATGAGTTGGCATGATTAGAAATGAAGCAGAGTGTAATACAGTTGGTTTGAAGTTGGGGGGTCATGGAGTTTCCCCTATCATGATATTCTTGAAATGATTTTCAGTACCAGATATTACATCAATGAAAAGCAAGATTTATTAACATGGAGTCCATGATGATGAATTTACTCATCTCTTTTTAGCAAGATTAGATTTCAAAGCAGCACCAGAAAAGAAATGCCTGCCAGTCATTCCCACATGCACATAACTTTAATATCCTCCTCAAACAGCCAAGTTTGTGCACAACAAAATATTAGGGTTTGTACAATATTTGGATGAGAGGGACTTGTTTATTTCCTTTGTAAAGGGGGCAAGGGGGGTAATAATAACATACATAAAGGGAAGACCATGGTGGGGTATATTGACTGAAATGCATATTTTTACAACTGTTAGTCTTAGTTTACCATCCGCCTAATTCTCCATATGAATAAATAAATAAATAAATAAATAAACATGCAGAAGTATCAGCGTATTTTTAGATGGAAAGCACATCGGATTTGTAATTGGATTATGAAACGTTTCACCGCAGTGCACTGCACTTGACTTGTCATCAGAACAAGTGGAGAGGAATGATACCATTGAGCATCATGAGAGATCCTATTCACATATCACTCTTCATTTATTTTTATGTGTTTTAAGAGCCTTTGTTCCCGCACCAACACATTTGTTGTAGAAGTCATCTTTATTCTTCTGACGGAATGGTAAACATACAAGAAAATGCACTCTGCTGTTTGTGTTTCACTTTGCGACCGACAAAGTGGTTCTGCTTTATTGCTGGAATGAAGTACAATCCTAAAAGACCTCTTCAATAACTCACATTAAAATGCGTGTCTAACAGGTTAAACTAAACTTTTTTCATCTAAAATGTTGTAAACAACAGAAGGGATTTGCTTATTATGTCCACAGATCAACATTTTCCACAGAATACATAAAAAATTTCCCAATCAGTAAGTCCTGAGTGAAATAACACTGAGATAGAGCAGGAATGCCTGCATGCAGTTATTACATATTGCACGTTGTGTCACCAGGTCAATGGAGTGTTGCATCATTATGTGGGCAATCGTGAACTGCTCAAATGGAAATTATGCATGCTCAGTTCAAGAAATATGAAGCAGTTATGATAATTTAATTGCACTGTGCATCATAATGATGCACATCAAAGAAAAGAGTGGAGATAAGTGATTAATTTATCGTTGTGATGATAAACTCATTCCGTGTGCCACAAAAAAAAAAAAAATGCATTCTGCTGTGCTGTTGAGACTTAAAAACTGCAGGAAGTGATGTTGTTTCTGGATGTAATCCTGTGGTGCCTGATTTATGGGGCTGTCTTCCCAATCATTTCTGAATTCAAATAGGTTGAAACCTCACTGAACGCAACACATGTGTGAGCACTCTGTGGCGTATCTTTGTCAGGGTGATAAATGAAACAGGGCCTATTGTTCTCCGGTATAATATACAGTCATTTTGGTTCTTGGAAGAAGAAAATGTCTATAATGGAACTTTTCTTAGGAGTTGAACTTATTTTCAGGGATAAAAGCGGCAGAAGATAGTCCTGAAAATTTATGTTAGCACAGTCTGAATATAATTTTGTTAGCTCTTCTTTCAACAATAATAGTGATAGTGATGCTACTATCGATAATAAAAACATGCGCCAAAAATTGTGGTTCTGTGACATTGGGGGAGGGGTATGAATGAAAATTGATTTTATTTCTCCATGATGAAACCAGCAAAATGACAATACGCAGCCATCATGATTAAAATTATGAAATTGTGTAGTGCAGCCTTTTTGGGGGGGAAAAAAAGAGTCCGCAATGATTTCCTTTTTATAACGGTGTTTGTTACTGAGAAAGTCACCAAGCCATGCTCCTTGTTTTCCTGCACTTTTGTCAATGAAAAAATGAACGGGGACATGTTCAATGAACGATATCTTTTGTTTAAAGTCGGGAACCAATTATCTGTCAGTAAGTGGTACTAAATAGAGGATCTTACACGAGTGGGTGTGTCAGATGAAAGTTATGAAACAAGTAAGTTTTGTATTTGTTGCAAGCTTTAGCGAGCTTGAGCTCTTTTAACCAGCATAAACCTGATTCTGATTACTTTATATCTTTATCTTGAGGATTATTAACACTAGTTGATCAAATTTTTTTTTGCTTTTTTCCTATTTGAATCCCCTATAGATTTATAACTGTTATGGATGATGTTAGCACTATGGAAGAGCCTATCTAGGCTACATGTTAGTGATTCTTATAGTTTACGATATGGACAATATTAAATAAAGCAAGTTATGGCGAACCAAAGAGCGGTTTTCAATTTGAAGTATTTTGAAGGATGTATCTTTTGGCTGTGGTTGTGTCAAAATGTTACTGACTGATTTAAAAATATTGCTGACTGTCCAAAAGGAAACCTTTGCAAGGAAACAAGTAAAATGTAAAACCATTATTGATTAAATGTAATTTTATTCCATGTTAAAGTCGCAGGCTAACTGAGTCGGTTTGTTTTCAATATTGGAAAATGGTGCATTGCATTTACACCCGCACCCACAGATGCCCTGCTGACATTGTTTAATGAGAGCTGAAGTGCAAGTACGTTTGAATAATTCTTTGCACAAATACTGATTTCTGATTTTTTTTTTCCTCACCCCTTTTGTTTTGAATATGGAGAGGGTTTGGTTATAGGGAAGCGAATGGGAGGCTGTATGGTAGGGGTAAATTATTCAGCCTTGTGTAAATACCGAGAAAAAAACCTCATTATCAGTGCAGAAAACAGTTCATGTGGAAGATACCGTTGAAACGTGTGTGGTGTCCGATGCTGACCAGCTAAGTACCGGCTAATGTTACTCTACTGATCGAACTGAAGAAGCCGCATTTTACAAATATTCACCACTAATTTAACATTCATGATACTTTAACACGCATAAACACAAAGCATATGCCACAACACATATAACTGTTAATGATATCTGACTAGCTAGCTAGCTAACGAGCGTGCCTGTTAACGTAAATGCCCGATCAAACTGCGCCGCTACCTAGCTAGCATTTGCGGTTTTGTTTGCGGTGCAAAACTATTATCGATAAACAGCAATATCAACGCAATTTACAGTAGGGTGCAAAAATTTGGGCACCCCTGGTTTAAATGTCTGTTACAATTAATCTCCAAGTGATTGAAAGTAAACCTGAACACTAAATGCTACAAAGTTAAACATTACACCTTTCTGCAAATTTTAAAGCAAGGCTTTCTTTTTATTTTAATTTTTCTGAGTTTTTACATGATAAGAAAGGAAAAAGGGCCCCGTGCAAAAGTTTGGGAACCCATTTGGATTATTCTTCCTTGGCCCAGAACCAGGTGATTTACTCGTTAGCGCTTCAATGAGTCAGGTGAATATAATTCCAGGGTTGAACTTTATATTCTGAAGTAGCTCCACGCCTTCTAAACAATATTCATTGTTTCTTTCGGATGTTTATTTATTTTATCACATTGATGTATGTGACCTGTGATGGCAAAATGAGTCTTAAGTCATATCTATGCATTTCCTGTAAAAGCCACAATATGGCCTGGGGCATACATTTAAAAAAAAAAATAGTTCTGTCCGTTTCAGACACTTCATAATGTAAAAATTCTGCTTAGAACACTTCTCTGGTGAATCAGCATCAATAAAGGGTTGAATATGAGCTATTTGTAACAGTAGTTCACTTCATTCATGGAAAAATTACCTGAAAGAAAAGCCATAAATTAACGAATTTCTTTAATAAATTTGTCAAAGAATTTGCTGGGGAATCCCTATGATTTATAAACCAAAATAAGGTGCGGATTCCCTGCTGTCCATATAAGGTATTCATTACACATCACAAGCAACCAATAGTAGCCTTTTTTTAAGTTGTACACAAATTAGGTTCAGAATTTCCCAACTTCGAAATTGAATATCTCAGTGAGTACGTTTACATGCACACTAATAAAACGATTATTATCAGATTACAGGAGTTATCGGATTATTCAAGTGGTCATGTAAACGGTGAAGTCCGATAATCATTATCGGATAAAGGCCGTTGTCGGTTTATGAGAAATCTGGTAAACACACCTAGATTTTTTCCCAATAATCCGTTTATTCTGTGCACGTATACAGCAAAAGGTGATTTCTTTCATTTTTTTTTTTTTTTAAATCTGCGCATGTGCGTAGTTTGCGTTTTACGATCATGTGCTTGGAGAAAAATCCGACTATTTGACTGAATAATAAAACCAGGTTTTTCCAGATATCGGTTTATTAAAGTGCATGTAAACGCCGCAAATCAGATTATTGCCATTTTCGGATTATTACCAGTTACCGGATCATGATATGCATGTAAACGCACTCAGTGATCAGTTAAGCTGAAGCAGTGATCTGAGCACCACTGCAAAGCTTACAGAGTCATCTATACAATTGAGAGTTTTGAGAACTCAGTTTTGAATTTTTGGTTATTTGGACTCATTTTGCTATGACTGGTCACATATAAATCATTCTCTGAAGGTAATATCATTTTAAAAAGAACTTTATTAACCATTTTTTCTATAATGTTCTACCCAGTCGTTAAATAGAGGAAAACTGGAATGGGAGCATAAAAATAATGTTTCTGTTTAATGCACAAACCGAAAAGGAAAACTTTTTGTTTTTAATCCTTGGCTGTGGCATCACCAAGGGATGAAGGTTACCAATGCGATAGTGTTTCCCCATTTAATACCATTTCATGTAAGAGTCCTTGGCTGTAATCTTTTTGACTTCGTTCTCGAACTATAACTCCCAATAAGATGGAAAATCTGTGTACGTTCTCAAACCACTGTTTAAATGCCTGAACAAAAATTAGGAAGAATATCTCTCTGGGTAGATTACAGTCCTTGTTCTGGCGGATATTTATTGTATGGATTTTTCTCACTATATTTTCTGTTGCCTTTTAACTGTTGTCTTTTGTTTTGTTTTGTTTTTTTTCTTTTTGTTTGCATTCCCTATCAGATCAGCAGAACTGTAAATACGAACTCACTGGAGAGCACTAACAGAGGCAGCTGAAAATCAAAGGAGTGAATTGAGCCTGATTAATGGGGAAAAGTTTCACAGAGGGAAGCACGTTACATAAATGAGAGCAGATTTAGCAGAATATTGAAAACCGATTTGGAAGCGGAGAGGAGATGCAATGTGCCTCAAATAGTGCAGTTTAATAAACACACAGAGCTGGGAGATGGCTTACGAATGATGATTACACTCCTGTGGGCTAATGGAGGGTATGAGCATCGGAGCTCAGCTCAGAGGACATGGGGAAATGCAGGGACTTGTTCACGATCCCGATGGGAACATGAGTCCTGCTGGACTGAAAATGCTGGGATTGCAGCAGATTCTGCCCATCAATGATCGGCTGCTCAGTAGTTTAATCTTTTGATCACTTTGAAGAATATTGGTGGGGCCGCATTAATATCTGTCACTTGAGAGAAGATCTGGACTTCCAGGACAAGCACACACTATTACACTGATCATGTTATTTTATTTATTTAATTTTATATTCTTATTTATTCATTCATTCATTCATTGTGAACCTTTATTCATTTGTTTTTGGATTACGGGCTGAAACTGGAATTCCCAGAGGAATCTCATGTGGAGACCTAGAAGAAATGCAGACTCACAAGTATGTCAACCCCTTCAGGATCCCACCAGTATTGCCTCCAGTAAATATCTGGAAAATATTTTTTTAAAAATCCATAAGATTTTGTTTTGAGTATTTCTTTTTTAATTTATGGAATCATTAGTGGAGCATGAAAATTTCATAAAAGTATCTTTAATAACGAATCAATGCTTTCTATTCAAATATGCAAACAAAAAAAAAACCTCAAAGCCTCATCCAGGGCAGTGAAAGTGGCCATGCTTGTGCTGAAGTTACTCGCGGGCATGTGAAGGATCCTCGTTTTTGCTCCACTCTGTGAAAATCTTGACCAAAATTGTCACTCTTATCCATAATCATGTTCCATTCATCAATCGCGAGTGAGACGGGCAACGTCCAGCAATAGCCAATGTTGTGCAGCTTCAGGTAGTAAGCTCTCTGATAATTAATGTTTTGTTTTGTACATTTGCAACTGATAATTTTGGCGATTGTGTTAACTGTACCTTGTTCTATAGAGTCCATGGTCCGTAAACATATTTAGCAGAAGCTCCAAAAAGTGCTCCTTTATGGCCAACGGCAAATTGTCCTGCTACGAGAAAAATGCTTCTGGATGTTGTTTGTTTACCGTTGTGCGTGTTTTTGTACTCTTTCAGCATTGTCAAAATGGACAACCTCCAACAATTTATATTTTAAATGAATTTTTTGTCTGATAAAAAAAATCCATATAACCTCATTGGTTCGTCCGTAATCTGTGTAAATGGGGAAAATCCATGTAATGTACGGGCATTCCTTATTAGTTGACAAGTATGGACTCAGCACAGGAAGGTCCAGAATTGAAACATCAAAACAATTTGCCGTGACATGTACCATTGGCTCCATGGTATCTTGAGCAGGATGACCATTAGAGCGGCAGTCTCACAGTTTACCCTATCATTGGTTTGCCTTCTCCCAGAATGCATTGGCCATGTCATCTTCTTGGGAGGAAGGGATTCAGTGGTCTTGATGACCTATGCCTCCACCAGCAAATACCCCCCACCCCCCATCTGACCGTGCGCTGCCGACATAGGCCGGGAAAATTAATACAGAAAATGTATCTCCCAACACAATGGCTGCTCACGCACAAGTGAGTAGAGGTGCTGTGGAAAGGTAGGGGCTTACTGTTACGCAGAATTCGGAGGAGTTTGTACTTGCCCGCACTTTCTGAATGGAAAATGGCAGCAAGCACTGGGGGAAACTATAAAATAAAAAAGAAAATAAGTTGGAAAGGATGATATAAAGGGTAAAAACAGAACAAAGGAGAAATACAGGCTGATAGAACACCTGGGGTGAAATTTGAGTGTCGGTCCAGGAGAATGTTATTGAAAATGTGCAGATTTACCCTGAGGGGAGAGAGGGGAAAAATTTGCTGGAGAATTGGTGGAAACAGCTATTGGCTGCTTGGATAGCCAGAGTATCTTTTCAACTGAAAAGCTGCTTGGTTCTGAAGGCCTGGGCAGATAACTGGGCCAGGGAAGGAAAGGTTTGAGCTGGATTAGAGAAAAGGAGGGGACAGAGAGCTCTGACTATAAGTTAGAGATAAAAACAGAAACAGCCATGTCAACAGATTTACAAGAAAAGCAAACAGAGAAAAAAGGAGCAAATCGGAGTAAACAAGGAGGAAGTTGCTGAGGGCAGAGACCAAACTTACGGCTTGGGTGATGCCAGTAATTGGGTATTATGGGAAATATATCACGATAATGTCATAAAAATAATACAATGTTGTTTTTACATTATTCCAACATAGAGAAAATACAGTTAGACTTCAGTACCAGAGCCATGAATCATATAACATTCACCTTACTTGTTATTCACAAGTAATAGCAAAAGTCATATTTGTGCTATCACATTGGGCTTTGGAGCACAGACCAATGACCAAAGCTAATTTTAACAAGGTGTTCTCATCGAGCAGGGTGCACATTTGCATTTATTTCAGAGCTCAGTTGAGGACACACATTGAATTAACGCAGTCAGCTCTTTCGCAATGTTGACAACTGGGATAAAAAAAAAAAAAGGTGGAATATTTGATTTTAGGGACACCTGTCCAAAGTGCCTCAGTAGAGAAGACTGAGCAGGTGAATGTATGGATGTTTCTGTCCGAGGCGTTAAGGCCTTTCAATGTGCGCTGGGCGAGTGAGTCATGCTAACAATGTGCTATTTTCGACTGAGTTCAATCAAGGACAGCCTGGATCAGTATATTGTTCAGCCCCAAGGCTGTAGTGCTTTCAACTGGATGCCAGCATTGTGCGCTAAAGGGCACTGGCCTGCTGTCTGCGGCATGGAAGAGCTGCCATGACCTCGCCGATCACTGCTTGATTACTCCTGTTTTTATTTGCCTGTTTAACGACCAAACAATTTATTTGCTGAATAATCAACACCAATATGAAGCCTATAATGATAAATAAATTGTAATGACAAAGTGATGGCATACTGGCTACATTACTGTATCGTGATACCTAATATTGTAAGGATGGGAATATACCAATTAAATGCGAAATAAATAAATAAATAAATAAAAATAAAAAATCCAAAATGTTCAGTGACTTCCAGCTCTCATTTTAGCTTTTTTTTCTTTCTTTCCCAGTGTAATTATGTAATTAATCATAAGATGATGCTTGAATTCTGATTCTTCAGAATGTTATTTGCACTCAGAAGAATACATCTGACGAGGAAGAAATATTGGGGATATTTAACCAATTAAAATCAGCCTTGCAAACAAATTTACACAAATTTGTGCAGAAAACACGTCATCACTGTGATGCAATGTGCAACAATGCTATCAAAAATAAATTGGCAAGTCAGTCTTCAAGTTAGTTCTAGTACTTGCTGATCAGACAAAGTAATCTGTGACAGGTTTAGCATATGCAGCAGGCCTTTCATGCTGGTGATTGTACACGACTGCTGAAGGGCAATGTCTGAACTGAAAACACTTTGTTGATTGATCAAAATATTTTTATGTTCTTAATTTTGTAGTATTGTCACTCACTTAACCCTCAGAGCGCTGAATAAATTTTCAAGAAATTAAAAATGTAATTATCCTGACCTGTTGAAAATCTGCAACATGATATGCTTTCAACAGCATCTGATTTTGATATCTCACATCATTGGGCAACTATAGTTGCCTGTAGCGCTCTAAGGGTTAATCTATGACAGGTTCATCCAGAGTATGAAGTCTTTTTCAATGTTCACTGTGTTTGTGCAACAGCACTGCAATTTGTAATGTAGTTTGACTAAATAAGAGCTGAAGAAAACACTGTCACAAAGTCTAACCTCTCTGGCTGACGCAGGGCTCCCAACTCTCCCGCATTCGGCGTGAGATTTAGTGGCATATTCATGTTCCCGTGCTGTATGTCAGCAATTATTCAATCAGCACGTTTGTAAGAGATTCTCAGGCGGAATTGAAGGCCTTGTGCACGGAGGTTTGTCGGTTTCACATGCGTCACGGTGGATTTCACCACTAGTAACATGAAAATCAATCATGACTCCGGACTTCTCACGCTTTTCTTTACTCAAAGCACTTTCTTTACTGAAAGCACTGGAATTGTATAAAAACGTTTCAAATGGTCTTATTTCATTAAACAATTTGAACGATTGTGAAACACATGCAGTGCGTCGATTGAATAATTGCTGACTACGGCACGGGAACATGAATATGCCACTAAATCTCACGCGGAATGCGGGAGAGTTGGGAGCCCTGCTGACATGATATCCAGATCTAACTCATCCTAATCTCATGCATATGCGAAGCTGGCAATTATGTTATTGAACTCAAAACAGATGGGCTCCAACACATTTTTAGCCCAGATTTCAGTTGCTCTCTTTTCTCATTCCTTGTAGAAAGATGGAGTAGTTTTCAATATGGACTGAGAGTAATATTGTTGTATAATATTAGAACTTGCGCTTGCCGGAAAACTCAGGCATGTCCTGCTTAGCCAGGTTAGTGTGGACGTGTCGAGGTATAATGTGTACATCTTAAAACCGCTTTCACACCGGATGCGAAACTAATTTTTCGCAAGACAGATTACATTCAAAGTCAATGCAAAGACGCAAATACACACGTTTCACGTGTATTCGCGTCATTGCATTGACTTTGAATGTAATCTGTTGTGCGAAAAATTTGTTTTGTGTCCAGTGTGAAAGCGGCTTAAGACTGACGACCCGCTTCAGCACCCTATGGGATGCTGCAGTGAGTCAAAGCCTGCAGCTTGCAAATGGTTATTTAGCATTAGCATTCCTCGCGTCAACCGAACGCGTCCTTCTTGGAGCCGACGTCCGCGACCTTTGGCTGAACGGGGGAGGACCGGGGGGTGAAAGGTGCCTTTGCAGTCACTCCTCCTCTCCTCTGTTGTCTCCCCTCTCCCTCGCTCCCTTCTTCCGCCAAGTTCAGATTTCATGAAAATTTGTGTAGCGGTGCACTAAAAGCCAAGCCTTTTGCCTTTGCTGCGCGTGGGAGCTCATCTGGAGGCTATCACCTTTCCACCGCAAGAAGCCCTGCCAGACCTCACATAAAGCAGCGAGCCTGCAATTAGAGGGAGGGAGAGAGTCTCTTCCTGTCATCCGCTCGGCGCGAACGGCCTTTTTTTTTATCTGCAGCAGATTTGCCGGCAATGGTGGAAAATTTATATTGCCAGTATTAATCTCCACTCAGGGACAACTGACTGATGGATGTGACATCTGACATTTCTCATTTGATCATCGTTTTACCTTTTTGCCAGGAGTAAAATAAGTATTTCTGGCTGTCTACATTCCCTCTTGTACAATTGTAGACTGTCTGGCTTTGTGTAACTGATACAAAGTTGAGGTTTGCTTTAGTACTTTTTCTTATTTTATTGTGTACACGTCCGCTGTGTCTCGGGTCTCACATTTTCTATAATCAGTTTTGTGACCTGGAGGCAAGATTACCTTTCATTCATTCGAGGTCCCGGGATACCAAGAGCAGTTTTCCGTGCATAATATCAGCCCATAATTCTAGTTTCACTGAGAGGACTTACTGCATTTCAGGCATTTTTGTACATTAATTTGCTTTTCAAAGGGAGAAATACGTAGCAAATGTGTTTTGAAACACCATTGACAAAATGAAACACCAAGGGTAATCATTGGGTCACCGTTCCTTCTGGCTACAATATAATTGCAATAAATGACAGCTGAAATCATCATAATCATGCTTTTTATTGGCTCCATGTGCACTGTAATCTGGATTAGTATATTGTTCATTTATTACTTGAAGGTTTGCGGACCAAGCTATGTCGGACTTAGCTGATACACAGCTGGTTTTATCGTCGCGACAGTTGATACAATGGTCTATGGAAATCCTTGTACTATATACTGTATGATAATGTATTCCCCAAATCACAGCATTCTCATTCTCTTACCAGCCAATGGCAAGAACTGTGTCAATTATTTGCAATATTCCCAAATTAGTATTGCCATTGATTTATACGCAACGTAGCAGCCTCCTACCCATCTATTTCTCATCCGATATCATTACTGTCGCTTTAATGTTAATTCAGGCCATTGCATTTGGATTTTATTTGATTGGGTCAATGTAGCATGCTTTCGTTTTATGGACTCATGAGAGCTTATGAAGTTTACTTTGGCTCGGGGTTTGCATAGTTCACTACCGCATTAGTGATACAATATTTCTACTTGCTTTACTGGGAATGCTAGCCTAATTACTGCATGTGTGTTTCCTATTCGGTCTCTCATTCTGTACGGTAAATTAATGCCATAGCCTATTGAATACTGTTGCATAAAGGCTTCTCATAGCAGTAGGGCAGAACTATTCTCTGCACCATTCCATTGTTTTTGTAGTTATACATTAGAATTTGGAGTGATGAATAATCTCAAAGTATTGACATACAGTAAGTCCGCAAGAGGTATGAACGATCAGAATTATTGGAACACTATCAGTATGGCTATGTCTGATTGGCATAATAAACGTCTTAAATGAACTGAAGTGGATGCATATGAAAATTGGCCGTTACAAGGCTGCAACTGGTCATTGTACGCCAGTAAGCAGCCCTGGTGATACAAAATGCAAGGGATAATGGAACTGCTATCACCGTGAGAGCGCTGACTGTTAGTTCGTAAAAATCAAGCCTTCGTATAGCATTTATATACGTATAAAATCAATCCAAGTGTTCACTTTGGCATCCATAATTAAAAATACAGAACAGAACAGAACAGAATATGCTTGTTGGTTGAGTGGGGGCTGAATGGCAAAAGCCAATGGTTCCAAAACTCAGTCCTGGGGCTCTCTATGTATGCTTGTCAACCTGTCAGTTTGTCTTAATTAGGTTCATTTTGTGTTATAGAGCAGCTATTTACACTCTTAAAGTGTATTTTGTTTGAAATATTTATGCGTGTCATATATTGTGATATATTGGAAAACAGCATAAAGGGGGGAATTCAAAGAATCAAATACCAGAATTAGTACGTTCCTAATTAGTCACACTGTTGACACATCATTGTGAAAACTAACGATTTAATAGGCAAATGATAATGATTCATGTCTGTTTTGTCAATGTTAACGTGTCAAAAAAATATTTTGAAAGAACTCATTGTACTTGTGCTCAGCAACTTAATTTTAGGTTTACCAATTTTCTCAGTGTCTAATTTGATTTGTTTAAAAATGTTATGACCTGAAATTGCTTTCAGAGTAGAGAAATAAAGTCTTTTATTCTTCACGGCATGCATGGATATTTTCCATCAAAATGTGGCTTAAAAGGGAAAATAACTGCTTTAAACATGAAATACAAACCAACTAAGACAAATTAGTAGCAAGTTAGAATCCCGCAGCTGCAATTATGTGGAACAGAAGCTAGCATAAACAAGGTAGCCCCTGGACTATGTGTGTGAACCACTGGTATTAGTGATTCTGAAGTTGTCCATTGTTAAGCTTGTTACAAAGATAATAGAAAAGCTGTGATAATCAACATACCATGACATTTTTAAATGCAAGGCAGCGATGCTGCTGTGCAGTGTATAATTTTATGACCATCCAATTGCGTTTCATTGCTCTATAACAAACATGTCATTACACAATTTCCTTTCATATCAAAATCCCTTCTGTTTTAAAAATATATAAAAGCGTAAATTATTAGGTGTGTAGTTGGCACAGCTCAGTTGGAGTTGGATCGCAGAATAAATGGAGTGGTAAGCGGTCTCTTTAGGGCCTTGTGATAATGGCGAATCTCATGACCATGATCGCGGGTTATGAGAAGATTTATGTTTTTTCAGCATGAGCCGTGTGAAAATAAAGCTGGCTGCGGATAGACATCTGGTAACGTGCTGTGACAGCTCGTTTAGATCATGTTCAAGGTTAAGGTTACGTGAGAGAGAACTCGATCGATCGCATTTGCGAAAGGTCCATGTCGTTTATGTTTTGTCTGGTGTCATAGTGCATGTATACGGTCACCCCTGCACCCAGGAAAGCCTTAATGTGCAATCTGTAATACAGTATGTGCACATGCTTTATTCGACGCTATCCTTCTAAAAGTAGGTTGCTGAAAATGTCTGTTACCTTGGTAGCACTGAATAATTATACTATTCAAATATTTAGAATGTTTGTGAAGTTTTGCGTAAAGAGCATAATTTAGTTTAATAAAATCCATAATGTATGACTCGCTCCCCATGGCATTCAGGGTTATTTGCTGCTTCTTCCATTTCTTAGGCTGTCTGTTGCACTGTTGAAATCCACCCTAAATTTTTGTTCCTTTTGGGAGGCCAGCCAAATACAGTGCTGGTTCTGAAATGACACTGGACACGTTGATTGACAGTTTACATACAATACTTGCAGGGATACTCTTTCATGAGTGGTGAACAGTGTCCTGCTTCTGTGGGGGATTAAGGAGTCGATAAATGTATCACAATAGCTTTTTGTCAGAGAGGCTAACTTTCATATGGTCACTCCGAGCAGACTTGTAATGCCAATGTACAAGTACTTTGCTGCTTTCACAGTATACTTTGCATACAGTATCTTTTTAAATACATATAAATTACACCATATTTCAAGAGTTTCATTTCTGTTTTGGAGGTTCTAGAGATACACATTTATAAGTATTCCTTTTGGTGCATGCAGTGTAAAAATAAAAAAAAAATGTACGATTTCTAAGGCTTTTAATTTGTTTAGGTTAGATGGGGAAGACAGTGACTTTTATGAGCGTCATACAATAGTCTGATTATCACCCACTATGGCGATGATGGTATTGTTTTCACTTGATGTGTGTGTGTGCGTGTCTGCATGTGCACGTGTGTGTGTGTGTGTGTGTGTGTTTGTCCTCAGGGCAAACTACGTCGGGGTACAGGGCATGATGGGCGATGCCGACTCTCGAATTCCGAGGCTTGAAGGTAACAGCCAACTCACCGCACTGAACAGGACTGTGCAGGGAGATATCCCGAATAAAATGGTTGCTAGTTTTCCTTTTATTCTGAAGATGGAGGGTAAAGAGCTGAAAGCAGAAGAAGTTAGGTCACAAGATAGTGAAACAATCCAGCAATGTAGGAACACAGACCAGGAACTTAAATACACGGATCATTAACAATTGGAAACAGGTGGAAGCAGGAACACAAAGGTAAAAGCAGTGCATGAGACAATAATTAAATAATGAGAACTAATTAGAGGAAGCAGAAAGAAACAACTGACAAGGATGGCTGGATTGCAGGAAAAATATCAAGAAAGACTCAGGACCTGACAGCAGAGATCTAAAGCAAGTTTTAAAGGTTACACTTCAGGTTTTACACATAGAATTTCTGGTGGTTTTCTTGGCAATCTACCAAAAAGTGTCCCAAATGACCCAACGGTATGTCTTTTCAGCAAAGCTTTTATTAATTGGAGAAAGAATAAGGATTGCAGAATTGAAGTACAACTCAATATCTAAAATTGAAATTCACTATCACACCAGTCTGCGTGGTGCTCTTGGCTGCATTTGCAATTTTATGTAGTGTAGTTCCATTATTTCTCAAGCGTATATGCGGAAACCTCGCGGTCTGGATCCTAAAATTCCAGAGGGATGTTCTATGGAGATATAGAAATCAAGGGCAAATTATAGCGGGAAAAATTGAGTGCATAAAAAAAAAATGTGGGTTGTAAGATGGTCAAGAATACAAAAGCCAGTTTAGTTTACAGCAATGGTAAGAAACCCACTCCCTGGAGATTTGGTATCCCATAGATTTTAATTTCAACTGATTCTACTGATTAGTAGCCAAACAAGTTCTCTAGCTGAAGAATTTGTTGTGCTTCTATTTGGGTGAGTGCGTTGGGTCCTTGGGGCCCATTGCTGGCTTCTATTTCAATATCATCAGATTTTAACAAGCTGTTAATTTGTCTTAATTTGGAGCACTTCTCATTTAAAGCAGTTATTTATCCTCTTAAAATTACATTTTGACCTCATTTATCCTCATTTTCTTACATTTTGACAGAAATATCCATGCATGCACTGAAGAATAAAAATTCCATATCCCCATTGTGATATATTGAAAACAACTGCATAAAAAGAGGGAAAAACTAACCAATAAACTTAAGGAATCAGTTGGTTCCTAATTCGTAAAACAGAGGTCATGAAAACTAATCTTTTAATGAGAAAGAAAATGATTGTCAAACTCATTTTGTGTCATGTTTGTTATTACATTCACACAAAGTCTTTCAAAAGAACTTAAAACGCTTGTGTTCGGCATCCTAATTTTGAGCTGACTGATTCTCTTGGAGTCAAATTTGATCTGATTTAAAATGCTATGACCTTGAATTACTTGCATCACAGGAGTGAGGTACCTATGTTAAAGGCCGTTTTATTATTCAAGGCATGAATGGATATTCCTGTTATAATGTGGCATAAGAGGGTAAACCTAGTTCTGCTTCTGCAGAGATTGTTGTTTTGCAAATATTGATTAGATATATTTCCAGGGGCTGACAACTCTCTAACCCTTTCTTTATCCTCGTTTACCCGTTCCCCTGCCCCCCACACCCCCTGCATTCGTCAGGTTTTGTGACGGAAGCCATTTTCTCGGCCACATTCAAATGTAATTAATATTTACAATTTCCTGTGCACCAAACTCTCTGGCTTTGAATAATTCACGAGGGCTCGACAGGGCGTATGCGATGCTGTAAATCCGCAGTAATTCCAGCGTGTGTACAAGATTTGGTCCTATCCTGGTAATAGAGCCAATTAAGCAAAATTGACTTCCTCTGACAGTTCTTCATAGGCAGGCAATTACATCCCATAGTATTCCCACTCTCCTTTCATCTGAAGTTCGGGTCTTTTAAGCTCAGCAAACCAGTGGTAATTAACCCCGTTCGTGAAGATCTGCCCTCCTCTCGGTTTTCAATCCAATCCAGACAATTTAAGAGGCCCAAAACACTCGCCCTGGGAGGGGCTTTCCCTTTTATAAACTGAGTAAAATATGCGACCAGGGGGAATCCCTGGCACAAGTCGTGAGCCGAGGGACTTTTCTCATGTCGTATGAATTTGTAACAGTTTGGCTAATCCTCAATCAGTGTTAGCATGATGCTAATTCCTAATTTATCTCGCAGACTGTGGATTTATGGGGCATTTGGAAATGCTGCTGAGTATCAGGGAGCAATGGTACCAATTCTGGGATACTCCTGGACTCTGGAGAGCTGGGATGCCTATTTCAACCCTGACAATGCACATCTTTTTCCAAATGTTTGAGAGGACTTATGTACCTGCGCTGTTTCTAGAAATCTCTCATCTAGAAATTTTTCATTCTTTCTAACCCACTGGTTCTCAACATTGGTCCTAAAGCCCTGTATGTATATGCTGGTTAATGATAGGATTTTAAACAAGCTAGTTTTTTGTTGTAATCACTTGTATTTACAGCAGTTGTTTACAAAGCTTTGGTTAATGAAATGAAATTAACAGGGGGAAAAAAACGGCTGCTGGGGCATGCAGAACGTAATCATGCCAGAAAAGGAGCAAAGGGCTTTTAGCCTCTGCTCAGCACAGGAAGAGGGAAGGAAGTCTGCATCATCCCTAAACACACTCGCCCTGATTAAGTTTCATTTCAGGCATGTATGTGTACATATGTCTGTGCTTGAGAGGGTATGTAATTGAGCACACATGTAGATATGTTGCTGCATAGTATGTAGCGCCCCGAAAATAGAAACCGTGCTGACTTGTATATCCACTCCTCTGGCCAAGACTCAAATCCGAGATTATGAGGCCAGCTTGTTCATACAGTGGGTCCTAAATGAGCATGCTTTTCATGTGTCACAATCCTGAATACGCACACGACCTGGTCTTCATACTGTCTACCACAGAGCACGGATCTTAAATGGTCCTGCGAAACGTAGTCAGCTAATGTGGACGCATCTTGTCTTACATGAAGCTGTGAATTTGAATCTATTTTGTGTTCACTGTTGATATTTTTGAAAGCGTGTCTTGTGACCCCACCATTGGAATCAGCCACAGGACAAATTGAAGAGCCTTGTGTTAATCACTGAAGACATATTTTCATACACCATGCTGTAAAGATGGGAAAGCGTGTTTTATTGTTACCTTAGTCCACTGCCTTGACTTATTCAAAATGGAAATTTTGTGACTTAAATACTTTTACTTATGTGGTTTAGGTTCTTACTGACAAATGTCTTTGATGTCTCAATATTAATTTGATGGTGATAATCATAATGCACCAGATTAAGTTAAATTCAATGACTTTGTTGAATATATCTCGCTTTATAAATGGAGCCAAAGTCAGTGACTTCATGAGACTTTATGCATTAAAGAACAAACAGAAGAACTGGAGCAAGAAAAGAAACTAGAGAGGAGGGGGCGGTTAGGGTTAATCTACCTAAATTAGATTTTTATTTTTGTCTTTTTGTGTGATTCTCAACTGTGGAACAGCTGAGGAACAACAGATGGCAAACACTATTTACTATCTGTTATTGTCACCTTTGCTAGGCAGTGTGCTGTGTAATTCACCCACTTTAGAGACCGACCGAGTTTTACTTATTAAATTGGAATGGGTCTGAAAATGCCAAATCTGGGTTCTTCTTTGAAAATTTCTTAGTTCCAAAACAGTTGTCTCTGTGGGAACTATGGAAACAGAGCTCGCTAGCTAGCTATAAACATTTACTGGTCTGAGATTTCTCCATTTAATTAATAATTGGGTCAATTTCACTAAAACACCCGTAAAGTTGTTGCTGTCTATCAGTCTGGAAAGGACAAAAATGGCTCTTGGACACTAACAAACCACAGTGACAGCCACGATCAACAAATGGAGAAAACTGTGGTGGACCTACCCAGAAGTGGCCAGCCGACCAAAATTCCTCCAAGAGAGTATTAAAGACTCATCCAGGAGGTCAGAAAAGAATCCAGACAAGTATATAAAGAACTGCGAGCCTCACTTGCCTCGGGTAAGATCATTATTTACGACTGCGCAATAAGAAAGAGACTGGGCAAAAATGGCATCCATGTGGGAGCTGCAAAGCAAAAAACCAATGCTGATCAAAAAGATCAGAAAAACTTGTTTCACATTCACTTAAACAGGACACCTGAAGACTTCTGGGATAATATTTTGTGGACTGATCAGTCAAAAGTGGTAATCTTTGGAAGACATGGATCTCATTAAATCTAATATAAAGCTTACAGTGCAATTCACAATAAGAGCATCATAACAATCGAACATGGTGGTGGTAGTGCAATGACCTGGGACTGTTTTGCTGCTTCAGGACATGGGTGACTAGCCATAATTTATGGAAACATGAATTCTGCTCTCTTCCAGAAAATCCTGAAGGAGAATGTCTGGCCATCTGTTTCTGCCGACACCTTAAGCATATTTGGGTTATATTGCCGGGAAATTATCCAGAGAACACAAAAAAAGGCCTCCTCTGAATGGCTCAAAATAAACATAATGAAGGTTTTGGAGTGATCTTGTCAACATTCTGTCTTGAATCCGATTGAAATGCTGTGGCATGACAAACAGGCAGTTCATGCTCAAATTCTCTTTAATGTGGCTGAATTAAAATAATTCTGCAAAGAAGTGCAGGCCAGATTTCCTGCGCAGTGATGTAAAAGATTCATTGCCAGTTATCCCGAATGCTTGATCACACATATTACCACCAAGGGCAGCACAACTGGTCATCAATTCTAGGGAGACAGTTATTTTTTCACTTGGGTGACATAGGTTTTCAATAACTCTTTACCTTTAATAAATTAATTTAAAATTTAAAAGCTCAATTTCGTGTTGTCTTTTTAATAAAATTAGTTGTATGATCTGAAAAATTTTAACATGGCAAACAAGCAAATATAGAACAAATCTAGAAGGGGGAAAATACTTTCTCCATTGTACGCTGTGTATAGTGTGTTCCTCCCACAGGAGTAGGCCCATCTTTCATTCTACGTAGTATTCCGCTGCCCCATTTTCAGCTGAAGTATTTTATTACTACCGTTTTTTAATGGAGTCTACATTTGCGCTGGTTACTGTTAATACTAAAACTAAAATTGTGCGCATAAATGCATTTTATGGTTTCAAACCTCAAACTTTATATGAGCTTTGTTCTCAGTTTGCAGCTGATTCTTGGCTGTGGTCTCATTTATAGTGCAATTTATCAATTTGTGGGCCAGTGTGTTCTGCCTACACACATCTAAACAATATTTAGAACACAGGTGTACTGAGAGTTGTATTTCATCATAAATGGTCACCAAAATAAACCTCATTCTCAGATGTTGCACAGACCAGTTCTACCTGAGCCTGTGATCTTTATAATGAACAGGCCAACATTTAATGTGATCCCCTGGAATTACACTGGAGCCAAAAGTTACCCAAGATATTTGACCAAAGCGCTGATCCAGAAAGACCTCCCAGAACATTATTAGCTATCTCTTATAGCGACGTATCAATACCCTTCCTCCACTGATACATAGCTGGGCCACGTATCAGCAAAAACTAGTAAACAATCTCAAACTAGCGAATACTAGCGACACAACTGACCTATTTTGAGAGAGGTGTCTGCATCCTTATTCAAAAAGGAGATGCATCAGAGCACGATAATGGTTAAGTAGGGCCCGGGGAACAATAGCAAAAAGGCGCCAGTCTTTGGTCTTCATTACCTTACAGGGTGTCATGTAGCCGAGGGCTAGGAGAGAACTGCCACAAGGGTCCAGTTACAAACGGGCAGAGAGAAGTGAGGGAGCAGGCTAAGGGGAGACCCGCTGAGACTGAAATCTGTTGGGGGGGAGGGCCGGGGGGGCACCCCGGGGTATTTCATTCTGATGGGGCAGCATGGAGGTCTCGGATGCGATGCAGCTCAGTCCAGAACTTTTTGGACAGTCGCACAATTTTCTTTCTTTGGCTCTGCACTTCGAGTGAATGATGAAGGAATTTCAGTTCATTTTATATCGTCCAAATGCCTGAGGACTGCACTATAGCTTGCTTAACTGTAAGTTCCAAAGGCCCCCTGCGAACGTGAGGCTTGGAAGAGGCATTCAGCAAGGACCCCATGGTGTGCAGAACACAGCGGACTGGAACAGAGCGAAATCTAATGGGAAGTAATGCTGTAAACAAAACTCGCTCTGCCGTAGCAACGTGATACAAAAGCCTTGTTCATGTTTTTAACATCGCATGCATTATTAATGCAGGAGAGCATTGCGCCAAAACACCTGCAGGTGCACTGCTGCAAGTCCAACGCATGCAACTGAGAGCAGCAGTTTCATTTAGCCTGCGTGAAACACTACTGATTGAATAATGTATAGCCTGTTTGGCACTGCTGTCTAATAAAAGACAGAAGGCAGTCACTTAGTGTTTTGATGTAGGTGTGCTTACATTTTTAGGTAGGTAGTGACATGTGGAGAATCGTTTCAGTGTGGATTTGTGTGGTGGACCAACCCTCCTCGTAAATACGTGTTGAGATTTTGAGGGTCTGGAGCAAGGTCTTTTTCAAGCTGTGCCATTGGGCCTTCATGAGCTATTGTGCGTCAAGATCATTACGCGTCATTGGTCATTACAAAAATAGATTCAGGTTTGTTCATGTCTCATAAAGAATAATCAATGACATGCTTGTATATTTCAGAATGTCTGAATTGAATGAGGTGGATTAAACACAGCTGAATGAAGTAAATAATTTTTATTCATTTTTTTTTTTTTTAGAAATGGTTAACTGTTGCAGGTCGAAATGGCATAGTGAATGAAAATAATTCTCTTTTCAATGTGAAGCGAAATCATAGTTAGAAATTATTTTGCGAGGATAAAAATGATTTTGTACATTCTGACCTCAATTATTATCATATTAGTACTTGCGTGACCTCTTTTCTGTAGTAATTCATATTTGGTTTAGATTTTTTATTCTTTGTTTGCTGTTATTGTGCATATTTAGCTTTGAGAAGGAATTAAAAAAAAAAAAAACAGTTTTGAACAGACTCAGTACTCCTTGCATAAGCACACTTTTTCTGTCCTGTGGCAAGCTTGTGTTTTGAAGATGAGGCATTTGAATTATTTAACTCTGATGTTTTCAGCTCCCTCCATCTTCACACTGAGTCCAGAAAACAAGAAATTATCCTTACATTAAATTTCTAGAGTTTGAACGTGACTATGTTTAAAAATAAATAAAGAAAATTTTATGTTCAGTACATCGTATATCTCAAATTCTGCTGCTCAAGAGGTTTATTTGTTTATTTATTTTTATTCATTCATTCATTCATTCATTCATTCATTCATGCAATGGAATAAGTCATTCCATATTGGATGCTGGAATGTTTTACGGCATAATCAGGCTTCTCTTTGGTAGGGTGTTCAAAAGCTGGATTGTCCAACTCTGAGAATATGGTGCGCACACAGTGTATTTGTATTTTCAAAATTCATATTACATATTACCTAAGGGGTCTTATTCAAGATAACTAGAGCTGCATTGATCTTCCTATGGTAGCACTGGGGTTTGAAGCAACCTGCTGAGGTCAAGTAAAATGCTGCGCTCCCCTATTCTGCTCTGTTGTTCGGGGTAATGACTGGCAGTGGGTCCACCCTACCATGGAACGTCTCCACTCCAGCTCCTCACTGTGAGAATGACCTCCCCGTTACTCAACAAACAGCACAGTCTCTGCCGGTTGTCTGTATTTGGAGATTCGTCTCTGAACCTGGTCTCCAACAGTCACCCATTTTGACTGTTATCACTTGATTGAATGGCTGTTATTTGTTGTCAGAGCAATAACTATGGGATAATTAGGCCCTTTTCTGCCTACTGGTACCCAACACTCTGAAAAATAATTATGTTTAATGATGCCCCAACGCAATTGTCATGGTCTGGTTAAGGTCAGGGTTACGGAACAGCAATCGTAGTTTTCAAGAGAGAGTCTTGACTTGCAGTTGCAAATGTTAAACTCATGACTGGAAAAGGGAATTGAAAAGCCGTCTCCTGTGGGAAAAGGCCATTTTTTTTTTTTTGACCTGACTATCAACCTGACCTTCTCTCAATGCGGACTTTCTAGCTATTTGTGGACGTCATCTGATTTGGATCAGCGCCACCAATCGATGGTAACAACCCACTCAGCCAACTGGTAGGCAGATTGAACCGAGCCATTCCATACCCATGGCACTGATAGCAGGTGAGAACACCCATTAAACTGAGTGATAACTGAACCAATGTTCAAGCCCTGAGAATCTTCATTAATGTATTTCTTTTATTAGAATGATTGGTTGTTTATCTTATTCCCTCATTAGTTTGTTTGCTTTGCTATTCATGCTGTTTAAACCCAGCTATAGTTGATTTAATTTTCCCTCTAGTCTATGGTGTACATGACTGTTCATGAGTACAAAGATGCTCTGTATGAATGTACTTTATCTGATCCATGTTGTATAACTGTTTTCTGTGACCTTCTCCATGTGCTTGTTATTTTCTTCACTTTAGATAAAAGCGCCTGCCGAATAAATGCAGTGTTGATTTTGATATATTCTTCAGCTATCCTATTGGGGGAGAATCTGCGAAGACTTTTTGTTAAGCTAAATAGAAAAAAATAATAATAATGCTTTTCTCCTGAAGGAACACAGAGTGAATGAAAAAAATGTGTATTAGTCTTTCATTCTATTTTGGACCTCCTTGCTGGTAGTAATCCCTCATTGCATTTGATATAAATAAATATCTAAAATGAAAGGCCTTGGTTGCATTATCCTTAATCACTGCACACTGAATGTATTTTTAGATTTGCATCATGGAATTATCTTAAGCACAACAAGCACATCTGCTAACAGTGGAATACCGTAAAATGCCACAGAGAAATGTGCTTAAAGATCTATTAAGTGGTCCACAGTTAGAGATCCATGCACAGCTAGGAGCCCCTGTGCAAAAGTGGCATACAGTGTGTGTGAGGGGTAGATATGCACTTCTGAACCAAGTTTATCTGGGGTCATCCCTTTTGATTTACCCTTGCATATGATGTGCTGGGGCAATGAGCCCGTGGAGTTATTTCCGCACCCTTTAACCTTCCCGCACTGCTGTAAACCTCCACTGGAATATCAGCTCTCTGTCGGTGTCATTTATGACACTTTTGAAAAACGTCCTTTAATAAGCTACGGAGAAAAGAATGCGGCATCTTAGCGCGTCTCTGAATTATAGATAAGCGAAGAGAAACAGTGGCGATAAAGGTGTCACTTTCGCATTGCGGAAGCTGGGAAGAATTTATTTCTTTTATAAGCGGCGCTGCCCAAAGGTTCCTTCTTGACATTTACTTTTAGTGTTACGCTCAGAGTGGCCGTGACTGATGGATGTTAATTGCGGACGTGCCGTTTGCAGCGGTACGGTTTTTAAGCCGTTTTTCAGCCGTTTGTGTTCTGTAATTAGCCTTCTGCATTTGGAAAGAGGTAGCACTTGGTGCAGTGGATAGCGCCCTTACCACACAGTGAGAGAGTAATGGGTTTGAATCCTTTCTGTGTGTGGTTTTTGAATGTTTTCTCTGTGTTTACAGGGTTTGATCCAAGTACTCCAGTTTCCTTCCACAGTCCAAATACAAGCGTGTCAGGATAATGGGAAACTCTAAATTGCCGATTGGTATGAGTATATGAGAGACTGGTTGGTGTGCAATCCCTACACTTATTCAGGAAAGAGTTTAAATACTGACATAATATAGCAGTGCAGACGTGCTATCAAACTTGCAATTAATAAATAAACATCTGTGGAGTGAAAAACACTCAACAGATTTGGGTCGTCTCTGATTGGCCCAGAGCACTGAGGTGGCTGCCTCCGATTTGCCGGTCTCCTTATTTCACAAGCTCCATGTAACTTATGCAGACAGATCTGACCTGTGAGCTGATGGTGGGAATAGTGGACAATTAATGGTGGCAGTCAGGGCATGATCATAAATTGCTTAAGTTTGGAGGTTATTTCTGAGTCATGGTTCCCATGAATTGATATTTGCCACCCTCTGGATTCAAAACAGAACATCTCGCATGAGAGTGGGTGGGGTTCACTTTCCAATAGTTTTTCTGGTGACATTATTTTATTTATTTATTTATTTATTTTCTTTTTTATTTACTTATTTTTAAATAAATAAATGTGCAACTTGGAGTTCACAGGTTTTTTTTTTTTTTTTTTGGAAAGGGATATTTATAATTAAACCTCAGTTTCTCTGTATTTTGTAATAATATATTTAGCTAATGTTTTTGCTTTTGTATTTTTTAGGGACAGGCATATTTTATTGCTATATTTAACATTATAACAATCACTGGCTGCAGAAGTAGTAGTTGTTGTTATTAATATCATAAATATTTCGAACCCTTTTCATTATTTGTAACCAAACCCATCCCGAGGGGACCGTTGACATTGCATTTTCTTGCATGTACTTTATTTATGACCTGACTGGAGGACGATTCATCGAACACTGAAGATGATTGACTGCATTTTTTAGTCTGAATACCACTGAAAACTGTTAGACAACGTCTGCATAATAAAGGCCATTGAATTGTGGCAGTATTGTTCCTAGGCTGCTGGTTTTGGTTTAAGCTAAGGGATATGAATTATGAATGAGAGCTGTTATATAACATTTAACTAGTACATGAATAGTTAAACTGGATATATAAAGATAACAAAATGGTTTATTGATTTTTCTAATATTGAACATGAAGAAGAAGGGAATGTAGTACACACAGTTCATACAGTTAAGCTGCATTCACACCGGACGAGGAACTAATTTTTCGCATGACAGATTACATTCAAAGTCAATGCAAAGACACGAATACACGCAAAACGCGACCCAATCATATTCTTTTCCAGACAGCAAGCCACAGGCGATTGGCCAGCTGTTTACAGCGCTGCAATGAATATAAGCTGTTACCCCTCCCACCCCTGCTGGACTGCAAACCAATCAGCCTTGTCACGGTCAGGGGCAGATCTGAGCTCAGGATGCCCGTTCTTGCACTTGCTTCTTCACTGAGTCACCTACATATATGGCAACTCGTCATTTTGCGTTTTGAATCAAAACATTCAGTTTTTCACTGGGAAAAAAAATTTATTTTAGCAATACTGCTGTTCCACTCTCTTGTGCCAATAATTTGTCAGAACCCAGCTTGGTTCTGTACTTCCCAATGAGTCCTGGAGTTCAGCCTAGTGGGAGCATATTCACACTTAGTCTGCAGCTGTGGTTAGGATCAAAATCAAAAATCCAAGCAGACTTAAAAAATTTGTGTGCTTGTTGACAGGGTTTTTTTTAATGTGCTGACAAGGTTGTAATGCCTTATGATTTTCTCTGCATCACAGGCAAATATGTTGATGTGATGTAAGTTTTTTTTTTTTTTGTCTTTACAGCACATCTGTTGAGTCAATGTGCGTCAATCATTTTTACGGTGTTCAGTTTTGTTGTTTGTTCTCTGCAGTTTAACATCAATCACCTTAACCTTAACCTGCACCAGAGCACCGTTGCAGGACTAATTCCCATTTTGTACAATTCCTTCAACAATTTCTATTCTGATTCATTTTGATTCATTCCGATTCTGATTTCATTTTGTCTTACTGTTAATCAAAATTTGATTTGCTGTGAATGTGCACACTTAGTGCATGTGATGAACTGTGGGTCATTTAAATGTAAGTTTAATGTTACAAAGGGTATCGAACCTTTCTGAGAATGAAAGAGAATTCCAGCCCAAGAGCTGCAAGCCTCTGGGGAAAAAATGATTTGCTGTGAATGGAGTCAAGTCTGGTTTTTTTTTTTTTTTTTACCCATGCGTATATTAATTTCTGGCTTTATGTTTTGGTTCTCATATACAGTAGAGTGACTAAACATCCCAGTAGGGATAGTCCCGATTTTGAGAGCCTTGTCCCTCATCACAATTTCATTTGGTACAAGTATGAATTCTACTCTAGATGAACCATTTGAAGAAGCCCTAATGACAACTATGTGATTCCATCTTTTCTGTCCCAATGGGCCTATTAACTAAAATGTACATCACATAGTCTTTAAGCACAAAAGCATTGCATTAAAAGTTTGCAATAAGGCAATTTATCTGTAATAGCATATAACAAACAACTTAGCCTGCCTTGCTTTGCCAGGACATAGAGACCCTGGTCATAAGGATGCCATGGAGCAAGAAACTTGTGTGAGTATGGGATGTGTAGTTCTTGTATCCGTTCACAGTCCCAGAAGAAAACTGCATCTGCTTCAAATTGTTCGACCAAGCTTTTGCATCAAGGTAGGCTGGTCAGAATTTGGAACTGCAGTGCATGGCGCCAAAATATAGTCAGAAGTCAAAGGAGAAATGATAGCAAAAAATGTATTGTACATACGTATTTGTTCTTGTAGTTGTGATATGTTTGCAAATTACCTTCATTAATTCCAAAAAATATATGAATCGTTTTTGTCCAAAAAATAATCATACCAAAACATGGAGTAAAAAATCATGGTCATCTGATCACCCTATTCGCTAACCTCTTTTCGAGTCGCACCAGCCAGATCCATGAATTTGTTGGATTCCACCGTAAGCACAACCAATGAACCAAATCATGGGCTTGATTAGATATATGAGGAGTCGTTAATATGGAATGCATAAATAATATGTTGATCTGACCGGTATGCGCTGAGGAGCGGTTTGGGACCCACTGTACCAATGAACGTAATCCGTGCTGAGATTATTTACATTCATGTGATTCTGTAAGGTGTTGAATCTCTATTGATGAGACCACATAAATTACATTACAAATAAATAATTTTAAAAAACTGGCGACTAAGTCTTTGCTTGCAACTGTCCATCCAGTCTGACATTAATGCGATTAAAGAAATGCCAAGAGAAGCAGAGAAGCCCTTACGAAATGCGATGGAGCTCCAGGGCCACCACTCAAAGCTTCTTTACTCCGGTGAGATTCCGTTGAATTTGAGCTGAGCGAAAGGAATAATCATTTAATTTCAATTTTTATGCCCATGTGCTGCCATTTGATAGATTTGCACCTTTCAACATGTATGCTTACTTGAATGAAATTGGGTCCATTTTTTTTTCTCTCGAGGAGCAGAACACTTTGGAAAATCCCAGTGTAAATGCAGATTACACACTGTCACAAAGCTTCTTAAAAGGCTTATTTTAGCCAAGTCCAAATTTCCAGGGATTGATTCGCTTGACGGACTCTGTGTTGTGGTAATGGAGGCCATGTTTGATTCATGAGGCTCCTCTACAGGGAAAAATGTAAGAAACTCTTTGAGTAATTCTTTCCTCTTTCTCTGGAAATGTTTTCTTTCCGCTGGAGATGCTGCTGATGATAATCCCTCCCAATCCCGCACCGGGTTCTTCATAGACAGTTCATCGCCCACGGAACCCAGAGGAACCTCAGAGACGCTGGAGTAACCTTGCTTCCTTTTGTTGCTCCCTCTAGTTCCGCCAGTCGAATGACGCAAAGAAAGAAAAGCTGGAAAAAGGATGTGAAGATGGAGGCGTCAGAAAATTATGATTTAAGTAAAGTCAATCGAATGTCCTTGGTCCTTCCCACAGTGGTTTACCGCTAAGAATGGACAGAATCATGATTAAAATGAGGCCCAAGTCTGAAGGGAAGCATTTTGCTACCCTGCTTTGGCATTATCTGAAAACAAGAGTGAGAAGGGAGGGGTCTGTGCTGAGCCATTCCAAATGAGGAGAATCCTGGCCCCGGAGCATGATGGCCGCCCGTCAGTCTTAGCCCACAGCCCTTGGACAGGCGTGAAATATAAGGATAAGGAGCAGGGCCGTTGAGCAAAGTCCTCAGCTCTCGCTGTAATTGCATCTCCTGGGTAGTTTCCCCACAAACAGGCACAAGTGCTGGCTTTTCATCTGAGTGTGCCGAGTGCTCGAGAGAACTACGGGTGACATCCATCTTGTGTCCATTGTATTTCTACAGTGCAGTCAGGGGGTGGTGGCGGGGGGGTGTTTCTAGTGAACGGGGGAACATTGATGGATTCTAGGAGGCTCTTGACCAAAAGGACTGGCCATTATTTGAGTTTCTGTGTGTGGGCTCACAATATCAATCCTCAGTGTGGAAGTCTGTCCACCACTAACTCGATAAAATGAAATTATGGAATTCAGGCAACAGCAGCCTGTATCGGTTAAGGTGCAGGCTTCTTTACTCAGGGTTTTAGTACTGCTGAGTTGGGGAAGCATTATCCATTCAATCTAGGGTAGTGCATTGAATTTTTTTTTTTTTTTTTAATAAATTTGAGTGAAGTTCTTGATTCCACAGTGCGTAAGTGCTGAAATGCTGAAGGTCATCAGAGATTAAACAAATTCATGCAGGTGAGTCAGTACGGGCTCTGAAGGACTGAATATCAGCTGCAGATTCCGTAAGGTATCTGACTCATTAGGACTTTGTCTTTTTAACTGATGGGCTCAGAAATTAATTCACCCGTCTTTCATGGAGAAAAACGCGTCCCTTCTCTGTTTATTAGTGCAGCGTGCTGCTGTATTCCCATCAGAGCCAGTTTTTGGTAACTGACTGCTTTAGGCAGAGAAACAGACCATCTACACTCTCCTGATCTTACGCAGGACCCAAAGCTGAAATTTAAACATCTCAATCCCTGATAAATACAAATTATGAGAGAGCATATTGTAATATTCTGCTGACAGATCTCGATTTACTTCATTTTGGGTACATTATATTTTCAGAATAAGATCTTTCAATCTTCATCAGATCTAACACTTCACAGGTATGATGCAAAGCTTATATTTATTATATTCATAGTTGTTGTTTTTTTTTAGTTTAATGGTATTTTTTTTTTTGAATTAGTGCAATGTCAGATGCTCAATCCTGTTAACTAAGCTCTAGGCTGGTTCATTCCTCATTCACAGTCTAGGCCCACCAAATGTAATCTGCCAGATGTGGCAACTGCAACATATTTATATGAATGAGGGTCAAGAGAAATATGCTTTTACTGCAACTGTGACACAATGTGAGGAATTAACCCCCACAGCGAAAAGCCAGGCTAAATTGTTAATATCCTGCAAAACAATGACAGTTACCTAATGATTATTAAAGAAAAGAGGTGAAACACAAGTGTTAACTCAGGTAAGAAGAGGGATTGTATTACGATGACAAAGGTGTGTTATTAGACCGCAAACTCATTTATCTAACCCCATGGCACAGCGCACCGCGTCTTTAAAAGTGATCCAACGCTACATGAAGGCACAGATGCACAGCAGGAAACCACACTCACTGTTAGCAAGTTAAGTTTGCTTTTGAGCTGTGCTCGATGATTACACATGAAAGTATGTATGAAAGTTATAAAAAAATACAAGGTTACACTTTACAATAAAGTACACAAAATTTTAAGTGGTTACAAGAGAACAAATTAAAAATGGATGAGGAACATACTGCAAGCAAACCACTAGTTAAGCGGCAGAATTTTAGTAACTCCTAATATTTCTTCTTTTTTTTTTAAGAGTAGTCAACGATTAGTCAATTGAGGAACGAATGAAGAACTGCTGATAAATCATTAGTTAACAAGCAGTTCTTGAGTGACTCCTAATCAAATTTTATTCAGTATCTAAAGATTCATTAATTGAGTAAGGAATGTGGAATAAACTGCTGTACCTATATTAGGCATTTTGGGGGGAACAACTCTGGGTTGACCAAACAATGGACATTGTGCTTTCCTGGCCAAAGAATACAATGACCATTCAATTTTCAGGGTAAAGTCCAAAAACAAGGGCCTGTCATTGCATGGGGCACTGTTTTTGCCCATGGCATGTGTAACTTAAACATCTGTGTGGTAACCATTGATGCTGAAGGACATGCATTTTGTAAAAATATGTGCTGTCAACCCGATGACTTTCAGTGGCACCCTTGCTTATTTCGACAAGACAACAGTAAGCCATATTCAGCATGCTTTACAACAGTATGAGTTACTGAGCAGAGAATGTTCCTGCTAGATTGGCCCACCAGCAGTCCAGACTTGGTGCTTGGCTCACAGCGAAAAAAGACAGTGCTTTAAGAACCGCCAGATTTGACAATGAATTTCTGAGTAGCTAAAGACGTATATCCAGGAAGAACGGTCTTGGGAATTGAAACAAGTACTGTCCTCCCCTCTCCAAAGTGATTACCTGGAGGGTTCTTAAAAGGAGATGTGATAAATGCACCACTGTCCAGCTTTTCTGGAAGTTTTCTGCAGACATGAAATTGTGATTGAGTGTTTATTTCCAAACAACAACAATAACAACAATCATCAAGTGGAGAAGGAAATAAGGTAAATATCTGACCTATTTAACTTGTCCATATCATCCAAACTTTAGCAGAAATGCTAAACTACAATATTGTAATGTTTTTGTTTAAGGCAGCAAGAAAAGAAAAACTGAAAATAGATTTAACCTTGATTGTAAATTTTTTTTTTTTGTTACAAAAAAAAAATGCAAAACAAGGTGAGAGACAAAATAAACCTTTGGGAATCACAGTGGGAGTTATCATTTGATGCATACACCCAAAGGGCTGGTGACAGACCTTGAATACCCTTTTGTGCGCTTTCAAGAAACAATGAACAATGAGGAAAACCGAAGGTGTTTTTGTTTTCATTAGCCGCCCATCTCCCGTGCATACTATCAGTGTCATCTGAGGAGAGCTGCCAGACTTCAGTTTCTCCTCCCTGGCAGGTGACTGCTCTGACAAGAGAACCCAGATCCGCAGAGGAACCTTGAGACAAATGATTTTCTATGAAATAAAAATGGGCCAGACCTGAATCAATCATGATAAAAATGAAGCTGCTCGCCTTTCAGAAGACATTTAAAGCACCTCCACTGCGAGAGACAGTGGAAGAGAGTCTCCCATCCTGTACCTCAATGACAGAAGAGACAGGAAGAGAATATTTAAAAGGAAAGTCATCTCTCTGAGATTATGCATGAAGAGGGACCCGGAGGACAAAATGGCTGCTGCTGCATGTGTGTCCTCATCATATTACCTTTTTTACTCCTACTCCAAATATTCTCCTGTTCCCTGCAGCACCCTCTTGTGTCCCAGGATTGATGTTTTTCCACCAGTGAGCCCCCCCCCCAACTGGTGTCTGTAACCAGCAGAAGTATGAGTATCTAAGGGGAATCCTGGAGCTCCATGTTCACACTCACCGCTGTCTTAACAAGTCAAATTAGGAACTCGATTAGTCAAACAGGGTCATCTCGGACCTGACTCCCACCCCACTCCACCCCCAACCAAGTCATTTTCAATTTTCCTCTTGCTATCTCTTACTGTTCTCAAAATTCTGTAATGAATTGTAGGCAAGAAACCTGTTTTTCGATGAAGTCCAGGCCATTAGATTGCCGCCACCACTCAAATCATAGTTCGAAAGCATGCAGTGGGAAAGACAGCAGTGGTACATTTCAATCCAATGAGATGCGGCACACTCTGTGTTTGAAGCTTTGACACTAGGGACACTTCAGTAAACACACGCTAATAGATGCAAATATTTGTGCGTGTAGAAATCAGCATCCAGTTTCAGGCCAGGTGTCCCACTGCATTGACGTAGCGCATCAAGAACCGGTGAGAGCTCAGCTGTCCACTGCAGGCAAATTCTAACTGCATTTTATTACTCTCCCTCTGAGCACCTGAATCCATCCAGATTACATCAAGGATTTAGCCACGTCAGTCTCCCAGACCGCTCAGAAGTCTAAAGCTATTTCCAAGGCCAGGGCGGCACAGTAGTTCCAATACTGCAAGACAGTAAGTCAGTTCCCAGTCGTGTAGCCCACAGATTCATAGGTTCACACAGGGGTGGGTCTGAAATAACTTCAAGCAACTAAAATATTTTTTCATTGGAATTAACACACAATTCCATTCTATTCTCTGTTACTCTAATGTGGGTGGGTAAAAAAAAAAATCCAGGCAAGGCTATTGGAACCACCGCGTCTCGCACCAACAGTCATACTATCGTGATTTTTGCCTATAGATCGTACTTGCATTTCTCAGGCTGCAATGACCTGAAAACGTATTTTCCATCCGTTCTATTTTGCATATCTGTCTTACTTTGTCATTCCAAATCTTCAAACAGAATTCAACATAAACACAGCCTGAGTAACACAAAATATTGAGGGCTGACTGCAATAAACAGTTATGTCTAATATATAACATCTGGACATAACTGTTTATTGCAGTCAGCCCTCAATATACTTTTTTTAAAGATGATCATTTCATCTATTGACAGAAAAACGTAATAGAATGCCAACTTTCCTGGTGCGAAAAAGTAATTGGCCTTCTAGTCAAACTTAGAGGGAAATTTAATTAATAATTGGGAGAAATTAGAAAAGACACACCTGGGCTTGATTGCTGCCAGCCCTGCTGGATCTAAATATCACTGAAATAGAACCTCTCCTGCCATGTGAACCAGCCCATATGGTCATAGAAACAGAGAAACACTATGCAATGAAAAAATAAATTACAAATGAGCGGATAAATTAAATGAAATACTAGCCACATCCGTGCTCCGCAGGGGTTGATTGTGACCAAAAATCCTAACGAAGTGATGTTAGCCATCGTCATGGTAACGAAAGGCAAAAATGGATAAAATGGCCCAAATTTCAGTATGGGGTGAGTTGGTTCGATCTCACATGGTGGAAGCAGAGGCAGGATCATTTAGAATGCATATGTCAGAGGGCTAGGGGATCCAGTGGGTGGTTTGTAAGGACATACGTCGCAAAGCCTGGGTAAACTGAGAATTAATGTCTAGATGTCAGTCTGGAAATGGTTCAAAAGCCATCATGAGGCCACTGTTAGAAAGTCTGGCCAAAAAATAAGGTGAAAATCACTGCCGACCAATGCTAGACCATTACAACCTCATCCAATACAGGGAATTTAATGTAAGTAAGTAATACAAGTAGATTTGTGATCTTAAATTATATTAACTCCAATTTTCCCCCTCCCAAATTCTGTGCCAGTGAAAATGTAATGCTCCTGGTGCCCAAGGACATAATAGGGGCATCAGGAGAGTGAATAAAGGTGAGGACCCAAGTGCAAAAGGACATGGAATTTTATTAAACAAACAGAAAGAATAAAATATGCAAGAGAATAGAAACTAAACAAGGGTGCTGCAAACTACTATGTGATGTTATCTACCTGTGAAGGCAGAAAACCAAGGTGTAAATAGAGGGGAAAATAATTAACTTAATTAAAACCAGGTGTGAACATGAACAGAGAGAGAACAAGGGATAATTGGATAGTTGAGGAAAGGCAGGTAACTGGGGAAACAGACCTGCCTCGCAGGGGAAGGCATTACAGAAAACAATGTCTCCACATTGTATATTTGACCAAAGTATTGTGAAAAATGTCCTGCCGAGAGGGTAAGGTGGGACACTTGTTTCCATGTTATCTATCCAATTAAAAAATGACTCAGCCTATGTCTACATGGTGTAGTCATGAAAAACTGACAAGAACTCTGATTGTAAGCGGGTTTAAACAAAAGTTATTTTATTGATCAAAGACAAGTTTGTTAGAGAATTCACGGAGGAAAAAAAATTGAGACTAGGGCTGCGTCCTAATAGTCTTTTTTGCCTTGGAAAGTTCTTAACTCCTAAAAAATGATCCGGAAATAATTGCGTGGCAACCATGATAAATGCAATCGAATACTTCAAATGTTAAGAAAAGGTATCTCAGTGCTTCCTAATTTACCACCTTTAGCATAAGGTACATAGACCCATCCTTTTCGAAAAGAAAGGAGATAACGCTATCCCACAATTCTGCGCAGCAACAATTTTTAAAGTGTCGACCATTCATCCAGCCAATCGTGTAAAGAAACATATATGATGAGCAGGGGACACTTGATCACGTTGCCTAGTGTAAGTGCATTCGGATTCTCTAATTAGCGCAGTTGTATTCTTAAGCCGCTAGGAATTCTCTTTTACACCTTTCCTTTACCTTATGACGTTTTCCACAAGGATTAAAGAAAAGTGGTTAGAGATTAGTGGATAGGCCGTAATTTTTTTGACTATTCGGACGCAGCCCTGGTTTAATTTGTGAAACAGTGTATATTAAAATACATGCACAGACAGGTCATTTTTGGGTGACATTTGCTTGTTGAGGGAATGCACACACAAAAATTATACTCTCCCATGCCTGGGAGGCTTTTATTGGCTAACGCCCATGGCACAGTTCCCGAATATAACACAACATACCGAAGTGCTCTCCTGTGGCCGGCATGCTTCTGTGACCTTCTGGTACATCTAGTTCACATGCAGCAGCTGCAGTCCAACAGTAATTAACCTTTATCCGCTTGCCTCCTCCTTTCAGTAATCAAGACTAATTTACATTTACATTCAGGCAGACAAAGTGTCCATAGGCACACGTCTTAGTGACTGGCACAACATACTTATTTACTCTAAATAAGTGTAATTATATTACTGATAAAATTCAGGAAATGCAATATTCTGTGAGAGGAGGAATGAAGTTTTGTGGGGTTTCCTGCACAAGTTTGCATGCACGCGCACACTTGCTGCACACTTCATTAATCACCAAAACAAATTAATTTACTTATTTGCTCTTCAGGCATTGGTTGTGACTCTTTCTCTTTAATGCATTAGTGTTTTTAGGTGGAGTTTTTCTGTTCAATTAGCAGAATCGTTCGCCTGTTTTCGAGGCTCCCCTGGGTAAGTCCCCACAGTCTGAAGGGGTGCAGCGTAATGGAGTGCGGGAATGGATCTGTGCGTCCGGCACACCCTAACTGATTCTGCTTTCCCTCCTGCTGCCAGGGCCCCCTTTTTTGCGCCATTTTTTTCACCTCATCTACCCTCTGTACTGTGGCTATTGGGCATGGGAGCAAAATGTCTAAAGGGGCTTTCACACGCATTACATGATTTTTTTAATAGTGTACGATTTTAGCGGGTCCACGACAGAAGGGACTACCGTACATTTGGGAAAGGAGAATTTGAAGGTTGTGTAGCAGCAGTCAGGTAACAATATGTATTGTACCTCCATTGTAGGAAAATATGTCAAAAAATTTCAAGATTGTCATGCGACTGATGTTGGATAGAATTGTAATCGTTTGATTAACTCATGACAGTCTCAGAAAGGACATTCAATGGTGGAACATTCGTTGGACTGTTGTGAGTTTTATGAGCCCAAAAATCTGATTAAATTCGTAGGTCTATCGTAACGCAGTCAAACAACCTCGTAAAGCACGGCACAACGGACCCACAAAATGGGCCTGACATAAAGAACCACCTACAATGGCAAAAAAACTTTGAACACGTCAACAACAGCCTTTTCCGTCATAGATTACATGAATTTTGTAAGACGTGCACGAGCGTCTCACAAATTACCCCACATTTCTGTTGTAGACCTGATGTTTACCCCTTGTACAACATATGAAAAAGCCCCTTAAGTGAGGTGCAGGCAGGGAAGTGGACAGACAACAACACCTTTTGCAGTATCTTGGTGTTTTAGAATTGCTTTATAATCAGCCTTTATGAAAATAAAATAGAAGCAAACTTTAATCCTTCAAAACTGTCATTCAAGTAATCTTGTCATTAAATCAGCATTGTCGGCCATGTTATGTTTTCAGTGATATCTCTGAGCAGGTAAACAGCTAAATTTTAAAAGACCGGATTGGTGGCGATTTTTAGTTGACTAAGGATATATTTTATCGATAACCTTATTTATTGTTTTCAGTATTTATTTTGTTGTTTGGGCTTATGTGTGCGCAAGTGTTCACACAAAGGGGCAAAAATATTTGTGGGGAATTTTTTCAGTTCGCTATCTGAAGGTGCGCACGTAGAGTTATTGAGCTCACACAGAGGAACTTCTGCTCACTCACACAGCGAAATTCTCCCCCAAACTCTCGCTCTGCGGGCAGAGCTTCACGCTGACAGACAGATTGCCGAAAACAAACAGTGAGGAGACGGATGGAAGGCTGCATATTCTCTCCACTTCGAAAAATAAGTCTTTATTAGACCGCCGAGCACCAATGTATCATCAGCCATGGTGCTAAAGCTAGAGCTAAAACCTTTGTTTTCATTACTTGGCATCTCAGCATTCTCATAAACCACTGTGACGGGCAAAATCATAGTGCTCCTTCAGAAAGGAAAACAAGTAACTCCTGCTTAAAGTGGTTCCTCAAAGCAAGGGGGAGGATTGATGGGGGCCCTTCTTGGAGTTGTTTCCAGCTGTGATTTCAGGGCTGTTGTTACAATAAATGAACTCATTTTCGAAAATACACTGAAGTTCAGAAGTATTTTGACAATAAAATGGTTTTTAAGGAATGTAACTACAAGACGGCTCAAGCAGCATTAATATAAATATGATATACAACGGTAGTTAATCAACGGTATTTGCATTCATGGGGAGTGAATTGTGCAGCTCTAAAAAAAATCGTCACTGTCCCAATACTAACCCATCTCAGTGTATCTCCCCTACTGGTGGTTGCAGGCTATTGAATCAGCCCAGTAGTAAATGCTGGGTAATAGATTGGCAGGCCAGCCCATGAAGATGCTTGGAGCTGCATCATCCTGCTGATATAACATGAAGATGTCACAGACTAACGAGTGACTGTTCTGACAGTCAAGTAGCTTAAAGCTCAGGAAACATGTTTGACTCTGGTGCTGCTTTGATTTTAAAACGTGATTGTTAAGCATCTAAGATATTGCCTGGGTAAGGTACCTTAGTTAGAACCGCATCATTCTAAAAGTTAGTTTGGCAAAATATAATTCCAAGCTTTTGCTTTAAGCAGTATTCATCTCCTTGTTTTGTTGAATGTGATTGTATTAATGCCTTTCCTCAGCCTAGAATATAGATCATATCTAGATCTATATCATATATAGAGCTGTTTTTTGACCCCCCACCCCCACAGAACAATGTGATTATGATTCTTTCAAAATTGTTATCTTAAAAAAAAAAAACTACAAAATGAACAGTGAGAATATTTTGACTTGACTGCATGATATCTGTGCAATTAAAATAGAACAGAAAAAAAAACACTTACTGTGGCAACATCAGTTGTGCTTCCATTATTCAGTCTGGTGTGTCAGTTGGGTGGCACAAGTTGAGCTAATAAATTTATTTGCCTTTCATATGATTCTTACACTGGCCCTCTTGAGATGACTCATGGACCACAAGCATAAAACAAAACATTTTATGCCACCTTTCAGAAGAACATCTTTGTACCTGGTATTAGAGAAAAATTAGCAAAATTTTAAGAAAATAGCATTGCTAATATTAGCTGTACTGCAGGGTTATACTACTTCACCCCTGATGCAGTTACTTTTTTTTTTTTTTTTTTTCTTGCTAAACAATGAAAATACCCCAGAGCTAGCTCAAATATGCATGAACGATTACCACCACAGACTCAGGAAACCTCATTGTTTTGCCTGCATGTGGGCAGCTTTGAGGTAGGGAAAGTTATGTAACTGCTCTGGACCGTGCAAGCATGATGGTTTTGCTGAACAAGCTCGCTGAGCTATGACAGTCAGCCCATTCCACGAATGATGAAACTGAAAAAGCTTTTCTCTCAGAGGCCAGTAAATGCGAATTTATGATACTGATATGAGATAAATTTTAAAAGTAGAAGAGGGCTGGATGTTTATTGTTAAGTCACACTACAGCACTTTTGACAAACTGGAAAGTGGACAACAGTTTGAAGGGCCAAACAACATAGTACAGCGATACTCCCACAAGATCTGAGAAGTGCTTCAACTGCCACTGTGTATGTGAGGAGAAAAAGAAAACTCCGGCAATTTCTTGTCTGTTGAAGTCCTACCAGCCCATTGGGGGTGACAGAACATCATGACTTTATGTTACAGAAAAGAAACTTGCGCTTAGGACTCAGTTCAGAATTCAGATGAGGTTTTCTAAATCTGTTTACTGATGTTCTTAAAATATATTGAATATTCCACAGTATATTTTTGCTGATTGCTTATTTTAAAAGTTGATACGGGTGCTGGAAAAAATATTGAAACATTCTGGGAAAAAGGTGTCAAGAGTTGAGTAAGGTGTTAGCCCACATTTTTTTGTGGAAATCTTGTTCACACTCTGCTCTCCAGAACTTACCAGAAACATTAAATTCTATTAAAATCTGGTGATTGCACAGGCCATAGAAGGCAATTGACTTATTCCCCATGTTTCTGAAACCTTGTTAATTTTTAAGCTTTTTAGCAGTGTATATGGAGGTGTTATTATGTTGGGATACAGAGACATCATAAGGGAACAGTGCTTGCACCATAAGGTGTACCTGTTTTTGTAAAATACTTGCACATTACATATCCACGGAGAGCAATCATAGAACCGAGTTGAGTCTGATAAAATGGCTATGCATAATATTATAAAATCACCACTATACTTACCATTTGGCAACAGACATTGTGGATAGAATACCTTTTTTGACTTTCTCCGAACACCAGCCTGTCTAGACATATAACATCAATTCCAGAAGAATTGGAACAATGGGGCCTAATCTGACAACCTAAATGCAGTCTGGACATAAAACGGCTAACAGTATTACAGATTAAAGCTATGCATGTCTGAATCCATTTCAGTAATTTTGTGACAGGCGAAGTTAGCACAACTGTGGCGATGTTATCAAAAGGCTTGGTCGAAGAAAAATGAATTAGCTATGGGTGTGGTGGGGGTTTGGTTCCATCAAAGTCAATGAGATCATTCCTTTTGAAACCATTGCGTTAATGCCATAACAATCTGACGATTTCATCAGGTGAAGAACTCGCAACTAGCTTGCATAACTGCCTCCTCATTCACTCCTCTGATAACCAATGTAGTAAATTCCCCAAATTCTTTACAATTTTTTCATTGAGAAAGTTATTCATAAATTTTTATTTACAATCTTTCACAGAGTGACCAAGCCCTGGCCAGCTTCTCCTCTGAAAACATAGCCTCTCTAGGATGCCCTTTTTATACCATATCATGTTAAGGCCCTGTTGCCTGTTAACATAATTAGCTGTGAGATGTTCCATCAGGACTATTTTATTAGCATCATACAGCTTTTCTAGTGTTTTCTTGCCCCCATCTCAACTTCTTTGAAATATGTTGATGTTATCAAATTCAAAATGAGCAGATTTTTTTCAAAAAACAATAAACTTTTTCATTTCCAACATCTGATTTTTTAAAATATACAGAGCATAAATGATTCTGCAGATCATTGCATTCTGTTTTTATTCACATTTTACACAGCATCCAAACGTATTAGGAAATGGAGTTTTGGTAAAGCGCAACAAAAACTTGAGTCATGCTTTACCTGATCAACTTTGTCTTTTGTACGTAATAGCTATTTTGTAATGTGATCCCTGCAGCGTGTTCCTGTGAAGTCGGGACAGGTGCGTGTTCGCCTCTGTGTAGCTCCACCTGTTCTTTTAATAACGCTTACTAGTCATTTTGGAACTGAGTACACAAATTGTTGGAGTTTTAACAGTGGAATTCGTATTTTGTGCTTTGTAAATCTGCAACATTTTTTTGGGCCGGGCCGAGCAGCAGCCTGACCCTTACAAACGCGAATGTCGCTGTCTGAGTTACTGCGTGAGTGACTGACTGACTGACTGATCAAGTTCAACGATTGGCTGGCCCGCGGGGAAGAAGTTCAGCGATTGGTCGGCCGGAGGGGAAGAGGCGGCCCAGCCATATACTAGGTGCACCTAGTCTTGTTAACACAAAGGCAGGCCAGTCCAGTACCCGCACGCCTTGACTGCAGTGCCACAGTATTGCAATATGTGCAGAATATGGCTTGGCGTTTTCCTGCTGGAATAAGTAGGGGCGTCCCTGAAAAAGATGACTTCAGGAATGCAGCATATGTTGCTCCAAAATGCGCATGCACCCTTCTGTGTCAAATGAGCCTTCGCAGATGTGCAAGTTACCCGTGCCGAGAGCACTAATGGAGCCCCAGACCATAACAGAAGCTGACTGTTGTACACGCTGCAAATGACAGTCGGGTTGGTCCTTCTCCTCTTTGACCCAGAGAACATGATGTCCATTATTTCCAAAAACAATTTGATAGACAAAAATGCAACAGAATTTTAAGCCATTATTGTGCAGTTTTCAAGAAAATAAAAAAAAGAATTCGCCAGATCACTTCATTCAGCCATCTCTGACAGTCTAATGAGCAACGGTGAGTGACCCTTACGACCGTAGCCTTTGACTACACATTGTGAACCCCTTCCAAGGATGATACACCAGACTTTTTATGCAGGTGATGGTCATTTAGATTGTTTTTTTTTCTTCTTCTTCTTCTTTCTGTTTTGTGAGCATAGGGCACAAAAATTCTGCTCTTGCGTTGAGGCAATGTCTGATCATTAATATAGCATACTAGTGACATTATGAAAAAATGTATTTCACGGAATCCTACAAGATGGTGATATGGGTTTCAAATGATTCCTTTGAATTATAAACAGCAGTCTTCAGCGTTCACAAGGTAGCTGAGTAGATGCTACCTGAAAGTAATGTTTATCAGTCTGGGAGGCATGAAATGGCTGCCTCCAGAAGCACTGCTCCCATGAAGCCCAGCTGCAAACTGTCTTCTTTAGGGAAAAGAAGCCGATTCTGCCCGGCATATTGTTTTACGCAGCAAGGAGTCTCAAATATGCCTATGTGGAATATGAGCGTGCTCATCAGTCTCCAAAATCAGCCAGGTGCTTCAGTGAACTCTTCAACACCTCATCTACGAACACCCCCTCTTCGCCTCTTCTCTCTGCTTGCACAGTGAATGAAATAGAAGAGAAGGGTTATGTTTAGTTGCTCAGTTTTAAATTGCTTTATGTATGTTGTAGCATTGCCCTGGAGTGCTGCATAAAATTGGCATTTGGTCACAGCAGTTGGAACAATCAGCTCCATCTCCACAATATCGCATTGTGTTCCGTTTTTCTTGAGTGGTTTTGTACGAATGGTGCTTGGAAGAGTCAAATTTTGTGCCTGATTTGAGTGGGGAGGGGTAGTCAGCAAGATGCTGGGACTGAGGTTTAGCATAAAATTCCTTACACCAGCGACCCTGTTCTGGGGAGCTAGCATCCTAAAGGTTTTCACTGCAACCGTGGCAAAGAAAACCTCATTTCCCAGTCAGGGATCGTGATGAAAGCTAATTAGCCGACTCAGGTGTGCTAATTAGGGTTGGAGTAAAAACTGACTGAATGGTACCTCTCCAGTAATATGGTTGGAGACGATTCCTTCACACCCCCTCCCAGTCCACACACACAAATGCTTGCACGGGCACACAAACATACAGCAACACACACACAAGCACACACACTCTTTTTTCAGGCCTGGTTAGCTTTGGTTTCCTGAGATGCAACCATGCTTGAATGCTATTAATTGAACTGGTATTCATTTCAAATGAAACTGATGTTATCGCTGTGTTTTATTTATCTTTTTCCCAGAATAACATTTTACACACGTCCATCTTTCTATGCTGTCCCCTTGGTCCAAAAAAAATGAGAGCTTATCTAAAGTAGCCATTGTGTGTTCAGCGTACAAGCTGATGATCCCTTATTTAACACCAGGAGGCTGATGCCATGCATCAACCAATGGTGGACACAGCCTGGGACTGAAAAACAAGGATTTTCACACACTGGATATATCCAAAAATTGGATATGGATATTTTTCCAAAAGCAATTTTCATGTTTCAAGCAGCAACAGGAATTGGTGTCAGCATAATCAGCTTAAGGTATTGACACATGAATCTGAGATGCCATGTTGCATAATAAAAGCTACTGAGCAAACCGACTGAATTCAATTAAACATTAATATGTCGTCTCACTGCTGAGCAATTGTGTATTGTAGGCAAAACAACGCAAGTTGTGTGCCTCTTTTATCGAAAATATATTTAAGAAAATAGATTTTGGAAGAATCTAGGTGATGAGACATTGCTAACCTGTTTTTTCTCACTAATTTAATAAATATAGAAATCACAATCTATTATTTTGTGCCCAGTTCATTTGTTTTTTTCTGGTGAAATATGCAATGCGACGGTTTCAAAGATGACTCACTGCACTGGATGTTCCGAAAAGGGCAGCTTAATTACATTTTATGCGGAGACTATTCTGGTCACCTCAAAACAAGAGCTTTATTGGAGTACCTGGACCCTTAAATAACTGGACCAGGTTCTTATCTGCATTAAAACAGAATGGGAGTATGAATGGGAGGTTTGATGTTGTACAGAAACAAAATGGCCACCCATGAGATTGTGTTTCCACAATTGTGTTTCATTTCATCTGCATTCAGCCTGTGGGTCCATTGCATTATTTACAGATTGTCACATTTCCAGGATGGTTATCGTAGAGGCAGTTTTTAGCATGCCCTTTTTATTTTATTGCAGAAGCAGTCCTCAACTGATCTGTTTTGATAATTGGAGCAACATGTAAAAGTGGATTAGAATATCTATACCAGGGCTGCCCAACCCTGTTCCTGGAGCGCTACCATCCTGTAGGTTTCCGCTCCAACCCTAATTCAACACACCTGATTCAGCTCATTAGCAGCTCTTCAAGATCTGTAACTGGGAAAGCAGGTGTGGTTTGCTTTGGTTGGAGTGATAACCTTCAGGATGGTAGCTCTCCCGGAACAGGGTTGGGCAGCCCTGATCTATACATATGTCACTGAGACATAGATTAAAGCAAATATGAGTATTTAGTATCCAGAACAGGTACATATCAATCAACTAATGCCTACGTCACCTATAAAAGGGGGGTTAACAAATCAGTGTGATTCAGTAGCTGAAAAGCAATGGAAATTGCTCTGCATAATGGTAAGCTGGGAATTTTCCAGATTAGTTCTTAAAGCACAACTTATGTTCGAGATGGTAAGATAAATTATCGATTCTTAATATAATCTTTTACTGTTGGTATTTAGATCTAATATTTTCTATCAGAATCAGCTCTGTTCAAACAATTTTAATTCTTTTTTCACGGGAGGCTTATCTCAATGATACAACTGATGCACATTTCAGGTGACAAGCAAACTAGCGAGACTGGCAATTAATTAATATCGCACGTGTTCCTCTCTCAAAGGAAAAGATGTGGTTTAAGCTTTCTGTTGTGGATGCAAAACAGTATTAATTATGAGCTGAAACTAACAACCTTTTTTTTGCATTCACACACCTGCGCGCACATGCACACACACACACACACACACACACACACACACACACACACACACACACATATAAATGCAAACACACATGCGTATGCACACACACAATTGAAAAGACCACAGCAGGCTTAAAACATTTTGCATTATATTTTAACAATAGCTAAGGCATGACTCATCCTGTATGTTATTCCATTACATGTTACTCTGGAAAGGTATTTGTCTGTAGCTGAAAAAGCATTAGATCAATCTTCAAAATGTAAGTTTTCTTAAGTATTTTGGTCAAAACTTTCACAGAATACTGCACAGGCTTGATATCCACAACAGCTGTGATTCTGTGTGAACCACGCACATTTTCTGTACCACGTGAAAGTAGGATATAATTGACAAGCAGCCGCCGTGAATGTTAAATTTTGCACAAAGCTAATGCAATGAAAGCACTGAAGGTGCTGATGCCTCGGTGCTTACAGCAGTGACAAGTATGTCCCTTAATGAAGCTATAAAATTGGGCGTGGACATGTCAGAGTGCCCTAGCTGTGCATCTATGCTTGACATACTCAAGTATTTACCCACCAGTGGCAGTCTGGTGAACATTAATGTACAGTTATGGAGGGAAACACCTCTCACACTATTCAGGGTCTATTTAACACTGACCAATAATTAGTGCAATTCAGACTCTGTGGGAACAACAATAGGTTTTTGGAGGGAAGCACCTTTCATACTATGCAGGACAGAGGTCGCGTTTAACCGAATATTTTCCGTCATTGACAGATTTTTTTTTAACAATGACGGAACATTTTGAACGCCGTCTGTCAATTTGACAGAATGTAATTCACACCCCCGTCCAACTGGTGGTGGATGTCCTATTGTCTCGAGCATTGTCTTTGATCTGTATGATCCTGTATTCCTCATATTTTTGTAATATGATAATTTGCTCTTCATTTGTAAAATATGCTGCTCTGCTGCCGGTAGACGATTGGTCATATGCTACAAGCGCCGTCTCTGTTATGTGAACACGCAGATATCTAGGTCGGGAAAGCTCCGGTTGACATAACGAGTTGATAAGCAGCTTCGTAGGAGCGCTTAGCGAGACTGCGGTTGTTAGGCTTAGTGAAGCCCAGCAATAACTGAAAGCATTGTTCATTTGCACACTGTTACTGTGTGGGGGGAGAAATCATTTGTGATGTTTTATAAAGTTCATACAGCAGTAAGTTCGAAAATCCACGCAGTGCTGTATTTAACACAGTGCGCAATGTGTGTCTACATGAATCACTGTCGGCATTGTGCTCCGTTTGTCAAGTTTTGCCACCAGCAGTAACTATTGCTGTGATATAAATCGAACTCACAAGTTGTAAAGCGATCCAGTGGAAAGAGCTTTTTCTTCGTTAAAGTCTTGATCGCTCGCGGCAGCCATCGTGGTAATCAAATAGTGCTATAACTCGAAAACAAAGCTCTATCTCAAAAATCTGGCAAATGTAAATCCAAGAGATCATGACATTTAACCCATACAGCCATATTCTAGGACTTGATTTTTACCGGCATGGCGGCTATCCCGGTAACAGACAGAATGACAGAATGACTGACTGAATGAATGAATGACACACAAACAAACTAACGTATACCTCGCTTACGCATGCGCACCGAGGCATAAATATAGGTATTAAATATGAGCAATTGAGGTACGCTGCCCATTTCCTATTAGTTAGGATGGAAAATGCCGCTGAGAAGGTCAGCTAAGTGTAAGCAGAGAGAAATGAAATGACCACAGCGACATGTTGCAGGCAAGTGCAGGAGGTTTGGAGGATATGGGGAGTGCAAATGTAAAAAGAGTACATTGATGCATAATACAGCTGATTTCAGTTTCAAACAGTGAAGACACAATATTTAATGTTTTTTCTTGTGTATTTTCTTGTTGTCAATTCCATAGCGAAGTGGACATTTCGTCAGGTGAGGATCAAGCATCTATTGATTCTGCCACCTCCCTCGGTTCTCCTGAAAACCGAGCTGAAATATGGTAATCCATGAAGGCGTTTGGGGGTATTGAGGTCAATTCACCAGGTAATGCATGTTGTATGAAAATATGTGGCGATTTACACCGTATGCAAACAGCACTCGTGGTATTAAAACAAGGGGAACACCCCCCCTCCACACACACACGCGCACACACGCGCACATACACATACACACACACACACACACACACACGCACACTCAAGAAGGTAACCACAAATATGAAAATACCTCGTAATCCTCCAATTCCCACTGAACTCCATCACCATTCTGTTGAAAGTCTTCAAGTCTTCAAGTGTTTTCACTTTTTTGAAGGAAAAAAAAACTTAATTACTTGACACAAAACAGGTTTGACTGTTCATCATTTGCTTGTGTAATAAATAGTTATACGATTAGGTTTAATAACCATGTGTCAGTTTTCACCAATTATGTACGTACTAACTCTTTAATTTGATTGATGTTTTTCCTGTTTTTATGCAGTTGTTTCCAATGTATTACAGTGTGGAATAATACATCATGGCTTGCATGGATATTTCTGTGAACATGTACCTGAAAGTGGGTGAATGACTGCTCTAAACATGAAATGCATCTAATAAGGACAAATGAACAGCTTGTTAATATCCTACAATTGCGATTATGATTGGAACAAAAACCTGCTCATACAGCGGGCCCCCAGGATCAATGTTGGGGACCACTACGCTATTCCTCTGATGATTTCATTGCTCATTAGCTGAGAATCTCGTTTTGTAACAGTGGACTTGTGTAATCCTGTTTATTTCCTGAAAGCCATTTGTGAGAAGTTAGAACTGCTGGAAGGTGTAACTGCTGCAAGGTGTTTTTTTTTTTTTTTGTTTTTGTTTTTTTTTTTTTTTTTTAGTTGGGATAGGTTGCCCTTCTGCCACACGGCCTCACAAATCGGTTTGTTGTCATTTTTAAAAATTTGATCAAACCAACAATTTTCAACAAAGCGGCCCTGGCTTGCACCTGCTGTCTAGTAAGTGCAGTGATAACAGTGAAGGTACACTATCTTTTTGAGACAAGACAGAAATGGCATGGCAATGCCCGTAAACTTTTCAACAGCCTTCCTCCAGTTTCAGCAGCATTATATGTCAAAGGCAGGGTCTGATTTACTCCCCAGTGCTGACGTTTTCACGAGACTTTGGCACATTGGAAACGAAGAACCCCTTTTAAAGCGGCACTTTTTTTGTAGCCAGGTGAACGTCTGAAACCACTTCCGCGGAAAGTACAACACATAGTCACCTCTCTTTTGCTCAGCTATAAACTTCAGATCAGGTTGTGCGGGCTCCGTGTACATAGCGATGATGAATCATCGAGCACTAGTCTGTCCCTGTCATCAGTGCTCAGCTGGCTGCTAAGATTTAGCTCTGTCCCCTGCGGCTCTGCTACTAATGTGACAAAAAAACACTGTCAGACTATCAACTAAAACTGTCCACATGGCTAACCTTCTATTATAGAACCATAACCAGGTAACTTCAAACTACAAATAATTTGCGAATAATTCCGTTTTATAGCCACCACAAATTCTCAAGGCTTAGGCCTCCCATTTTCTGTTCAGCTGTGTTTGTCTACCCTAATATTTTACTCCTTCTTTTATGACTCGATACATTACTTGTACGCTGTGCAGCATCTCTCTTCGTACACCATGTCTGTCTTGCTCCTAATTTCACCTCAGATCTCACATATCTGTAAAACAATGCCGTGAGTATCCACAATTATGACATCAAGAAATCATCTGACATATTAGCCAGCAACAGACCACTTATTTTTGGCTGCTGCCTCGTGATAATAGCAACACACAAAATGTTTGCGATCACGAAGAAAAACAGGTGAGAAACTAGTGATGCACTTCAGATACCTTTGTAGAAAAAAAAGTCAAACTTTCTTCACAGTCTGAAAATCAAATATATATATATATATATATTCCTTCCACCCACCCACCCCTCCAATGCACCTCACCCTTCCTCGCAAACACGGCCTTTTCTTCTTTGGCCAGGTCAACCCAACATCTGTTATTGCCAATCACTAATTTGTCTGGTTTGTTTTAGTTAGACAATGTCCCTGCATTTCCAGTGAGCACAACTATGTCAAATGAGTTCAAGTCCAGAGAAGACTGCAGTATTTTTGAACGTTTATACATATGGTTTTCTTAGCGCAAACAATCCTCTCTTGCATTTGTGGATGCAATGATGAATCTTAAAAAATATCATGCACCGTAGAGGGTGTTGATAGGCTGTTTTTAAACTGTTGTATTATTCAGCTTTTCAAAAGTGGCGAGCTTGTACACCCGTTGTTGAGCATTTCAGCACTTTTTGAGTCTGATTTTGCCCCTGTTCCAACTTTTTAGTGGTAGGCATAACATTCAGAATGAGTGTGTATTTCTAAAATAAATTAAGTTGATATGGAGAAGTATTAAATATTTGGTTTTGTACTGTTTTTAATTTGATACAGGTCAAAGAAGATTTACGAATTACAGCTTGCGATTTGTTCCTGCATTTTCCATGCCGTGCCAGATTTTTCAGAAATTGTAAATTACTATCAGGCAACCACTGTTTTTGTATTTTGGCCGGGTAAACAAAGGTCTGCTCCGAGATTTTAAATTGTAGATCGGGATGGGATGCACAAGCCAGCGGTACTGAAGTGGGCAAATCCACACGCATGGCCACGGTGATAAGTAGGACTAGCCATTTACACTGGCCTTGAGGGTTAATGATGGAGGGCCTAAAGTTGTCCTGGGTTACCAAGGGCGAGAGCTCTTCACTGCCCTCATTTTACTGTTTCCATGGAAATGCTTTTGTGTCACTTCATCTTCTCTGCCAGCAACTATCTATTTGTGTGCCTGAAATGTGGCAGTGTGCTGTCTCTCATGTCAAAGGGTAGTATACAGTGTGGTGGACGATCCCAAGCTCCGAAGTCAGAATTTATATGCTGGGGTTGCCATGGCAGAACTGTTGGCTGAAGTTGGAAATCACCAGCTGGTCCTTCCCTTTGCCTGTGAATTGTGTGTCTCAGGGCAGAGGGATATTGTTTGCATAGATTTTTTTTTTGTTGTTCTGCCCAGCCTGTGGTGGTCACCAGGCTTGCCAGTCGCTCCTGTGACGGTGCGTTCAGGAACCACTCGCGAGAACAGGAATTCCAAAAATCGTAAGCCTTTATTGTAAAAAGAGTCGGGACCAGAAGACATAAGAATTGCCAAGCCAAAAACAATATCCAAAAAGCGAAGTCGACTAGACAGGCGGGGTTCAAAACCAGTAAGGCAGATGTGCAACGGTACAACGGACAGTAAGCCAAAACTCGTAGTCGAAATCCAGAAAGGTAGGTCATACACAGGGCATCCAGGACAGAAATCGTGGTCGTGCAAAAACAGGTCAAAATCCAAAAAGACAAAACAGGAATAGTAGGGCAAGGCAATCTCAAGGTCGGGCGAAAAAGTGGTGAAGAAGCAATAGACAAATGGCATACGAGGAGCTCTGCACAAACTAATACTGCTCAACGTTCTGACAAAGAATGAACTGCAGTGAAGACTTTAAATAGACAAGAGGGAAGTCACATGCTATGCAGGGAACAGGTGAATTGGATAAGGACTAATTACAGAGGTAAGCACACATGGGGAAGTCCTAAACCACAACAATTGGCAAAAGCCAAAACACAGACAGGATCAACGCAGACAACCTATGACAGATAAACAGCTCCAGTCAAGGAGTTCTAGGTGCACAGAGAATGAGTGCAGGATAGCAATTAAGCACGTGTGAGAGATCTTGCGGAAATGCAGGGAGAGGCAGAGAAAGCAAAGCAAGAGGCGGAGACTAGAATATGGCGATAGCTGAGATTGAATTGTAATAATTAGTAGAGGTACAGCTTTACAAATTAACCCAAGTGTTCATTAGTAAGTCAGTAATATATACATGGATTAGTTAAGTTAGTAGACTATGATACACAATATAAATGTTAGTATTATTAGTAATCTAGGAAAGCAAGGCGAAGGAAGTAAACGATAATTGAACTAATAATTTGAAACACCAGAAACCATTGAAATCACCTGAAGCAGGTGAGCACACAGACCGGGGAGACGGACTGAACCAACTGATCACAAGACAGGGGTGACAAGTGCAATGAAACCTGGAATGGCATAAACAGAAAACCGGAATGTATAATAAACAAAAAGAATAAAGGAAAGACATAACAATGTACACAAGGCATGACATCAAAACACAGAACCATAACAGCTCCCATGTGCCTCTCTTACTTTGTTTGATCTCATCTACGACGCATGTTTCCTGCAGCTCCAACAGTAGTTTCTTCAGTGGCGGGCGGTGGACGGAAAACTGAGGGGGCAGAAAACATCCCTTGAAACGGATGAGATTAGCGACACGATTTCAATCATTGTTCTTGGTCAACATGCTAGTTTCCCTCATAATGAAATGTTTAGGCGAGTGAATAATAAATTCTATACAATGTTTAATTCACATGCCTTAATAGGCAACTCTTCATGAAAAAACCACTGTGGATTTTCCGCGTTAAATTTTGTCACATCCTAAGCAAGTTGTCAAACCTGTGCGTAATGATTGTTTAATTGAAAAAGATTGAAATGCGCTCTTTTTTGCATTCAACTGGTGCGTTTGATTTCTCGTCTTAACGAAGACAATTAGCTACACCTGAGAGGGGAGAGTTCAAGTGTCTTTTACCAGGGAAATTGACTGAAAACAGATCAAGACTAATAAGCAGTTTAAAGACATGTTTATCGCCCTCCTTGTTCTCTGTCCACCGCTCGCCACTGAGTTTCTTTTCTTTACTTTCTTACCCTGACTTTGTCTGAAACAATGGTTGTTGGTCTTTGTTGGTAATGCCTGTCATTAGCTGTTAACATGATGACTTGAATGCTCTGAACCTCTTCCACTCGGGACTTGCTATTGGAGGGATTATTGCCCGGCTCTCATCTCTCACCGTAAAGTGCATCACCCCTACAAACCCATATCCATTAATGCTTCCTAATTGACAACTAAGCATTAATTTGTTCAGTAGTGAAGATCAATCAGTCAAATTATTGTTTGTTTTCCCTTAGCTTACATTATTGTTCATTGCAATAGTAATCAAGCAGTTTCCTAAAGACAAAAACGTCAATGTCTTTCGAAGCTGCTGAATTCCCATTGCTCACAAAATTGTATATATTTTTTTTCTGCGTCAGTGTCCAATCGGCTTCATATGCCCAAACGAACGTTTTAAAAAAAATGCAGTTTTGATGACTGAGGTCTGCCTGTTAAGTTTGCTTATGTAAAAATAAAAGTCTGTCGACAATTAGAGACATTTTTATAATCCTGTTTCGGATTAAGAATGTGACAATTAACTGAATTAATTCACAAAGCAAATAGGCAACCAATAAGCTATGTTGCCATTAATTATTAAGACATATGGCTTTGCTTCAAAGAGGAAGGCTCCAATATGAGATTGCATGTACGGCAATGACTGAAATGTCTCAAAATTCCATTTTAAAGTAAAGTGTTATGTAGTAAATGCTGCTGAAGATGGTATTACGATAAGGTTCAGATTTTGTTTCTTATTAATTGATTAGATAATCGCCGTTACAATCTCATATTGTGGCTTTCCTACAACTTTTCCAGAAGCTGGACAATAAAGACCTCATTAATGATTTTGTGACCATGACAGTTTACAGCATGCCATTCATTCAACTTTCAGGATGCACTAATAAGCAGTTTACTAAATCATTCAATTACCTACACGTCAACATTAGAAGCGTTGATAATTTAATAAATTAATTATTATAGCATCGTGGAAAGGAGTGAACAACTGCTCTTCCCTGCAAACATAGCCTATTCTTTAGAACGCTGAAAACATTTTGATTAAGTGCAATTGTAAAATAAATTAGGTTGCACTGCTGAAAAAAAAATTGTAAAACGGGAGATGGAATACACTGAAAGCATTGGATTAATTAATTATCATTATTATTTTTTTTCCATCCCTGCAATATCTCTACTAAGTTCTAAATTGTCAATGTAGCCCATCTGCCATTTCTTTATAATTTCTTAATAATTTTCGGCTTATATATTGGTCTTGATTATTCAGTAAATAAATTGTGATCATTAATCAACCGATCTTAAACAGGAACTGCTCGAAAGCACTTAATGCGCTTAAGGGTAAGAGGCTGACAGCACGCCATTGAAAATCCTGTTACGCCGGCATTACCGCTGGGGGGACATTGGCCTTTATGGAGTTAAATTACAATGGTCAGCTAATGGTCACTACTTAATTGCACCAGGCCTCGATAAAACTTATTTGGAATTTAGACAAACAAAAAAAAAAAAAATTCATGTTCAAGTGGTTAAAAATACAGTGTGCAGTTTCTGAATAAGAGCCTCTCTAAGCTGCAGAAAACCCAAGCATCCTCATGGCTGTCCTGGCATTAGAGAAGGTTATTTCAGCCAGAAAGGGTGTTAAATGAGAAGAAATTGGATGGGGGATGTGAAGAGGGGGAGAACCACTGAGAACATTCTGGAAGATGAGCAGCAGAAGTGAATAATTTGGTGGCCTCAGACAGAGCCGAAAAGCCTGAATATAATGAGCGAGTTTCAGTAGTTTAATACTTATATCTCCCTACAGCAGTCCTGGACACCTCTTTTTATCTGTGTGGATGAAGGAAAGGGTGCCCTCTATCATCCAACACCGCCTTCTTGGCTGGCGTCCACTCCACCAGGCTGGGGACAATGGCGGTTGGACGTCCTAGTCCACATTGACCCCCATCTGACAAAATCAAATTCTTCACTGAGTGTTCGTCGATTGTGAGGGTGTCCAATGCCATACTGCAAACTGGTCTTTTTACTTTTCTCCTTTTTTGCTTTTAAAAATGTTAATGTTTAGCAAATATTACGCAAACCCTTGCAGACATGTGATCGAGATGTTTTGTTTTTGTCCTAAAATTCCTAAATGAACAAATACCATTAATACAGTCACAAAATATGAACCTTCTGAGCTACTGTTTATGCAGTGTGCTAACTTGAGAACATCACTCAGTTTTGGGGATGTTTTGCCATGAAATGTGTAGATTTAGAATGAATGCTGGGGAAGGGAAATGGTGGGAAAGGCTATCTTATCAGTTGCATTCCCAGGAAGTAACGTAAAGTGTAATATCAACAGAGTACATGTAGGGCACACGATGTCAGCTGTAACATTTCAAAGCTTCTGCTCTTTCTCATCTTCACAAGTTGGTGAATTTAGCTTTCCAGCCTCTAGAACACGTTGGGCATTTTTTATAGGGGGATCTCTGAGGTTGAGGATTGCTTTCCCAGCAGTCATATGCCTGTTTTCAAGCTTGTATTGTGCTAAATGTTTCCTGTAGCTGTGAAATTGGTTCCATGATTTTAACAAATGTACAAGATGAACAAGTGTAATTTCTTTTATGCTCCTCATGATAAAGGATGTGTTGTGGGGTGAACAGAATCCACAAGTGTGAGTGTGAAAATGGGCATGAATGTAGTGGAAGTATACTGATGCATTTTCTGTTATTGAAGTGTTGTTCAAAATGATAATTGGGACCCATTAAAGTAGCTGTTTCAACACAGTAGCTAAAGGGAATCTGACTCTGTTAGACATTATCTGCTATATCAGTATTAGATATGTCATTTTTATCTGCCAAAGAGTGAAATGTAAGTTGATAGAGAAATATGAATGCCCTGGACAACACGTAGGAAGAATAAGCTTAAGCTTAAGATGGACATCAACTCTGATATTGGTTGGAGTGCATTTATCATTACATCTTGAGATGACAAAACTATTCTTTTAATTCAGAGAATTTAACCTCTTCCACTCCGGAGTTGCCATTGGAGGGATCCTGATACTGCTCTCATCTCGACTTAAAGCACATTACATCTCCAAACCCGTTCCCATTTAGGTTTCCTAATTACCAATTAAACGTTAATTTGTTCACTTGTGAGGTTCAATCCGTATCCATTTCCCCTCAGTTTGCGTTACAGTTCATTGCAACGATTATAAAGCATTTTCCTATCCAGATTATTGGTAGCCTAACATTACCTATCATAAAACGTCAATGTCTTACGAAGCTTCTGAATTCCTGCAGCTTACAAAACGGTATTTTCTTTTTCCTGTGTTCGCGTCCGATCGGCTTGATATGCCTTAGAAAACTTTTCTAAAAATGCAGTTTTGCAGACTTAGGTCCGCGTGTTAAGGCTGCCCAAGTAAAATTAAAACTCTGTCTTCAACCAGTGACATTAGCAAAATGTGGATTAACACTCAACCTATTTCCGAGTAAGAATCGAGTAATATATTGAATTAATTTACTGAGCAAATGGGCTTTCGATAAGTAGCATTGCCATTAACGATTAAGACATAGGTTACAGCTTTGCGTCCATGAGGAAGGCTACGATATGAGATTGCATGGACAGTAGTTAACTGAAATTTCTCAAAATTCCATCTTAGAGTAGAATGTAATGTAGTTAATGCTGCTGAAGGTGATATTTAGATAAGGTTTAGATTTCATTTAATTAGATAATTGATGTTTCTGAAGCTAGACTGTAAAGACCTCATGAATGACTTTGCTCCCTTCAAAGTTCGATGCATGGCATTAAATGATTTTAGATGCGTCCCATGCGTCGAAGTTTCACGGTGCACTGATAGCCAATTTACTCAGTTATCCAATTACCAACATTTCAGCGTAAGAAGTGTTGGAAATTTAATAAATGAATTATTATCACTTGGTGCGGCAACTAGCGTGCAACTATGCTTCCCTGCAAATGTAACCTATTCTTTGAAACGCTGAAAAGGATTAGGATTGGGTGCAATCTTAAATTAGGTTGCACTGCTGAAAAAAGTCCTAGAACGGGAGATGGAATTCAGAGAGAGCACTGGGTTAATTGATTTTTTTTTTAATAATAATAATAATTATTTGTATTTTTTTTTTTTTGCATAATAGCACTATTAAGTACATTGCCAATGTAGGCCTTCACTGATCTGTCATATCTTAATACTTTCTTAATAATCACATGCTTATATATTGGTCTTGATTATTCAGTAAATAGATTGAGTGATTATTAATCAAGCGATATTGAACAGCAACAGCTTGAAAGCAATCATGCGTTTAAGGGTCAGAGGCTCACAGCAAGTCATTTGAATATCCTGTAATGCCGGCGTTACCGCCAGGGGGATGTTGGGCTTTAGGAGGTTAATTATCCCATAATAAAAGGTGATGAAATTTTCTAATTCAGAGAAAATGCGTAAAATGAACTGTGACTTTTCAGTGCAGTAAGAAAATGCGAAGAAAATCACCAGAACAGGCCCGTTTTCCTGTCCGCACCTGTCATTCATTATTCCAGCCAAAGAACATCTCCTGCTCGCCATTTACACACAAACTCTAATGTCTTGTTTAGCAAGAGTGTGAAAACCCTTGTCCAACGTCCTGCTATAATCATGGTTTTGCAGAAATCAATTTATCATTTATTTTATAAAATTTGAGATGAAGTCTATATTCGTTCCCATACGTTCAGCCTTTCATGCAAAATTTGGAAAACAAGAAATCAAGTATCTGTGGTTTGACAAAGGTATTGTATAATAATTTCCTTATATTTGTATTCAGTGCATCATGAAATATTGTCCGTGTAATATCCCATGCAATACCCCTCTATGATGTTTTTTTTTTTTTTTTTTCCTGATGTCAGGACTGTGTTTAGTGATGATTAAGTCTTATGTTGGATCTAATTTTGTCTCAGCGAGGGAAAATGCGCTTCTGAGTTTGGAGTGAAGCATCTCTTATTACACTCAGTGACCCGGGCGTGATACAGCTCCATTTGTTCCTGCCCTAGATTTGGGAGAGGCTTCATCCAAAAAAAGCCTGCTCTGAGCTCCTTATTACGCAAGGGCTCAACGGCTGACAGAGAAAATGTGGCAATATGTTTTTTTTTTGTCAATTTTTTATTCTTAGCTAGTGAATGACCCCTTATATTACAGTTTTCCAGCAAGATCAGCTCCTCCAAACCAAGGGCAGCGCAGGCGATACCCAAGAACAACCATATACTGTAATTGTGCAGAGGTTTTGTTTGGAACCCCAATAAATTTTTTATTCTTATTGCTTATTATTACTATATTATCTTATTATGCATATTTTATTGTACGTTATTTGTTTATAAATAATTCCAAAAGCATCAATTTTGCTTGTGTTTTCTCTCAATTTGTTGAGAGGAAGAGTCATTTTATATTTTTCTGAGTTTAATAGTTTGATATGCGAGACTGAAAAGAACAAACTTTGGTAAAATGTACCCCAACTTGAACAAAATGTACTTGTAAATTCAAGCCCCTTAGGGTTTTCGGAGAGGAAAATCAGTTTTACCTCTCACAGGTTATCCTTCTGTCAGTCCAGTGCTTAAATGCACAAAATCCAAATCAAATTTTGTCAAAATGTAGACATTTTTCCAGACAAATCAACAAAATATTTCTGTTAGTTTCCAACACATTGTCAGATACAAGCAGTTCACAAGCATTAAGTTCATCACTCATAAAATGTGCTCAAGGCATATTTTAAGTCCACAGACACATCTTACCCACAAATGGTGTTCTTTTCTTTGTTATTTTCCATTTTTAACCTCAGGACTTTGGGCAAATCAAATTTTTACATTCACAGGAACAAAAATTTGATTGCTTCCACACAGTTAATAAAAAATGATTTGTAATCTGAGTGTAGAATCTCATTTATTACTCAGATAACAGAGGATTACCAAACCTAACATGATTGCCTCACAATCTCCCTAGGTTATGGTGATCAGTGTGTTCCTCCCAAGAAATGTAATAATGCTTTGAGTGACTGGAGGAGTCCTGATGAGCCTTTTGAGCAATGGGACCTCTCAGTCCCCCTGTGGATTTTTTTTTTACTCAAAATGAGAAACAATAAAGACAAAAAATGATGCTGTGCTGCCCCATTTTGTACGAAGAAAAAAAAAATCAATTTAAAATCTAAAAGAAAGCCAGAACTAGACTGTAATTCTGATTACGTGAAAAAGTTATTTTTCTTCTGATGTATGGTGGGATGTGTCTATAAGTGAATTATGGCCTTAATCAGGAGAAAGGATAGGTTTTCTTTTTTCCCTCTGTATTTAAAAACAGCAGCACCTAATATGCATATGTAAATATAGATTTATGCTCATAAAGATATTGAATGCGGGTGCAAAAAAAAAAAAAAACAAGACAAATTAAAGGAAACAGACGAATGCAGTATTTTTGTGCATGTGAAAAAGTTTATGAAAACCATTTCAGATTCGCCTTCAAAAAAAAAAAAAAAAAACATTGCGGGTTAAAGGTCCCGCATGTATGCACCACCAGTCAAGACAGGTGTCGCTCATTAAGTGCAAGTTCAGTCATGCCAGGAGAGAGAGACGATGGGGACCCCAGCCCATGCGCTCGTCTTTCCCCCGAAGCATTAGGACCCTGAAGTTCCGTGTGTTAATCTGCGAGACCAATTTCCCTGATTTAATTTAATTTATTCATGACAGCACGTTGGCTTCCAAGCAGGAAATTAACATCTTTTAATTTCCTTTATTAAATTTCACACATTCAACCTTGAAGTTAATTAAGAATATCAGGACTCGGTGTGCGTCACCCCTCGCGCACAGTTTGGGTTGTAACCCACCCTGCGTTCAAAACCTTTACATTTTTGGGACGTTACTCCCACAGGTCCAGATTTTGGGAAGATTTGGGACAGTTACCCCTGCACATTCAATCCTGAATCCGCTTGGCTGACAAGTGAGGGCAGAGCTGAGGCTTTTAATAATTCCATGCGGTATGTACACATGTAATAGGGCTTGCAGATTGGAATTTTTACTATGATGGACATGTGAGACATCTTAATGGAGAGCGATTCTGGACCCCCATTTCTGTGTCTCTATTTTCATTGCACCGTGGAGTTAAAAATGTATTTGAACCATTACCCATGCCAAGGTTGATGGTGTTTTCTCGTCTGTGACAGTTCCCTTGGCAGTGACAATGCTTTTGAATGCCTTGTCAGGTATCTGGGGAGATGATGTGGGTAGGTTGTTTTTTTTGTTTTTTTTCGGTTTGTTTCTCTGTGAGGTTTGCTCCAGTACGGCACGTAACACAAGCCGACGTTCTGCCCGTCCGCTCGCTCGCTCAACCCACTCGCTCAAACGAGCCGCCATCACCGCGCCTCCATCACTCACCAGCTCCTGCAACCAAGGCGACAGAATATTACTCTGCCATGTCTATCTGCGACTGCTGTCACGGCCGTCGAGACATTGTTAGTTCCCCATGAAAGGACTGCCCTCATACTCATGGTTTGCTGGGGGTGAGCAAATGTTGAGACTAGAATCACAAGGGGATTTTATATTTTTTGCCTTCTCATTCTCGAAGGAGAAATTGTATTTACTTATTTATTTACTTACTTACTTACTTGTTGTTATTTCTTATTTCCCAGGCCATTCCAGACATTTTACGCTGTTTGTGTTCAAGCTGAGCGGCGAGCGGTTAGCCTGAGTTTCAATTACCAGCAAATGGTCCAGAGAACGCATTCGCGGTGAGGTGGACCATTCCGATGGCAGCTGTAGATGCTCACAGTGAGCGGCACGGTGGTCAGTGAGTGTTAAGGAAAACTATGAAACCTGTGCTCATGGCTAACGTGAGCATACACCATTAGGCTATGTGTATTTATACAGTGCCGGACAAAAGTCTTGTCACTTATCCAAGTTGTAGGAACAACAAATAATAATCTGACTTGTAGTTGATCAATTGGAATCAAAAATGGCTTATATGAAAGGCAAAGCCCTCTAGATTATGCGAAATATACCAAAATAGAGTTTTGTGTCATTGATCGAGTTTTATCATTTAATTTGTACAGAAAGGTCGGATTTTGCTTGGACAAAAGTCTTGTCGCATTGAAAAAAAATGTGGAAATTATACATACACTTTATTTTGAATACACAAATATGCCACTATAATATCAGAACATAAAGCCATGGTGCCTTGGAAAAAAGAATTAATATTGCGTATGACCATGAGCTTGGAGGACTGCATCCATACGTCTTGGCAATGACTGAGATAACTTGATGATGAAATCATCTGGAATGGCATAGAAAGCAGTCTTGCAGGACTCCCAGAGTTCATCAAGATTCTATGGTTTCATCTTCCAAGCCTCCTCCTTCATCTTACCCCTGAAATGCTCAATAATGTTCATGTCAGGTGACTGGGTTGGCCAATCCTGGAGTACCTTCACCTTCTTCACTTTCAGGAACTGTGACATGGAGGCAGAAGAATGAGAAGGAGCAGCAGTATAAGTAGGGCCACAAGAACTTCTTGATATTTCAGGCTGTTGATGTTGCCATCCACTCTGCAGATCTTTCTCACACCCCCATGCTGGATGTAACAACAAACCATGATTTTTCCTCCACCAAACATGATTGTTTTCTGGGAGAATCTTGGGTCCATGAGGGTTCCAACAGGTCTTGTACGGCGACTGGCATGCAGTTCAATGGAGGATTCACCAGAAAAATAAACTTTCAGCCACTTTTCCAGTATCAATCCTTTCTGCGAGCTGTAGGTCTTGGCAAATGCAATGCAGGTTTTTTGTTTTCTGTTTAATGCAGACTTCTGTGTACTAATTTGGCTATGAAAACCACTTTGAGAGAGAATTTGACAAACTCTTCTTGTAGATACCGGGATTTTTGGTGACATTTCCTCATGTAGCTTTGCTGTAGTTGAAGAAGGGCTAGCCTTGTACAGTTGAAGCAACAAACGGTCCTTTCAAACAGTTGTCATACCGGGGTCTGTCTGACCTGCGCTTGCCATGAACGTCACCAGTTTCTTCAAATCTTTTTTTCATCCCCTCCACTTGACATTTGGATACATTAAAGATGTCTGCCACCTCAGCAGCAGACTCAGTCTTCAGGCTCTTGATGATCAGCACTTTGGTCAGTGGTTGAATCTTTGGTATGTTGTCAGAGGTCTAGTCCCACCTCATATGAAAGTCTGGTGTGCTGGGGTTATTTCTATACACATCTGAGAATGTGCTAATTACAGTATTTGTCATAGCTTAAACTCTAATCTGCGATTTGTTGCATCATCTGAAGAGCAAAAACAGATGTTATGGGCTTAGCCAAGCTGTGAACATCAGAACACTTTTTGACGGTTTCATTTTGCACCAAATTATTAATGTGAAAGCCCTTGACATTAAAATGGACCATTTATTGTAACAATTGATTGGTTAGAAATAAAGTTATATGCTATTTTTAGTTACTATGTCCTTATGCGACAAGACTTTTGTCAGGCACTGTACTCTACTGTACCTCACTGGCAGCCAATACAGAAACATTACAGAAAGACTTAATCTGCCTCTGGATGTCAGAGCTAGACTTGAAGAATATTTATTATCCGCAACATAGAGAACTTGCACACAAAAGTCTTCTGTGTGTGGTGCTCTCTTATCTATTTGGACCTGCTATCTTTGGCAAAATATGACTTAAAAAAACCTTTCTGCACTGAAGGGGATGAAGGCGACATCCTTAACTGGTGACAGAACACTGTGTCTGTAAAATAAGCACCAGAACTTAGAGTATGATGTAAAAGCAGCACTGTGGAGTGCGTTGCTTGTGGACGAGGACTGGAGAGCCCGACTGTCTCTCGGGTTCGGCAGACTCAATGAGGAGGGGTATTTTTTTGCAGGAAAAAGCTGATGGAAAGCTGTGATGGAGAGGGAGCCCTTTGATATGAGAGCCAGCTAATCCCACGGCTTTCCGAGCTTCGCAGCGCCTCCATCTCCCCGCCTGGATGCCCTCTAGTTAACCTTTGACTCGAGCTCACACTGCCTTTGAAGAGAGACGCATTAGACCGGGCTTACACTCAAGAGCGCTTGTTTTTTGCCTTTTTTGGGTGGAAGGAAGAAAGTTCTGTTTCTCACAGGTCTTTCAGAGTTCTGGGGTCGCTGAAGGGCCTGTTTTCCAACTACCTCCAGTTTGGCTTCAGTATGTTCATTTCCTGTCTCCTCATAGTCAAAAAGGTAGTTTCTGTGCAGATTATTTCTATAATTCGTCCCATGAATAACAAAAGGTTGCAAGTGACATTCCTGATGAAACCTGTTTTTCCGCACCGCAAAGTACTACAGCGGCTGTAGTACTTCGTGGTGCAGAAAACCAGGTTTCATCAGGAATGTCACTTGCGACCTTTTGTTATTCATGGGACGAATTCTGCATTTTTTTTTTTTTTTTTTTAATCCACAATCTATATATCCCCAATCCCTTTTGCAAAAAAAAAAATACTTCATTTATGGAATGTATACATTATAAAGCTGCAGTTTTTGTTCAAAGCCATGATTTTCGTGGTTTGTTGGAGATGGATTTACCATTTTTAGGTGCAGGTGAATGTAATTGAGAGGATGATGTGCATGGGTCTTCTATGCAGTTCTTTGCCATGTCTCCTTTTGAGACAGGTGTTTTGTGGAGGAATAACTGTGATGTGCGTGAGAACCAGTAAATATTATCGTCCCTCGAAATTGGAGGGAAGACTCTAGTCATACACCAGGCATTAGTGATTGGATTAAGCCTATGCTGTTTTCAGGTTATGAAATCTGTTGATATCACAGACCAGACCTCCTCCTACAGACAATTTCAGTGGAACTCAGAAAAAAATATTTACAGTACTTTACAAGTAAGTAGTTCAAGAGTTCCAGACTATGGATTTAGACAACAGATGACCTCATATTTTAAATGAAGCATCCTGTTTCAGCATGCATTCAGAGTGTAGCAGCACCTTTCAGGTGTTTTGCAGAGCATTCACCATGGCCAGCAGTGTTTTTTTTTTTTTTTTTTCTAAGCAGTTTGGGATTCATATTTGTACCTGGGTCCTGGGGTGAAGAAAGCTTTGGCTCCAGAACAGCAGTGGTGCTGTCCATCAAGCAGCTCACCAAGGCTGTAGATCACCCCATTCCCTAACACTGATCAGTCTTCTCTATGCAGGCCCAGTCTGTTTGTAATCCATACGGCTTTCTACCTGAATAATGAAAATAAATGTGATTGGGGGGTCAATAAGAGGGAAAGAGCCTTTAGTTTAACCCTTTCAATACTGAATACAGTGATATGAATCAGAATTCTCCACTAGATATACAGTATATGTCATTTTTGCAACTGTAATACATATTTTGGCACAAATGCAAGGGTGTCTGGGACTCATATGTCCCAACAGAATATCTGGTAGTACTGCAGGACATATGTGTCCCATTAGTATGGAAAGGGTTAAATCAGAGGTTTTCAGTCCAGGGGTCAGACTGTAGAAGTCCCGCTATATGTATCTCACGCCAATAAACTCAGCAAACTGATGTCATTCATTAGTTTAGTCATATGTCTGAAGACTTTTAATTAGCAGATGATTGGAATAGAACAATTAGAGTGAGTTCCTGGAATTCTCCAGGTGGAATTTAGCAACCTAAAACAATTGTCTGAGGTGAAAATGCTTCCAAAAATCATGAGAAGACAATGTACAATAGGGATCTGTGAACTGTTGAAAACTAAATTAAATCAATATTAGGTCTGACTACCTTTTGCCAAAAAAAAATTAGGAACACTGTCTTGTTGTTTTATAGTTTCATTAGATAATTGGCTGTTTGGTTGTTCCAGGCGTATTGAAAATCTTGCCTCTGTTACTCTTCAGTCTCAAAGTCTTGCTTGTGTCTAAAGGTAATTGCTGGCAGCCTTGATGGTGCTGAGATCACGTCTCTGTCAAGAATATGCTACCAGTAACAACTGCCTTTTGTTAAATACAGACATTTTTAGTGAGTTCTTTTTTTTCAATTAACATTTGGTGTCTCAAATGTGCTTTTTATCTACACTAACATTAATGTGGAAAACAAATAATACACATCTAAGACCAAATTTGTTTGTCCTCCCAAATAACCACCACCATTCATTCCACTGTAGACAGCTCTGGTTGTCAGCAGGACGATCGTGTGTGTGTGTGTGTGTGTGTGCGTGTGCCCGCATGTGTGTGTGTCTGTGCTTGTGTGTGTGTGTGTGTGTGTGTGTTTGCAGCACATCAGAATTTTATACCCGCACCAAGCCAACTTTGCAATCTTTAGCACAGCGCTAACTCATCTGACAAAGGATATCGGCATGCAGAGGCGGAGGAGTCCTGGTGTCGGACTCAATTAAAACCTGTATAAAAATAAGCACATCAGTAATCCCATTAGGAAGTTTGGCTCCCAGAAAATGGGATCAGCACCTGAGGGTCATTAATCGCACATTAATTTATAAAGCTTATGGGATGGTCTGTCTGCACAACTGCTGTTAACAAGTCAGATGAACTCCCGTCTGACATTGGACACCGACGCATTATGACACGCGCATGGGGATATTGATTGGCCGGCCAGGGAATGAGGTTTTGGGGGCGGAGGATGTGAGGAGCTTTGTTTCAGGGTGGAGGTGAGAAAGGCATATAGATTTTGAATTCCTCCGCCGGGCTCATCATATTTAATCTCATTCAATGCACCGAGGTCATTTAAATTATTTCCCAAAGATAGCTGGAGTCAATTCCCTCTCTCCCAGGCTCCCTCTTGTCTTACTTTGTTCCACGCTGTGGAAATTCTCATCTCATTTACTGTAGCCTGTCTCTGACAAGGAGAGATAACCGAGCAGAGTAAGGCACACCCAGGGACGGCCACTCCTTTACCGCTAAATGGCAAAATAGAAATAGAAAAAAACCAAGCTTTTGCACAGTGTCTGTGGCGAGAAATAAAAATTCCTACGATGCGATACAGCAAATAAATCATATCTGCATCATGATGCCGGTACACAATTATAGCATTAATAATTCATAGACATTCTGTAAATGAGAGAACAATTTTCTTCAAGACAGTGGCATGGAGGTAAAAGGGGCCATGCAGGAGTAGTGGCTGACATAATTTGTTTTTGGTATAGAGGTAATTTTATGAAGTCCAGATTATTCTATAATACAACAAATTCGCCATCAATCTTTCACTTTGGGCGTTAAGTCCTGGTCGTATCGAGCCCAGAACAACAGCCGTAGCATTTGTGGCTGAGGTGGAAAGTGCAGTCTGGTTCATTTGTATGGACGCTGTATTTACAGGGTATTAGCGCAGTTCCAAGGTGAAGCATCAAAAAGAAACGTTCACTTTTTTCCTGCATGAAGAGTCAAATCTTCAAAACTGTGGGGTCGGTCCTGAATAGATCCCCACGGTTCTTAACTGTTGCTTCAATTCCAATAAAAATGTGCATGAAACTGATTTAAAGTCAGAGGTTTTTGATTTCAAATGACAAGGTTTTAAAGCAAGAGCAATAATGGTGTTTCTCGAATCACAATCTGCTGATGACTGAACAGTAACATTTTGTTGACTCCCATTCTTGTAGGATCACAAAAATAAGATGAATTGAGAGTAACATTTTATAGCCAGAGTTACGCCACCTGTTGACCTCTGCCCTTTCTCAGTGACTGCCTCATTGGCATGGAGTGTATTCCTAAGAGCAAGACGTTGTCTTTTTTTCACAAGAAAGGTCCCTCCACCCATTCTCGCCCATCCTTCAACACTTCAGAGGGACCGATAGAGGATGGGATGCATGTTTATACTAATATTTGTAATTAGGCATTGTTAAACTGATTTTGAAGCAGATTAAGTTCTGGGACATGTTGTGTATAATGAGATCATAGGAAACTTTTTAGGTTTAAGGACACAACAAAGTGGTACCCCGAAAAATAGGGGGAGTCTGGGAAATGGAATATATGGGTGGTCGCTCTTCAGAAGTGTGTGTTGAGTGAGTTCGTAGGCAAAGACTGCAGCCGGCAGGCATTTGTTCTGTGTAACACCTACATGGTTCATTTGAAAGGTATGACAGACTGTGCTTTCATTTGAAGGTACTGACATCTACATGGAGTGACACATTCAGGAATTACAGGACTTTCAAATTGTGCCACTTCACAAATACTCACTAACATCGCTGCAGCTGTTCTGTACTGCATGAGATACAGCAATGCAAGTGTGGCTGGTCTAAGGAGGGCCCGGGTAGGGAATTGAACCCCAAACTCTCGAGTAAGAGTCGCACGGGCTGACCACATCGCCAAAGAGCCAGGCTCGTTAGCAAGGTAGCCAGGGTGCGTACTTATTAGGAGGCATTTCTAGTGACAGGACCCATCAACTGTCACATCTCTCCCCCTCTTTCGGGGGTGTGTCCTCACGCTCCATGCTTTACGCATGCTGCCATCCATTGGGATTCCCCGAATCCTGCCGATTATGCCAGAACGTGGAAGGCCGAAGGAGGGCCTGGGCGGGTCTATGAACCCCAAACTCTCAGGTAAGAGTCACACACGCTGACCAGATCGCCAAGGAGCCAGGCTCGTTGGCAAGCTAGCGAGGACACGTACTTATTAGGAGGCATTTCTCGTGACAGGACCCATCAACTGTCACACAAGTTTTTTTTTTAAAAAAAAGGCGACAAGTCAAAGCTCTCCATCAGGGACACACTAACGCTTGGTATGGTAGCTGCTCATAACTGCAGAACTGCACCTCTAAAAATGTAATAAATCCATATCTGAAGCAGTCTCAACAAAACAATATGTCGTGAGCTTCATAAACCTGGTATTTATGTAAGTGTTTCTCATGATTTAACCACCTGCTGTTCCAGCTCAATAGTGCAAGAGGAAAGAGATATTTTTTCACAGGAGCACCAGACAACATTTTGCCTGCGAGTTGTCAGGTACAATCATTAGCCGGTTATCAAATCTTGGATTGATTATAAGTGACCACATTGTAAATTATGGGTAATAAGACTACAAAGGAGTGCTAAACCCAATAACAGGCAGAAGGAAACTTGAAGGGAACATTAAAGGGGACCTATTATGCTGATCCTTCTTTTAATACATATTAGTAATGTTATAATGTTGGTTGTCCATACTCAACCGCTGAAAAGTTTCTAACCATAAGATACAGAGGTTTTACCGTAATCCAAGAACGTGATTTTGTTAACGTGATTTCCTATCTGAACAGCTCCTCCCGAGATCTTCGCGAGATCTGGGCAAAACCTGACGTTAGGTTGTGCCGTCCAATTAGTACAGACCTAGCCAGAGCCAATCACGGCGCTGGACCTGCCCACACTGGAAACTATTCTAGCAGGCACTAACAACGGCAGATCATACTATGCCTTAGTAGCGTCTACACTTTTGGAAATACAAAAGAAGAACCGCAGATCATTTGAGGTGCAGTTTTGTCAGTATCTCTCCCAAAGCTGCTTGTCCGTTTACTTTTGGATGCGAAGAAAAACACCTATTTCTCTTCCAGAAGAGGATGCCACCAGAAATCAGTGGGTAGCTTTTTTTGTTTGCTGGCAGCAAACAGTCACGGTCAAAGGGAACGTTAGCTGTTTGTGCTCAGCATTTCACCAAAGACAGCTTTGTCAATAAAGGATAATTCAACACAGGATAAGCCTTTCAGCTGCTTCTCAAACCTGAAGCAGTTGCATCGATCAAGTGCTCGGAGCCACAAGCTGTAAGTAACGATATAACAGCAAATAATGTGAGTGAAGCTAACGTGTTACGGGTGGCTAGCAGGACTGCTAGCGATAGTTAGCACTAACAACTGGCCTCAAATGCAGGCTTTGTAAAATATCTGAAGATAAAGCCTGTATTGGTCGCGACTGTCCATGACTCACAGACACAGAAGCTGTAAGTTGGTTTTACTGCATAAGCCAACCTGACGTGATAGCCAGTTGATTGTGGCTGTAGCACTGCGGCTAAAGTAGCCAAGTTACTGTTGCTAATGTTTGTTCCCTAAATATGCAAGAGTAATATCAGGGGAAATTCTACAGAAGGTGTGTGAACATAAACCTCATTTGAAGCGAACTTTTGATACTTGTTTGTAATTTGGATGCTTGGTACAACTGTCCACGGTAACGGAACTTGCTGTCTGTAAAATTTGTACTGCAAGGGTTTGTCTCTGGTTGTTATGAATGCTCGGTTACCAGCTATTGCATGTTAGTTTGTGTGCCGTGCTAATTAAAAATGCTCCAGGTTAACTGATATGCAGTGATTCTGATCGGTATGCTTGTGTTACTTCGGTAAGCATCAATGTGGCAGTTCCTCATAACGTTGCCCGATTGTAGCCACTACAGTTAGTGATCGCTTCACTTATCCATGACCGGGATCAGCCGGATACTTCACAAATGTCTGGGCAAGCTCTCTGGTGCTATCGTGAAAGCAATGCGAAACGCAGAAGCTCTACCATGTCTGGTATAACAAATGATTTCTCTGCACTACCTTGACATAATTTCATCCCCCTTTAGAAATTGTTGAGGCTAATAAAAAGCCGGAGATTAATATGGAAATTCTTTCCTGTAGAAGTGATCGATTCACTAGCTCCACATAAGCAACTTGTTTGCGCTAACGGAACTTACAGTCTGTAAAACCTGTATTATGTTCATAACATAACCGAGCTCTCTCTAGCTGTTGCATACTCTCCATAAAGCTGCTTTCACATCGGACGCGAAACAAATTTTTCGAGGGACAGATTAGCCTACATTCAAAGTCAATGCAAAGACGCGAATACACGCGTTATGGGGGCGTAAAAGCAGCTTTCACACCAGACGCGAAACTAATTTTACGCACGACTGATTACATTCAAAGTCAATGCAAAGATACGAATACACGTGTTATGGGCACGTCAAGCCGCTTTCACACCAGATGCGAAACGAATTTTTCGCGCTACAGTTTAGCTATATTCAAAGTCAATGCAAAGACGCGAATACACGCATTATGGGCGCGTTAAGCAGCTTTCACACTGGACGCGAAACTAATTTTTTGCGCGACAGATTACATTCAAAGTCAATGCAAAGATGCGAATACACGCATTATGGGCACATCAAGCCGCTTTCACACCGGACGCGAAACGAATTTTTCGTGTGACAGATTACATTCAAAGTCATGACCGCTTATCAGCTACTGCATGTTAGTTCGCGTGCTCTGCTAATTAAAAATGCTCCTGGTTAACTTACATGCAGCAATTCTGATCGGTATGCTTGTGTTACTTCGGTAAGCATCAACGTGACAGTTTCATCATAACAATGCCTGATTGTAGCCACTACAGTTGGAGCTAACCGGAGAGGTGCAGTTAGACCAGAAGTAGGTTTTGCAAAGCTTGGGGTGCTTTTTGGGTGCTTGTGAAATGATCGCTTTACTTATCCATGACCGGGGTCAGCCTAATACTTCTCCAATACCTGGGCAAGCTCTCTGATGCTACCGGTGAAAGCAATAGGGAAAGGAAAACAATACAGGCTATAACCTGTCTGGTATAACAAACGATTTCTCTGCATTGCCGTCGATTGAATATTAAATTCTTTCTTGTAAAAATGATCGATTCGCTAGCTCCACATAAGCAACTGTTCATGCAAACAGAATTTAGTCTGTAAAACAGTCTGTAAAACCTGTATTATGTTCATGACATAACCGGAGCTCTATCTAGCTCTTGCGCACTATCCATAACTCGCCCATTTTCCGCGAGCAAATGCAGGTCATTCCGAAGCAATAAGTAAACCATTACCATGGGCAATTTCCGAAAAGGCCATTTAGCCTGGAGCTTTCGCCCTTCCGTCATATACCAGCGCAGAAGCTGTTCGTTTCTCCACGCTAACAACACACCACAGCTATGCACACGAACCAGCAGGTCCTAATACACACCGAAGCAGTCAATAAGCTGTTGGTCCACTTTTAGCTGCTCCTCACTGTCTCTCTTTCCCTCTAAACTCAGACCCACCGGATTTCTACTGTCTCCGGTCTACACGTGGGTATGTCAACCCGTTCTACAAATGCGTCTATATGGGGTGGTTTCTAGCTTTCCCTCAATCCCAGCTATAGAGTAGAAAAACCGCGGTACTCACCACTGTTGCCGTAGCAAACTGTAGCCGATAGCAAATTTGAGCTTGAGCTGCCAGACTTTCGCACTGCGTCCTCCACTTTCGCCGCTGCGTTTATTAGAACAAGTTCATTTCATTGGATCTATACACATGTACTGCGTTAGATTGCGGAATGTGCCCGTCGCTTCCTTATCAGATGGCAGCCGTGTCTCACGTTTCACTCTGGGGCGGAGGACCCGGAAAACTGCGTTCTGCAGCCTCGTCCCGCCCAACTCCGCCCTCCACAGAGCTGGCCAGTCAGAAGAAAGTGGGCACATGGGGAGTGGGGGCCATAGCGGAAGAGCCACCCCAATAAGGCGTTTCAGGCAGGGACTACAATGGACTACAAATGGGGTTTTTTGAGGATGGCAGTATGAGCTAAATAAGGACCCTGTTTTGGACTTTGAACGATCAGGAGTACTCTAGGGGAGTCCAAGATCAAAATATACACTTGGAAATATAGCAAAATAGGTCCCCTTTAAGGGTACAACTTAAACCTTGAGAACAGTAAAAACATCTTGCGTTCCATTTTCTTTTCTTGTTGATCAATATAAATTAAAATTTGTTCATTCAAAAGTATTGAAAAACATGAGGAATGACAATAAATACGTATTTATCCAGTTAAAAAAACCACTATGACATGACCCACTTAGCACAGAATACAACTTGGTGCCACAACTCTCGTGTGAGTAATTAGCCCCTCCCTCATTCCAGCAGTCTGCATGTGTTTTTGTGGTTTGTCTCCTTTAATACATCCATTGTTTCATCTTCTCCCTTGCTCTGCTGTGTTATCATTGTATACTGTACCCCGCCCCTTTTGTGACTTTCCCATCTGTATGAGTTCCTTCTGGTGTCAGTGTGGTTGTTGGATTGTCATGGTTCATACCCTGCTAAAGCTTTGTCTCAGTTTGCACCTTCTAGTATTGAGCCAAGAGCTCTTCTTCCATGTGTTTCGGTAAATTAGCGAAAGAGAAAAACGTAATTACTCTTCTGACTCAAATTAATAAAAATAACCTCCCAAGTTTTAAATCAGTCTCTAGGATTGAGACCACATTCCTGTAAACCATTTTTCCAGCCTGTTCCTTTGTTGAGTCAATTTAATTGGAACATCTCCCAAGACTTCATCGGTCTCCAGGAGTGGGACTGCATTCCTGTTTAACCCTTTGGTCCTGTTGGCAAGCAGTCCTGTTTCTGCAAAGGGGATTCACCACCTGGCTTTTGCCCTGTGACGGCCAATGCGCCTGTCCTCTCCAGTCATTACCAACTTAGCTGGACTGCCCCTTTTTTGCTTTGGTTTATGGCCTTCCCGCTTCTATTACCGTATTCCTGATAAAAAATACTCCCTCGTGGATTGCACCCCGAATCAGCATTTATTTCCTTGTCTGAATGATAAGACCTTGGCACATTAACCCCATAAATTCTGACTTTTTACTTAAGTTTTCCCTACAGTATTTTCAAAGTCACAAAAGCATTTTTTTTTTCATATTATAGGACAATGTCACATTCATTTTTTGTATCTGCTAGTTACAGCGCTGAAGCTACATCACACTTATACTGAGAGAAACATTCAAACTCAGGATGCCATGTTTTTTTGGTCACAGCATTACATCAAATGGAAAATATCTAGATCCTGTACATCATTTTACACACATTTTCCTGTATGACAGCTGCCCGTATTTGGGGTCCTTGTAAACCTTGATATCTTCACTAGAATTTAAAATAGGCCTGAAGTTACACTGTTCTGAATAAAGCCGGTGGGTTTGAAGGTCCCATGCATCAGTCAATAGGTTTCATGGAGTTAAGAAAACTTGTCAACATAGTAACTTTAATACCATAATTTTAGTTTAACACAGTTTAGAGGTTCAAAGATGTTAAACTTTTTTTGCCATTTAGTACACCAATACCATTTAATTTTTTTTCCCCTGAATTTCATCTGTAGTTGATTTTGAAAACATTAAATTCTCTTTAGCTCAGACTACAATGTCACCATGTCATGGTTTAGTCCCGCCAGATGCAACAAGCAATCCGGCGGGCACTGGGACCATGTACCCAAAGGCTGAAAAAGGGACCCACTCGCACAGGCTGGTAAGAAAAATAGAACACATTTGATAAATATACTTTTTAAAAATGACAAAGAGACGGGAGCAGCAGCAACACATACAAAGCTAAAATACCAGAATGCAGCTGCAGTGCCAATTGGCAGTGCAGCTCTTAAATACTCTAAACTTCACCTCCACTTCAACGAGCAACAGGTGTGGCTTGTTGAAGTGGAGGCGAAGACAGCAGGAGGGGGAGGGACTGCAGGGCAGAACCATCATCCAATTGCCATCACAGTGACTTAAAATACTGATAGAGCAAAATAATTCAAAGTACAGACTTTCACACTGGTAATCAGTACAGATACTGGCATCATGAATTTAGTCAAACCACTCAAAGACTCACTTCATTTGCCACACTGTACATCAATTTCCCTGATAACTTTCCAACTGTTCCAGCCATACCTCTTTTACTACTGTCACTGTACACATTGCATGGACACATGCAGTAAGTCCACATACGTACATCAAATGAATTAACAAATGACTGCATTTTTCTTATCTGTATTCTTCTTATAAGGGCAGAGAACATGAAGCTGGGGTGTTGGGAAAATAGATATACTCCAACTCAACATCATGCATGATCTCTTTTCTGTACCTATGCTATACTAGTGCAGCTTAAAGCTCTTGCTCCGTGCTCCTGTTGTACTTGCTCCTGTTGATGCTTCTGTAATCAATGAGTCTTTGGTTTGATGTTTGTATCGTTGAACAGCTTGGGTGAAGGGCATAACTTCAAATTGTAAATTAGTTCTCCAGGAGTTTTAAGTGAGTTCACATCTCACAGGAGCTCCCAAATCAGATAGGCCGGACATTTGAATGTGAGGCTGCTGCTGCACTAGGTTGCCAGCTGTTAACTTTGCAGCAGAGTGAGATTTCAATGTCTAGGGCACCGCGGTACACTAGAATATGATATTAAACCCCAGAAACTTGATAATGTGTTGTGATTATTGAGGACTGGAGTGCTGTAGAAAGTACTCTTCATTTTATTGTAATTTGGTGCCATTTCACGAAATTACAGTCGTCGTTAAATAGGAACTCTCTTGAGCTGCCATAACAAAGTAATGCTGTCCCCACACCACCTCCACAAGTGAGAGGATTTGAAAAGGCTTGTGTAGTCTCAAAGGAAGGTTACTCATCGATCAGTGTAATGATATTCGTGCCTCTTTCTATTTATGGTGTGATTCAAAGCCAGTGTCTCTGGCCTTGGAAACATCTAAATCAGCCATGAATGGAGCCATTGAACTGCTGGTGGACAAGCCCTCCTGATCTCTCTTCCTCTTAAACTCTTTCTATCTCTCTCTCCCTCGTTAGATTATCCCTTGCTATTCAAATGAGGTTTGTGCTCTTCCAATGAATAGTTCGGAAATAACACACATGGACCCTGGCATAAATGCCGTCGAGTTTATCATCGTTCAAATTAAAGTAGCTCTTGCACACCAGAACTTTATATCATTGCAATGCACTGTGGGAGTTTCAGATTTACCTCTTCAACCTGACCTCGCCGGAGGGGTTATGCGAGCGAGCTGTCAGAAGTAAAGAAGTCTCTCACCTTTTAATGCATAATTTCTCCCAACCATTCCCCATTAAAGATCGCCAAGCTAACAGTCAAATAATTTATTTACTGAATTATTAAGACTGATACCTAAGCTTATAGCCATTATGAAATTGAACAGTCAAGTGCTAAAAGTGCTGAAGTCACATTTTCACACATTGTGAGCTAAGGATGGGTTAATGTCTTCTATAGTTGCCTAAGTCAATTTTCTGATTCTCTCAAAAGCGACGCAAGCGTGGTATGACAAAGGTCAAAACACTGGATCGCAACATTTTTTCATTCCAAGAATTCATATTGGTTTCCTTTGTGGAATCGCTACTGTAATTTTATATTTTCAATATTCTAGCTTCAGTCCTTGAACAATGGCATTTTGCAAATACCTCGACCCCATATTCCAAGCAGCAGACAATGACCTGAAATCTTGTCATTTGGAGCTGTTCATGAAGCTACTTTGGAATAATACAGAATGAGAGAAAGAATATTGAGGGAAAGTGTAAATGATTAGTTGGCAGCAGACCTTCTCAAATTGGCTGTGCAGTTTGTGAGGGCTTGGCATGCCCTGACTAACACCTGACATCTAGAAGCAGTCTAGAAGTAACAGCCGGTAACACACCCCCGTAGGGTGAGCCTGATACTGCCATTAGCACCTGAATATCTCTCTGACCTTTCACGACATTGGTCATGAGGACCCAGTATAAACCTCTGGAGGACGGGAGGGGTTCGGGGGGAGACACAGTCACTAGGATTCTAATTGGACACTCAAATATTTCCAACAATAAAATGTCACATTTTGACAATTCTTGACATCACCCCGCCCCCTCTCACTACACGACTCAGAGGCAGTAGAATTCAGCTGTCTTTTATACCTAAAATGGTGTTTTCTCCCCCACATCTTTTATTTTTCTGGAGCAAAAAAAAAAGAGCTGGCTCATCTGAGCACTCTTCATTTTACAGACTCCCTTCAGCCCTCGCTGAGTCCATAGTCGCATGTAATAAATGAATAATTGGTTATGAATAAACAATGTAGAATTTTTTTGTAAATCTCAAAGCCTTCATGAGAAGACAAAAGACACCACTGAAATGCGTCATAACTCTTGTCATGTTCTCACGCCGAATGGTTTATATGTAACCCACATTATGTGTGTATTTTATTCCGCCGTTCTTACAGGAAGGTCGTCGAATTTCCCTCATCTTTGGAAACCTCCGGAGAAAAGGTTGTGATTTACATCCATTGTGGTGTAACAATCACTAGAGTGTCCTAAAGCAGAACTTTGTATGTTAAATTTTCCATATTGCTTTCCCGGTCTGCAGTAGTAAGTGGTTTACTTCAAGATGCAACCCCCCAATCCAAGTTGTATTACAAGATGTAGTTTCAGAAATGAAAAGATTCCTCTTGCGGTGTTTATTATTTAAAACCTGTCCCGGTCCTTGATTCACTGGTGCTTGTTGTACATCACTCGGCAACAGTGGCCCCAAATGGCCACAGGATACAACGATGATCACATTCATTTTTTATGCATTTGTGTTTTTCATTTTCCGTCCCTCATATTTCCTAAAAGAAAGTAAACATGAAAGAATTGGGCATCGTGAATAATTAATCACAGAGACTGGAGCACAAAGAAAAGTGTCACGAGAGCCCCACGGAAACACGTGTACCGGGGTGGTCGCTAAGGCTGACGCAGGCAAACTGTCACAGCAATCTCAACTGCTTCGGGATGAAGCCCTTATAATGATGATTTACTTCCAGAATAATACAGGCCACAGCTAACCATGTCTGTTCTGTCAGAAAGCATTCAGAGAAAATTGCCCCATCCATCAACGAATTGGATGCAAATGACAACATTTTATAAAATGCTCCATTTTATTATTTCTCCTCTGTCCCGACTGTGCCATGCCCAGTGCAGTGCAGGAGTACACTGTTCACTCCAGTCTCAACAATTTTTGGGTGTAGCCATGCAGAGGGGTGGTTTTCTAAAGTACAGTTTCATGCTCAGAGTGAAATTCACTGGGCAGACACTACGCTGAACTCTGACTGACTTTAATATTCCTGTTTGCTCCATATGTATGCTTTCTGTTTAATTAACGCTGACTATTTGAATGTTTTTATTTAGTTATTTCCACTCATGTAACACTGCCTTTTATTCTCTATGGACAGCTCGAAATAGTCGGTATAATTAACTAAAGGTATTTATGAATATATTTTTTAAGTCACCTTAATAAGGTGTGGAGATGAAATCTACAGGACAGTGAATCTTCAGGAATACGGGGTCGCAGCCCTGCATTAGCTGTTGAGGTATGCTTTGCTAAAATCTTAGTGAAAATGTGCAGAACGATATACAGTACCTCTTGGAATCAGGTTGGACAGCCCTAGTTTTGAAGCTCTAAAGCACAGCCTTTGACACAAATAGGTTGGGGTGGGGGGGGGGGGGGCTGATGGGGGGGTTGAATAAGGGCACCTGCTCACAGAATTCCCGAGAGGAAGCTGGGGGAAGCACACAGCAATATGAGGACATTTACAGCAATTGCATTTCAGCATAGCGAGACGTAGGGTAATGATAATGATGATGGCGATGATGGCAATAATGATTGTTATCATACCAGTATACTGCCTACATTCGGTGACTTCCTCGCCGTTTGTCAGAAAAATTGGCTATTATCTGTCATTAGCCGCAATAAAGATCACATGACAGGGGTTGGGAGGGAGGATGTCCATAGCTTTGACCCTTGCTTGCAACGCTCCCACCGTAAACCCGTTTGTCTAATAAATGCTTCTCTTTAGGTTGTTTGCCTCAATGAATCCCAGCCTCCCAGGTATTCACAGGATACTCAGATCAAATGTGGGGGTTTTGGATGGTGTTACCTGACCCGGCACTCCAATACCCCAGCTAACACAGCTGACATTTTTAAATCTTTTGAGAACTGCTCATTTGGCCTTTGGCAGTGATGCTGGCTTTATGCGGATACGCCAGAGGTGCTGAGCACTGAGGTGGGTGGGTGGGGGGCTTATTAAAAAAACAGTGAGAGAGAGAATTCAGTGAGAGGGCAGCTTGTGGAGAGATAGGTAAGCATTCTGAACCCTCTTCTCCTTTGCTGTGTAATCTGACTTGGGTGTCTGATTAGATGTTAATTTTTGTATTTTAGTTTTGGTTGAAACGGCCTCTCGGAAGGGGGTGTGGTTCAATGATGTACCACTACAAGAGGCGCTGAAGTAGGAGCCAGGCCAGCTGAGTAGTTACGGGTAATATTAACGCGACATTTTATTTTTCCATTGCTCAAAAAAAAAAAAACCTCATTTAACCCTTTCATGCATAGAGGTCACCACAGTGTACAGCTGTTTAAAAGTGTTTTTTCTCTAGATATGCCTGCAATTTTGGGCACTGCTGCATATTAGTAAAAAAATCTTGACTGAGTATCATAATTCATGCATGAGAGGGTTAATGTTTGTAATTTTTTTTCACTCCAATTATAAAACACCAGATAACACCGGCTTTTCCAGAACCGAGGGGTGCTCACAGACTTTACACTTCTTATTTTATTTAATTAATTATTTTTTTTTTTCCTCAATTCTGGGTTGTTTCAGGATACATCTGAGTTGATATTATAAGGAAGAAAAGCGTATGATATGTGTAGTTAAGTCCTTTGAATTAAAAATGGCCTTGTACTGTAGCTAAATCTTTTCAGAAATGCTAATGAATGCTTGTTTTCTCGCAGGAGGTCAGGCAAGAAATACGCTTTATTCTCTTTTGCATCATACCAATAAATCCTCAAAATATCTGCAACAGCTATCCATTCTACAAAGAACTTTATGACGTATGGCAGCATTGAAAAGAAGCAATAAAGGGAATGAAAATGTCTGGTCTGTTTCCAAGCAGCAGGCTGAATATGAGGGTAGACTGCCAACTTATGAAAATCACGCACCATGAGAACATTTCCATCAAAAATGAGTGGCTCTTTCTCAGAAATGGAATAAATCTTTGTGCCATAGCCTTTTTGTTGCAATTTTAATAAGTTCTGCTACTTTTTGACAGGTCAGTTTGGAAAATGTCTTTCCCTCCTCCCTCTCCCTGAAGAATTTCTTTAGTCATGAAAGTATATGTCTGAAATGTTTGCCTATGTCAGAGTACGGTGGAGGGCCGAACTTTTTGTGTCATTCAGCCAATTAAAATTTGTCATTTTTCACAAAAAAACTAAAAATAATACAGATTTATGCCACTGCAATGTGCCAAAATTATCACTGTACTGCCGCTGCACTTTAAAACATGGAGTTACAGCTGCGCTGTGCTCACAAATGTAAGATGTGCTCTCGAAGCGAGAAATCATGCCCAATTTCACAAGATATGGCAGAAAACATGTACTGTAACACGTTTTTCTCATCCTCAACCCATTTTCATTGATTTTACAATGGAGAGATATCCCAAGGGTGGCGTGGCAGTTCGGAGGGTCGCTGTGTTGTGTCACAGCAATAAAGTTGTCGGTCTGAATCCCTCCTGGGCCTTTCTGCGCTGAGTTCTCTTCATGTTTACATGGGTTCTCCCGGGTTTTCACTATTTTCCACCCCCACAGTCTAAACACATACATGTCAGACTAATTGGAGTCTCTAAATTGCACATTTGTGAATGTTATCTTTACGCCTTGAGAGGGATTGGTGAGTTGTCCATGGTGTACTCCTGTCCCACACCCCAAATCCTGATCAGGAATTATATGGTTAAATAATGGACATACAGTAATGATTTGAAATTGGTGCATATTGATAAGCTTTCTTAAGCATGTTTGCACTTTGTACTTGAACCCTTAGAGTGCTGAAATACATTTTTTAAAAATATAAATGTAATTATTTTGCGCTGTTGAAAACCTACCATGTGGCAACTTGTTTAACCCCTTTGCGCAAAATACAAATAATGCCAATTTTTTCCTGTTATGCATGAGCAGAATTACGGACGCCAGCACTTATATCTGCGCAAAGGGGTTTTTAAAGAGCTCCCCTGCGGCAGCTCTTTTTAACAAGTCACCACATGATAGGTTTTCAACAGCTTTGATTTCAATATCTTACATCACTGAGCAACGATAGCGGCATTTAGCACTCTAAGGGTTAATTTAAATCTGATTTTGCCCTTTTTTTCCCCTTGTGTATAATGCACCAACAGCACTGTAAAGCTGCCCATCTGTTTGCAGAATTAGAGCACATGAATGGTTTTCTTACATGCAATATGTATCAATCCATGCATTCTTTATCAAAATCCTTCAGCCCCCGGAGCAGGATAAAAAGGGGGTGGGGCCAATCCAAGAATCCAATGGGTGGGAGGCAGGAAAAACGCCTGGTACATTTCTCCAGTCCAGCATGAGGCACACACTCACTATTCACTCACTCACTGTGGGTATAAATTTGAGGACTGAGTACCCGGACATGACCTACACACAAACATGGAGATATTATATAATTTCTGGCTTCAGTTGAGTTGAATCCAATGATTAATCCACCTTGGATTCACTGATAACTGAAGTCAATACCTGTTTTATTGTATGACTCTACTTGAAAATATACAAGTAAAATAAGAGAAAGGCGACAACTCTAATATAAAGCTCCCCGCACGGATGAAGCGACACAAAATGCAGACACTCTCAGGAGCTCCTGCTGGGAAGCCTAATCCATTTTTAGCTTGAGGTCATCATATTGTTATATTCACCTCTCGCGCACTTTCGCGAAGTGAATATAACTGTTTACATTGACCAGGGGAGCTCGCCTCGACCAATCAGGAGAGAATGAATCCTTACATTATATAATAATATACAGTACAAACTCCACACAGACGAGCCAAAGTCAGATTCGAACCTTCAGCCTTTCTACAGTGTAGCAGCTGTGGTACCCACTGCACCACCTTGCCACCCATGATATGTAGCCTTAATGGAAAACAGCATTGCATTATCCCATTAAATATGGTTTTCTGCATCCATGCACCTGCTGCTTTATTTCTTTGAGACCTTGGATTCATGTGTTTCTGCTTGTTTCCCTGATTTATCGGCCAACAACTTCCAGGTGGCATCATTACGCTAAATTAGAGAGTCATTACTTCAACACATGATTTGTGGCCTAGACATTAGCATGACAAGTGAGTAAATGCTAGCGCATAAATTTTTAAAAATCTGAGATGGGGTAAATGAGGATCTGCCTGTCTCTGGGAGTGTGACTCGTATTGTTGCCCAGATAATTAAATTGATATGTTATGGATGCTTAAAATAAGCAGTTTGCAAGCATGTACTATTCTCGCTCTTCAGCACAGAATATTGCTGACAGCTGACAAGACATTTCCAGTAGTGAAAAGCTTGATTGACGGGATTCTGACGACAGCAATTTTCAGGTTCCATCACTCCATGGATTATTGTACTCTTCAAATTTGTCCCGTGCAGTCATTGTGGCTGCATTTCTTGCTATGGTACCATGGGAAACCACGCAAGGAATAAGACTATTCTGTTTATAGAGAGTAAAATAATTAAAGTATGAATTTTTTTGTCATTGGAAATTGTATTTGCATTGGATTCCAATTGAATGTCTGGATTGAATCCAGCTATTGTTTTCTTCATGGCCATGTCTAGGGGAGCTGAATTTGGTTATTTCTTTACCTGCCAAATGGTGTTTGTGAAGTGCAGAAAGACACAAACACTAATTATCATTTCTTTTTTTAGTTGTGTTTAAGGATTGATTGAATCAAGGCTCAAGGCTGTTTAATTAAATGGAAATTCTGGCACGGTGTGAGCTCAAACACAACGAGGACATCAGCGAGTAATAAAGAAAGAGAATCAAGTTGTTTCCAATTTAGTGCCGACACAGTGTGAAAGAACACCCTCCCTGCGATGTCACTCATCCACAGCTAATTGTTCTGGTGCCAGAACTGAGTGAAGAACTATGTGTGTGTGTGTGTGTGTGTGTGTGTGTGTGTGTGTGAGAGAGAGAGAGAGAGAGAGAGAGAGAGAGGAAGCCTGATTTAAATGATAAAAATTTGCACCATGAAGATAATTCATATGTAATACATGTCTGGACATTGACAGAGAAGAGAGTGAGGGCCGCCCAACAGTCTCAGACATGTACTCATGCAGTGGTCCATTACTGCTGTACCAGCATTTATCATCTGTTTGAGCAATTAAAGAGAAATGTGTAATTATCCATATATTTGGTCCGTCGCTTGTGCACAGTCCCCCGTTTTCATCATGTCCACCCATTCCCTTTTACATCCTTCTTCTTCTATGTTTTTGTTCTCCATCACCTGCTCACCCTTGCTGTCACATTTAAATGATAAGCAGGAGAGGATACCTGACTACTTAGAAAGGTCATTCAACTCATTCAGCCTTGCAACTGCAAACATACTCTCTCTCTCTTTCTCTCTCTCTCTCTCTCTAGCTCTCTCTCATTCCCTCCCTCTCTCGTCCTCCCTCCCTCCTTCCCTCTCTCTCTCTCTGCCTCACACATACACACACACACACACTCAGGGGACAGACATATGCACACACATAGGAATGCATGCGCCCACATTCCTGTCACGAATATGCGCACACACATAAACCTACACACACATGCATGCAAGCGTACCCTTATACACAGACACATGCACACTCTGGAAATCTCCCATATGGAGTTACTCATTCATTTTTTCATCCATAGTAACAGAGACCACAATACCTCCACAGCTTTTTTCTGAATAAGAGTTCATCAAACTGTCATTTTTATCTTTTTGTCTTGACTCTAACTGGTGACCAACGGCAGTTACAAACAACATAATACATAGCAGACTGCAAAATAATGCCCCCTTGGTGGCACTTGGGCTCGACCACTGTCTCTTCAGCTCTCAGGCAAGCACCCTGTCCACGAGGCAGCATCTGAACTGCCAAGCGCCCAGATAACAGCCAAGGCCTGTCCCTGTTACACAAGCGGCTGTATCCCAGCCTGTACCCAAGTAACCCTGAGTTACCCCCTCAATAGATGAGCCTGGCGGAATCACTCCAAGCCTTTGGGTTGCCCTGAGTGTTGAGTGATACGCTGGTTGCTGGATTATAAAGTTGTTTTTCCCCAGCTGAGAACGGATCAGTGGTTTCAATGATAGTCATTACCATGCCGCGGATGATTCTAGATGTTCATAAATGTCACAAAAATGGTGCTACAGATCATTGGTTTTAAGTACAGATGCCCATTAAAAAATGTCAATTTTCACCAGACCTCAGAGGAGAAAACCTTACCTTTATTGTGTTTAATTTTACTCTGGAGAAATTGAAAATAAAGTATACATCAATTTTTTTTAATACCTATGTTGGTTTTACTTCTACAATGCATAAGTCAGTTTTATATGTGTTTCTGTGCTTGGAAAATGTTTCAAGTGGGCACCCAGTTATATTCACAGTGTTTATCCTCTGTTTATACTGACACTTGTCTGCCAGTTTGCCAAACTGATGTGAATGATTTGAGTAAATGAAAGCATCATATACTCTCTTTAGTGTTCTGAGGTATTTGTTCAAGCTTAGAAAGTGGTGTATACTTGAAAAGGTTGTATGCTAAAATGAGGTCTATTGCCAGCCCTTTCTGTCTGATGGCCTTGTCGGGGAAATGCAAATGAAATGCAAATTTGCGCGTCAGACCTCATTTTAAGTTCAAGGGAAAAATCTCAACGCGTTTATCAGTTGACAGGTCGGAAATTTCCTCTGCCTTCACACAATTTCAGTCAAGCATTTGCTTGATATGATTCTGTTAATAAGATGTTTATCTTGTGTGACAGCAATATAGCGCAGGTGTTTGAACTGGTGAAATTCGTGTTGATAGAGATCAGCGGTAGATTGGACGTTGATTGCATGCTGGCGGATTAGAAGTCTACTTTTCATTACTTTTTAATAACTCTGGGTCCTTGAGTCCATTGCTTTCACCTTTATTTCACTCTCAGAGAAATGGGTGATGAGTTTTTGGCAATATAGTGGCACAAAACCAGGAATTTGACAATTTTTGTGCAGTTTTGAGAGTGCAAGTGAAGCTAGTTATTGGTTTAATGAGCGGCACGTGAAATGTCCAAAGCTGTTTGTCGGGAAACTCTTGCTGCAGCTACATAGCCGAATTTAGAGGACGTGTCCTCTCACTAGCCAACGTATTCATTATGTCAGCAACACATTCTTTAAAAACTGCTAATCACACTAACACTTGCTGCCGCTACTGCAACTCCTTTTTTACCAAGCGTACTCGGTCACTGCAATCGGTGGTTCATAGTTATTTCCCCTTTTCCCCCCGTTTCTTCTTTTCTGCTCAGTCCTCTAAACATACACCACAGGCCAAAAGTTTGGGGCCATCCTCAGATTTTTTGAAAATGACAGTGACCCCAAATATTCTTCAAAGCTTTGCCAGAACTACATTCATTCAGAAGAGGAGCAGAATGTCTTAAGAAACATGATTTGGCCGCCACAGTCTCCAGACCTTTCTCCTATTGAACTGGCATGGGATGAACTTGATATGCAGGCCGGTGCTCCAACCCTAGCAACGAAAAACAGTTGTTTGAACACTTGAAATCCGCATGGGAATCACTGCCAGCAGCATATTTCAAGAAACTGTTGCATCGCATGCCAAGAATTTACGACGCAGTGATCAAGGCTAAGGGTGGCTATTTCGATCAATCTAAAGTCTGAGCAAAGTCTCTCAAAAGTGTCTTGTTCAGACTGAATCCTTGCTGGAAACGTGACTGTATGACATATTGAAACTGTCTTGGCCCCAAAAATCACAATAAACTGAAATGAAATGCAGAACACAGTGTTTTATTTGATTTTTTTAAAAATCTGAGGGTGGCCCCAAACTTTTGGCCTGTACTGTACTTGTTCACAGCTTTGCTGTATCCAATGTCTCTTCTTGCTTCCGTTGACAATCCGACTGCATTTCGACTTCTGCTTGGCAGCATCCAATCGTGTCTGTGCTTGTAACATATCATTTTAGAAAACAGGACAGGGAGCCGGATAAGTTAACTATGAAATATTGTCTCCTTCTCTTTGCAACCAGTGCTTTATGATGAGTATCTGTCTTGCTACCAATTTTAGAAAGTAATGAATAGTAAACCTCAAGGCTTGAAATCTACTTCATCTAAGGTGATAGACCAAAATTTTTAAGGAAATGAATGATGAAAAAAATAAAAATGTATCATTAGGGCTTCCTGAAAGCTGCAGAATAAAATTATTTATTTTCTCACAAAAAAAATGCATTTTCCTTTTTTTTAGTTTGGTGAATTCACTGCTTGAATATGCATTTTAATCCTATAACAGTATATTGCAGTTAAGCCACTAGGTTAATTATCAAAGTGTGGATTGTTCTCTATAACGTTATGATAATTAACTTACCCAATGGATGTCGCCAAGAACCACACCTAGCCTAATGCTAAATTCGGAGCTGCTCCATCTTCGCTAGCTTCCTATTTAGTTCAATACAAAACAGACGGTTACATCTTTAATGAGCACAAATTACGGAAGTAACATAAATTTCACAGTGGGGATAGGGTCCAACCACTGATACTGGTTCAATTGAAAACCCTAGTATCATTTGGCAAACTGTAGGCACATGTGTTTATTTTTTGATGACAACAAAGGCTTTTTCTCACAATCCTCTAAAAAAACGTTGTAATTATGTAGACGGTGTCTGATCGTAGTTTAGGAGACTTTCTGCCCTCAAGACTCAATATCTGCAATTCTCCAACTGTCATCCTTAGACATGAACCATCCTTCTCCTAGAGCATGTATTCAATTGAATGCTTTGTTAAATTAATTTATAAAAGTTTCCCAAATGTTGTTGATGTGCATAAGCATGTGTGTCATCTGCGTACTGCATCCTCATCTCTGCGCAATTCAACCTCCAAAATATCATCCAGGAGTCCTATTTCATGCATTAAAAATCACCGAGGTATTTCAAAAGGCCATGTGTTTGGTCAATAATCAGGACATAACATTTCTTCTGGATTCAGAACTTTATTGAATTGACCTTTTCATGACATGACAGGAAAAGCTTGATATATATTCAAGAAAACATCGATATAGACAAGTGACATTATTCCTCAGTGCTGTCCGACTCTTCATGTGTGCGCCTGTGGTTTTTTTTTTTTTTTTGTATAGTACATAGTTATAATGGCAGTACACAAAGCACTTCCAAAATAAATTAGATATGGCAGGCAATTTCATCGTTGGAATTTATACTGAAGGAGGCAAATATCGTTGAAGCATTAATCCGAGGTATAATAAATTCTGAAAATAAATCAAGTCACTAGAAATGAGAAACTGCTTAACTGTCTGATCAGTTTTGTTTTTTGAGCAGGTGTGTTCGAAAAACAATTGGCAATGGTTCATTGCATAGACTGAGAAACTGAGAAAATGACGTCATTCCAACACTTCTAGTTGAAAGGTTCCTGTTAGATGACTGAAGGATCACTTCTGTATAGTTTGTTTTGCTCTGAACAGTCCTTTTCTAGCAATATTGCCGGGTGGCATCCATAACACTCAAGACTAATCACGTCAAGGTTTATTGCAGGCAGTAATGCTGCAATGTCACCGGTCCTTGCAGAATGCACTGTTCTTGGCGTGACAGTGCAGAGATCGTCTCAAATTGTTCTGTGTCTTTTCTGTCTGAAGCGGTCTACGACCCAGAACATGAAACATGAGTTTCCCCTTGGATCTGGGCAGCCCAAGGTCTGAGGACAGCCAGCAAAATGCCTGGCATTCATTTCACACATTTGCTCCCGCGCCAGGTAACACGGCATTACAGACCATTTTGCAGGTGGATCCAGTTGATTCAAAATGGCACCTCCAGAACAGACCGTTTCAGCGGACACACAGACTGAGGACAGCACTCAGTTTTGCCCATTTGTTTAGTGGTTTGAACTCTGGGACTCCATGAAACAATGAATACAGAGAGGCTCCTTTTGCCTCCGGTGCTCTGACCACCATCAAGGTTTTTTTCAGATGACTGTGAAATGCAATTGTTTGCCTCGGTGGGAACCGCGTTCCAATCTATAGAAAAATGAATTACTTTTTCCAGAAACCTGTTTTTAAAATAAAACAAAGCCCTCATCACTCCTGTCCATTTCTACGTGTTGCACCAGTAGCCTGCACGTTCCAGTCCCTGTCAGGTATTTTTGTCCAAAGGCGCTCAAAACAAATTTGGAAGTAACTAACATTAAAATAGCTGCTATTAGCCTGCACGCTGATGAATTTCAAGGGCATACAGTCCAAATGCTTATTATATGCAGGGAACACAGTATTCTTCAGGCATATTTTCTTATTAAAGACATGGAGCAAGTATTTTGAGATAAATAGTAGTTTCCCTCTAAGTGCTTAATTATACTGGAACAAAGGTGTCGTCACTTTCTAAATGTTATTGTTTAAGATGTAGTCATGCCACCCATAATATGATGACATTATAGACTTATAACATCTCTGATTCAGTTCTATGACCTTTTTCTTTCTTCTCTTACATATTTACAGTTTCTCATTTAAATCTTTTCCCCTTGACTATTATTCTCTAGAAACAAAGAGACGAAGAATAGAAATGGCTAGCATATCTAAACTGTAATCATATTCTAAAGTACAAACAAACCTAAAGCCTGCTGTGTGTCCCAGCTAGCTTTGATTCTTCTAAAGGGCTTTCCCATGCGATGCAGACAGGTTTTTGTTTTTGTTTTTTCATATCCACACTTTCATCTCTGTCTCCCTCAGCCTGAAAGCACTTGTCTTTATTTGCATGTTCTGTAAGGATTGCCCCACATTAGGCACTGTGATTTGGAGACTACTAAATACAGACAGTGTGTGAATCAATTGCCTCAAGAAGCAATACATCTCTGTGACATGTGCAGATCATCACATGAACATCCCATACTTACCTACCCCTCCTCCAGGCTCATCTTTCTCTTTTTCCTCATTCTGAATCCTTCTTCTCTCCATCCATACACACACTCCAGTGCCGAAGAGTATGTAATCATTCATCAGAATTGCACTCTTCGATTAAGTGGAACGGACCTTCATGGTCATACCTGCTGCAGGACCTAAATAAGTCAAATTTTGAATGCCACCATGGCGGTTGTGTTGAAGCTGAGACAGTTGAGCCTCTGCTGACCATCGTCTCCTCAGTCGGGTAATGCCAAAACTGTGACATCCATACCACACACTCAGTGGCGGGTCTAGAACTGGGAATTAGGGTGGCACAGACAAGTCCCTTTTAGTCCTGGCAAGTTCTCAATCATTTTCCTTTATGGACGCGTTTTCCAATCATCGTAATTGGCAACTCAAGACATGGTTTCTCTCCATATGCGATCTAACAGCGATGAAATCATGGGCTAAATTCAGTAGGCTACAGAAGTACAGAAAAATAATTTACTTATGAATAGGCCAATGCTTTGCATTGATTGAACTGGTCCGTGTTCCTCTGAAATATTGCCTTTCACTCTCGGTATTGCGTGGGTTGATAAAAAAAAAAAAAAAGTGGCACTCGGCAGTTAAATAGGCTATAAAAAGCCTGCGGCTCAAGCTATTTGCTTGAGAGTCGACAGGTATGCAATTTTGAACAACGTTGATTTAAATACAGCAAATATGCGTCCACATGAGTGATTGTCGTCTTACCTAATTGGGGAGAATAAGCAGCACCTGTTAAGTGTGGAGTGCTCGCGGAGTGAACTTTTTGTTAATTTTGAAAATGACTGAGAACAGGTCAGGACTAATAATTGTTTTCAACGGATGTTTTGTGCACCCAATTCTCAGTTCTGGCTTCGCCACTGTAGCCTACTGAATTTAGCCCATGATTTCATCGCTGTTAGATCGCATATGGAGAGAAACCGTGTCTTCAGTTGCCAATTACGATAACTGGAAAACGCGTCAATAAATGAAAATGATTGAGAACTTGCCAGGACTAAAAGGGACGTGTCTGTGCCACCCCAATTCCCAGTTCTAGACCCGCCACTGCACACACTGCGACCCTTAAACACACAGCCTATGGAGGAGGGCATAGCTAGCTGGTGCTGCTTTTTAATTGAAGTGTTGGACAGTGGGGAAGTAATTTTCCTGTCTGCCAAAACAATAAGGCGCAATGAGAAGGAAGGAGATAAAAAATCAACTCCCAATATAGACTTAAAAGCTCTGAAGGTAATCTTTTAAGTCCGCCCACACTGGCAATCAGGATTGGGTCAGAGGTCGGCCTCCGTTCAGGAAATGGGGAGATGAGGCGATAACATGCTTGCGGCATTCATTAGTGCTGGGAAGTTGTATTTTCTTCTATTTGGCAGTGCAGTAATAAGTGAGTCATCTTTATCACTCTGTGTAGTAGTACCAGGTGAAAATGCTGGCTTTCGATGCGCTGAGGTGCTCAATTTGGGCTTTGTTTTTTTCCCTAATACCGTTTGGGTCCAAGGAGCAGTCTGTCTGTGGATCCAAAGTTAATTATCTGGATGCCAATGTGCTATGAATCAGTCTACAGTGTGATCAGTTTATTAATGCTGGTAATTATACACAGTCCATTGGTGAGTGATCACACAGTGTCTGCCAAAGATGTGAAAAAGAGGTATGGCGTGCTTCCCTCTTCTGTTTTTTTTTTCTATGTCTTTATAAAATGTTTGGGCAATTATTACAGCCCTCATTTTTTAACAACAAAGCATCGAGGCCTAATTGTTCTGTCAGCATCTATTCGGGAAAATTGTATGGCAGCAATGCTAAACATTCATTTGGATAATCTACTACATAATGCACTTACATTGTGCTTTCTGACATTCTCATTTACTGGGTCATTTAGGAATATAATCATCATCTGATTAAAAAATTACAAATATGGGGACAATGGTGTTTTTAGTCATGCTGGAAATGCACCAAATACAATTTAGACTGAATTCAGGGCCTGTTTAAACATCTTATTTAGTTTGTAGCCGTTTGGTTGTAACCTCTCATAAACACTTAAACAATACATGGCAATGGCCTATGAAATCCCAACATGAATAACAGTTTATTGCTGTTGTTTACGTGTAAGTATAGTCGTTGCCGTTAGTTCTTTAATTTCTGAACCCTTTTGTTCTGTCTTTAAGCACTCTCATGTCCAACTTCCCAGTACATGTTAAATAATTTTAATTTAATTAATGGAAATCGACAGAATAAATGTCTAGCTTGGATTTTTGAGTCGCACTCCCAATTTCCACGTATCATCCTCGAAATATTTCTACGGCATCCATATCACTGCTGTCATCCCTGATGGAAGATTAGGGCCTTCTTTTCCCTCAAAGTTTTACAGCACATAATTATTTCTCTCGCATTTACGACCACCTTAATAATTGTAATGATGTAGTCCTCAGTGTCTCTCGAAGCCGAAGAAAACAATTTGTCAGCAGTAATCCAAACAACTAAGTGGCAGTTAGAGCACAATCTTAAACAAGTCAGCGTCAATGTCACCTTCCCAATATACCAAACTTTGGAGGCTAATGAGAGTATAAATTGGGCTGGCAGTTTTTTCTGGACAAGTAAACATCATTGCATTCAGTATATGTCAATTTACCTCAACTGAAATGGTACATGACAATGTTAGCATTTAATTCTCAGGAAATAACAGTCCAGAATATTTCAATTAGATTACATTGTATACTGCTTTCTGCCAAGATGGCTTATGACCAGTATTTCATTTGAAATTTGTAGTTTAAATCTCGTGTAGTTTGAAGCAAATACGGTTACTGTATAAACCGGTAATAGGCAGTCTTACATGTTGAAAGGTTACTGATGATATTCTGTAAATCTATCGCCTGCCTGCCTTGAGATTTCAGGAATTGTAAGTGAATTGTTAGTATATTTGAGTTTCCATGCAGTGCTTCCTAGAGCAAGGTTATTCACGTAAAAAAATTTAATAGAGAAAAAGTAAGGACTGAAACAAGCCAATGATTAAAAGACAATGCACCATGAATAAAAAATAAAATACGCAGACTGTCAGGTCACCTTGCAGGGAATCAATAATGTGACGCCTAAACTCAAGCAAGTTGTATCCTATGTTGCTTGGTTAAATTAGCCAAGTTAATTATATTGTACTGGAAGGAAACATCATTCCTTTACTTGTTAAGCTTAGTCTCTCATATTCTGCGTATTCAGGCCAAAAAATGGGGGAGGACACAATATCAAAAATGTGCTTTCATTTCCAAATGTTTGTTGAAGAGAGTGCCAGGGCAAGGAGTGGAGAAGGACATGGAGTTTATTAAATCATAAGTGAGGGGATAACTAAACAAATACAAATTTCCGGAGAACATAAAGGGGAGTGCACTAAACACAAGGGGGAAAACCAGACTAGGGCTACCTGCCCGAATGGGGGGAAACTAAGCTATAAATACTTGAGGTAATCTAATAAACTGGAAGGGAAACAGGTGGGCATGATCAAGGCAGTGGACAACAGATGATTGGTTAATTAGGTGCAGGGCAGGTAGCCAGGGAAATGGGATGCCAGAGGGGAAAGGCATGACCGTGCTCGAGTGACAAATCACAATAAATGACACCTGCTGCAGCAATAGGACTTGGCCAAGCAGTGGGGGTGACATCATGGATGAAACAGAAGAAAGTGAAGAGGAAAAATGACGTTAACAAGAAGAGGAGGGAGATTCGTAAATAACACTAATGTTGGAAGCTTAAGCCGCTTTAACGCTGCACGCGAAATAAATTTTTCGCACGACAGATTACATTCAAAGTCAATGCAAAGATGCGAATACACGCGTTTCGCGTGCATTCGCGTCTTTGCATTGACTTTGAATGTAATATGTCCTGCGAAAAATTTGTTTTGTGTCCGGCGTGAAAGCAGCTTTATGAAGGCAGTTTTGTTCAAAATGTCTTCGGACTTGGATTCTTTGGAGGTTAAGTGATAATAGAAACAGGACATTCATCTGTTAGTTTCAGCATGATAATGCAACCTCATAGCATCAACCAGGCCTTCAACCTGCTACTATCAGTACCTCTGGCTGGCTCCGACCAGGATGTGCGACCCAGTAAGATAGCTGAACTAGTTGCTGACAACTAACTTTGTAGGTCAGCAGCTTCATATTAGAGTGGAAATCAAACTGATATGAAGAAGTAAAAACAAAATCTGAAACTTGACAGAAATTCTCCAGACAAAATGGAAGGTTTCTATGTATTATTTATATATAAATTTAATCATTCTGTTTTTGAAAACCTAGTATTTGAAGATGCTGCTCCTTTTTACATTGGGGACAATGTACTACATTGAGTAAAATAAAAAAAATCTTCAGAAATTCTATTTTCAGGGCATACCAAGCTAGCCATCTAATTCTCAACAAACAAGGTAGCTTGCTAGCTACGTAGTCACATACGTGAACTAACGTCAGCAAACTCCATTTTCCTGTTAGCTTGCTATATAGCTAACTACGATGCAAAGCTTTTTTCAAATTATGGAATTTGTTACATTTCTGTATCTTTTGCTAATAAGCGTTAGCGCTATCTAGCTAACCAGAGTATTTCTTGATGCAAAGCTTGGTTTATTAACTTCCCTTATCCCCATCAAATTATGGAATTTGTTATGTTACTGTATCTTTGACTAATAAGGGTTAGCGCCACAGTATTTGTTGGGTAGGTGGGTACATGACTACCGCCAACAGATAGTGGCTGGATGCAAAATTTGATTGTGATGCTGTATATAAATGAAGTTAATGTGGTATCAAGAACTCTGCTGCTGAAAAATATTGCTTCTGCAAATCTCCTGAAGCACAGCACGTAAACACAGGTAATAGCGCAAGGGATGGAGCTTTTTCTTCTTCTTGTAAGGGTTTAATGGTGGCTTATAAACCCAAGATGTATTACCGCCAGCTACTGGTTCTATAATCACGCGAGAAGTAACTTGAATAAGGGAGGGGGCTGCCCGCTGCATGTGAATATGAAATGATTAACATTCGTCAGCCACACCTCCTGGCTCTCATTGGTTGTTTTGTCCCAGGATCTTCCAAATGGAATTAGGAGCAGAGATGGCTCTGATTTTTTCACAGCTCATCTGACTCATACGCCACTTGTCAGGTCATAGTGACAGTTTTAACAAATATCACAAAAAGCACACCTTACCGAAAAACTCACTAAGGACTATTCCAGTAAAAAGCAAAAGCTGGAGCACACAGAGCTCAGGACACAATCTCTTTATTGAAAGGACTGACGTTTCGACGTCCACTGATGTCTTCCTCGGAGTCAGATGATGCATTAAAGATGACGCACCGGGGGGTTTTAAATACCCTCCCCTTAATTACATCATACCAAATACAAGGTGCGCATGCGATGGTAAAATAACATGGTAATGGAAACACATTTCATAGCATCAGGAAAGAAAACCAACAAAATGGCAATATTGCCTTCTGTACATAAAACAAATACAAAGACAAAATAGAAAAATGAAGACGTGCGTAAATTATAAAAAACAAGTCAAATTGAGGCAATCATTTAACCCATTAGGCTCGACACAATTCAAAGTGTGTATCCAGAAAGCTTCCCGGCGGAGCAATTTCTGGACTATGTCTCCGCCCCTTGAAGACACCCGCACTTTTTCAATCCCGCAGAATTTCAGAGATGAGACTGACCCATGATTGACTTCGGCGTAATGACGTGCGATTGCATAATCCATATTTCTTGTACGGATAGCAGTCTTGTGTTCAGCTATGCGCTGTTTTAAGGCTCTCTTGGTCTGGCCAATGTAAATTTTAGAACAAATACATTTTAACATGTACACTACATGGGTGGTGTTACAATTGATGAATTCTTTTATTTTGTATTTTTCCCCTGTCCGCGGGTGACAGAAAAACTTTGTGTCATGAGAATTAGAAAAGTGGACACATCGACCACACCGGTAAAACCCACGGGGGGGGGGGGCGTAGGCAGCCACGTAGACAAACTTTGTGGGCGTGTCATATTGTTGTGGACTACTCTGTCTTTAATGTTACTCGATCTACGGAAGCATATACGAGGAGGTTCGGATGTAAAACTTCTTAGCTGAGGGTCGCTCTGCAGAATAGACCAATGTTTTAGGACAATGTTTTTGATTTTGCCAGTAGCCTGTATTCTGTCGCAAGCGCACCTTGTATTTGGTATGATGTAATTAAAGGGAGGGTATTTAAAACCTGCGGTGCATCATCTTTCATGCATCATCTGACTCTGAGGAAGACGTCAGTGGACGTCGAAACGTCAGTCCTTTCAATAAAGCGATTGTGTCCTGAGCTCTGCGCGCTCCAGCTTTTGCTTTTTACCGGAATAGTCCTTAGTGAGTTTTTCGGTAAGGTGCGCTTTTCTCTGCATTGACTGTCCATGCTGTTGAGCACCTTTATAGTCCTTTTCCAGAGCGGACTTTGAGCACGTCTGGTCTACTCCTCTACGTGATTTTTTTTTTTTTATTGCAAACTCTAGCTTAAAACACTTATCATAGTCCCACCTGGGAAGAATCCAATGACAGGCAGCATCTTAACACCGTCCCCCACCCCCGACTGTCATCCTCTGAATCTTGAACAGAGACTTAATGCTGGTGGTGGTTGGGAGGGTGATGGTCAAAGGAACGTATCTGCATTTGATTCAGGAACAGCTGATTGGGGTTTATAGAGGAGCCGACAGCTTAATAATTGAATCCTGCAAAGGAGTCGGAGGCGTAGCTTAACACGTGTGGTGAATTAGGTAATCTTCCTGATTGAACTTATGCTAATCTATATTAATAATAATGCTAATACTAGTACTAATGCTAATACTACCTCCTATACCAACAATGAATCAAAATTTGAAATTTTCTCATCCAAACGCAGAACATACGTATGTATGCCTAAGAGTTGGAGAAAGTTTCAAACAAGACTGTTTAACCCTTTCAGTAAAACATGGAGGAGGTAATACAATGGTTTGGGGTTCAGTCTGCTCAAAAGGAGCCGGTGATCTCATAAAAAATCGACTGAATCATGGATCAAAGCAATTATCACAACATCCTTGTGAGGAATACATTGCCATTTGGAAAGAGGCTGATTGGTTGGGGATTTTATTTTCAACAAGATAATAACCGTAAACACACTTCTAAGTTGTGCAAGAATTATCTCAGTCAGAAAGAAACATCTGGTGACATAAAAGTTAAGAATTAGCCTGCTCAAAGTCCAGGCCAAATCTACAATAAACAAATCTGTTGTAACATCGAAAGAATCTCCTTGGAATGAACTTCAAACCGAATGGAATGGTTTAGTGAGTGAGGAAATTAAAAAAAATATGTGAACACTATGCCTCTAAGATTAAATGCTTTAATCAAAGCAAAGGGTGGCCACACTAGATATTGACTTTTTCTCTCGAAAAGTCATTAATTTTGTTTTTACTATATATTGTTATCTGTTTACTTATTTTCATCTATATAATCCAATATTACATGAAATAAACACTTGAATAGTACTTAGTTTCTGATTTATCTTAATTTTGTTAAGTGTGTAATCATCACTGCACATATGTATGATCGTATTCTTTATTGGGAAATTGAGACAGTGACTCCTCTAAAGGAGGTGCACAAGGAAAATTATTACAAATATATCATACCTTATGACTTTGAATGCAAACCCAACAACAGCTAAAGTGGGACTGATTAATTCAATTTACAACACTGTGAATGTTGTGTTTTGTAGCAGCGGGGAGTAGATGAGTTTACCCAATAAATATAATTGGTTGAGATGTTGGAGTTCTTACCTGAATATATTAGAGTAATTGCGCGATGAATCATTCCTTTCATCATTGTATTTATACAGTACTCAGATGAAACATGCACTCATTCAGCCAGAAACGGTAGGAAGTATCGTAATATTCTGATCGGGAGAATTTAAGTTTTCCAGTGAAATTATGGAGACAAAGGCAATGCATTGTGGGAATTCTGTGCTTCATTTCTGTCCTCCCTTGCCACCCAACAAAGCAGCAGGAAGCTTTTGTGATTTGAAAATCATTGTCATTTTCTTTTTATTGCACCACAATTCCTACAGTGGGAACCTCTAATGCAATCTCATTCTTCTCTCTCATAGCAATTTGTTCAATTAAAATGTAAAAAAAAAAAAAAAACATCAGGACACACAGTGGAGCAGGCTAATATTAAGATGATACAGCATTTTCAACTTTGCTGACTGCTTCATTTCATACTATAATGATCGGCAGGCTGCAGCTCCTTTATCGAGCAGACATTTGGTAGGTGAAGTAATGCCTGTTTTTTTTTTTTTTTAAGACAAAAAAAAATGGAGTCATATTTAAAGGAGCCGTATGTAAGTTTGTGGCCAAAATTGGTACTGCAATCACATTCAAAATACTGCAGAGCGCAGTATCCCCTCCTTCTCTCCCCCAGACGAGAGGTTGCCAGCTAGGTTGCCGGATCCAGCAAGAACGTCTACGACAAGGACCTACCATGGCTACGTTTCAATATCGCCAATGATTTGCTCTCACAGGGTTGTTTTCAGTTCAGTTCTGAAAAGATCAAGACTAATGACTAACTTCAGCAATGGTCATATGGGTCAACTTGCTCTTCACTCTTCTGTGTGGGTAGCCCACTAAAGTCCATACTATAATATGCGTAAAGAATGAATGAGGACTCATTTGACCGATGTACTGTCTCAATTACATTTCACATTGCCATAATGGCTGTGCTAATGTTGGAACAGTTTCCACAGCGTCTCAGCATAATGCCAGAGAAACGGACTCTAATAATGCATTGCTAATGTTAGCAATGACGAGTCACGGTTTTTATTTCTCAATTTGTTACCTTGTCAATTCGATGACCCAGCTGCATACGCACTAACGTACCATGAACAAACATACATAACGTTATTCGACTGTAGAGAATATTTGAAATGTCCGTGGCTACATTAAATAGAATTAAGTTCACTGTGGCTATTCTTATGTGACCATAATCCATTGCAGGCAGGCTATTCTTACGCAACTCCCATTCGGGCATGCGCAGATTGAAATTGTGGGATTTGGATTGAAATTGTGCACAATTTTTGTCAATCATGTCAATTTGGCGGCCGAGTTTGTACCAGGGCCACAAGGGTTAGGCCTGTAACCATGGTACCGGTAAATTGAAATCTCGTCCCTGGGGCTTCAATACTGAGCAACAAAAAAAAAACGCAAGTAAGCTGGTAAAAAGTATCTTAATTTAAGATATACTTTATTGAACCCCGTGGGGTAATTTGTCCTCTGCATTTGAGCCATCCTATAGTCAGGAGCAGTGGGCAGTCCGGGGACCAACTCCAGTTTTAAAGCCAGTTCCTTGGTCAGGGGTACTGGTTGGAGTGTTCCTATGATGCATGTTTTTGTGGGTGGTGGAAACCAGAGTACCCGGAGGAAACCCACGCAAACACGGGGAGAACAAACTCCACACAGAAAGGCCCTAGGCCGGATTCGAACCCACGACCTTCTTGCTGTGAGGGAGTAGTGCTAACCACTGTGCCACCCAATGTAATGTAGCTGCTCTTATGGTTACTCAGTCAAAGTGACCGCAAAACAAAGAAAAGTTTGATGAAACGAGTGTAAATGTGCACGCGCTAGTAATAAATTTGATTTTCTATAATAATTACGTGCAAACTTATTTTCCAATCTGTCTTTAATTAACTTGCGTTTCTTTTGTTGCTCAGTATACTTGCTTCACCAAGGTTTGGCAATCTCGTGGTAGCATCTGGAACTAAGCCGTTAATAAGATAGGAGAACTCCTGTAAAAATAGTCATACATATCCACATTACGTGAGCATCAGTCACGCAAACCATCAACATGTTTCAAGCTATTCTTACGGGACAAGAAAGGTAAGAAAATTATCTAAGTCCGACAATTTCAATCTGCGCATGCCTGACCGAAAGTCACGTAAGAATAGCCTGCCTGCAATGGATTACGGTCACGTAAGAATAGCCACGGTGAATTAAGTTAGCCAAACTTAGCTGAATCTTACCTGTACAGGAGAAAATGAGCAACTTCGGCATCAGTCTTCAAATTCTTCTCCGCTTTCAGCCGTCTCCATCTTTCAAAGGCATGTCCTATACAGATCCTTGTTTTGTTTCTGACTTTGTCACGACGTATTTCAGAATCATAACGAGGCCTTTTAGGTTTAGTAACGTCAGACATTTGTGCTCCGAAACGCTGGTAACTGCAGCTCAGTGGTAACTGGCAACCTGGATGCCGAAATGCTACTGACTTTGTGATTGGGAGATAGGTGGAGGGCGGCGCAACAGACCAAAACACAAAATGACAACATCAACATTAGTTGTGGGCTGCAACTTCGCTTTTGTAATGAGAATATTCTGGCTGGACTACTGTTGTCAGTGATATAAGTATTTGAAATTAACATCATTCCTTAATGTCTGGTGATATATCAGGGCCATTTCATGATTAATTAACATACATTTCTTACATACTGCTGCTTTAAAGCATCTCTTTGCATTTTACATGTCTGTCTTAGTGACAGAGTGACATGTAAATCCAGTAAGAGAAATCCTTAAATGCAAGTGGAACCACGTTGGGATTATACGGTGTTTGCATTCTCATTTTGAAATTCCAATCTGGCCCATCTCAGCCCAAAAGAAACCGCTGGTCGGATCGCATCCTTTGGTTCAAGTAATTTTATAAATCCGAAACGCATGTTTAATTCACCAGTTAAAGGAGGCTTTTAATTAATTAATAATGGTCTAATGTGCCAATCATAAGATCTAATGTGCCTCAGACATCCCTCAGGGAAGATCCTGAGCAGCCCTTAAAAGCCTACTGCTCGCTCTCCCGAAATGCTCCAAAGAACGCAAGAAGTTGTCCCTGTGCAGCTATTTGACTTTTCACCAATGACACTTCAACGGCACTCTCTGGCTTAAAACATATAAATAAATAAAAAAATAAATAAATAAGATGTTAGTTTTTATTTAACAACAAAAGCCTCTCTCACTCACTTCGTCTCCGTCCCTCCCATCAAAGTTTTGTGTACAAATATGCATTCTGCCCCTGATTCCCATCAGATGCTAAGTCTGGAACATCGGCTCACTCGCAATGATCAGTGTTGTGGATATTCTAAACAAACAGCATGCCCAAAACAAACCAAAAGCAGAGCTGACTTTACGTGCCCTCAACTTACTACTGTTCAAAATCTGACCCAAAATATCCTTCAAAATAGCCCAGCACACCACAAAACCTACAGGTCTGTAACCCAATGCTCTCCAAAATCTGTATCTCACCTCTGCACTGTGAGATGGGAAGCTGGGCAGAGCGGGTGCTGGGCAGACGGCTCGGGCAGATGTGTGGGAGGGAAGACAGGGAAGGCGGGCCTGACTGATATTGTAGGTGAAAGATGGAGGTCTCTAATTAGCTTGTTACGCTGGCAGGTGACAAATCGAGAAAGGCAAAGTTGCGGTGGCATTAGCGAGGAACACAAGTGTGAAAATGTCACAGCAAACGGTCCTCGCCACGCAAATGTCACCCTCTCGCCGCTCCCGGCCTCATGTCGCCAAATTAGTGGCATGCACAAAATCGTTAACCCTTCGCATGCCTCAATTAGCTCAGGAAAAACAGGCTCTCGGGTGTGATGAAACATGCAGAAGGTTGTGTCCTTTGTGTCAATATGGTGTAAAAGTACTGGCGCTTGGAAACAGGGCTGGAGGGGAGAACGTTTTAGTAGCATGTTTGTTCAGCTGAGAAAACAAGATTCAATTCATCCCAGGAACAATCAAGTTGATTCACACCAGGATGGTGCCTTCGGTCCTGGCCATGCTGTCACTGTTAGCCCCCGGCGTGTGACTGAAATGAATACAGCATTAAAGAGAATAAGCGATGTCATGACAACACAAAATGAACAAACTGCCCCAGTCATAGGCAAAGTCAAAAAAAGGCAGTCTGTCCCGAGCCAGGTGGCTCATCAGGCTTAACCCCGGTTTCTGTAGCATGAAGTACCGGTAACTAGGAGTTTTGCTACTCCCCCTAGATGGGATGCTAGTTCATCGCAGGTTACCCCCCAGCTCTTAGTCAGGTTTACCCGACTATTTGCTGGTATCCAATTATACACCTGGTTGGAGTGGGGCACTGTATGAGTAAAGTGCTTTTGCCCAAGAACACACCACGACAGCCATGGCAAGGACTCAAACTCAAGACCATTCGATGCCAAGTCAAGCACACTCAACCACTGTGCCATCAGTTATAATCACCATTTAATTCATGAGAGCTTTTCCCTGTGCCAACTGAATGATGATCATTCTTATAATTTTACTCTCTCGAAAAGAGATCATATTTTCTTGCTAAACTGTGGTAAAAAAAAATGCATCTTTCAACTTAGGTTCAGATGTTGATTTAGATAATTGATTATCTCAATTCATGATACTACGTCTCTCATAAAAACAACAGTGGTGCTTTATTAAGTAAAATCTATTAGAGTAAATGCCTGGGCGAAGATTAAGCTCGACATTAATGATTGAAAACTGATTAATGATTTTAATTCTGAGCAAAATTCAAATTTGTTTCTTTCTTTTCTGCTCATATTTTAATTAATAGTTTTTCTTGTTTTTTCAAGACACATCATTACTGTAATCAATAATATTTGATGTGATGCTGTTTCATCACTTCCTGTTTTCACATTGAATTTAGTTGCTGTTTTCCCTGCAGACTGCATATTCCAACAGCATTCAAAACACTCTGATTGCATTTGAGAGAGAATCGAAACGGCAAGCTACGTCAAAACACCTCGAATTTATTTCGATTGCTGCAGGAATCTATTTCGATATTAAAACAATTCAGCTGGAATGTGCTTCGAATGCCGTTGGAATCTTTCGATTGCCGCTGGAATCAGTGGCGGCTGGTGAACTGGCTTAAAAATAATGATTGGTTATGACCTGTTTTCAATCATTCATTTAAATTACCATTACAGAAACTCCGAAAACTCTCAACATTATCAGGTGTGGCCAGTTTTCATTAATAACGCATACCTGTTAACTCTCACACATTCGGCATCAGTTTTAGTGGCATATTTACGTTCCCCTGCTGTAGTCAGCAATTACTCAATCAACGCATAAGGGACACTCGTGTTACATTCTAAGTACATTCTGAGTATTCAAGCTGCATTCTGTTTGAATTCTTGGACGTTCCAACCATATTCGGCGGCCGTTCCGGGAGCGTTCTGATTGTATTTGAGGTGAATTCGTACAGCATTCGAGGCACCTTCCAACCAGACTTCGGGTGGAGTTCAAGCAGCAATTGAACTGCACTCGTATGGCATTCGAAGTGTATTCTAAATATTCTGACAGCATTCTGAATATTCCTACTGCGTTCCAACTACATTCAAGCTGAATTCGAGAGCTAATACACCCAGAATGTGCAAGAATCATTTGAGGCGGGTTTGAAGTGCATTCTAAGTATTCGGACGGAATTCTTTCAAAGCTGTAAGAATTTTGGTCAATTCGAAATTCCTGCTGGAATGTTGCGCGAATTCTTCATTCCGGCTGGTTCTGCTTGATTCTTGCTGATTTTGAATAAGTGTGACGGGGGCTTTAAGGGCATCTAAAGTCGATTTCCATTGTTTTTTTTCATCGGCCAATCAGCGAGCCGCACCTGCGCAAACAAACTGAAACAGAAGGATTATCTACGTATGTACACAAAACATTGGTTTATGAATGAAATTGGTCGTGTGACAATGCAAGATGTGAACAAAAGAAAGTGATTTGTTTGTAAACATTGACGTATTTGTTTGTAAACATTGGACGTTCAACGTCCCGTCTGAGACTCGACTTTAGATGCCCTTTAAGGTCAGCATTCACAATTCCACCAGAAGAAAAGAGACTGGGCAAAAATGGCATCTATGGGAGAGCTGCAAGGTTGAAACCACTGCTGAGTAAAAAGAACACAAATGTTCATCTCATATTTGCCAGAAAACATCTTGTTGACCTCCAAAACTTTTGAGATAATATTCTGTGGACTGACGAGTCAGAAGTGGATATATTCTCGTTCAATTTAGGTCCTCTGTCAGTCTGGTACAGGGGGCTTGGTGCACTTGGTGCAGAACTAACCTGGGAGACTATTTGGAATATTTTTCTTTCATAGAAAAGTATGGCTCATCATTTTATTTAGATTGCAGGATACATAACGCCATTTACAGCTTACTCGGTGAAACTCTCTGATGGCAAAATTTTCAAGAAATACAGCGCATGCTCTATTGGGGATTACATGCAAATGTTTTGGGAATGCCCACCCGTCTTGAAGTTTCTGGAATTACATTGTAAATGTTGTTTCTAAATTTTTAATGGTTGAAACCCCTGTGCCCAGGTATACTTTTATAGGCAGATGACAGTTTACAACAGAAAAAGATATTAATGGAGGCATCAACCCCCTCCAGAAAAGAAAAAAAAAACAGTTTGAAAGGTTGGTTTGAACCAAATATTCTCCCGTCATCTGTCTGGCTTTCTCATCTCCAATATATTTTGAAGCATGTCACTTAACCCATTTAAACCGGGACAGCATGTGCGCATTTTAAGAACGTGTCGTTGCCGACACAGATATGCGCGTAATTTTGAAAGTACCGTAATTACTGTAAGTTTTGCGCAATAGAAAAAAAAAATTCCAACTGTTCCTGAAAGCTGAGAAGCTGTGCTTCAGCCCAAATACAGGTTACTATGGTAAACATGGCAGCATGATTCTCTGCTGGGATTTTTGCATTAGGCCTTAAAGGGTTAAAGCAACATAAAGCAACATTTCAAACAATCAATTTCTCAATTTCTGGGCAGCTGACATGTTTTTATTTATTATTATTATTTTGTTTTAAGGATTTAATGAAGTAATTATCATTGTTTCTTCATTTCAGCCATGTATAAGGTGCAAAGCTGATCACTTGTTGCATGTAAGCTGTACACAAAAAAAATTGGTGTAGTTTGATTGTCTTTGCTCAGTGTAAAAAAATTTTTTAAAAATAAATGAATAAATAGTGAATAAAAAGTAATTCACTAAAGAAAAATGGAAATTTTTCAAGGACATGGGCCCATCATATCTGATGTAAAGCTAACACAACATTTCACAATAAGAGTATCATAACTGTCAAATATAGCAGTGTTTGTGTGATGGTCGGGGGCTGCTTTGCCACTTCAGGACCTGGGCGACTTGCCATTATTGATGGAGCCATCAATTCTGCTCTCTACCAGAAAATCCTGACGGAGAAGGTCTCATCTTCAGTTCAAGACTCAATGCTCAAGCTCAGCTGAGTTATGCAGCAGGACAATGAGCTGAAGCTCACAAGCAAGTCCCCCTTTGAATGGCTCAAAGGAAACAAAAATAGAAGAAATTAAGAAGGGGTCAAGTATGCATTTTTTCACCAGGCTGTAATGCTTTGTGGGTAAGAGATTACAGCCTGCATCCATAAAGCCCTGAAAACTAGGGGATATCAGACCATTGCTCTCTTTCCCCACTTCTCACCAATACTACCATGAGCAGAAAAACAGAAATGATCCTAGATCTTTACTCTCACTCTGCGATGTCTAACAGGTGGGGTGTGGGTGGGCTTTGGTTGTTTGCTTTGTTGCAACAGAAAGACAGCCCGTGAGGACTGTCAGCTGTTTGGGAATGACAAATTTTGAGGCAGAGGACAATGAAGAGAAAACAAACGCATATTTCTAAAAATGGGAGGCAGTGACAAACGATCCCTTTGACCTCTGATAGAAATCAGCATTTTTCATTACAAAGATAAGCAGAAGGAGATTTCTGCAAGAGATAGATTTTGAGGGGGTTGTGTCAGTTCTCTTTGCCTGACGTGAAGGTTATCATAGGCCAGAAAAACAGAACAAAGACGTGCGCGGCGCACAAGATACTGCTGCCTCGCACAAGGCCTGCATCTTAATGTCATCTTCGTCTGCAAACAACCATGATGACTCCAAACTCCCCGCTCAGAACCTAGACAATGAAAATGCACCCTTACATGAAAGATTGATTAGCTGAGCCGGAGAGGTGGCCTGCAACAGCTCGTAAAATTAAAATGTCCTTAACTGTCACCGTGTCCTTTACAAAGTTCATGCAGCACCTCCCATGGAAGCACACCCCCTTTCCAATTCATTTTATGAGGCCCATTTCTATTGTACATGAGTCCTACTGCGGCAATATTGTAATGGCTTGATAGTTCAGCTGAACACATTGATTGATTGGCAGATCAGAGATTGAGATTGATGTATTATTGTTGTAAAACACAGGACATGTCAAGTAAGTGCAGCAACAAAAAGTTCTCTGTTGATTATGCCATATTTTTCATAGGAATAGTTCAATCCATGAAGATTCTCCGTTATTTTTGCTTTCTTTTATTGAGCACTTAACTCGGTGCTTCCAATTAAGGTTTAGTTTGAACATGTCATAAATTTTAAAACTGTGTTGGTGGACAGTGTTTTATATTTCGGCAGTACATTCTAAATGAAGCTGATGTCAGACAAACCAAATTATTTTAGAAACAGTTGGGGAAGCAACAGGTGAATGAGAGAGTTGCTTGAAGGTAGCAGGGGTTCAGCATGAAATTGTAATGTGTCCATAATTGGCAGCCAGAAGTCTGCCATTTTAATCATCGATTCTCTAAAAGGGGTCTACTGTCTGACCCTCATTATGTCGGGTCAGCACAACCTGCCTCCCCCGACCATACCACATGATTTAAAGCCGTCAGCAGAGAAGGTTATGATGTTTTGAAGGCATGCAAAAGGCTTCTGCTCCCCCTAGTCCACAGAGAAGCAAATAAGATAAAATGGCGGTGCTGCATCTTAGCTGGCCCTTTGCCATCTCAGCAGCCCATTAGACCAGAGTGATGCCTATCCATAAGGCTAACGAATGCCCCTGAGTGTGCTGGACAGCTATTCTCTGCCAGGTATGAATGTGTGTGTTCTGCTAATGAGAAGGAGCTAAGATTGGGTGTTGGGGGGGTGGGGATAATGGATCCTAACCCCCCCATATCTCTTTCTAGCCTCCCCTCATCTTGTGGGATGGAAAAAAAAATATGCGCTGTAGCAATATATCATGTCAAATTAGCTCTGTGTGGCCTGCTCAGCAGAGCTACCTACACTTAATCACTGGACTGATGGTAGAATGCCACGTTTAACAGGTCAGACATTCCCACCAATGAGGTCAGGGTTCACCAATGTTTCCATCAGTGAAGGTTTAGATTTGAGCTGGATGGGATCTCTCCAATTTTGGGCTGATCGCTCCAGTGTCCCGTTAAAAGGATTTATCACATAAAGGTTTGTGGTGGGAGCATTACTCCCCTCTCATTTATCTTGCAGTGTTAATCTGAGATTATTAAATAGAATCGGAGTGTTGATTGCAGATTTGGCGTTGTCTTAATGACAGGCATTTTATTCTCTAGATTTTTGGGCTGGTTGCTTTGAGCTTGACTCATGAGTTTATTTAGTGTAATTGTGCATTTTACCCAGAGGAATATGGCTCCTGCTGATTGAAAGCTGACATTTTTTTAAAAGGTTTTGCTCCCTAACACAGAGGCATGTATCACTGTATTTTTTTTTTCTCCAGCAAAATATCAAGCCGTAACCTTGCTGTTCAAACTCTCGTCCCTTGCAAACACGATAAAACACCACTTTCTCTCCTCTGAGATTCAACACAAATCAATAAAAAATCTTGCCATCCTTCCCTCTAGCCAGAAGGGAATTCAATGAAGAGCCAATGCCTGAACTTCTCTCAAATGGAAGATTGCAGGGTGTAAACAGTTGCAATTGTACAAGCCTGAACTCCTCTTGCCACCAGTGTGTCAGGTTGTTACAGGAATTGGTCACTCTCTACCTGCTAGCGGTAGCACTGCTAGCAGAAGCTATAAACAGGGATTTATACAGTGCCGTTAAATGCTGAAACCCTCACCCCCCACTGGCAATTTATGTGATACCTGGGCATACAAATCAAGCGGCAGGAAGTTCCCATGAGGTGAGTACATAAGAACAAGAGGGTGTAACACTATTGTAAGCATTTTGCGAGGCCTCTGGGTCTTAAACCCCAAGAAGCCACTTATGTTCAGTGCTTAGAGCTCTCTTCATTTGTTTTTTTTTCCTCAGTGTTTTTATTGAGAGGAAAATTTGTGCTCTCAGTTTGAGTGCGGCAACTGTCACATATTTTGAAATTTGAAAGCAGAGCCGGTTTGTTCAGCCTAAATAAAGGGATGGGGAGGGCGAAACGGATTGCAGGATAACACTGTAAATGATTGTTAATGTGAAATATGAGCGGATGAGGACATAGTGGGACGGAAAAGCTAAGTGGGCTGGAGGCCCTTTCCCCCCGCCGACGGCTGGATTTGCTGACGCCTCCGGGCTGTGAATCGGAGTCGGCCATTACCGAGAATAACAGATGAATATTCAGCGCCAGTCAGCACATTGTCTTGCACTTCAGGCGAAGATGCAGGGCTAACTGGTGGAAACATGATTCTCGTTTAAGCCGCACTGTACTGCTGCTGCTTACCTATTTATAACCCCTTCTCACACAACCCCATTCAGCTAAGTTTTCATTAACAGTCAATTCCAGTTTCGCCCCCCTTCTCCTCTCAACCCAAACTAAGGAGTGAGTTTCCGTGCCATAATTGCACCTAACACAGCAGTCTAGCTGGAAAACTTTCCTAAGCAGTTTGAGGCACTGCGCATGAAATTGTGTATTGAACCTCCGCTGTATTGTCTAAATACAGTTCATGCGTGGAGCATGGCAGTCACAGTTTAGTGCCCCTGACAAGATGGGCTTACCTTGGCATCCCTGCAAACTGATCGGTCTGATTGCAGCTCCATTGTAGTTGAAGTGATCAGACACAGGCAATTCTAATACTAATGTTCCCCTCCACCTGCTCTCTTGTATGGCCGATTTAAGCATGGGAGATTTACTGTAGGTGAACATCTAGCACTCAAAAATACGAGAGAGGACAGACAATGTAAGAAGACAAAAACGTGAAAGGAAATAAAAATCCAGATCTTGAGTGTTACGGAAAAACCTAGTAAGTAACAAAAAGCTGATTCCAAGAAAAAGACAGAAAACTGTATCCCTCTGGGGTTAAGCTCTTGTCCGACAATGAAACTGACATGGTAGTTATTTGTTCATTACATAATAAGAGATATTTATGGAGGAAATTTTTTTTCTTTTTTATTAGTATCCCTGGTAATATGACTTAAGAAATTTTTCCTTCTGAAAATTTAAAATGTCAAATCTCAAAATGATGGACAAAAATCTAACGATTATGCAGCTGCAGTGGCATTTGACAGTTTTTCAGTGTTAACGCCACCATCTGCTTCCCTCTTCAAGCCGTTTTTCAGTCGTGAATTATTATAATATATTAGCACGTGAATTGCGTGCTTTACAAATTCTGACCATGAATGTCCTGCACATCCAATGCCCTGCATGGGGACTTACCTCACAGATCAGATAATATAGGTATGCTGCTTCATAACTGGCTAATTCACTGACCAGGTTTTATCATTAAAAAAATAGAACATTTTATGTGGAAGAACCAAGGAAGATCAAGTTGCTTGATTTTTACTTCACAACTGATTAAATACCGATGACTTGCTTGGTTTTGCCACAGGAAAACAAAGGAAATCAATAATTATTTTTCATGTATCTTACTGTATACGATGAGGCAAAACCTAATAAGTACAAAAATAGTCCTAACTTAATTTTACCAAAATTAGACTTGCTAGGTTTTTCTATAACACTCAAGAGATAGGAGTACTGTGTTTTCCTGGACTTGTTATTGAGCCAGTATGACATCGTGTGTCATGCTTTCCCAACCCTTGCTACCAAGAATAGAGCCAAAACATGAGTTGGCTTTTTTTTACCTCACATGAACCAAAAAAATGTGCAGAGAAGGCATGCCGTCATACAGTGCGTAATCTGCTGGTCCTCAGTATACAAAATACTGAAAGGAGGAGACTTGCAAATGTTGCAAGTTTTTTTAGGTTATCAAAATGTGATTATTCTTGTGTTCAGTCAGTTGCCAGTACTTGCTGTTGGAAACCCAGTGGAATGGGTGGTTTGGAGTACCTTTCCTCTGTACTACATTATTTGGGCTGAGATGATTCCCTGTCTTCACTTTTCTTTGATATAGCAGTTCCTGAGGCTTGGCAACATCTTTGGGTCTGACTTTGCATTCGCAACCTCGTAATTGTATTATATGCAAAGTAACAACAATAATTAGGAGCACCATAACTGCTTACAGCTGTAGTTAGAGCATTGATGTAGTCACAACAGTCCCAGTCTGTTATGTTCTTGTTCTGTCTGCCTTTGTCCCTTTAGTTTTGCCGTAGTCTTTCCTTGTGTCTGTTTCTAGATGCTGTGCTGCACTGCCAAATGGAATCTTCCTTATGTCTGTGTTCCAGTCCACGTTTTGTTTTCTCGAGTGCAAGCACTGCTTCTTTACTATTGGCTGGCTGCAGTATTTCCATTTTCCTTCAGCGCTGTTCTGGTTTCGGGCCTTTCTAAGCTTAATGTCAATTAACTGTTTTTAGTTACTAACATCTACTAACATTCACGGGAGGTGTTTTTCTTAGACAGGCACTTTACTAATATTACTCATTTAGGTAGGGTGTTAATTGTAATGATTTCCCACTTCGATATTATTTCAGATCTTGCTTTACTTTGCTTCGTAACTTTTTCACGCTTCCTTCAAGCTGCATACTTTGTTGGTACTTAGCTGAGCATGCCCATTTTCTTCATGGGCTTGTTATGTCATTAAGCCTTTGTCCAATGTCTCATGTTCTTGCTTTGTTCCATCCCTGTTCTGTTCAGGTGTTCCTCGTTCTCTCATCAGCCCTGTACCTTCTTATTCTGCGGAGGCATTCCAGTTGAGAGTCGGTCCGTTGTTTCCATGTTAGTTCTATTCCTGTCCTCATGCCGCGTGGTTCATGCTTTTGTTCGTGTCATCGAGTTTACACTTCCCTATTGGTTTCAGCTCATTGAGTGGAGTGTTTTGTTGGCATTGCGCCCTCCTTTTCCCCTGCATTATCTCTGTTCATTTGTGCAATTTTTGTTGGCCCACGTGCCTTATTTGTTTGGAATCTTTTGTTCAATAAAAATCATTCTTTGGATTCACGACTCGCTGCTGCTGTCCTTCCCCTAACATAACACAGTCATCAAATATCTAAATTCAAACTAGCCAGCTGATTTTCACTTTATGTCAGTATCATAAATATGACTTTCTGAATGAAAATCCTTGGACAACCCACTTACACATGACGCCGCATTTTGGTTAATCTGAGCAAATAAGGAAACTCAGAGCTCTTTTAATTGAAGGGTTTTCCCTAACCCTTCATCTGTTTGACAGACAAATGACAGAGACAATGCTTTAAGGGAATAAATATAATTGTTTTATTCAGTACATATCGGTTTGGAGAGAAATAAATAAAATTAATTCACACCATTTAATTTATGACTGAACAGGGACAGGGCTGCTATACAGCATGGTGCGCTGTAGCAGCCAGGTATACTGCTATTCTCAGGTGGAACTCATAGCAGTGAAGCACTCAGCTCAATTTGGTCTGAAAAACATAATGGATCAACCATCAAAAGTAATGCCTAGGTCCCACTGGGGAAAAATCATCAGCAATGTGGAGATAGACAAATTTTCTCCCGATGTTTTTGCCAAAAAACGGAGTAGTCCCATTAGAAATTGCACTTATTAGGCCTTGGGGATGGTCCGGTGAACGTTCACTGATGCTTCGGCTATGGTCACAAAGCTTCTGGGAATGTCCCCCGAACAATGCCCTTGAAACATCGGGGATGGCTCCCGATGCTCGGGAAAGCTCCGGGGTAGCTTCCCCGAACTTGAAACATCATCGAGGGAATATCCCCGTAGATTAGGGATGCATCGGTGAGTACTTGCGAACCATCCCAGGTGCCTCGTGGAAGAGTTAGTGGGGAGGTATATATTGTAGCGAGCTACAAGGTGCAGCCAGCCTCTATAATTATCGAACAGTTTGGATGGGAATCCAATGCGAGACGCCAAGCAGGGTTTGAGAAAGAACTTTTTTTTTTTTTACTGAAAAATCCTCTAACCTCCCTGTGCACTCCCTGTAACTCATCGCACCACAAAAACTGATAGCCTATCACCGAATGAAAACTTTCCTTTTTTTAATCACTCACATTCACTCCACTTACTCCTGCCCCGAGTTACTTTGAACATTGTTTTCCCCTCTCATATTCCCCCTCCAGCCTTTATTTTTACGATTTCATTCCCTCAGTTTTTTTCTCTTAATTTTGATATATAATTGAAGTTTGTTTAATGACGAAAAGGCTGTTGGGCATTGCTTTATTTAGCTGACCGCGACTTGCGTCTGGCAAGCGCATCTGGTTGTTATAATCTGTACTGCAGCTGCCCAATCTTTTCCTTTAGAAATTAATCAACTATTAACTATGGCTGGATATACAATTTGGGTTATTTATTTTCTGCAGATAAATGTGTTTTTTTCCCTTAACCTGTTCATTTTTTCTCTTGATGTAAATAATGTTATGATTTGAGCAAACGGAAGTGCCTCTTTCTTTGTTGGTACAATACAAGTTATTTACTTTCTCATGGTTTTGTTGACAAGTTTTTCTGTAAGATGCTGTAGTGGAGCTGAACACAACTAATTTAATTTGGTCTGACAGACGACCTGGCGCCCGGACAAACCATTGATAAAATAACTGTGTTTGGCTACATTATAATACATGCACATTTTGGGCTCAGCATCATTCTCTCTCTGGCGTGTACTTATATGAAATGTACTTATAGTGTGCGCAAATGCAAAATCCAGCCAATCAGCGCCATGGGTAGAATGCACTTTTCAACTGTCGCCAAAATTTCGACGAATATTTGGAGATGCAACCCCGACATCGGGAATGTGTCACCGAAAGGTCGCCGAACTTTCGCCTCAAATATCCCCGAAGGTCCCCTGATACTTCGGTGAGACATCACCGATGCTTCGGGGATGCCTCGGGGAAAACAATATTTCGCCGAAGCTCCGGGGAAGCATCCCTGGAGCTTCCCCGTGGCTCTGGAAAGCTCCGGCGAGGCCTCCCCGGCCTGTTTTCCCGACAAAACGCTGAGAACACATCGGGAAAAATTTCAATGCAAGCATTGAAATTTTTCGCAGTTCTTCCAATGCCTCCCGATGGTTCCAGATGGCTCGTGACGCTCCTGAAGCTTCCCCGGGACATCGGGGAACCTGTTCCCGACGCCTCCCGAGGTGCATCAATTTCCATCGGGAGTACATCGCCAAGGCAAAATATGCCCAGTGGGACTGAGCCTTAAACAGGTATCACACACTGGTTATGCTAACTCAACTACTTCACCACCAGTTTTCAGAACACTTACACTGGCAGGTAAAAGTTTACAAACCCCACCCATGTCCATCAGCATAGCTTTTAGGTGTCGCATCAAAATTGTGTCTATAAAACCTTTGGTATCACTGGCTTGGAAAGCAACATAAACAGTAAATAAACAAATAGTCCACCCAAGTAAACTGTGATCAACTTTCTTTGACCCAAACCAACATGCTATGCGGTGGACACATAAATGAATGAACAAGCTCACAGTTAAAACCCTGGAAGCTGCTGAGAAGCTTCCTGTCGATGAAAACCGTCCCACGGCTACCCAAAGCTGGCTAATACACCTCATGCGCTCTTTAATTTACTTACTGCAGTAGACAGCCACAGTGAGCAACTACCCTCTGGGAGGAGCCAGGGGCTACATGAGAGTTCAAGATTAAATAAGTAGGAATATTTAATGGAAATGTCTTGTTGCAGTGGCAGTATACTAAAATGTATATATGCTGTCATCCATGATTTATCAACCTCTGTGGGTATCTACTATTTGTGTAAGTAATAAGGCTACTTAATGTAAGGTGACACTCTTCTTTCAATTCTGGCGCACCGCAAATGTATAATGCTTCCATTAAATGAAATGCTGACTGATGGACAGCCACAGATCCTGACCGGGGTGGATTAGCATTGCCCTTTGAGTTCAGGTCAGAGGCAATGCTGAGAATGCTATTAGACAAACAAGTGAGCATTAAGAATATGGAAACCGCATGCAACTCCGAGTTTTAATTAAGTTTGCATTTCGTCTCCACTGGACTCAACAGAGGGCACCAACCCTACAGAGAAAAGAAAAGTGGTTTCCATTTCACTCCATCTCTCCCAAGGTCACTTTAGAAAGAAGGCTTTGTGGCTTTTTTGGTCATGTCTTTGCCATTAGCTGTCATTTAGAAAAGAGAGGAAGCTTTTTTACGGACAGCGAGAGAAAGTGATTTCTTTTTTTTTTCCTTCCTGCACACCCCGAGCCCAGACCCAGGAGCCAAGGCCTAAATTTGGAAATGGATCCATCCACCTCGATCGCTTTTTTCCTCCCTTGAGGTCCACAGATAAGAGATCCAATGACAGAGGAGAGCAGAGGAAGACCCCCATGGGGTAATAATGATATGTGATCACTGAGCCCTGCTAGCAGATCCTCTCTGGTACGCGCCACCACCTATGGAACTAATTTAAAGTCCTAATTTAAAGTCTGTCGTGGCGAGCGACTCAGACAGACAGTGATCTTTGCACATTTAATTACAGCGGGGCTGTCAGCCGCTGACAGCCAGGCCACTCCGCTGATTGATTACATGGATGGGGAAGAATGAACTGGGATCTGGTAAACTTTATTATCTGTGTCAGCTCCAGCGTGCCGTGCATGCCTCACGACATGTAGGCCCTCCCCAGTGGGGCCTTGCTCTAAAGCACCCCCTGCACTCTACAGACCCCTGCTCACCCCCATATCCCCTGTTCCCCAAGCCTCATCCGAGCCTTGGGTAACAAGAGCGGATCATATGAACTATACAGTGTAAGACATACCAAACCCACTGGAAAACACAGCAAAGATTCTAATCACGTTGCAAATCTAAGGAGCGAATAAGTCGTTCATGTGGTCATAACGATAACCACAATTTGCCAATAACCGTGCTCTTACACATTTTTCTGAATTTCAAATTTTGATACCTTTGGATGCTTTACTGTTTGCTTATCCACAGCCACACAGGCGATTGAGCCCTTGAATTTGGTTCATTATCTCATCAGAGACACTGTAGCACCTTGTATAAAAAATAAATTAACTCGGAAACAATCAAAGAAATGAAAATTTGGTCAGCATTAGCCTTCATATTGAGATCAGATGCAATTAGAGGACAGTGTGAACAAATGCCAATGGAACTTTGCAAGCAGCCAATTTCAGAGAAGCTGTCGACAAATGTTGCTTCCACATCAAGTCCAAACCATTGACACAGTCTCCTATGAGGAGTAAAACCGAAAGTACAAAAAGTGCAGCCTACGCCTTAAAAAAATGAGAGCAGGTGATGGTTCTTGGCTGCGTATACAGGTGACGCGGGCACTTTTTTTTTTTTTTCTCCAGGAGGTGCAATATTTTTTTTCCGCTTGAGTGGAACAGGTGACAGCTCCATTGCAGTCAGCGCGGATGTCAAGCATGAGGTGCTGGGAGTTTTTCACGGCACACGCATGGCAGTGACATTTTCCTTGTCTGTGAGAGTGAGAATCAGGCTGGCAGATGTTGGCACCATCATCCGTATAACCCCAGTCACTAGGCAATACCGACACCTCAGGCAAATAGCTTTGTTCCATCTGTTTTACATGTAACAGTTGCTTCCTCAAAACTATCATGTTGTGAAGAAACTCTATTTCAGATTAATCATTCTCAATGTGTGAAACAAAAATATTGGATTTGCAATAGCCATGTATTTGTTCAGGCCTTGTTTTCTGCAACATGGTCTGCCTGCAATCAAGCTTCTCTGGTCCCGTCAGCTCCATCTTGTTCCAACGATCGGAAGGTGCAATTCCTCTCTATTTTTAGCTTTCTGTAAAAAGTGCAGATTTTGTGCCAAAATACTTTAATCATTCCACCCATGTTCGCAAGAACCCCTGTCCCAGCCGGAGAAAAAGCAAGGTGCTACCTCCATCATGCTTCAGTCGCTATGATGTTCCACAAATGATGAAGATAGATGGAAAACAGACACCCATTTTCAAATCAAAGAAAATCTGAACCCATCTAGACCATGGAGCAATGCATTCAATCACCCCAAACCATCTGGAGAGTATCATCTTGTGATGAGACAAAAGTTTATTTTTAAGCCTCAATTATTAAAAACAGTTTGGTTGGAAAACAATACTGCTCCTCATCTGAGAAAAATCTTATATATAGTATATACTACATAGTTAATAAACTTTCCAATTAAAAAAAAAAAAATCTATAGTTTCTTGGCCATTTGATTCCTGTCAATCCTGACCCTCTGAAAAACAGGCTGTTCTGAGTGGGCATACCCTCTGTGAAATGAGGTCTGCTCTGATTGGCCAGCAAACAGCGCCACCAACCACATGCGACTGATTCTCCTTGAAAATAAATCTAAGTTGTCGCTTCTTCGTATCATCCAATGCTGGCGGAAAATAAAGAAATTAAACGTTACGCCGGTCGTAGCAGTCAAACACAGAGCACTTGATGTCTTTGCCAGAACAGAAATCAGCCCTTTTCAGTGATATTATTCTGTGCCAGTGGCAGATGACCATATAAATACATTTATATATATCCCACTATGACATCATATTGTATCAAAAGTAATTTTTTTCCCAAAACAAAGTGTTCTAGGAAATATGAGGTCCTTTTCTCAAAGGGAATACTTCTACATATGTTTAACTCATCGTGAAATTTTGGCCACAATTAATGTGAACATCCTTCATTGTGACACTATGTTCAATGCACAAAATACGGAAAAGTGCTGTAGGTTCCCTTTAAATTTATAAAGTATCAAAATGATTTAGAAGCACAGCCAAAAATTCACATACTGAAAGAAAACCCTCATTCATTCCATTAGATTTAATATTACATTTTATCAGAACAGGCCTGGCCTTCCACAGCTGATGATGAAAGGACACTTTGCCCACAGTACAGATGTTAACTGCTTCCCTCCTCATTAGACAAGGCCTATATGGAGTCATAATGGTAGGCTATATATTGCTGTCTGTGACAACTTAGACATACAGTATAATATACGTAAAAAATGACCACAGTTTTCATCACTTGCAATGAATGTGCAATTTGCCCTACAACCTCATCTATCATCATCGCATTTTTTCCCCCCCGCAGGTGTACATAACCATAAGAGAAAATGTATAATTATGGATATCACTGTTTGTTTCTTCACAAAACTTTTAATATTTATTACATGACCTGCTACATTTGGAAAAAAAAAAAAATGTGTGTTTCCTTATTTAATTCTGCGTATATCTATGGCTGTCTTGGCATACAACTCAGCAAAATAATAAGGCACTTGGTGTCTTTTGTAGTCAGCCAAGGATCCTTTTGCCATGTCCTGGGCCTGTGTCACAAAGCAATAGTACTGATCTAGAGTAACAATACACTGCTCCAAAGCAAAAAGGGCTGTCAGAAATTTTACTCTGCACAGTATCCCAGTTAAGTCAGTAACCCTGTTTTTTGATACAGGTCCCAATGAGTACATTGCCAATTATGTTCTTTTACAGTGCCAGTGTATTAAATCACTTCCACTAACATGTGTGGGTTTGATTTTGAATTAGAAGCCAGAAAGCCAGAATGAATAGATTATTATTTCCTACTGTCCAGCTCGCTAGTCAAGAAGCTAACCTACACCAGTTAGGTACAAAATGTGCTTGAAATGAACCACTGTAAAATAGAACCATCAGATTGGAAATGGGGTTGTGTAAAAGGAGCCTCCTAAGTTCTCCAAAAAAAAAAAAAAAAAAAAAATCAGCAGGATTTTTCCAAGATGGAATGAATCCAGTCAAATCTTGGTGCGTTGAAGGGCACTTCTGAATGCGCATGATCTTCAGTTCCTCAGATGTCACTGTCTTAAGATCATTTTATGCTTGTAAGACATGTCTACAGACGCCTCAAGAAAAGCGTCCGATGACAAAGATTCTGTATGTTTAAATTAAGTGCTGGATGTCATCTGCAGTACTAGCTGTTCTCTGCATGGTGTGACATCCTGAATGTTTTCTTAAATCATTTCCCAACAATTCAGCTGTCTGCATCAGTTTTTGGCACCATCATCCTAAATTATTGTCTTCTTTCATTCCCCTACCTACATGTGCCTTAGCTTGTTTGCACAATTCCCATTTTCCTATTTGTTTATTGGTGTGGCGTGTATATAACTTCCTTTGCTTTTATTTGCCCTTTGCTGGATTGTCCTGTTCTTCTCATTGTGCCTAATGCTAGTACTAGTCTTCGTCTTAGAACTGTTCTGTCCTCAGTATTTTAAGTATGAAACGTTTGACCAGTTTATTAGGGATTGTTGTTCAGTGGCTCCTCAGTGGCAATTTCTCCCAGTCACCCAGCCTGCATGCCAGTCGCCCATGTATTATCTTCCTGCAAAAAATCTCGGACCTCACCTGAATAGCGGCAGGCCACTTTACTTCCTATTCTCCCCTGACTATTATTAATTGCCCCTAACTATTCTGCGACCTTGCCCGTATTTCATTTTTATATTTTCTTTAGAGCCAATTGCAGCTTATATTGTCATTATTAAAGTGCGAAGTGGCTTATCTTGGATCTGCGCGTCTCCTTCTCTGAAGTTCGTGACATGCTAATTGAAGACCTGGGTGCAAGAAGTACTTTAGTCACAAAATAACACTTTTGAGATATTAAGGGTCAAAGTTTTGAAAACATGCTGCAGATACTTTTTTTAAAAGATAACATTCAGTGGCACCTGCTGCTAGTCCCAGGGTTTATACAAAGTAGACAGACACGTTTTTGTGGAAAAATAATGCTTTATTACAAAAAAAAACAAGAAAATCAATTTCGGACTTTGGTACTTCTTACCATAAAATGCACGGACTTCGGCACTTTTACCACACAAATGCCGTTTCAATCATTTTCTGATTGCCAAACAGTCATTTTTGCTACGCTTGTCACATGACACACACTAGCAGCTGATTGGACAGTCATGGACTTAGGCACTTGTTCCTGATGACGTCAAGGACTTGAGTATTTCTTGCACAAAAATTCAGTAGATTCAGGGAAGGCCGTATATCAGTATTGAGGACTTGAGTACTTATATTTGGAATTTTTTGGCTTTAAATGATGCACATGACGCTCTACTTTATGGTAGTAGTGTCAGCTCATTTTTTGGAAAATGTGACTTAAGTACTTCTTGCACCCAGGTCTTCAATTGTTCTGCTCAGGTTATGTTTTACCTTCGGTTTGTGGGCATTTTTTTTTGTTTGTTAGCAGCATTACAGGAAAAGTTATGGTCAGATTTTTATGAAATTTTCACCGGAGGCGTGCCTTGACCAGTGCTAGAGGTGATTTCATTTTGGGTATGATCTGGATCAAATTTGAGACCCAGGAATTTTAGGATACTTCTCCATTGCTGGATTGGAAGATTAGAATAATAAATGCTACGTATCTTAAAATTCACAAGAATCTGATAAAGTTCCAATTGCCTAGGCTGAGGTATGCGCGCTCTGAGTGCTCTTGTGTATTTATTGTTTTATAACCGACTAATCTTTTTGTGAACCCTACTGTATCGACTTATTGTATTTGTGACAACCTGATAACTCTGGGTCTATCCAGCTGATGAAAATAAATAAGAAAACGAACCACAGCATCGACAATATTACAAATGTTCAACAGGTTAGGCTACAAGACACTATCGGACCATACTTTTTCTGTCTTTCTGACATCATTTTGATCATCAGAAACTGTCGACAGACACGATTTACAAGTATGAACAGGCTTTTAAGAAGACAGTGATAGATGTGATGATATGTTCCTGGAAATAGTTTGGTAATTTTCTGTCAGTCGACACCATTTGCTGCTGCATCCACAGATGTAAGTTAAAGCATTAAACCGAAGCCACACATCAGCACTGTCTAAAACAGTTGCCAAGTTCTCTGTGCTAGGTTACATCTGAGATGGACTTTTGCATTGTGGAAGCATGCTGTTTGGTCTTACGAGTGTGCATTTCAAGAAAATAAGTAGCTGTGTTCTCCGTACCAAAGACCACGAGGCCAACCAAAGCTCTTATCAGCATCAGGTCCAAATCCAGCATCTATCATGGTATGGGGGGTGTATCAGTGCACATGGTATGGGGGTGTATCACTGCACATGGTATGGGGGTGTATCAGTGCACATAGTATAGGGGTGTATCAGTGCACATGGTATGGGTAATTTCCACATTTGTGAGGCCATCAATAATGCAGAGTAATATGTGTGAACTTCAGAGCAACATATTGCCGTCTACAATTTTCCAGTAAGACAATGCCAAGCCACATTCTGCAGGCATTACAAGTTCTTGGCTGTGTAAGCAGAGTGCAGGTGAGATATTGGCCTGCCTGCAGTCCTGATCTGTCTCTGATTGAGCTTATATGGCATATTATGACGTGAAATATATTGCAACAAAGGCCCTGTGCAATTGCACAGCTGAAGACCTGCATAAAGGAAGAATGGAGGAAAATTCCACTTACTATATTTGATTTACTTCAGAGCTTGAATGCTTAATGGGCATGATTACAAGGCAAGGTGATGTTACACAGTGGTAAACAGTCGATGTGCCGGTTTGCACTGCAGTCATCACACTGCATATTACAATAAGCAATAAAATTCACAAGTTATATCATCAAAAAATATGTTGCTGTGCCATTTCTAATAAAGTAAAAGGTGAATGGACTTTTTGCATCAGTCATTTTTGAATTTATGTTCAGATTTTTCATGATCTGCCTATTGAATTTGTGTAATTCATAGAATAGAAATAATGCTAAAAATTAAATGATAAAGTCTGTGCTTTATGTGGAGATGTTTTCTGTAGTTCACTGGAACATTGGTGCTGGAGAGGGAGCCACAACAGTAACCTCTATCTGCATGTTGTGTTTTGGATGCTCTATTGGAACAGCCATTTTGTGAGATTTTAGGCTTGGGTCCTCTAGGACACGAGGGCCGTCTGATGCTCATCTCATCTTGGTATCTAATTACTCAATTAAGGTAAGCAATTAGCAACAAATACACACTTTTCCCAGGCGTTCACTGATGGCTAATGTGGAAAAGGCTGTAAAACCAACAAGAACATGGATGAACAATCACGGAGAGCAAATGTGGATAAATCCAATCTGGCAAGATGAGAGATCTGGGGGAATTCAGAAAGAGTGCTCCCTGCTTCACCAGGTAATAGGAATACTTAAATGGAGAAAGCACCATACAGTGAACTGTTTCAACTGTGAGAGCGAAGTAAGTGTACTTAGCCAGAAAATATCAGCAATCTTAAACCCTGGAAAATGTAATATTGTATTCTGACAAAAAGCTATGCAGTGTGAAATTTATTTTAGATTTAAATCAAAGAATGTGCTGACACATACATTCCCCTTCAACGTGTGGGAGAGTTATCAACGACCATTTATAATGTATTTTTCTTTGTAGTGGCTTGAATAGCTATTTCTCATGCCAAGTGATTAAAATGGTGGATTACTACTCACACTATACTCAAAACTTTGACAATATGTACATATGTAAAGTAAATGTATTTTCAATTAAAAAATACACAACATTATTGTGAAACTCTACATTTCGTATTTACTCTGAGTAGAGGCCTGTGCTGAATGCACATTTTTATTGTGTCTGTACTTTTAATTGATCCATTTCAGCTTCTGTGACATACAGTATATATGTCCCCAGGTTCCTGGCTCTGAACAGTTCTCTGATTTGAAGGTGAAAGTCAGCAGGCCATGTACCTGTCCTGGACCAAATCACGTCAGATTTATTTGCAGAGTTTAGTGAATACTGGCTCTGAAAATGCTTTACAGTGGAACACATCAAAATGGAGCAATTAAACCGGCCTAATCCCCTATGTAAGAACCACGTCAGGTTAAAAAGAAACAATAGCTGGGATTTTTTTCCCCCTAGCAAGGGGAAAATCTTGTCCAGGGGAAGAAATCTCTGGGAAAACCCAGCTATAGAGAGAAGCCCTTCCTCTGCTGGAATGTGTGATGTAGTTAAACAGCAGTGCGTCAGTATGATTGACGTGATACTTGAAGAACTTAGCCTGTCTTTTTCCTGTTTGCCCACGTGTCCTTGAAAACTATTCAAAGGGCACGGGTGCCGAGTTTCACTCGCGTTTTTTTTCGCCTAGAATATTCTGCTTATTAGGGTGATTACCTAAGCTAATCATTATGGCGTTATGCTGGTGCACTGGCTGTTTATGCCATTTGCATTGACCGCAGTGCTCACTGATTGTGTGCCGGTTTCCATAACTATCCTCCAATCGGCTCCATTATTGCCATGGAACGCAAAGCCATTAAATTGCGCGTGAAATAAAGATGGATTTCCCCGAGCTTCCTCATCCCGGGCGTGTTAGGCCGAGCGCTCATTCGAGACGACGCACCCGAAGGGGATGAAGTGTGGACCCAGAGGGGGGGGCAGTTCATAGCAGCCCCCCATTTCCCATCTCCCGCGACCATCACCGTGCGAGACGAATCAGTTTGTAGCGACATGCATTCCGGAAGGCAAATCTTCTCGCCACGGTAATTAACCGAGAAGCCAATGAGACGTGGCCTGGATGTGACAGCCTGTTTATTCTCCATTGCAGTGGGTCCCGTGGCGATGTTCCTCGTGTCATATTTAGCGCTTGTGATGCAAACGGGGCGGGGGGATTTGTTGATGAAGATGTGCAGGAGCTGAGCCATCTCCACCACATGAGTTTTAGTGTTCCTGTCATGTCAGGGCTGTTACGGTATTCCATATTCATGTTGCAGCAGTGCACATGCCACACTCTGTGGTGCTGAATTGAGGCAAAGCTCAGCTCAGCCATTTCCTATGTTCAGTCTAAATGCATCATCTGATTATTACAGATGGATTGACAGTGGGTGGATTAATTGTGTGCATCTCACAGTGATTTCACTAGGAATAATTGCCCACCATTTAATTCATGCAACATGCTAAAAGCCATCTTCATTTCGTTACAAAAATTCTCTTGCATTTCCTCAAATGTTATCCTTGTTCAAAAGAAATCCAAACGTATTTATCTATAAAACAAAAGAAGTGCAGTAGCCTGGCTTTGGCATTTTGCATTTCATGACGATTTCCCCTTGCCTGAACGTGCTGCCTGCTGAGAAATAACATAACACATTTATGTTGCGATGATCAATGGAATCTCTCTGTCAGCAGCCTGCCAGAGACGTTTAAGAGTTAAATAGGAGATCAAGGGGACCAGCTAGAAATTCTTCATATTAATTCCTGATCTAGCAAGATTTTTGTTTTTGTTCTGTCTTAAAGGTTTTGCACAATGGTAGCCGGGGCAGTGGGTAGTGCTGTTGCCTCACAACAAGGGGGCATACCCTAAGGCTCACCGTATGGAGTTTGCATGTTCTTTCCGTGTTCATGTGGGTTTCCTCTTTGAACTCCAGCTTTCTCTGACAGCCTGTAAACATGTACGCTAGGCTAATCGGAGACTCAATATTACTCATAGGTATGAGTGTGTGAGTGAATGATGTGTGAGCCCTGCAATGGATTAGCAAGCTGTCCAGAGTGTGTTCCTGCCTTTCGCCCATAATCGGCTAGGATAATTCCTAGCTCCCCCCTTAACCCTAATGAGGAAGAAGCGGTTTATATGAGGGATGAATGGTAATCTGAGCCAAGTGTCTCATGACGTATGATCTATGATGTATTGCAGATGGGATCGGCGGCATGCGTGAATGGTTTTCACTTTAGCGCAGATGGCAGCATAAATGATAAGCCTTTCCAGCAGTGTAAAATGTTATTGATAGCATTATTCTGTTTAATAGGGCAATGCTCTGATCAGCACACTCTGGACACCTGAGAAGGGCTGTTTGGCTCAAGTTACATTGCTATATTTTTGAACAGGAAGTACTTGTTTTTTAATGCTTTTTTTTTTCTTGGACTCCATTTTCTAGCACTATCACTGTTCCCAAACTAAAGACCTGTCTCCTTATCAACTCTAGGTTCTACACCTGCCATTCTCTTACTCGTGATGTCGAGCTGCCTGTCAGACGTAGTCACGGTTAAATTGTATCTCTTCGACCGCACTTTTTATCTGGCACCAGAAAGTTTCTAATGGAAAAGTGGGAAACTTGGAAATTCAGCAAGGATGGGAAATTGCTTGTCTATGCATTGCATAAAGGAAGTGAAGTATCGTGAGATTGGTTTCCTGAACTCTGTTCCATTATAGGATTGTTGGAGGCTGCATTCTCTCCCCCCATTTTGGCCATATGGTAGATCATGACTCGTCAGAGGTAGTAAATGACTATTGGTTATGATCATATCCTCACCCAGAGGAGCTGAGCAGACTTATTTCACTTCCCTGTTCAGTACCATTACAGTTTTGAGCCTGAGAAGTTTGGCAGGGGCTGCGTCTCAGACTGTCCCCTGAACGAAGATGATGTGACAGCAGGCAGCATATGCAGTGAGATTTGTATTTATTTGGTCAGTGTATAAGTTCTGCATAGTCCACACAATATAGATGTAAGTACATTACACTGACAGTCTACTTTGAGCTCATGTTCATTTTTTTTTTTTTTCGTATCCATCAAAATGGAGTACAGTGCCAAAAGACAAACAAACAAAAAAAAAAAAACCTGAAAATGGTCAGAAAATGCACCTGGAGTCAGAAAGCTCAAATAATGACCTCCATTTTTAAATTGACAAGATGAAAAAATTACTATTTTTCTTGGAATTCACAAGTTTTTTAAACCTACCTGTGCATTTTGCTGTCTTCTCCTGGAATTTCAACCAAATGGCTCAGCGTCTTTGGCTTGAAAGTAAATAGTAAAGAAATGTAAAGCTGCTGGTGAGTTCCCATCATAGGCATTGGCCAAAAAGCCTCAAATTTAGTTATACAAGAATTTGCTTCATGTACTGATTGTTGTTGCTGAAGTGAAAAACGACAGCATATGCCTGGGAAACTCATAGATTATTTAGCATCTGGCCGGTGGAGAATACAGTGCAAGTCCAGGCAGAGCATCACACGAGTGGGCTTGGCCCGCACGTCACTGAGGGGCTGCATTCAGAGGGCTTCATCTCAACGCACACTCTACATTTGTTGCCAGGAAGTGGGCAGTTAATTAGCCACGCTAATTATAAAGCCTAATTAGTCTTGGAATCAACTGAAAACTTTGTTAAGAGTTTTTTCCACTGCCAGAACAGCACTGTGCTTCTCACACATTCTATTTTTGCTGTGATCAGAGATCAGAGACATGTTATACTATTGCGGAGTTTTGCTCTTATTTTACAGATGCTTATAATCATGCAAACTGAATAAACTGTGGAAAAGTTTACTGCAGCCAGAAGCTTATATCATATACCTTGCAAATGTTAGACTCCATTGTGAATTAATCAAATGAGAAGGTCCCATCATGGGCTTTAGCCAGTTTTATTGATGCTCCTCTGCTCCCTTTGCCTTTGTGTTGTGTGTCTTCCACAATGTTTAAATATGAATTTTGGAGGACAACGAATAGCCTATGGCCGCATACTGTATTGCCAGCACATGACTGAATCCAAATCGTAACTGATGACCAAAGGTACTCCATCTAGTCTGCGGCCGATTCAAAATACAGCTCCAGATATGCTTTTGCGAACAAGTTTGGCTAAAAGCAGACATCTTTTTGCCTCCTCCACATCTATGGCTGGGGGCATGTTGGGATACCCCTCGTGTGCGTCTGTTCGTATGCACGTCCATCTTGCCTGATGGGAGATATTGTGAATCCACATCTCCTCAAAAACCAATGAACAAAAATTCATTGTGCTTGCACTTGTCTTATAGGGACCCTAAAGAAGTGCACTTCATAATTTTTATTCAACTTGGCTCACCTAGAGTAAGAATTTTACCAAACAGTAGCGGGGCATACGTGTCCCATGGACGCATTTCTTTTCTGGTGTATATATCTATTTATTTATTTTGGTTACAAGGGATCCAAATAAGCCCTAGACTGGTTGTCATGTTGATTTTTTATTTTATTATTTATTTATTTATTGTTTTTTTCTGATGACTTTTTGAAGCCCTTTAATATTTGAATACTCAAGTCATGTTGTACTGTCAAATGGACCAAATTTACATAATTTGTATGAGCTTAATTTTCCGATTTAGAACTTTTTAAAATTTTATTTATGTCAAAGGACAATAAAGGAATGCTCCGTTCCATGTTGAGCTTGTTTTGCCGTGCTCGCCGTCTGAAGAACACCAGATTGGTTGAAACACGTCAGAGCGGATGTAGCTGCAGGTAAATTGGTTCCACTGCATTGTGACAACTATGTGCCCCATCTGATGATAAACAGCTTGTTAGGCCTAGTTTGTTCCTCGTGTTCTTTTTCAAGGTTTGAACCGTGTGGCAGGCGAAGGCATAGCATTTCAAAGGGGTGTGGGAACATGCTCAAGGGATGGCGGCGCTCCTCAATTCGCCAGCTATGTGGCGCACAGGAACGCGAAACAAACAAGCGGTAAACACAAAGACGGGGCTTTAATAAACCGGTCCTTCACCCAAGGCTCTCGTTTTATAGTGTGCCATGTTTAGAAACCTTATTTTGAAGCTGCTAAAGGTCACATGTAATTTGATTTGCAATGCTCTTTGCTGATGTCTCAAGAGTATTGGAGTACAAACCCACACAGATATGACTTATTTGAATGTCTTCATTATACTGTGGGAGTGGGTGACTCCACTGGCTAAACTATAATATCACAGGAAAATGAAGCTGTGATACGCGAAAAGGTTGGTGATAAAATTCCTGAATGTGGCACAGCAGCAAATATCAATTTTGCTTATAGTTTTGCCCACTTCTGACTATTGATTCTAAAAAATTCTGTACTAACTACTTGACACGTGTTGGTAAAGTTTGGTTCAACTGTCGATATTGTGGGTAGAATGGAATTCTGGTCTTGACTTCTGTGTTCAGTGATCACACGTATGTTTTTTTAGAGACTTTTTTTTTTTTTTTAATTGGCCTTTCCGCGCATGAAACTAAGATTTTACCATCTGTAAGCCACCCAAAAACATGCTTCTCCCCACTCTACAACTTGGAAAATATCCCCCTATAGCTGCAACTCGTTGGTTGAATTTAATATTGGCAAGCACAGGTTCCACAGGATGCTGATTTTATCAAGCCATGTCTAGCCGTATTTTGGCAGACCCCTGGTTGCTTTTTACAAAGGGCATGGCTCTGCTGGTTTTACAGAGGGATCTCATTGGACATTACAGAGAGGCTGTAGATGGTTATCACAACTGAATATGGCTTCCTGGCTACCAAGGCCATCCCAATATTATTCTAAATTTACAGTAGATCTTGCAGTTGGTTTGGACTATCCTTCTTTGAGTGCCAAACTGATGAATGGTGTAAAGAAAGCTAAAGCTTGTTTACAGAGATGGGTTGGATGGGTTTGGGAAAGCCTGGGAGGGGGGCCTCTCATTATGAGCAGTGGGTGCAGAGATTTTTCCTGCTGAACTCACATATAATGAAACACATGTAATGTTTAGCGTCCTGGCCCTTACATATAGCAATATACCTTTCTGATATATGCAGTTATATTTGCAGTAGATAATTACTGTAGGTTTTCTGCAATAACAAAATGGCTTGATGACAAGAATTATGCCTTTTGTGAGGATAGCCAGCATGATAATCAACCAGGCATAAAATCAAGCGTAAATTCTCTCTTTATAGTTTAATAATGAAAGAGCCCTGAATTATGCATTCATTCAGTGGGTATGACTAAGACCATAATTTTCTTTGTAGAAATGTTTTAAAAGAACATTTTTACTGAGTCATTTTGTTTCTGAGTAAGTAGTTCAAAAGAATATTTTCACAAGTATTCTTTTTGCAATAATGGAAATAAATTTAATTTTTTTATGATATTTATGATACTGATAACACCGCCCTGCATTTTGAAACTTTTTCTCTGCTGATTTGATAAACTGTGTTGATTTTATATAATTTGAAGGTGCTGATTTCAAATTTGCCCTAAAAATTTGTGTATCACCTCAGGTTTTTTGACAAATCGCGAATTCTTTTCTTCATATTGATATATCTAAGAATACACAATGATAAAAGAAAGCAGAATGACACAGTTAGATTTTAAGCATTCTGCAAGATGTAATAAAACAAAATGCAGCTTACCTAAGGATTAAAGTTTCTTTTCTTTGATTTATGGGAATAATTTCGTTCGGGGCTGTCTCTCTGTAGGCACCAACAGTAATCAGTCATCATGCAACAGGCAAAAGGCGAAAAGGGGATTGGCATAGGCTACTTGGGGTGTGGTTATTTTCCATGATGATGCAATAGTTCGTGGTGGTGATTTGGAGTGTTTAATTCATGAGAAACAGCAGGGGCTTACTATGCTTGAACCGGATTCTCATTATACCAAGGGCAGTGATTTGTGGCAAAACCTGACGTGATAGCCAAAAACTCATGTGATATTTGGATTCAGTGCCCCAAAATTACTTAAAATCAGGTATCAGCTCTTACTCAGCAAATTTCATGCAGGGCGGTGTAATCCTTATTTATTGATCACTCCACTGGCTTTTTATTTCAGTTGCTGGCACAGTCGGTTATTCCACACTTTTTTTTTTAGATGCACACGAATGGTGATGGTATGAAAGTGTGTACGGTATGAAAGATCCTCTCCGATAAGGTGCTTCTTGGACAATGGAAGTGATCCTGTCTGCAGAGCCAGTCGCGACCTCCCTGGGGCTCAAAGCTAAACTCTGCTCAGGCGCCCTCCTACCTGATCCATGATGAGCCATCAAAACCATTGGCCATTGCCACAGAGTAACATCTGGTGCCCCAGAGCTCCTACTAGAACCTTCTCTCCTTTAAAAAAGTTTGCCTCTGCTGTCAGTTGAAGAATAAGCAGACCTATACAAAACAAAATTACGCATAAACAAACTATTTATAGAATAGATGACTCTTGAAACAGGTAAATATCAACATTAACATAAGTAATAGATTGTGGAAAATATTAAATGTAAAAAAATAATGAAATATACGTCTGAGCTTTGATTCTGCTGCCTGGTGATTAGTCAAGTCCTCAAAATATTATACAATTAGCTTTAACTCCATAATATACTTGCAGTATAAGCTTATAGTGAATGGTTGCAGCTTTACATCCCAGAATTGTGTGATAAAACTATAACGTTTCAGCTTTGGCTTACGTTATTAGCTTTGGCTATACAAGGTAAATAAGACACAAGAGGCTATGGCTGCTGCCATAACTTGATCAGCCACAACATTAAAACCACCAGGCTTATGTTTTGTTGGTCCCCCTCGTGCTGCAAAAACAGCTCCATCAAACTGATTTCCACATGAATTCCCAAACGCAGAGTTTCCCAGCGGGCTATTTCCCAGAGCTTCACACCTCCTACATCTGCCTGTCTTATTCCCATGATGCATCCTGGTGCCATCTCTTCCCACATGTACCCGTCCAATGCACATGATTTGAAAGAAAATAGGACTCACTAGTCCAGGCTCCAAGGTCAAGTTCCTACCCTCACATACCCATTGAAGGCAATTGATACACTAGACTGGGGATAGAATGGGAACTCTGACAGGTCTGCTGCTACAGTGCACTATTTGCACCGCGTGTTGTGAGTCATTTTTCATGTAATTGTCATAAAAATTCTCTGCAATTTGAGCAACAGTTGCCCTTCTGTCGGTTCTGACCAGACGCGATAGCCTACATTGCCCTCGTACATTGATGAGCCTTGAGTGCCTAATACACAGTCAGCGGTTCATGGTTAGTCCCTCTTTGGACCACTGTCAGTAGGTACTCAGTACTGCTGATTGGGAGCATCTTAGAAACCTTGCCTCTTCAGAGATGCTCTGCTACACTCGACTGGCCATGACAATCAGGTCCTCATCAAAGTGACTTAGGTCCCATTTATCCCTCATCTGACATGCTGACTACGAGAACTGTCTGCTTCACAGTCATTTCTGAGGGTTAGGCTGCTTTCATTCAGTGAGCCTGGAGGATTCACTGGATATCAGATAGACAGTGCTGAAGTTCAGCAGTTCTCCGTATTTTGTTTTCATCTTGTCGAGCTTTTCAAATCTCCTATCCATTGACGTCACTGCACAATGTTGACCAGAATATTGAGGTAGTTAATTTCAATGTTTTCCTGTGCATAAGTCATGGATTTATCAGGAGACTCATTGCTGAAATGGCTCCAGCTGTTTCTCATTTTCTACTTTTTCAATCTAGCCTTCTCATTCATTTCTTCACAAATGCTTTTGGTTGTTGCCTGGGCCTATGAGAATCCAGGTCCCTGATATGTGGTGAGGGAGGCCTTTGCGTTTGAGATTAAATTCTCTGCTATAGCCAGTTGCCTGAGGTGGATTGGAGGAGCTTGTTCACCTTGCTTGTCATCGTCAGTATCTCACACCATACGACACAGCAAATCAAGAATCGGTAGGACTCAACTTCCTCCACCAGTGCTTGTGCCTCCACCATAGCCACACGATCCTTGCTCGTCTGTCTGGTTTTCAGTAATGCCTCCTGAACCTCAAAAGCTTGATACCTGATTGCATGGGAACACTTTAGAGTCTACTCTCCCATCTCGTGTCACTCCATGAACTTTTGTTCCTTCTAAATGCTCCATCTTTGTATGCCAGCTGAAAAAAAAATGTGACGAGCTTGTGAACATGCCCCAAAAACCGGAAGAAAAACCGGTTGTTCTCAACATGGATAGGACACGAAGACCTCAGTTTTTTTTTGTTTTTTTTGAGCAGCGTACACTCAAAAAAATGAAACCCTATGAAATGTTAGATTTACTTAATAATGTTATGTCAGCTGGTTCCACGCAATAGCTTTGCGTAACCTTTATTTGACTTCTAACATTTTTGGCCAGTTTGATTAATTGCATTGAGTGGAATTTACTTAACTCAGTTTTGTGGAAAAAGTTGACATAACATTATTAAGTAAATCTAACATTTCATTGGGTTTCATTTTTTTGAGTGTAGCTTGTACTCCTGGTGCTCGACCTTCATTTTGGTCTCATTACCATACAAAAGCTTGCCCTCTTTAATCTTGAAATGGAATCTTCAGCTTCTACAGCTTATCAAAGATGACAGTGGGCAGATTTAAGCCTAGATTTGTAACTTTTTGATCTCTGGCTTTCCCTGTAAAGTCACGCTCTTCAGAATAATGAGGATGTTTATTATTTGCTTTAAGATAAGCATCCATATTGCCTTGCATGTCAGCTTATCAATGCTTTAAATTCAGTATCAATGGTAAATGTTAATCCATTGAATTAGACCAGAGTGGTGGCTAAACCTTGAGTAAGAGACTAAATAATCGTTGTCTTGTTTTAAAATTATGTGAGTGTGTGTGTGAGGAGGGCCAGTAGCCCTTATACTGAATATCACTGCTGGAAAATGCGAGTTTCATTTTGTGCAGGCGTACATGAATGCATGTTCACACACGACTGCTTTATCTTTTTCAAGCTACAGTTTATAAATACCGTTCCCATTGGTGTTTACCAAATGCAATAAATAGTAGTATTTCACTATCACTTTTTTCAGGCGCAAAGTCACAAAATACAGCTCTGGAAGTGGTTGGCAAGCAAGCAAAACATAGACAAAACAAGATATGCACCGCCCAGCTAGCAAGGTTAGTAAGTCAGCAAAACTGGAGACATATGCAGTGTAAGCCAGCACACTTGTTTAATATTACTATTACTTTCTAACGTCAAACTTGGAGAGCAGAGAACACAAATGTACCTGATTGCTGTTCCTGTAATTCGCTCTCATCGGGCCTCATTTATAAACGATGCGAAGGCAAGGGAAATATGCGCATGACACTCTCCTTGCGGATTTCAGATTTATAAAAAACAAACTTGACATTAAAAAAACATGAAAAATTAATAAGATTATGCTCATATGAACAAATTCCAATTCCAAATTCCAGTTTATCTTACCCATGGTTTTATAAATCAGAATATTTCAGTATTTTTACCATAGAGGCCAGTGTTTGTTTGTTTTTTTTTTTTTTTTAAGCACACATTATTTAAAAATGAAAATTGTGCAAATTTTTTTTTAAAAAGGACCCACTGTGTTTTCCTTTTTCTCTTTTAGGGACCTGAAGGATAGTCCAGCTTCATCCTCAAAGTCCAATTGTAAACAATGACACCCACTTAGATGCGATTAGGGAGAGGTGTGGCTCTTGTGTAATTTCCGGGGGCCCACACAACTTATGTAGTCAGTGTATAGGGCCGGCTTTGCCTGTCTGATTAGAAACATGTCCGGGCAAATTGAAGACATGGATTTATGCAGTTTGTGCGCTAATGCAAAATGCAAGCAGGTTACAGGGTCCACCATCCCTGCCGTACGCACAGTAAAACTGCACTGGGTGTTTCCCAAACACATGTTTTAAATTTCAGAGCCAGGTGATTGCGTGCCCTTGTAAGTCAATTTAAAAAAAAAAAAATTAAAAGGGTTATGAGAAATGATTCCTCCTTCTGGCAGACTTGTGAGATGCATTGTAATAAACACTTTTTTGAAATATTCATATTGCCTCTTTGATTTGATGATGCACTGAAAACAAAAGAACACAAGGGCTGTTTAAATGCAACATGGGGCGCTCTCAGAATCTAGCTTACGGTCGCACGAGCTGTTCTTCAGAGGTCCATGAAATCCTACGAGTTGGCACTTCTGCTGAAAACAGTTTCAAGGGCATAGATGCCTGATGGCTGGTATTTCTCAAGCATTTTTGTTTTTTTCCAATAAAATTTGAGAATCCATCTCTTGAGCGTTTTCATGTCACAGCTGCTTAGCAAACCTAAATATGCCATCTAAATAGAAGTACATCTGAGGAGCGCATCATGAAGAAAGATGTTGCATGAGCCAGCATGCTTATGTACCATGCGGTAAAAATGATAACAATGGAAAAGTCTGCGTTTTGCATTAATTATACAGCATTTTGCATTTGCTTATTTGAATCGTGAGATCCATCTGAAATATATTTGGCTTGCAAATGAGGAATTGTAACTGTACATATTTGCATACTGTATGTGAAGAGTTCTACATATATAAGTAACACTATATTGTAGTATAACCCCTTTCAAATATTCCCCAGCTCAAAGCCCAGTGAATCTCAAAAGGCTTGCTTAATGCAGGAATCAATTTTAAATTATCCGCATTGTCTTTTCACAATAAAATAATAAAAAAAATCAATTTGTCCAATGAATCAAGTGAAGAGTAGAAACAAGGGGGATACATCGTAATGGTTTAATTTTTCAACTTAATCTACTTCGAGTAGAACGTGTCATACAGAAGGGACCCTGTAATTAGATTTTTGTAATTAGATTCTCACACTTTAATTTTCTGTGCACATTTTCACTGCACAACTGTAAAAACCAGACCCAGTGAGACCAGGCTAATGATTTTTCAAAGGCCGGAAAATCAAGCAGTTTTTCCGTAACGCTTTTTTTTTCTCTCTCCCTTTCTCTCTCTTTTTGAACAGCAGTCACTTAAAAGGAGAAGTGCTTCGCACAAATGCCCTTTTGCTTTTGTGTCTGCAACCTGCCGGTGCCCCCCGAAGGCTTTACATAATGCCCAATTAAGGCCGGGGAGAGCGAACGCCCTCAAAACAGCGAGGGTAAGAAAGTCATCAAGTCAGGACGTCTTATGGGCATGTCAAGACCCTGGCAGCTCTCCCCTGGTCTGTGGATTAGGGTAAGACCCAGAAATCCCGGCCTGCTCCACTTCAGAGGATTCGGAGTACAGGGGGAAGTTTCCGAACTCATTATGGGCTAATATCTGCTCCCGCGAGGCTCCGCTACCCAGGAGTCTTTGGGAAAAAGGGCATCGCGAGGCCTCTCCTCCTCCTACAAGTTTATACTGCGTGCTGGCAACCCTGAATGCAGTCAGCTACAGTCACTATGGGAGTGCGTTTTTGCAAGTTGCTGCATACCTGCAATGGCAACCATTAAGGCAGCAAAAAAGTTAGTCACCTTTTGAATATTTGGGTTCAGTGCTATCTTATACCAGATTGATTTGGAAGCACATTGAGTTTTTTTTTTTTGTTAAAAAAAAAGTACAATAAATGTTGAAATAAATAAAATAAGTGCTAAAATTGTTAACTGGACTAATTTTGAGGAATTTTAAAAGGCAAAATAGTTTTATAGACAGGGATGAATTTGAAACAGTTGTTCATTATTATTTCCCAATTACCTTTTCAGCACATAATTCCTTCAAAAATGCAACATACACATTTATAAATGCTTATCTTACCTACCGTAAATTGGCAAAATCAGCTGATATGTCATAGTACCACTGGTAGAGAGAGTATACTGGATAACTGTAATTTGCAGAACTATAAATGAATGCTGCATTTTATTTATTATATACATTCATGCAGGGCTTAGGAAAGCGCTGTGCATTGGCAGTTTTGAAGGACCATTTTCAGGAGTGGCCTCTTCGCCAATATTTATTTATTGCTTGTAGTAGATTTATAGTATGGTGCCCTTTACATAATATTCTTACAGTTGTTCACCAAAGGGTTGAGTGGTACGTCTAGCACACCAGCCCCTCCGCTCAAATTTGACATCACTCTGTTACTTTCTCAAATGCCAAATGGGGGGCATTTTCCTTTATTGAACAAGCCCTGTCCCAGTACATCCATGCCTCCTGTCTGTGGGAAAGCTCCCAAACACCTGATATCCTTTAAGATATCAATCCCCCTCCACCCAAACACTGAACAAAAACTGCAGAAAAGCGCTGATGTTCCATTAGAGCCTGGGGTTTGTCGAGCCCCTGTGAGGGGGGGAGAAAGAGAGAGAGAGAGAGAGAGAGAGAGAGAGGCATTTTGACTTATGGTGTTTTTCCCACAACATACCTCTAACAAGCAAATTGCATTTTGTGCCCTATTCACAAATAAAACTTGTACCCATCTCATTCCCTTGCCCCACCTGTCCAACACTCACCGCACTAATTCAGCCAATGAAAACCTTAAACAAAAATCCTTCAGCAAGACACTTGGACATCTCCCCAAGACAAATCAGCCTCTTTAATGACAAATAAATAACCAGAGAAAGAAAGAGAGAGAGAGCGAGAGAGAGAGAGAGGGTCTGATCCAAGAGAGGCTCCAGTACTCAGTATAAGGAGGATGGCGGTTCTACAAAGAATAGCTGAAGTCTCAAATTCAGCGAAAATATTATCACACCAATCAATAGGGGGAGAGAGAGAACAAACTGTGGAAAAAAAAAAAACGGGACCCAGAGATAAGCCAGTGGGATTATTGACTCGTCAAGTGTCACATGTCACATTTAGCACTTTTCAGAGCTGAGTCTGCTTTGTAATTCAAGACACCTGCGACCACAGCCTGACAAGTAATTAATTGAACCTGTACCTTAAAAAACCTGTCTGAGTTTCATCAGAGTCCATTTGGGAGGCAGGGAGAAGTTTAACACCTGCAAACCCACAAATTTAGATGTCTTCTCTGCGCTGTGAGGGTGTATAACAAAGCAGTAATTTAGGGGATAAGACCAGTCTCTTAATGAATGAACGCTCACAGAAGTATTCACTAATGTATTTGGGATTTTTATCTAACTGTCTCTATACAGAAATATTTTTAAAGCACTCAAAAATATTTATTCTTGTGTATAAATGTTTAAAAAAGTAACATACAAATAAGTTTCACAAATGTATTTTTGATGCACACACAAACATTTTCTGTTGTAAATATATGTACAGTGCCGTGAAAAAAAGTATTTGCCCCCTTCTCAACTTCTCCTATTTTTGCTGCTTTGTCATATATAAATGTTTCAGATCATCCAACTTATTTTAATGAGACAAATACAATGTGAGTAAACATAGAATGCATCTTTTAAATGAGCATTCCATTTATGGAAGGTTAAGAGTTACTCAAAATCTATATCATCCAAAAACTAATAACTGGTTGTGCCCCCTTTGGCGTCAACAACTGCAGTGAAACATTTGTAATAACTAGCAATGAGTCTTTCACATCGCTGTGGGGTAATTCTGTCCATCTCTCCTGTTGCAGAATCATTTTTATTCAGCCACATTGGAGGGTTTTCGGTCATGAACTGCCTGTTTAAGGTCATGTCACAGCATAGCAATTAGATTCAAGTCAGGACTTCAGCAAGGCCACTCGAAAACCTTAATTTTGTTTCTTTTGAGCCATTCAGAAGGTGGACTTGCTTGTGTGCCTCAGATCATTGTATTACTGCATAACATAGCAGCGCTGGAGCCTTAGGTCTGAAATTGATGGTCAGACATTCCCCATCAGGATTTTTGATTGCAAGCAGAATTCATTGTTCCTTCAATTATGGCAAGTCTCCCAGGTCCTAAAAGCAGCCCCAGTCCATCACACTACCACCATAAAGTTTGACTGTTGGTTTGATGTTCTTATCTTGGAATACTGTGTCAGCTTTGGGCGAGACATAACAAGACCCATGTCTCCCCAAAAGTTCCACTTTTGACTCATCAGTCCACACAATATTATCCCAAAACTCTCAGGTTCATCAAGATCTTTTTGGCAAATGTGAAAAGTGCCTTTATTTTCTTTTTGGTCAGCAGTAGTTTTTGCTTAGCAGCTCACTCTTGGATGCCATTTTTTTTTTTATCACTGCTCTCTGATTCATGGAATTGCAAATGCTGAGCTGAATTGAGGCAAGTGAGGCTTGAAGTGGTTCTTTGATGACCTCCTGGATGAACTGCTGACGTGCCTTTGGAGGAGTTTGGGAGGCTGACCACTCCTGGAAAGTTTCACCACTGTTCCAAGATTTTTGCCCTTGTAAATGAAAGCTTTCATCGTAGTTTGCTGAGTCCCAGAGCCGTAGAAATGGCTTTTTTATCCTCTCCAGGCTGATAGACGTCACTGACTTTTTTTCCTTGTCTGTACTTGAATTTCTTTAGATCGCAGAATCATAAGCTGCATTTGCTGACTTTACTTTGCCAGACAGGTTATATTTAGGTGACGATTTAAGCACATTTAACAGGGCTGACAGTAAGTCATGTCTGGGTGTGTTTTCGTGAAATTGAACCCAATTATCAATTGAATTTGTTTTATTGGTTGATTTCAAAAGAAAGGTGGCAATCACTTTTTCACATAGGGCAGGGTAGGGCACGCTTTCAGTGCACAATTTAGTGTGCACTGATAAACAGCAGAGGCCAGAGGATCCAAGTGCAAAGAAGTATTGTTATTTATTCATATCTGAAGCAAGGCTTCAGACACACACACACACACACACACACACACACACACACAAACACGATACAAAAAAGGAGAATCACAATAAAACGATACAAAATTAATAACTAGACCAACATTAAAGTCTAGAGTTATTAGTGGTAGCAAGTACAGCGTGATGTCTGCACATGAAAAGGGTTTACCCTTTTGTAAAAGATGGGTATATATGGGCCTAGTTGGATAATTGTCAAATTAGAAACAGTGCAAAATAATTAAGGTGCTGGAGCTGGAGCAGGCTGGAAAATAGTATTCCAGTGATGCAGACCCTTGCAGGCGAGGCATGACACTTGGAAAGCTTTTTCCTTAAATAAATAAAATCATCTTGTAAAAACTGCAGTTTTTGATTACACGGGTAATCTTTGTCTATATTACAATTAGTCTGATGATCTGAAACATTTAATGGAGACAAATATGCAAAATAGAAGAAATCCGGAAGGGGGCAAATACTTTTGACAGCACTGTTATAGAAAACCACAAATATATTTTTTTTTGTTTTTTTTTTGCAGTTTTTATCAAAAACACATTAGCATGTTGTTACTTATAGCAAATTTAAAACAAAAATTTTGTGTGCTTCAGATAAACATTCGTCAAACTATTTTTTTATATGTAGACTTTGTGTTAAAAACAATGATAAAAACATTTGTATGTACATAGGAAAATGTTTTTGAGGAGAGACATTCATATAAAAATCCCAAAACACATTAGATAATCCTCCTCTAAGAGAATATGAGACAGTATATAAGATGTATTATCATTAAGAGACTTATCTGATCCCACAGTAATCTGGTGCCACTTTTCTTATCTCAACAGACCATGTTTACTCTCCAATTCCTAAATTGGTTTAAAAAGGACATTTCAGCAGTAAATATGTTCATGCAACCAACTCAGTAGCAAAAAAAGAAACTACTGTAGCCATTTTCCCTGAGGGGAAATTTTCAGTTTTCAAACACATCAAATATTATCATCCCATTTTGGAAATGTCTGCAAAGATATAAAAATTGCGCTGAACTGTGGAGTTTTTATGGTTTGGGCTAATGTCTGCCAAGGGCTGAGTTGACTCCAGCAGTTCCATATTTTGTGTGATCCAGGCTGTCTTTTAATTCCAAACCAGGCAGACGTTCAGAGGCTTTAAGCCACCCGGTTTAACCCTGCCATCTTTCTTTCTTCACTCAAACATGACTCTGCACTTCAGTGGATTTCAGTTCACTTCTGTTTCTGCTGAAAACATTGATCTTTCATCCCGTAAAAACTGGGTGAGAGGCAGGTCTAACATTATTATTCAGTGCCTATATTTTTGTGTTGATATACGAGGCGCGCAATGTATTTGAAGGGCTTATAATGGATTTTTGGTGTAATTTGCCTGAACTATAAACCAAACCACTACAGCAAATCACATGGTCTGTTGTTCTTTGATTTATACGCATTGATTCCTATCTGGTTGGTACCTAGACGACTACGGCAGGCTTAATTTGGCCTGTAAATAATGTGCTTTATACACAAGGCCCTATGGCTGTGCGATAAGCTTATCAGCGCATTGTGAGAAAGCTTTGATTGGCAAGGTTACAGGGAGCACAGTTTGCCTTGGCAATTGAAAATGTGCTGCAGACATTTGCTCTTTAAATAAAAAAATATCTATTTACCTCACAAACGTCTGATTATGAAACTTGGGTTGAGTCAATTCATCTTTACATTCCAGCCATTATATCCAAAGGATTTGGGGTATTCAGATTATACTCTATACCCCGTCATGTTTTATGACGTGACAAGTAAATTTTTATTTATGAAGCAAATGTATGCATATAAAAATAGCTATTATTTGAATAAAGTTGAAGGGGATGAGCTATGACACTAAACTTTTGTCATATGTTGATAATTTGAAATAGAATGGAATGCTTCTCCCCATAATAAATAGGAAGGAGAAAATGGGTTAAGGTGCCAGTTTAGAAAGATTATTAGTGGTCATACTGTCTTATAGGGAACATAGGTCCCCTAAATTGTTGACTGAATTATTTGGTGTTAACATTAGTGTATTGCCAGAGGTTTTGAAGGCCTTCAGTTTCCTCATTTTCGAACGCGTGATTTATGTTCCTGTTTAAGTTTGCCTGATTAACAAACAAATAACGTATTAACTGAATCATCAAGACCAATACAAGGCCTATAGGTTAACAATCAAATAACTTATTTACTGAATCATCAAGACCAATACAAGGCCTATAGTAATTAAACAAGACTAGGTGCAATCTAGTATATGGCTGGGCTGACAAGTGCTGTATGAGAATGTGGGCCCAAGAAAAGGGTGCTAAATGAGGCAAAGCTCACGCAATTATATGAAGTGCAAGTTTAGTTGTGAGCTGATGCTGACAAATTATTAACAAAGTGGCTGGGGAGAGCGGGAGAGTGTGGGAGTGAGAGTGCGGGAGTGGGGGAGTGTGAAAGAGTGAGAGTGTGAGTGAGTGTGAGAGTGTGGGAGTGGGTGTGTGAAAGAGGAGAGGGAGGAGTGTGAGGAGTGAGTAAGGGAGGGAGTGTGGGGAGTGTGGGGGGAGAGTGAGAGTGTGAAAGAGTGAGAGTGGGAGAGTAAGAGTGTGTGCGTGATGTAGTGGGAGTGAGTGAGGGCGTGGGAGGTGTTGGGGGGGGTCTTGAGTAAGGAAAACATCAAAAGCAAGATATACATTTGAATAGACAAAGAGCTAGAGTAAGGGTAGCAGTTATTGATTTTGTGAATGTGAATTAGAGAGAGACAGCAGCAGCAGATGTAGATAGCAGTTAAAGTATGTATGTATGTATGTATGTTCATGAATCGTAATGAAACAATAAAGTTATCGTTACCGTTGTGCTAACCGGGGATGTGACATCACTTTCGTGAACACATGGCAGTCCCTATATAGTGAGGGTGTAAGAACGAACTTCAAAGTTTCCTTTTTTTCCTCATGTTTTGTCTTTGGGCATGTTATGGACAAAGAATCCACAGTTTCGAGTAAAACCACTTAATAAACATGTTTGAGTGAAGGAGCTGCCATGTGTTTACATAAAGCATTATTCGATATTGGTGATGGTTGAATATGGTTAACCATGTGACAAAAACATTGAAATGCAATCAATTTGGTCTCACTTTATTTTGATGGTCCCTTTGTGGATGCTCAACAGACTAGAAAAAACATGTTAACTTTATAATGGTTGACTTTCAACAAAGGATGATTTGTAGCCAGTTCAAATGTTATAACAAAAACATCATCATACTATCTACAGACTATCTTAGACAAAACCTAAATATTTGTGTTGACAATCTACAGTGACATGTTCAGAGATGCTCAAGAAACATTCATTCAAGTATCAGTAGACATGTTATTGATGTCAGCAGAGCATCTGCAAGCATCACCCTGTATATTAACCTGATCATCTACTGACAATGTGTTGATAGTGTGAGTGGAATCAGCATGAACTGACTTAACTGAAACATATGGATCATTTGCCCAAAACAGACAAACGGTGATATCGGCACATTAACTTGAGCATCCATTAAAACTTTGTTGATGGTAAGTTGAGTATTTCCAAGTATCTCCCTGAATGTTTACCTGATCATCTGCTGGAACTTTATTCAGTGTCAGTTGAACATCTACAAGCATCATCTCATATATTGACCTGATCATCTATTGATACTCTGTTGATAGTTTGTTGAGCGTCTCCAAGTATTAACCTGATCATCTGCTGATACTCAAGTTAAAGTTTCTTGAGCATCTATTAGCATCATACTGTAGATCGTCAACATAAGGATTAAGGTCGCGTGTAAGACACTTAGTAGACGGTGTGATGATGTGTTTGTTTATAGTATTTGAACTGTCTACAAATCATCCTTTGTTGAAAGTCAACCTTTTTGTTGTTGACACGTTATTTCCTGTTTGTTGAGCATCTACAGGGGGACCATCAAAATAAAGTGTTACCATTAATTTTAATGAATTTATGACCTATTGAAAGCTCTCGAAAAGGCCTTGTAGTTGACATCAAGATCATGAGAATTGGCCAAGAAATAAGAAAGTTTTGGAATTTTATAGTGCTCCCAAATAGCAAATTGTTTGGTATTTATTTCAGTCGCTGCGGATAAAAAAAAGTGTGTTGCGAAGTGAGCAATTTAGGTCAATTGTACCTCAAATATGGTCGACAGTCAAAAAAATGATATGATCAATGTTTAAAAAAATGAAATAAAATATAAGAATTCAGCAAAGAAAGCATGAACGATTTTCATAAGCGACAGTTACAGCCTGACTGAGTATTGCACTTTGTCACATAGCTAATAAATATGATATGATAAAGTATCCCTACTCCCTTCATTATACCCATTTTCTCTCATATTGGTTGCAAGATTCAATACGAAGATTAAGGAAATAATCCTGGTACCGGGTGCAAAATTCAAAAGGAAGATAGAGGAATGCAAGACATAGTGCCAATCTAGCGTGAAAGAATCTTAACAATGGTCGGAATGTGTTTTTAATTTCCCTATTCAATCTCACAACCAATACTGTCTTCCATGCTTGTTAACTGTCGTATCGGTTGTGAGATTGAATAGGGAAATTAAAAACACATTCCGACTATTGTTATGATTCTTTCACGCTAGATTGGTACAATGTGTTACATTCCTCTATCTCTATGGAATCTCGCAACTGGTACCAGAGAAAACAAGCATGGAGGACTTAAACAAACCGAACCAATCTAGCGTGATAGAAGATTAGCCTAATAATGGTCGGATTGTGCTCATAATGCAACAAAATTGAATGGAACTTTTTAAAAGACTGGGATGCTAGCTAGGGCAAGCGCAGCATATGCATCCGCTATGTTAATATTTAATCCACCTTTTGCTGTTCATTAGAAGAAAATACACATTAATTTTTGTAAAAGTCGGTTAAAGTCGCTCTCATAAATACAATCAAAGCGGCCACCACAACTGCTTCCATTCAAGCGAACCAACTCATGAACGCGCAAGGGTAGTTAATTTGGAAACCAGTCGGATACCATCAAGAATACCATCATACTGGTATTCTTGAAAATACTGAAGGATAATAGTGCCGGCGCCACTTCCACCGTGTACGTAAATAGTCCAGCTATAGTCATAGTAACAGTATTTATCAATTTTTCCTAACATCATGTAAGTTCCAAAGTTGGACTGAGGGATGTTTAACATTACCAACCGATCTGAAAGAACAAAACAAGAAAGGACGGAATAATCACACATATGCATGTGTGTGACGCCGAGCGTTCAATTCCACTTTTTTATTTCCATTTCTGCAGCAATCTCTGAAATCCAAGATCCAACAACAGCAAAGTATTCAGTTTCTGCTGCAATGTGCCAAAGCGGAAATTCCGAGGCCCATGTATTTATAATTCAAATACACAGATCAGGAATCGTTGAAGTTCTTCCCCGCTGGCCGACCAATCGCTGAAGGTAATCGTCGGCCAACCAATCGCTGAACTTCTTCCCTGCCAGCCAGCCAATCATTGAACTTGATCACTCAGTCAGTCACAGGAAAGTTGGGGAGAAGAATGGGGAAGACATGCAGCAAATATGAGCTGGATTTTAAGAGTTTGTTGTATCCCTCCGTACTTTTGTAAGTAGGAAAATAAATGCAGGCACGTCTTAGTTGCAAAGTGGATAGTTTAATAGAGTAGAGGAACTTGTGGGCCTGTTCCCCAAGTACAGATGAACAAGAACCAACTACAGAGGGAAAATGTGAACACTTATAGCTTAAAGTTCAAAGGATGCTTAGGAACAAAAGGGTTATTTGCCTAGAATGATAGGAGGTGGGGGAGAGATAAACAAGGTGTGGGGAGATTGGGGTGAGGGCTGAAGGGTGATGAGGTCACCACACAAAGGAAATGATCAAAGAAGTATATACAAGAAGCATTTGGAGCCAGACGAGGTTGTGTATTGGCCCACCACAAGGCCTCTCTGCTACTGCCTCCCATGTTTTCCAACAAGGGGCTAGGCCATTTATAGGGGCTAGGCCGCTTCAAAAATAATAATGACCCAGTGATTGCCTACTTGCTACATTTATATAATGGATGTGACACCATAGGATGGCAATAATCCAAATAAATGCAAATCAATTCAAAACTTTCTCTGACTTCCAACTCTAGTTTTAACATTTTTCCAGCAGTATAATTTATCATAAGATGGTGACTGTTTTTTTTTTTTTTTTCAAAATGCTAATGCTGTAAGCATTCAAAACAAGACATTTGAAGAGGAAGAAATCTTAAGCATATCAAACCATACTGAACTTTGGACAAAAGGCTTTAATAATGATATGCCTCATAACTTTGCAAGTGAAAAGCGCAATAATGCTGTCAAAATAAACTGGACAGTCATTCTACCAATGAACACCAGTTGATAATCAGGCACAGTAAACTGCGACAGGGTTAGGTAATAATGCAATTTTTTGGTTTTTCAGTGACCTTGACCCAATTACATCCAAACTTTAATCAGTTTATTCTTAAACAATCAGACATCTTTCCTGCAAGTTTGAGCAAATTGTTTTTGTGTTAGACTACTGAGAGACAAACCCACAAACACGTCACCATAAACAATACCTCTTCTGCCTCCAGGTGGAGCAATAATAGTGCCATGCCATGTATTGTCTTCATGATAATAATATAGTTCGAGAAGAAACGTTCAAGAAATTCCTTAGCATTATCTTGTATGACATTTTTAAGTCATCATGTGACTGTAAGTACAAATATGTATATTACATAGCCTGAAACAAAGATGTTTTTCCCATAAACTTCCTACTGTAAAGATAGCAGGATGTCATAAATGTCCTAATGTATCTAAAATATTGTAACCACATTATGTAAAACAGTCAAAGCCATTTGAAAAATGAGCTGTGCTAATTGAAATGCTATATTAAAATGAACTCCAGAATATGAGCCAATCGCGTAAAAACCATATTGCAAATTGTGTTTTCATTGGTTTGGTCACTTGGTGATCCCCTTCTATGCTCAACAGAAAATGAAGAGTTCACCTCGCCAGCAATCTCAACCTGCAAAACTATACAGAGGGTATCTGAAAATTTTGATGGGAATAAAACTCCCATCACTGCATATATTATCTCTCCGGAGCTATTAATATGGTGTAACCATAAACGGATAGCAGTCATTTGCTCTGTTGTAAAGTGCCTCTGGATTTCTATTTAAATGATGCATTAGGCTTTAAACATTTAGCTGTGGTCCTAATTTTTTGTTTATAGTTGTTCTCCAGACGTGCAAATTGGCTGTTGGGGAAACAGTCCTGGATGATGCTCTTGTATTCATAAAGAAAAGATGGCGCATGCCATGGGGCATGTAGTCTGTGTTTACTCGAACCCTGCTGGTGTAAAAACCATGTCAGGATGCAACGGTTACAACCTTAGTCAAGCAGAAAACAAATGGAGCACGCCGTAGTTTATCTGTGAGAAGGCATTCGCGGTCTCATATGCAGGCATTAGAAATGTGCAGTCGTGCATTTGACTCAAACACACACACACACACACACACACACACACACATGTGCGCAGATGCACACAAATGCATAAACGCTCTCATACTCACAAATCCTCCAACACAGAGGTAGCTTTCATTTTTGTGCATTAGCTGGAGTAAATGGCTGACCTTTTATAGAAGTTCAATGGATCAATGGCAGGAATGAATTAGGAGGGCAGTTGTTGAGAATATTTCTCAAGAGCATTTCCCGTAACTGGTGCATATACAGGTATATGCAGTTCAATATGAGGTACTATGCAGGGTAGAAGCTGCCATACATATATGCTGATCTGCAACGACAAGCCAAAGGTACTCTGGTTTCACAACAGCAGTATTATGTTCAAAGAGGCCAAAATTAAGAACGTGATCAGGAAAAGAACTTGCACCTCCAACTGTTGAGGAAACTAGAAATCTGTAAGAGGGAATCGACGGACATAGATAAAATTGTTCCTTTGGACTAAATGAACTGCTCTGTGTCAGGCATACTATAAATTCTCCAAGAGCTTTCTACTGAAATACTGTAGCTGTTGGGGTGAGATGCGGTGACAATAAGGGGAGCAATAACTGTTCCTGAGGACTCTGCTCTTAGAATTCCTGGCCATACTTGTGCTTGTTTGAAGTGGAATACAACCTAAGATATTGGGACTTCAGAGTCACACACATGCAGGACGTTTTGGCCTCTTAGGTGTTTTGATTTTTGTTAGTTTCAGCTTTATTAACTGCTGGTGAATCTAGAGTTGGCCAGCAGGGAGCCTGTCTGTACTACTAATTCAGTTCCAACTTAGACTGTCCAAATAGCAATTTCATTTCCATGCAAATCTTTTAATACATTTCAGTTTCAGCCTAAGTCATAAATGGGGAATTCCAAGTCAGTTATGACTTGCTTTCTTAAAGATTAAAATTCATGGTCAGATCCTCGTTGCGTGACACTTGGACTGGAACAGTTCCTCAATTTGGTACATGACCAGGCCTATAATAGTGAGTGAACTGAACAGAAGTTACATATTGTAAAATTTTCATTGTTAATTAAACTCTAACTTTTTGAGTCCAACTGAGACTTCATTCACTGCTCAAGGGAAAAATTTGGTCTTCAGAATCGATTCAACGTTAAACATTTCACTGTGTTGCATTCAGTAGGCATCAAAGATAAGCAATAAGCTGGACTTATAAAAAGTACTCTTGCATTGATTGTTATTTTGATTAGTTTGATGTTGTCTGTTTGAGCCAAGCTTGTGGCTTTAGTTTTAGGCATGGTAGTTTCTATAAGTAAAACAACAGCCTCTGCTCTCTCTCTCTCTCTCTCTCTCTCTCTCTCTCCCCCCCCCTCTCTCTCTCATCGTTCACATTTCAGGACCATAGCATGAGGGGAGAGAGATGTCAGTGTCACTCCTGTTACTCCTGCTGACTGTGGAGTAAGTCCAGCTCTATGGACAGAAGATCAATGCACTCTCAACAGTGCAAAATGAAGCTGTAGTTTAAGAGCCATCATGGCACCACTGCGGAGTTAAGCCTACTCTGTGGACAAGGGATCAATGCTCTGTCAGCAGCCCAGAATGAAGCTGTACGCTCAGAGCCATCATGGCATCCCAGCAATGAGGACTGTAATGCACTGCAGGAAACAAAGTGGCGATCGATACATCTTACAGGCTCTTTGATTCGGATGATGCTATAATGAATACATATATAAACACAAAACCACACCCACTCTCATGCAGCAACAGACACATACACTGCGCTCCATAGCCATGACTACGTTTTGAACATTTTGGGGGTGGGGGGTGGTGGGGTGTTGGTGGCATGGGAATCTATGGGATTGGCAGTGAATAGGGTTACCAGGTCAGATACAGAGAGTGGACAAAACATAGTAAACAATAACTGAACTAGAAGAGGGTCACTCGGTAGAGCGCATACCTCCGCTACTTGTTCAACCGATCGCGGTCAAAATCAATAGGTTCCATCCCTGATGTAATAGCAACCCAACCACAAAATTTCAGAGATATCTCTATTATTTTTTGAGTTATCTTGTACACAAACAGATAGACAGACAAACAAACGCCAGCAAAAACATAACCTTCTTGGTGGAGGTAATAACTAGTAACTAATCATGAATAAGCCTTCCCTTTGCCCAAGGGGGAATGCTGTATTACAACTTGTGAACTTTGTGCAGTGAGGAATTCTTCGAGAGTATTATTTACGACATTATGCATTTTTGAGCATTAGCCTTCCATACGTATGAGTTTCACAATATGGCTCTGCCATAAATACCAGCTTTATGAAGCTCATAGAGTATTGTTTTTGCTGAGACTGGTGGCAGTATGAATTAATTCTGTGGTAATTTTCAGGTATTCTACCAACTGTCTGAGTTTTGACTGGAATCCACAGTTCTCTCGTGGTGTGAGACATATGTCCAGTGGCCGCTTTATTAGGTACACCCATACATCCGCTGGTAGATGCAAATCTACTTGGCCAATTTCATGGAAGCTCACAGATAAAATAATGTAAACATGACCAAGGAGATCAGTTGTTGTTCAGCAAAAACATTTGAATGAGGAAAAACGTGATCTACGTGACCTTGACTTTGGAATGATTGTTGGTGCCAGACGGGGTGGTTTGTGCATCTCAGGAACTACAACAATCTGCAGTTTGGAGATCATGTGACGAAAAACAAAATAAACATCCAATGAGCGAGGGTCCCATGGGCAAACGCGCCACATTAAAAAGAGAGGCCAGAGGAGAATGGCCTGACTGGTTCCAGCCAACTGGAAGGTGAATGTAACTCAACTACAAACAGTGAAAACAGTGGTTTGGAGAACAGAATCTCTGAAGGCACAACACATCAAATCTAGGTTACAGTAGAGAACACCAGGCTCCACTCCTGTCAGCTATGCTCAAAATAACTGTTCAGTTAAAGATTGGAAAACTTTAACCTAGTCTGACAAAACTCGATTTCTGTCATGTCATAATGATGTTAGAATTTGGTCTAAGTAACATGAATCTATAGATTCCCCCTTCATTGTGCCAATGTTTTGGGCAGTGTAATGGAGTAGAAGGCAAAATGTTAAGCAATAATTCAGCTCTTACAGAGTCATATTCACTCCGACAGTCCATTTGGTTTGGAATGGAACCAAATAGACTTTTTAAGAGTTAATTTAACTCTGAACATTTTGTTAGGAATATCTTTTGGCACACGTTAGGATGCATAATACCTACTAAGGATAATCTAAATGCCTAAGTATTGTTGCTTACCCATGCGCATACTTTCTTACCGTCACAGTCTACACATCCTGTAATGGCTACTTCCAGCAGTATAACTCAGCATGTCAGAGAATGAATGATATTTCAAACTGATTCTCCAAACATAATAATGAGTTCAATGTACTCTGCTTGCCTCAACAGTCACCAGAACTCAATCTAATTGAGCACCTTTGTGATGGAACAATATATATGCTGCTAGAATATGCAGGCAACAAATCTGCGGCTTGACTGTATCTGGTGTGGAATCTCGTGGGAATTTTGCCAGCACATTGTTGAATCCATGAACAATTCAGGGACAAAGGCAGTCCTCCCCCATATTACAAAGGTGTACCTAATAAAGTGACCACTGAGTGTACGTAATATACTCGCAATGCACAAATAGTTTTTTGACACTATTCCCTTTGATACCATAAGTTGCTGCTTTTGCGACAAACACACCTGCAATTTGGGCGCCATCTATTTGGCACCTTTCGAATACTCCTCATGCTGCTGTACAGCATTCAGTGTTTATTGGAACCACCAGTGTCCATTCTTTTGTTATTCTGGTTTAGGTGTTTCAAAATTGAAGCCATTTTCTCAGCAGTGTTTCCAATAGTTTGTCCTCTGGATCTTTAGCAGGCTAGCATATTTCAGTTCTGCACCCCTCTGGATAAACCTTAAAATTTCAGATGATGAGAATGTCATATAATGACTTTTGATAAACAGCATTGCGTCATTGATGCACATTAAAACATTATGATTATGCTCCATTGATTTGGGAGACTCAATTATGTTGAAAAGATTCACAGTCCAATTTTTTTTTCTTTTTTGCTACATGCTTTTTCAACATATGGCCTACCAAAATTCAGTGTACTATCTTTCTGTTTATTAATTGCAAAAAATATATGACAAACAAGACAAGTGCTTTTTTTGGAAAAATGGTATTACCAGCTTTAAGGGTGCTCAGTGTTGGACTGTGCATTTTGCCCAGACAATGCTTAGTACTTTCTTACTTTGCGACTGTGATCTTTCATTAATCATAATGTCTGCCACTTAATTGTGTAGTAAAAAGCTAACTTTATTACAGCGATGATTCATCATTCCTAACCTTTGGGAGGCTCTGTTCCTCCAAATGTATTTTATGGTCTTTGCACACACCCGCACACAGACATATGTATGCATGTGAACGCAAGGACACACATATACATACACACAAACAAGCAATCTTATACACACGCACGTATGTTCTCTTCCTTTCATACACAAGAGCACACATGGAAAGACACAAAAACGTGCAAACATGCATGGACGCATGTGTACACCACACACACACATACACACACACACACACACACACACACGTATGCACACGCGCGCACACACACACACACACACACATCTCACGAAGAATTGCCCCATAACATAGCAATGCTGCTCTACAAGATGTTTTTACCATATCTCTCTTTACCCTGAACAGTAGCTAAAGTCCAATTAATTTTACAAAGACGGTAACACATAGCTTTTACTCCTCCATTTGAAATGTCTGTGATCATCATTATGTGCAGCCAATTTTGATTGCTGTATCTTTTCATATAATGACTATTTTGACTGGGAAAATAATGGGCTTATTTCAGGTTGATTGTAAAAGATTATATCAGTCTGCATCTCTGTAAGCACGGTCATTCTCTCAAGCTTTTGGAAAGATTAATACTGCTGCACACGGCAAATATGACAATATATCTTCTCTGGCACATAAAGAAAGTTAATGACAGTAACCCTGGGAATCTGCCAATGTAGCAGTGAAAATGACAAACTCAGGCATGAGCAAACAGAATTATATTTATAAATCTGTAGGTTTTTGCCTGTATAGCCATAATTAAACTGTGTGTGACACATTCATTATTATTGTTCTCTCTAATAACAAAGCTGCAGTCCTTTAAAAATGCAAAAAGCCAAATATTGACAAAGCACATTTTGGCTCTCACTTATAACGACTGTCGAGTATATATGCTGAGACATACCTTATATGACCTATGTTGTATAGCTGTTCCGATGACCATCTGTATGCTCTTATAGTATGTCGCTTCTGATAAAAGCATCTGCCGTTTGAATCTGAGGTAATGTAATGTGCGTCTCTGTGTCTTAAATATTTTAGGCTGCTGGATTTATAGACACTTGTTAAATGATTTAAAATGTGCCTTAATGGTAACAGAGGGCTTGTAACACATCATCCCCGTGTCTTACAGATGCGTAATGTGCAGAGGTGGGGACAAGGTCGCAGGACACAGAGTCGGATCATTCTGCCCGATGCTTCCCTATGGGACAATGGAAGGCACCCATTAGATGCTTTTTTGAGGGGGTTTTATTTGGTGTTTTTTTTTTTTTCTTTGAGAGGGCTCTTAATATTACTTTGGAAGTCATCAGCCTCACAGGAGGTGAAAAAGGACACTGTCAAAATGGTGTCGTAGAACAGCAGGCAAAATATGAAAAAACTATCTGACTCATTCTTCTTAATCTACTTGTGACATGTGGAGTGCTCCGTGAGGAACAGGGTTATTTTTTTCCCTCCTATTTTCTTCAAAAGAGCACGGATCGGCCGCCCATGAAATCCCTCCGCGAGCTCCGCCGCTTGGACGAGATTGATAAAGTTTTACAGTGGGTGGCAGAAAGTAGAAAAAAAATTACGCTGCCAAGTCTATGAGGCTGCCAAGTCGTTAGCGCTTCCTCCTTTTGAAAAACTTATTTATTATCTGCTGATATCAATGTATTTGGCAAGGCATCTTTTTAACAGATGCCCTCAGTCATTAATCATCAATGTCAATCAGATCTCAGGCAATGATAATCTACTTTTTCTTTTATTTATATTTCTGTGTGAGCGATCACCGCACCTGCCGAGGCTGCCATTTTATACATTAAAGTGTAAATTTACAGTTCAGGGTCAGTTGTTTAAACCGTCTCCCGGCTCATGCACTTCTCTGCCCTCCAGCTGTCAGGACCCCTCCCCTCCGTTACTCAGGGCCACGCCCATCCCTTATTTAAGACTCCACTCTTCCTTATTTAGGACCCTCCCCTCTGTTACTCAGGGCCACGCCCATCCCTTATTTAAGACTCCACGCTTCCTTATTTAGGACCCCTCCCCTCCATTACTCAGGGCCACGCCCATCCCTTATTTAAGACTCCACTCTTCGTTATTTAGAACCCCTCCCCTCCGTTACTCAGGGCCACACCCATCCCTTATTTAAGAATCCACCCTCTCTTATTTAGGACCCCTCCCCTCCCTCATTTGAGACCAGCCCTCCCCGGGACTCCACCCCACCCCGCCCCGCCCTCCCTCCCTCAGCTCCTGTTTTGGTAGGCGCGTGGAGGTTTGTGGTGAGTAAATGGGGCTCACATGGTGGAAGGCGGACGGGGGACTAATGGAGAGCAGGGGAAGATGGATGGCGGCCATCGCGGGAGGACTGAGGGGAAATAGATGCTTATAAGTGTGTGATACATGACAGGGAGCAAAGCGAGACGGGAGCCGCTGCAATTTTCAGACCGTGAACGGAGCACGCGATAGCCTGCCCCCTCGCACAACGGATAATTTCACATTATCTCCCTCCGCTGTGTCATGTGTCCTATTTGCACTGCGGAACGCGAAGCAGCGACTGCGTCTGTGTGCGTGTGTGTGGCGTGTGCATGTGCTGATGTCCCCATGTCTGCGTATGAGTGTAGGTGTGTTTATGTGTGAATGTGCATATGCCTGTATTTCTATCTATTTATGTATAGTTTTTGTTTGTGTTTGTGTGTGTGTGCGTGTGTGTGCGCACCTCTGAATGCCTTTTTGTGAATGTGCGTCTGTGCACAGAGTGTTTCAAAAAAAAGTACACCTAACTTTAGTCATCGATTATATCGAATAAAAACCCGTGAAAATAAAACACGTGGTTAGGGGTATCATTTAAAAGAGTAAAACCAGCTCTTTCTAATGACCTATGGCCCTCTAAATAAAATTCAGTAGTTTTTGTTCAGTATAATCGATGATTAAAGTTGGGTATACTTTTTTTTTTAAAACACCCTGAAAATGACTGTATATAAACTGAGGTCTGAGCGGGCATGTGTCTGTATCTCTGCGTGTGAGTTTGCATTTGTGTGTGAGTATGTCTGTGTGTAAGTTTGGACCTGTACGTGCATATGCCTGTATATGAGTGCGCATGTATGTGAGTTGGGACCAGTGGTAATTTGTCTGTACACGAGTTTGGGCATGATTCCAAACTTTTGAGTGGCACTGCGTGTCTGTCCATGGCTGAGGGCATGTAGCATGTATCTGAGCATGATTGCTGGTTAGCTGGTAGCCTGGTGTTTAAGGTTGACTGGCTCCAGGCAGGTTGATGGTTCAAGCCCCCTGTTGCCACAGTAATAATATCAGTTTATCTTTTGGGTCCTTGAGCAAGGCCTTTCTCTTTTGGTTGTTAGAGCTGGAGTGAAAACTTACAGAAAACATATTGTTTTATGTAACCCCCCATCCCTCAGCACTCTTGCACTATTGTCAGCGCCGTGCCAGCTAACGTAACGTATGACTTGGGCTCTTCTGCATGTTCGCACATTGGCAGTACACATACAGTATTCCTGTGAGCGATTGTGTGTGTGTGTGTGCGCGTGTGTGTTGTATGTGTGTGTGTGTGTGTGTTTACATATGCACAGGGGTGAGAATGTATGTGTATCTATGTACAACCCCAATTCCGAAATAGTTGGGACAAAGTGTAAATTGTGAATAAAATCAAAACGCAATGACTTTCAGATCACATGAGCCAATATGATATTTACAATAGAACATAGATAACATTTCAAATGTTAAAACTGAGACATTTTATTTTTATATCCACAAAATGAACTAATTTCAAATTTTCTGGCTGCAACAGGTCTCAGAAAAGTTGGGACACAGGCAAAAAAGGGCTGAAAAAGCAATTAATATATAAGAGAATCCGCTGAAAGAACATTTAGCCAGTAATTACATTAACTGGCATCAGGTGTGTAACATGATTGGCTATAAAAGGGATGTCTTAGAAAGTCCTGAGTCTCTCAGAGGTAAAGATGGCCAGAGGCTCTCCAACCCATGAAAGCTTGCGTAAAAAAAATTGTGGAATACTTTAAAAACAATGTTCCTCAACGTCAAATTGCAAAGGCTTTGAAGGTCTCATCGTCAACAGTGCATAACATCATCAAAAGATTCAGAGAAACTGGAAAAATCTCTGTGCGTAAGGGACAAGGCCGAAGACCTTTACTGGATGCCCGTGATCTTCGGGCCCTCAGACGCCACTGCATCACTCACCGGCAACATTCTGTCATTGACATTACTAAATGGGCCCAGGAATACTTCAAGAAACCAGTCTGTAAACACAGTCTGCTGTGCCATCCACAGATGCCACCTAAAACTCTATCATGCAAAAAGGAAGCCATTGTTGAGCATGATCCAGAAGCGCCGCCGTGTTCTGTGGGCCAAGGCTCATTTAAAATGGACTGTAGCAAAGTGGCAAAGTGTCCTGTGGGCGGACGGGTCCAAATTTGGAATGAGCTCATTTGTGGATAAAATTGTAAAATTTCTCAGTTTCAACATTTGCTATGTTATCACTGTTCTATTGTGAATTAATTGCTGGCTGGTGTGATTTGAAAGTCATTGCGTTTTGATTTTATTCACAATTTACACTTTGTCCCAACTATTTCAGAATTGGGGTTGTAAGTGCGTATATGCGTACGCGGGGGGGAGGAGAGTGCTTGTCTGTGTGAGCGTGACTTTGGGTATGTGGACGAATTTGTATTTAGAGGGAGAGAGAGCACATAAACAATATATCTGAGCAGGAGTTTGTGTGTGTGAGTTTGTGTGTTTGTATTTTGAGGGAAGAGGGAAGACACAGTATATGTGTTGGGGGGGGGTGCGTTTTCATGTGAAAATGAGTCTGGGTGTGTGAGTTTGTGTGCTTGTATTTTTGGGGAAGACGGAGGGCATATACAGTATATATGTGGGGGAGAGAGAGTGCACGTATATTTGGCTCTGAGTTTGTGCTTTTATACCCAGGGATGAGCGATGATCATGAGGCTTGTTTGGGCAGCCTGATGTGCCGTGTGTAATGAAGGGCATAAATTCCAGAGGCTTTAAGGGAAATGCAGGGCCGGCTCATACCAGCGGGTCGGCTGAGCCGGAAAAACGGTTCTGTGCAAACGTGCAGCAGAGCCACAGTCACTAAGTACGGTGGCTGGCAAGGGACAATACAGCAAGATGGCAGAGGAATTGCCAGTCATACATCAGTGATAATTGAGCCAAGTCTCATCCCAACGCGTTATATAGTGACGCTACTTGACTAAGCGTCGATATACAACGCAAAAGAAGGCTTTCGGCGCTGTTATTTGACGCCACTTCAAAACAAACTCTGCCCCCTGACCCCTAACCCCTAACCCTAAGTGTCAAATAAGTACGCTAAAATCCTTCTTTTGTTTCGTATATCGACACTTGGTCAGGTTGCCTCAGTATATGATGAATCGGAATGAGAATGTGTTGAATTATCTGTTCTGCTCCCGATGATCTACAGTCCTGTGGTTTTTCACTCCAACCCTAACAAAGCTCACCTCTTTCAACAGCTACAACAGGGCTGTCTAACCCTGTTCCTGGAGATCTAATCTCCTTGGGAATTTTTTATTCTTAACCTATCAAAGCACACCTCATTTAACAGCCGGAGCTCTGCTGCCCAGTGCGGTTCCTGGAGATTTACGACCCAGTGGGTTCTCTTTCCAGATCAACAAAAGAATTCCTCTCACCTCTGTAACTTGTCTATTTGTCCTGTACAAGGTTCGCGTTTCCAGCTGAAGGCTCACCTGTGTTTTTCTCTTTGCAATGCTGTTCCTCTCATGTTCCTTTGTCGTCTCTCAGTATAAAGGAATGTGTGCAGGTTTAAACATTGGAAAGAGGTCATTTTGCGACACTGTCAAAAACGGATGAGGCTGCACACGGAAATAAGAAAAGAATGCCTCGACAGTATCTTTAGACAAAAAAAAAAAATAAGTGTGTTTGCAGTGTGTTTGATACGGAGTGTGAGGTTTTAGAAAGTTCAGCTGAGCTGAGGAAGAAACTAACCCTCAGGCAGCGACAAACAGGATCAGCTCTCGCTGAATTATTTCCTCCAAAATAAACAACAACAACAACAACAGGAAAAAAAAAATCCACCCCAGACTGTGGAACAGATGGCACAAAAGGGACGACAGAAACTGCTGTTTTATCCGAGAGCGGAAGCCTGCAGTGCCATTTAGAAAAAAAAGTCTTTTTACTTTTTTTTTTTTTTTACCTTTGAAAGAATGCAGAGATACAGTAGGAGATGTGAAACTAATCAACATATCGAGCCTCCCAGTCTTCAAAGGCTCTCGCTGGGGGTGTGGCGGGGGTGGAAAGGGGACAGACCATAATGGCATGGCATCAAGGTCATTTCACAGAGTTTGCTTCTAATTTTCAAAGGCATTTTAATTAATGTGCACTGTAAGGGTTATCTCCTCGAAGGCAAGGCTAAATCAATTTGTCAGATATAATCACACAGATAGAAGACGGGACACGATGTCAGAAGGCCCCGCGGAATTCATGCGAAAAGGCTTCCCTTTTCAGCCTGTCCAAAAAAAAAAAAAAAAAAAACGATTTATCCATCTACTAACCAATCCAGTGACTCGTTTTCCATATTTCCTCTCTGGCTATCACGACAAGCGAGTGCTTGATACAGTTTATCCTCAAGGCATATGTATGTGAGATGTATATACATAGATGTAGTTTGACGTACATGTATATAAAGTGAACACATTTAAGCTTATAAGAGGTTTTTTAGAATTGAACTGCTGGAGCCACACACCACAGGCCTGAGATGTAACAAAAATTTTCCTAAAACGTCTGGCTACCTCCATTCACTTGGACAACGGCAGCTAATCCTGCACCTAGACATTTACTGACTTGCAACTTTTCAAGTCAATCTTCCATGGAAATATCTGGTTGCTCTAAACAGCAGTTCAGTCATATCTGACGGTACTGAACGTGATGCATTTTGTGGAGGTCTGAATGCAGCTCAGTAGACCTTGAGAAGCGGGTGTGCTTACTATTGCATTAGATTGTGCAGTCAAATCATGGCTATTTGAAAGCTGGTGCATGGCAGACCTATCCTGGCACCAGTACGGCTCGTATGGCCAGTTCAAGTGACCGCACAGTTTCAGTTGAATGAGAAGTCACGTGACCTGCACCGTTTTGCTACAGTTGTCTAAGGGGTGAAGGATGCTGGTTGTTTATGGTACGGCTGTGGCAGCCTGAATTTTCACACATTCCATTTACCTGTGCTTTATTTTTCTTAGAGGGACATATGGGTGGTCGCACTCGTGCTACAAATCAGCAGGAATTGCCGTTTCCGAGCGGCGAAGCATTACGCGGCGAACACAGATATCTTCAGGGCGCTGGCTTGAGAGCTCGGGCCGCCAGAATCGATCTGACAATGGTGTGAAATGAGACGACGAAAGCGACTGTTTGTGCCCGGGTGAGGTACGTATTGAGCGAGCGCTATGGCTTTATTTATCTGCATTGATTAGCAGGCAAAGTAGTCATGCTTTGGCGGTTTGTCAACATTCTGTGCTGGCTGCCTGCTGTACCCGGAGGTCAATTAGTATGCACCCCACTCCTCCCCAACCCCCCCGTAAATACCAACCCCCCAAAAAAAACCATATCCATGAAAGGATAAAAGGGGAGCTCTGTTCAAACAACATTAGCAGTTTAAAACAAGGTCTTTAGCTTTTGCTATCCCACTACAACAATGGCTCATTCTATGAATATCAGTACCATTTAAATGCTGTTAAAAAGCGATTAAAAGTCTGATAAAATACAGCTGCCGGGTTAGCTCACTCGGTTAAGGCGCCGCATTTGCAGAGCGTGGGTTTGCAAACGGCGTGGGTTCGATCCCCGGTCGTACCAATCAGCAGTGGTCGGCAGCTTTTTCAGAACAGGGCATGATTGGTTAAAGCGCTGTAAGGATGCAAATTGGGAAGGGACTGCTGGGAAAGGAAATTAAAAATGATAGCCTTGTTCGTTGCTCAAGCGCCTCCTGTTGACCAGCCGGGCGCTCGTCAGTGAGATTCTAAGCTTCCTCATGTTCGGGTATCCTCCGTCCTCATTCTGAACTTGCGATAGTTTCAATCAATGAGTGTAAAGATGCACGTAGGCGCGTGCTTCCGAGGAGAGCCGAAAACTGTCTCTCTCTCCTGAGCTGGCCACAGGGGGTTGCGTACGAGCAAGCCTTGTACATAGTTCTCGGATTGGGCATTCCAGATTCGGGTGGGACTGGAGATGCCAAATTAAAAAAAAAAAAAAAAAAAAAGTCTGATAAAATACTAGACACAATAATTCATCGCTAACCAATAAAGATTGGAGGATTCAATCCAGCTTGGTCTGAACAACCAAGCCCTTTTCCAGTAAAAAGTAGGCTATGTGCAATGCTCAAGAATGAAAATTGAGTGTAGTATATTCACATGGACCTCCCCAGAGTAATGAAAACAAATTAGCTGATCGATGCACTCATGGTATTATTCCATTGCAATAATTCAGTTGCGTCACAGTCACCTTGGCAATTTCACCTAAATGTGCACTCCTTAGCTGCGCTGAATTATCAGTCCTTGTTGATACTCATGTTTGCAGCCTTTAGAACCAGATGTTCTGTTTTGACTCTGCTGCGCCTCCTAACATTGTTCCACTGCCATTCTGTGAATCATCATTATTTTCCATAACAACCAAATGACTGGCACCTCCCATGGTTACTGTTGCTATGCTGAACCTCTCCCATCAAACTAGCAATATCAGGAAGCGCAGTGGAGAGAGTGTTTTTTACTGTGTTTCAAGTTCCAATATAAGTATTTGACAGAAAATGCCACATTTGAGCAAAAAAATGAGGAGCAAACTTAAAATATTGCAGATTGTTCTTAAGAAAGATGCCTGCGAGCTACACAGTGAATATCAACTGAACAAATTATGACACTGTATGTGAGCTGTCACCGGCAAAAGCAACATTTGGTATACTCAGATGGGAAATTTCTAAATTATGTGACAAAGCGACATGGAGAGTGAATCACTATAAGTTATCTGTATTTGTAATTAACATCATTAGTAATCTTTAAACCAGTGTTGAGTTCATTAGTATTTTGTAACATTTCCAGTGCCCACCAGATCTTTGTGCAGATATTTTTTGTTGTTTGCATCTGCTTGTTTCTCAATGAGTCATCCGTGAAATATTATTCCCTTGTTAAATATTGCATGTGCTATTGATGTGGTTCTCAATGCCCAACTTTTGCTGCTTGCATCTGGTATTTTGCTTTGCTTCTTCTATGTTGTGAAAATAATCCCCTTTAATGAGTGTAGATCGTATCACCTTGTGATTGTTCAATGGATCTTAAAACAATTTGCCGCTGATCATCCTTTTCTTTCTGTCATGTCAGGCTTGCAGCCAATTTCCGCAGAAAGAACAAAAACCAGATTTTTTTTTTTTTCTTGCAATGAAATCTTTGAAAGCACTCCTCAACCAAAGATGGGCACAATATGGTAGTTTTTAGATATGTCATCCCTATGTGGAGTCTGCAAAAATAGTACATTGTGGTTGTAGGTCTTTATGGGCATGACAGAGAGCATTCATTTCTTTAGGCCATTGTCTGTCTGGTCACGAATGCTTTTGCTGGCCAGACTTCTATGTACACCCACTCGCACTCATTACAGTTTCCTTTTCTGGGAGCTGAAATGATGTGCACCCTTTACAAGTTCTTCATAACTCAGGGCACGTGCCTGTCAAGAACATCTGCCAAGCCTTTCTCTGCGGGAAAAACAGGCAACTTTTTTTCTGAGATGTTGGCAGTCTGAAAAGGTGGGTTACAGTTCCATGGTAGCGTATACCCACTGCAGAATCTCTCAGTACACTGTTATAAACTGATACCTTTTTTTCCAGTTATTTTAACTGTAATTGTGCAATCAGTTTACACCAGAGGTTCCGTGTATGTTAACTTTAAACCAGAGTTAAATGCGCGCAGGACTCTACTCACAGTTAAAATAACAAGGAGACAATGCATTAATTTAACTGTTAAATTCAGTCAATTTATAACAGTGTAAGACTGTTGTTTTAAAATTGCAATTATTTTCCTTCAGTTGACTGTTTGTAATGTTTCTTGCATCAGTATTTGTACAGAACCGAAGCAGGTCATTAATTTCGCAAATGGTTGACTTTACAGTACGCGAGTGTAGATGAAATTTACTGCAGTGGCAATCTTTGTATTCCTATGAGAGGCGGCACTGAAGTGTCATCGCCCATCTTTACATGAGAAACATTTCCTCCTTCTGCTACCCTCGCTCTTGACACTGGCCTTAGAGCTGGAGTTGGTCCCTAAGCACAGCTGCGGCTACTCACCGCACATAAAGAACCATGAAGGGTTAAGAGAGATGGTTGCACACAAATATGATCAAATGTTTTAAGTGCTTATTAAGAGTGCTATGCTTGGAATCAAAAAGTCCTGAGTTCGAGTCCTTGCCACGGCTTTCGCTGTGTAATCTTGGGAAAAAACACTTTACTCCCACTGTGCTTCACTCAGGTGCATAATTGGTCAAGTGGTCAGGGAAACTGACTAAATGCCAGGGGAGTAACCTGCGATGGACTAGCATCCCATCCAGGAGGAGTAGCAATACTCCTTGTTGCTTCATGCTATAGTAACTGGAGTTAAACGCTGGCCTGGTAAGCCACAGTGGACTTGGGAGAGATTTTACCGTTTTACCAGTCTGCTGCTTCAGTCTATGAGAGGCCGTTTGAGAGAGAATTCATACTTGCATTCACATGTACTATCATACTGTCACACAAACACCATCATTCTCTCACGCACACGCTATTATACTCTCACACACACACCATCATTCTCACACACACACACACACACCATCATTGTCACACACACCATCATTCTCTCACGCACACACCATCAATCTCTCACGCACACACTATCATTGTCTCACACACACACTATCATTCTCTCACACACACACCATCATTCTCTCACGCACACACCATTATTCTCTCACGCACACACCATTATTCTCTCACGCACATACCATCATTCTCTCACGCGCACACCATTATACTCTCACGCACACACTTTCATTCTCTCACGCACACACCATCATTCTCTCACACACATACCATTATTCTCTCACGCACACACCATTATACTCTTACGCGCACACTATCATTCTCTCACGCACACACTATCATTCTCTCACACGTACACCATCATTCTCTCACACGCACACCATCATTCTCTCACGCGCACACCATCATTCTCTCACGCACATACCATCATTCTCTCACGCACACACCATTATACTCTCACGCACACACTAGCATTCTCTCACACACACACCATTATACTCTCACACAAACTTAAACTTGTTCAAGTGACAAAATGACAGTGAATGTAAAACAGAATGATTGTGTATGTGAATGAGAATAGGTGATTGTGTGAGAGAGTTTGATTGAAACGGAAGTTAGTTTGATGGAAACGGATGTAGTATTAAATTCTCAGTTCCTGATTGGTTATAATTGAAATCTTTGAAAATTTAGTCAGAAGCGGATTTCACGGACATATCCCACCCTCCCGTTCGACAAGGAAGCATGGTGAAAAAACTGCATGCTCGTCGCGGGAGCAGCACGTCTTTCCAAATCCATTTGAAACGTGACGTGTTGCTCGTTATTCATCCCAATTCCGTCCGGAAAGTGGAGTACTATAGCACCAAAGTGAAGTATATCACACTATAAAATTGAAGTATAGCTCGTTATTCTTTCCAATTGCATTCGAAAAGCAGAGTATAGCACCAGAAGAGAAGTATACCTGATTGCACCAAAAGCGAAGTGTCGCTCGTCTATCATCCTAATTATTCAAAACGTGAAATATTGCGCCTGAAGAGAAGCACAGAACATCATTCATTGCAATTACATTCCAAAAGTGAAGTATAGTTTTAATATTGCTACTAAATGGACTGGGGGAAAAACGGGTCTCATGTTTCAATTACTTGCGAAGGCAATATCCATTTCAGAGTTTAAATAATCTATGTAATTGCGTCGCGACAAAACATCAGCATGACACGTAGGCTCATAGCCTACTAGCTATAAGGAACGCAAATTGCACGAAGCTGGTTTACTCGACGACTTCGCTTTTTGTGGATCTAAAGCCCCGTTATGTAGCCGAGTAAATAATAAAATTTAAATGGTTTGAGCGAATGTATTAGACTACATTTATATTATAATATAGTAAAAGGAAAATTGAAACGAGGTTCCGTAAATTTATAAGTGCTGGAATCTCACAGCACTTCTATCAATGGTTTGGTTTAGCAATAGAAAATACGCGAAACGGGGCTTTAGGCTCTGCAAGCGTATAAAGTAGTTACAGACTATGGTAAAGCTATAGCATTAGTATATACCGGCTACTATCACCCAGCGGAAACAAGGAACAGATGGTTCCAGATTAATCGATATCAGTTAATTAATTACAAAGCCTCTAATTAATTAGATTATTATTTTTTTTTTAATCGTGTCCCACCACTGTCCCGTCAGGTTCTCGGTTTCTATTACGGTCCAGCACATGCACCGGCCAATTAAGACCTGGAGCGCTGCTATTGCATCAGTCAACTGGAACCATCTGTTCCTTGTTTCCGCTGGGTGATAGCAGCCGGTATATAATGCTATAGCTTTACCATAGTCTGTAACTACTCGTAAGCTATACGCTAGCAGAGCCTAAAGCCCCGTTTCGCGTATTTTCTATTGCTAAACCAAACCATTGATAGAAGTGCTGTGAGATTCCAGCACTTATAAATTTACGGAACCTCGTTTCAATTTTCCTTTTACTATATTATAATATAAATGTAGCCTAATACATTCGCTCAAACCATTTAAATTTTATTATTTACTCGGCTACATAACGGGGCTTTAGATCCATTAAAAGCGAAGTCGTGGAGTAAACCAGCTTCGGCAATTTATGTTTTATAGCTAGTAGGCTATGAGCCTACGTGTCATGCTGAATGTTTTGTCGCGACGCAATTACATAGATTATTTAAACTCTGAAATGGATATTGCCTTCGCAAGTAATTGAAACATGAGACCCGTTTTTCCCCCAGTCCATTTAGTAGCAATATTAAAACTATACTTCACTTTTGGAATGGAATTGCAATGAATGATGTTCTGTGCTTTCTTCTGGCGCTATATTTCACTTTTTTGAATAATTAGGATGATAGACGAGCGACACTTCGCTTTTGGTGCAATCAAGTATACTTCTCTTCTGGTGCTATACTCTGCTTTTCGAATGCAATTGGAAAGAATAACGAGCTATACTTCAATTTTATAGTGTGATATACTTCACTTTGGTGCTATAGTACTCCACTTTCCGGACGGAATTGGGATGAATAACGAGCGACGCTTCACGTTTCAAATGGATTTGGAAAGACGTGCTGCTCCCGCGACGAGCATGCAGTTTTTTCACCATGATTTCAATTATAACCAATCAGGAACTGAGAATTTAATGCTACATCCGTTTCCATCAAACTAACTTCCGTTTCAATTAAACACTCTCACACAATTACCTATTCTCATTCACATACACTGTCATTCTGTTTTACATTCACTGTCATTTTGTCACTTGAACAAGTTTAAGTTTGTGTGCGAGTATAATGGTGTGTGTGAGAGAGAATGATAGTGTGTGTGTGAGAGAATGATAGTGTGCGCGTGAGAGTATAATGGTGTGTGCGTGAGAAAATGATGGTGCGTGCGTGAGAGTATAATGGTGTGTGTGTGAGAGAATGATGGTGTGTGCGTGAGAGAATGATGGTGTGTGTGAGAGAATGATGGTGTGTGCGTGAGAGAATGATGGTGTGTGAGGAAGAATGATGGCGTGTGTGTGTGTGTGAGAGAGATTGATGGTGTGTGCGTGAGAGAATGATGGTGTGTGTGAGAGTATCATAGCGTGTGCGTGAGAGAATGATGGTGTGTGTATGAGAGAGTGATGGTGTTTGTGTGACAGTATGATAGTACATGTGAAAGCAAGTATGAATTCTCTCTCAAACGGCCTCTCATATCGGTCAAATTAATTTAGTTTTGCCCATGGTTAGCTCATGCAGAGCATTTTGTACATATATGGATGGTAGCTGTGATATTACGACACTGTTCGCACAATATGTATGTAAATACACATAACTTGAAGATGGCTATCTACTTTGACATATTTGTATTCCTTGCTTTCAAATCCAATGTATTAAGGCAGTGTTTCCCAACCCTTGTCCTGGAGTACCCCTGTCCAGCACATTTTAGATGCCATCCTGACTGAACACTCCTGATTCAGCCAGTCAGCTCATTAGTGGAGCGCTTGAAGAGCTGAGCTACGTGTGCCAGATCAGGGGGATGTGTAAATTTGGCAGGGTTGGTGTACTTCAGTAGTAGGGATAAGAACCACAGTGCAAGAGAGTGGAGCCAAAAAAAAAAAAGGTGTCAGGGTCACAGCACTTAGGGACTGTAAACTACACTGCAGCCGGATAAATGGGCAGTTTTTTTGTTTGCTTTATCAGAAATCAATGCTTATCAGTGGAGGAAAGCAGGGGTGAGCCCCGGGACCAGCTAATCTGTGGAGATTCTAAGCAAATCCCCCCCACTCTCCCTCCTCCCTCCTTAATTACTTTCTCTATTAAAAAATCCCTCATTCTACAGCTTTCTTAGCCCTTCTCTCCCATCGCACCTCAAAGGCCAGCAAAGAGGTCAAAAGGTCACCAGTGGCTAAGGCTTCATCTTATTGACCCCCTTGAAGCCATGAAAAGAGCACCTATTAAAAGTGTAATTCACCTTTGGAAAGATTTACATCCGCACTGGATTGAAAGTCATTTGCAGTGTACGTTTTTGCGCTCTCATTTTGGAGAGTGCCTTTGGCAGAAGGCCCGGTGTGACATTATTGCATACTCCAGCTAATCCGTGCGGGGGACTGAGTGCGTTTTTACCGGGAAACACAGGAGGCCGGTGTGTAAGTGGCGTTTTCTCTGAGGGGATGTCATTAAGAGAATCTAATATTGTTGCTCTTCAGAGGGCCGTTGTCAAGCTGGCTCACCGTCATTCTGCTGAGGTTGCACTTCTGTCCCCACCTCCCGTTATTTTGACTGCCACGTCGGAGGCTTAATTGTCTCGCAGCCCCGCGATCGTCTGCACGGAGTTTACGAGTGTTTGAGCTTCGCCTGTTTCCAGCCATGTGCCTCCTCCAGGTTTCGCTGCCAGGAGGAGCAGTCTTCCCAGCATGCACCGGGATCTGACAGACCTCGAGGCCCGCACAGCTCAGCGGAGCCGTTAGGATTCCCGCGGCTCAGCCAGATTCGCATTCGCTACGACTCCGCTGCGGCACGAAATATAGCTAGCGCTAGACAGCTGCGACGCAGCCCTTCTCCGACATCAGAGGGAGGCTGTGACTGTGTTTTGACACTCAGAACCTTGGAGCAATTAACTTTTGATCAGTGATTCCATGGGAATCTAATTTGAAAGTCTTCAAATAATTGGCTGAAACTCTGAGTATAATCAGTGTTAACAGTTGGAATCCCGGCGTAATTACCTTCACATTTACTTGCGAACACTTCTATTTTAAATCCTCGTCTGACTTTTTCCCCCTTGCCAGTGATTACTTATCTTCCTTAATGCCTTCTTCATTTCTGTTCCATGCTAAGAGCTTACTGTCAAATTCTGCCCATTTTCCGCAGTTTTGCAGATACACCCAAAATTTCAACACTGAATAGACGTATCCTTCAAAACAAACTGAAAAGGCTCCATCCAACAGCTTTAAGGGGGCCATAAAAGAAAGCCCATTGTTTTTTTTTGTTGTTGTTGTTGTTGTTTTTTATACACCTGTCAGGATTCTGACCTTAACTGATGGCTTTGATTCTGATGACTTTGAGATGGCTCCTGGGGCAAATGGCCGACCATTCCAGAATCCAGTGCACAGCTGGGTCATGTACTAAAATAGCTATTAAGAAATTTTATGACGAAAATCCTCACTGTAAGGAATCCGCAGTGGATAAGGAAAGATATCACAGATTAATCCCCCAACTCTCCAATAGCCACCCAAGCTCCCTTCTGCCGACTGCAAAAAAAAAAAAAAAAAAAATTAGACTAGACTAAGTTTTATGAGGTTATATTACAGTACAATTACTTTATTTTTACAACATACTTTGAGCAATTTTCAATGCAATGACAGCTCACAAATAGAGAATCACTACGCAGGATTCATTTGCAAAATGAGGATATTACACAATGGGGGCAGAATATGCACAATCTGCAATATACTGATAAAATCTCCTGTGCATTCAGACTGTAATAAAAATGTAAAAATTGTAGTCGGCATCACTTTCTCTTTTTCAGTGTGCAGGGGCTTCATTCCCCACACAGGAGAAAGAGTGTGATAAATAATAAGCTTCGCTGGAAGGCTAACTGCATTGAGATGAATGAGAGTGGGGGAGGGAAGGATGTCAGAGGTTCACTAGAAACCTCCCTGCTGAAGTTCATACCCGCCCACCAAAGCACCTCAAAAGCTGATTGGTTTTGGCAGCTGGGGGTGGCATAAAGTGTTGAGCAAGCATCTTTTTCATATAGTCATCTTATTTAAAAAAAAAAAGGGTAACCATGGCATAAAGCAGGGGTGTTTGGATGGAAGGTGGGGCTCCCCAAATTCAGGGGTTTTATTTGTGGGTCTCGAGACACTTTATACAGATGGGGATTCAAATGCTCTTCATATTGCTTTCCTCCATGAATAAAGCTGTAGTTTCCTTCCCAGCCTTATTGCATAGTTCAACCCCATAAAACCTATGGTCCCATATATGGGTTTGTCAAATGCAGGCACTTACTCAGGCTTGTGGAGCTTAAGGCATATTTTAAACGCTGGTGGGGATCCCAAGGTTTCTGGAGGCTTGGAATGTTGTACGTCCGGCTGAATTGCAGAGAAATGAGTATAACATGGGCCACAAGACCTAGATATTTTCTTTCTGATGTAATGCTGCGGCCATAAAAACATGGCGTCCTGGATTTCAACATTTCGCTCACTATAGTTTGATGTAACTTCAGTAAAGCATTGCAAACAGCAGGTGCAGAAGATGTGCTCGACATAGTCCTACAATACGGAAAAAAAGCTTTTTCTAACATTGCCCCTTTGAGAGGAAAGTCAAGCGAAAATCAGTGTTTAAAGGGTTGAAATAAAGGGTCTTGTTTTCCACTGTCAAAATCACACTGCGTCCTCATGTGCAAATTGACATTTCCAAATGCCTTTTCCTGATTTGCATGCACCCAATTCTGCTCGGCGTTTTTTTTTTTTTTTTTTGTGGACTCAAATACACAGGCAGAAATGTGCGTAGTTTGGGTTGTTCTGAGGAAATGAATTTGTGTGCAACGGCAGCATTTATATCATATGAAATTTAACTGCTCACCAGAGCTTTCAGACTTTCAACTGAAGTTTATTAATAATGGTAATGAATCAGGAAGGAAGGCAAGAGGCCTGGAACTTACTGAGTGTTGATGATGAATAATGAACTCCGAACTGATGAATAATGGGCCTATTTTTTGCAGTTTATTTTAGCCCGTGGTGCTAGTTTACAACCTTGTGCGGAGCACTAGGCCTGATCTGTAACCTCGCGTTTCAATCTCAGTTCCACAGATCAGGGCATTGTTGCAGCATTGGTATAAATTAACGCACCCTGTATTCCACTGCACTCGTTTGCGTAATTAATTTAAGTGCGCCCCGGGTAAGTGTAATTAAGTGAGCGTGTCATGGTTATTATAAGGAGTGCTCCCTCTCTGAAAAAAAGCAAAAAAGCAGCGCGGGGATGCAGAATTAATTGCAGTGGGGCTGAATCTCAGATCTCAGCGAAATTGCTACCGGTGCCCAGTTAGCTTGCGTACTCCACTGCCCCCCTTCCACGCCCCCTCCACCTCGCCCAGTGGAATGGCCTCAAGCCCCACCCTTTCAGTGTGATTGGACAGAGCCAAGCAGTAATCACCACTAAGGTTACCTCTTGCGAAGGGCAAACAGAGCTGTCAAGATTCCCTCTCCATGGATGGGAATTAGCCAGAGATAAAGTTTCATATTTATTTAATAATGTATGCGTTACTAATAAACTATTCTATTGATTGGGTGGAATAAAAAACCTTCATTAGGCACATTTTATGCTCGTTGGGTCCTGTATAAATTCTGTTTGTGTGATTAACACTGACCGTTTCTCAATAGCGCCCTGCACAGCATCCATTTATAGAGTAGGATCCAAGATCTAACATTTCTTTGTTATCATCTTTCCAAGGAGAAAATGCAGGACAACTCCAAGGCTTCGAAAGAAACAATTCAGCGAAAATGGGAAAGACTGCTTTATCAAAAGTGACTAACACTTAATTACCTGAACTTTTTTTGTAGTTCTGTGCTATCTGTGACAAGGCTATTGACAAACCTTCTCAGACCGCAGCAACTCTTAGCAAACAGTACCAAACTTATTCTACCAATTGTGATTAAATTGGAGAAGGTATTTTTGCCAAGACTTATTTCTATTTATCTTAAGCTGGTTGTTATTCTTTGCGGTTCATTTCATTCTCATCTGTTCAGTAGAAACTGTTCCACTTAAAAATAGACTCGAGAAAAATAATGCTTACTGGTGAGCTGTGAAAATTGTGCGGCCGTCGGATCAGACTCAAATAGCAATGATAGCAACTTGGCTGCTGTCCATTTTAGTCCACTTTGTTAATAAGACTTAAGAAGAAAGTATCACTGGGGTGAAAATAAACTGGCCGACACTGATCTAACACACTAAGAAATTTGTTGCGGGGGGTGAGAAGGTGGATATGATGAAGTATTACTTCAGACTTGGCTGGTTGCAAAAACAACTTTTTTCGTGAGTAGCTGACCCGAAACATAGACTCAAACAATGCATAAATCCCTCCCATAAAGATAGAGAGACCTTCAGTTCATCACTAGACTGCTTGTGGCTATGAGCCATTCGCCTCAGCTGTGTCTGTGTGCTGCGGCCAGCGTCCAAGGTCCTGAATGTTGGCTGCAGCCACAATGCTGAGGGCTACCCCTGTCCTTCGTGCTGAACGATGCTCCTGTCCAGCGTGCTGAATGCTGCCTCTATTCCCAGCTCTGAACGCTGCTGCTGTCCACGGTCTTGAATGAATGAAGCTTGGAAAAACAGCTAGGGTGCCTGACAGCAGGCGAAGTAGTGGGGCTGCCCTCTATGTGCGGCTCCGCACAGGGGGTTAAGGGGCACTGGAGCATGTCTTATTTAAAGGTGCCTTTATTGTAGTGTGGGGGTTGAGTAGAGCCCTGCCAGTTCGAGCAGAGGGAGCCAGAGCAGCTGCGGGAGGCGAAAATGAGTCTCTGTGAGCACGAGCCAATCTGCTGCAGTTTCACTGGGCCCATTCTTTCCTTCTGTCTCTCCCTCTCATTCTCTTCACCTCTGTCTTCTTATTTCTCTCCTTTCTTTCCTTTCATTATTTCTTTTTTCTTGCCTGTAACTTCCTTAGTTCTCTCCTTCGTGTACATTCTGGACTTTCCTTGTTTACTCATTTCCCCTTTATTTCATTCTTTCCCATTCTTTCCTTCATTTTCTTTCTCCCATTATTCCATTCCTTCCTTTTTTATCAATCTGACATCCTGTCCTTGATTTCTCTCCTTCTTGATTTTGTTTTATTCATTTTCTATGTTCATTATTTGTGCCACCTTTCCGGGTATTTTTTGAGTCCTGTGTTATTATCTGTTGAATGGCTGAATTTGTTTATTTCCTAAAAATCTGCACATAGTGAACAGTTTGCACCCCCCCCACCATCAGGCCCCCTGTCATCTGTTCTGGGTCACAGGGAACATGATACCCGTTACACACAGCTGCAGTGTTCATGCTAATCATCGCTCCCCGCTCTTAGCCGACGCAGCCCTCCAGCTACCCTCCTCCATATGAAAAGCAGAGCATCCTTCACACGGAAGGGAACCAAAGAGCCATTGTCTATTGAGCTATTGTCGCTGGGGAAATTGTTAGTCATGACAAAAGGCCCCAGCTGGCCATCCTTCTTTTGGTGACACCAGCAGAGAGAGCAGCGATTGGGCCCTGCCACGTGAGTATGTTTCTGTGTCTCTGCGCTCCGCTGTGTTTGCCTCACACTCCTCTGTGTCCCTGATCAGATCAGATTCGCTAAGAAGCCATAAATCTCTTCTGGCTTTTGTTACCTCTGAGCTGGAATCGGTTAAGATCAGGGATCGCACAACGACACTATCACACACTGTGGTGTAACGCTAATCCTGGTTTAAAGCACAGATTATCTGCCTCTTACATCAGTCCCTATTATTATTATTATTATTATTATTATTATTATTATTATTATTATTAGTAGTAGTAGTAGTAGTAGTAGCAGTAGTTGTGGTTATAGAAAGAGTTGTAGTAATAGAAAGAGTTGTAGTAGTATTTGCTGTAGCTGTAGCTGCAGCAGTTGGGGCAACGATCACTAATAATGACCAGCCTATCATTAAGATCCCAGAGATGCGTTTAATGCTTTTTATCCCATAATTGATGAAAAATCGGTGTGATACAACCCATGAGATACAGGTTTGGTATTAAACACATTTAATACAACTTCTTCAAGTCGCGATTAGTCAGATTCCGTTCAAACAAGGTAATGTCACCAAGCCTTCTGCAAGTAACCATCGCGAGCATTAGTTTCTAGTTTGCAGTTTATTCAAGTAAAAGGGATGAATAATTTGCAAGCTAGCACATTAGTACCTTTTGCCATTAAAGTAATAAGCTATATGAGTAGCTGTTATCCCAGGAATTTATTGGTTTAAAGCGCTAGAATGCTTGCTAGCTAATTATTGATCCCACTGACTTGAATAAACCGCCAAATAGACGTTAATGCTTTTCTTTACTTTTCTAAATAATACAACGCTGACATTTATGGGATAAATAGGATCTCAAATTCGTGAGCTCGAGGTATCAATTTTATGAAACTCGAGCGATAATTTTCGTTTATTCCTTGCCAAAGGCTTGGAACAAACGAAAAATTACTACTCGCGTTTCATAAATTTGATATGTCGGACTCACTCATTACAGATCCTCTATATATCTTCCACAGCTGTTGTATGTTAACCCAGGGAAAAACACAAGTTCCTCCCTAACTGCTTTAGCATTGTAACTTTGTAACTTGTGACTGCTTAAATAAAAGCCGTAGATGATTGTGTGATGGTCAGGTTTTCAGGTCTGTACAGTGAATGAATCCTCTGTATGTTCAGTGTATTAAGCTTAGTCCCTCATGACTGAGAAGTGAGCTCTTCTTGGCAGTCCCAACAGTCAGTAAGGATGATCGCACACGAGCAGCTGTTTGCACAAATGGACCAGAAAACCATGACTCATGCAAATGCTTCCAAAACAGAATTTATTAAGAAAATAGTTCTTCTCTGCAAAGGGAGGACGCTTAATTTGCTTTTATTTCCTTCATAAAGATGCACACGGCTGCCCTCTGAGCTCCCTGGTGGTGACTGTAGAGTCAAGATCAATCCTGAGAGCGAGAGAGTTTGTTGCAAATAAATGAACAGATTAACTTCATTATTGTCATTCTGTGCATGGTGTTTTATATTGTGAGACCATGTATTCAGACATTCCAAGGTAGCTTCTGTTATTGATGATGAATTTAAATATATTTATAATCAATTAGGAGGAACACAGAAAATATTATACAGTGGATCTGTTGACTCTGCTTTGGCCTGACTTGGCTCGGCCCAGTTGCTCTCAGCTCAGTTTGGCTTGGCCCAGTTAGTCCCATCTCAGCTTGGCTCGGCCCACTTTGTCCTATCTCAGCTCAGCCCAGCCCGGCGACAGCAGGCCGCTCAATTGCTGAGCTCCGGGGGTCTCCTCAGGCCAGAGACTGAGCAGGAGTGCTTCTAGTAGGTTCCAGTCTGTAGTGTGTGCACGCAGGGACGAGACACCATTAGGGTGCCGCTTACTACCAAATGAACGCCCAATGACCAGAGAATAATGGAACCTGACACATGTAGTTCAATAAAGCAGCGGTCCCCTGGCGCGCCTTAGCGATGATTTCTCCCCAGTGCCCCCGCGTCTGATAGACTGCCATCATGAAAACCTGGCAGAAAATCTATCCGGCAGCCTCCTCGCGTATACAGCTGCAGCCACATTAAAGATGCAATAGCCCCTCTTAGCAAAATTGATTACTTAGAACGCGGAGAAGGGGCACAGAATGGCTGGGATCTAAATGTAGCTTGTTCTAGGTAAGATGATACTCCATGCTGTGAATTTCTATCCTTCGCTGTCTCTTATTCATCCCTTCCCTCCCTCCCTCTCTCTCTCTCTCTCTCCAGCTCTCCCTCTCTAGCGCTCCCTCAGTCTGTTTGATTTTCTGTCCCGTTTTTTTCCATTTGTCTGCTTTTTTTTTGCTTTGTCTCTCTTCTTTTGTTTGTTTCTTTGTGTCTCTGTTTCCCTTTATCATTCTCTCAAGCACTTGTTATACATTTAATTTGAGAGCAACCCTTTTGTTTTTCAGCTAAAAATTCAGCACCAGGGTCGTTCGTATTCACCATTGCAAACTAAAACTTCCTAGTAGCAAGGCCATTACTTTCATGCCGTCAAAGCTAGAGAATGACAAAACCAGTTATTCAATCCATCTTTTACATCTTGATGTATGTAAGTCTATTTTTCTACGCAGTACATCCATTCAACACAGCGAACAAGGCAGGACTGAGATTGGGAGTCGAAATTGGATTGCTGGACACTCTGAGTTTATATAACGCTGAAATAAATCTCACGTAGGGTATAAAAATGCAGTGGAACCTGTTTTGTGTTGCCACCTGCAAAAAGCCACATCATTGTTATTAGACATAAGACAACTGAAAAGATTAAATGCAGAGACTCTGTGAAATTGAAGACTATGATAAATAAATATGAAAGCAAGTTGCTAGGAATGAGGTCAGGCGGACACCAGGCGCAGGATCCAGAAGAGTTTATTACAACACAAGAAAACTCAGGAAATAGGCGCGCAGGCCAGAAACAAAGCACCGTGCACATGCACTGAACAACAGGAGAAACTAAGGTACACTGCCCAAGGCAGGGGGGAACAGAAGTACTCACTCAAGGAGTGGCTAGACTAAGGAAACAAAAACTGGACCTAAATAAACTGACGGGAACACTGGGAGACAGACAAAGGGCAGACAAGACGAGGGCACACGAGGCTGGGGAAAACTCAGGATGCAAAATAACAGCAAACAAAGTCCCGTCTGACGTCTCTTCAATCTTCCCTGCTTAAATACACATGGGAGGAGGCGGGGATACGGAGGGCAATCTCCGATGGAAACAGAAACACATGAGATTAATAACACAATTACACGAGAACCGGGTTAACACTAATGACTCGAGACAATCACGCAAGCTAGACAGTTTAGATTGAGATAATCTGAACGTGACAAGTAAAAAGCACCACGAGAACAGCAAAGGAAAGCATAGCTTTAAACGCAGTTAATTAGGGAAAGCTTAGGAAGGAATTTACAAACGCTAGAAACACTCGCACTTGCTAATGAGTTAATTAGGTTAGTACTATGTGACACTATATACACACCCTTAAATAAGTGCTGGTTAGTATGGGTTAGTAATGGCCCTATCAGAGAACGCATTCACTCAGAGTTTTGCGAGACCCAGAATTAAGCTCAGGTGGAAGCAATGAATGAAATACCGCAGCCAAAACCGAAAGGGGAAACGTGATTGGACCACGAGACTCAGGCATACTGAAGGCTGTCACACGACACCACAGGAGTCAGGGCAAGAGGGAATCAACGGTCAGACTGCGGGAATGGAGCTGAAAAACAAATCAAGAGGCACGGGGGAAAACGCACAAGCACAAACGAGCACACGAGGCAGAATCATAACAGCGAGTATTTAGCCAGGAATCTGACTTTGGCCACTGCTCAGCTGAGATATCATTCCCAGTTTTTTCATAGTCCATGTCTGTTGTTATTATATGTGCTTTTCCCCTATATCATGAGCAAAATGTGGAAAAACATGCAACGTGCAATTATTTCAGCCGGAGACTCCCAGCAGCACAACACTGCTGGCAAGCATTGCTTTATTGTGCACACTGGGTCCACATCAGCTCACAGGCATATCATGGCAGATTTATTTTGTCTGAGAGTGGAACCCCATAGTTTCGCTCTTGCTAAGCATCCATACTCGCTAGTCAGGCTGCTACTGTAATGCTCATAAGTCGATAGAGGAAGGCCCCTGGAAGCCTATCCATGCCTTCTTCCACATATTAGTGGGCCTCCTAATACACTGCCACTCTGCTGAATTCATGAGTGCTTCAGCAAACACATCTCAGAAAATCAATAAAACCTGAAACCCGGCAGGACTGCAAAGTGTGCCATTATTGTCACATTTGTGACTTAAAAATGTACTGAGCGAACATCAAGTCATTCCTTTCTTACCCGCATCACAAGCTGTTTGGCTCCTTTGAGTTCTATCACGTTAAATCTTCAGGACTTCTTCATTTGTCTTCGGAGATGGGCAAATGCCTGTTAATTGCCGTTATATACGTGAAGTTGCCATCATTCAATGGTTTATGCCAAGAGTGGCCATTCCTTGGAGCTGTCTGATTCCTGGGAGCAGTCTGTTGGCCATCTGAACTTCAGCAGAACTTGTGGGCTCAATGGAATTGATATTGTCCATTTCATCATTTTAACCCCTTAAAACCGATGGACCCAAATATAGGTTTGTTGAATGCTGCTGCTATATTCAAACCTGTGGACCTTCATCCCTATTTTAAATTGTGGTGGAGATCCCAAGATTTCCAATGATCCCAAATATGTCCCGCTTAATCACAGGTAAATGTGCATGAAAAGATGGACTTGATCTAGATATTTTCCATTTAATTTAATCCTCTGGCCATAAAGACATGACTTCTTGGGTTTGAATATTCCTCTCAATATAAGAGTGATGTGGCTTCAGTGAAGCACTTCAACCAGCTGACACAGAGTAAGTATGTAACATTTCCCTGAATTATGATAACATTTCTTTTACTGACTTTAAACTCACTGGTAATACTTTACAATAAGGGTACATTAATTAACATTAGCTAATGCAATAAGAAGCATTAACTATCAGTTAATTAACTGTAAACTAATGGGTCTACTAATCATTTACTAATGGTGTTCATGTTAAATAAGGCACTAATTTATACATTATTGAATAGTTTGACAGTTTGAGGTGTTACCAAAGGGATACTTAAGGAATGTTTTCAATTTCATAATAAGGATGTCAAAGATCATTAATAAATGGTAAGTTAAGGTTACCTGATGCTTATTTAGCTCTCTGATGCATTAGTTGACCGTGAATGAATTGGTAGTTAATGCTTATTACTGCATTAACTAATGTGCCCTTATTGTAAAGTGTCACTTACCCACTTAAGGGAGAACTTAAGGGGTTAAATTGCAATGACAATAATATATTTTATCACTGTTAGTTTAAAAAAAAAAAAAAATTGTGAAGTTGTTTTTATTGCTTTATTTTCATGTAAGAAAATGATGAAGCATGAGATCAAAAAGAAAAGGTCAAAAATTATTAATAATATTTCATCTAAATACATATTTTTGCTTCATGAAGGACACACAATTTCAGGAAAAAGGAGCTTGAAACTAAAATCGTGGTAGATTTAGACAAATATGGAGGAGTCAGAGCCCCACCTACTGAGAGAGGCATGTGGAAGAGTCTGTAGATCTTTCTATTTAATTCAGGTCACGTATACAGATTTCTTTAGGCTTGAAGACTGATAGCCCAGACATGACTAGATGCAATGATGTAGTATAAACTAAGTTAAATGGTAGCAGTTAAATGGTTTGAAGTTATTTACACTTCACTTAACAATCGTCATTTTACTATAAAGCATACCATGTAATTTACCTCAATACATCATGTTGAAGTTATCATGGAGGATTGTACTATATTATATTCATTGTACCGTTGTCATTAGCTTCAGCTCTGCTGGCAGAATAGGTCATTTTTACCTCTGTTCCTCTCTCTGTCATGTTGAACCAGATAAAAACGCGGGGCTCTTTTTTTTAACAAAATTGGCATGATTTAATCCTGTTTTCACGTGGTAAATACAAGGTGAATAGTATGAGTCATGTCTTCACCAGCTGTGCTTAGCCAACCACCCAAGCCCCAACTTTCGCTACTTTCTAGATATCAAAACATCATACTGTATATAACAGGGTCTCTTTAATTGGTGCAGCCAGCAAGCTCCTTTACACACGTTACAAGCCAGTTGCCAACAAAGCTGCCACTGAGCAACTGTTGCTTAAAAAATGAACAACTTCACCAGTAAGCGATCCAAACAGTATAGAAGAGAGGTGAGTGTGTTGGTAAGTGAATGCACAATAGCTGGTTTTCTTTCTCTTTGATAGTAGGTTGCTGTAGAGGCGATTTGGAAATTACAGGTGTCCCCGTAGCTGATGGTGGTCTGATAGCCCTTTCCTTGAAAAATGTTTTTGTGAGATAATATGACTGTCTCTCAAATACACAGCAAATATTCCAGGCTTTCCAGCAACGACAGTAAACTGCCTCAGCAACTGACCATTGACCCTTGTTTAGAGGATAAGTGTGAGGTTTGGTTCCCTGCAAACTGTCATCTACACGTACCTCTAAAACAGCATGATAGCCTATATCAAAATTTCACAGGCTGTATCATTGTGCCAAACAGACAATGTTGATCGATGAATGAGCTGAACTTTGCATTTACAATTGTGCTCGGGTTTTTACAGTTCCTTTCTGCAGTGGCGAGTCTTGGCTAAGCCTGTTTCAAGGTAAATAAAAACCTTGTCAGAACAAATTATGTTCTTACGCCTGTGGAAAAGAAATGATGGCTATGATTTGTTGGCCAGGTGTCAGTTACTGCTTTGAATTCGCAGCACAGTACTGCTAGCCTGAACTTCCCAGCAGAAATTTCAGATGGCATTATAATAAGGCTTTGTGAGCATTACAAACGCTCATGAACTTTATTAAGACCCACTTTTTTCAAGGTTGCAAACAAAACCATTTCATCTCAACAGAACTTCTGAAAGGCATAAAGGACTGAAAAGACGAGATTCTATTGCTTACATACGTGACCCTCCAGCACCAAACCAGTCACATGGGTCAATTTTTCAAATATGAGTTTTTGGGCTCATCTGAAAGGGCATTTAATATGAGCCCAAAAACTCATATTTGAAAAATTGACCCATGTGACTGGTTTGGAGCTGGAGGGTCACATATATATGTTAAGCTGATTAGTGTATCTGTGTAATTTGACGCATAACCGGAAGGCAAGGGGACAGTGAGGGTGTGCAATGCACATGTCCCAATTTGCACGTGTCTTAATAGAAGAGAGGGGACGGGGTGGTGCAGTGGTTAAGTGTGCTTGACTTGGGATCGAAAGGTCCTGAGTGTAAGTCCTTGCCACGGCCTTCACAGTGTGTTTTGGGCAAAAACACTTTACTACCACAGGGGTTAACCTGCGATGGACTAGCATCTAATCCAGGGGGAGGAGCAATACTTCTAGTTGCTTCATGGCACAGAAACTGGAGTTTAGCACCAGCCTGATGAGGCACTTGGCTCAGGGGACAGACTTTGCCTTAATGGAAGAGAACACCATCTGCTGGAGCTACTAGATATTCCTCCAAGATGAATTCTGGAAGAAAGCTGTTATTTGTTTGTCTGAATAATGGTAGTATAAATAGTTACACAGTACCTAGCTAAAATAATGTAAAACATACTTTCTCTAAAACATTAATGCAATATAATCAACAAGGTAACATTAGCGTGATAATGTTAGTTATCTTCCACAGCTTATAATTCTTACACAGTTACACTGCACAGAGCCAGCAATGATATGCTACTCAGTCAATCACAGCGGACGTCAAAAAAGCAAGATCACAAGCAGAAATATTGGCAGATGACAAATAAAAAATTCTGGTGGATAAAGGAATATTCTGAAGTCACCCTTCCCAGCGATCTGCACGTCTGATCCCACCCCTAAATCACTGATCCCGACCCTGCCCTCTGACCTGACCCCACCTCCTTTGTGTCCGACCTCGTCCTTTCGTCTTCGACCCAGCCCTCGGTCCTGGGAATCTCCCTCTGGCTCATTCCAGATGATTGACAGATCTGAGGGTGTTGCTCTGATCTGTTTCTGCGCCTGTGTGTTGCTGCAGGTAAGGCCGCTGATCTTCAGCGCTGTGCAGGCTGCTCGGAGATGGCGGTTCAGCGCTGGTACGTGTTCACAGCAGTTTACACGCCGCATCTGTGGCGAGCGTTCTCCAGGCAGTGGCCTGAGTGACAGGTGGCGGGTGCCTTCGGAAAGTTGATAGCGACAAGCTGTCACACTGCTGCCCAATACCAGACACCCTCCCCGTTCCTCCTGTCCCGTCAGTCAGCTGTGACGACAGCATTTCAACACCCCATCGAACATGGTTCCCTCCTGCCTTCCAGTGACACAGATCTGGGGGGTGGGGGGGGTTTTTTTTTGCTCCCTTTGAGTGGCAGGTCAGGGTGTGATCGCCGGCCATGTGACGGATCATAGCATACGCACCGCCGGGTTTGTCTCGGCGAGGTATGTACACGAGGACACATTTTACCACACCTTTTTTTCCTCCCCTCCATCGCTCAGAAGGATTCCGCGAGGGCCTCTCGAACACCTGGGACAGATGTATTCGTCATGGGGAGGTTCTTCCTCAAACCTAGCGTATATCAAGAAAAGAGGGGGAGGAAATAAAAGGGAGAGAGAAGAAAAGAACATTCATTCGGAGGGAAATTCTGGCGGCAGCCTCACGGCAGGGCCGAAAGGCAGGCGATAAGCAGCTCAGCTTGCGGCTGAAAAGCAGAATGCCAGGTCTGCTTCAGAGCTGCACATGCTGTTATACATGAAGGTCCTCAGCGGTGACACTGTTTCAGTGGGGATACAAATCCCATATGCATCGCGTGATAAAGATGTAAATACCTCCACATTAACCCTCAGAGCGCTGAAATAAATTTTTTTAAAATATAAATTTAATTATCTTGTGCTGTAGAAAACCTATCATGTGGCGACTTGTTTAAAACAGCTACCCTGCGGGAGCTGTTTTAAACAAGTCGCCGCATGATAGGTTTTCAACAGCTTTGGTTTTGATTTCTTACATCATTGAGCAACAATAGCTGCATTTAGCACTCTAAGGGTTAAAACTGACTGTCTCTTCTTTTATCCCAGATTTTTTGAACATATAATCTGTGGGAGCACAGATACAAAAAAATTGAGCATTGTATGTGCAATGTTTTATATGTAAGTCTGAGTGTTTTTGTGTGTGTGTGTGTGTGTGTGTGGGGGGGGGGGTGGGGGGTCGTGCACGTATGCAGCTTGCAGGGTTTCCTCAATTATTGCATTGGCATGACTATATAGCATCCTTTTCAATGATTCATCTTTAATGTGTTCTGGCTACCAGAAGGTGAAAGCTGCAATCAAAGACTTTTTTTTTTTTTTTACAAAAATTATCATGGACAGTGTTAAGATGCAAAGCATGGGCACAGGTTGTCCCTTATACATCAGTGATTAAATTATTGTAGGTATTATTTTTAAGCTGGTACGCCATCAAGCCATAACATGAAGACTGTCAAGATCATGTAAAAATATTGTTGAAATTCAGTGTTTTTTACCAAACAACTCTAAACCCTCAGACAACTCAAAATTCTCATTCTGTCTGTGTGAATGATAAGCAGAAAAAAATATGTAAAATTGCCATGGAAAAGTGGGTACTTGCCCAATCCTTTTAGCAACTATTTGCAAAAGAACACCAGACAATCCACTTGGTAAGAGGAACGAGCTGCTTGTTCTTTATCTGCAATGTTTCCTGCTGAGGAAAAACATGCTGTACTTGAACAGAAGTGCCAACAATGCTCTGGTGTACAGCTGCACAATACTTTTCAACCTCACTCGAGGATTCCACTCAAATGCCATAGCTGCTCGCTCAGCTTATATCATCATCTCTTACTGCAGAACATTACCCAGTTACTGGTTCCATTTGAAGCCTGACTGTTAAAAATGGAATAATGGTCATTCAGAACAAAATAAGTCGTACCATTTTGATACAAGAAATCATTTTCAGCGCATTTTTCTTTTCACACATCAGTTGTTAATAATTAGAATTTATCTACAGCCCCAATCATGAGAGAGTTGGCAAATAATGGAAAATGCAAATGAAATCAACAGTAAAACAATACTTTGAAAACAGTACAACAATATATTATTTGTATTATGACATGAGTTTAATGGCATATTGAAAATATACTGTACAATATGATGTCTGCAACAAAGTCCAAAAAAGTTGTTGCAGTCAACTGTTTACCTCACATTATCGTGTCTTTTAATCAAACTCATTAAGAAGTTACAACAGGCTAAAACACTTTTTGAGGAATACTCTTCAATTTAATACTGTTCAGTCACATTGAAAGATGTGTCATATTCTCAGCAGTTGGACTCGCATGTGCTGGTACTCAAAAAATCCAGCTGAACACGCACGTGTTGGTTGGCATGAAGAAAGTGTGTTTGCTTGGAGGTGCTTTTGTGTACGTGGGCAATTGTACATCTACTTGTCACCCAGTCTCACCCAGTCGCCCTACATGCCACCCAGAGTACAAAAGCTAAATTTGAAAGGGGAGTAGATCTTCTTTGTGCTCTCACGTCAACTGTATGGGCCCTTTTTTGCCTTTTATTGCTTCATAAAGGGCCATTCATTCTCAATCAGAGACACATGAGGACTGCAGCCAAGCAAATCTAGCACTCGCACTCCCTGCTTAGTATGCTGCCATTCACAGCTTTTGAAGCCATGCAGAATGTGGTTTGGTGTTGCCTTGCTGGAAAATGCTGGGACTTCCCTGGAACACACAAGGTCTCGATGGCAACCTATGCAGCTCAAATATGTATATACAGTACTATACGTACAAAAGTCTTAGGCATCCCAAAAACTTTCTTATTTCATTGAATTTCAGGCCACACCTTAAAATGTAGTTAACGATATATATTGAATTGAATAAGCATGGGGATTTGTACTGATGAAGGATGGAATAGAGTCGAGTAGGTGGAGACCAGTGCAGGATTACGGGAAGCCCCAGGTGACGAGACTCAGGGTGGGGGTCACGCCTCTTCTTGGAGTCATAATGGCTCTTCAAGTCCCCCAAGGGTCCTATAGAGTGATAGGGTGAGGGATAAATAGAAGGGAATGGGAGCAAGAGACATTGAATGAGACAGACGAGGATTGTACAAATAGAATAAAGGTGGTATAAATAGGCTGATTGATTAGGACATGGATGAATGGATTGACGTTTTAAGGCATGGTCTGATTCACTAACCTACGTTTAGAACTCCATGAAATACCTCCATTAAATATAATGTTGGATGTCTATTTTTTTCCATATTACTGGTGCTGTAGATAAAAACCACATTTGAAGCAACAAATGTTAATTTAAAAAAAATTATCAAATAATAAAAATAAATAACGTGTATTTCACGAAAGACAGTCGATAAAAATAATACGCCTTGGCAGAGCCCTGGTCTCAACATCATCAAGGCTGTCTGCGAACGCCCGGGAAAACAGATGCAAGTACAACTTAGAACAGCCAAATAAACTGCCAAATCTTGTAAAACAACAAAACTGCAGGACAGTTTAATTTCATAATTTTTGGAAGCATCTTTGCCTCACGGTAATGCATTAAATGTGCTTTAAACTTTTACATAGCTCTAGGTCCATAAATGTTTGGGCAGAGACACAATTTTAATTGTTTCAGTTTTGCATACTGGCACAATGGATTTGAAAAAGAAAGAAATAAGATGTGCTTGAAGTGCAGACTTTCAACTTCAACTGAAGAGTTTTTTTTTCTTCTTTTTCAAAAATGAAATCCAAACCAAAAATGTATGAAATATACCCATTATACGCTTTGTAGTTGTAGGGACTCAATAGTAATCAGTAATTAAATTGCGATTTTAAATAGTTAGTGGCAAACCCTTCGTAATTAATGACTGTCTGAAGTCTGGAACCCATAGACATCACCAGACACTGGGTTTCTTCCCGGCTGATGCTCTGCCTGTTCACAGCAGCTGTGTACAGTTCCTGCTTTGTTGTTTGGGTGTTCTGCGCTCTGCAAGTGAAATGCATGCTAATTTGGATTCATATGATTGTCTTGTCTATGGTAGAGCATTCTGCTTTGCCTGAAAAAAAAAGTGATGGGTTGTTGTTGTAGCCTGCCCCCAAGTCACTGTCCATGAAGGGTTTACCAGTTAGTTCTGATGCCATTGGCTGAATTAAAACATATAATATAGCCCTATACAATTCATTATTCTTCTTCCAGCTTTTGGCAACAATCTCCTCACCAGTACATACAAGGGAACCAGCTCAATTAGCAGCCATGAATGCCCATGCATGTCCACCCATCACAGATGCGGTGATATGCCTCGGATCATCAACAGTTCTTTCCCTTTTCCGTATCCTTCTTTTCCTGTCTTTCTGGCATAAGTTGAACTTTGTGTCATTTCTCTATTGGATGTTGTTCGGGAACTAAACAGGAATTTTTAGATTCTTTTGGCAAGTTTCTTGTTTTTGAGCCTTAGAATAGTTTACATGTTAAAATAAACCCTCTGTATTTACTTTTGTGAAGTCTTCTCTGGATTGCTGACTTTGGCACTGGTACAGGGCAGTGGTCACCAACCCTGTTTCTGGAGACCTACCATCCTGTATCTTTTCATTCCAACTTTAATCTGCAGAGCTGACTCGACTCTTTCGCAGTTTAAGGAGGGATCTGATTGTTGAATAAGGTGAGCTTTGTAATGACTGGAGTGAAAACCTACAGGATGGTAGATCTCCAGGAACAGGGTTGGTGACTGTCCTACAGAATGTTCTGGATCTTGCTAAGTGTGCACAGGTTTTTCTGAACCAGGGAAAGAATTCTTTTCTCATCCTCCACAATTATCATTTGTGGTCTTACTGGCCTTTTTGTATTCCTGAACTTGCTAGTGTTTTCTTCTTTTTTAACAATATCCCAACAAGTTCAGTTGACCACATCTAATGGTTTTTCGATAACACTTTATAATAAGTGGACATGAATCATGTAGTTATCATGCATTACTTCATGCATGATTCACTCATGAGTTCATCATGATTCCTGCATGATTACATACATAAATTCATCATGATTCATCATGAGTTAAAATGAATTCATGCTTACTCATGTCTGAATTCATGCAATGACATCATATCAACTAAGGCATTACTCACTATAATGAATTCATCATGAATCGAAAGTAATTAAGCATGATCATGATGAGTTCATGGTTCATTAAAGACAGTCTTTTCACTTTTGGCAGAATCAAAATAGACGTTTTCATCCATTACTTCATTCTTACTTCATGTATTAGCTTCCCATGAATTAATCATGTTTGTGTCCCCTTAACTAAAGTGGTAGGTATATTAGCTTGTCATCTTTGTCATTGAATGCCATGAATTAAAGCTTAATTTTTCATGAATTAATCATGTTTGTGCCCCCTTAACTAAAGTGGTGGGTATATTAGCTTGTCATTTTTGTCATTGAATGGCATGAATGAAAGCTTAATTTCTCATGAATTCATCATGTTTGTGCCCCCTCAACTAAAGTGGTGGACATATGGTAGCTATCATCACAACATACAGTATAAATGTACAAATGTTAGGCTATTGGGAATCTTGAACAACATGAACTGAAGGTTAGTTGCTCATGAATTCATGGGCCTACAAAGACATAGTCAGTTCACTTATGGCAGAATTGCATTTGACATTTTACTTGGACTTACCATCACTTTTTGATCTGTCATTCAAGGATTCCTTCCAAATAGCATTTGACACATCTGTTGTAATGAAAGCTACTGTATAGCTACCACTTTAGTTGAGGGGGCACAAACATGATCAACTCATGGGAAGCTAATGCATGAAGTAAGAACGAATTAATGGATTAAAACAGTGTGTACTCATGCATGAAGTAGTACATAACTTCACTGTAATATTGTATCTTTATAATCAAAAAGTGATGGTAAGTCCAAGTAAAATGTCAAATGCCTTTTTGCCAAAAGTGAACTGACTATGTCTTTGTAGGCCCATGAATTCATGAGCAACTAACCTTCAGTTCATGTTGTTCAATATTCCCAATAGCCTAACATTTGTACATTTATACTGTATGTTGTGATGATAGCTACCATATGTCCACCACTTTAGTTGAGGGGGCACAAACATGATGAACTCATGAGAAAGTAAGCTTTAATTCATTGCATTCAATGACAAAAATGACAAGCTAATATACCTACCACTTTAGTTAAGGGGACACAAACATGATGAACTCATGGGAAGCTAATACATGATGTTAGAATGAAGTAATGGATGAAAACGTCTATTTTGATTCTGCCAAAAGTGAAATGACTGTCTTTGATGAACCATGAACTCATCATGATCATGCTTAATTACTTTTGATTCATGATGAATTCATTACAGTAGTAATGCCTTAGTTGATATGATGTCATTGCATGAATTCAGACATGAGCAAGCATGAATTCATGTTAACTCATGATGTGTCGTGATGCATTCATGTATGAAATCATGCAGGAATCATGATGAACTCATGAGTGAATCATGCATGAAGTAATGCATGATGACTACATGATTCATGTCCCTTATTATAAAGTGTTACCGGTTTTTCTGTTTCTCTGGTGAGGTTGTTTTGATTCTTCAGCTTAATAATAACTTGCTCTACTGGAACTGACAGCTCTTTAGATTTAATATTGAGAGTTAAAAGCATCAGATTCTGAATGAAAATGTACCTGTTGAAATAAGCTGTAGACCTTTTAAAAGAAATTATAAGGGAATAAAACACATCTGGCCATGGAATAGCTAAGCATCCAATTGTCCAAATACTTCTGTCAGGGTGGACCCAACAAAATAATGCTGTAATTTTCTTTCTGCATTCATGGTGTCCTTGCCAATGTGCAGGTAACCCATGTCATGTGCACACCCCATACCGTTACAGATTCCAGCTTTTGGTCCTGACACTGATAACAATTGGGGTTGTCCGTCTTATCTTTAATGTGGCTGTTTTTATCAAAAACAAATCAAAATGTTTGCTCATCGGACCACAAAACATATGTGTATATGTGTGCATGTGCGTATATAAGTGTATGAGAATGTGCATGTATCTGCACGCCTGCCTGTCTGTGTATATCTGCATGCATGTGTAAACATGCATGTACATGTCTATGTACTGTATGTGTGTGCCTGACACTGTATATGCCTGCGGGTGTTTGTGTGTATGAGTGTATGTGTGTACACGTGCACGTGTGTCTACATATGTGCCTTCGGATGTATGTGTGTATGGTGTGTGTGTGTGTGTGTGTGTGTGTGGAGGGAGGTTGCTCGCCTTGCGACTGCAATCCCAGCCATTGATCGCCTGTGCGGGTTTGAAAATGCCTGACAGCCCTGACAGCGGCAGATTGCTTCAATTCCCCTCAGATGGCAATCTGCTCCATCCCTTTGCTATTCATGTCTTGCAGGACTGCTGTACCTCAAACTGCTCTGGTCCCTCTCGGGCAATCATGGCTGCACTGCTTTGCACGGAAATGCATTGCTCAGACTCTCAATATTATACGCGTGCAACCCCTATCGATCTCTTCCCCCCATTTGAGCATTGATCAGTGGCTTTGGGCCTACTTAGTCAATCGGTGTTGTTAGGCGTTCATCACTCTGTATATCTCCAGGCTGCAAATCATTGAAAATCCATATTCGCTTCATGTACAAATGAGTTAAGGATATGTATACACTCGCGCCGCGACGCAATGTAAGTGAAAAGGCCGTGGGTTCCAGGTGGGTGAGCCTTTGGCCAGCTCACTGAAATAAAGGCCATCTGTGTTTACGGGAAATGCTCCATTTTGAGAATGGAGTCATCACTCAAGAACGATGGATTCCAAAAAAATGCTAAATGTAGATTGGCTTTTTTAAACGAAGCTGAGGATTGCTGTTTGGTGAATGGCCTCTCAAGAGCCGTATCATTTCATGCGCACTACAGTAGCATTTTCACATGCGCCCACACAATCTTTGATGAGGGCTTAAATCAATTACTGCAAATGGGGATTGAGTTACCTTGCTGTTGACGGGGTAAGTGGCGCACCACTCCAGCTGAAGCACAACCATTCCCCATTTTTATTTTTTGTGTGGACTTTTTTTTGTCTAAAGGTCTAAAACCACTCAGTGATGATACGCTCTGATAGAAGAGATCAGGAAGAGTACAAATCCTTTTTCACAGCGGCGTATGTAAGCACGATATTCTCTGCGGTGCTTATTGAGAATTTTGTGAATTAAGGTTCACGTTGTTTGTTTATTATATTTATTTTCTCTCTGGCCTCTTTTGATCAAGGGCAGGAAATAAAGCCAAAACTTTAATGTTTTTTATGATAATCCATCCATGAAGCAGTAATTTTGTAACGTAATTGCAAGTTACACCTTCTCTTTTCTTAGGACTTCATATATTTTCGGTCTCATCAGCTCACGGCCAATTTTTGAGAACTATTTTTTCCTTTTTCTCTCTCCTGTTCTTGAAACTAAAGAAACAAAAGTAAAACTGGTTAGCAGTTGCTTATTTCATGCTGTGTAGTGAGATTTTTGTACAGTGATCTGTGTTGTGATGTTTATTACCAGTAATCATGAAATGCTGGCGGGGGAGGCTGTGTTTTCTTTCATCTGCAATTAAATTCAGGGCCAACATCTGATGCTGTTGCTATAATTATCTCCACAGCAACCAGAGAAAAAACAGCCACAGCTTTTGTCAGCAGAACGCAGTACTTCCGAGTGTGACTGTAACTCACCATGTCAGAGATCTGACACCTGTCACCAGCCTTAGTCACTGGCAAAATGGCTGCCAAGGAGGTGAAATCCATTAAGGTGTATCTCATTTTCAGGGGGAAAACACTGCTCTCTTTTCATCCACTGCTACTTTCTGTATTTTACATCTCTTTACATTTTGTTGGTGATGTCTTGCAGCATTTAAACTTCTTATGAGTGTGATGTCAATAGTTTATTTCCTGTTTTTTATTCTTCCACTTCCTGTGCCATTTTACAGGCAGAGAACATTTGGTCTTTTATCACAACTTCCTACCAAAATAACATAGAAAAACACTATTTCGAAGCTTGAGGTTGTTTTCATTGTATTTAACTTATGAAAGATAAAATGAATCATCACACAAGAGATGAAAAGTGCTGACACAATTGAGTGAGTGTGATTAGAGCATACGGGCACAAAGCAACTTAATTACCAAAGTTTTAATGATAAGCCCTGCTCTTGTCCCAGTCAACATAAAGCTGTCTTTACAAAAATCATTTTATACTCGTCGTTCATTGTGTTGAAATTCCCGTGACAACTCTTCTCCGCTCATAAAACCAAGCTCCAATATCATAGGCTGATTGCCTTCAAATGTCTCTGACAGTAAATCTATCAATCTGACAATCAGGAGTGTAAATTGAAGCTCACAGTTGACAGTTGAATAAAAGACCACTTGTGATGGAGCGGGTTGAACTTGGATAAAGAGAGGACAGGGTGAAGAACACTGATGCAGACCTTTGATGGAACTTCAGTCCCAGTAAAAATGCATTCGCTTGTCTAAATAAATCAGCTCTGTTTTCTTTTGTAGATTAGCGGCAGTTGAAATTCAGTGCGTGACATATTGTAACTGTACCTTTAACCCCTTAAACTCCAACTTATAGCTTAAGTTTTTCAGTCAGCAGGTTCGAAGTCAGAAAAGGCTTTTTTTTTCACATATTGTAGGACAATATCATATATATTTTGTGTACCTGAGGGTTGCAGAGCTTACCTGAAACTACATCATATCTACAGTATATTGAGAGCCATGCTTTATGACCACAGCATTACATCAAATGGTATATGTTTAGATATTTGACATCATTTTATACATATTATACTGTCATTCAACATATTCAGGATCGTTGAAAATGTTGTGATCTCTCTAGACTTTAAAATAGGCCTGAAGTTTTTATTACAGGTTTTATGGGACAAAGTTAACACTGTCACAGATGCATTTTACAATTTTATTGATTTTTTAAAGTATAGCATTTTTGAAATCACTGATTTTGGGGAAAAGTATATTGAGGATCTTCAAATTGTAAGCCCAAGATTTTCATAAGTTTCATAAATTTGATATATTGGGCTCACAAATTTGAGATCCTATTTATGCCATGAATGTGACCATTTTATTATTTGAAACATGGAAAAATAGCTTTAACGTTAGCTTCTAGCTAGCAGTCTATTCACGTCAAAGGGATGAATGACAAGCTAGCTAACATGCAAATGCTTTTCCCCATTAAATTAATAAATTCAAGTGTCTTCGACAACAATTACATGTGTGACTTATTACTTTACTGGCCAGAAGCATCAGCATGCTTACTAACAAATTATTTATCCGATTGACATGAATAAACTGTCAACTAGAAGGTAACGCCTGTCATGGTGAATGGTTACCAACAGAATTTTTTAAAGTTACCTTTGCGAACATTTTACGACGTAGTTGAAATTTGTCAATGCACGGAATCTGAACAATCGCGACGTGAGAAATCTGTATTACACGTGTAGGATACCAAGCCTGTATATCGTGGGATGTATCATACTGATTTTAATCATTTATGGGATAAATTTTGATATCACCTTCCATTTACAGTGTGAAGTATTGTGGAGAAGTTCTCTTCAGTGTAGTGAAAGGTGGTAACAATGGAGGCCCACAGTTGAAGAGGTTGCATTAATATCCCAGTCGCATTACCACAGCAATATTCTTTCAAAGGGCCCAGAATTTCGAGCTACACTCTTGTGCAGTGCAGCTGGGAGGCTTTCTCTGTTTTGGCACCATCCTGATTCTCACCCGTGGATAGAGGTTGTGACCCGCGACTGAGTAGTGGCCATGTCAGTGCCGCCTGCGACTGCTAGCACCACAGAGTAAGAGGTGGCCTCACTAGGTAGGTCGACTGCAACTGCTTGTAAATCCGCTGCCATGGTGACTGAGTTTTTGTCCTTAAGCAGCCTATAAAGTCAATGTTCAAATGTATGAAAACAGTGTGACACTGGCTCTCATATGAGCAGTGCCTAAACAAACCGTATCACAATGAAGATATCGGTGGCACATCGCACTGCTACCTTCGCTAGCAATGTGTTTTGAAGGAAATAGCTAATGTTTCCCCTGTATTATACAGAATTACCTGTCTATCGATACAGGCATTGTTTAGGCACCGACTCTATTTTAAAAGTTTGCATGTATTGGATGTAGCGTCTTCCTGCAACTTGGGTCAGTGTGATGACATGAAGCTCAGAATTACGTGTTTGGGGAGCAGAGTGTGTATCTTTATGAGGGGGAGTGTGCATGTGTGTGTGTGTCGTACAGTGTGAGCTATTCAGTGTGTGTTGATGTTTGTACTGTAGCGCACGAGTTTGTGTCTTTGTGTGTGTCGTTGGGTGCGTGTTTCTGTTTTTTAATACTTGTGTCCGCTTCTGCGCGTGTATGTCCGTGCATGCATTGTGTGTTATCATGAACAATATGTGTGTGCATGGTACATTGTGTGCTTTTTGTGTTATAGGGCATTCGAGTGTGTGTGCATTTCCCAGCAGTAGAGTGGCCTGCTGTATATAATTGCTCATTCCGTACGGGGGAGAGGAAGGGGAAAAGGGCATTAGAGAGAAAGAGGGATGCAGGTAATTGTGATGAAAAGGGTAAACAGATAAGGAAATGAGCAGTGGGAACACATCGCTCTGTTCATAATGGTGAGAGCAGGAGAGCACTCGGGATAAACCGCTACAGCGGCAGACATGGCCGATAAAGATACCCGAGCGCGGGACGGAGAACACGCCCAGAGACAGGGCCGCGAGGCAGCTGCATTCAGCTCCTCCTTATCAGCAGCAGACCTGGCTATTAATATGCTTCTCAAAGAGGTCTTAACTCTTTACGTGCTAGCGAGATGATAAACAGCGAAAGGTGCTAGCGCTGCACATCTCTGAGCATCATTAGAGCACGGGCCTGCTATCGCGCGTGATGATTTTTTTTTTTTTTCTTTTTGGAACTTTGAGAAAATGGGTTTTCCTGGGAACTAAAAGGTTCATTTGAGAGGAATTAATTATTTGACCCAGGTTTGATCTACATCAGCGTTTAATTATCTCTAATAGCTCCATAACAATAGGTTCAATTACAGTGGCAGTGTAGTTCATCAAATTTACAATGCAGTTTGCATGAATGCACTTGTGCTTGATGTAATACTCTGATGAAGAGGGAACACACTGTTTTTTGTGACTACAGCAGTTTTACCAAGAGCTAAAGTGGTTGCTTGGAAGAGAGAAGAGATTTGAAGATGTTATTGGTCAGATGCTGAAGATGTTTGATGGAAGGCTGGTGGCTCAGTGTTACATTAAAACCAATGCAGCTGTTTCTTGAGGGCCCTCATTGTTCTAGGGGGGAATCAGCCCCTTCTTAGTCTAATAAACCCTCAGTTACTTTGAAACCCTCAGTTACTTTGAATCCCACCCGAATCTGGAATGCCCAATTGGTGAACTATGTACAAGGCTTGCTCGTATGCGACCCCTTGCTGCCAATTCAGGAGAGTGTAGACAGTTAGCGGCTCTCCTTCGAAGCACGCGCCTGTCAACCACCGCTTCTTGTACACTCATTGGTTGAAGCTTCGCAAGTTCAGAACGAGGGTGGAGGATACCTGGACATGACCAGGCTTAGAATCTTCCTGACGAGCGCCCGTCTGGCCAACAGGAGGCGCTTGAGCAACGAACAAGGCAACTATTGTAATCCCTTCTGGCAGTCCCTTCCCAATTTGCAACCCTGTAGCGCTATAGCCAATTGTGCGCTACTCTGAAAACGCTGCCGACCACTGCGGCTGGTGCGAGCGCGGGCTCGAACCCGCGACGTGATAGTCACTTCTGCTTCGCAACGCGATGCTTTACCGAGTGAGCTATCCGGCAGCCATAAACATAACTTTTTTTTAGGTGTTTGGATTTTAGAAAAGCATGAAATTAGCCTTTCCTGTCTGTGGGCCGATTACTGGGTTTACCTTGAGGTAGTTCCAGTCAGCATCAAAGATATTGGTCGTGAAAGAGCTTAAATAAGTATACAAAGTCACAGATAGAAGCTTTTGAAATGTGTATGGCTTGAAAATGTCACATTATGTGGTGTGAAGAGTGTATTGGTGGTGACCGATCAGTAGTAAGGCCTTTTTACAGGGCTTTCACCGGCAGTCCAATGAATGCGTTCCCTCCGGCAAATGAATGTAAACAGTTGTGTCCTTAACTTTTTTTCTCTTGAATTTGTGATATGCATGTTTTTATCATCATTTTGAGATGCGCAATTTAATATAAATCACATACGTACCTCAAACCATTTGCCCAGTCATGCTCAGGTTTGGGGGGGCTGAAGTTTATCCCAGTATCCAAAGGCAGCAATAATTTCAGGTTGTAAATCCATCTAAGGGTCTCCATAGATTGCAAGAGTCCATAATCAGAGGCCTCAGTTTGCCTGCATGAGCAAAACTGTAGCGGACACCTACACTTTTTCAATAACGTCTGGAAAGGTTATTTGAATAATAAGATATTTTGTTTTGTCATATTGTTGTGCTTTTGCATTTTTTCTCTGACATTGTTCAGTTTCAAATGCAGAACCCATAAAAAATAATGCAATTTTCAGTGTGTCAGTGTGTATATTCACCAAGAAATCAAAGGTGACATTTCCAATAATGTGTTGGTATGAAGTATGCAATGGGGCTTGTGAAATTTCTAGCTTTATACCCTCAGTAAAATACTGCCTTTGAAACAAAGCAGTAGGCAACATTGAGATTTGTCATTTAGTGTAACTCACACACACAAAGATAAAGAGAAACACTATATTCCTGTTTTGCTTCATAATAAAGCTTGATTGGGTTATAATCAGAACACCACTTTAAGAATATATCGCTATTTTAAAATATGCAGTGTGTGTGCATACATTAATGAGCCAAACTTCTGTATGATTACTCACCGATATAACAAATGACGTTAATTATCTCGTTACAACTGCGCATTTCAAGGTTCAGCAACGACCTTAGACATTAAGTAGACAGACAGTTCTCGAAGTCATTGTTTTGGAAGTGGGAAAAATGGAACCTGAGTGACCAAATTGCTATGTTTGGATGACTGGGTTGGAGCGCCTCTGACTTGGCAATGCTTGTGGGGTACTCTCGATCAGCAGTGGTGAGTCCCCACCGTCAGTAGTCTCAGGAGGGACAAGCCACAAACCAAGGACAGGGTGTTTGGTGCCCAAGGCTCATTGGTGCGCGAGAGCTGCAATTGGCTACCCCGTCAAGTTTGATCTGACTATAAACAGTACGTAAACACGTAAACAGTAGCACGCCGCCAAATTGTGAGGCCATATCGTGCGAGACTAAATTAAAACAGAGCCAGAGATACAGTTACTAGGTGAAAACTTGTCAAAAGCGCTGAGATGCCAAGTCTCACGCATTTGGCGCAAGTCTTGTGCATTTTTTAGGCTTATTCACCGTAGTCCGCAATTATTCATTGAAAGTTTAATGAGATTCTCACACAGTATTAAAATCCTTGTGCATTGAAGTTTCCGTTTCACTTGTGTAAAGGTGGACCTCACCACAAGTAACCTGGAAAGCGATTAAGACTCCGGACTTCCCGTGCTTCTCTTTACTCAGGGTTTGGAAACAATGCATGTGTTTCATGATCGTTTAAATTGTTTTAATGAAATAAGACCATTTGAAACGTCTTTATGCAATTCCATTGCTTTCAATCCCTCAGTAAAGACAAGCCTGAGAATTCCCGAGTCATAATCGATTTCCGTGTCACTAGTGGGGAAATCCACCGTACTGCACGAGAAACTGATTAACTTGATGCACAATGACTTAAATTCCGTGAGTGAATTTCTTCAGTGCGCTTTGATTGAATAATTGCTGACTATGGCACAGGTACGTGAATGCCACTAAGAGGAGAGACTCACGTGTAATGCGTGAGACTTGGCATCTCTGATTAAGCGATGCTAAGAAGTCGATTAAACAAAAGAAACGTAATATAAAGAGACAAACTTCTACCGAATGCAAGAAAATGGTACATAAAAAAAGATTGCGTTGATCGGATATTTGGATCCGCATGAGGTGCCTGCGAGAAACTGCAGTCGAAACCGCCTTACCCCCTTTGACGTTTCCCGATATTTTTGTGTACTTAGTCTGTGGCGTCAGTGCATATACCGAGGGTGAATTTCGGAATTATAAATCTATGGAAGCCCATGTACAATTCACAAATGGCTGGGTCCATGATTTGGAGGTCTGCAAACCACCGAGCTGTGAAAACAGGGTCGTTCGCACAAAGGTGTGTATCATCTTGCTTGCTTACCTACCTGTGATTAGAGAGACATGCATTATTAGGCTACTCAGTGGCGGCTCGTGAACTGGCAATAGAGGAAGCTCAAACAATCCCTTAAAATGAATGATTGGTCACAACCTGTTTTCAGTCATTCATTTAAATTACCATTACAGAAACCCCGAAAACTCAACACTGATGTGGCCAGTTTTCAGTTATAACGCAAACCTGTCAACTCCCACGCATTCGGTGTAAGTTTAAGTGGCATATTTACGTTCCTCTGCTGTAGTTAGCAATTATTCATTCAATGCGTATGTAAGAGATTCTCCTGCGGAACTGAAGTCCTTGTGCGTGGAGGAGTTGGAAGCAATGGAATTGCTTAAAGACATCTCAAATGATCTTATTTCATTTAAACAATCATGAAACGCATGCATTGCTTCCAACCTCTGAGTAAAGAAAAGCGTGAGAATTCTGGAGTCGTAATCGGTATGCAGTATAGGCTAAATGAAAATTGGCTACATCTGACCACACAGAAGGTTCTTCCCATGGCTGTGGCTTCTCAGCCCGCAACAACAAGAAGTGGCCTCACAGTATGGCGATCTCTCCTATCAACCCCTGTGGCGCTGCAGCCGTGATGTCACGCCCCCATCCCCTATTGGGACACTGCGGCACAAGTCGCAAAACACTATTGAGGGGACCTGTTATGATGTTTGTTTTTAAGTTATAGTAATTTTGGATGTTCAAAAGGGAGGATGATTTCAAATACGTGATATAGCTCACTGATCCCCATTTTATGGTTTGGCAAGGAAGACGCCAGGCGCAAGATGGAAATACATGACGACTATTTATTTCCAAAAACAATAAAAACAGGGCACGAACAAATTCATGGAGACAACATGGTAGACAACTGGTTATGAAGACAACATGGTAAACAGGTCATAAAGACAACATGGTAAACAGGGCTCATGGAGACATGGTAGACAACGCTCGTGAAGACATGGTAGGTAACAGGTCATGAAAACAACATGGGAGACAAAACTCAAGACGTGGGGAAACAACAAAAACTCATGAAGACAAGGAAGACAAAGCTTGAGACATGGGAAACAACAAAAGGTTCTGTCTGCAGCCTTCCTCCAGCCTCTCCCAGATATAGGCAAGGGGGCGGGATCACAGGAACAAGGAACACCTGAGCAGCACACAAGGAGAAAAGTACATAACAAGACATGGGGAAACAATGAAAACGTGGACTCCGACAATGACCAAGCATTTAATGAGTATAGAACAGCTGTGAAGGAAGTGAGGCAATACCAAATGCCACTCCCGAATGCAGTGATGATGCAAGAGACTAGGAGATGACAAAAACATGAAATGGAACGTGGACTCCGAGAGGTGGAGTCAGGCTGGCAGACCGGGCAGGGAACAATGGAAATAAACAAACACACATTACAAGAGCTAGGCAAAACATGAACATGACATGGCAGAACACAACACCCCATGGCTCATCAGACCCCCGTCTCCGCTACTGACTCAGGTTTGTATTACCCAGTGGCCCCTAAAATTGGAATAAAATATTTTGTACCTCTTTTCATGAAATGATCTTGATAGATAAAGTGTCTGAATACAAAATTATTCCAACTTTATGGGCAACAGTGTTGGTCAGGCAAAAAGTAGATCGCAGACGCATATAGGCTTTAGCCAATTGAAGCTGGGATGTTGGCTTATAAAATGAGCCATGGATGGAGATATTCAGATGAGGGGCGAAATAACGAGTGCGTGTGACGCCGGAAGGGGAGTCAAATCTAAATGACATGCTGAATGCTACGTTTTATGAAAAAGGCATCCCACAAAAAAAAAAAAAAAAAAAAAAAAACTGCTGGGTTGGTTTATTTCAGTTTGTGGGTTGATAAGCACTCCTGATACTGAAATGTATGTGTACAAGCACTGAAAAAGTGAGTTTTTCATAAAATATCCCCTTTAATGATGGTCATGGGAGAAATATGTCTCAACACCCAGGGCATCGCACCCTGCTAGGTATGGGGCTACATAGCCGCAGACCCATCAGAGTGGCCATGGTAACCACCATCAAAAGTGCCCCAGTGCCTAATGGGAATTTGAGTATTAGAACTGAACCATGAAACTTGGGAACAAGGATGCCTGATTTGATGGGTCCCAGCTTCTTTTACCTGACATCGATGGCCAATTACAAGAGAGGACACCAGGATTCGAAGTGGGAATAAGGAAAACTCGTGGAGGAAGTGTGATGTTCAGTTTCAATGATGTTCTGCTGGGAAACCCTGGGTCCAGGCATTGATATGAATGCCACTCCCCACCTCTCTAAAGATTGTTGTGGATGAGGCACACTACTTCATTGTAATGGTATTCCACGATGGCGGTCGTACTTTTCAGCAAGGTGATGGTATGATGAAGATGACTAGGAGTTCAAGGTGTTCCTCCGGCCTCCAACTTCCCTCGATCTAAATCAGATCAAGTGCTAGTGGGAAGTGTTGAAATAACAAGACTGATCTGCAGTGGCCCCAACTAGCAACTTGCAGGACTTAAAAGGACCTGTTCCTAATGTCTTGGTGCCAGATGTCACAGGACACCTTCAGAAGATCACGTCGTAGTGGGGCAGAGCACGCGGAGGACGAAGGGCATATTAGGTTGCTGGCTAATATTTTGGCTCATCTGATTTTACAGTATATACACGTTTTGTTTTGTTTTCTTTCAGTCCATTATTGATTTGAGCATTGGCTAACTTGCCAAGCAAGCTCATTTGCTGTCTAAGATTAAAACCAGTTGGAAAATGTTTCATCTCGGGAATGTGTCGCAGATATCTCAGTCTTGTGTTAGATTACTCGCCGTCTAATTGGCTTTAATTACTTCTTTGTGCCTCAGATGCCGAAGAAGCCAGTGCTGGATTGAGAGTACGTGATGTTTTCATTCTCTGAAAGAGAACAAATGAAATGAAAGCACTGAAAATGTACAAAGCGTCTTTAAAGCATGGCTCGATATATTGTTCAACGTTACCATGTTAGATGCCATTTTTTATCTTTTCTAGACAGTCTTCTTTCTCCAATGACTTCCACTGGATTACACAAAGAAAAAATAGGATAAAGAAAAGTAAAGCGTCAGATGTGAAACAATTCAATAGTTTTGTTTCCAATGGAGCTCGGAAATGAGAAAACAAGATTTCACGCAATCACAAATGTTGCTGTTTCCATGAAAAATGCACAATTACATTGAGAAATTGCAGTTTACAAATATAAACATTTATGGAAAATGTGAGTACACAAACACTAATCGTGCAGCAGGATTGCTCCCGCTGGATTAAATTGACTATTAGCGACGGATTCATCAAGGTTGTCTCACAGTGCTTCATTGAAGAAAAGTTTCATATTCTACCTCAAACTTTGACTCTACTTTTAACCTAACAGCTAGTTTCAATTTCTTCAACTCTTTAATGTCATCACTATAAACTATAAACAGACAGTTGAGCACAACATTAAAGGGATATTTACCACATAGTTTAAGTTAATAGCGTCTTGTAAAAATAACTAAAATTCCTCCTGGGAGTGGGAGCGTTTTGGTGTTTTGTTAGAGGCCTAGACGTTGTTGAGAAGAGTTTGCATGCATCCATCCCATGTCTGTGTGGGTCTCCCCCGCTTTCTCCAGTTTTCTCCTGCAGTCTGAAAACATGCATGCCAGGCTAAATGGGGACTCCAAATTGCCCATAGGTATTAGCATTTGAGTGAAAGGAGTTTGCTACTTGCAAGGGATTGGCAGACTGTTCCTGCGTCACGCCTATTAGCTTGTGGGGTAGGCTTCAACTTCCCCAGAAAATCCTAACCTATACATAAGTAAGTTTAATGATACATAGATGGATGAAAGGTGAATGGATGGAAAGGCCCCATTCAATTGTACAAAAAAAAAAAACATTTATAATCAAATGGTCCTCTTTTCATATTTAGCGTAGAGTGTGATTATTGCCCGGAAAACAAAACGTTCGTGCACCGTTGCTGCAATGTTGCAACAAAAAAAGCATTCCAGTGACAAAGCATTCTAGAAACATTGTGAGAATGTTTAGTGCAGTGGCATTTAGGCCCGCTGTAAAAATCTGCTAGGCTTTGCTCGCTTGACTGAACACCACTGATAAGAACAAGCAGTTCTTGCGCGTCAAATTCATGAAAGGAAAGCACTGCACTGGCAATAGAAATGAACTGGGGAGGCAGCACTACACCAGGATTGGATAAAAGCAAAATACTGCCTCGTCGTGCAAGCAATGAATTCTGACTCAGGCTCTTTATTTAAACCTCAATTTGAGCTCAGAATTGACTGCAGATGCAGACGATGAAAAATATGCAAATAATTTGCTAAACTTTGAACGAGGCAGACATTTATGGCAGCTTGCTCACTCCGTACATTCTTCAAAAGGCGATAACATCAAGTTTAATCCAGACCTATCAATAAATTTACCCCAGTTATGTTGTAAACAGACAAATACAGACAACCACAATGACAGAGCCGCAGGGTATGAGTTAGCCCAGTTGTGGCGCAGTAAGAACAGTGCCTGATATAGACGTAAGAAAACCTACTGCATCATTTCCTGTGTGTTTGTGTGTATGTTCAGAGCTGAATGAAGATTATAGCCTTCTGTAACCGTGAATATAACCACTCTCAAGTGAGGCCCCAGCAAAACACAGTGAGGAAAATTTGTCTACAAATAGTCCGGTCTTCAAATTTTTTTGTGATAAGCAAATGTTATGTTGTGGACAAACATTGCACAGCACTCACCACTGGGTACACAAGCATTGCATTATTTTTCAATGACACCGGTTGGCTGTCTTATCAGGTAAATGCGGTGAGTGTGTACTGTTGGAGAAGCACTGATAACTAGAGCCTGTGGGAACAAGAGACCAAAAGATTTTGTGAAGACGTATGCTTTGCTTCAGGTTGTATCACCTCTTATAATACATCCAATGTAATGTGTCTCCGTACAAGCTGCTTCTCCTGTGAGCCTCATCCTCTATATTCCATGGAAATGCACTCAGATTTTCAAATAATTGTTGCCAAGTATCCCAGAATGCTTTAATGCTGAATGCAAAGCACACTCCACCACCTCGCCATAAAATACACTGAAATATGCCCTTTGGCTATGTTGTATTTTTGAAAGGGACTGTAAAAGTGCTTAGATAAGGACAGTGAATTATGGCATTGCGCAAAATTCCTTTTTTCATAAATTGCCCTTGTGCAGTTGCTGCCAGACTAGTTATCTTCATAAATCGCTCTCGCTCATGCAACTATAGTCTCTCATGCCTGAACCCTCCATTCTTCTTGCAAATTACAATTTTACTTCTTCCATATCTTTTCTTAGATATATTTGTAAATAATACTGATGTGTTTTCCTGAAAGCGCATTTCACACACACAGATGTGGTAGCACAGTTATGGCTAAACATGGAGTGCAATACTGTACAATGAAACAGTGAACCAATGTGTAGTCAGTATGTTTGCACAGTGAGTGGAATTTATGTGAAACTTTGATAAGACTTTAAAAAAAAAACTACATTTTGGAATACATGGCATACTGATTGAATTTATACATAAATTCAACACTTTATGATTGATGAAATCATTTCTCCACCTTTCTATTTTTCAGTCAATGGAATCAAAAATATGATTTGATTTGCCCGCATGAAATATTTATCCTAACTGAAGGATTGTTATTTCTGATGACAGAAGCCTTCCACAACTTTTACAATATGACCTCTCTTACAAACAACAACAAAAAAAAAGTTTTATATTTCCGAATGAAAATGGGAGAAAAATTGGTAAGTTTTTTTCCGATTAGAACATTCGGCCAGACCTGAAGACGAATGGACAGTGTTAACTTGATCTGGTTAATTTTACTCAATCCTTTCTCGGGCTGTTTTGTCTCTGGAGCTCGACCACAGCATTTAACAGGCTCTAGGCATCCTTTGTGAGATATGATTATGTGACAGTTTAACCGCTGTGACCGCATGTCAAGAGAGATGATCTTGGCATGACTGTGTCTCCTGCTCTCTCAATGTGTTACCGTGTGCTGATACCTGATTACGCCCATCAATACAGGGCGGGTTTTACTATTTTAAGGTTTATTTATGCATGCAATTTTTTTCATTTATGCTAATCATTCTCCTGCTTGCGCTGTTTATCCTCACTGAGATAATCTCCTTTAAATTCATTTAGCTTCAAGTCGTTACTGCAAATTTGCCGTCAGAGTGCCCTGAGGCAAACACAATGTTTACTGAAGGTAGTTTGTGAATATTTCAGCGTAGTCTGATGCTATTTGGTTGGTTTCCAGCATGTGAAGAGTTTTAAAGATGATTACAAATAGGATACTGTAAAAGCACATTGGATGGTGATACAGTATCTGTTGAATTTATGCCAACATCTTTTAATGAAAATCCATATAAATCCAATAAAACAAACTGATCAGTTCCTTCTCAAAGATGTACCATGAGATCTCTGTCCTGAGATAGTTTTTCAAGAAATTCACTCCTCCTAACTCAAAGACAATACGTATATTATAAACTGTTGAAGAGCATAGATGTCATACTTTTTTCATGCAGGATTTAGTTGTTAGATGTTGCAAGGTTTAACCTATACCGCTGTGTGAACAACAGACGGTGAACACCATCTCATCCCACTCTATAGCTGATTGCTGGTCCACATATCCTAACCTCAGTCATTTATTATAGTTAGCTGTTGGTTTAAAATGCTGAAAACCATCATAAATTTGACCTTGTAAATTAATTAGAAGGATCTTCTCACATACCATTGCTGGTTGAACACCTGGACTTTCAGATGCATTTTCCTACTAATTTGACTTATTTTCCTTAGCACCCACTAGATGTAAAAGTCCCCTGGAGATTAAACTTTGTTCTCTCAAGATTAAACTTGCCCAGAATGCCTTATTGTGTATTCTGGATACTCATTTTATCCGAGCGTAATGGGTGAAAAAAAAAAAAACACAAAATATAAAAGTAAGAACAATCATATGCCTCTTGCCTGTTTTACACAGGGATAGGCTTCAGCCCTCCCTGCAACCCAGACCAGGAATATGTGAATTCAATGATGGATGAATGGAAAAATGTGAAAAGAATAAAGCAAAGCAATACAAAAATGAAATTATGTAATTTGGGGGAGAGAAAACTTGAAACAAATGCAGGAAGTGATTTTTAAAGAATAATTTTTAAAAATGCAGCCTTGTTTTCTTTTTATGTTCTCGTGGACCATGATTACACTCCCTGAAGCAACACAACAATCCCTCGGCAACCTTTGCGTTTCCAGGAAAACACCTTTTGCATGAGCTCCCACTCATCCCCCACCTCTGCAAGAAACTGCAAAGCCAAAAACACCTCGGTGTTGAAATCAGTTAATGTTTCACAGGTGGGCCTGATGCGAGGTATGAGCCACTGAGCTTCGCAGTGATAACGCAAATTAAGCAGATGCCCCCCTCCAAAACAGCTCATGGCCGCCACAATTTAATTAGCAGGGCCGTTACCCCATCCCTCATCAGTGAGACTGACACGGCAATGGTCTCATCCAACTTCAGAGGGCTTATGAGTGATAAGGATGCGAAAACTGGGACCATAGAGCTGGGGCCAGTGACCGTAAAACTGGGGCCATTTTCTTGTCTCAATTTTGCATTAATTTTTGACCCTTAGGAAGCTTTTTGGAGGTGGGAATGAAGGCTGGTTTGTGGGGGCACTGAGTGAACTGCTCAGTCAAACTGGCTGGGGTGGGTGAGGGACTGGTTTGACCGCATTGCTGAGAAATGAGCACTGGGAGACCCTACGTCAAACTGATTAGCAAATACTCCATCACATTATTGGAATGCCAGCGTGTGCTCATACTAGAGCTAAACAAATGCATTAACCAGCATTTTATAATGGTTTATGTACAGTTAAGGGCTCCCCATTGCAATGCAGTGACTGAGGAACAAACACAAGTTGCAATATGAAGAGACAGTGCTGACGGTCATGATTTATACTATGATACGATGCTACAGGTTCACAAATTTATGCATACTTTATGATATTAAAGCAGAGATAAACGTGGGCTATGGGTTTGCACATCCCTGAAGCAATTAAAAGCATTTTCGAGATCACTTTTAAAGGCCGCATGATGTTCGGAGAATCAGCAAATATAGAGTGGCAGTGCACATAAACACATACACAAACGCAACTGTGCCTAGGCAAGTGCACCTATGTCGGCAGACACACGCACCTGCAACCTGCTCACAAACACACACACACACACACATACAGACAGACCTGTGTTTGCAACATTTGTACTTTTTTTTCCCCTCTTAGGTCACTTTCAGAGTGAAGGATGATTCCAAAACCTTAATGCAATTTATTTTCTTTTGTCTATGCAGGATTTATTTCATTATTTAGTCTCACTTTTTAATATGGGTACAAATCATATGTTTAAGTAATGCTGAACTAATGCATGACTCATGATGATTTAATGCACAAATTAATTCAGGACATATTATGAATTCCTGTTGCTCATCATTAACAAATGATGAAGTCACCATGTCTTTTTTTGATTAGTTCACTCTTACTAGATCATCAGTCAAGGGATGTGCTCTGTCGTTCGAACTACATATTGTTTGAAAATTTAAAAACTCGGTATTCTAACTGCGTTAGCCATTTTATGATGCAAAAACGATAGCAAAAACAGTATTTTTCAGTATAGCATTGTTCAGATTAGTCAAAGTACGGTGAGATCGACATTTTACCTTGGTAGCGGTCCAGAGATAAAAACCTGTCATAGTTTTTAATCCGCAAAAACAAGCGAACTTGGACAAACTCTTGGGGGGGGAATCACGTTTCATTTTGCTATTCAATTGCGCAAAATCCAGGAGATATTTGGCACTAGTCAGGATGGCGGGAGATACAAGCGTTTTCCGGGGGTGTCCCGCAGAATCCAGGAGAGTTGGCAGGTATGCTCCATGGCCTTTGCCTATTGTCAGCGAAGAACAAATTAAAGGACATACTTTTATTGAGTTGCATACTACAGCCCCCCTACACATTTACAGTATGTCCCTAACTGTTCACAGCAGGCCAATTTGCCCCAAGTGCGATTCAAAGAGTAGAAGGTGCACTTCTCCTTAACCCTCAGGTCAGCAGCTTTGATGGACTCTTTTGCCCTTGAAGCGCGGACACCGACAACCCTGTGACCTACAGCGTGCCCAACATGATCGCGGCGCGCTGCAACTTTGGCATCAAAGTGGCGGCTCTTCATTGTGGACAGATTCCATGGCACCACCACCACGGACCACGTCAAATGCTACCACAACAACACGAATGAGTGGAGCGTCGTGTGCTGAATTGCAGTCAACTGCAGTGCACTCAGCTGCTGTGTGGTTCCTAACCTGACCAAGTCTGCCCACTATGCTACACCTCACACTGCCAATCCTTTCGCAGAGCTGGATGATGTTTTATAGATATCACTGTTTCAGATCAATCCATGAACAAATAAACATTCTTGTTGCACATTATCCGAGTTAGGGGTGTTGCTATACTGATATACCTGGTACCTGCCTTGTGTTCGCTAGAATGGAAAGAGTGCAATTCCAGAATAACCTACAAGTTGTCTTTTCTGATTGTGGTGAACACGCTAACACAGCGAACACAACACAATGCAAAGAATGTAAACTACCAGTAAGACAAACCAGTTGTATGCATCTTATCCACGCTTTTTGATTGCTCCTGAAATATGTTTTTATACTTGATAAAAAATTTAATTACTTGCTTCAATTTTATTTGTTTAGCTCTTTCCACAATCCAGGGGTGCTTTCCCAAAATCACAGATGCTAACTTACATAGTTGGAACCATTGACTGTGAATGGCGAGCTATGTAAGTTGCTAACTTAGTTAGCAACTATGCTGTTGGGAAACGCACCCCAGATCGACTCAAAGCACTTTACACAGAACCAGGCGGAAACTCCAAGGAGCAAGCCAAAAGACAACAATGGCAAGGAAAATCTCCCTAGTTGAAAGAAACCTTGGGTGGAACCTGGCTCCAAAAAAGAGGGAAGACAACTGCCTGAGGTCGGCCGTGGAGAAATGGGACAAGAAGGGGGAAGAAAAGAGTGGAGAATGGAGAGGACAAACAGGGACGAGGAGACAAGAAAAGGGCAACGTTTATCTGAGGAGGGGAGACGGCAAACTGATTAGAACCATCAATTGCATACTATAGCCTAAACGCATGCAAGCTTAATAAAGTTTAGACAACTAAAAATACAAAAATGAGGAACAATCCTGGCTAGGGCAAAGGTTTAGGATTTGGCGGGGACAAAAGGGGCTGGGGGCAACAGTGGCCCAGGTAGAATCCAGGGTCAAATGGGGCTCAGACCATCAATCATCCAGGATGAGTCTGAGTTCAGACGTGGCTGACTGTGGCAACACATACAGTATGTGTTTCTGGGGCAGATAGAGCCTCACAATACTAAGGTCACGTGTAGGCAAGGTTAGAACAGTCCAGGGTTTTAATGGCGTCACAGAGGTGCTGCAATCTTTCTGATCGAGATGCCTCACCTCAATAGACAGACTCTTGCAGCCTCATGATCATAGTGCTCCGGCACAGTATGGGAGGAATGAGTATCCAGAGAGAGAACAGTGTTAGTGGTTAGCCATGCGCTGCTAGGATCAGAATTATTGAAAAAAAAAATGGTTAGTTTAAGTGTCATGAGGAAAGCCTATGGCAGCATTACTAAGGAATGGAATATTGTGAGGCAGCACAGTTTTGAGGGCAGGCTGAAAGGCCCCTACCCAACCACAACAAGAGTCATGAGAGGCCAACAACAAAGACAGTCCAGTCCACCAAAGACTCTATAAAGAGTACCAGGCCACCTCACTCCACACCTAGCTGAAGGCTTGGCTAAAAAAAGTAGGTTTTGAGTCTAGACTTAGAGATAGAGGGTGTCTGCTTCCTGTACATCAAGTGGGTTCCTTAGAAGAGGAGCTCGATAACAAATACCTCTTTCCCCCACTGCTATTTTATTTACTCTTAGAGTGACAAGAAAGCCTGCACTTTGCAAACGAAAAAATCTTTGGGGACAATAAGGAGCAATTAGATCTTTAAGATATGTTGGTGCCAGGCCATTACGTTCCTTTTAAGTTAACAGCAGTATTTTGAAATCAATTCTGTATTTTACTGGTGGCTAATGTAGGGAGGCCAGCACTGTGGAAATACATTCAAAAGGGCTAGTTCTAGTGATTGTCATGCTGACTGAATTGTACACACATCTACCATTTAACTGTAGAATTAATCTTGAATGCATTCATTACTTGTTGCCATGCTTTGATGATGCTGCATTGGCACATACTATTTCATACAAAGGTGTTTAAATCACTACTGGTTGAAAAATTGAGGGCAGTTGTCACATTCCACGTCTCTCAGCCGCAAGTTCTGTTTCATGGTTTTCGTTAATGTGCATCTTTGGTCCTATGTCACTTTCCTTTGTTTGTAACTTTCATTGCTTGTTGTCTCCATGTTACGCTTTCTTGTTCCTCACTCCCATTGTGTCACTCTATGTACCTGATTCCCATTGTTTCCTCATTGTCTTTGCGTATATGAGTTTACAGAAAGTCTTTGTCCTTTACCGGATGTTCTTGTGCATGTCTTTGCTTGCTTTCCAGCATTTATCTCACATGCCTTGTTCCTAGATTTTCTCTGAGTTCTACCTCTCTTTTTCAGTCTATCAGTCTTGAGTTCTTGCCTCCGTTGCCCTGTGTCTCTGTTTGCCCTGCTCCTGCCTCACCCTTGCCCTCTGCCTCTCCTGCCCTGAATTACTGGTTCTGACCATTGTCGATCTCCTAACCTTACCCTTGCCTACCCTGTTTGCCAGCCTCATCTTTATTACTCTCATTACCACATACTAAACTGATTGTCTGCTCTCCATTTAAGTACTTGTTGCCACTATTCCAGTGTCTGCAAGTGGTTCCTGTTTCCGAAGCATGAGAGCCGGCAACATGTTGCATTGACACTTAAGGCAGTGAACGAACAGCATGTTTTGTGGTGGACAACTTCTGTTTAGTATCTCCAGGCCTCTCACAATTCCCATCCATACACACACACACACACACACACACTCACCACACTGCTTAACTTCTGCAGATATAGTCAACCAGACTGTTATAGACCAGAATAGTCAGACTGAAGAGTTTTTGTATATAAATCTCTTCATAAGCCATTTTCAAAAGACGAAGAGGAAGTATAAATGATGAGTGAATAACAGCTTGCAGAGTCTCAGAGCTTGTAAAATACCAGTGATGCCTGAATCCCTCTGCTGCTTGAAAGCTTTTTTTACCTCCTCCCCGCAGTGAAAGCAGTTCATTGCAAAGAGACTTGTGATCACACCTTTATCTCGGTACTTTTGATGTTCCTTTCCCTCCACCACCCTCTCCGTCTCTCTCAATCCTTCCGGAGTGAATTAGTATTTTGGAAATCAGAGGTGTGTCAGGAAAATGTCTCAATATCTGAAGGGTGACAGTTCCTATCTCGCATCATTGAGAGAAATAAACTCCTCTGCTTGACTTTCTGAAGATCAGAAGGTATACCATACCTTCATACCAAAAAAAAAAAAAAAGTCAAAGCCTATAAAAGAACAGAACATTTCAAAATTTCTATTCATTGAATATATTTACAGAAAGTAAATACCAACGAGAAACCCAGTTTACCTGTATTGGTACGTAAATAAAGAATTTTAAATATAAGCCAATTCAGATGATCTGTGGTATTCAAACCTGTGTCTGTCTCACTGAAATCTGTTTATTCTCATGGCCATTTAAAGGATTCATCCTGTTTGTTTTCAGTGATAATTTGAAAAATGTCTGTGCATACATAAAAAAAAAGTACCTTTGTAGGTCTTTAGGGGAAATTTCTGTATTTGCTTATTTTTTTTGCGCCAGTGAGTTTGGCTATGAACTAAAACAAATAATTATTTGACAATACACCAAGATGGTCTATGCTGTAAAATACGGCCAAAATGAATTCCATTATGATTACACCAATCAGTCAGCGGTTCTTATAGAATTTTAATGTTTCAAATTCCACTATGATCAGGCTAATCACCTTTTAAGAAATACAATTTAGAAACTTATGAAAACATCTTTTCTGAAAATTACTGAGTTTTCAGCGTCATTATTAAAAATGCGTAAATGATATAAAAAGTTTCCCCTCAAATAGTCTGTGGAAATGTAGGGGAAATTACTTAAATGGTCAGGAATCTGTATATTTTCAAAATCTGAATGACTTTTTATTTATTTATTTATTTTTATTTATTTATTTATTTATTTTTGAAAAAGCAGTATCAAAGCACTGAGCTTCAACAGTCAATTTAAGTTAAAATTCAAGTCATTATCATATTCTGTTGATGATTTTCAAACGATCCATGCTAAAAAACAGACTAGTCAAAGGCGCAGTTTATTACTTTTATTAAAAAAAATAACTTTTCACTGAGCGTTTGGACCGAACAACGTTTGGATTTCACAGTGGTAGCTAATGCCTTGCCATCATGTTGTATACCTGGCTTGTGCAGTTGCCGTGGTTACTAACCTGCGTGTTCATGACAGCCTCCTCTGCTGGGAGGGTTTTGGAGGCAGAACTTAAGCAGTGAGGGAGGGGGAGGGACCTGGAGGTTATACTTTTCAGATTCTTAAGCAAAGTGCACTTTCTTTTCAATCTTACCAACTGCAGCTTTCAAACAGTACTAGGCTATTTCATAATATTTGGATTAATGAATTTGATTCTTGGTAATGCATGAATTGTTGGTCCAGTTTTAGTGCAGCATGGTTCAATAGAAACAGCGGCAGGGATTAGATGTTATGACACCTCTGGTCTCTGTTCGCTTTAAGATAACCAAATGTGTGAGGCTGAACGGCCAGGAGAGTAAGAGAATGCGAGACATTTCATTATCTGTTTTCTTCCTCAAAATGATAAAAAAAAAAAATACGGTAATGCAAGGAATTCTCTTTAAAGTGTTCTTTCATTTACTGTAAGTTCAATGTTTTGAGCACAGTGTCATATTAAAAAAATTGCTGACATCCATGCAGAATTTGCCCTTCCTCAGTGTCCTCTAGTTCCTCTGATCTCTAGCGGAGGTCAACTGGAGAGAGAACAAAAATGCATGTTATATATATCTTGTTTTATGTTTTAAGGCAATAGTTCCCACAGCCAGATATTGTTAATTCAAGTAGTTCATCCACGAGTGTTGTCTGTCCTTTGATTTAAAAATAACTGCTTTCATTATGTTTAAGTCAAAATTTTCACCTTAATTCTACTCAAAAGCTTATTATAACGGTAGGCTAGATCCTGTGAGACCTCAAACTACTTAACTTATCATGGGCTATTATGATTTATACCCCAATTATTAAATGGAATTGTGGAGTTTAATTAGCCCTCCTGGTCACACAAATCATTGTAACCTTTGGCCATTAACCTTGTCTTCTTAGTCAAAAGGAGATCATGAGTCCTGCAGTAAAATAAAATGTAAAAATCAATGAATGAAGCATCATAGAAATAATTTACATAAATAAAAAACAAGTTCCAACTTTATTCTTGTCATCATCATACTCATATGTTAAAAAAGAGTGAGAAGGATCCCTCCCTGGCCATTTTCCATCATATTTCATGTTTCCTACATTACAGTACATTACATTATTTTCAATTAGCAGATGCTTTTATCCAGAGTGACGAACAACACAAAGTGCATTTTAAGGGACAAGGAGTGCAGAGAACCAATTAGGAACTAATACTTAAAATACCAGTGGTGACAACACATAGAAAGGACCTTGCATAGTGAAATACCTGGGGGAAAAAATAAAAATAAAATTCATCAATAAAACAATTTATTTAGCCAGAACTTTACTAAATCAATGACTTAACCTAGTAGCAGTCACAATATTAGGTTGGGGACAAGAGGTGAAGTCCCACAAACTCTTCCTTCAGATGCAAAATTATGCTGGGCTGCCATTTTGGTTTGGCAGACGGTGGAAGTTCTCAGACTAAAGGCTGAAAATATTGTTTTAAAACAGCATACAAATTTCATAAAAAGTTAAACAACATTTACTTTCTTGATCAGAATAATTACACAGCAAAAATCTCAGTGTTAATTCAACACCAGTAGAGTTTATATGAAACCAACCCATCCATCTTGGATTCAAATAAACTCTATTAAAGTTGAATTAACACTGGGATTTTTTTATTTTCAAGTTGCTCGTTAAAGATAATTTCCTGTCTTGTCAGTACAGCCAGAGACAATGAATAGTGATTTTCATCGCAACATACCATCTATGGAATGGAATTATCGCTGAGCTGTAAAACTTGCACATCACACTATGCATTGCTAGTCCACCAAATTCAATATAATGCCGATTTGTTTACATCACTGGTAACCAATTCTGTCACAGAGATCTGTGGAGGTTTGGTTGTCACTCCAACCCAACCAAAACAAACCTCATTCAACTGCTTAACACCTGCATTTAGCTGCTAAATAGTAGTCACATGTTCCAAATTGCCACTGGATTAGATGCTTACATCTGTTGTAAGTCATTGTTTATGTGGGGTGAAGGTGATTTGGGCAATATCAGTAGTTAAATGCAAGAAGACATATGGCTGCCTGCGATATCACATGCTTGGTCCTCTGAGAACAGTTTTATCAATCCAGCATTTCTCTCGCATAATAAGGACTAATACAATGCTCATTTTATTTTTTTTCTCTCATAAAAAAGTGTTTGCTCAAAGCTACTTTTTGTGTGAAACATTACATTTTCCCGCAGCATTGGCAAATTGCAAATGTCTTGCCTCATTGGAAATACTTTGGAATAATTTATTAAAAAGAAAAAAACAATCTGAAAAAAAAAAATTAAGTCAACATATTACCCTTAAATGCTTGCTGAGACGTTTTTTTGCTCCGACTCAGTGAAAGGCTTGAAGATGCATTTTTCCCCCGTCCCACGTTTTGAGAGTTTACCGGAACACCTGCAGGACCCACTAAGGAGACGGATGGGTTTGGCTCCTGCGTTATGAGTGACAGATGCCGTGATGTGAGGGAACACAAAGTGGAGATAAATCCGGCCTCCAGCCCGGAATCTCGAACACCTCGAACTCCCGGGAGTATGAATTATATATGTCCCCGGCCAAGCCGCGGTGCCGGCTATTAGCCTCCATTTAGTAGCTGAACTCTGCTCTCGGTGTTTATGTAAAACATGATGGTGGCATAGCAGAACTGTGAGGCCGGATTTCATTGGGTAAGAGGAGGAGGGAGTGCCTATTAAAGCACGGAGGAGGTGATAAGGGGGTGAAGACTGGTTAACCCTTAAAGGTCAGCTCTGATTTGTTTCTCTGGGCGATGGGGCCTCGTGAATTTACAAATTGCAAGCGCTTGAGTAACGGCCCACTGGAGAACTCGGAGTTCTCATCCGCCTCTCCGCCTTTCCCCACCTTCTGGGGCTCTATCTGACAGGTCGCTCTTAGATCACAGATGGAGTTTGCCGTTGCATACTGCTGGTCAATAATCTTCTCATTACTTATCATAATGAACTACAGCTTAAAAATATCAATAAGGGACCATGGTGAAGCAATCCAATTAAAAGCCGAAACCCAGTGCCTCATTATTGCTGAAGCACTGATAATGTAAATTGGATCCTGACAGGGAACATCCTTGAATTTTAACTACCTCACAATCAGCTGCTGCAAACCCCCCTCATAATTGTACAATATTGGTGGGCTGGGCTGTCTTACACCACAAAATCACATGGTTTGGACTCAACCTATTCAACCTTACAGGCATCAGATCTCACCTCCCCAAAAAATTGGTGTTAGCGTGTCCACTAATGAAGACCTCCTCTCCAAACTCTTTCCCACCCCCGACCCCCCGAGTGAGAGATGTGGAAAGGGCACAGATTACTGACTATGTGAATGAGTTTTACATTACTCCACATAGGCCGTGCACAGCCATCTTCATGACCAGACCACTAATAAGGTCTGGTCTGGCTGCAGTGGGAGGATCTGTTGAGGGTGACCTGCTAATTGCTTAGAACTGGAGGGGGTGAGAGCATGGGATTAGAGCTCATGCTAGTCAATGCCATACATCTGTGCATGATGGAATTAGCTCGAGTGAGTACCATTGTTCCTGAGCTTGGAACTGAAATTCTTGCAGAATGGCTTCTTTAATTTGTTCCGTCTGACCATTGGTCCTCAAAGGAGGAATAAGGAACAGCAGGTAGGGTAGGTAAGGTGCATTTTGGCATAAATCACAACTCAACTGTCAAGATTTTCCTTCTGAGAGTTTTGGACAGGAGGGAGGAGCATAATTATTGTGGTTTGAGAGCAAGGCAGGAACTCTGTGTTGAAAGAAATGATGTAATCCGGCAGTGGATGTTTATTAATTGGCAGTTTTAATGAATGGCCCATTATAAGTTTATGGGGACAAAGAGGGGGATGGATGTGTGGTCACCTTGACCTTTGACAATTGACCACCAAAACCAAGTCAGTTCATCCTTGAGTGGAAATTGATATATGTGCCAAATAAAAAAAAAAAAAGCCCTCTTGGTGTTCAGGAGAATGAGTTTACAACAATGAGATGGTCTTGAGGTAAAAGTGACCTCGACCTTTTACCTTTGACCACCAAAATCCAATGAATCCATCCTTCAATACCAGTGGACATTAGTGCCAATTATTACGAAATTCATGCCATACAATCCAAAGACATCGCATTCACGAGATTGGGCAGACGGAAGTGCGAACTGCTACATGGACCACCGGAAAATATAATGCCACCGGCCATGGCTGTCACCGGTGAGGAGGCATAAAAATGGTGGCGGGTTTTGAATTTACAGTTTTCGTTTTTGTGGTTTACTCGTGGTTTTATTGTATAATCTTTCTCATGGTTCACAGTGGACTATGTTTCATCTTTCACGTTGGCAAGAGAGAGTAGCTACGTCACAACTCATCCAATTCACGTTGCATCTGGGAGCCCGATTTCCCCAGCTATATCGTCTGACATAATGGCCGAGTCATTTGGAACTATACGGAGTCAAACCCATGTAGAACATAAATCCAATACCACTTGCGAGCAGGGAAATTCGGAGGTGCCACTGCTGCCGAGAGCGGGCCAGCCGAGGGGAGCCTCACAGATAAATTACTGCATATGCAGCCAATGAGGATGTCCTTCTGTATCCCCAATGGCTACATAACTTGTTAAAGGAGCTGCAGTTTAGCATGATGCAAATCAGGGCACAGTCTTTACATCTTTGCGGATGCTATTGTACTGGCTTAGCAGAAGAGTTCGAGACTGGGCTTGTGCTGAGCTTTGTTTCTCGGTATTGCCTGATGGTGCCTACTTTTATATATATATATATATATATATATATATATATATATATATATATATGTATAGGTTTTTCTATTGCTGCTCTATATAAGCCCAAGGCACAAAAAAGCACATGCCGTCCCAAGTACAGCTTTCTCTGTTCTATTCTACTCAATTCTTTTTGTCCTGCGCATTTACAATTCCTACACACAGCATTGTGGAGTTCTTCACAGCATCTGTTCACTGCTGAAAAACATATTGATATTAATTTGGGTCCCCTGGATCTCCATTCATTCTGCCCCATTCCCTGAGGTAACCTCAATTATTTCCTTTCTCCTCGGCAATCTTCCCTTTCTGTGTGAAGTGTGTGGCCCGGAGTGAGTTCCTTTGAACACCTCATTCATCGTCTCCGACGTGCAGCCGGAATGAAATAAAGAAAACACCGGCGCACGCCAGGGCATTGTCACACCTCGAGTTCTCGCCGCTCTGCCTGCCATGATGAGGTTTTTTCCTTCCATTGCTTTCATTTCTGATGATGTCAGCGACCTCAAGGGGAGGAATGTGTCTGACGGAGACAAGGGCATCTCTCGATTTCCATATTATTCGAGAAAGCATTGTTCAATCCTGTAGACGCTAGAAAACATTTCTGTTGCATGTTTAAGCATAACATTCATATCCTTCCATTAAAATTATTTCAGAGAAAAAACTGATGAAACAAGATGACAGCGTCATCACTACCTCCGCCCCCTACAATCAAGGGCTACAACTCCGCAAATAAAAAAAATAAAAAAATGCTTCGACGTCCTTTTTAAAACTCAATGTAGATCATGAGTAATTTATTGAGCGCACAAAATTTCACACATCTGGATATAATAGTTTCGGAGAAATCTTGTCCCCGCTGTGGCCCGGACAGACGGATGCGCGCACGGAAGCACGGACGGACCCCAATCTAATATCGCCCTGCCCCACTTCCTGGTGGAGGATAATATAATGACTGTGCAACAGACTAAAGACTTCTGGATGTATTCACTCCTGTCACCCAATGCATGCTGGGAGAGGCTTCCAAACCTCCCATGATCCTAAACAGGATAGAAATATGACTGACTGCTGATAAGTGTATGGATGGATAGAGTAATTTGTGTTCCTTATATTCTTTTTTGTTTGTTTGTTTTTGGATGCTTCAAAATGATTGACTCCAAATCCATCATTTTTAATTGTCATTTGTAACTGCACTGACTGCCCTCCTGCTGAGATTTTACAAAATAATTGTAGCTATTAGGTATGAGAGGAAAAAAAGCAAACAGTAGGGATTCCAAAATCGATATCTGTGTACAGTACTGTGTAGCTTTTTACAGAAAACAACAAAAAAACTTCCGGAGAACAGTAACATGCACCTATAAATCTATGAACAATACACTGCACTGTGCCTAATTGTCAAGCTCAGTGAAAACAATGTAATGTGAGCGTAATATAACTAAACCCACTGAATAGCTGGCTCCAAAAGTATACTGTATGACACTGCAGCCCCTAAGAACCTCCTGTATGTTCTAGTATTTGTTTGAAATACTATTGCTATCCCAGAATTTTAACAAGCAGTTTTTTTAAATTAGGAATTTTGCATGCTTACAGGGATTATGCCATTTAAACCTCATTCACCATATGTACATATAAACAGCTAAGCATGTGCCCTGTTCGAATTGAATCGGTGAAAACAATAAGGGCCCAACTCCATGTTGAAAATCTGTGGAGTTGGGCCCTAATTGAATTCACCAATTCAGTTCAGTTGTGGGCAGTGTTGCAGTAGGTAATGCTGTTGCCTCGCAGCTGGTTGTGGGTTTAAATCAGGAGTTTGCATCTCTCCGTGTTCATATGCAATTTCCTCCTGGTATGCCAGTTTCCACCCACAGCCCAAAAACATACATGCTAAGTTAGTTGGAGACTGTAAATTGCCCATAGGTATGAACATATGAGTGAATGCTGTGTGAGCCCTCTGAAGAACAGAAAAACTGTCGGGGGTGTGTTCCTGGCTTTCACCCACAGTCATTTGGGATAAGCTTCAGCTACCCCAAATGAGGAAGAAGCTAATTAGATAATAGATGGATGATTGGTTGTGTTACTACTTTTAGGTGCACATACTTTAGGGTCTCAGTGACCCACTTAACCAACCTATGGGTTGCATTCACTCACATGGCTTTGTGCGGTTTCCCATAATGCATAGCGCGCCACCATTTTTCTTCCCTTTGCCCCCGTACCACTGCAATACCAAACTAGGCCTACTAGGCCTACGCTGTCGGCAGCCGACAGCAAGGGGTATATCCCCGAAATTCCCCAATCCTCGAAGCCCCCTTTATTAGATTCCCCTTTACTAGACCTACAATATGAGGCAAATTTGAGGTCTGTGTAAATAATTGTTCCAGAGATATGGTTAAAAAACTGATTTTTTCAATATATAGTGCCACCTGGTGGCAAACCTAGGAGTGCATACTTGCCCAAAATCAAATCAGTTCATCCTCTCTACCATATCTACCCATATGCTAAAAATGAGAAGCCAATGTAAAGTATTTTGTTTTAATATTTAATGGCATTGCGTTAGCTTCCTCTAAGCAAATATAAGCAAATTTGCTTTCTTGCGAGAATTTCAAGTTTGATGCACTGAGCAATAATGCCGTGGAAACTGAAATTGGCTCGTCATTGTGTCGATTAGTCTAAGTAAATTAATTAATCAATCCTCTGATTGCTAATCAAGTGAAGTAATAGGGAGTTATCGTTTCTTTAACGGTGAGGACTCTGCCTCACCTAACTTACCTCTGACGGCACGTCACTGCCCGATACTTATGGACTACAGGTTTGTGCAGGCGTACAGAATCAGGCTGGCATTGTCCTCCGATTGTTACTCTTCTCATGCTGGACTCCAGCCACATGCTGTTATTCTCGCTCTGTTTTGGAGAGGAGCTCTTAATTCCTTCTTAGTACTGAGATCAGTATGCCTTGTGAGGTAACCCATTATACTTTCCCATTAAGCCTGGTGACAAAGGCCTTGTGAGTGCCAAACGCCCTGCACTGTGAACACAAAAGTGCAGGTAATTTCTGTCTGTTCCCAGCTCACAAGACAATTTTTTTTTTTCCCCCAGGACACCACTGGCCAGGAGAAAAGGCAATAGGTTTCCCTCTCTTTCTCTTTACATTGGTTTCAAGGCTCTTAAATGGCAAGGTTAATGTCAACATTTGGAATTCAGTCCCAAAAGGAGAAACTAGGGACCAGCACTTTCATCATACCTGTTTAGTGTGCTCTGATTCGCCAGCCTCATTATTCGCAGGGGCTGGTGGCCAATGTGTGGGCGGCTGAGGAGCACAGACATTCGCCTCACTGGGGGAATGTCGACCTGGAGTGTGGTCAGGTTCCTTTATCGAAGGCTTGTTGGTAACCCATCCTTCCTAGCTTGTTATTTTGAGCCTGGGCAGAAACACCCCCACCCCCAGCCCTCCCTCCCACCTTCCTATATCCAGCAGGACCTGTTATTTACAGCCCCTTGTAAACAGCAGCGCATTAAAGTCTTTTCTGTTTCTGAGTCTGTGTCAAACGGGAGGCCGAAACCCAGGCTATTCTCAGCCCCCTCATCGGCGCAAAACAACACATTCGACACACGCAGGCTTCTCAATTTCCTCTCTCTCTCTCTCTCTCTCTCTCTCTCTCTCCCTCCCTCCCTTCCTGGTTTCAGGAGCTGAGAATCCCATTTTATGATCTGTCTATACGGTACTACCCTTTAAATGGCATGATAGCAAAACTGGTAGCCTCATAGCTGGCTTGGTTAGTGGTATGTGATTGGTCCTCCACAAACATTGTGTACTTCTAACCCCCAGCCTGAGAACTTTGCATGTAGAGCTGGAATGCAGCTGGCTAGAGTAGGGATTCAGGAAAAAATATATAACATTGATATGTTATAAACCTGTAAAATGAAGATATGGGCAAGGTTTGCAGTGTGGATGAAAATGCTAATTTCTCATCTTATTTTGCTGGCAGTGAATATTGCTATACACGTGACATTAGCTTCACAACGAACAGTTACAAGCACTGTGTCAGTAAATGTCAATGCTAATTTAATAAAAGTGAAAGTAATTAATATAAAAGCAAAGCACACTGGAAAAAAAATAGCTTGGGTTTGATCTGCAGTAGACTTGATTAATTAGTTTCATATCAAATGCCTCTGTAGATTTAATATCAGAATGTGTGGGCATCTATTTGTACAGCATATTGCTGGTGGGTGGTATCTGTTGAAATCTGCAGACTTTCTATTTTATTTGCGTGGGTATGAATATTTCTAAGTTCAGGATCAAATAAATACAAGTGACAATTAAAATGTGTACATTTTAAAAGGATATTTCATTTACATCATCATTTATAATTTAACGGTTTATTTGCTTTGTAAAACATCCAAAAACTTACATCCATCAGATCTTGGTGAGTGATGTTTCAGATTTGATATCAATTACTGAGGGTATTGAAATGAAGACTATTGAATAAAAATCCATGCAACACTGTTGATGAAAATAGACCTGCGGTTTAATATGATAATAAAATTAGACTTCAAAAACACAAATATTTTCCCTTCTACGACGAAGTTTGAAATTAATTTTTTATTCACACTTTTTTTCAAGAGTGGTCTATAAAATTAAAAATTCTTGATGTGAGTTGGTCTGTTTGAGTGAGTTTTTGCCAGTGTACATGGGTCTGTACAGCCTATAAGAGTGTGCGTGTTCATTTGTGTGATGAACATCTGCATCTGTAATTTGTTTATGTTCATATGTTGATACATGTAAGAATGTGTGTCTGCATGAGTTGGAATGTGTAATTTTAGTGTGTGTTCATATTTGTAAAATGTGTGTGTATTTGTGTTCATGAGTGTATGTGGGTGTTTATGTGCAATGGCAGTGTATGTTTGTATTTTTGGTGAGTGTGCGTTTGTATGCACCAGTGAGTCTGGGATGTGTGCATGTTTGAATGACTGATGTGGATTTGTGCTTTTATCAATGAACTGTGTGTGTTAGCATGTGTACTGTCTATGTGTGCTTGTATGTTCAATGCGTTTGTGTTCGTTCGTATATTCATGCATGTGAAGTACAGATGGTCAGCCACAGCGCTGTTCCAGCGTATCCCTCTTCCCTGTTGAGTGAGCATCCAAAGCTTTTCGCCCTCAGCCGACGGCAATGCAGATCAGTTTCGACAGCTGCCAATCTAATAAATATTTAAGCTTCTTGTTAATATTCATCCATTCCAGTTCAAAGGCTGCTCTGGAAGGACAGAAAGAATGGAGAGCAGGAGCAGTGGGGGGTTTGGCGAGAGCAGATTCTCTTGACCTCTCAGTGTAGAACAAGAGTCATTTGGGCGGCAAGGCCGGACACCCTAATTACTTATTGAGGGAATCAGTGTGTCCCCTGTATGCGCCCTCTGTATTTTCCTTTGAAATCAGGTCTGAAAGTCGCCACTGGGCAGAGGCCTCCTCACATGTGCGTAAACATCCGCAAAATACTGATTCATCCATTGCGACATTTATGTGTGTGTGTGTGTGCGTGCGTGCGTGTGTGTGTGTGTGTGTGTGTGTGTGTGTGTGTGTGCGTGCGTGCGTGTGTGTTTGTAAATGCATCAAGTAAAAATTGACATTTCATGACACTTTGTGATTTGAAGATAAAGGCTGTTATAGTTGGACTCTTTTACTTGATCTGCAATAGCGGTTTACTTCTTACATGATTCCATTGAAACTAATAGGTGAATCACTCTAATTTTTGGCATGAAATACTTTATAGGAAAATGCAACAAACTATAGCAGAAAGTCGAAAAAAGTCGAAGTGCCGTGAACTGTCAACTTTCACTTGATGCGTTCGCACATATATTTTGGTCTGACGCAGGCAAAGGCAAGAAGGGCCATCACCAGTCAACATGCCGAATCAGCCTTCCAGCAATATTAATCTTAAAAGGCTTTGAGGACGGTAAATAACTGTGTGAAATCTGAGGGTTAGCTGAACTTCGTTGGATTAAAATGGTGTTTCTTTCTTTTTTCTTTTTTTCTCTAAGGAAAGCAGATGGTGCTCTGTCAACAATTTGGTGTTTGTGCGCAAATGGTGTAAAAGGACGCAGCCACAGATGTATTTTAAGAGGCATCACTTGTGAATGATTCTCAAAATAGCTTTGCTGCAACACTGTCTTGGTTTCTGCTACATTCACATGGAGTGCAATTGAATTGCCTGCGAGAGCAATTACTGCTTATTTTATTGACATTAGTGCAATATAAACATGATTATTGCAAGTAAATATAATGCAATGTGCCTATAACTCCCTTTGCCACCATGAAGTGTAGCTTCAGATAAAAATTATTATATTATTATTATTATTATTGTTATTATTATTATTATTAATATTATTATTATTATATTTTTGTGGGTTACATTAATCATGTCTCCCAACAATGATTTTGAAGCCTCACTGCAATTACAAGAAGACATTTTTAGAGGCTCATAGGCATTAATCTGGTGCTACATCATATGAATCATCAACTCTGACTACCATATATATGTATATATGTATAATATGTATAATAAGTGCAAGACCGCTCAAAAGCTTGGAATAACAAAGAAATGTTTGCTTTTTTATCGAAATTTATACTTCATTGAGGTAGCATTAAGCTGATTGAACAGTACAGCTGAGACACACGCACAAAAAAAATTTAATTGCTGTTTAACTGGAAAAAAATTACGATTGTTTGCAAAAAAAAAGCCCCATTTTCAGCTGTCATTACTCAAAATTTCCGACAAAATCAGGGTCTTTTCCATACAATTCCTCTCCACAACTGTTTGTCCTATCAGGCCATTATGACCAGTGGCGTCCCGTCAGATGTTACGAGGGCCTTCACTAACCTTGCCCTTTACTGTATTATTGCTCTCAAGCAGTTCCTGTTAAGTTCGCCCAAGTAAAAATCAAAAATTTGTTGACTGAACAAACAAGACCAATACATGACCTGTAATGATTAAAAAATGATGAAGACAAAGTGATTGCCTATTGGCTACATTTATTTAATTGATGCGACATTGTAAGGATGGCAATAACCTGAATAAATGCAAAAAAATCCAAAACTTTTGCCGATTTCCACCTCTCTTCGATTTTTTCACATTTATTCAGATTATCGCCATCGTTACAGTCTCACTCTGCTGGCCGGGATGGTTGGGATATGTCCTGAGCCACTTTCAGACAAGGCAAGAATATCCCGACCAACTATGGGTGAGTGGGGAAAGCAAAAGTAATGTGGACTAGTAAATCTGACATGCGCCCATCCAAAGTAATGTTAGCACCTTTGCGTCTTGCTGCTTTGTCCAATCTGAAAGGTTTATCTCGTTTGTTGTCGCATAACTAAAGTTGTTTCAAGAAAACAATAGCGCACATAAAGCTGCTTAATAGGGAAGGATTGTGAACTGGCTCGCTAACGCAACTATATTTCCACTCAATAGGTTTTAACGTCCAAAGGAGCGTGTCCGTGCTTGGCCAGTGGCGTTCCGGGACAGCAGCCAGATGGAATGCACACTCGCCTGAGCAGAACGCATTCTGGGAGTTTAGCAGATGGCGGATTCTGGGAGTTTAGCAGGAATGCAGTCCCAATCCTGATGACCACAGAAGGCTTGGGATGTGTCCCTAATAAACTGGGCAGAGGAACAGATTAGAAGATGATTGATAGGAGCACAGTCCCAATCCTGAAGACCAAGAGTAAGGCTTAGGAACTTTGCTCCTATTAGTAAAGCAAGGAAGAGTACTTCCCTATTTAACTATCATTTACAAATAATTTCCGAAAACAAACTTTTAATTGAAAGATACTGGCTGGTTGCTAAAGGGCATGAATGTATGAATGAATGCATAAAACCTGGCGGGGGCGGCACGCAGGATATCAAACCAGTCAAAAGAGACAAACTATCCTAAAGACACACAACCTGCTGGATGGGGGGAGACACAAAAAGGATTCACACAAGGGTTGTGACAGTCATGTTAATTGCCAGGATAACTTTTTCAATCAACTCTGGTGCTGGACAGTGCTGTCTTCACGTGCATAGAAATTCTTTCGGATGCTCGATCAAGCATATGCGTCTGATCTTCACCAAAATTGTATCATTTCCCTCTAAGCACAGTATTTATCAACATATTCGATTTCAAATTTTTTGAGATATCCCGTTCACTGACAATCGAACAAATGAATGAACAAACTAACAAAAACTCATGAAAACATGTTACCTCTCGGCTAAAATATAATAAAGTACATCAGCTAAGGGCGAGATAGCTTTTTACAGCACTGTGCGTATCTTTTTTTTTTTCTCTCTGTTGCACCAGAATGTTCATTAGAATTCCTGCACATACACTCCTGAGTAGTTGGAACGTCTCCAAGGTTAACATTTTTAACACAGGACTGGGGGCTTCTGTGAAGTGATCCTTTGAAGTTTTCTTGTAAGAGTCAGACGGGAGGCTTGAAGGCCGTCAAAGACGTTTGGCGTTATTGACATTAAAACGCAACACACAGAATGGTGTCGGTTGAAATTTCTCTCTGATTCCGTTGGGAGGTGGGCAGTACCAGGCGTGCCTGCATAACATAAATGTGAATAAGGAAGACAGCCTTCATAAAATGAACTTTCCTTTGTGGTTTTCCTTTTCAGTTTGGGAGCATGATTTGATAGATGCAAAACTGTGAAGTGGACAAATAGTTTTTCCTGTTGTGCTCCGGACATGCTGTCTAAGAAAACAATGCATGAATATGTAAGAACTCTGAGCTTCAAAATTTGATCATGAAAATCTCCTTGCAATGATGTTTCCATTTTGTATTGAGGACTGAGTTAACAGCAATGAAGAGTTAAGCCAGTTCTGGCCCTTATAGGTTAACCCTTTTAATCCGTACATGTCCTCACCGATACAAATGTGCTTGTCATGTTGTAGGTACCGTAATTTTTGTAAGGTTTGCGCTGTCGAAAAAATTCCAACTGTTCCTGAAAGCTGAGAAGTTGCGCTTCAGTCCACATACAGGTTACTAGGGTAAACGTGGCAGCATGATGCTCTCCTGGGATTTTTGAATCAGCCCTTAAAAGGGTTAACGGGGCTCCTATTCCCTGTATGACTTGTTTTAAATCTGCCTGTAAATTTGTATTTTGTCACATTAAATTTATAATGTTTGATGTCTTCTCACAATGGCATTCATATAGCAATATTGGTCCAATGTGTTTTTGCTCTCCTAAATTGCTCATCTACGATGTATTGCTATCTTGTGGTGAGTGAGATGCGACATTACCACTATTTATAAAAACATGATGTACTGAACACATTAGAACTGGCATGATTAATTTGAAATCACAACTGCTGAAAAGACATAAAGCATTTTAAAGGATGTGTTATGCTTGTCAAAATTGTTGGTTATATACAGGCAGTCATCTCTCTCTAAAATATGTAATCACTCAATTACATGACCAGTCAAGAGTTTTAGAACACCAATAATTTTTGAGCAGACAGAGATGGAAAAAATGAAATAAAAATGCCTTCTGTTTTACAAAAAAAATAAATCTTAGATTTATCAAAGAGGTAACCTTTTGCTGTAATAACTGCTACGTAGATTCATAGATTTTTTAAAATTTTATTTTAGTAAGGACAGTCATATAGTTTTGATGGTAATATCTCTTACTGTTCTGGAAATTCTCAAAGATGTGCCGCACTTGTGGATTGCATCTCCTTGCATTTTCATTCCTTCTGCGTCAATTTAAGTTGATTCATTGTTCGAAAATGGAAATAAATAATTTACTTGTTTATTCTACCAAATACAAATTTTCAATCAAATCCAAAATTAAGGTCACTGTCCAGTGAAATTACATATTCTTTTTGATTTCTCACTATTCACGAGCCATTTGAGGTTATTTACATGAGTAAAACCTGCCAATATTTCACCAAAATATGGAACAGAAACATGATGAGAAAGGCGTTCTAAACCCTTTGGACTGGAAGTGCATGTTCCAAGGAGAATAGCCACACAGCTCCTACTGTTGATTCAAAATGGAAATCTGGTGCTTGGAGTCAAAAAAAAAAAAAAAATCTTTACAACTGCCCACCACCACAGATGTCGCTAAATCCACAAAAACTAAATAAGAAAGGCACTTTAACAATGTATTGCTTTCAGCACACAGTTATGATGACTTAGAATGCCATTAGACATGCTATCACTACATTCTTATTAATTTGTTTGTTATTAGTGTATTTTGTGAGCTAGCAGTTTGAGTGATGTTTGCACTTAATTCTTTCTGTTTTAAACATTTGAGTTGGAATATTTTCACAACTTCCAGCTGAGTTGAATGGGCAGGTCCCTGAAATTTTGAGCAGTATTTTCACATTTGCTTTGCTTGTAAAATCTCCTCAGGGTTTCGACAATAACAGCAGCACAAACACACAATTTCATCTGTCGCTTCCGGCTCCATTTGCACTCCGGCAACAAAGGCCCTGGTGACTCATTGTCTTGTCCGCCTGGGCTTTGCCTGTTGGCCTCTAAATCTCAGCTTTCTGCCCAAAAGGTTAATAACCTGCTCGCAAAATGTCAAGGATATCGTTCTGGCCATGTCATAACCTACGAGTGGGAGAGGCGCGTATCTCACACAAACTGTGTGGGCCATCATTTAGAAAACAAGAAAACTAACCTGACCCGGAAAGGTCATGAGCCCTAGCAGGGAATTTATGTGAACCAATATCAAGGTAAACTCTGCCTAATTGTGCACTTTCCAAACCAAAATTTGATTTAGTTCCCAATAAACCAGCCCAAAGCCCATGAGGCTGATACTTCCTCTGTAGTACATCCATTAGTTTTATTTAAAATACATTTTGCAATGACAGGTTCCCTGAGATTTGCTGCATTTTTTGCAAGGATTTATTTTATCTAATGGACCTACTTGTTCACCACTGGTTAACAAAAAAATAATAAAGAAAAAAATCCACCATTTCCCCCTCAAGCCTTTTTGGGAGACTAATGGCATAATATGACTGCGATTAGTTATTTTATTCATCACCAAATTATGTTAAGTTGGCATTGCAGATCATTGCTTTGAAAGCCGCAGCACATTCCTGCACTGCAATGTGCTGTCATGGCAACAACATTAAGTTCAGACTGCACACCTCAGACTTGGTGCACTCCGTAGAGGTTGCTTTTAAGACACAGGACTACAATGCAGCACAGCAGCTTTGAGTAGAACTTGAAAATATGCAAAAACTGAACTATACTCACTTGTATAACAGATAAGTCAGAATATAGCTGTTTTTAAAACAATCACTAAAAACTACTTTGGATATCTTTGCTGTAGTTGCAAGCACTTGTCTGTGGGTTTTTTTTTTCCCCGGGATTTGGGGAACACGTCTTATGTACAAATTAATTTGAATCTTATCTTGTCACTGCAAAAAAATTGTGAGAATTAATATATCAGCAAAAAAGCATATTAGTTTGTCTAGACATCGTTTATCTTCTGACTAGAGAATATTCCCCAATACATCAGGCAAGGACTCAAGCACACTGAGGATCTTTTTCCTCTATTATGGGAGCTAACACACTGTTCCCTGCTTTCACAGCTCTATGTCCTCATATAGTATCATTATGAAATTCATAATGAGCTAATCCTACTGTACATTTCAATTCATAGTTTGAAAAATGTAATGGTTACTTCATGTAAGAATGTGCCTGGCATTTGATTGTTTAGACTGTAAGTTGAGACTTTGTTTTTTTTTCCTTTTATGAATTTTTGCCCTGATTTTGTGTTTGTGAAGCTGCAGAAGTGTGCACAGAGAACAGGATGGCTGCTACAGAGAGCTGAAGGGCTTCCTCTCATGCCCTGGAGCCATAACATTGCAGCTATCAATGAAACCCAGTGTCACTTCCACAGAAACTATTGTACATTTGGTGTGGGAAGGGGGGTGTCAATTTCATTTCAATTTTTTGAATGTCAATGGAAGTTTCTTTAACATAACACAATCAAGTCTGAGGAACATAGAGGAGTGTAAACACACACTCACACACACACACATACACACACACACGCGCGCACGCGCACACTCCAGCACAGAAGCCCTTGGCTGCGATTTCAGTATCAGTGTTTGGATCATTTCCCCATTGTCTCGCCTCACCACTTGTGAAAGCCTGGCAGGCTGCAGGTTTTCTCAGATAAAAGCCGAACTGTGGAGAAATGGCAGTTATATAACAATCGCACTCTTCTCCGCTGCCAAATGGATATGGCTTTTTTTCTCTGTTTTAGTGCCCTGAAAATTGGCTTCTGAGCTCGGTTCCACTCTTCCTGCACACCTGTCTGTGCCTGTTCTTCAAGTGGAAGGATTGAGAGGCCCAAGTTCCACCCAAACCCTCCATTATCTCCCACAGAGCACGAGTGAATGACTTTGGACAGCAGCAATTTCCAATTTGTGTTTTTTTTTTTGTTTTGACGCTTTTTTCTCCATTTCATTCTTTCTTCCTTTGTTTTAAGCTTGAAAACCCCTTGCTTGGTTGCTGTTCCCTCCTCATCGCTGTGCAGTTAATGGGGCAGACCACGGAAGCTGGCCTCCAGTGTGATCAGATATGCTAGTTCCAGAATTTTTCTGACCATGCAGGAAAACCTGAATTGCCTATTTTCAGCATGGTGCCACAGTGATTTTGCCTTGTTCCACACCTCCAGCCGAGGCCTTGAGAAGACTCCTCAGAAGTGTGGGTAGTTAGTGCACCCCCTTGGCCACGGTAAATTGATCTGTTCTCACACCGTGCAGCAGCTATTATTATTTGAGAACATTCATCCATACCATTATTAAAGGAGGTGTTCTTCATGAGGCATGGGGATCTTCAGAGTAAACTTTTTTTTTTTTTTTTGGTAAGTGTGATTTGTTAGGTAAAAAAAAAAAAAAAAAAAAACCTAGACAGACACAGTAACTCAATTTGCAATTTTGCAGTGTGAATATACTGTAATACAGAAATTTAGCCTCGCTGTTATTTATTTTAACCAAATCAAAAGTAAACTGGTTCTCCTTGGTTTGGCTGATTCCTGTTTTGCCGTTGGTCTTCAAACGGCACCTCATTTGTCTTGGATCTTTGTGCTACGTCATTCCTCCGGTGAAGCTTTCTTGATTTGTGCACTTCTGCGCCTTGCTTGGCAAATGGCTAGAGATGGCAGGTGGATTTATTGACATACTAGGAAGCCATCACTGTCTCATGAGCATCTTCGCGGGACTAAATTACATGAGCAGATAAACGTATTGTGGATATCGGCCCCAGGAAAGACCCGGTGCTTGCCTTTCCTTTGCGAAAGTTGAGGAAAAATAGTCACTGTGAGCCAGCCTTACACTGTTAGTAGATATTAAAATGAAGGTGATGTATTGGACCTTGTCACATATATGAGTTTTTCGAAGATGGCGGTCTGAATGAATATAGTTCCTGAGTTTATTTAATTGAATTCCGTCCTGCATTGCGTGGTTGAGGTCCGCCCGCATAGCGTGACTGCTTTGCCTTCCCCTAATTCCCTCAGGGAGATTCTAATGTAATTCTCACCCTAACAAACCCGGGGAACGAATAACAAACGATAACGGATGAAGGGTTTTATGGATGAGGTCTATCTCCCTGGCCGATGGGATTGCATGATGGGGTGAGCGAGAGAAAGAGAGAGGGAAAGAATAAAAAAACAAGGAATAGGGAGAAAGAGAGTGCATTTTCAGCGTATAAATTATGAGGGACAAAAAGCCTCATGCATCTTGGACACCTGAAAATAATTAGACGCCTGGACTCCTCCCTCCCCTCCTCTACACCAGCTCTGCATTTCTTGTCGCCTGTGTATGATCGAGCAGTTATTTACTTCACTCGGACCAATGATGAAAACTTGATTAAGTTATTGTTGCCTGTTGCTTATTGGCGACAAGTTACATAAGTCAACACCCTAGTGTGTTCACAAAATTAAGCTAACATGGAATGCCAAAGTTCAGCTCATAGTGGCAATCTATGTGGACCATAGCGCAAGGAAAAATGACATACATCATTTTATACAGTACAAAAGAACATGGAATTTCATTTATACAGGTGAGTACAATATATGATCATGAGATGATATTTCTTTACCTCAGTTTCCTCTAATGAGAAGGTTCTTTTGATGTTATAAAACCTGCCTGCCTTTGTAGTGGTCAACCGTAGGTCATGAAAATGAAACAGTTCTAAAGAAGAGCTCCGGTCATCAAGGTATACGGTAGCCTCTCCCAGTGCGCTTATACACTGTGTACTATTGCCCATATGAGCCCTGCGCTATTGATTCTCTGAAATAGAGCCAAAAGTCATATTAAAGCAATTTGATAGGATATTGGTCTGCTATGTAAGGCCAGTATTGCCTGTGTATTGGCATCTAGAATTCTAGCGCAATTAGACCCCAATGTTTTACAGAGAGAAAAGAATGTCTTTCAGTTATCTTTCAGATATCCTATAATGCTTGTAGATTTGTTTCAGTTCTGCTGAAAAACAATGGGAATGATACATGGACAATGTCAAGGACATGGCCCCCATATTAACGGATAACTCCTCCAGCTCTGTAGACCGTGTTTTTTTTTTTTTTTTTTTCATATAATACTGAAAGACACCCTTGTTTGCCGAAAAAGTTTGATGATAAACACTTAACAACTGTGCAAGAACAACAGGGTGGAAAAAATAGGCGATTATACATCAAAAGCCAGCATCCACAGTTTGTTTAATTTATCTTTTATTCGTGTATAGGTAAATATATTATGATCCTATGCAGGTATAGAATGCCCTTCTCGAAACATTTAACAAGGTTGTGGCTTCGCCGCAATATTAACTGCTTTTGGTTGCAGAGGGAAGGTGGCAATTTACATGTAAATGGATTGTTTTTTTGGGGGTTTTTTTCCACGCTGCTCTTTTAGGACCTGCTCCTGCTATGTTAAGTGGGGGTGAGAGGTAGATTGCAGTTGTTTTGGCAAATTTAAATTTTACTGTCACTTGTTGCAAACAGATAACACAAACACAAACAAAAATTTCTTCTGCCTGTACGGTGCAAGTTATTAAACATGGTGGAATAAACCTATCTGTGCAGAAAGTAAGAAATCTTTGCATTCAAATTGAAGGTTTACTGCATTTTTCAAATTTGACAACAGGAAAATTCAGTTGAGGAAGCATTTCTTAGCCAGGATTAAAATACAGGGAAAGGAGTAAATGGGAGAGCGGCCTTCCTGAAACACCAAAACTCGTGCTTCTTGCCAAAGAATGTTCTGTTTCCTTTCCAAAGCTTATCGACCAAAATGACCCATTCAGCGTCCACTGTCCCTATTATTTTATTGATCAGGACAAATGCACTCAAGGTAATGTTCAAAGCACATGGGGGGTACCATCCATTCGGTATCACTTTCCCACTGCATTATATGTCGGATAAGAAGAGAATATGGGGGTAGGTAGGTTTCATGGAAGAGGGTTCCCGTGTTTCAGACACCAAGGAGCAAAAGGCCCACCTGGTTTCCCTCCTCTGTTCCCAGATCACTTAGGAGGAAATATTGCTGCCTTTTCAGGAAATTCCAGTCCTGGCTCCTCAGTCCACAAGTCCCACAAGGATCCTGGCATCATTCCTCAGGCAGACTAGCCGATAAACCTATCAACACGCCGATGCGTTTGTCCGGGGTGGGAGGTTGGCGGACAATGGCGTAAGACTGTGATTAGATACTCTACAGGACTCATCACATAGGGACTTTCATTTGCATTTTAATTGAAGTCGGAGGGAAGAAGTTTAGGCCCGCAGAAGGTGAGTGGTCGCACGGGACTGGATGTCTTTGAAGACCTCCGGTATTTTTGAGGGTTATAAATAATCCCTGCGCTGTTCAGCACACTTAGCAAGCGAAATGATATTTACAGACTAATGCTGAGAACATCTTGCTTGGGTGGTCTAAGGGAGGGTGCCACTCCGAGCAGCTTTATCGACAAAGATTTTTGATACAGCTACAGTCCTGCATTCACAAACACAGAACAACTGACGTCATGAAAGAGAATAACTGACGCACAAGCACCGCGGCACCGGCGTTTGATTGGATAATGCCTTCGAAATGCACACTCACCCACTATATAGGGCACTGTGTAGTGAATGTTCTACATTGAAAACAATATAAAGAGCGTGAGTGAGTGAGTGGACAAGTGTGCATTGCGAACGCAGCCTTAGATTCCCCAAGTAAAAATGTCTGCCCCCTGTTATTGACGCTGATTTGAAGACTTGCCGGTTTAAAAATGTGTTGCACTGGATCATTACCAAATTAAAATTCATAAAACTATGCATTTTAGACACTTCAAGAATTCTACTTTCCGCTGAAATATACTTTGCTGAGGTGCTGTCTCCTCCTTTAATATCCCCCGTCCTTCAGGAAAGGCAACTCCAAGGTTTTTAAAAGAGCCACAGATTAAGCGGATGAGTTACATGGATGAGTCAGTTCTTTCTCCAGTACAGTAGTAAGCATCATCATCATCATTTGTTCATCAGCATTGTCATTGGTTGTGGCAGCATATTCCCGCCACAGAAGCCTCATGCATGCCAAAATAAGTGTTACCCACTGCTGTTGTTGAAACTTACAAACAATAATCCCTACTATGTTTTAATAATCCCACTTTTGTGTGTGATGTAGTAAGCGTTTGTTGAGTTGTGGGAACATATTTTATTTTTTTGTGTAACCTTTATTTAACTGGTGTTTTGGCTCAAACCCTGGGTGAAGGCCTGCTTTTAAGAATGGTACTTATTTGGATTAGTAAATATGTGACTACAGATGGACAATCTGTGAATTGTTCTCCGTGATAGCCGGCTAATATAGCAATAATGGAAGTGAACGAGTGAGTGAGTGAGTCACGATTCTTTCATACTCAATATCTCCAGAAGGGTACAACCCATAGCCTTCTAACTTCGCACATTAACGGGTATAGATGAGCCAATTAAAATTTGGCTGAATTTCTGAAGTTGCATTATACTAAATTAATCTGCAAAAACACACCTCACTGCACAGTCCTGTACAATCCAATAGGACCACATGTTGCTTCTATTGGTTAGCTTGCTAACCAAGCTAGCTAGCATGTTCATAAAAGTATTAGTGATACAGTCAAAGCCTGATAAAAGCTCTATTTTACCAATAGTTATGCTACCGATGTTTGTTTTGTGTTGAAGTGTACTACGCTAACATTACGTATACCTTCATTTCACATCTACAGCATTCAGTTAGCTGGCTACAGAGCTACATAAAAAACAGGCTTCTCAACACCGCAGTTTTCATGTGGCTCCGTTGCGTGTGTACCTTCATTTTCTCCTGTAATATTACACTTACTTTAAAAACTGTCCATGAGGACGTCATGATATCCCACTTTAAGGTAACGTTGAGGTGACAGCCAGACAGAAAATCTTTAAGTTAGCAAGCTAAGTGAGTTGTCTTCAGGTAGTATGGAATACCTGCAGCCAGTTAACAAGCTGACGCTGTATATTTTATGTTAAGTGGGTGCAAAACACTATATAACTCCAAACCGTGCTGTTAACCACTCCGTTATCATGTAGCTCTGTAGCTAGCTAGCTGGCTACAGTACACGTCAATTATGCTGGCTGGGTATAAAATATATGAGCCATTATAAATTCCAGCTACATACATTGAAAAAGATGGCTTTACAGTGTAGTTGTACAAACCTGGAGGAAACATTGGAGTCACATGGTAGAAAAACAAACTTAGTGAATCACCACATGGATTTGGATTAAAATGACTTTGTTGGTTCAAATGTGCAATGTTTGTTGTTGTATTCACATGAGGATCACAGGGAGAATTTACCTGAGGGTACCAAATAAAGTGAAGTGCACCTGTTTCCGAAGTGGCACGTGAGTGATTAAATCCTCCAAAATGTGAATCAGTCATTTGAATCAATCGGTTTGCTCTTAATTGGAAAACATGTAGTACACACACGCAGTCATATAGACACACACACACACACATGCACTCGTGCAAGTGCCTTTCCCTTAATGAAAATGAATCTGCTGTCGTCTTTGAGAGCAGCCGTGGTACAGCAGAAATGGAGGCTTTCTAAAGGGCCCAAATAGCTTTCCTCTCAGAGGGGCAGTCTCATTCGGAATGCCCCTGGAGATATAAAGAAAAGGGGATATAAAATAAAGAAAATTGTGTGTGTGTGCGCGCGCATGTGTGTGTGTGCGTGCATGTGCGCGCGTGTGTGTGTGTGTGCGTGCATGTGCGCGCGCGTGTGTGTGTGTGTGTGAGTGCGTATGTGTGCCTTAGAGCGGTGGTAGGAGGAATCAATTTCCACACTTTGGTCTGGAGGGTAAGCATGGGTCCTTCTGGAGTTTATATCGTTGAAGGCTGTTGGTCCTGCTCCATCACACTGGCATCTTATGAAAAACTCTTTTTCTGCCAGCTGTTTTGAATTATTCTCTGACTGGTTCGGATTGCAGTACGTGCCGTCCATCCACGCTTGTCAGGCACAAATGGATCTTCCTGCGCCTAGACAACAGCCATGTTAGCAACCCTTCCTGGAGTCTCACCCCCTGCCCAATATCAGAAGGGACACTGCAGCATTTTGCCCCAGCAGCCACTTCAGTTCTGTAAATATGCCAGTATGAGGTCTTACCTCAGTCTCTGGTTTCCCTAAATAAGTAAGCTTGAGGCCCTAGCCCAGGCTTTCTTCATTCTCTGAATGAATCAGCATGAGACCGTAACTCACGCTCTCCACTCCCTAAATGAGTCAGCATGTGGCCTTCGTTCACTCTCTTTGTTCCCTCAGTAAGTGAGCTAGCTTGAAGCCTTAGCTCAGGCTTTCATCATTCCTGAAATAATCAGCATGAGCCCTTAGTACACTCTTTGTTCCCCAAATAAGACAGCATAAGGCCTTAGTTCAGACTCTGTTCACTCCTTAAACCAGTCATCACGAAACCTTAGTGCACTCTCTTCATTCCCTAAATAAGTGAGTAAATGGCATTAGCTCACTCTCTTCGTTTCCTAAATAAGTTCACACAAAAGAGCGAACCTGACGATGTGATGGCGAAACGCGTTGTTCGTTCCTAAATAAAACCCAGTCGATGGTGATCAGTGTGCGGAGACTTTTTTGATTTAATACTTTGACTGCCCTGCCTGCAGTCGCCAGCACCTGATTCAAACAGGCTTGTGCACGGGGACTTTTTGGACTTTAAGTTAGCACGAGGCTTTAGCTTGGACTGTTTCTTTACTAAAACCAACACTGATCTGCCCTAAAATTTCCCACTGAAATTGTGGTAAATATAAATATCAATAACAGGGTGGACCGTGTTTAAATCCTAAGTGGGACTGAAAACTAGATCCATTGTTAAAATCTGCAAAAGGACAAACTGGGCGAAAAAGAAAAGTTTTTATTTACAGTGTTTTGCAAAATTGGTCAAATCGCCTATTAAACTTGCACACATTTAGCATTCAGAGACAGTAGACGCTTGTCTTTAAAGACATATGGATCGTTCAGCACTGCAGAATCGAAGTGCTGCCAGGGCTGGCTCTGGGTGGAGCAGTGTACTGCACTCAGGCCAGTTAAAGTGGCATCCATTAATACACAGCCCCCTCCATTTTCGAGAGTTCTTCTTCTTCTCTCCCGGCTGGGGTTGAACCCTTAATTAAGTGCGCTGTTCTTATGACATTTCCTTTATTAATGGAAACTGTGTCCTTCTCTTTCAATTAGTTTTGTGCCAATCAGCTCCAAGCATTCGGCAGACTTGTTGATTGCTAATTGACTTTAGGCGATATCCATTCTCTTCTCGTAATTAGTGGTGATTGATTGTTATAATTAATGTGCATCAGTTGGTGGATCGTTAGAGCCTGTTTGCACCCCGCCGTGCAAACACTTTACATCATTTGTTAACTCAAGTTTACTTCTGGCCAGATTTTTAGAGAAGTTACGAGTTTTCTGCAAGTATATTTAAAATTATTACCCTCAGTGGGGAAAATTTTCAAAAGTGAGTTTCTAACATTTCTCAATACCTGGGCAGCACTCAGTGTTTATTGCAGCTATTTGAAAGAGCGTTCAAGTTACTTCCTATTTACACAGGTGCCCATTTCAAATGATTTAAAATAACAGTCAGGTTTCATTAAATTGCTTTCTTCTGAACCCTTTCCGCACAGAGTTAAAATTATTGTTTAAAACTGCAGCTTGTTTTGCTTGATCCTATTTCTGTGAAGTAAAATGAGGCAAAATTCCTTGTGTTTCCTTTTTGTGCACCACTGGCTGAATTGGAGAACTGAACAGTGAGATGAAGAGTGATCTGTCCTGAGCATGAGCCGGTTAGAAAGAGTGGGTTTTCATGGGAAAACCTTATTAAGCACAACAGCGTTGTGCTGTAAGTGTACCAGCCCACCACATATCAGGCCATTTAGGTCCACTGGTGGCAACCAACAAATAGAAACTCATTAATTTGTGCTATAAACACTTTAGTGAGCTATTGACTGAAATAATAAAAAATGACATTAGGAAATACTGTCGTGCTATTTATACAATTAAATCGAAAGAAGTCCACGAGCGCAATAGCCGAACAAAAACTGTGTGCTATGGGGGAAAAAAATGTAAAAGTTGAGAACCTCAGGAGAACTATTTATACCTATCGACGCTTAGCCACTGCATGCAATGTGAGCCGATCGAATAGCAATTGGGCAGCTAAAATTTTAAGCGTAAATGCATGTGGGCGAGATTTCAATCAGATTTTTTTGATGACTTCTGAAGGGGACTTGCGACTGGTGGCTGGAAAGTAGCCAAATGTGAATTAATCTATCTGATGAAGCCATATATGTCACTTCTAAGCTCCACCCAAAATATTGTGGCTTCATCCAAATAAACACACTTGTGATCTTTGCACTTAATCAAGTGGCCACTTGAGTGATGTATGTGTGGAATCTGGCTAAAGTGTGTGAGTAGGCGTATAGACTGCAAGTGTTGTGAGGTTTTGTCATCTCACATCGGGACGCACTTGACAAAAGTGAAATTTTTACAGATGAGGCAACAGTTAGAGGGGTTTATAAGTTGAGAATGAGCTAAAGAGGATACATATAAAAACTAAGAGCCAGCTGGTGATCCCAACATTAAACCAACAAACTGAAACATCATCCAAAATCATAAATTAATTCAGTACTAAATTAGGTAACAAAGGCGTCAATAAATAAGCAATTAGATCACAGTTGCTTAACCTACACTAAGCATAATGCTCAAATCACAGAAGCTTCACTAACCTGATATAACATCATTTACTTTGGAATATTTTCTTGACTGTCATCCTACTAACCACTCCTTCCTTTGTGCATGAAAACCCCAAATGCATTGCGGGATAGACTTAGCCCTTAGTACCTCTCCAAAGTGGTATCAAGATAAGGGGTCATGAAGTGTGGATTAAGTGTTCCTGGGTGTTATCAGAAATGGGGCAGTCTTCCACACTTACTTGATGGCGCATGAACACAGACTCAAGACCACAAGACTGAAAGTGTGGGTATTTGGACAAATCCTGCAGCTACACCAACAGACCCCTCTGACTAGTAGATTCTCAGAAATATGTCATTGATTTCTGCCCTCAACTACATTGCGCAAATATAGATGCTGGTGTCCGACAATTCCTAAAGTTAATTGGTAAATAATTCTGAAAATGAATTTCCAAATGTCTTGTGTCACTGGAATAATTTTCCCCAGTCTCTGTGACACAAATACTGAGTTATAAAGCCTTAAATAGGTTCATGCGCAATAGAAAAAAATTGGTATTATTTGTATCATGCATATTAAAGCCGCACTATGTAGTTTTCGCTGGATTCGCTCGCGGTGTCCCCCTGCAGATGATAAAAGGTATTGTCTGTAATAAACTGCCATAAAATCTGTCTACACCTGCATTTGTTGACAAGCCAACAACACCAGCGAACTTTCTGAAAAAAAAAAAAAAACAAACTGAAATTGAAGCAGGACATGTAATGTGCGATCCGATCAACCATGTCTTCATACCAGGTATGGGAGACTTAAAAATCGGTGTAACTCACGTAGATGGCGAAGTCCACACTACAACTATAACGACAATGATAATGGCAAATGACATCATTGCGGTCACTTTCAGAGCGATTTTATGCACGTTAGAAAACTGACCACCAATCGAAATCAGTCAAAATTTACAGGGCTTCGCGTTCATTCAACATGGCAGATGACATTGCAGAGAAAAAAGGGCTCTGACACAGCTGGAACGCACAACATCAATGTTTACACAATGATATCGTTCATCAGTGTCGATGCTCAAATTGTTTTGGTTATGGTTATCATTATAGTTCTCAGTGTGGACGGCTCTTTATAACATTTCATGCATGCACTTTGAATGTCAGGAACGGAACCTAACACGGAAGTTGGCGTCGCTGACATGCACTGCTGCTACCAGCCCTAGGCTGCAGGGTGAAGTTGCCTTCAGACGTCGACTTCCAGGCTGCTCAGCCTGTCAGGCTGCGTAAACACCGCCCCCAAGTACAACCAATCAGATCGTGAGCTAGAGTACAACCAATCCGCTCACGAGGCAGCCAATTTAATTCGGAAGCTTTTACCCGGTAAGTGGGCTTAAGAACATTAATATTGTTAAGAACGAATGCATTTAATCGTGAGTTTTCTCATTAAAGAAACTGATTTGGGAGGTAACGTTAGATATTTCGGCTATTTTGATTATATTAACCAATGCAAACAAGTGCTTTTTTTTGTCTTACAATGAACTTATAGACCTAACCTTAGCTAAATAGGTCATACTTGTTAACTTAAACACTTCTACAATGTAACTTTAAGTATAACTCTGTTTGAAAGATAAAATTGGCCTACTTGTGAGATTTTGTTCGATAAGCTGTCTAGTTGAGCTTCTTAAAAACTTCAACTGCAAGTTGCTGTAACGTTAATTGCCTTCAAGGTTGATTGTAGAGACTAGTGCCTTGCAGGCTGGTTGGTAGGCTGATGATTCCATATATATATATATATATATATGTGTGTGTGTGTGTTTGTGTGTTTACAATTCTGATGCCTTCAAGGCTGACAGTAGAGACTCCCTCAGCATTACTGAGGGGGTCTCTACTGGGAGTCTCTACTGAGTTGGAGCCTTCCAAGGCTAATTTAAAATCTTCTATTTTTCAGCCCATAGATTTATTACAGTTCGAAACCAACCGCGTTACCTCAGAAAACTGACCGAGGTGTCGTTGCATATTGATGTTGTCTTTACTTTTTACACTCTTTTTAGGAGTTGAAACAATGTCTCGGTGCAGTCATGGAGCCCTATCTACCCGCCCCGCTAAAAAAGTAAAAAAATAACAGCCCCAGCACCCACCCCGGGCCCTGATGCTCCTGCAGCAGGTCCCGCCCCAGCACCCACCCCGGGCCCTAATGCTTTGAAGGCATCTGACTGAATACTATGAAAGATCATATAATATGAAATCAACATTAGCCTTCTACCCAGCCTGCAAGGTACTAGTCTCTACAATCAGCCTTGAAGGCAACTAACGTTACAGCAACTTGCAGTTGAAGTTTTTAAGAAGCTCAACTTAACAGCTTATTGAACAAAATATCACACAAGTAGGCCAATTTTATGTTTCAAACAGAGTTATACTTGAAGTTATATTGTAGAAGTGTTCAGGTTAACAAGTATGACCTGTTTAGCTAAGGTTAGGTCTATAAGTTAGCTGTAAGACAAAAAAAAAACACTTTTTCATCAAAATAGCTGAAATATCAAACGTTGCCTCCCGAATCAGTTTCTTTAATGAGAAACGACGATTAAATGCATTCGTTTTTAACAATATTGATGTTCTTAAGCCCGCTCCACTTTGAGGAGAGGAATTTGAATTGAATTGGATGCCTCGTGAGCAGATTGGTTGTACTGTAGCTCACGATCTGATTGGCTATACTTGGGGGCGGCGTTTACGCAGCCTGACAGGCTGAGCAGCCTGGAAGTCGACGGCTGAAGGCAACTTCACCCTGCAGCTAATCGCAGCCCTAACCAGAATCAATTCATTTTTGCCCTGCTTACAAATGAGTGGACGTCGCTTACATGCACAGTCGCTGTTCAAATAGGCAGTCCCTTTGCAGAGTCCGACCACAAAGTCGTCATGCACAGAACCGATTAGCATTGCAATAAAGCAAGAGGGGGGCAGAGAGTTGACAGAAAATCCCTGAAACGACATGAGTACATGCTAACTCAGATCATTACCTTATCCTTCCGAAATAAAACATGACAAATTTTCTACCTTTAGTACTCTATACGGGACTGAAGTACACATTGTGACGAATTCGTCTGTGGCTGAGGGGGTGCGTCCCAATGACCGGGAAGGGCTCGCTCCTGCACCGGTGAGAGGAGCAGAATGCGGGGTAGGCAACCCGATCCATATACATACAGGAGACGGACTCGAACTTGAGGGCAGCTAGACAGTAACTTTATTAAGGCACTCGATAGCCATGCGTAACGCCCAACGAGTGCTCCACCATTTTCCTTCTCTCACTCTCACTCTCACAAGTAATCTGCACAACACCAGTTCCTTATGTATCATCATGTCGCATGCAAATACACATCATCACATTGATTCCAGGGAACTTGTATCATTCAGTCACACGCGCATACCAGTTTATCATGCTCGTTACAACGTTTATGATCACACATTTCGACTGATGACTAGTTTAGAAATGTTCGCCAGCTAATGATAGCATGACAACAAGCTAGCATGTCAGGTACCAGCTAGCTAGATAAATCGCTGGAGACGATTATTTGACTGAGCATAAACGGGGTACTAGATGATCACAATGACACAGCCTGACACAAAGCAAGTTCAAATGCACCAGAGCCAGAACTAGAATGAAGGATTAAGCTAACGATTTGTACGTACTTGTCCAAAAGTAACAACACCAGGTCGCCATCGGTCGGACATCCCTCATCCTCTAGTCTTTCAGCTCTCGCCAGCGAGTGAAAGCCAGTCAAATGTTGACCCAAGTCCTGGATCTTATTTTATTGCTTTCTCTTTTTCTCTTAAATGTCTCCTGGGACAACACCTTTGCCTACTTCGGTTTCTTCGCCGTTTCAGACAGCCATTACAACCACTTCCGACTCTGCTTCATTCTACATTCACTCGCTGGTCTTGAGAGACGTGGGGGAGGGGGATTGTGGTACGCATGCCGTAAAGCAGTTTGTAGTTTGTAGTTCTTTTTGGGCCTGGGTTCCTACCCGAAACGTTAAGTTACACACTGCCAGTGAAGGCGATGCAGGCGCGATCGAGCCATGACAAAAGTGTCATTCAACCTATTGTGAGTTGATGTATCGCCAGAATGATCTCGGAAATATATATTTGAGAGTGAGAAAACTGCATAGTGCTGCTTTAAGGCAAAGGTCTCAATCTCAAAGATTGGAGGGCTGTTATGTTTGCTGGTTTTCAATTTGCTCCTGCACTTGAGTGTTTAATCAAAGTCATTGGCTTTGTTTGAGTAGTCATTTTTGCTTAGAGAAGTAAAATGACCCAGAAGCCATGTTCAGTGTATAAAAATTCTCTATGTTGAGGAAAGGTGCTTCAATGCTTCTTAACTTATCTCCTTTAGCATAAGGTTCACTCGACCATTCTGAAAGGTGATAACGCCGTCCCACAATTCCAAGCGGCAGCAATATTTAAATTGATGACCACCCCCATCCAGCCAATCAGAAAAACTAACAAACATGACAGGCAAGAGACACATGATCACGTCACCAAGTGCAAGGGCATTTGAATTCCTTTAGCAGCCCGGTTGTCATCTTAGGCCGTTATGAGTTTCCCATCTCATTTTTTCTCATTTTTTCCATGAATGTTAAAGAAAAGTGGTGATGAATTGGATGATGGAGTGTAATATTTGACTATTCAAATGCAGCCATTGATGAGTCTACACACCTTCTTTTTTATGGCTGGATTAGCTGCTAATTTAATGGAAATCCCAAAACTTGCAGACACTGTGGCCCTCGGGACTGTAGTTTAAGATCTCAGCATTTAGGATTCACCAAAATGGCACAACATTTTCAATATCCTCTGCTTAGGCTGCAACCCTGAACCCCCCACACACACACACACACACACACACACACACACACCACCACCACCATCACTATCACTACAAAAATAAACAGACCTGTCAATCAACGTATATTTGCATTTCGTGTGGAAAACTGCAAATTAGATTTGTATCCATTGGGCAAAGACACATTGATGCGGCAAAGTGTAAATGGAATGTGGATAAATCACATTATCTTGATAGAACGCGCATGAAATGACAGGTGTAAACGGGGCTTTCGTGTTTAGCATTGTTCGCATTATAGGTTTTGGATTTCCTGGTATAGCCACTGCAATTAGCCAATTTTGACAATCGCAGCCCTCAATAATAATTTTGGTTGATCAATTGAAGGGCAGAGGCAAGATTTGCACTATTTTCATTTCACTTGAGGAAACAGCCCCTATTACTGCAAAATAATTAGCAGCAAAGAAATTCTATTAGCACTTTTCACCAGTGTTCCTGTCATCAATCTCATCTCTCCAATGCTTGCTAGTTGCTTCATTACAGAAACTATTTATATTATTTCATGATGAAGTCTGTCCAAGGATTCAGTGGAGTTGAATATGTGTAAATAGCAGATTAATTGCACACAAATAGAAAGGGAGGGTGAAAATGATTAGAGAGCAGGCCGCATGATAATGTCAGCACAAACTCAAGGTTATGTCCGTTCTGAAGTAATCTGAATGTGGATGACAGGGCCAGAGCACACAGAGGTGTTGAGTAATTTGTCTTTTACATTTGCATCAAGCATGAGCAATCCAGTCAACCTCCTACTCCAAATCAAAATTGTTTCGGGGAATTGTGAAATGTATATCAGTTTGACAGCGCCACTTTACTCCGACATCTGACAGCCTCCATTTTTTTTTAAAGAGTTCAAATTGAAATAACCCCTTTTGTGTGGAAAAGGAGCCTGCTTCCATTACCATGTTTCATATGATTTGCAAGAGGCCCGTATGATTTAAGAAACAGCATGAAGGCTACCCCACCCACGTCGTAACAGTATATTTCCCAAGCTGCCGCAGAGCATCGTTCACAGCGCTGAGAACATTGTCTTGCCATTCCCATCAGGAGGGAAGAGTTATGTTTCTACTAAAAATGGACCGTAAATGAAATTTCTATTTTGTTTTTACTCTTTATGTAAAGGAAACTTGGCTTTATGGATGAATATTTATTTTATTTCTTCTCTTTTTTGACACTCCGCGAATACGTACAAAAGCCCTGTGATATACTGGACAACTGTCAGCCAGCTGCTTTACGCGTTTCATCCACTGTGTGCCCTCAGCATATGTTGTCGTGCTTTGTTATCCAGATGTGGACTTAAAGCCAGATTAGCCAGTTCCATTTTGTGTGCTCTGTGCTAATTGTTTTTCCAGTATCAGTCAATAGTCAGCTTTAAATATTCACTTAATCATGCTGACGTCGACGGAGGATGGCATTCTATGTAAATGCATCTTATTTGAACGTAGTTTAGATTTAATTAAAAGACCCCTTCTTCATTGAACGCCCCTGAATAATTTGATTTGATAGATTGCATGACATGCATTATTTCTCATGGCATCTGTTACATGTCACGTGGATGTGGCATAACAACTTTTGTAGTGAGATACAGTGGTCTATATCATCACTCCACCCCCGTATAAACGTAATCATCCGTTAGTGGCGAGAGCTAGAGCCAGATCATGGGATCCCCAAATCTTCAGTGTTTAACATTATCAGGGATCAGAGTATTAAAACAGAGGATTACTGTAAAGCACCATATGTTGCCTGACTGAATGTTTTTGCTGTTTGGGTGTGCCGTATCGACAATCCCCCAGAGGTGTACTGTCTCTACAGTTTAGTAATCTTCAGGGTCACAGGAAAAGAGGCAGCCCCCTTCGGCCGTTGATTAACATTTTTATCAAATTCTAAAGTTGATACGTCATATTTCTGCTGCAATGACATGCTTTTGATGCTTTATGTTTCCCCAGGCTCCTGGTGGAATGTGTAGGGGTATAATTAATGAATAAATGCTAAGTAGTTTACTTTATACCAGTCACCTGAGAAAATAATTTCAGAACTGGAATGCTGACTATTGTTTCCAAACAGTTGATTCAGCCTTTTATTTTTTACATGCTGGTACTCTTGTCGTACTCCGAGGCCTAGCATCTACTTGATGACTGTGAGACTCAAAAAGACCGTACAATGTGACGGACAACCAACAATCAAACAATGATGTATACCTGGCTGACAACATGACCAAACAAAATATAATATACAGTAGCTGTGACATGCGACTGAAACCAACAAATACCAAACACTTTTATGGTCAGAAGTTGATAAATTGCCGTGGTCCAGTCATTATCAACCTATATTTCTATTTTTCGAACACTTACAGCAGTGTGCAGTGATGATTATACACCACCACTTATGTCTAAAAAGGGGCCAAATACATTACTTCTCCATAATTATTTGATTAAAATTTATTGAAAAATAGTTTTGTAGGCATGGAAGCAAAAAAATTCCCACAAGTATATTGAGGTAAAAATATGGGTTATAAAAAAACATTGAAAGCATAAATTTTTCATCGCAACTGAAAGGTGTCACAAATTTTATTTGGGATATTGACTAGCAGTGTGCCAGAGCGCTGCAGCAGTAGAGAGTGATGCAGCACAGCAGCAGGCAGAGGTATGTTTGCCGCAGAGGCAGGAGATCATCTTAAATAGCCCGCGTTCCAGAGGGGCAGAGGAATGACTTACATCCATGGAAGTCTCAATGGGAATGTGTGGATGTCTACAGCTGTCTGTCATAACTAGCTCTGCAAGCTACACCTCATGCATTTTAATTAACATATAGGGTGAAAAAATCCACAAAATGAACACATGTAATAAAGTATATATTTTGGAAGCTTAAAAAATTGAAGCTACACATTCAAAATGATGAACTAATGTGTTAATTGGATTTTTTTTTTAATTGGACAGGAAATACATATTTATTAAAATCAAGGAGAAAAAAAATTTTGTCTTTGAATTTTCATCTTGCAGCAACCAGGGCTTTGCCTGTCAAGAAGCAAAGTTTGCATCTGTTTTTATATAATATTATGCACTGAGTCTGCTCAGTATCATTTTGAAATGCATTGTTCCTGATTATGCCTCTTTGTGTTGGAGGTGAATATTTGTGGTTTTGACCTTGCACATCAATTTGAATAAAAATGAAGTGCCTGCCTTTTACATATTCTCTCCAAATTACCTGAGCAGAGGCAATAGGAAGGTGGTGGGCACAGGGGGAGGGTGTGCTGGGAAAGGGCTATTGCTTTTTCTCATGTTTGCTGAAAATCAAGCCAACTGACATTTTTTCCTCAGTGGAAATTTTGGTTCTTAGATTCCCTACTCTTAATTATTTGAGTACCCTATAATTTATTAGATCTGACATTTTATATACTTTAATTGTGCCCATAAATGGCAACTGAAGGTTTCTTTGTTTGTCATTGTATGAAAAATTATAGTTTGGTCAAGGGTGAATCACATATTCTGTAGATGCAGCCAATTATTTAATTGAGCCAATGCAATTGGTGCTTGCAAAGAATAGAAGTGGTTGGGGTACATAGCATACAACTGGTGTACATTATCTTTACTGGGTGTGTGGGGTCAGAATTAGATGGTTCAATTTCGCTGTGCTATAAATTCTTATCTGGAAAAGTGGTTTTGGGGGATTTCATATTTGCTTATCTATGCTGTAAATGATCTTTCCTAAGTTTCTGGGGTGAGTACCGACAGGATTTTGTGGTTACTTATCTTTGTGTTCTAAATTATCATGGCTGTGCTGGGTAGGGAGAGGATTTCAAAGTTACTTACATCTGTTTTGTGAATGATCTTTGCTGGGTTGTGTAAGGGGGAAAATTGGCAGTTGCTTATCTTTATGTTACAAATTACCTTGGCTGGGTGTGTAAGGTGGGAAGTTGGAATGATTGTATGGTTGTACATCTCTGAGGTAAAGTTGTCTTGGCTGGGTGAATGGGTAGAGTAGGGGGATGAATGTAGCAGTGTCTCATCTCTGAACGGTAAGTGATCTTAGCTCGCAGGGGTGAGTATTCTCAGGGGGTTAAGGCGGAGATGTGTGGCTTATTGTATTGCATTGTTCATGCTCATAATCTCATTATCCTGCAGTAATGACTTACAGTGTAACCGGGACGAGCTTCACAATGAGCTATTTTAAGGCTGCGGTGCGAATGTGTGTGTGTGCGCGCGCGCGCGCGTGTGTGTGGGCGCAAGCGCACGTGTGTGCGTGTGCTTTTGTGTGTGAGTGTGCGAGTGTTTTGTCACGGTACGACTCCAATGCCAGTCTGAGGCAAAGCCACACACGATGGAAAGGTAAGATTGGGAAGACTGGGTGGTCACTAAAAACTCCAACGGCAGCCTACTGCTGATAAAGTCTGATTTTCAGTGACACTCTCATTGCTTCAGAGGAAATACCAAGAATTAAACCTACCACAGTAAACACAGGAATCAAACTAGGATACGTGATTGCACCTACTCTGTTCTTCGTTTTCGCAATGATCACTCTCAAACTCATGATAATAATCCCCCAAAGACAGAATCTTGTAGAGAAGAGATAAATAGCTTCCAAACATCAGCAAATTTAGTGCTAAGAGCAGAATCACCACTACCACCATCATGAAACTGCATTATGCCAACAATGCCATTGTGGCTCTCTCTGAGAAAGACCTGCAGACCCAAGAGTAGTTCTACAAGCTCTTTTAATGGTTTAAGTTTGATACACAGGAAAACAGGGCAATGTATTCAAGGCTGGTTATGGTCGAGGAACTGGTAGGCAGGGTGAGGTTGAATGGACAGACGATGGCCAGAGCTGGGAAAGTCAATCCTGGGATGAGGCAGGAGAGGGGGACGGGGGCCAAGCGGGAGCAGGGTAAATGGAGATGCAAGGTAAGGGAGTCAGGAAGATAAGAACTGACAGGTGGGAACAAACAAGCCACGGCAAGGCAGGGGAACATGGAAACAGGCACAGAAAATTAACACTAGAAGACAGGGAACAAGCACTCGGCTGGAATGAGATGATCTAGCCAAAGATAAAAGTCATGCTTAACCGGACATGAATGACAAAGAAGCAATGAGAATCAGGGGCAGGGAGTGACATGAAGCAAACAAGGAACAGATGTGTGTAATACAAGACAAGAAGCAAGGAATGAGACAAATTACGGAAAGCGAAATGGGACAAAAAACGCAAATTAACGAAAAATGCTAAACATAAAGCCCTTGATATAGAGAGGACTCCAATTTTCTACAGCAAACATGCAACTGATATTCTCCTGCTATACCCCCAGCCATTTTCACTGGCAACAACAAACTTAAAAATGTGGCCCATTTTCTGTTTCTCAGCTGCCCTCCATCCCCCAAAGTGCACATTGACATTGACGTACACCTCCGCTTCATCTGTGCCAACAGAGCCTTCTCAAGAGTGAGAAAAATGAAGGTTGAAAATTTTGACCCTCAAGCCATGACTGCAATCCTGGTCTATAAAGCTGTAGTGCTTCCCACTGTATATCACGGGTCAGAAGACTTGACCACTGCCTGCACAGACCAGTTGGCACCTCAGGCATCGCCATCAGAGATTCTACTGGAACATCCTCAAGATCAGCTGAGACAACAGGCACACTGACACCAGTGTCCTGGATGAGGCCAACATTAGTGTCACCCCTGCTGAACTCCAGCTTAGATACACTGGTCATATGCCCAGAGAAAATGCACAGTCTGTGAAAATTTGCAGTATATGGTGATGACCATGCTGCAGAAGATAGGAATAGGACCAAAAAGAAAAGGGTATTTATCAAGAAGGCCCAATCTACTCACCCAGGTCAAGAAAAGTCACTGTTTTGATTTAAATTAGCCTGTGCTTAAGAGCCCATGATTGAATTAATACTGTAGTTATATGTTTCAGCTGACAACAATTCTTATAAGCTTAGCTGATGCAGTGTGCAGCTTCTCGTTACTTCAAAAACCTTGTCAAAAGACGAATCCCGTGGTCTTGGAAAAGATGTTACTGTGTTTCGAGAGGGGCAACTTTTTGGCCTGCATCCAGCAAAAACAGCTAAGCAGATTATTTAAATAGCTGGAATTTGGTTAAATGCATACAGCACATGATTAAAACTTGGAAGGATAGTGACGAACCGTCAACTTTGCAGAAAAAATGGGTTAAAAAAATGATCTGATATTATTAAAACGATTGATGAAGTCTCATCGTAAAAAAAAAAAAAAATTGACAGTAGAACTCATAGCTATGTTTAATTGTGAAAGTTAGAGCATTTCCGCTTGCATACTGCAATAAGAGCTCGCAGGATTGGGACTAAACAGCAGTATGGGCACAAGAAAGCCACTTGTTTGTGAGACTGATGGGGAAAAAACATCTTCAATTTGCTAGGGAGTATAAGGGTTGGACTGTGGAGCAATGGAGACAGGTCACGTGCACTGGTGAGTCCACATTTACCCTATTCCAGACCAGTGGGTGCATCGGGGTTAGAAAAGAAGCCCATGACGTGATGCACCCATCATTCGTAGTGCCCACTGTACAACCCTCTGGAGGCAGTGTTAGGATCTGGGGTTACTTCAATTGATCAGATCTTAATAATACAACGTAAGTCAGGCAATAAAAATAAGTCAGTAGACTACTACAATGTACTGAATGACCAGGATCAGGGCCCACGCTCACCTAGACAATTGCCTGGGCAAAAATCCATCCCTTTATTGGCAACAATTAGTCCTGGCTTGTTCTTAATGGTTTTCCTTTATTAACACATTTTCCAATTCAAGAATAATCAAGTGGCAATTGAAGACACGGTTTTCTCCCCCCTATGCGATCTAACAGCGACAAATGGGCTGCATTCAGTTCAGAAAAATAATTAATTATATTTTCCAATGGCGAACAGTTGTCTATTTTTTTCCAGCAAGTTGGCATTTCAGAACTCTTCAAAATGAAGGTAATTCTGGTGACAAGTTGCCGAAATTATCATCCGTTTACATTTTCCAATCGAACAGCTGCTATTTTTTTTACAGCAAGTTGCCAGTGCATAGACCTATTTATAAAAATTATTTTTCTGTACTGAATGTAGCCCATTATTTTGTCACTGTTCGCATGGGGGGAAGAGAGTCTTCTGAAAAATTGCCACTTGATTATTGCATAGATTATTTTATAATGAATTGGAAAATGTGTTAATAAAGGAAAACCATCAAGAATTAACCAGGACTAATTGTAGTCAATAAAGGGATGGATATTTTCCCCCAAATTTTCAGGTCTAGCGCCGGCCCTGACCAGGATATCCCATCAATGGATTATTTTTACGCGGGACAGCACAGGCATATTCCAGGACAACAATGCCGAGATTCATTGAGCTCATAGAGTGGTCAAAGAGTGGTTCAGTGAGCATGAGGAATCATTTTGACACATGAATTAGCCACTACAACGTCCTGACCTTAACCAATCGAAAGTCTTTGGGGTGCGCTGGAGAAAGCTTTACTGAGCGATTTTTCTCTCCCGTTGTTGATGCAAGCTCTCGGCCAAAAATATACGCAACTCTGGTCGGAAACAAATGTTGTAACATTGGATAAGATTGTAGAAACAATGCAAAGAAGAATCCGCACCAAGATCAAAGCTAAATGTGGTCAATCAGAATATTAGCATGAGTGACTTTTTTTTTTTGCCAGGCACTGTATATCAAACTCCAGTACCACTGACCCCTGTCCTGCCCTGCATCGCTATATGTGGGTTCAGTATCAGCCTCGTCACCCACCTGAGCCCTGAGAACCCAGCAGAAGGACAGTCACGCCTGACCATGGCTGACCACTTATGATACTACTGTCACACCTTAGTGAAAACATCATAAACACCCAAGTAAGTTTATCCCTTTTTTTCTAGGCTATCATCCTTGAGTAGCTGATCTCCACGAATGTATAATTTGCGATGTGGTTTCAGCGACCTGAAATTATGAGCGTGTGTTTCCGGGTCATTAAAAAAAGAAGAAGAAAAAACTATTTCTGTCTCACTTCAGGGAGAAATCTGTACCGCTGAATCTCGTGCAAGACACGGCACAGAAAAGGGGAGGGGCTAAATCACCTTATCTGAGAAGACGAGCATTAATAGAAGGTCACAGAGGGAATTGCAGTAAAATGACAGAGTGAGGGGGTGGGTTAGTGCCAAAAAGTCAGACCTCATTCGCTTCTCTTTGTTTCCTGTTCCCGGTTTTTACTTAAAACTTATTCAAGTCCACGCGGATTAACTGCAGTTTGCAGTTCTCGAGAAATGCTATATGTTGCTCTGAGCTTCTTTGCCATATTTCAAACCCAGGTGATTTCCTTTATACCTGCTGTAACATATTTTACCTTCATTTAGGAAAAAATATAGTCTTCATGGCTATTTTAATGTTATTTTGCAGTGGAAGAATGATCTGTCCTACAATTGTGCAGCAAAATATAATGTGCCTTCGATGCAAGGATAAATAAGCTACATGGTGTGCTGTCCCGTAGTTTATTTTTTTGTCTGTTTTTTTTTGATGATGAGAGACTCTGGCCGATGTCTTCACTTGATTTTCTTCTGTCTGGCCTCCTACATGGACAGTGTTTCACTTTTCTGCTCAGTGCTCTTTAAATGAGTTGGAAATGAAAAGATTTTGAAAGTATACACTTTTTATGATAAAAAAAGAACAGTTTATTCACTTTCATGACAAATGTACTTTTTTTTAAGTCTCCCTCTGGCAAAGTGAATATAATGGCCGGAAAACAGAATGTTAAATGCACACTTTGTAGGCTCAAATCCCAAGTGAGACACAGCCACTGTGCCCCTGAGGGAGGTTCTTAACCAGACATGTTTCAGTGAGTACCCTGCATTATAAAGGCATTGTATGTAGAATAAAGTAAGCTGTGAAAATTAATCTGGATAACCTCCAGGTTGTCTACGTCATGTGATGCAGATGGATTTATGCTTGCATTCTAATGATTGTCTTCCAGGGGTCTCCATATGCACTGAAACCAAGTCAATTTGAATTCCTCGGGCATTTGGGACTAATCATCATATTAAGCATTCAAATAGCATTTACAAACTCAGGCGCAGTATGATTTTAAATGATGAATGATTTTGAGTAAACACAGATGGAATGTCAAATGCTGACACTGCTAGAACTGTGACTTTTAACTTACTAGAGCACCATACCTGTTTGGTACATCGTACACAGATTTATGCATGTTTGTGTGTGTGCTCCTGCATTTGTGTTATTTGTCTATGTATTTTTCAGACTTAATTAACCCCTTAACCCCTAGAATACAAATGAAGCCAATTTTTTCCTGGTGTGCATGAGCCTATTTAGGCTTTATAACTCAGTATTTGTGTCACAGAGACTTTGGAAAATTATTCCAGTGAAGCTAGACATTTGGAAATTCAATTACAGAATTATTTAGGAATTATATGTCAGAATTTACGGACGCCGGCGTCTATATCTGCGTAAAGGGTTTTTTTTTAATGGACTATGAATAAAACTTTTCTAACACAGATTTACCTGATTTGGGTGCAGATATTCTCAAATGAAGGTGTCAGTCTGCACTTCAAACTCATTTTCATTGTTTCATTTCAAGTCGTCTGTGCTGGGGTACTGAGCCATAACGGCAAGAATTATGTCACTGTTATTACATTTTACCATAAAGTGCTCATATATACTGGACAAAGAAAGTTAGGGATCACTCTGATTTTTAATATTGAAATATGATATGGAACATAATTTGAACTATCAAATATTTCAAATTCGAAAATTGGGGTGATCCCTAATTTTCTTTGTCCAGTATATTTCACGTTTCAGCGAAGACTTGAGCAGAAAGATGTGCACAAATACTCAGTTACACAAAACAAAAGTGCTTTCATCACATTGTAGGCCAATGGAAATTAAGGTGTGTTGCCTCACACTAAACCAAAGCTGCAACATGCCCTTGCGCTATTGTTCAAATGCAGAGATTGAAAATACAAGAAACATTTCCTTGTGTACCATCGCACCCTGGACTTAGCAGGCACTATTGAGATACGCTTGAGATCTTAAGGTACCTCTGAGATTAATCAGTCGAGTCTTTCTGTTCTCAAAGTGCTTCGGCGACAGCAGGATACAGCCAGTGAGATCATTAATCAAGAGACAGTGGAGCTCAGATTGATCTTCTTAACTCTTAAACAGAGGTTCCCTTTTCCGTCTCTGGCCGTGTTTCCATTACACTAATTGCATATGAAGGCACCCAAATACACAACATTCATTCACCACTTCAACTGTAACAATGCTGAGGTAGGAGAACATTGCAGGTCGAGAATTGCCAGTTGATCTTATTTGACTCTGCTAGAAAGTCAGACATTGACGTTCTTGGGAATGCAAAGTTTAACTGAAATTCTTACAATATCAAAATCCAGCAGCTTCGTCGCTGCCGGATAGCTCACTCAGTTAAAGCACCGCATTGCGGAGCAGAAGTGACTATCACGGCGCGGGTTCGAGCCCCGGTCGTACCAACCGGCAGTGGTCGGCAGCTTTTTCAGAAGTAGTGCAAAATTGGCCATTGCGCTACAGGGATGCAAATTAGGAAGGGGCTGCCGGGAAGGAAAATATAAAATGGTTGCTTTCTTCGTTGCTCAAGCGCCTCTGTTGGCCAGCTGGCGCTCATCAGGAAGATTCTAAGCTTGTTCATGTTCGGGTATCCTCCGCCCTCGTTCTGAACTTGCGAGGATTCAACCAATGAGTGTAAAGAAGCAGTATTGATGAGCACGTGCTTCGGAGGAGAGCCGTGAACCGTCCCTTTCTCCTGAATTGGCAACAGGGGTTCACATACGAGCAAGTCTTGTACATAGTTCCTCAATTCGGGTTGGATTGGAGATGCCAAATTAAAAAAAAAAAAAATCCAGCAGCTTCAACAGTCATTACCCTTGCTTCACGTTTGGCACTCTGAAAGGCAGACACAAGGACATTGACCTCTAAAACCTCCGTCAGTTATGCAATGTTAAATAATTGTAATCAATGTAAATTGTTGTTTATTATCAACATGTATTAATCATCAAATATTTCACCATTTTTTCATAGGTAGAGCAATCAGATTTAATTGAAGAGGTTTGATGAGTAACAACCAAAATATTCAATGTTTATGTCTATAGACAAGGGACAACCACCCTTAACAAGGAATGTTACAGCCATGGACTGTCACAGTGCAAACAAAGAAAATATCTAACCATGCCTTGTTTCTCCCAAAAACAAAAAGCTAAACAAAATCAAAAAGAGAAACTAACTTTCTTTTTTTTTAAATGCCAGGTGAGCTCTTTGACGAACGTGCCAGACACAAATTTAATGTCCAGATTCTTCTGGTGCTAAAAGCAGATATCAACTCCTAAATGCTCACTCCACATACACTGGTGAGCTAAAACATTGCGCCAACACAGATTAAGCATACGATGTAAATTATCTTGAAACAACGGCACATGCCAAGGTCTGCGATCAGACCTTAGATCAGAGGTGGGCAATGAGGGCCGTTTCTGTCCCTGGTTTTCGCACCAACCTCTGGCCTTTAATTAGTTCAATATCTAAATTAGCCAAACTATTTATGAAATCTGACATTTCGGGCGCATTTCTTTAAATTATCATGAATGACCAAAGACTGTTCTTGTCTCCCTACATAAAACATTTTTCTTTGGTCGAATCTTTGCACAAATCTATATTTGCATTTGCAACCAATTAGCTCAATAAGTCAGGGTAATTGATGGAAATAAAAACCCGCATACACACTGGCCCTGCAGGACCAGGATTGCCCACCCCTGCCTTAGATGGCAAGCAAAGAAGTCAGGTGTCCTGGTTGGCGTATTGGATACAAGAGAAGTCGAATCTGAGTAATTTTGACTAGGGCCAAATTGTTATGGCCAGATGATGAGGTCAAAGCATCTCTTAAGCAGCTTGGCTTCTGGGATGATCCCGGTCAGTACTGGTGACAGTGGTCCAAAGGCCCATCGAAACCCTAGGGCAATGAGGACTATTCTATCTGGTTCCTATCAAAAGAAGATCTGTTGCCACACAAATTGAAGAAAATTTTTATGATGGTTACAAGAGATATGTGCCATAACGCATAGTGCATTGCGCCCTTTGGCTTTTGAGCCATAAATTGCTCCAAGTACCCATTCTAACTGCTTACTACCTTCAAAAGTGGGCACACGGCCATTAGAACTAGTCCCTGGGGCTATGGAAGGTTCCCTGATCTTATAAGCTCTGTTTTCTCTTATATCATGTACATCAGTCATCCCCGATTGATCTCTGATTGGGGGCTGGAAGGTGGGGGTGGTCAGGGGGGCGTCTGGCCGTACTTTGGGGTGGGACCTCTCATTGTTGTCCTGTTGGCTGCCATCGGACAGCAGTTTACAGTTGCTAAGCGCTTTAAATCGCTTCCCAGCAACCATTACCATTTAGCAGTCTTTGTTGCATCATAATGCAGTGAAATGCACTGGATGTAGTGGGGATCGCAGGTTTACATTGACTATCTCGTAGTCTTTTTGCCCAGCGTTGGAAATGTTCGTGTACATTGGTCAGCATTTGAACTGTTCACCTGGGGATGAGATTACTCCGGCATGCAATGTGTGAAGAAAACAAGGAAGTGGAGGAAGTTCTACTGGAAATGTTCTACTGGGAAATATGGATGTCAGTTTAATGGAGCTGTTTTTGTGGCATGCAGATGATGAAGCGAGTATTTGCCACGAATTTCAGAACAAGAGCCAGTCACAGATCACAGATAAAGCCAAAATCGCCTCTTTCTTCAACAGAGGAAGAATTGCTCAAAGGCACTTTTGAGCAGGGTTATCAGTAGATGGTTCAAAGTCAGGCGGGAGAAAAAAGGGTCCCTGGGGCTCAGGTAAGGTTTCATCGAAGAGACTGGTCCGAGCTCAGTTACTGGGATGGCAAGCTGGATGTACCAGGGCACGCTGGGCAGGAGCAAACCTTCAAACTAGGGTGTAGGAGAAACTTGAAGAAGCCGCTCACCAGGACCGCAAACACTGGGAAGAAATTCCCTAATAAATAGTGAATTGCTTTTATTTTTAGTTTTAACACCGAGGACAGAGGAGAACAATCCAGCAGAGAGGAGAAGTAGTTGAGGAACTTAAATAAACAAAATGAAAATTAAAAACAGGAAACAGGTAATAGGCAGGTGGTAAGGTTATAGACTATAAAGGCAGTGTAAATTATAAACTCCCATGTTTGATTATGAAAAAGCCTCAAATGGAAGGCCCATTTATGTTTCAATGTTCCCTAATGTTAGTAGATGCAGAGCTGAGTACTATGAAATCATAAGCAGGAGAATCATAATTGCAGTATCTTTCAACTGTAATCAAATACTAATCTTGTTGGTAAACATGCATAGTTGTTGAATGGCTCTAAAATGTCCTCTATGGCTTCAAATGACAAAAGTGGAATTCATATACAATTAATTGTTAAATTCAAATAGTGGTAATCTCAAAATATTTGTGAGTAATAAAATCAAGCATTCCATATTTATTTCTGACTTGAAACTGCTTCTGAAAACATACTGTAGATCTCACCTGTTTGGTTACTACCATCATTATCCTTAGAAATGTTACCACCTTCATTTCCTTACTTGATCTTTTTTTTTTTTTTTTTGGCACTCAATTCAACCTTATGGAAAAACTCCCTACTGGAACCTCTCAAAGGTTCAGGTATTCTCTATTAAAGTTATAAAACCTTAAAGGGAGTGAAATGCCATAGGATATGCCTTGTTTGCATATATGTTTATGACCCTCTGGATGACACTAATGACCCCTAAGAGTTTCCGTTGGTTGCTGAGCTGAAGGCACTGATGGGGACAGAGCAGACCACAGCTCTATGAGCAATGGAGACAGTGTAGTCAATCACTGGGTGCAGGAAACTTAGTGAGCAAGTCTGCCCCAGCAATTTCTTTGCCTGACTTTGTCTCAATTTCTTTGCCTATGAAATGCTAGCTCCACCAACACTATCTTCAGTATTACATGACAATGTTCTACCAGCAGTATTTCTTCAGTTTTTGCAAAGGTAGTTTTCATATAGTTGTAGATATATATTACAAATAAATTTGTAAAATTGTAAAATGTATTTTTAAAATGTCAAGTATTGTCTAGAAAAAAATCTATGGTTGAAATGGGGAAGGGATGAGTGAAATCATATTAATTTGCTCAAACTCCCTTCCAGTAATGACTTTCACATTTTAATTGAACCGCTAAATCCAGACTTAATGGGCTTATAATTAACAGTGGTGAAATTCACCTGAAAAGGTTCCAATGAAGAATGTGTGTATTTTTATCCCGGATTGATTTATGGATTGAAGAGATGCATATCAATCAGAACACGGGCATGGAAATTTGATTTTGAAGAAGGAAACCGAAACTTAACATCACATGAGCACAGAATCTTTGCATCTGGTAAAATGGATTCTTTAAATGCTGCCTTTTAGTGAACCTGCTTGGATTTTGTTGGTATTTAATATTGTGAATGTAGTGAGTGTATTTTGCAAAGTTTGTGGGCTTATGTATGGACAATAAAGCATATCTGTCACTTAGCCTACTTTCTGGGTAAAATTGCCTATATACAAGTAAAAGGCATTTTGATTTCAAATTTGACCTTGTGGGGCCATATTTCGAAAGAGGTTAATCACACAAAACGCAGCTGCTTGCAAGACACCTCAACTGTTGGCTTAGAATGTTAAGGAACCACTTTTATACTATTCAACAGCCAATTTAATAACACTTAATATGAGTTATTGTGAGTGTATGTTTCTTAAATAATAATTTAAAAAAAAAACCCAGAAAGGGATCTTTAAAGCTAATATTATTGTTGGCTTTTTGCAAGCATAAACTGGAAATATTGATTCATACCTAGATGCTTTTACGTGCACTCTAGCATTGTGATTAATATCATCATCTGGTTGCAGATCATGGCCTTCTCTGTAAGGTCATAATGTTATATTGGCAATGAATTGATTCACCAGCACCTTTCCTGAGTAGCTGTTGTGATTAGAGCACTTCCTGTATATGATGAATTGAACGATCGATTTGAGACGGGGAATTAGGGATTTTATTAGTGGTGTGTTCTAGTTGAGTCGCAGTGTAACAGAACACTGTGCCATGGGGAAAAAAAAAAAAAAAAAAAAAACAATCTGAATAAATACAGAATACATTTTTAAATGAAAATCTTATTTGTCAATTTACAAAATAGCTGCCAGAGTTCTGGATCACTCAACCCCTACAGTGCTGATCCAAAATGGCAGCCCAGCATTCCATTGGAGAAAAGTACATCTATAAATGGGACAACATCCAATGACTCAATGTTTTAAGCATATTGCACAGAAATTATAACATTAACATTCCCGAGTGCAGGTACTAATCATGTCTCTAATTTTAACCACATTATTTTTGTACTGTGCTAAGTGGAGTTGCTCATACTAGGGAAAATGTTCACCATAAGTATTCCCTTCAATGTTTCACAGAATATAGTGATGTTATTATTGGTAATATAGTAATATTGAATGCATTTATTTTCAATGAAAAGAACGATCCTTTTCAGAGAGCTGGCAGTGCTCCATCGTAATTGTTTATACTTGTTAAAAGGAACAGTTACATTTCTAAATTTGGATAGATCTGAAAAAATGAAGCAACACCTGAAAGCTTGTTCAGGCAGCCAACACAAGCTGCTCTGTTATCTCACTATTTACAGTATATCCTCTGCAAACAGTCCTTCCCAATATGGCAGTCTATCTAAGCTGAGAAAATCTCCCAGGTCTCCCTCTGTTTGTCCATGCGTTGCTGCTTTGCACCAGTATGGTTGCCTGCTCTTCAGCGAAGTTATAGCCCCATATAATTTTTACTGGCACAACCGATCATTTCAATTGAGAGATTTGTTTGCAAAATTTCCTCTGGTTGTGTTTGCAGAATGTGCCTTCACAGGGATTGACCTCCCAGACGTCAGTGTTGTATCAAAGCTAGTGCCCCTGTTGACCTTTGGTAACTATCCAGAAGGGCTAGTGTGTTACATCATGGAGTCATCTCACGTGCCGGTGGTACTGGGAAGGCCCTGGCTGGTAAATCACAATCCTTTTGTGGACTGGCCCTTTGGTTCCATCCAGTAGTGGAGTTCATCCTTTTCACAATCCTGTCTTTGTCCAGCTTGTAGTCTTATCGCACCTCTTCCTCCTGACCACTAGGCGGAGCAGGTGGACCAGAATGCAGTTTCTACCATCGGGCACGACCGCCACTAAGGATTAAGCAAACCAGGTGCCACATCACTTCTACCCCACAGGCCCTACGACTGTGCCCTTGTTCTACTACCCAGAACGTTGCCCCCCAGGGGCCAGCTGTATTTCCAGACGGGTGACGAATACAAAGCTATGAAGATTTACATAAACTAGCCCCCGGCAACTGGAATCATTCGAGCTACTTTGTCACAAGCCAGAGCTGGCTTCTTCTTTGTTGCAAAAATGGTTGAATCTCTGTGCACCTGCATAGATTACCTAGGCTCAACTGTGTCATTGTCGAGAATCGCTGCCCCCTTCCTCTATTGGACTCTGCATTCTCCAACCTCCTGGGCTGCCACTATTTTACCAAGCTGGACCTGTGGAATGCCAACCACCTAATGTGCATACGAGAAAGAGATGAATTGAAGACAGCATTTAACGCCCACTTCAAGCACTACAAATATCTGGTGATGCCATTCAGGCTTGCTAACGCCACCACTGTATTCCAGAACCTCATTAATGATGTCCTCTAAGACATGGTGTCTTGGTTCATCTACATCTACCCTGATGGTATCCCGATCTTCTCTCCTACTCTGTAGGAGCACTGCAGTCATGTCTGCTTAGTCATTCAGGGCAGCTGGATGGAGTGGTCCTCTCTTCAAGGACAGCTGATGGCAAGATTCTTCTATATGCCTTCTCCTCTCAACAGCTGTCCCTTGCAGAAAGAAACTATTCCACTGGAGATTGTGAGCTGTTGGCAGTCAAGCTGGGATATAAGGAGTGGCGGCATTGGGTGCAGGGATCCAGTCTTCCCTTCCTGGTTTGGACAACCACTGCAACCTGAAGTACCTCACCATTGCCTAGAGATTAAATGCCAGGCAAGCCGGCTAGTCCCTTTTCTTTGTCAGACTTAATTTCATGCTGACATGTTGTGCTGGTTCCAAGAATCTCAAGCCTTTCTCCTAGTCCTGGCTCTACTCTCCGCTGCCCAACGAGCCCCCTGAAGCCATCCTCCCAGACCAGTGTCTTCTGGCTGCCACCAAGCTGAAGATAGAGTGCAAGGTTGAAGAGGCGCTCCAGTCTTGTCTTCCACTATCAAACACTCAATCTAATTGCCTCTTCATTCCTGAAAGAGTGAGAAGCAGTGTCCTGTCCTAGACCCATGCTCCTCAGCTGGCATGCCATACCGGCATCTCTCACATCCTGGCACTCATGTGTCAATGCTGTTGTTGCCCCACCATCTGCTAAGACACTCAGTAGTTTGTCGCAGCTTGTCCTGCGTGTGCCTAGTCCAAGTTCAGTAATCAGCCCTCCAGCGGTGTTCTCCTGCTGTTGGTGGTCCCTCATCTACAATAGTCCTGCATAACCATAGACTTTGTCACTAGACTGCCCTTTTCTGATGGGTTCACAGTGATCCTAACCATTATGGACCAGTGTTCAAAGCCAGGCCATTTCGTCCCTCTGGCTAAGCTACTCACAGCCAAGGAGACTGCCGGGCCACCTCAGGAAGGCCTTTTGCTCCCCCCCCCCTCCTCCACCATACACCTGTTTTTGGGATTCTACCTTAAAATCAATGGCCAGGTAGAAAAGCTTAGCCAGTCAATTATGCCAGAAACTTTGGCTAATTTAAACAGAGTCAAAAAACTTAATCTCAAGTCTGTTTTAAGATTATGCTGGCATCTGGAGTTTTGTAACCTTAAAGCGTTATAATTCAGAAAATGAAACGTACTGTTTGATATTTTAGAAAAGGAAGGATCCATAATCAGAAATTACCAGACAACCTCACTGGTTTGCGTAAAATATTTGACTTTGATTCAAATTCAACATTGCTCATTGAAAAAATACCATTTCCTAAAGATAATCTTTAAAGAGAGATATACACTCATAAAAGAGCAATCCAATCGTCACAGTGACTCGATGACCATTCTTGTAGCAGCTCCCTCAGGCAAAACCTCAAAAATCAAGGCAAACATTTCTTATAAGGATTGGGTAAAATTTGTTGTGAACATACCTGGAGCCTGGAATGGTAGTAGATTTTCTGCACCCAATCTCCATTCCTGTAGTGCCAGCATTAAGCTTAACTATGAATTTCGCCTATAAGGAAAATGCTACAGTTTTGCAAATGTACCCTGTTGTCTTCCACTGACAACATTTTTCTATTTTATTTATTCATCCATTTATTTTTTTATTTTTTGTGTGTTTAATAAGTATGACCATTTGAATTAGGCCCATCCAGTGCAAGCATGATTCTTGAATTCTAATTAATTTTTGACAGTTCTTTTCGGTAGTAGGTTAATGCCACCATGGCCAAATTGAGCTTTGTCGTATCTATAAGCAGTGCTGTTTCATCCCTGAGGCAGTTGGGCACTGGCTGAATTCGGCTCGTTCCAATGAGCTCACAGCTTTCTTGCCAAGTGGCGCACTCCAACAATCCACCCACCACCCCCCACCCACCCAGACCAAACTTCCACGAGAAACCAGTTCTCCTCTTCTTTAATATCTGTACAAGTCAACTGTTGGTGGCCCTTGTTAGGATTTCGGGACACTCCAGAATCAAAATCAAATACCTCTTCTCATCTGATTGCACAGCTTGAGGTCACACTCTTGACAATGCTGGAATTAAACTTTAATCCAGAATAAACCAGCATGAATGACCCTAATCTAGCTAAAGGCACAGGGCTTAACATAGCAGTAGGGTTCTGTTTGCCCTGCGATTGATAAGCAGTCCATTTGTGTGCATATACTTGCATTTCTGCATTTCTGTATGTGTGCTTGTTTGTGTGCATGCAAACTTGCATGTGTGCGTGTGGATGTGTGTGTGTGAGCGCACATATTTGGATGTGCTTTTGTGTGTGTGTGTGTGTGTGTGTGTGTGTGCGTGTCTGTGTGTCTGTGTGTTTCTGGACATGTCGGAGATTTGAAAAGTCCGGCACTGACACTACTCTGAGAGCAGCACTGTAGAAAAACTTATGGCTGAAGGTTCAGTCCACTAGTAAAGACACATACCACACTGCCCCACAAACCACTCTGTACCCTACATTCCACACTCATCGCACAAACTACATTATACCCCACACACTCACACTCTACCCCACAATACTATACTCGACAGTGCTCTGGGCACAGCAAAAGATGCGCCTTTACTGACAACCAGACCACCTCCGTCCGCCTATTGCTTCTTTCTGGCCATTCACATGAATTTACAGTTCGTGTTTGAGATGTTAGCTGGAAATAATTTGTTGAAGAAAACTCCCATTATCATCTCAACCAGACTTTTGACACTTCTGAACTTTAAAAAACTAAATTTAAATTTACCTCAGTACATATTTATGAGTAACCATGACTCTATATTTGGAATTAGGCATTACTAAGATTTTCATTGCACTGAGCCCAAAAAAATTAAGAGGTCTACTGGTGTCCTTGTACAATTTTGAACTCCAGAAAACTTTTCTTATTCAAGAAAATCTTAGCTAAACTATTTGACTGGATCAATATTCTGCTAGGTAAAGGGAAACAAGCATTAAGTTCATCTCTGGGTGCATTGCACCTTTAAGAAAATCTTCCTAAAAGCGAGGCACGGGCTTATCATTGCTCTCAACAAGCTGCAAAAATAAAGAGATGGGCAGAGTGGATGGCCTCAAATCACAGCAAACACTCTCTAATTAGGCCATCCTTTTGAGCTCTGTGTAACACAAGCCCTGACATCTCCCGCTCTTCACATGACTGCTAGCGCTATTAGCGCGCAGGTAGTCTAATGTATTGATGTGATGTTCTGGCTCCACTTTATCTCTCTATAGTGCTTCTGGGATCATGGGACTCCTTTTTTCCCCTTTCCTGCCAGTGAAAAAACCAGACAAAAAAAAGAAGAAAAGCAGGAATGAATGAGTTGATAGAAGATTGTGGGGGAAGGAGTGCAGGAGAAACAACTCTGAAATTGCAGAACATAATTAGATCAGGGTTATCAAGCTTTGTACAATGGGTCACGGCTGATAAAAACGAGCAAATTCAATTTTCCAGGTTTGCAGGCCGGCTTTATGAAGAGTCCGGGCAGGCGGGTGTCTGCCTAGCAGGACAGCTATGAGGGCGGCGGTTGGGGGGTCAGGGGGGGTGGCAGAGGGAGGAAATGAGGCCAGAAGAGGTTACTCATTGATTTCCTGAATTACCGTACGGAAATACGCCTCCATCAAGATTTTGATTTCTGTAATGAGTTTTTCACAGAAAATAAAAACGAATGCGGCTTAGGAAATGACTGTGTGAGCGCCATGCGACAACATGTGTGAGATAAAAGCCAGTGGTGGGAAGATTGCCAAACTCCAGTGTAGGTGCCAAAGTATTTAATTGATTCTTTGCATTTATACAGCTCTTTTCTCACACTCGATTTACTTTACGGTGATGAGGAGCGAACTCACCTCAGCCATCAACAACTTAGCCCCCACCTGGGTGATGTATGCTGGCAATTTGCTGCCAGAACGCTTGCCACACATCAGGTAAGGTTGAGAGAGAAAGCGCATTTAAAACTCTTACTTTCTTTTAATTTTTAGCTTCCCGCCCCCCTTGTTTGTATTGCGTTCGGTCCTGTTGCTCTAGAAATAGCGATTGGCATTGCGTCGCAGAGTTGACAGCGCCGCAGGTAGGACTATATAATCGTAAACAACTCCACTTGGGTGTGGGAGATGGATGGGAGCCCAGCGAGGTAAACGCAAGCTCTAAACCCGAGGCAAGCAGCGCTCCCCTTCTACAAAGTGTATAAATAATGGCCGCCACGTCAGCCCCCTGTTGCGGTCATTTTGTCCTGGAAAGCAATTCTGCAATAAATGTATTTCCTACTGGTGCATTCAAATGAACAGCTACACGTTTGCCTTTTATCTTTCTCTTCTAAAATGTAAACACTACCCAGGAAACTGAATTAAAGTGATGGAGTATCATGTTTCCCGTATGTGTGTTTGCTTCTGTGTGTGTGTGTGCGCGTGCGCATGTGCGTGTGTGCGTGTGAAGAAAATGAGAGAATGGATTCAATTGAAATGGATTGCAGCGCTCAAAGCACCGGCTCATTTTGCTCTGATTAAAGTGAGCCTTGTGAATGCCGAAAGGTTGAAATCAGATGAGACCATAGTTTTGTTCTTGAATATAAAATGCCCGTCCTGAAAACATTTCTTAACCATGTTTTCTCGAAGGGAAACCTCACTTCCTATCATGCTGTCTCACAGTGATCACTGTGATGGAATATGACAGACAGGTTGTGTGGCAACATAATATTCCACTGTTTGTTTTATGTCTTTTTTTTTTTTGTTATGTTTTTGCCATACCATTTCCTTGTACTGCCACAGACAGCAGTTTACTGCAAAGGTTTTTAATTACTAAAAGTGATTAAAATACATTTTGCCGTGAAAGGACTGTGCGCACCCAATCTATCATGTACTTCAGCCAATCTATCAAGAGAGCCTCATGATTAGTTGCACTGCCTTCTCAAATTATGATGTTAATAAGTCACTATTAAAGTATTTGCGCCCTCCACAGAACCTTCTAAGTGTTTTGAATTGCACCACCAGTTTCTCACCTCGATTTCTTGGAAAAAGGGTCAGGTAGGTTCCAAACAGAATTTCTGCTTTTAAATACAATAGTCTGCAGTGATGACTATATACCACCACTTTTGTCTTAAAGGGGTCGTAATATATTACTTCTCTATAATTTTTTGCAGAAAATGTATTGAAAAATACTATTGTAGGTAATGAGAACCAAAAAAAAAAAAAAATCATTCCTACGAGTATATTGAAAAAAAAAAAAAAAAACTGAACACACCAATTTTTTATGACAATTGAAAAGTGTTTTTTTTTTTTTGACTCTTGCATAGCCTGAATGCATTTCTTAAGGCTCATTCCATGAGGCAACAACATTTGAGCAAAATTACCTCTGATGGTCAACTGTTCCAGTTAATAAGGTGACATGAACTTTGAGCAAAGTCACAGTGTAAAACACGATGGTACAACGGAAGGAGCTCTCTGAGATTGTTCGTAGCCACATTGTGGCTTTACATGATGATGAAGACGTTAAATGCTGCCATTGCCCTGTAAGAGACACCATCAAGCATTTCAAAGAGATCGGTTCACTGTAAATTAGTGGCAATAGAGGTGCAAAAATGTAAGTTAAGTGCCTCTGATGTTCGTCATCTGTATAAGACAAGTTAAAAATAAAATAAAATAAATAAATTGGCAGTTGACAGCATGACAACTCTGTGATGATATTAATAGCATCGGAAGTGAGGAGATGAAAGTATCAAGATCTACTACTTCTAGACGCCTGTTTAAAAATCATCTGATTGGTCGTGTTGCTGCCAAGAGCTGGCAACATCTAAAACAGACTTGAATTTGCCAAGAAATTTAAGGATTGGACACCAAAGTCCTTTGGACCAATGAATCAAAATTTGAAATTTTTTCACGCAGATGCAGAACTTATATACACCATAGAGCTGGAGAATGTTTCAGAAATTACTGTTAAACCCCTACAGTAAAACATGGAGGCGGTAATATTATGGTTTGAGGTTCAATCTGCTCAAAAGAAGCTGGTGATCTCATAAAAATCGATAGAATCATGGATCAAAAGAAGTATCACAGCGTCCTTGTTAGGCATACATTGCCACCTGGAGAGAGTTGAGGATTTTATTCTTAACAAGACAATGAACCTAAACACACTTATAAGTTGTGAAAGAAAGACACATCTGGTGACATAAAAGTAATGACTTGGCCCGCTCAAAATCCAGACCTTAATCCGATTGAGCAAATCTGTTGTAACATCAAAACAATCTCTTTGTAATGAACTTCAAACCATATGGAATGGTTCAGTGAGTGAGGAAATGCCTGAAAGATTAAATGCTGTGTACAAAGCAAAGGGTTGCCACATTAGATATTATCTAATTGAGAGAAAAAGTCAATAATATTTTTCTTTTTACTATATATTGTTATCTGTTTATTATTTTCCTCTATATGATCCCATATTACATTAAATAAATACTTGAATAGTACATGGTTTCTGATTTATCTTCATCTTGTTATGTGCATAATCATCACTGCACACTACTGCATGCCTATATTTCTAACTGGAAGTCTTCAAATATGAAATGATCCCAACAAGGACACCACTGGGGGTTTGTTTCTGCTGAAATGCAGAATTTAACGCCTCTAAGTTGTTACTTTTATCTCATGATTTAGCCAGGCGACCATCATGCTCTGTACTCCTACTCAAAGACCAAGTCATTTTCAGTAAGCCAGTCATGGATAATGAAAGACAGGAAAATCTTGGGGAAAACAAGATTTGAGGCATGTAGAGATGTCTTTGCTCAAAATCAGACCAGGATCGTTTTGTTTTTATTTCAAGGAGAGGCTAGATACAGTTCCTCTGACTTCCATCCATTTTTTCCCTTGTTAGACTGTTGATTCCAGATCAGCGCAGATCTTTTTTTTTTTTTTTTTTTTAAATTTAGCATCTCCAATCCCACCCGAATCTGGAATGCCCAGTTGGTGAACTATGTACAAGGCTTGCTCGTAGAGAGTGTAGACAGTTCGCGGCTCTCCTCCGAAGCACGCGCCTGTCAGCCACCGCTTCTTATACACTCATTGGTTGAATCTTCGCAAGTTCAGAATGAGGGCGGAGGATACCCGGACATGAACAGGCCTAGAATCTTCCTGACGAGCGCCCGTCTGGTCAAGAGGAGGCGGTTGAGCAAAGAACAAGGGAAATATTATTTTCCCTCCCCGGCAGTCCCTTCCCAATTTGCAACCCTGTAGCGCAATAGCCAATTGCGCGCTATTCTGAAAAAGCTGCCAACCACTGCCGGTTGGTACGAGGCGGGGATTGAACCCGCGAAGTGATAGTCACTTCTGCTTCGCAACACGATGCTTTACCGAATGAGATATCCGGCAGCTCGCAGATCAATTTTTAAACACAATCTGGGTTTTACTTTACCACCCATTATAGCACCACACTAGTGCAATGATATCACTGGTCACAAATACTGAAAATGTTAATATGCAATAGCCCACTGATTCGAGGTAGAGTGGGGGGAAAAAAAGCCAATTTTGGGAGAGGATAAAGTTTAAACATCACATTTTGTTTGAAAATATGACAATTTTGCCTAATGCGTGAGGCGGGAGATCCATGCAGTTTTCATGCCAGTGCACTTTAGCTCCTCCGTGGTATTCATCTGCGTGAGGGTCACCCGCCCTCGCCCACCACCACGCAGGAATGTGCTAACGAACATATCACAACACCTGCTTAATTAAACTCATCTCACTGACCTGCGATTGATTCATGGAGAAAACAAAAATTGAAATCTGTCTGGCCCATTGCGGCTATTCCCAGGTGCCTGTTGCTGTGGAAACTCAGAGTGAGGGAATATTATCTGTTAAAATGACGCCTGCTGTAATAAATCCCTTTGATCTCCGAGGACCAGAAATGTGCCGTCCCTCTCAGCTCTCTGCTCCAGTGAATTCTTAGCCAGAGGTGCGTTTCCGTGCCGCAAAAAATGAGAGTGTTTTGGTGCGTGGCAGAATCAGGTCTTTTCACAGCTGAGCATCTGTGATCGGCCAGCACCAGGCCTGCCAGGAACACACTCACACAGCACCTTCCTATTAGTGACAGGGCCAGGGCCGGTGGTGAAACAAGGTTGGGATAAAAAAAAATGAGCTGCAGGTGCTCTGGCATGTTTGCACTCTGCAGCCAGGTCTAAATCCATCCACCCATCCGTTATCGAACCCACTGATTCCTGGTAAGTAAGGGCCTCGAAGGGGATAGGGTCATACAACGAGCGAGAGAAAGCAACACAACAATGGACAATTTTCTAATCTATTACAGAGATCAAACACCATTTACTCATACTCATAATCATATGCCAGGTTAAGAAAAAATGCATAATGATGAAGAGAAATGTAAAAAAAAATAGTAAAATAAGCAGACTTTATTATTGTATTAAAATGTTCAGATGGTATCAATTCCCACAGTTTAAGGTCAAGTTCAATCTGGTTCCAGATGTTAGGACAACTGTAATCAAAAGTTTTCCTGCACTACTTCAGACACAAAAAGTACTGGGATTGCATCCCAGGCTACCCACTCACCATACGAGCATGGAGGCAAGACATGGTGGAATTCTCCATGCAATAGCGGGCTAATATGGCCATAATATGGCACTGAGTTATTGAGTGAAAGGGTCACAATGCTTTCATAGTCAATATCTCAAGAATGGTACTACCCATAACTTTCTAACTTTGCACATTAACAGATATAGTGTAGTAGATAAGCTGATAAAAATTTGGTTGAATCTGTGAAGTTGCATCATACTAAATTAATATGCAAAAACACACCACATCGTACGGTCCTGTACAATCCAATAGGACTGCTTGTTGCTTCTATCAGTTAGCTTGCAAACCAACCTAACTAGCATGATAATATTATTATTATTAGCAATTCAGTCAAAGCCTGATAAAGGCTCAATTTCATGAATAGTTATGCTAGCAATGTTTTTTTTTTTTTTTTTTTTGCATTTCTGGCTCAGTTGAGGTGAACTGCACTAACATTACTTGTTTATAGCTACCTTCATTTCAGATATACAGTAGCCAGCTAGCTACTGACGTTGAGCAGCCCGTTTTTCTTGTAGCTCTATAGCTAGCTAGCTCCCTACTGTAGACATCAATTTATGCTGGCTGGGTCAGAGTAATTTAGGCATTTCCTTTACTAGCTAGCTACATTAGCTGAACAGATGCTGAGTTTACAACCAGCACTTCAGCCTCGTGTTGTAACATTCGTTTTTCTGTTGTCCTTTACTGTTGACCTCCAGAATGTGATGACAATCAAATATGACTTCACTTGCTACTTTTTCCCCCCAAGTGTGTGTTCCTTAATTTACTCCAGTAATATTACATTTACTTTAAAAACTGTCCATGAGAACGTTGTGATATCTCAAGTGAAGGTAACATTAAGGTTACAGCCAGGCAGTTAACATTTAAGTTAACTATAAGTGCTGGTGTCTTCAAGCTGGACGGAACACCTGCTGCCAGTTTACAAGCTGATGCTCCACGGTATTATCTTAACTTTAATGGCTGCAAAACCCTACATAACTCCAAAACCCCATTTTCATGTAGATCCATAGCTAGCTAGCTGACTACATGTCAAATTATAGTGCCTGGGTATGAATAAAATAAGCCACTACATTTACCAGCAAAATACATTTCCTAAACAGATCCTAAGTTCACAAGCGGCAGTAGAAGACTGATAGGCTGTTAAGTTGGCTTTTTGAGTGTCCTTTTTAATTGACCAAAGCAAATATCAATTTCATTCACAGTAAATTTGCTGTGAATCTGTGAAGCTGCATTATAATTAATATGTAAAAACACACTGCGGGTCCTGTACAATCCCGTAAGATTGTAGGTTGCATGTTAAAAATAATAGATTTATCACTGAACAAGAAGCAACAGTATTGTGGTCTGGATTTTAGTGGCCACATCCTACATGTACTGTATAATATAAGCAAAATGGTCTATGTGGAAGCTAAGAGTAATAAGAAACTACAGAGTACAGTGGTGGACAGTAAGGCAGAAATCCAGCCAAAGGAGTAACAATCTTCTTACTCTTTTCAAATGTGAAGCAAAACCTATTTAATACAAGGTTCTGGCCAATTAGAGACATATTTGAAGAATTAAAATCATGTTCAAAATTATATACTGCCGGATAAATTGAAGAATCATTTGAGTTTGATCAGCATGCAAGTGAAATCTGCAAAGATCTTTGGAGAAGCCAACATCATTAATGTAGATGGAAGGGGAGAACCCTTGAACTCCACAAAGACAGGCCCAAGGGCTAGATTCAACCTATGGCTTTCTTGCTGTGCGGTGACATTGATACCCACTGAACTGCTGCGCCACCCTTTTATATATTGCATGTTTTTTTTCCCATTTTCATTTCAGTGTATATGCAGTATATACTGTATATGCAGAAGCAGACAGAATACATGGCACAGCACATTTAAATTGTTCCAATACACTTGTACAGAGAGCAGAGGAACGTCTCAGCTGCTGCCATGTAAATGGTCCCTCGTCTGCTCTGACATGGCTGATACGCCATTATATTGTATTTCCATTTTGTATATATAAAATTATAACGTATTTAATGGAAATGCAAAATCATATTTTATAATCATTTTATGGCTTTGCAAATGCATATCACTCAAATGAAGATTCAGTGATTGAATCCACCATAGCAGTTTGCTGCTATTTTACCCTAAAAAAATTGGGCAGATTAAAATTAAGATCCTTTTCATCATAATCTTTTGCCCATTTCTGTATTATTACTGCCACTCTTATATGTGTTCCAGAGATATAAAGACTGCAAAGCAATCATCTTATTCAAAATAGCTGAACAAGCACAGCGAGGTGCAGCCAAAGTGTGACAGGTTTTTGAGCGAGTAATTTTGTCATAGAAGGGGTGACGGGGGTGGGCTGGATTGGATATTGATCTGAGTCAGAGCGTCAAAACATGGCCACATGCAGCGAGAGTACTGGACCCTGATTTCATGCCTTGTACCGACAGACCAGTGCATAATCCCTCTGGGTGACAGCGCCAGAAAACACCATGCAGAAGCACTACAAATTGGAAGCTTCCCTTTGTGTTCCGATTAATGGATTCCCCTCTCCACTTCCTGCTCAATCAAGATTTTCATTAGTTCCTGGTCTAAAATGTACTAAATCAGCTCTGGAGCTGGCGACCCAGGGATCTCATTGATTTAAAAATCATTGTTGTTGGCGGAAGTTTTTCATGCAACATGACACTGGTAAACCCTAACAGATACAAAACTGTTTTTTTTTTTTTTTTTTTTTTTTTTGCATTAATCATATTTATTTTCTCCAAGGAAATAATATATGCACAGTAGTTTAAAGGTTCAGTAAATCGTATTAACTGGCTTTGAAATATGCTACATTTTATTGAATATTATTTAAGCATTGCCAAAACTGATTCTTCTGCTGCACTCAGATGCTGTATCAATGAAATTTTGTGCATTACAATGGAATATGTTTACAGTGGCATTTTTCAAATCATCTGCAAGTTTGAAAAAAAAAAAATACTACATACAAAATAAATATCCACTTGATTATAAATCATTATGTCCAGTTTTCTCAAGTGATTGAGAGGGGGAGAAATGGGCTCCTACGTTTTTTTTTTTTTTTTCACCTGTGCTGACATACATCTGGCAGTAGACTACTCAGAAGATGTTGAAACTCATGTGTGCTCCCCAGAGTGATGGAGGATGGAGAGTGTGCAGTCATTAGGGTTAGTTACTGATGGTTTTTATAGCTAAAAAATGTGAAATATCTAGTTTGAGCCACCAGTGGGTGCACAGTGATGCTGACCTGCATCCACAGAGCTAAAGTTTGGTCCCTGAGATGAAGATTAAGAACTCTGCCACTGGGCCCAGAACACCTTTCCAAGGGCTTCACCTCTATTCTCCATTCCATTGCTCCTTAGCGACTTTTTCTTACCGACATTTCCCCCAGGGCATCCTTGAAAAAGAGACACACTTCCTAATGGACCTTTCCTGATTGTTAAAGACTTGCAGTAGTCAGTAACTGCAGATACATGAAGGGGACAATATTTTAAAAAACATAACAGAATAATTAATAAAAACAGAGACAGTTTTTTTTTTCTTCTTCGTTCCTGGCTACTGCCTTTTGATAAATTCTCAAGTACCATTAATCCTTGAGAAGGACTCCTGCACTGGAAACTGTGTCCTGTATTACTCCCATGGGCCATTAAGCATCAAATGAAAAAAAAAAAAATTAAAAAAGGCAAGCAATATGTTCATCATTGCCACTTAGGGTTTGGTACAGTAAAAGCATAAGGTGATTTTCTGTGCACCATCTGTCAGAAGGACTTTTTGCAATATTAGTATGCTCTGCAAAAGCAATAGTATTAGTCTAGCTCGTTGGTCCAAGGTTTGTGCTTGTTTGAACACAGCCTGTTCAAAGATAACTCCAACCCCTGATGACACGTTCAGATACAGTAAAGGAAGTTGATGTGGATGGGTCAATGTGGCTTATACCTCGTGGGCCAGGGGAGAAGGGGATCCGCCTCCATTACTGGGTTTACCCTAAGACTTCCTCCGCTGAGGGTATTTTTTTTTCTCTCAGCCATTTCTTTTTTTTTTTTTTCCCACAGAAGAGAACTTACTTCTTTTTTTACCTCATCTGCTCACTATTTAGGGCTTCCATTCTAATGTTTGCCTCTTTATCTGTCTGTAACTCTGTGAAATATCAGTGTGACTATTTTCTAGGAATTGCTGTGCAAATTAAATTGATATGACTCATCTAGTGGTCAAAGGAAACTAGTTGATACCTGTTGACAACTCAATGGCATCAAAGGCACTTCACATATTCTGTACATGTACACTGAGCAAAAATATAAACGCACGAACCAAAAATGCTGAGATAACTTGACCTATAATGAAATATGCCCACAAATAGTGTTTATTGGTGTACTGAATTATTTGTTTTGCTCAATTCTGGTGACCCACTTCTCATTGACCACTCCCTGTGAGATTACTCGCTCATTGAGTTATTCCGCCCCTGAGCTGCATAGAGCATAACATTGAGTTTGTCAGTCAGCGTGACCAATACACAGGCACTCCTTGCACCAGGGTCAATGAAAGGCCACCCCAAAATGTGCATTTTTGTCACAAGTCACAATGCCACAGATGTCACAATTGACGAGGGAGCGTGCCATTGGCATGCTGAATGCTGGGATATCTGTGACAGCGGTGTCAACACACTTGAATGTGTGTCATTCCACCATCAGCCGGTTGAGAAGTCGATTCAGGGAGACTGGCAGCACTGTGAATCGTCCATATGCCCCATGACCACGTGTGACCATGCCCACACAGGATCGGCACATGCGGCTCCAGCACCTCCGTGATTGGCTCCGACCAGCCACCAGGACAGCTGACGAGACCGTTGGACTGCACAACAGGCGGATATCAGCTCAGACTGTCCGAAACCACCTGTGGGAGGCAGACCTCCGAGCCCACCGACCACACTGAGTTCTCGACCTGACCGCCGTCCATCATCGGTACAGACTCGACTGGGCCAACCGTAACCTTTGCTGTACGCTTGCACAGTGGAGGACGGTGTTATTCAGCGATGAATCGCGATTCCAACTGTACCGCGCTGATGGCAGACAACGCATATGGTGACGCGTGAGCAAGCGTTACGCTGCTCCGTGTTGCACTGACAGGAGGAATGGGACAACGTTCCACAGGCCATTATTGACAACCTCGTGAACTCCATGCGCCGGAGGTGTACCACTTTACGTGATGCCGATGGTGGACACACTCGTTACTGAGTGCTGTGAACTCTGCCCGCTGACCCCTGCTGGGTTCAGGCTGTGATAACTCATGAAGTGTGTACAGTAAATTGTTAGTCATGTTTCTGTTGCTTGAATATTAAGGCAAGAATAAAATAATAAATGTTTTGTTGAAATATTTCCCTATTGATAAAAAGTAATTCGAAAAAAATCACTTTGTGCGTTTATATTTTTGTTCAGTGTAGTATGTGTGGTAGAGAGTCAGTCGCTCTCTCTTATACCATTTTATCTCAGATATGTGATGCGCAGCTGCAAATTGTCATGCCAGTTTTCAGCCACAGATCACTCAGTTAAAGGGGCAATGAGCTGATAATGAAACCATATATACTGTATTTTCAAAGTGTAGGCTTTGTATAAGTTAAGTCGCACACAAACCATGCACATTTTCCCTCTGCAGCTTAGGATATTTGCGCATTTATTACCCCCATGGCTTCCCTGTTCATTCGCTGTACAGACAACAACTACCAAAATGAATCGTGCTGGCTCACTACTCCAAGCTCGCCCTAAACCCTGAGCAAATCTGTGCCCTACAGCTTTACATTGCATTGCACTGTCACTCCCTCAGTGCTAGAATTAAAGTTCTGTAGGTGCACAGAACTTTAATGCAAACAGTACTGGTCATGACGATAATGCTGACAGTTTATTGTGGACAAGTGAATGAGCTTCAAAGCCAGAGGCCTAATTTTTCACTCTTTACCTTCATTTTTCTTCATGAATATATCCCAAAGCTTTGTGGGACACCCATGAAGCAAAGTATCCATTTGATAAAGAGATTCATTCACTAAAGATTAAATTGTATTTTGACAAATACATCAGATTAATTTGCATCTATGGATACATTCATACACATAGGCAGCAAGCATATTAAATAACATAACGCGGAGAGCTAGTACAAATGTTGCATGCAACAAAAGCAACAAGGAGACTTTTTCAGGTCATATAGGTCTAAGTAGAAAAAAGCTCCAGACATCGATAACATTGAACGGGTGCGTAATTGGTAATTAGTTTGTTAATTGGTTGTAGGCTAGCAGCTACACCCTTTATAATTCCCTGCCCTTTTGAATGAAATGTTTGCCTGATGAAGGTCTTCGACCGAAACGTTGCTTTCGCTTTCGCTTTCTAGGAATTAAAATATTTTTTGCAAGTAAGACGGTGTGCGGGGGTTTGTGTTTTGAATTTGAGGTCATATAGGTCTGAAATGCCTTTACTGCTTCCATAACCAAAAAAAAAAAAAATCACGTAGAAACATCATGCTTTTGCACAGTTTTACCTGAAAGCTATTTTACGTTTTACGTTGTAGATTATGGTAAGTGAATTCACTCAAGCAATTTTTTTTTCTTAATGTTGAACGGCAAGTTGTATTTATTGTTTCATGTGTCATAGTCATGATCGCCGGGCAGATTATTTAGTACTTTAACAAATCGCAGGGTTTGCCATGTTACAGTTTTTCAGTATTGAAGCAAGTCAGGTTTAAATGTCAGGACTCATTGTTGGGACAATAGTAACAGATGTTTCTTTCAGCCCTCTGTGCTAATGATAAGCCCATCTGTCACAGCTGTGACAATGAATAATGAAAAAGAATTTATATTAGTAATACAGCAAATGAAAAGTGTTATTATTTCAGTGTTATATCAATGGTTAGGTCCCACTGATACTCAGCTGAACGCAATGACTTGGTGGTCATGTGGCTGTGGTACTGGACATTATTATTGTCTTATGCGGGCGAAGACACTTTGTTGCTACTCATATATAGAGTAGCATGAGGTGTCCATAATATACTGGCGCACCATGTAAACAAGTATACCATTTCGGACAGAGCCGTTGTTGCCTTATCGAAATCCCTTTGTGCATTTCATATTTTTAAACGACTGTATGCACTAAAGAAGTTTCTTAAATACAGCAGATAATGCAATGAATAAAATACCTGATTAATGTCCATAAAATAATGGTGAGGGCCTTAAGGAAAGTAAGCAAAGCTAATTAGGCTACATGTGCACATTTCTCTTGTACGTAGGCCTATACCAGAGCCCCGGCACTGGGTGCCAGTATTGGTATTGATCTGAGCTGTACCAGCCTCTTTTAACGGATCGCTGCTCTTCATATCACACCCACTTGTCGCTATGGCATAGTGAGCATATGTTTGAATACAGCGTACTCAGGAGAACCACTCCTATTGACAGATCTTGGACGAGGTTGCGATGGTTCTTGCATATATCATATATGATTGGGTAAATTAAGGATGATTTGAAAAGTGAAAAAGCTATACACAGCCCGAAGATTAGATCAGAAATATGAGGTCTCATGAATGTTTGAGAATATTGCAAAAGTAAAATGAAGCCCCATTATACGGCTGTGCTGTTTTTCCTTTATTTTTTGAGAAGTAAGCAATAGAACTGGTCCTATTTTGAAACATGCAAAATAAAGCAGAGTTAATCATTTTTACGAAAACCACAGTTCAACCAAAAAGGTTGGGAGAGTGCCCCCTGCCCCTATTCTTACGGCCATATAATGTGGCTGCCATGACAATCAAGTATTGTAGTTCTGTGTGTCCATTGATGTGGGTCAAAAGATTAAAATGTAGTTTACGATGTCATACAAACTAACCCGACCGCACATTATGATTACTATGCCTAAAGCAATTGGCTATTTCAAAATGTAGATGAAAGTGTAATTTACAGTAAATATCAATCAATTGGTGTCAATATTACCTGGTTGGGTAGAAATTATGAATTCACCCGTGTCTGTTAGTTAGTTAGTTTGTCTAGATGATATCTAATTTCTCAATCAATCAATCTGAATGATATATTGTTGAAATGTGGACCATAGCCCAAGGAGGAATCATTTTGATTTTGGTGCTGATCGGAATCACCTTCCAGATATAGGAATTTCCTTTTAAGGATTCTTCACCATTGTGAGAATACAAAATTGGAATAAATGCCTTGCATCTTAAAATCCACTAGATGGTGGGAAAGTTTCAAATGCATTGGAGGGGGTATGCGCTCTTGGAGTGAAAGTTTGTCAAAGTTTTTTTTTTGAAGAATTTTGCGACTTTGAGATGACAAAATTGGTTTTGACAGGCACACTAATTATAAAAACATAGAATGTTTATGATAATAACAGACTTGGACTTGTTTCCCATCGCTGACAAAGCTCTACACTAAAGCCATCATCTCAAACTAAAAGCAGAGTTTTCCTATATATCACTAAATGGTAATTTAGCCCCAGCCACATCATTTTCATCAAGCCTCACATTCAAAAACTTTCCTGAGCTTTTGCCATCATTCATGCAGCAATCAGCTGTTTCTTGGTATGACCTCCTCAAAATGTGTACAACCAAAGCACAGCAACATATAGTGATGCCATAAACACAAATCAGAGCAATTTAATCTCAATGAATGTTTCTTTAACCCTGAAGCGACCAAGTATTTTTAGTGGCTAAAATGACCGAGTGGGCACTATGCTATATGCAAAAATACTTACAGTAGTTTTAGTGACTATTTTTGTGTTCATCATATCCACACAGCTTCGTTTACAGTGTGTGTGACAGATATAATTAAATGATCTAATGTAATAAATTAAGGTTTTTTTTTGTTCCAAGAATAATGGAAAGTTGTGAAGGGACACTTATGACCCCAGCAAGTGCATTTTTTTTTCGACCTAATGGACATTCATTTTATTGTAACGGTCCACTTATATTCACTAAATTGTTATGTTTAGCAGCAAACCTTGCCCATCAGATCTAGAATTACATAATTAACAGCTATTTTTACCCCTGCCGAGGGAGTTATGTTTTCATTTGTTTGTGTTTGTGTCAGTCTGTCACACCAACTTTACCCCGAAGACTAATAGCGCGATTTAGGCCCGATTAACAGGATTAACAAATTAAGCAAGTTATTTTTGTCATTTGACGGAAGGTAATGCCCCCTCTGGGTGCACATTTCCTATGTCTACTAGGAAATAACAATAATTTGCTTTGGATGAAGTGTGCAGGCTCTAAGTGTTCTTTTATCAGCTCGAAAAAGACTCCTATATCGTCCTTCAATTATCCTTGCCACATCAATGGTCCAATTTTTCTAAAAGCCTATGAAAAGTTGTAAAAGGAATAGCTCGACAAACTCTTGAAAGGAAACATTTTTCTGATTTAAAATATCAAAATGGTGCATAAAAATATATCCCATGGGTAGTAAACCCCACTCGGTCACTTGAGGGTTAAGCATATAATTTATGCGTATATTGTGTGACTGTCAAAGATCAGGCAATGTCAATATATTAACAGATGTCAACATGCCAACAAAGCTTTGCTTATTTTTCAACATTAGTAAATATGTATAAGCTGATGATGAGATGAGATGAGCAAAGGTGTTATATACTCAATTATGTTCAGGAAATAAATTACAAAAAAGCCACCCACTAAATATTCACAAACATTACCAAAGACTTAACTTCTAGCATTGCCAATGAATCTAAACCCTGAAAAAAAGATTACGTTAAATCCCACTCGTGCTTTTTCATTAATTCACTCTTTTCTCGCATGCAGGATTTACCTATCCAGAAATAAAGGCATGATTGAGGTACATTTTGTTCTTAAAGGAACAAATTTCCCAAATGTACCATGAAAGGTGCAATAATGGGGTCACTGGTGCTGGTAAGTACACTTTCACAAGTAAAAACGATACAAATAGATTACTGGACAATTTTGTGTGCCTGTTGGGAACCACCTCAATGATAAGCACTCTGCCTGTTAAGGTACTTATTTGTAGGCCTACTTTTTTTTTCCTGAGAGTGTGCACACTGCAATCCTGGCTGTGTTGCTGAATTATTGTCAATTGTATGACATCAGTAATTTTTACTCCTGTATCTGCCATAATGCAATGGCATTATTTTTTGCTCACTGACCTCCACCTGTGGATGACTGTGTTGTTTCATGGGCTTGGAATGCAAATTAGGCAGAAGAATCACAAGCTGTGTCTGAGCTCTATCAGTAGGTGTCCTTGGATTTGCCTCAAGGTTGAAAATTGGAGTCAAGCACTAGTGAGATCAAGCGAGCTGCCAGAATTAAAATGAAGATCTTTGAAAACGTATAACATTTACTCTGGGCGGTACGGGATGCAGTTTAAAAAAGTTGCATTCGGTGACCCTGCACAGTTTTTCCACATTTAGCATTGTTAAGTGAAAAAAAAAAATCACCATAATTTTCAACTGTAAACCATATGTCTTTTTTTTTTTTTTTTTTTTGGTGGGATGGGAGGGTGGGCAAGTTATACTACATCATGGATAAATGTCTGGGTCACTAGATGGGCCACATAGTGGCCGTAGTATGTCTGATCTTGTGCATACAGTGCTAATGTTTACAAACTCTGCCTATTGTTCAGCAGTGGGTTTTCGAGCAAATTCAGTATGTACAGATCTAGTGTGCTCATTCAGAATTTCCACTGTGTCTGTCCAAAATGTCAGAAGTGTTCTTTGCTGTTTACATTAGGCTGTGCTGCAATGGCACCACACTTTAGCTCTATAGACACCCTCATCCAATAGAACAGCTGGCTTGCCGTATACTTAAGTGCTGCAGCAATGATGGGACGCAGTTGTTCTGCCTGGTTAAGCCTTAAATCCTGGAGCTGGAGGCCATCTCTATTTTCCTCTGCACTGTCACTTGATCGCACTGGCTGCACCTGACCTTGTTCATTATCCCGTGTTGGAGAGACCCACTGCTGTGTCAAAACGAGCGTGGAAGAACAAAAATGACGACCTCAAGCATGTTCACATTACTATAGAGGACCATTTTTCACTTATTACGGGATTCTAATAATAATATAAAAATAAAAATCATCATTGTTTAGTATAACTAAGCAACAACATGCATCCTGGGGCAGGAGGTAGATCACTGGGCTCGGTAACAGTATTACTGTATGAACCACTTTCTGTTAAGCATTCTAGAAGTGCTCCAGAGCAAACCAGGCTCTTCCGTCAGCCTGTCGTCACCCCCCCCCACCAGTGTGCGTGCCGCACTTTGAAGAGCGGGGTTGAGTCACAGCGACGTCTCCGCCGATGACACAGGGGGAAAATCTCACGCCCTGCGGAATGCAGCACGCACTCCACCGCTTTGAGAGCCTTTGTGTAGTGGGCATGACCAGGCATTAATGCTGCGGATTCTCATATGAATCAGGCGAAGAAAGGTTTCCATGGATACGATTGATGTTTTGTATGAGCTGTTTGCAAAAATAGCAGTTTATCGTAAACTAGAATGGTTCCCTATTGCTGCTCAACCGTACAAAGCAATTAGTCATGAAAATATTTTGTTTCTGAGGTGGATTAGAAGGGCCTAAATAGAGAGGTCATGGTCTGTGTTTTCAGTAGTGGAATTTTTTTAGTCGCCAACACTGATGGCAGGTGGAGTAGAACCACCTATCTTTTTAAGCTTTGCCATTCAGCATTGAATCGCCGATGATTAAAATTACAGCAGAAAAAAACAGAATGTGCAAGCTTTCTTTTTAAGTCAGACATTAAAATTCCTTAATCTCCACCTTACCAATGAAGGAGCGCTTTTTTTTCATCTTTCTCACTTTAAGAAAGGTTTATTTCAACGTAGCTCAAATGTTTAAAAAAAGGAAATAAAAGCTATGCTATTTGAAGTAAACGGTGTTGTCTCACTGCAGGTCCAAGTCAGAGGATGAACTAAATAAAAAGCTGTGTAGTGAGGCATTTCATTTCCAGCTTATTATGAGGTCTGGCATTTAGCAGTGTACGGTATTAATGTCAACAATGTCCCCAGCTCCACCAAGCAAGCACATTTACCCGCACTCGCAAGCCCCTTGCACACCACAGTACCTTATGCTTATTAGGAACAGAGGAGACTGTCACAGTCCTCCTCTCAGATAATTGCTTGCAATGCTTTAGCAATATCATGCTGCATTGCTTTGTGTTGTCCAACACTTTAAGGAGAGAGGTCGCAGACATGGGATTACCATGTTCTTAAGTGAGCATGCTAATGCTTGTGTGACACTCGTACAGGTAACTGAAAAATGTGACATTCTCGAACATTGACTAAGAATTCTGAACAAATTTGAACAAACCTACTTTTCACAGGGTTACACAGCACTGACAGCAATTCCAGTATCGCTTGTAATCCCAGCGAAACACATTCACTGTGTCAATACACTCTTGAAATGACTCACTTTTGAAAACATAAGGGGTCTGTAATAATGTTTTTTTTCAGTCAGTTGTGTTTTTGAGTTATATACACGGTAAAACTATGGAACACGTGACATATTTATAATCTAAACACCAGAGTGTAAAAGCTGAATGCTTGGTGATTATTTTGTAAATAGGTGCTCTCATTAAAAACATTGATGTTTATTGGATGTTGCGATCGAGGTTTTTCAGATTGGTTGAATACACTTTAAAACTGAATCTAAACACTGTCACATGTTTAACCCTTTACTCCCTGATACCGCCTACAGTCGTGATAATTTAGGTCGCTGTGCAGGCGAGTCCCGACTACAGGCGTGATAAACAAATCGCTTCTGCCGGCGAATCCCGACTACAGTCGTGGTATTTTAGTAGCCACATTGTCTTAGGGCACCAGGGGTCAGTGGCTGCTAGGGCAGCAGTCTAAGATAGCTACTAGGGAGTAAAGAGTTAAAAAGTGTTTTAAAAAAAGTGTTTAGCATATGGACAAAACTTAAACATCTCATTTTACAGTGTAGGCTCATTTATTGTGATCATAAACGTATAGACAAGGGATGGAAATTACGTATCAGTGCTTCTACTGTTCTACTGTTTTCATGAACCTCAGTTCTCACTTATTTGTCTGACAGTTTTGTTTGCACCTTAAAATGCACCAAGCGGTTTGCACAGGTCTGATCTGAAAGATTGCTTATGGTACAAACAGTTTACTGGGCTGCTGCATTAGGCGATAAAACATTATCGCAGCAGATACGATCTGATGCTAACATGCATTACTCTCACAACAAGAACCTTTGGGCCAGGCCATTTCAGTTTAGCAGAAGCCAGTAACATTCCTACATAGAAAAATGTCTGTTATTTATTCATTTATTTTAATAGCAAACATACATACTTGATTTCTGATTTACTCTGGATCGCTAATTCTATTAGAAACCCAAAGCCCTGACTCAACCCTTCCACACAGTCTGATAATCTTGCGCTGGAGCAGAAACCACTTAGGCCCTATTCGGATAAAATTGGGGACCCTTGCCCTGTACTACCCTTAGAAAACTCATTAACACTCCCAGCTAATTTGCCACTATGTTAAATTTCGTGCCTTTTGGTTTGCACAGACTATTCGGAATAATGTTGGAATTACATGCAAGGGTTATAAAGTTTCAAGTCTTCAGATGCGCTGTCATTAATACCCGTTTTGTTTTGCTTGGAGAGTATCATGTTTCTAGAGAATGGTTCAGATTGAGAGGATTGATTTAATTCTGTGATGAAGTTTAGAGCTGTAGTTCTGTAGTTATCACAGACTATCCTACGAAGTGCCCACCATCTGTTGCAGTTGAAGAGCTTTTTCTTTTCTCTTTTCACACTTCTTTTTTGTGGTTATTGTTTTTATTTTGTCATCAGTTTTGTCCGAGACCCCTTTGTAACTTCAGTAATTTTTGTATTTGTGACCTTTGCACTTGGAATTGGGCCCCAACAATTTGGTGCCATAGGAACAGTTAAAATCCTTATCTGGGTAAGACTTACCTACCAAAGTGCAGCTAATTAGACCTCTTTTAACCCGTTAAGACGTAAGGTGTCCTCTAGAAAAGCATTCTAAAACCTTAGACATTTTTTGAAAACAACCCCTTATAACCTGAGTTTTCTGAAAAACTTGACAGAATTGTCAAAGGTGACCAAAACCTTTTTTTTTTTTTTTTTTGTGCCACTTCAGCAGATAGAAACATGAAATGAAAACTCTGGCATTCAGTGGAAGGCATCATGGTAGCTATAGCGAGATAGGTTTATACACGTTGGTATGTGTATACACTGTCATATTCAATAGCCCATATTCGTTCCTGCGCTGGTCCAAAAGCTCTCGTCTAATACGACATTTGAAAAAAGAGCATCTCCTGGAGCTGCGGTGCCGGTATTATGAAAACAACTTTGTCATGGTTTGTGTACTCTGTGTTTGGTAGGGCTTTCTTTGTGTGTTTCATCAGGGATGACATCGAATTCCTTACACCAGCTGGTTGATTGAAGATGGGCGGCACTGTTTCTGGTTCTATTAAAGCCGGAAGTTCGCCGCACCTCTTTGCTTTAGTGTCTGATCTTCTGAGTTCACGCAAGCCGGGAAAGATTTACTCTAGTGTTTAGCGAGCTATTTTGCAGTTATTTTTAGAGTATTCTTAGGAATTTCTTTCTTAAGTTTCTTTCTTGTTTCCTCTCCTTTATTTGCACTGGTATTTGGTGCCTTTGGAGTTTTCTCGTCCGTTTGGACGTTTTTATTTGTGAAGCCTCTGGCTTCGTTCTGCTCTCGTGTTCTTTCTCTTGTGCAGCAGCTTATCTCCTCGCTCAGCGCTGTACTCTGGCAGTCGCTGCATTTGGTCTCATTACTTCCACCGTCATGACAAACTTAGCCATGGTTCATTAAGGAGTGGACTTCTGAAACTTCTGGAAGTTCCTTATCATCATCTCCTCCCTCCAAGCAGAGCAGCAGGTTTAAACAACTGATTTACTGTCCAATTTCTCAAATAAAATAATGGCAAAATGAAACTATTACTATGTATGTGTTGTACAGTAAAGAGAATTTGGTTGCTGACCTGAGGGGCAAATGGCTTGAAACCAAAAAAACCACCATTGCGTATCATCGTAAATACGATTATTATAAATATGAGTCATAAAAACCATCAGGAATAGTGACCTGTTGTTGAGGCTCATCTGCAATTATCGGTGCCTTTTTGGTTTAAAACATTTATAATCGCAGCAGTAAAAAGTTTCTCTCAGTAGACTACGTACTTCTGGTAGAAACACTGTACCAGTATCGAAAAATTTCGAAACATGTTGAAACATTGGTTGTTTCAAAAGTTTTGAAACTGGTTCAAAGGTTTGAAAAGTAGAGTCCCATTAAGGGTGTTTTCTGGCCCAAACCACCGAATTCAAAATAATTTTCATCATTGATAAGCCACCCCATAGGGTTCATGAATCCACCAGAGAAACCTGCGATATCAATTTTCTTTATGACAAAAAATGATATTTTCAGCATTTTTTAGTTTTTGGGAGGGGCCACCCATTCTGGGGCCCCACAAAGTGTCACCAATGATTATAATCATGTGCTTATCAATGCACATTGTAGCTGATATATTTTTCTAATGAATGAAAAAAGAATTTATTGAAAATGATGACATACTGCTGAGATAAGAAGATATTTGTTCAAAAAATATGTTCTGAAATGTAGATTTACAACGGCCACGTGTGTAAACGACGGTATATTTGACAAAGTTCCCGGCCATGAAACACTAAGGGAATTTGCTGATATTTGCCCTAGGGTATGGCTAACATTCAATGAAAAAAAAACAGGATATGTTGACACTGGTAACATCTTCATCTGAACACTTGCATCAGCTAACCGTTGTGGATGTTTAGTGTTCCTTTAAGCAGATGTATGCTGCTTATTAGCGTTCAAATTTCTGGTCATGGACTACATAGATGTTTTTCATCATGGTTTGGAGACTCAAAAGTTGAACCAATTTTAGAGGGATGCTTCCGTTATTATGTGTACCCCATGTGTAGGTCTACATAATAGTGATTCTACATTGGACATGTTTTATTATTACTCATTGAATTTGTATTTTTGTATTGTGTATGAATTGTGAAGTGTACACTGTCATTATTTAAACAAATAAACAAATAAAACCGTAGCTCTGCACCTTTGGTATTGAATATTCTTTTCGGAAATTTTGTGTTATTTGTTTTTCAAAAATTATTTGCCAAATAATTCTGTCCCAGACAAAACAGATTTGGTCAGGTTTTTCTGTGAAGTTGATGAGGAAATCAGGCGGGATTTGTTTTTCTTTTTCTTTTGAGCGTGGTGTGACATGTACTGCACTCGACACCCAAACTTTATGCCAAGTATGCTGATCTCTTCCCACAGTACATGCCTGTTAGGCTAATGGGGAACTCTAAATGGTCTAAAAATAAAAAGGTTTTAACCTGGATTCACGATCTATATATAGACTTGAAAATAAATGCATATGTTAGTATTTTGAAATACATTTTTAAATAAAAACACTTGCACCTCCACATCAAGGAGAATTGATTGTATCCACACAAACAAATGAAATGCGGGAAGCACCTTTTCCTATATTATGATTATAATCAAAAGACTGTAAATTGCATTTTGCCAAATGTTCTTGTCAGCCCGATTTATGAATGAAATCCGTTTGCCAGACTAATCATAAATAACATTTTTATCATTTGGCACAGATAGTCTTCTGTTTGTGAGCTGACATAAAAAAATGACCACAGATATAATTTGCAGCTGGGGTGATGGGAGGTGGGGAGGGGAGGGGGTGTCAGATGGGGGAGTGGGGGCAGTTATTACAGTCGTTGACAAAGCACAGCCCACTGACCATTTCAGATAGAGGTATAAAAAAAAAAGTGAATGTCTTCGCTAAACAAACAGTAGCCTTTTTGAATTGTAAGAAGCTATATGAATAAGATAACAGTGGAAGAAAAGAAAGGATGGTCGAATATTTTACACTTTCTGAAATTTCATTTACAGGGATGGAGCTTTCAGGCCATTAGTGCCTCAGAACGGCCACCTTTATGGCGAGAGAAAAAGAGGCTTTCATTGTAATTTAATTCAAAGATATTACTTTAGCATTAGGCAGGCAGTGAGCCGTGGAGAAGGTAGTAGATTCAAAGGCCCCTGATTGAATGGCGTCCTACGCAGCCTTTTATGTGTTTGTGCTGCCAGAACTCTTCCCAAGTGCTGATTAGCGTTAGCTACATTTAGCATGAGAGTTTTCCAGAGCTGGAATGAGTTCCGTCTGAGGCCAATATGCCTCAGTCCATTATGTTATCACTATTTATGGTGCCCTGTGTATCTGCTCTGCTGACTTCTACAGGCCTCAGTGTCTGTGGACGTTTGTTATTATTGTGCACTAACCCACCTAATTTCACTATTTAGCCTCAAGGTTTGGAAAGTGAGCAGACTCATGAATTCAGGTGGGATAGTGCATGGTTTAAGACAATACCTTCCAACACTGCAGCCCCAAGAGTTGAGTAGCCCTATAGATGTTTCTTGGTGAGGGTGAGTGAGGGGGCGCTGTTTCTGAAAGCAGCTTTTGTAAAAGTCAGGAGTGTGATTTCGATGAGAGTCAACCTTTCTGTTGCATTGTTCTCACGTGAGCCAAAGATTGGTGAATTTGGCCACCAAATCCAAATTTGACCCTAGTTTTCTTCCCTTACAGGAAGAAAAACTGCAAAATTACCACTATGAATTACCCTACAAATTGTGACTGTCCTGACAACTGTCTCTGAAGTCAAAATAGGGTGGAAAACATGCAGCCATAAGTCCTTAACAAAGGTGTCTTAAGTCATAGGAGTGTAAGCTGTTCCTTGCCACTATGTAGTGAAGGACCTGTCCCTAAAATAACACCCAACCCAACCACCATCCACCCAAACCTGACCAGAGACCAAGGTTAATTTGACCTGACTCAAATTTCAGTCCATCAGACTTCACGTTTTAAGCAACATTTGCATTTTTCAAAAGCATCATGCAATGAAAGAGACATTGGCGTCCATTTTTGAGCTCACATTACACAAACTGTTTTCTCATTGCCATCACGGTTGTATGTCTTCACAACTACAGCAAGCTCTCTTCACTGATTTACATTAGTCCATGTACGCTTAAACCCAGCACATTGAGCCCTTGTCCAGTCAGCTGCGTCACAATTGATTATCACATTCAACAAACAAACCTAAAACATGAACTTAGCAGCCATTGTCAGTTCAGGGGAGACAGAGGCCATAAAGCTGTAAGTAGCACATGGGTTTGACGGCTAAGTGTTAGTGCAACGTAGGGAGGACTTGTGGATGCATGAAAAATGAATTAAGCAAAAACTATTGGGTCCGGGCAAACAGATAAGAAATGTGAAGGGAAATTACTCCTGTGGCCATTTTTAAATTCTGTTCCAACAGAACCAAGTTCAGTGCACTAAGTGCTATAACTCAATGCCAAAAAACTGCGTATTAAACATATGTACACTGAACAAAAATATAATGCACGAACCAAAAATGCTGAGTTAAATTGACCTATAATGAAATATGCCCACAAATAGTGTTTATTGGTGTACTGAATGATTTGTTTTGCTCAATTCTGGTGACCCACTTCTCATTGACCACTCCCTGTGAGATTACTCACTCATTGAGTTATTCCGCCCCTGAGCTGCATAGAGCATAACATTGAGTCGGTCAGTCAGCTTGACCAATGCACAGGCACTCCGTGCACCAGGGGCAATAAAAAGCCACCCCAAAATGTGCACTTTTGTCACAAGTCACAATGCCACAAATGTCACAAGTCATGAGGGAGCGTGCCATTGGCATGCTGAATGCTGGGATATCTGTGACAACGGTGTCAACACACTTGAATGTGCACCATTCCACCATCGGCCAGTTGAGAAGTCGATTCAGAGAGACTGGCAGCACTGTGAATCGTCCACATGCCCGACAACCACATGTGATCACGCCCGCAGAGTATCGGCACATGCGGCTCCAGCACCTCTGTGATCAGCTCTGACCAGCCACCAGGACAGCTGACGAGACCGTCGGACTGCACAACAGGCGGATATCAGTTCAGACTGTCCAAAACCGCCTGAGGCAGACCTCTGAGCCCGCCGCCCGCACCGAGTTCTCGACCTGACCGCCGTCCGTCGCCGGTACAGACTGGACTGGGCCAACCGTCACCTTCGCTGGACGCTTGCACGATGGAGGACGGTGTTATTCAGCAATGAATTGCGATTCCAACTGTACCGCGCTGATGGCAGACAACGGGTATGACGACGTGTGGGCGAGCGTTACGCTGATACCAGTGTTGTGCGTCGGGTGGCACATGGTGGTGCAAGTGTAGTGGTATGGGCAGGCATATGCCATGGACAGCGTACCCGTCTGCATTTCATTCAACTTGAACAGGCAGCGGTACCGCGACGAGATCCCGAGGCCCATAGTCGTATTGTTTGTGCGACTCCATCATATGACATTCCAGCACGATAATGCCCGGCCACACACTGCCCGGATCTGCTCAGAGATACTCGATGAGGAGGATGTCCCTGTTCTCAATTCGCCAGCATATTCACCCAATAGGTCACCAATTGAACACGTTTTGGGTGTTCTGGATCGGCGGGTGTTCCGGTTCCAGAAAACGTGCGCCAGCTCCAAGTTGCGCTGCAGGAGGAATGGGACAAAATTCCACAGGCCACTATTGACGATCTCGTGAACTCCATGCACTGGAGGTGTTCCGCTTTACGTGATGCCGATGATGGACACACTCATTACTGAGTGAGACCCCTGGTGGGTTCAGGCTGCGATAACTCATGAATTGTGTACACTAAATTGTTAGTCATGTTTCTGTTGCTTGAATATTAAGGCAAGAATAAAATAATAATTGTTTTGTTGAAATATTTCCCGATTGATAAAAAATAATTAGAAAAAAATGACTTAGTGCGTTTATATTTTGGTTCAGCGTATATAAATTTAAATGTTGCTCCTTAGAAATATTTTCTTATCTGAAGTTTCCTCAGATGAATGCTGACAGTCCCATATCTTGTTAAAATATACCACCTGTGGCACAGTGTCTTCACAAGAAGCTAATTTTCCTATCATTTTCCTATCATTTTCATTTGGACAAGGTTTTGTTAGTTATTATTGCTCTGAACTAGGCTCAAGTCTGATTTTTTTTAGACGAGTTTGAACTCAGCCCAAATCCTCATTACTGCACTCTTGGACAATAGGTCAGGTGGCCTGGCCTTGTCGTGTGTGGTTCACCTGATTTTGTGAGCTCCTCCCATAGAGGACTGTGGAAAAGGAAACACCAGGCTTTATCTCCACCGCTAGCATGGTGAGTGCATGAGATGCGTTTAAATGAGAGTAAATCTCATCTCCCTCTCTGGTTCTGTGCAGGATATCGATCCGCACACCCTTTCCTGCTGCGCTTGTCATTCCCCTCCGGCTAGCACAGTCCCAATTACTTACCGTGTGTGTCCTGAGAGAGAACCGTGCATTCCTTATTACAGCACGCGCCTCGGGCTGACTGTCGTCCACAGCCCCGCCAGCTTTGGTGTATAGCCTAACATTTAATCTTACTCCTCTAATTGTTATTTGAATCATCCATTTTAAGTGCCTTGACTATACCTGAACATTTATTTTTCCTTCTCAGTTGTATCAATGTTAAGCACTTTTAACCTAAATTTTGAAAATCGCTGTGTAAGATATTTTTATTGCCTGTAAGTTTTGAACATTCAGAGGATTACAAATATTGGACCTTTCCTTGTGCCTCAGGGGTTTGGTTGAATGAGACAATGTTTATATGATAGGTTTATAATGTGTGTTTGTTGCCAGCAAATTACTATTTCCATGAAATTACTTTTTAGATCATTTGTTCCATGCATCATTACTGAAAATGAATGGCTTCATCACCCAGTGAAATGCATCAAATCGTTTAAGAAAAAAAAGGAAAAAAATGAAAATGGCAGCCTCTCTTCCAGCCAACTGCCGCTCAGAAGCTACATATAACTGGCGCATGTGCATAGCTGTAGACAGCCAGCATATGCTAACACCAGAGCCTAGCCCTAGATCTCCACCTCTCCATCCAAGCAGTAACCTGCCTCAAATCCACTCTGAGGCAGCGGATGCTTCGTAGAGCCTTCGTCTGTTTCTTGGCAGTGGCACTAACTGCAGAGCAGTGTTTGCCATTCTGAAATAATGGAATCCCCAGCCATCCCTATCCCCTGTTAAAACGTGACTATGCGGAAGCTCTTTGTTAATATTGCATGGCTCTTGTGAATAATGAAGGCGGAGGGTGTTTTCTTTGCATTAACTTTTCATGAGCTTTGTCATACTCAGCACTCAGTCTCTTGAACTCTGGTTTTCCTCGTACAAACAAAAATGCACCGAGTCGGCGCTTTGAATGAATCTTAAGAGTAGAGCCATTGAAATATTTGCTGTGTATATAGTGTGTCAGTCAGAAAATGAAAACTCTGGCTGAGTTACGAGTCGATCAACAGCTAAAACATAGCTTATGGCTTCTTTTAGCAAAGAATTGGAGATTTTGTGAAGCCTTGAGCAAAGCTGACTGTGCACTATTGATAAGGCTGCATCATCATAGGATTGCCACATAAATCCAGCAGCATATATATCTTCACCTTGCACTGCTGTCGTGAAGTAATCTCCCCTATGCTACATGACATAGAGTACTGAGGTGACTATGTTATTGCTACATACATTAGCTGCTGGTTTCAGAAGAAAAATTTCTATGTAAATTTATAATGGGGTTTGGACACTTTCCAGCTTTTCTTGAATTAGAATGTTTTATGAGCTGGTAGCACCAAGATTAACCTATGAGGGATACAGATGCAAGTGAGCACAGCAAATTTGCAGTTTCTTCTGGAAAATGTATTGCTTTCACACTTGTCGAACGGTTTTTTTTTTTTTTTTTTGCAAACTGCATATCCACTACACAATGTGCGAAAGCCTGTGATTCCTTCTTGGACAACCAGGTTTCCGTAATTAAAGCAAACGTCTCCAACTGTAACTTGACAGAGGCCATGTCATAGACATAAATTGGAGAAAACAATGCTGATGCATGATTTGTTGCTCTTGACTATCTCTGGAAACCTGCTGAACCTGCAATCAAGTGAACTTATCTCACTGCTGGCTACTATAAGCTAGCTAACATATGGTGCATAGAAATCATTAATAAAAAAATTAAAAAAAACAGTGAATACTGATTATTGGTGACTTAGCTAGCATTAGGCCAGGGAGAATAGTGAGTTTTGATTAGCTTCCCAGCTGCATCTGTGGAACGCTGGTAGAATTGGCTGGCTAGTTTCCTAGCTACTATCAGCTAGCTACAATTGGTGCATAGAAATCAACAGAGAACAGCGAACAGCAATTATTTTGCTCCTTATCTAGCATTAGGTCAGTTTATATATTGACTATCGTTGGTCAACAATACCTGGCTGCTAATTTAAATTAGCATGTGGTACATAACTTGCTAACGAGCTAGCTTAGCCTACCAAAGTAGAACACACATTATCTTATTTATCGGCATAAGTTGTCCAGTTGTCCTTTTCAAACATAAATTTGAACCATTGACTGTACTGCATATAAACAGGATTACCTGACAAATCCCCAAAAGAGAAGCCAAAACATATTGATTGTCCCCTTGTGGCTTGCTGCAATATAGATCATAATCCCTGCCTCCATGTTTGGGGAGACTGGGGTCCGATGAACCATATCACTATTTCGTGATCAATCGATGTCAAAGGTGTTTAAAATAGGCAAAATAGTGATATGGCTCATTTATCCCCATGACTCATCAGTCAATGGTCAAATATTTTTTTTTCCTGGGTAATAAAAAAATCTAAGTATTTAAATACAATGTCAAAAATATCTAAATTTGAGAGTATAATGTCACTTAAGCAAAATGACAGAAAAAAAAATCACATTTGTCAAGCCATGTGAGAGCGATGAACATAGAAAGCATGATCACTTTTATCTCAGATATCTGTCAAAATGTCACTTGTTCATAATGATTCAATCCTTACAAAACCAAGAACAGAACAACATTAGTTCTGAGCTGTATTTAGGCTGTTTCTTTGTGATATCCCAAGTTTTAGCCCTGTGCAATACATTGTAGTATTGCCACAACGCAATATGGGTTCGCCATGGTGAAGCTCATGAATAATTGATTAACTGCTAATGAATTTTGGCAATTAATCAAGCCAAAAAATTTGCTATGAGTCCGACCACTATTAGCAACAGAAATCAATGGTAAAAAGCTGATCACACTGTGGATATTGTTCGTACCAAATCAGATTGAAAGAGCAATGGCTAATGGGGAAACCACACTCCGGCAGCCGACCAATGGTGTAACTTAATCAGTCCACTCATTCACTCATTCAGCTATGGACATCCACGGATGTAGGGCCGGACTGTGCCGGTCAAGCGAAAACAGAAAGTCCTCACTCAAATGCACCAATGATACATGAACATTAATCAGCAGGAAGGATGAGTCTTATTCATACTTGTCCTGCATGCCCTGGTGTTCTGAAGTCAATCAACTGACTAACCAGCCATTAATTTTAATTTTAATTTTAATTACACCTTTCACTTTGGCGCACCAATTAAACTGTCATGCCTCCAACATCTGTGATGCTTCCAATGCCACACTTTGCTTTACAGCCACATACTGCACAATAGTATAGGCTAGGTACAAATTTGAATGTTGTGACAGGGCTTTAAAACTTTCAAGTTAACAATAGTTGAATTCTCATGTGAACTCCATGCCTAGTGAACCAAAGAACTGTTTATTTTCAAAATGTTGCCTCCTGTAGCCTTTGCTTGGGTAATTAGCAATCAGGACATTTGATAAACTGCCTAGAGACCAGGTGCAGCTGCTTCAAAAATAAATTTGCCTTTTCATAACTTCATAGGCTTCCCTCTTGCCAGTGGAATCACTCTGCCACGCCAACCATGCCTTGTTATTGTGGATCGTTATCAGTTTATTATCTTTTAATATGTTGGTGTCTTCAGCTTTGTAGAATTAATCTTGCTTGGGCAATGCTGACTGTTCAGTCAAATATATTTGTAGTGGAGTGCACTTCAGGAGCACGAAAAACAAAAATCAAAGTGACACTATCATCAGCTCCTGGATAAGCTCTTTATGAATTAGGGACTGGTCATCCATGCCAAGATCATATTTATCTTTTCGCCCATGGTCGTGCTAACAGAAAATTGATTGATTGATTAATTGATTGATTAGTGGGTGACGCTCAAGTCTCATCACAACACTCCTTCCTAAGCTTCACTTATCCAGGAGTAAAAATGTTTGTCCACTGTTGCAAATAGACGTGCATTGTGGCACATGGGAAGAACATCAAACTGCAAAGGAAGGGGGTGACGGTGCACTAGTGTGAGATGAATGTCAAGAGAAGAACACGTTGGAGGATTACAACATGCATTTCTCATCTGCCTCCAGGCCAAGAGTTCTAGTGAATAACAAGAGTAGAACAATCTGCCACTGAAAGATCACGTCCATTAAATATGTCCCGAGTGGACTGCCAAAATGAACATCCGGATCATTCTATAATACTGAAAAAGTACAATACTAAGCACAATAAATAAATCATTGTAAAGGGTAATCAATTATAAAGAAATATGACATTATTATGCGACACTTTGCTCTCTTAATGTTGGCAATGAAGTTAAATATTCAATCTGCAGACAACAATTACCATTATGCATTGGAATGAACGTGGTTCCATTTTTAGCTTATCGGCTTGTCGTGGTGTGGCGTCCATCGACCGTCGTCCGGAACATTTTTTTTTTTTTTTTTTGGCTTGATGAATTTTTGTGTAAATTTGCAATAACATACTACTAGAACATATCTCGTGACCATTTTTCTCGGATTTTTGATTGAACCATTTTTGTCCATTTTATGGGCCCTTGAAATTTTGGCTCCAATGTTAAAGATAGGACTGAGAAACTTTAAAAAATTACTTCTCAAAAACTGCATAATACATTTTTTTCTAAATCAGGCAATCAACTTACCTTGGTACCGTCAATGTACAGTGTGAGCACCATTTTGATTGAATCGACGGAAGTGGGTCTATTGGGGGCGCTGTACTTATGAATATGCAAGATGGCCTGTGGAGGCCAAATGGTTGCAGATAGAGATTAGGTTTGTATTATCGACATATAGGAAGTCATATATGGCCTATATTTTGGCAGTATTAAATGTGACCACAGATGACTTTGAAAGGTCAAACTCGAGGTCAGGGAATATATTAACAATGTTAAAAGATATGCCTTGAGATTTCAAAAAATTATTTCTCAAAAACTGTCTGATAACGTTTTTTCTAAATCTGGCAATCAAATCACCTTGATACCCTTTATGTACAGTGCCAGTGCCATTTTGATTGAATCGACGGAAGTGGGTCTCGTGGGGGCGCTGTACTTTAACATGGGGTCTTATGGAGAATGGGCTAAATCGCCTGTGGACGCTAAATGGTTGCAGATAGAGATTAAGTTTGTATTACTGACATATAGGAAGTAATATATGACCTATATTTTGGCTGTGTTAAAGTTGACCACAGATGACTTTGAAAGGTCAAACTTGAGGTCAAGCAAAATGTTACAATTTTCAAAGGTTTCTAGGCTTGAAAATATTGAAGATTGGGAACATATGTGCATTGAACACTTATAGGAAGTCATGTATGAACTTTCATTTGGTGGCCTTTGAACTTGACCTTCGGCGACCTTTGAAGGTCAAACTTCACAAAGTGAAATTTCAATGACTTCTATCACCAAAACTATTACAGATAGAGCTTAGGTTTGTATTGCGGGCATATCTGAAGTCATGTATGAAGTTTCATTGGGTAACATTGAACTTGACCTTCAGTGACCTTGAATGCCGAAACTTCACAGTGAAATTTCAATGACTTATATCAGCAAATGGTTACAGATAGTTTTGGTTTGTATTTGAGATATATAGGAAGTCATACATGAACTTTCATTTGGTGGCCTTGAACTTGACCTTCGGTGACCTTCGAAGGTCAAACTTCACATAGTGAAATTTCAATGACTTCTATCACCAAAACTATTACAGATAGAGCTTAGGTTTGTATTGTGGCCATATAGGACGTCATGTATGAAGTTTCACTGGGTGACCTTGAACTTGACCTTCAGTGACCTTGAACGGCCAAACTATACAGTGAAATTTCAATGACTTGTATCAACAAAATCATTACAGATTGAGTGTTTGTTTGTATTGGAGACGTATAGTAAGTCATATATGAACTTTCATTTGGTGACATTCATATTGACCTTCGAAGGTCAAAAATGACCAAAAGAAAATTCAATGACTTCTGTCACTGAAAAGGTCACAGATGGAGCCTAGGTTTGTGTTACTGACATAGAAAGTCACATGTGAACTTTTATTTGGTGACATTCAACTTGATTGTTGGTGACCTTTGAAGGTCAAACTTGACATAATACAATTACAATGACTTGTTTTGCCAAAACGGTCACAGATGGAGTCTAGGTTTGTATTAGAGACATATAGGAAGTCATATATGAACTTTCATTTGCCGACCTTCGTATTGAATTTCAAAGGTCAAATGTGACCTAGTGAAAATTCAATGACTTGTATCATTAAAATGGTCACAGATGGAGCCTAGGTTTGTGTTACTTACATCTAGGAAGTCATGTATGAACTTTCATTTGGTGATATTCAACTTGACTGTCAGTGATCTTTGAGGGTCAATCTTGACAGTGAAATTACAATGACTTGTATTACCAAAATGGTCACCGATTGAGCCAAGGTTTGTATAGAGACATTTAGAAAGTCATATGTGAAGTCCATTTGCTGACCACAACTTGACATTCTGTGACCTTTAATTTCACAATTGACATATTGAATTTTCAATGACTTGTATCACCAAAACTGCTTCAGAGTTTGTATTACAGGAGGTCCTATAAATGTATGTGAACTTTTATTTAGTGGCCTTGACATTGATTTTTATTGATTCAAATGTCAAACTTAACATGAAATTTTCATAACTTGTATCATCACTATAAGACTACTTGCCAGTAAGCTACAGGACCCTTGGTCCTATTTTTTTAATGAAAATGAAAACGTAAAGGATTGCACAGCATACAGCTACTGTCAATGTTCAATTTGTAGAAAAATAGTCCTCCATGCTTGTTTGGAAAAAAATCATATAGTCTGTTATTCTTCAACTGTACGGATGGCTTTGATGTCACAGAATTACCAGGAGGATGCAATTAAGAATATGCTTAAAAATAGTCATTTCATCACCGGGGACAGCGAAAGGACACTGAATTTCTGCTCAAATGCGCAGCTGTTGTGCAGAGAGGATAGCATTCCCACTTACATCAGACACATGACAGAACAACCTGCACATGGCAAATAATTAAAAAGCATTATGAATATTAATCATGCGAAAGGTTACTTCAGTCGAAGAAATTAAATGCCTCCAGACTCCCATCAGAGGGAATTTAATTCGGAAGCAGCCTCACAGCTACTAACTGCGAACATGTTCACCCTGCAGTGTCTCTTTGTGTTCACTCAGACAACAGAAACTTTTGGATTTTTTTTTTTTTCCCATCGGTAGAGCTCAGGATTTGACTTGTGTTGTGACATTATGAGTGGTACCTCTGACTATTTACTGCAGAAGGGAAGGAGACAAAAAAAGTAGGCTGAGCTATCACTTACAGAAATCTGTCACATCCTGAGTGTTTTCTTTATTGCTTTCCCCTGCAGTGTCGCCGTCTATATCGGTTTTGATTTTGTTTTGTTAATTTCTTCTTCTTATTTCATAATTGTCATGTTCTGCTCCCTTCCTCTTGTGTTTCCACCCTGTGCTCCGAACACGACCTTCCACTATGTTAATTGTTTCCTTTCCGCATTTACATTCCTGGTTTTTGTTTCCCCTTTGCAAGACTGTTGTCTTCCACGCTCAAACTTTAGTTGCAAAGTATCCATTTATTAGGGAAACTCTTCCCAGTGCTTGCGGTTCCGGCAAGTGGCGCTTCTTCCTGTTATCTCTTCATCCAAGTCCAAGAGTGCGCATCTGCCCAGCATGCCCTTATCAATTCAGCTTGACACCCCAGCTGCTGACCTCAGACCAGTCCCTTCTACTACACCTAGCCTGTCCTCCAGGGTTACCATTCGCTCCTACCTGACTATGGACCATCTTCTTATTATCGTCTTTGTTTGTGTTATTGAAAACACCTATCTTCTGTTGAATAAAGACGCATGGGAGGCTTGACTGTGATCTGTGTGTGGCTCCTGTGTTCTGAATTCATGACAGAAATCAACCAACCATACTGCTTTGCAGTTAAGTGACATATTTGCAAGTGGTTAAATCATGGCTGCATGAGGGTGTAATTCATTGGGGGATTGTGGAGTTGTAACCTTCTCAGAATTACTGACATGCCAAGAAGACCCCCCCAAAAGCACGGGCTTACTACCAGAAATGGATTCTACGCAGTTGAACCTCCTGTTTCAAACGATACTTCCACCCTTAAGGTTTCTCAAGCTTTTGCTAAAGATTTAGCACCTTGTATGTTTGCACTCCAAGTCAAATAAGCATATGTTATTCGGCAGTTAGAGAGCTCACTGGGCAGCTAATCAATAAAATTAATTATTAGTCAAATTAGGGTTGAAATCAAACCTTAAGGATGGTAGATCTCCGGGAACAGGGATGGGTAGTTCGGGGTTACATCAAGTCAATGGCTGAATCTCAATCCGAAGGCAGCTGTTGCACTGCCTCTGTGCCTTATTTGACACTTTCCTTCAAAGTTGTCAATAATCCACGATAATACGTATTGAAAAGCAATTCAGCTTGATAGTTGATAGATAATTCTGAAGGGAAATATTTTAAAATGATTTATTATTTGCGAGTTGCATTGCAAGACAGTTTATAAGTATGCGACAATAGAGATTTTCGAGGGCCTGGCCAAATCTACTTCTGAGGTCCCCTTCAGAACCATGTTATCCCACTGACGCATTAATCGTAATAAAAATTTCGACTATTTGATGCAAAGGTAAAATCACAGCATAATCAAACCAGTCACACTACCAATAGGCCACAGTAAAGCCAGGTACTGGGTAAATTACTGGTTCGTTATAAAAAAATAATTGCTTTTAGTTTCCAAAAAATTAAATTGCCATAGATCTCCATATTTTGTAGCCTGACCTTACCCAGTGCCTTTTACACTTTAGCTCAGGCTTTAAAATTCGCCATTGTCCGGCCCTTCGGTCCCGTTGCCTTACAGTCCTGTTTCTGCAAGGGGGATTCTCTACCTCTACAGTGATATGGAAAAACCTCGTAAGTCGCATTTTGGTCAAAATTGAGTTAGGCCATCGTGTGCTCTTAAAATGTTTTTCTCCATCTAGTCATGAAGTAAGAAAGCAAGTTGTTTGACCTAGAGCAGTGCATTGTGACTTGGCAAAACCTTTTAAAGCACATTGTGATAACTTTAACCATGGAAAAACCTGTTATGTCTCATGGACCAATCAGATTCTTCAATTTAGTAACGTGATTGTCTGATCATGTGATTGACCATGCTTTCAAGAAAACAGTACTTTGAATGCAAGCAAGCGCTTTTTCGTTAAAAGGTTGTTATTCCCTTGTTTTAATTAAATATTGCAAGAAAGTAAAATAATGAATTAAAATGGAGATTTGTGACAAAGAAACGCTGTCATCAGAAAGGGTAAGGGGTGTTTTTGAGAATGCAGACACACCAAGCGTGATAAATTAGAACATGCTGAAGAAAATGTAGATTCTACTGTCATGTAAGTTGTTTTATTTTCTTATTTTTTCAAAATGTAAAATAATGAAGATCAACGAAGTATAACACTAATAGTTTGTTGAATCCTTAATTTATGATTAGCAATATGAGGCGTTATATGACAATATGACAATTAGAGATTGAATCAAAAAAACATGACAACGAAAAAAAACTTTTGATTTAGTCTAGTAATCTGTAAAAAATATATATATATATATTGTTTTGAAATAATTAGAGGGACATAAAAGGTTTTACCATATTTTGATTTTTCGAACAGTGTCAGATTTTCCACGGGAAAACATTTTAAGTACTTTTGTGACAGATGTGACAAGTATGACAATATTTTTGTGTCCTCTTAAATTTTACTTCTTATTGTGTTGCTAAAGTTTCAATAGGCTCATATTGTACACATAGTCAAATGTAAATCAAGTACTCAAACAATTTCTTTTTCATTTTTCCCAAAAGTTTGTTTCAAGCACTTACAAGGTTTTTCCATATCACTGTAAACCTGGCTTCTGCCCCAGGACGGCCACTGGTCTGGGCACAGGAATGCCTCAACCCTCGCCAGTCATTTCTTACTGCGGGTGCTTACACACTTGGGACTAGGGCACGGATCCAAGTACACTTGACCCCAAAGTCCAGTTAATTTGGTAAGTGTGAACACAAGCATACTTGGACATGGTATACGAGTCCGCGCGGAAGAGGCCGTCTCAGGCAAGGTTCATCCATACTCCATACCAAATGTGAAAGCAACCATACTTGATCACGGAAGTGGACTGTTACGGGACTTCTTAACTATTTGACTCTTTTGTTCTAACAAATGATGAAATTAAATGCTTGCTCGAAATTTGGGCTGATAAAAACATACAATCACAACTGGATACTGCACACAAAAATGCAGAAATTTATGGAATAATTTATGAGTATTTACATTTGCGCAGTTAACACAATAGACTAACGCCGTGACAAACTTAAGAAAATGCAACGCAGTATCTCAAAATGCGGGATGCAGTGTGAAAGTCTGGAAGCTCAAGTGATGAAAAAGATACACTTCCATGCCGTGAGACATTGGACAGCATAATCGGCCAAAAATCAAGCAGTGGGCAGAACTTTATTTAATCACAACCTAGTTATCAGAGGGAATCCACTGTCAAAGTCGCTCACAATCAGCCACCAAATGGAGTAGCTGTCCTTCTGGACGCACTTTGGCACAACAGTGTTCTGCTACAATGCCGTAAAGTCATAGCATGTGGGATGAAGATCAGCGGTTAAGTTTTGATGGAACTGGAAAAAATTTAGCGCAAGTTAAAATTCTGGTGCACACTACAGCAGGGACTGAAGTCAGTCCGTTAGGTGCTTTATTTGTTTGGCCGGTTCCTAGTTCTTATTTAGGCTTCTCTAAAAGAGCAGGTTGGGAAAGCAGGTGGTCCTTATGACAGCATTTCAGATGAATATGGAAATGGCATTCATCTATGAAGTGGATCCCATGTAAAAGTACCGAATGACTGCAAGTCGCTCTTTATATGAGCGCCTGCTAATTGGCAGTTATATAAGTTATGTATGAATGAACCCACATTTGACTTGAGTCTCACTAGGGTGTCTCTACTGAGAAAGCCAGGGAATTAAGGAGCCTGGAGAACGATGCTGCAAACTGTAATTAAGCCACCGCTTGCCTATTAGAGCAGATTGATTGGCATGCAAATGCGACAGTTTGGACAAATGCATTCCAAGCTACCGCGTGCTGAGCAACCACCCTCGAGATATGACTCATTGTTGGTGGAAATTATGGTCTTAATCAAGTTTCCATTAATTACTCCCCAAATCTATTAAGATTTAATAAATATTTCACAGGTGAGAGTCAGCTGAGTGATTATTCTCTCTCTATCAAATATTAAGCATTTAATTGCCATTTCAAAATGATTAATAGATGCATAATTAGCCAGCAGTTATTATCTAGGACTATCTACGGGCTTGCTAATTAGACACAGATGTGGTGCCCTAGCAATGGGGAGCCAATCTAATGGCTATAACAGGAAAATAAATGGAACCCCATAGAAAATGGGAAGGATCACGAGGCCTTTCAGATTTTGTTGAGGCAGGTTTCCATCTAGTCCAGTTTCAGTGTGTTACGATTGTTCTTACTTGTGTGGATGTTACTTATGTGTCGAGAACTTTTGAGTCTGTTGCATTGCATATATGGTAAAACAAGGTAACCTATGATACAGATCACATCAATCACTGTCAGCTGTTGAGAATTCTTTGGAATTATACCCCTTCCCTTGGGCTCTAATATCTTCGGTAATACATTCAAAAGATGCAAATTTCCTGTTTTTTCTTTATTTCCTGTCTTCCCTCTTTTAAAACCTTTTAACTACTTGTGGTTACAACAATATATTGGCTCCAAATATTGTCACTGTCTCATTTTAGACAAATGGCCTTTAATGAATATCAGAAAAATGATCTAAATGCAGTTTCAAATGCAGTATTGGTAATGGTTATTGCAACGTTAAGGCAATGATGAGTATCTATTCAGTCGGTGTAAAGCATATGATAGATGATCAGTGTTAAAGATTATGAGCTGAGATTATGGTCAATGTAAAGAATCTAATGTTGCATCGCCCAGAGGCACAATCATTATGTGATTGGTGGTAAGGCTATTTCTCATCAGTATTTCCTGCATCGTTACATTCAGTGTGTAACATTTGCATGATGTGGAAATTTGCATAACAATTGTATAATGCTAAGCATTAACTGTATGAATATCAGAACATGCATAAATAGCAGTAACATTAGGATATAGCAGTAATCATAATTGTAAACCTGTCAGTTGTATTTGACATGAATGAGGACTCAGACGGACAGTCATGCCCAAAAGTATTTGGACCGACCATGACTCACTTTATGCTGTTGGGTGATTCCAACTAAACAATCTTGTGGCAACTGAAAATTCAAACTTAAAAAATCCCTAAAAATGGTATTTGGTTTTATGATTTGCATATCAAAGTACAAGAAATGAAGGTATTTGAAGCAGATTGCAAACAGTTATGATTTTTACTATATATTCAATCTCCACTTACAAACCCCAATTCCAATGAGGTTGGGACGTTGTGTAAAATGTGAATAAAAACAGTATGCAATGATTTGCAAATCTCATACCCAAATTTTATTCACAATAGAGCATAGACAAGTAGACAACATATCAGATGTTGAAAGTTAGACATTCTACCATTTCATGAAAAATATTGGCTCATTTTGAGCATGCCTTCATCAACCTCCATCCTTTATCTCAGAAAGATTGGCATGGCCTAGACTAGTTTAATTGTAAAAGTAGTAATACCAAATTCCTCAATGTGGAGCTAAGGGGAGATTTAGCACAAGTGCTGCCATGTGTTCCCTCCACCCACGAAACCATAGGTCAGCCAGCTAATTTCACTGATTAGTTCTACTTTCTGGAGGAAAAAGATTCTGTGAATTACCAAGAGCAGATATTCAGGGAAAGTCTTTTACTCTCTGAACCACTGCCCCTATAGCACTTGGCTGCATGCAACGGGTTTTTAGCACAGATCTTGTGTCCATTATCCTCGTATCTGCATCCTCCACAGCTGGGAAACACAAACCATCATTCAGTCTGCTGCCACGGCTCACCAGCGCCTCCCCTGGGCCATTTCTAGACTGGCAGTTAGGAGGAAAGCTAGACGTAGCAGTGGCAAGGAACTCCCCGATAAAATCTACCACAGTTAATGGATGGAGAGAGAAACAGGTGTGCGGGGATGTTACGCAGCTCCGCTGTTTTAATGTTTGACATTGTAAAGCTTTTGTAAACCACAGTATCGAGTGTCTGCGCCGAGCTCCATCCCAAAGGACAGAGGGCCAAATGACACAGCGCAATGGAGAAGCTCTCCTTTAAATAATGCAAGGCCTGTGGTATTCTAGTGCCACCTCTAGCCACCTTATCTTACTAATGCCCCCAAAGGCCTTGCTCTCACAGTCCCGTCCTCTGTGAATGTTCATATTTTTTTACTATGCACTTTAAGAACTGTCAGGTAACCCAGCGGAGGTTGGCCTCTGAAGGCTGAGGGATAGACACCCAGTTCCTTTCTTAAAAGGATGTTTGCTCCTGCTGGTTTTTGATCTAAACTGCCAAAGGCTTCCAATATGGCTACGTTTGTCAGTTCTGTATCGCTGAACAGATGAACGGAGAAATAAAAGGCTTGAAAGCAAACGTTCTGTAGTCCTATAAACACTCCAAATAGACTGGTCTTTTGTTTAGCCCTGTGTTTAGTCATCTCAACTCATTTAAGTCAAGGACATTGTACCTCTGCGTACTCATGTGATTATCCAATCAGTTCATCATGAGCACCAGAGCAAGGCGTACGATTATGAAGACACAGGTCAAGAGCTTCAGTCAATGTTCACATCAAATATCAGAATGGGGGAAAATGTATTCTCAGTGACTTTGGCTGTGCCGTAATAGTAGGTACCAGAAGGGCTGAGGGCTGCTCCAGGATTTTCCCACACAAAAGCCCATAGAGTTTACCCTGAATGGTGCAAAATACAAAAACTATCCAGTGAGCAGCAATGCTGCGGATGGTAACACCTTGTTAATGGGAGGTTAGAGTAGAATGGCCAGATTGGGTTTGAACTGGCTCAAAGGCCATGGCAACTCAGAACCTCTCTTTACAACTGTGCTGAGCAGGAAACCATCTCAGAACACACAGCAAATTGAACCTTGAGGCGGATGAGCTGCCAGACTGGAGACTACATTGGGTTCCACTTCTGTCAGTCAGTAACGGAAATCTGAAACTGCTTTGGTTCACCAGCACTGGATGAATGAAGATTGGGGGGGGTGGGGGGGGACCTGCTCTGACAAACCTAGATTTATTCTGACTACCAAAGGATATGGGTGGCATTTGGGATCAGCAGCATGAATCCATGGATCCGACCAGCCTTGTGGTAACAGTGCAGGTTGGTGGTGGGGGTGTAATGGTTATAAATGTTTTCTTTGCACACTTTTGCCGCCTTAATACATATCAGTCATCATTTGAAATCCATAGCCTATCTGAGTATTTTTCCCTGACAATGCAAATGCTTTTATTGTCACCATCATCCCATGGCTACTTCCAGCAAAAGTTAGAGCAAAGTAATCCCAAATTGGTTTCATGAACATTACAAAGAGTTCAGTGTATTCCAGTGGCCTCCCAAAGCACCAGATCTGAATCAACTATGAAGTGGGATGTAGTATAACAGGAAATGTGCAGTATGTACAGTACCAGTCAAAAGTTTGGACATTTTTCCTGTAATACATGTTAAAAAAAGAAATAGGCACTCTTTAGTTTGAAAAAAAAAAAGATCTAATTCTTAAATCCATCAAACTAATCAGCATTTGTTGCCATATTTTCAGAGCATACTCACTTTTTTGTTTTTTTTTTTTTTTTGTTTTTTTACAAAAGCAGTTACATGGCTATTATGAGTTTGCTGCTGAGTGGCCGTCTAAGCTGCCAAAGATGTGCTGCACTTCTAGTTTGCTCTTCGTCGACCTTTTTTAATTTGGCTGTTGGAAAATGTAAGGAGCTTGTTTGTCTGCTTACTCTGCAAAATATGGCTTCTTTGAGAATTCTAAAATTTTGGACACTATTCAAACAAGAATATTGTTCTCTTTTAACTTCTGACTGTTTACCTCTTACCAGATCCAATTTGAGATTATGCAGGGAAGTTAAGCCATTTAAATTTCTCAAAAGACAGAGTGCTGTGACATTAGCAAAGTGTGTCCAAACTTTTGACTGGTATTGTTTGTGCAGTTGGCAAATCTGCAGAAATGATGTGATGCAATTATGTCAACATGGACAAGAATCTCAAGAATGATTTGAAAATATTGTGAAATCCATGCCAGAAAGAGTCAAGAATGTTCCAAGGGCAAAGGGGGGCCCTATCCTGTGTTCATATGGTGTTCCTAATAAAATGCTCAATGAGAATAGATTGAGAGTTTGGTTGTGCCATTTGGGGGTTCAAGCGAGCGATTGCCCCTCTTGCCTTTTTGTTTCTCTGTGAAGCATTTCTAGTATTCTGTAAAAAGTGCTATACACTTTTCGAGACATGGAATGCTGAACAAAAGGTTTTTCAGTAAAAGCATATACTTAAAGTTACGAGCACAACACCAATAATGATAACACTCCATGCCCTGGATAAAGCTATCTGATGCACATGAGCAATCCGCAGATTGATCTGCTCACGTCTGTCTCGCCAGCTTTTTAACGCAGACAGGCCCCGACAGTACGATTAACGGCGTGTAACAAACGATTTCCCGCTCCCTGGCAGCTGCTTTTTTTGCAAGAAGGCCCTTTTTTGTCGTCGTTTTCGAACGTGAGGCCGTCGTTCTGGAGTCACTGGAACGTGGAGAACTACTGCGCTGCAGCACCACAGCCACAAAGCGGCTCACAGGACTGCAAAACAAAGCCGATGCCTCATCTGACTAATTGCTTCTCTCCCAGCTGTTCCTTCCTGCGCGCCGCAGACAAGCGTGCAAATACCCAATCGCCATCGCGGGCTATTTCTCTTAAGTATGTTCCTCTTTAATAACAGGACATTTAAGGCATCAGGAAGGGCATTGACTGCATCAAAGTGCTGGGATACCACTCTTGTTTCTTTATTCCTTTTCTGATTAGGTGTCAAACCTCGTGAATCCAAGCTGAAGGCCATACTAATGCAGTGGCCCACAGGTATACATATGGCACATTACAAATTCCTCTCAACCTGCAATTCACAAAAAAAGTAAATAAAATAAAATCTTAAAATCCCATGCAGTCATTCGTGCTTGTGTTGTGGACCTCCCTCTCTTATGCAGTCACATGATATAGCCTTAGTTGAGAACCTCTCATTCAACGCCAATGGGCTTCTGTCCAATTACCTAAATTGATTGTCTTAAGCTGTCTACTTTCGGACAGCTTGGTGTAGAAAAGGAAATAAGGTGGTTAAAAAAAGAAAAAGATGGCCTCTCTCGCTGTCTAATCTCCTCATTGGAGTGAGACTGGTGCGGTTCCATCGAGATAGCTGTCACACAGCCCGTATTTTACCTTATCTTCTCATTCTTTGAGTATCTGACAGAGCCTCACCACTCAGACAGGGACTGGTCTGTTGTCAGGGCTGAGGTGAGGTAGTTGAGACCAGCCTCCCTGACATCATAAATTCTGGACCTCTCTGGCTCCTGTTCCTGATTTATCAGTGTGAGAGCATCGGGGGAAAATGTCTGAGGCCTGAGAAGGAGTTTCTCCTCCCTTGTTTTCCAAAAAAATTTCCATCTGCAAGAAAATGCAAAAAATGTGATTAAGGTGCTGTCAAAAGCATGCCAGACCAATGGCAATCACATTAAATTTCATAAGACCATGAGGGCCAATCATAAGCCTTACAAACTCCTTGTCATGTGCACACACGCTCTGTCACAGGCCAAAAACTGTTTCCCCTGTCCACTTGTAGACAGTGAAAGTAAAGTTTCAAGAAATCTTCTTCCTGATAAGGATTTTCCAAGAGGCTTTTCTCTGTAACCGGAAATGCAGGTTACACGTGGATGAAAGGTCGAAACGCTTGGAAAATGCTACGTTTTTTTAAAATACCCATGTACATGTGAAAAACCTTAAAGAACTTTTGGTAACCAAGGCTGGAAGTAATGGAAGAACCACAGCTTTTTAACCCTCTGTTAAGTCGCTTTCCAACTGTGTAAAAATTATTTCCCTAGGCAAATATGTTGATTATGGGCCAATATTTGGAAAAAATAGTAAAAAAAAAAAATATTTGAACCTTTGGCCCACCTTTCCAAAATGTAGCAGATCTGTTACATTGGGTAATAATGCTAATGGAAAAATTAAAGTGACGTACCATTCAAGTTATTCTCAAATGTTTATTTGGCAATAAGAAACAAAACCAACAGCGTGTCCAGGCTGTTAACCCTTTCACTTTATGTAGCAGATATGCTACAGTGGTTAATAGAGGGTTAAAGGGTTATAAATTCCTACAATGTTCATCCCACAATGGATGTAAATATGCACAAATTTTGCTGCCAATTTCAATCAGTCAGAATGATGTCCATATAGAGTAAACCATGTAAAAATTACTGCTTCATTGTTTCACTGACTACATTTTCATGGACCTCACTGTATGTAATTGGAAAGTCTTTTCACATTCATACTAGCAGAGTAGCTTTAAATGGCTGATTTTAACAGCACTTTCCGATCTTTTCTCTGGATTTTGGAGTGTTAGTTCAAGACCGCTTGGGCTTTCTTAACGGAAGATGTGCCATTTATTTCAGTTGGCAATTTGATGGTGCCAAGTCATTTTGATTTGTATCGCACTTTTCACAGGAGAATGTCAAAAAGGCTCTTTAAAGAGTACGAAAGGGCAAAAAATGGAACGAGTACCAGGGATGAACCCTGAAATGGCAAGCATGTGATGCAAAAAAAGAGAGCTTGAGTGGGGAGACGTGCCCTCAAACAGATTTCAATTTGGATTTTTTGAAAAGTTGGACCCCTGTCCAACAGACTCGAGGCCTGTGGCTCTGCCTCGTAGTGCCCCTCCAGCAGCTGTTATCCCCCCTTAACTAAAAGAACAGTACGCACCTCCCCTCACCTCCTCTCACCTCCTGCCAGGAAGTAAGCGGGGGGGACAGGTGAGAACTCTCAGGGTGTAGAATGCTGCTGCGAATATCTGCTCCACACGTCAGAGGTATCAGCACTGTTACTTTTTTGGCTTCATTCCTCTGCCTCTCTTTCTATCCCAATATCTTAGCCTCTCTTTCTCTCAATCTCCTTCTCCCTGCCATTCTCTCCATCTCCTTCCTTTTCCCCTCATTCTCTCTCTCTTTCTAACTATCTTGATTTCACCATCTTTTTCCTCTCTCCCATCTTCCTTTCTTTCTCTTTCCTTTTCTCTTTGTCCTTTCTTTTTTTGTGTTTGGAGGTGGATTATTTCATGAGTTAAAAAATGGTCAGGCAATGCAGTAATTTTCTTTATTTCTGACAGATTTATATTCCTTATATTCCATGTCTTTTTGGTCTTTACTGGTTCTGTGTTTTGAAGCATTTAATGTCTTTGATATTTCACGAGAAGAAATAACCAATGTCTGAAATGGTCTCTCTGTCTGTGTCTCCGTCTATCTCGCCCTCACTTCTTATCCGGGTCTGACTTAATTGTCGATTTTCCGCATCGAATATCCATGCGCGGGGGCCAATAGAGAGTGTGCAGAATATTCATGCAGAACAAGGCCCTACTTTAAGCACTCTTAATTAATGTTAATACAAATAATGAGATTATGTTTGCAGCCCCACTGTGTCATTTTTGTTTTATTAATAGATGGACGTTGCACTCAAAAGGTGCTAATGCAGTCATTTGGCTTGTTAATATTTTTTTCTCCTCCTCTTTGACAAATTTAATAATGGAATTATTAGCACTGCTTGTCTGGGTCAGTTGTTCCCTCCTCGCTGTGTCAAAAAAAGTTCCATCAAACAAAAAGACTCAGAACTAATGAGCTTCTGCTTCTGTTGTGATCTGGAGGAGAAAATAACAAGCAAAATGAAGGGAAAAAAGAAAAATCTAAACATTTTTGGCAGCTTTGACAAGTAACGTTTGTGTCAGTTTTTCACACATCGATTGTCTCCTTTCTCGGTGAGAGTGATAATTGGCCATTGCATGGCCAAGAACATCACACTTTTCTAAAGTAGAAAATTCACATATGGCCTTTGTGAAGAATTGATTTGACAGTGTTTTTCTCTGGATTCTGAGAATCTTGAAGTTGGTTAGAAAATAAAGCCATATGAGTTATATGTGCAGAACACAGCTATTTACCTGTCTGCCAACAACGTAACACAAATGAATGGATACTGTACATCACATAGATAAGACTGAGTCGCATGCTGGAAGGCAGTTACTTGTGAGGGTGGTGTCTGAATATGGGACACAATTTTTTGATGTACATTAAGGACATCTAGGCCTTGTTGCCCTGTTTCATGAAGTAAAATGACTGAACAAAGTGACCGTACTCAGTAAAACGAGAGCTCCTCCAAATCCAGGGTATGGGCTAAGCACAATCAGCTTTCTATGGTTTGCAGTTTTTCACTGAATTCAGTCGCCTTGTTGTATGAGATAACACTACGATTGTCAGTAGGTAAACTTTAGAAGTTGAAGGAGGCTGATGCTTTTGGGGGGGGTTATATTTAATTATGCTACTCACCAAATTTAATTTTATGCCGTTTAGTTAAATTTTCAGATTCATTTACCGCATTGCAAATGAAATTAAATATTTTACTATTTCACTGAAATGACTCTGCTTCAATTGCCGAACTGCAGATACGGGGCTGTAGGTGCCGCTAACTCGGAATGCGCCTTTACAGTGAAGTAATATCTGGCTGTTTGTAGACTGAGGCTCGGTAGATGACGCCGGGCGGTTGGGCCAGGTGGTTATACCTCCAACCGCTATTACAAGGAGTCAGAATCTGTGAGTTTCGAGTGGGGCGATCGGCAGCAGTACTGCGTCGCAGGTTATGAAGGAGACGGGGCGGAGAGGGGAGAGAGAGACAGTGAAGGAGGTTTTGGGCGGCCGGGCGCCATGCGGCCGACGCATCCCAACCGCAAAGCGGGGCGTCTGTTTGACCTCGCTAAATTATGCAGTCGCCCGAGCGCCTTCCCCGACTTGTAGACAACTCCCCTTCCCCCCGGAGTGTGAAGCAGACTCTTCAAATGTTTCTTTTTCACCTAAAAGTCTCGCACCTCAAATCCCCCTGAGGTGGCAGCAGAGAAGCCTTTAACAAAATAAGAAAGTGTGTGCGAGAGAGGGCCAGGGGATACAGAGGAGACAGAAATTGATTTTTTATGCTGTTGTTGTTTAAAAGTCTGAATGTCAATGTGCCTCCATTTCACAGCTGCAAAAGATGACGGCTGAGCGGAGAATGTGGAGAGAATGGAAATTGTGAGCGAGGAGAGTGTGTTTGCGACGCTGCCGTAATCTGAGCGTAAGTGCATTATCTGGAGGAGAAAATGTGCTGATGACTTATTGACCGTTTGCCATCCAAAAAGCCCAAAGCCCATCTGCCAATGCCAGTTTGTCTTCATTAATCTCAAATCCGTCTCGTTTTAAAAACTTAAAAGCAGCCTTAGCGGTATATTTTTGATTGGATTCACTTCAGGGCATGATCGTTATTAGGAGGACAAAAAAACTTTTTAACGATTTTTCACATTCGTCATCCATAATGTATATGGATTTAGAAAATGGAGCCCAGAGAACTTTGTTTGGCCTGAACAATGAAGGTCACACACTTTTCTCATCCATGATGGCACACATAATCCAGTGTTCTTGTGCTTTGTGTGTGTGTGTGTGTGTGTGTGTGAGCGTGTGCGTGTGTGTGTGTGTGTGTGTGTGTGTGCGTGTGTGTCTGCATGTGCGTATGTTTGAGTCCGGAAGTCCATTTGTATGTCTGCATGCACTTTCCTTTGTCTGTGTGTGCATGTGTCTGCAAGTTTTTGCATGGGAGTGTATCTGAGCATGTGCGCGTTTTTAGGTGTGTGCACATGTGTGTCCCTCAGCACTTTCACAGGGCTACTATTTCCCCTAAATATATGAAATCGTCAAGGACAAGCTTACACTTGTTTGTCAAAACGATCAATCAGCCGTACAGGAAGTGACCTCGTGAGATTCCTGAGCCAATAAGGTGCTGCGAGCGGTTCTTTGCTCATCAGTTTGCAGTTATCTCCGTGAAGACAGATGAAGACCCGGCAGGATTACAGTAATCTGGGGCGCATTTGCCTTCTAATGCCTTCTACGGAAAAAGCGAAGCTCTTCTGAGATTGAGCAATAATGAAACAAGCGGAGGCGATAATGCCCTCTCTCCAGTCGCTGAATTACTTAAATAGGAAGACGGGTCAACTGGCGGCTGGGGACAAATTGCTCCGCAATTTTCCCATCCTGTGGCATTACTACCCTCAAATCATTTATTGAGAACTTTACCCCGAGCACATACTGGAGAACTGGCATCTGCATCGCTGACACCATTATCTGGGCCAGAATATGTGTTCCGTTTATACACTCAGATATTAAACCTACGAACATGCGGTAAAGTACTGTGGTAAATGCCTTGACCCAGGCAACAAATACAGCACTTCTAAGCTCTTATCCTCCTCCATGTCCTAGAATTCAAATCTGTGGCCTTCAAGTCCCCTTTTGAATCATGTCAGCACAGAGTGCCATGGTTTTTTCTGTTTGTAGCGCGACGGAGGTACAGTCTATTTGTACCCTGTCTCTGTAACCTCAACCCCAGCGACCTGAAGAGGACACCGCGATAAATTGATGATTTTTTTTCTCTTAGTTTAGACCACGTTTCCGCTGACACCTTTTGCCCCGCAGGAAGATTCATTCGGAGGGGTGGAAATGGGGTTGCTTGGCCCGGAGAGGAAGCCGATCATCGCTGGTGACAGGTCGGAAGAGTTCTCACCTTGAAAGAGGGCGGGAGGCCACATTTCCGTGGCAAGTTATCGCGGCCACATCGCTGACAGGAGAGTAACGCACCGGAAAACAGCAACATGGGAGGCTGGTGAAGGGTGGGCGGGAGGTCTTGTGTCTGAGACTTATTGATTGGCTCTGTGGCCTTGTTTTATTTATTCCACTTCCTTGGCGACTAGTGGACATCAGGTGACACCCCCCCACTCCCAGCCACAGTATGCCCAAAGGGCTCCATTGTCTGTCCTCTAAGCAGTTTTGTAGCTATGTTGGGATGGTAGCGAATGGCCCGTTTATCTGGGTGTCCTTGCAGGGGTGAAGGTAATGGCCTCTCTTTTCTTCTGTGATAATGACCGTTTCCCTCAAGAGTTAGCGGGAGATGTCTCCCAGATTATTTTGGAGATAACGCTGGATGAGCCCGAGGTTCCTCCACCTGCTTTTAGAAAGGGGGAGGTGCTTCCTTCATGGAAATAGGATGGGATAGTCAGGAAAGGGGGGCAATTTCAACCCCTGACATAGTTTTTCAAGAAAAAGGACATGGAAAGACATTCAACTTGGCACCTTCAAATGGCCTTGTCCGTGATGCATTGACGACAAGCAACCTAATGTCTGACAGCCTGCATTTTTATAGATTCCTGTTAATATCAGTAAATGAGTGAATTAAGAACCCAATATTTGAAACGCCATGTGTTTCAACACTTTGGGAACCGGAGTATTGACAGTTTTTGCACAGTCTTTTTGCAGTTTTACTTTCACTATGAAAATAAAGTGGTAATCAGCACACCTGAGTTAGAAGATTAAAACTGAGCTCTTTCTGAGCTGAGGAATACAGTTAAACACTATAGAGCACAAACACAGAATGAGTAATGTGGGCTATTTTTACTCTCATTTTATTTTATTTTGAAAATACACATCTCACAGGCTCAGGGGGTGTGTTTTTCCTATTTTCTGGTCCCATTTCCCTCTATCTCCTGCAAACAAGTGCAATCTTGAGAATCTGTCGTCACACGAGGACCGCCAACGCTGGATGGGGTTTTTTATAGAGACCACAGCTGTCAAGCCCTCAAGCCACCTGAAAACATCCTTGACCCCCCCCCCCACCCAGATGTTTAAGCCTGTCCCCGCGGCCTGAATCGCCGCAAGGATCTTAAGCTAATGAAGGCATTATCCGCTATAACAAGCTGCCTCTGAGATCTTCCTTAGATGCTGGGGACTAAACGGTTAAACAGTTGGGGGGGGGGGGCCAATTGGGAATCCCCCAGACCCCCGCTCTGTGCTTTCCCAGCGTCCACCTCCGAGCTGGTGAAGGCAAGGGCTGCCTGACGGGGGAATAGATAAACAGATGGTCATAAGTGGAGGCCCTATGGCCTCATGATCTGCTGCCATGAACTGTGCCTGGCGCTGGCTGCCTCAGAGCTCTGCCTGCCTCTCCCGAGGGGCTTTTTCCAAGCTTTACTTTTATAACCGGTAACCTGAAAAGGACTCTAATCAAAAGGGAATAAGGGACACCGAGGGGCCGTTAACTCAACACTGATTTTTGGGCAAGCTATGTGAAGATTTCCTCTACAGTCTGGGTGGCAGCTGAGGGGTTAGCAGCTGCTATGTCTGACTGGCATGCAGTAGGTTGGTGGTTCAAGTCCGATTGTTCGCTCCAAGCCTAAAATGGTATAATACAAAGCTTTCAGTAGTCTTAACAACCAATTATTGGTGAGTAAATAAGGAGGATTTAATTAAATGCATTTCTGAGACCTTGTGTGCCACCATTTGCCAGTTAACTTTCGCTGCGGTGAACTGTTTGTGGAAAAGCCGGAACCTCCTCATTGTGAATCTAAGCTTCAATTAAGGCTCTGGTGCTCAAGAGAATTTTTCAGAAAGGCTTACTTCCCTCAATTGAAAAGTTGTTTTCTTAAGAGGAATGTTATTTTATTTTTCTTAAAAGGAATGTTTTTTTTCAACTCTTCTTTCTGTTAAAAGCTGTCTGCAAGTTCACCCACAAGGCTTAAACTCCTGATGACATCAAAGGAAACAGCTATCCCACACTAAGTTACTTTGTCAATTTGTTTAATTTTCTGATGCTTAGTTCCCACTGTCGTGCGCTCCGTTACGAACACCACAATTGGCCATTCGTAGCTGATCATGGAACTTCTCTGAGGCTGCTCTCACACCAGACGCGAAACGAATTTTTCGCACGACGGATAACATTCAAAGTCAATGCAAAGACGCGAATACATGCGAAATGCATGTATTCGCGTCTTTGCATTGACTTTGAATGTAATCCGTCGTGCGAAAAATTTGTTTCGCATCAGGTGTGAAAGCGGCTTAAACTTTCAGGTTTGGATACGAAGTGATGCGATGATCGTGATTGACAATTAATCGTGTTGATCGTAGGAAATTTTTGAACCGCCCAAAACTTTTCTACGATTAACACGATTGCCACGATCGAAGGATCACCATGATTACTCCATGATTAAGACCACGATTTCAATCGTGCCGCGAATCGTGATAGTGGGAACCTAGCATTACCAATGATTTGTTGTTAAGACCATTTTGGGTTTGCTTTTTCTTTTTTTTCCAGGAGTGTCGTTCCAAAAAGATCAAAATGTTGCTCCAGGGTGGACCAGCCCCTGCTTAATCAATTTGGATAAAACCATCAGCTGAATAACCAATGCAAGTTATGGATATATACTTATAGTTTGTACTGATATAGTCACCGGCAATATTGCATGCAAGTCACTCCCCCAGGAAACTTTTAGATTTTTCTTTTCCAAAATTACTTGACACTTTGTAGAATGAAAACAGGCATAATTTTGACAACAAACAAAAACTTTGGTTCAATGCCGAGTAAATGCTCACTAAACTGGGAGACCAAGATTTATAAGCTGAGAGAGTGTGTTATGCAAGGTGCCATTCACTTGAACAAATTGTACAGCTAATACAAGCTTTAGTAAGGGTGGCTACGCTGCTTATGTATTTTCCGTTAATACATTCAGACATTAAATATTTACAATGTGAGTACCAGCGGAATATGAATTATGTGCTGCCATACATGTTACTGGATGGTGTGGGGGTATTTTCTTGGGAAACCTGTTGCTGGTTTGAGTGCCCAGAAAGCAGCATGAAGCAGACAGTTTGCCTTCATTGAGCTTTTATCTCCACATGCTAACATGGAAACAGTGACATCAATGAGAAGTCTGACCTCTGAATATATACAGCGATGTCCATAAGAATTTTGAATGTGACACAATTTTAAAGGACTATCACTCCTGAACAGTTAATATTCTATGGATGTACAGACTTCTTAAATTGAAGTGCAGAAATCTTTGCTTTGAGGATAGTTGATACAGTAGTATTAGTTCTTCGACATGGTTTTTCAGCTGAGTGCGAATTAGCACGATGACGTAGCCAGCTACGTGAATAATTAAGTCACTGCTTCAAAGTCCATGTGTATTTGAAGCAACGGTAGCAAGCAAGAGAAGTCAGATCTGTGAATCATCCTGAGCTCTGAGTAACATTGAGTTAGAACAGACTAGGATTGAGTTGTTTGCTTATTTACTCTATAAAATCCCATTTAAGATATTTATTTTCAGCGTGCATGTGATATGGCTCCTGGATTTTCCTTCTCACATTTAAATGCTAATGAAAGGCCATTTAACTGCATGCAGTGCCCATCAATGCAGCCTAGCTGGTAACTCTTTGTAAAATATCCTACGGTTCAGTGGAATGAATGTGTCCGTGGTTATTTTCAGACAAGCATTTAAGCATGGAAAGAGAGAGGAAGAAAGGGGTTCCTTGGTGTATATTTAGTGGATGTGTTGGTATAATCGCGCAAAGAGAGACATTTATAAGGGGTTTACATTTTAAGTAACTCGTGTGGTTTTCTTGTTTCTTTGGCTCCAGCATATCATATGCATCTAGTTTATCTCTTTTGGAAAATCACCTTTACTTAGGGCTTGGTGCTTGCCAAGGTATTAGTGTGAGGTACAGGGCATGAAACGCCTCATACAAAGTTTGCAAACAGTAATAGTGATCTTGCTCAATTGCAGATAATTTGCTAATTTCTTTTCTAATAATAGAATTGACTTACATACTAATAGACTTTAAGACCAACAGAGTTAGAGATTTTAAACTAACTAAATTATCAAACATGGATTTCTATATGGATGTACCCAGACACTGGAATCACATCAAACAAATGTTTACAATATAACTTTCCAGCAGACTGGATTAACTAATTAGCAAATAAATGTCAAGAAATATGATGGCTTCAATGAATCCTTAAAGTAGATGCTATGACAATGGCATGCACTTCAGTTTACTTTTATCACGACTCATACTGAATATTCCCATCATACACTGCGATTCTAAATACAGTAGTGACTGCTGTTCAAATGCAACAATAGAAGTCTTGATGATGAAAGGTAGTCTGCTGCACTTACGGTCTATTTGCAGTTAAAGTACATAGACCGCAAAGGGTAGGTCACAACCATGCATAATGCATTTAATGATACCATGCATAATTCATTTCATAAATCTTTGTCAGGTTTAAGTCGAACAAAGAGTTGTTAGCGGCGGAAGAGGAATAGACAATGTAAGACTGAAGGGTGGGTGCCCGTGTATAAAGTGGTTTTGTTGATGTCACACTTATTTGAGAGAAGCAAAAGATTTGATGAAGAAAGTAGTTTGCTGGAAGGTTCCAAGTAATGCAGGTGGCTTTGCTTCTTTGACTCCATCCACTTCCTAAAATGACCAATTTTCAAAAGTGGTTTAACTAACAAATGAAATTGAGAGTTCCCCTGCAACTCTGCATGGTATGAATTAGAGACAAAATGAGTCAAAGTGCCTCATTAGCTTTCGAGGCCTTTCAGAGCTGTAAATGCAGCAAAATATAATTGTGCAAAATTGGACAGCATTGGAGGTTATTCGTTTTCACTCTCCACAGTGAGTCTTGGCTGGCTGGACCGTGGCTGTGTAATGAATAAGGTGTGTGTGTGTGTGTGTGTGTGTGTGTGTGTGTGTGTGTGTGTGTGTGTGTGTGTGTGTGTGTTTTATATGCGTGTGTGTGTGTGTGTGTGTGTGTGTGTTTATATGCGTGTGTGTGTGTGTGTGTTTATACCTGTTTGTGCATGTGTGTGTTTATATATGTGTGTGTGTGTGTGTGTGTTATATATGTGTGTGTGTGTGTGTGTGTGTGTTTATATGTGTGTGTGTGTGTGTGTGTATGTGTAAATGGCAGTTTCAGTTTTCAAATGATTAATCTGGGTGCCACTGGAATTAAAATGGATTACCATTATTGTGTTGCAGACAGTGGGATTCTTCTGGGAAAATCTCTGAGGGAATCACAGAGGGAACATCAAGCTGAAGTATTCTTACTCTGTAATGAAGTATCTGCCACTCACATGTCATTAAAATATGGGTTTCTCACTTTTCAGGAATCACTGGTGAGGAAACTGCTGTTCTTGACATGCACCAGCAGGCCAATTTCAGATACGGACTGGCCAGCTCTGCTAAATGCCAGCTCCAGGGCTTCAAGTGACCTGGGGTCTTATTTATAAAAATTGACATGGATTTCTGATCTTATATTGCGTGTGCTCAAAAGAAGAAAAATGGTATATAGTAAAAAAAAACCCAAATGCATAAAAGAGTGGGTAAGCTTTACTGCATGCAATTTTTATTTAATTAATCAGGATTAACTTGGATTTATCATATGTGCGTAATCTTATTAATTTTGTGTGTTTTTTTTTCATGTCAAGTTTATTTTTATAAATCTGATGTCTGCTAAGAAATTGGAGTATGCATCATTTCTGTGCCGATGCACAATTTATAAATGAGTCCAAGGTCTGAGACCACACACACACAGACACCCACGCACGCACACACACACGCACACACACACACACACACACACATCCTTGTACTTATATCTTTGTGAGGACATTACATTGACTTCCATTCATTCTTCCTGTGTCTCCATAGCCTTTCCCTAATCTTTACAATAAGCAATGTATGCCTAACCCAAACCCTTACCTAACCTTAACCTATCCCTAATTCTAACCTTACCCCTAACCTCATCTAATAAGTCACAATTTGACTTTGTAGTTGTGAGGACCGGCCAAAATGTCCTTGCTTCCCAAAACTTCACTTTGTTGGTTAAAAACTCATGCCGGTCCTCAGTACGTAGCAAGTACAAGAACACACACACGCACACACACACACACACACACACACACACACACACACACACACACACACACACACACACACACGTGTCCTCTAGGTGTGATGGACAAAAATCTCTCATTTCCTACTAGTTTTCTATGGAAAGCTCCTTCTGGAACTTTCCAAACCTCAGCGAAGATATTTTACCAAGAGAAGCTGTGAATACATCTGAAGCCATCTGAAGTAAACCATTCAATGTGAATTCAACAGTGCCCATACACTGTCTGCAATGGATTAAAATGCAGTCTATTTGAGTAGAATCTACACAACCTGAGGAGAATTGGCACTAACTACCGAGACAGGAGAGGTTATTACTGTGCATTTGCCCTCTGCACTCTGCGAATTGTCCAGATGGGAATATTGTTGATCCCAAAGGGATGCCTGATTCGAGCAGGTGGTTGGTACAGCAGATGGAATCGAGGGTCTGTGCTTTTATGTTCATGCAGAGCTAAGCACACTTGCCTGCAGTCAGTGAGAGTCACTGGAGCGGTCTTCATCGCCCAGATTCTCCCCTCTCACTCAACCCACAGGCATGACAGCATCGCCCCACCAGAGGCTCCATCATATGTTCTTCTGGTTGGAATTGCAGTTTCCCAACTGTTGCGTCACTCTTTCACCACTGCGGGCACTGATGCTCAGGGACACATGTAGGAAAATTTTGTGTTTATCCAACCTCTGCTCCACAAACATCTGAAAAGTCAGTCTTAATGACTGTTTGGGACTTATTTAGACTGTAAATAAGCTATCGCCTTCTTTTTTCCCAAAAAAAAAAAAAATGTCACTGAGTGAGAGAGCTCTACTCATATTGATAACACATGAAAATTTTACTTGTCAAGCAAGCGGGAAATCAAAGCCAGCCTCTCAAATAAATGTCTTCTTCTAGAGAGAAAAAAAATGAGTCTCATTAAAAGACTTTCGCTGTAGATGGAAGTATGTTCTGGCACCTGGTTATTTAGACATTGCCTGGCCAAAAAAAAGTCACCACCTGGAATTAACTAAGCAAATACTGTAGGTAAGAGCCTTCCATTGGATAATTACTGCAGTACAGCTGGCAACAAGTTATTTAACCCTAACTTCTGCAATGAGTAGCTTCTCATCTCTTAAACAACCATGTCAGAAAACATATTGTGTGGTGGTGGAGATGATATGGCTCTGTTGAAAAGGGGTCAAATTATTGGCCTGCATCAAGCAACAAAAAAAAAAAAAAAAGTAAGGAGATTTCGGAAATGACTAAAACTGGATTAAGAACTGTTAAATGCATTATTAAAACTTGGAAGGATAGTGGTGAACCATCATCTTCGAGAACAAAATAATGTCAGAAAAAAATCTTGAATGATCATGATCGGAGATCACTTAAAGCTCTGGTGAGATCAAATTGTTAAAAATCGAAAGTAGAACTCATGACTATGTTTAATAATGAAAGTAAAAGCATTTCCACACACATAATGCGAAGAGAACACACAGGATTGGGACTAAACAGCTGTGAAGCCTAAAAAAACAGTTATCAATGAGGTTATTGGATTAGAAAGGCTTCAAATTGAGTCATAAAAATTGCACTCTGGAGCAATGGAAAGAGGTCATGTGGTCTGAAGAGTCCAGATTTGTCCTATTCGAGTGTGATGGGCATGTAAGGGCAAGAAAATTAGCAAATAAAGTGACGCACCCATCATGCCTACTGCCTATCGTACAAGCCTTTGGGCACAGTTTTATGATCTGGGGTTGCTTTTGTTGTTCAGGTCTAGGTTCAGCAACAATAAAAGCCCAAGAAATGAGGTCAGCTGACTACCTGAATAAACTGAATGACGAGGTTTTGCCCATCATTTGATTTTTTTCTTCCCTGATGGCACGGGCATATTCCCTGATAACAATTTCCAGAATTCATTGGGCTCAAATTGTGAGGAGTTCAGGGAACATGGATTGGCCAGCGCAGAATCCAGACTTTTACCCCATTAAGAGTCTTTGGAATCTGCAGAAGACTTTACACAGTGGTCTGGTTCTCCCTTCATCAATGCAAGATCTTGGTGAAAAATTAATGCATCTTTGGACAGAAATAAACGTTGTGACATTGCATAAGCTTATCGAAACGCTGCCCTGGGGAATGCCTGCCGTAATCAAAGCTAAAGGTGGTCCAACAAAATATTGCATGACTTCTTTTTTAGCTGGGCAGTGTATATAACAGGACCCAAGCCTGAAATTTGCTGAGGACTGTTACTTAAAATGACTAAAATTGCAGAGTCATTATAGAGCCAGCTGGATCTCGCCGGCCCAAACCTGACAGATTGGTCAGGTACGGCTGCGTCAGGCCAAAGGGAGGCTAAACTCCAGATGATGTCTGAAATCAGGTGATTGGATAATGGAACAGAAGCGTTTAAAGAGCGATTGTGCTTCGGAGGCCTGTTTTCATCATTGCTTAATTGTGGTCATTAATCTACTTAATCAGAGAAAAGGGAAGCATGGGGTATCGCATTCATCATGTTATTGTCACAGTGTGAGGCTGATGGCTCCAATTCAGGGACGGATCGCTCACTGTCACCAAGCGATGTATCTGGTCCCCTACATAACAGAGAAAAGACGCAAATATTCACTTTCGGTGTTTTCGTCGCTTTCTTTCAAAAAGCTGAGCCAGGGCCTCGCAAACAAAAGAACCGTTGAAATGATTGTCTCTGGCTATGTTAGAATTGTTTGAGAAATTAAGGGTCTTTGTTTGGTTCAGACTTCAATGCACAAAGACAGGAGTTAGCTGTGGGTCGGTTTGCTACCACAGAGTCGCAGTTCAGATTTTTCATCCTTTATCTAACCTGGTGAGGTCTATTGTGGTCATGCTTATCTTTTTGCACACTGGGAGGAATGCAAGTAAGAACAGTTACAGGTGCGATGGAGGGGAGGGTAAATCTCCTATGAGAGGTTTTTAGTTTTTTTTTTTTTTTTTTTTGGGGGGGGGTGGGGGGTGAGGGCCTTACTCAGGGGCTCAATAGCTCAGTTGGGACCAAACCACCCCTCAGTTTCTAGGCCCTACATTCAAGCAACGAGTATACTAATACTTTGGGAGAGAGAGTGAAACAGTGTAGAAATAAAAAGCACCTCAAACAGCTCTTGATACAGGATTGATGTTGGAACACAGACACTCCAATACTGAGAATCAATAACGGGATTAAATATCTTTCCTGAGAGCTGTTTCACTAAACAGTATTACTGATTTACCTGGGTATCAGCGCAGGGTGAAACCAGCCTTTTAATTCAGTCCATGATTCAGAGGAAGGGCTCCAAAGTGTAGGGCAGTTATCCTGCCAACTCGGGCTGGCTTGATGAAACAAGGTCCCAGCTTTACCTGGGTTATACCAGTCTTTTATAAAACGGGTGCTTCCCATCCTTAAATGTGATTGGCTGAGCCGGTCCCATGCCGGTATAAAATCACTGTAACCCACTGCCTTCTGAGGCAGGCCGCAGCACAAAATATCCCTGCGCGCAACCAACTGCTCTGCGCTCAACTGACTAGTTAGGTTACCTTTGTTTCAAGACTTTTAGCTCACTATTTCAGTGTTAGCGAAGTTTAGCCTTTTAACCCGCTAACCAGTTGGCTATCTACCTAGCTAGCTATTGCATTATAGAGTTCGATATCACTTTAGCTTGCTAGCTATGTTGCTAACTAGCTTGTTATTTCAGTAGCCTATTAGCGATAAATTGTTGATTTTTTTTCTTGTGTGTTTATTTTATGGGCTCTGTGTAGGGTAACCACATCCATTGTAGTGAACGCTAGCTAGTTGACAAGCTGGCTAGCAAACTAATGCACAATTCAACATATTTTCATGGACACCGGCAAGTGTGGAGGACAAAAGTCAATCTTGTTCCCTACTCTCACTGCTGGTTGTAATGATATGGCCGATCGGCGCGAGTTGAGAACAAGGAAACTCAAAAACCGAAACCGAAACGAACGTAGAATTATTTAACGGGGCCTTCAGGAGACCGAAGGAGACATTCCAAATAGCCTGCTTTCCTAGTATCTACATTAACGAGCCCAAATAGCCTAATGTGACATAATGGCGCTAGATGAAAAAGCAATCTTATTGTCTGTGTTGCTTGCCAACCATTCTGTCCACTCTATCTTGCTTGGTGGAAGAACGAATAGTTCTCAATTTTATTGTTGCATTATTACCAATAAATTGTTGATTTTTTTCCTTGTGTGTTTATTTAATGGGCTATATGTAGGGTAACCGTTTTATAAAAGCAATAAGCCCCTTGAAGCAGCGGGTTACAGTGATTTTATAATGCCGGAGGGGCACTAAGGCACTCCGCTGCGCGTCGTGCCTTAGAACGCCCCTCTGCCGTTATAAATTCACTGTAACCCACTGCTTCTCGGGGCTTGTTCCTTTATTATAAACCAGGACATTTATGCGTTTCATGTCTACAAAACTGTCTATTCAGCACATGATTGATGATTTCAGGTCAGTCGTGTCCACTCAGGAGTCAGCAGTTGAAGGCAAAAATGCAGTTCCAAATTTAAACTCTGAGACGCAAGGGCAGAATAGTGAGAGGACGTGGGCGTGAAATGCGTCATACTTTCCCAAGCCAGACTCTGTGATGTGCAGTCAAATCGGGAACATCTCTTGCCTGCCTGTTACTAACACAGGACATACTATTTCCAGACAGCAAGAGTTTCAGGATCCATGCTCAGCTCATCACTGTGGAAGCAAAAACATCTCTCACCAGTCGGAGCTGATAGCTAACCAACCAATTGTACTTGCCATTGCCATTGTAGCCCTGAACATTACCACTAATAGCAGTATTGTGAGAGCAATGCAAAGTTGTTGCATCCATATGTGTTTTGTCAAAAAGTAAGCAAAATTTCAGTGGAAATTACTAGTTGAGAATCTCTTTTATGGAAATATTTTGTCAATGTTGCAGGATTGTCACTTGGTAGTAACCATGTGAAAATGTTTTACAGGAGCCATTCAGTGCCATTGTTCTGTTCAAGTCAACTGCTTCTGTTTTAAAAAAATAAAAATAAAAAAACCTTGTCACTATAGCAATCAAATACAGTTTAACACATTAGTATGGCAACCATTACCCCCTACAAACCAGCTAACGTCATGAACTAGTGACAGTGTCTTGGATTAAATTCAAAGAGCCTTTCAAGTGTCTATCCATGGTTTTCAGTTTTGGTTAACTTGGCGACATCATGTGGTCACTGCTAGTCAATCACAAAAGGGCATTTGTACACTCTCAATCTGCACATTCCATTGTAAATGAGGCCATTTATTTGGAACACATCAGTGTATTATTTTTCGTGGAATTTTATCACAGAAATGAGCCACTTGTACAAGCAAAGTCAGCCAAAAACAGGTGAACTTGACAATGTTAAGAGAATTGGATGAATATTGCCACAAAAGGTTATAAGATATATATATATATATATAAGTTTTTTAATGAAAAAGTGGGCACTTTAAGGAGTGGGAGATTGTTCGTAGAGTTTCGTTCACTCTGGAATAGTCTGGGTGAGCATCTTAAGTATTAGAATCGTGCCTTTCATTTTATTCTCTTCAGAAATCGGCCCTGACTGGGAGGCAGAACTCAGTAAAGGATTTTCTTTCTTTTTCAGTTTTAGATGTAAAAATAACAAGCGGCACATTTACCAGCCACAGCCTTATTGTCTAACCTGACCGGGCAATCATTTATTTTTTCTCTCGCCACATACTGTGGCCTGCGTGTAAAATGAAATATATTCATTGTAAATGTCCATTTACGCACTGCCATAGCAGTTTCCTGCACTCTCAGGTTTAACCCCTTAAACTCTAACTTTTCATTTAAGTGTTCCCTGAGGTAAGTGCTAAGTCATAAAAAGCATTTTTATTTCATATTCTAGGACAAAGTCAGATACATACTCTGTGTCTGCAGGTTGTAGTGATTCACTGACGCTACATCACATTTATGCCGAGAGAAATATTCAAACCCAGGACTCCAAGTTTTTATGGCCATAGCATTGCATCAAATGGAAAATATCTACATCTGCTACATTGTTTTATGCGCATTTCCCTGTAATTCAGCAGGACATATTTGGGATTGTTTGAAAGCTTTGGATCTCCTCTAGAATTTAAAATAGGCCTGAGGTTCCACAGATTCGAATACGGCAGCTGCTTTTGACGGACCCATATATAGGTTCATAATTTTATGGGGTTAATAAAAGAAATTAATAATAATAAATCCGCTGCCAGTTCCATCCAAGCCAGATATTGACTTTTATTCAAAGCTTGTGAATGGCTATTTTCTGCTTTGCAGCACCATGCAGTGTTTGGATCATAAAGAGACCCATTTTACTGAACTCATTGTACCGAGTTCAGAATATGCTGATTTGAACAGGTTCATTCACACCAGCTGGGTGTTGTATAGATGCTAATATCATATCTGCCCCACTGTATTGTTTGGCTATTATTGCCACCAATGAATTTCTCTTCTTATTTTTCCACCCAAAAGGAAGCCCGGTTGTTGAAATCATTGCTATATTGTTGTCACGGTGATTGCATTTACCTTTTGCTGTCTTCCGCTCTTTCTAAATCCCATGGATCCATTGTGGAGTAGCTGGGCAGCAGCCATGCTGTAAGATTCAATTGTTTCAAAAACATGAAACAAATTGTTTCTCATGATTAAATTTCAACTGATTCATATTTTCATTTTACTTGATTCAAAAAGGTCCTTTGCTGATTCAGAGAAAAAACAGATGGAAGAGGGTATAAATAAAGGAAATAATAGACAACATAATTTGCTGAAGTATGTGATGTATGAATGGACAGATGGGATGCATGAGTTCATGACGGATGGACATTTTTGAATTACAAGGCGGATTTCCATATAATGGGTCATTTTGAATGGAATCACATGATTCATGATTCCTCTGTTTTTTTTTAAACACCGCCCTTCATTTCCCAATAACCATCGACAGTGAGGCAGTGGACATAGCGGAGAGCTTTAAGTACCTCGGCAACACCTTGGACAGTTAACTAAGCTTTGATCACTACATCACAGATATCCACAAATGCAGCCAATGAAACCCACTGTTTTAAACCTTCTGTCCTCTGACACACTGTTATTAACAGACATTGCGCCACAATTTCACCATTTATCACCAATAGAAACAAGTTCCTGCAAGTCACTAACATTTCCTCTGAAATAATTGGTCCCTGCACTTCCAACCTGCCAGCCTACATTGACACTACCACCAATCACAGTGCTGACCACCACCATTCCCCAACCCCTGTTACACCTTTTTGGCCACAGACTGTTCGACTGGGGTATGGTGCAACACTGTTTCAGTGCTGCACTTTTTTTGCAACTTTTTTCTGTTCGACTGGTACTGCACTTTGTTGCACGGTGTCGACTTTCTGCACCGATTTAAAACGGGTGCAGCTTCAGTGCACTGTGATCACGTGACCATTCGAAAACTGGCGGACACTCGCTTGGGTCAGAACTCCATGTGAGTTTTCAACAACTTATCGTTTTCAGTATTTTTCCACATGTTTTAAACAATCTGCTGAATGTATGGTGGCTTGGTGGATCTTTAGCCAAGTTTTGTTTTAGCGATCTCAGTCACAAAGCCCCGCCCCTAAAGAACATGAACCAGCCATTGTAGTCATGGCATCATCATCACTCTCCTCCTCACTGCTCATTTCATGCATTAAAACCACCAAACACAACTGCTTTGGGTCTGCCATGTTCTTCTTATCATATGATGATGCTACAGGGTGCTACACCGAGTGCTGATTCTATTCAACTGGTCGCTCTCGGTGCAGCACGCACCGCGCAGGTAGGCGTGGCCTAGACGGTGCAGCACCATGGAAGACCAGTCAAATATGGCTATTGACTACCTATCTGTGAAAGAACACTCCTCGAGAGGAGCTTTGTGCCCTCAGCCATAACTGCCCAAAATATATACCATCATATTTGTCACATATCTCAAGCATGGTAAAACATGCTCACAAGCAAATTCTATTATTTCACATGCACAGATATTTACTGCTACTTTCACAGTATAAGTTCTCATGGAAAATTTCCACAAACATGGGCTGTACAAGCAGCTGTCAGCAAGAAATGGAATATAGGGAGAGGCACAGAATGGCATGTGCATGTATAGAACCTGGCAAGCATTGGAGGACATGAACGCTCCCACGGTTGAACAGTTCATTTCTGGTCACAAGAATCAACCTGACTTTTGACAGTTTGGGGGCGGAAACCAAGAGAGGAACTGGCCCTTTTATGATTAATCACTTTCAATGAGATCACACCCACACAACCTCCTTGAACCTTGATACACAGTTTACAGCGTTAACTGAACAACAGGCAGACAGAGACTTGTTATTTAAAATAAATCAGTCTCGACAGGAGGTAGAGATGGAGTTGAGGACAAAGGAGGTTACAAGAAAACTGTTAATAAAGGTGGACCAACTTAATGGCTTGTTTTTTGATTATGTCATGGTGGCTAGGCTGCATTATAACATTACTGCTAAGTATACTGTCATGTATAACGTTAGGTTTCGACTATATAGCGGTCTATCAAGCTTGATAAAGAATAAAAAATGAATCTGAACCTGTTTTGTGGACTGATCGGTTGAAAGAAGAACTTTTTGGAAGACATGGATCCCATTGTATTTGTGAGTCAACACAGCATCCCACTATAAGATCATCACACCAACCATGAGACATGGTGATGGTCTTGTCATTTTGAGGAGCACCAGTGACTCCAGACCTGGGAGACTTGTCATCATTGGCAGAACCACAAATTCTTCTTTCTCCCAGGAAATCCTAAATGCCCTGTCCTCAGTCCATAATCTGAAGCCCCAGTGCAACTGATTTGTAAAGCAAAACAACACCTCAAGCCAGAAAAGTGAGTGTACCTTTGAATGGCCCAAAAAACAAAATTAACATTTTTGATTGGCCTAATCAAAGTCCTGACCTGAAACCCCATTGAGATTCTGTGGCAGGACCTGAAACTGACAGTTCATGTTCAAAAGCCCAAAATGTTGCTGAATCAAAGCCATTCTGGAAAGGAGAATGGATCAAAATCCATCCAGGGCAATTTAACATAGTGGTCTCCTGTTAATGGAAGTGTTCAGAGGCAGTTACTGCTGCAAAAAGTTGCATAACCAGTTCTTAAGTTCAGGGAAGTAATTATTTTTTCACATGGGTGAAAACGGTTTTGGATAATCTTTTGCCTTGAATAAATGAAATGCTCATTTAAAAACTATTTTGTTTCTTCATATTCTCCTTGTCTTATATTAAATTTTCTATGAAGTTCTGAAACCATTTGGCATGACAAATATTCAAAAACTCACAAAATTATGAGGAGGCAGTTAATTTTTTATAGAACTGTATCTGACTTAAACGGATTGAATACTTGGGCTGTATGCTAACATATCTCATAGGAGTAAGGGCTCCCAAAACGAGAAAACTGCAGTGCTTGGTGCTTGAAATTAATCAGTTGAAGTCCTGTATGCTTCATAATGCTGAGTGCAACCAATTCTATTATTTTTTTCAGCAACCTTTTCTATAGTGTGGCATCTCTTTTCTGAATGTTGATGCTTTTTACAGCAGCAACATTGAATGAGGACCTGACTTTAAAGAACAGATTATATTTGACCTGCTAATTGAGAAGGCGGGCCCATGTGAAGCTCGCTCCTAAAAATATTTGTACAGTTTGTCTCCTTCAGAGCAGCAGCTATTACACTGAACGTGTATTTCCTGCTCCTTCAGCAGAACGAATAGTGAAGTATCCACAGTGCTTGCCACCTACTGTGAAGACATGATAAATGGAAGAAGACCAAAACCCTTTTAAAATTATTCTCATGGACTTTAAAATTAGGAAAATGTTAGCAACACCAAATTGGCCCCCTTTGTAGTATCCGAATCCCAGCTTTTGCCTACTATTGAGGATTCCAGTCATCTTCAATCTGTATTTGACTTGATAACTCAAGTATGCTAATTTGGACAAAACATCAGTTTTCCCATACTAGAACTTTCTCAAGCATTCTGATGTCAAGGATGTCTGAGACTACCTTCCACATCTGCTAAATCTCGATGTCTGGGCATATTGCTTTCACAAAAACGTGTAAGCACAGAAATCATGGTCACCTGGTTCACACACATATCACACACATGCACAAACTACGTGCACAAACAGTTCCTAGACACCCTCCCTCTCATTTTTCTACCGCTCCCAAAACAGTAGGCTATAACGAAATTGAAGCAAACAAAATGGCTGCCCACCTGTTAGTCTGAGCCTTCTTACAGTTTCCATTAGTCCTTGCCTCCCTCAAAATCATACCACACCAAGGCTCCAAGGATGGCTGACATTAATAATCGGGGCTCGTGAGATGCTCTTAATAGCTACCTGATGTCAGAGTATTTAGCCCTTCATTTTTTAATGTGTCAAGCAGTTAACGGTACTATAACATTGTTTACTGGTATGGCAAAATTGTAATGTTAGCCAAGGAAGTACTTGAGCAGAGTTGTTTACTAACTTGTCTTGCTTCCTGCTTGGTTTCTCAGAGATCCAGTGAAGCAGCTGTCCATGAGGTCAAACTAATTCTGGGATTTAACACCTCTCTATTATTTGCTTAGGCAAATCATTTTCACGTTCTGTGAAAAAAAAAAAATTGACATTCAAGTCATATGCCACTGCTGCAACCAGCATGTGTCACTTGTGAAAATGTTTTACAGTGGCGTGACATAAGAGCAAACCCCCAATTTAGATATTCAGTGTATGGAAGAAATAAAAGATGGAATAATTGATAGAAACAAAAACCAGCATCTGCTCCGAGTGATTTCATTGACTGCATCTTCGCCTGAGCAGAAATGCTGTAACTGTTTCCCAGGCAGGAAATTTGCACTGAACCTCTGCCAGATGGACAAGACTACTTGTATGCCCACGATAACACTTCAGAGCTCGGCTTCAATAACAAGATCTCTGTGTGCACTGAGTCAACGGGACCGTGTAGTTTGCCAACTCGTCCGTGTCAACTACCTTATCTGCATAGGATCGCTACTCCCGGGAGGTTATATAGGGGTCTGCAGTGGAGTGTTTCGCAGGTGGTGGAAGAGGGGCAATATTGGCCTGAATCCTGCTAATTCAAGCTATGAACAGCAAAATAAACAACTGAAGGAGACAGAATATTGCAATTTTTTACTGTTTATTTATTTATTTATTTTTGAGCACTTACTTGTGCAAAAGGACAGCATTTCCCTGAATTCACTTTGCAGGAGAGAGAAAAAAAACATCGTAACAAGTGTTTTAGTCTGGTCATGAGATTAGAAATCTTATTGTTTTCTCTCAAGTAGAGAATATCAGCTTCTTTAAAGTTGCTAAGATGAAAATGTTCTTAATCTATTGGCAAATCCTGAAATGTTGCCTATGTTGGTAGCATTCTTGTCTCATTAAGCGAAAATAAAAAATGGAAATGAGAATTTAGGTCTTAAATAGATGCTGAAATACAAGTGGAAACACACATTTTTTTGTATTTACTGTGTCACAGTGCTGTCCATTTATTTTTGGGGGAGCTTTAGGTCCCAACTGTGGGCTCAAGCCAACCTCCAAGAGTCCTCACCACCTTTCATGCCAGAATCAACGGTCACGATGGCAGGATGTCATACCTTTTTTGTTTAGGTCATTTTAGTGGCTACGCTCTGTATGAAATCCTATCAGGGGTGTTTCCCTTCCCATCAATGGTAGAAGACTTCATATCACACAGTTTACAGTGGGGTTGCAGCAGATGGCTGGAGTTCAGATTTGAAACTGAGAAACAAAATCAGGATCCCTCTGAAATTACTCAGGGAGGGATGGCAGGAGATGCATCACCCCAGATGGAGAGTGAAAACCAAGCTCAGTCTCAGGTGATGGTACCATTAAATCATAGGTGTTGTTGATGGGTGGTGTGGGCTCTGCAAACAAATGCAATTCCCGAATCCCTCGCCTGCGGGCGGTGTTTCCACACACACATTCACACTTTGGCAATGTTGCTGTGATGCAAACTATTTGCAGCTTAGTGGGGCATCTTAAGTGGCCATTTTTATGATTTTTACTGATTTTTTTAATGATTGTTTTCTTCTTTTTAAATGTCTAGATTTGTTGGAACCTCGAGCACTCTTACCTTTACTTTTAATTTTTATCTTTATTTATTTATTTACTTCTAATAGTACTTTATCTGTAAAACATAATTTTATGTTAAATTTGTGTTGTAACAGTGTGTCTCCTGTATGTGGATTGGATGTGGATGTTGTCTCACCGGCTGCAAGCAAATCTACCTACGGATACAAATAAAGTAACCTGTAACCTGCTTTGTTCCTTGTATCTCACCGGGAGAAAGTTCATCGCCACACGTGAGCTGTGACATCTTATGTTGTCACCACCAGCGAGTATAGCTAGGAATTGTGGGTCCCTGAATGAATATTGCTCTTGGCATCACATCCTTTTGTAACGTTTATAATCCCTCTCTAATTGTTCTCCCCGCCATCCCACGCCACCATCCCCGAATGGAACGCTAGAATCATCACCGTCTTCAATCCCACCAGTGAAACTCAGGCTATCAGCTTTCCTTTTTTCTCGACGGGGGGGTAATTGGGTTAGGAGGAAGGTATACAGTACATCTAATATCCACTTTTTGTGCTTATGGGTGCTTACTAAAGCTGTGCTGTGACTTTGCTCAAGCAGCAAGTCCCCTGGCAGGAGACTGAACCAACAAGCATGTGGTTAAGATCCTGAAGCGGTCTACAGTACATGCACAGGCAGTCAGACTGAGGAGCTCATTGCTACAGCCATGGCTTCTCTGAGCCCACCCTCTCCTCGCCCTGCACCCCCTACAAACATCAGACCCCCCGCACCCCCTTCCCTTGCTCCGTGACATTCAGGGAGGGAAAGAATTCTGTGTAATTGCCTCAGGCTTTGATTCTGTGCAAATATTCCAAGCGGAATAGAGGCCCGTGGAGCCCAGACAAGCTCGCCGGTCTCATGCACACTCTTCCAAACACGCACACACATGTGCGCACTCACGCTCAGTGACCTATTCGCTTTTTCCCTGGCGCAATCAGATCACATTACCCGGCCACGTAGTCTGCTTCCTCCTGACCTTAGCACGTCTTTGAGAGCCTGGAGTAATCCACCTCGGTGACAGCGAGACAGTGGGCACTGACATTTGAAAAGAGAACACATCAACCCCTAAAGAAGTAAGGCTGTCTCTTAAACCACAGGACACTGGGAGAAAATATAATAATCTGATAACACATTTGTTTTTACTATTCACTCTCTCTCTCTCTCTCTCTCTCTCTCTTCCACAGCTAAATGGAAATCACATTATTTTGAAAGGCAGTCTGGCTTTTTTCTCCTTCCCTTTTATTCTTTTTGTACTTCTCTTTTGGGGGAGAGTTGATGCATAAATGATTCATACCTAGCAATGCGCATATTTTTATGTTGTCTCCTGCCAAGGTGAGCTGTTTGAAGTTCAGGACCTTGGTCTCATTGAGGTTTTGCCTTGCTAACCTTGTTTATTGTCGCACTGCAGAGTTCCGAGTTCGAGTGTCACTCTGCTGCTTTAGTGCGGAACTGAACAAGGGGAACCAATGTCACATAAGTTAGTTCTTTGCAGCCTGTCTTCTTTAGATGACATCAGAGGTATGCCTACCCTGCTCTCCTCAAACAATCATGCTGCGACCACTGCGGTTTTTTCTTTTGTTTGTTTTTTATTTCTTTACTTGTTGTTTTTTTTTGCTGCATCTGAGAGTCAAATGAATATTTCATTTTGCCGTCTATGTCTCCCAAGCCCGTGCTCTGCAGCTGGTGTTGAATATTTCAGTGTTAATTTAGCACCTTTTCCTGTGTATGTGACACAGACAGCTTTTAAGTTCCGCTGCAGTAATTTATTGTATTATATTTTTTTTTTTTTTCATTGCCTGAGTCTAGTCAGCATAATATTCAAGAAAAAGGTGGTCTAATCTAAACCGCCAAAACATAACTGGATTCAAGCAAAGGAACAGTTTCCATTGGAATTTGACGCACATTTCCTCTGGGGTTAATTACTATCATACTACAGTACAGTAGCTAGCAGGCCCATGTGTCAGAATGAACACAAAATAAAGGAGCTTGTGACTTTTAATGTCTTTTTTCACCTGTGCATTGTATTTTTTCCTTCCACTAAATCAAGCTTTTGACTTTTCTCTGCACAATGGCCCACATTAATAAAAGTTAGAGCACTGACCTAGAGGCCTGGTTACAGGTCGGTGCTCTGGCTTTCAGAGGAAGATATTCCAGTGATCAGAGATTAAGTAGAAGTCTTGCCATGCTTTACCTCTGCTCATGAGCTTAGCCGGCTAAGTTCACCATTTATTTCAACTGTCTGGCTGAAGGGTTTTTGTAATTAGCAAATCCAGCCGGTTAGAACAAAACTCTGTGGCAGATTGTTACTTTCTAAACCTGGATTGGCCTCCACTGCCTGTCCTTCAGTACGATGAGTTGTAGCTTTTTTTCAAATTCCTCTTCCTTGGACATATTTATGTAAACACAAAGTAAGCATTGCTCTGTACTGTATATATGTGTTGTGTTTGTTGTGGCAGACCCCTTTGGCAAGAGGATCACAGTAGGATATAATTCACACAGGAGACAGTAGTTTCAATGAATTAACAGAGGAGATGTATTAGATTTTAAAATAGTTGTGGTCACGGGGCATCTTCAACTCCCTTCAAGCATGGATAGCTGCCTTCTCTCCAGCTGTCTGTAGAGACAGAAGAAGTGGTAAAAAACATGGTAAAATTGTAAAAAAAAAAAAAAAATTTTTTCACAAGTCCAGCCTTCAGCCAAATTCTCCCTTTACCAGCCTTTCACCCACTCCACTTTGTCGCCCAAATATTTTCCTGCCCAGCCAGGCAACTGAGCAGATACCTCCCCACTTTGCTGAATCCAAATGTCCTTATTCTGGACTAGCGGACTCTGCCCTTTCGGACTTAAATGTTTCTCGCTGTGATGTTGACTGAACCACCCTGTGTAATTCTGTAAAGTCTACAAGAGCTCAGGGCTGTGAGTTTACATGCACAAATGTGACTTCAGGACTTACTGTTGTCTGGGCAACTCCCAGATAAAAAATTAATAAATCAGAGTCTGGAAATAAATATACACTTAGGCTGATTGATTTGTGCATTACATACATTAGGATACTTTATTTGGTTACTTTCCCATCACACCTCAATTATTATTTTCCAATATTAGAAATGGCTTCCATGGTATTGCTTGTCACACTGTTATTGCTATGAATATTGGGTAATCCCACTACACCTCAAGTAGACTCTCTGGGAGTCTGCAGAAAGTACGCTCGAGGCCCCTTGTGGACCGGAAGAATTGTGAATTTGGGCAGCCCTCAGCACTAGCTGACGTCTTGGGAATGTTCCCACCAAGTCCCTGAGTCTGCAAGAGTGGTGAAAGCCAGAAATTTGGATTCAGCCCGTTCCTCATTTTGCAGGTCCTCTTTATCCCGGAGGTAATGGCCTCCAGGTTGCTGATTGGCTAATTGGGCACAGCTCTTTGATTATATTGAGAGTTGCTGCCATTGCCTGTCACTCCATCAATGACCTCCCCCAACCTTGGTTTATTCCCCCCCCCACACGCACAGAAAGGAGGGTAATAAGAGGGGCAAAAAAAATAAAGACTTTCTGCTGGAGAAGGGTGGCTTAGTCTCTAAAACTACCATCAGGTGCCACCGATTAATTGAAGGGCATGCCAGAAATAAGTCCTTACTGTCATTTAACCACAGACATAAGCACCTGGAGATTGCTTAAAAACTACTGGAATTTTGACTGGGACATTTTTCTAGAGCCCATTCTCATCCAGACGCGTCATATATTAACGCTACCTTACCAAGTGTCGATGTACTAGGCAAAAGGTCACTTTTCGCATCCTTTATTGACGCCAGTGTAAAACGAACTCTACCCCCTAACCCTAACCCTTAACCCGAACCCTCAAATAATGACGCCAAAAGCTTCCTTCTGCCTCGTATATCGACGTTTGTTCAGGCAGCGTCAATATATGACGCGTCGGGATGAGAATGTGTTGTTTTCAATGGTCAGATGAAATGAAAATTTAGCATTTTTGTTGCAAACACTCAAGGAGGGTGTGGTATCAAAAATAGGATGGTCATAACCATTCCCACTGTTTAGTATGGTACAGATTCTGTGATGTCCTCCAAAAGCCCTTGGAACCTCATTAGGATATATGGCATCAAGGACTCCATGAAATACCAGGACTGTTAAAATATATTGGTATGCCTCTGCCAAGAGACTAAAACTGGTTCATCACTGGAGCTTCCAGCAGGCCAATGATCCAAAACATACGTCCAGATCAACATGAATATGGTTTATTGCTTTATCAACTTACAGTATCATTAGTTTTTTTTTTTTTTTTTTTTTATTTGGCTTTTAATTAGTTTTACTTTTATTTCCATTTTTATCAGTTTTTTAATTATGTCTCAGTGTCTGCTGTCTAGGATCTTGTTTATTGATTGCTCGGCTATATTGTATAACCCAGTTTCCAAAAAAGTAGGGAGACTGTTTAAAATATAAATAAAAACAGAATGCAATGATTTGCAAATAATTTAAATTATGCATGTACTTGAAAATAGCACAAAGACAACATATCAGACATTGAAACTGAGAAGTGTTATTGTTTAGGAAAAATATATGCTCATTTTGAACTCGATGCCAGCAACACGTAAAAAAAGTTGGAACAGGGGCATGTTTACCACAGTGTTGCATCACCTCTATTTTTAACAACACTCCAAGCGTTTAAGAACTGAGGAGACCAATTGCAGTAGTTTTGAAAGCAAAACGTTTTCCCATTCTCATTTGATGTGGGATTTCAGCTGCTAAACAGTTTGCAGCCTCCATTGTCTTACTTCTCATCTCATAATGTACCAAAAATTTTCGCTGGGTGACAGTTCTGGACCGCAGGCAGGACAGTTTAACTCCCAGACTCTTTTACTGCGGAGCCACGTTGTTTTAATATGTTTAGAATGTGGTGTACGGAATTGTCTTGCTGAAATAAGCAAGGCCTTAAAAATACGTCCGCATGGCAGTATATGCTGCTCCAAAACCTGTACATGTCATTCAGCGTTAATGGCGTCTTCACAGAGGTGCAAGTAACCCCCGCTATGTGCACTAATACACACCCATACCATCACGGATGCTGGCTTTTGAACTGTGCACTGAAAAAAAGCCAGATGGTCCCTCTGTTCTTCAGCACAGAGGATGCGCCACCATAATCTCCTGAAAGAATTTCACATTTTGATCAGTCAGACCACAGAAAAGTTTTCCACTTAATCTCAGTTAATCATAAATGAGCTCAGGCCCAGAGAAGACAGCAGCGTTTCTGGATCTTGTTCATTTATGTTTTGTCTTTACATGGGTGAAACTTACATTTGTGGATGCAGTGACAAATTGTGTCCACTGATAATGGATTTCAGATGGGTTCCTTAGCCCATGCAGTGATTTCCACCACCGAATCTGTTTTTAATGAAGTGAAGCCTGAGAGCCTGAAGATCACAGCCATTCTATATTGGATTTTGGCCTTGTCCCTTGCGTGCTGAGATTTATCCAGATTGTTTGAATATTGTAATGATATTATGTACCGTAGATGAGAAAATCCACAAATTCTTTGCAATTTCACGTTGAGAAACGTTATTCTTAAATTGTTGAACTATTTGCCCATGCAATCTTTCACAGAATGGTGAAGCCCTTACCATCTTTACTACTGAAAACTCAGCCTCTCTGGGATGTTCTTTATATGCCCAATCATGTTTTTGACCTGCAGCCAATTAAGCTAATTAGGTGCGAGATGTTCTACCAGGTATGTTGTTTTAGCATCACACAATTTTCCCAGTCTTTTGTTGCCCCTGTCCCAACTTTTTTGAAAAGGGTTTATAAATGAGGCATCTTTCTGAAAATACTTCCAAGGTTGACTGAATGAAAGAAAATCAAGCTTCTTCCATGGCGATGTCAGTCCCTTGACCAAACTCCATTAAAAATCTGTGGGTAAGCGAAAAAGGAGCGCAGACGAGAGGACCAAGGATACCGGATGCTCTGGAGAGATTCTGTTTCAGGAGGAATAGTCTACTCCTTACTCTTAAATCTCATAAGATGTTATAGAAGACTCAGTACAGGCAAAGAGAGGTTTTTATAAAGTATTAAATGCAGGGGCACCCGCAGCTTTGTTAAAAATGATTTTATCTTGGTGACAGATTTCTTTTTTCCTCAGAATAAGTTTAATCAAAATGAAGGTAGGGTTTTCACCTCATCTTTTCAATGTGACAAGAAGCTAATTCACCTAAAGGTGTTTTGTCACTCAGTTTTACCGGGGGTTTCAACATTTGTGAAGGGGACTCTATATATACACAGACACTCACAGTACAGTGCATAAGTGTATACAGAATATGCTGAACGCAAGGTAAAAGCACTTAGAAGAGAAAATAGAAGAGTAATGCCAGCAGAATGTCTAGTTGAGGCTTTTAGACCTCTTATACTAATGAAAAAGCTGTGAGCTCAACAGCATCGGGCACTCACATACACTGGATATTTTTAATTCCCTTGTCAGACAAGAAGGCTCCTTGAACAAATTATACATAGGCACTGACCTTTTGTACCCATAAAGATGCAGCTTTTTTAAATGGTAGCCACTGAATTGATCTTTATTGATTGGGTGTAAGGCCAGGCATTTGTTTGTACGCCAGCACAGGAGATTGCTGAAGTAAGGAGACAATTCAATCTGAATACAGCTCAACCCCTATGGACCGGATTTTTCTGCATGTGCAACATTTGATGATGTACGCACAGTCTGACCGATACATCTATCCCTATCTTCTCCAGCCTCAATGTCATGGTTTGGGAGGTGTGCGTGTGTTTAGCACTTTTCTTTGAAGCTCTCGTCCTGGGACGATATCAAATTCCTTTTCAATCGGATTCTTTACCCAGCTGGCTGATTGAACTTGGGCGGTGCCTCCCCGGACTCTATATAAGCCGGAAGTCCGCCACGCCTCCTTCGCTAGAGTGTCTGTTTGTAGTTAAGCACTTCAACCGAAAATATCTGTAGTAAGCATTTATGTGACTTTGTATCTTCTCATTATTATAGGAGTTTCTATCCCTCTAGGGATATTCCCCTTTTCTTCTCTATCCTTTGTGGTTTTCTCCTTTTTCTCTCTCGCTTTGCTTCCGTTTTGTCAGATGTTTGGACGTCCTTTTGGAAGCGCGAGGATTTTCCCTGTTGAATGGTCTGTATTATTCTCTGTATTTGTATTGTGTCCGTGCTGCTCTATTTCCCTCTTGCCGCTGCACTTGGCCTCTCAATTCTACCGGCCATTACACTCAAGTACTGACTGGTATTTTTCTGCGAGGGCTACATGTAACCGGGTGGAGAGATTAATATCAAGGGCATAGTTTTATTTCAGAGGGAGTTTTGCATGTAAAATAGATAGCACCAGTGAAAGTGTCATTTAAATGAGATTGCACAAGGCAAAATTTGGTATCCTTCAGAAATATAAGTCAGTTCGCATATGATTTTGGAGGGCCACATCTAACCTGAAGAGCAACTTATTTCTAATTTTGCCTGAAGATACTGACAAATACAATAATGCGTGCGTAATTAATGGTATTAGTAATATCAATAATGTGTAATGATGTATGGTTTTTCATCATATCATCAATGTTGATCATTTTAGTCATACTTTTGGAATTGATAAGAATATTAACTTAACTGCGGAGCCTATTGGTTGAAGAATAGACCTACCCAAAACATTTCAGTCACAACATAAAGTAAGACTAAATATTTTTTTGACAGCTGGAATTTATTTGATTTCACCTACTCAGTTTGGCACAGTAAATTTGTTGTTCGGAATGAGTTGCCGACTGTAGCCAACACTTATGTTGGTTGGCAGAATATAGAAAACATACAATACCAGTCAAAAGTTTTTGCACACCCTAAGATCTTGTCAAGTCTTTATCTTACATGTATGTTTACAAGAAAGAAATCACTGACACCCAATACTTGTTTATTACAAATAATAAATTTACAAGAAAAATCCACAAGGAATCCAGCGCTGGTGATTGAAATGATCAGCTCGCTATCAACCCCCTGAAACTGCTTGATAATGAGTAGATCATTTGAATCACCTGTGCTGGAGCAGGGAGAGATCTAACACATGCAGGACAGGTGGTCCTACAGGAGAGGTTTGAGAAGCACTGAATTAGACCATCGTTACTGATCTGCTTAAATAGTGAGAAAGTGACTGATCCTGGTTTTTCTTAATTTGTTTTGTCATATACATGGTTTATACATTGGCCTCAGTTTTCCTACCTTTCTGTTATACAACCAATATCAGACTATTACACAAGAACAAAATATTAAAAACTGTAACAATTACAAAAAATATTTGGGTGTGCAAAAACTTTTGACTTGTAGTGTAATAGCACAGAGGCATTTACGGTCAAAGAATGTGAACTTACCCGACGAGGAGTGCCGGAGACACCTTTTTCTGAAGGTCATGGACTTTTGTGATCTTAGTGACCCTAATTCCCTCCCCATTGCAGTCAAAAATAAACTGTTGCCCAGCATGCCTTTACATTAAAATATTTTAAGTTATTCTATTATTACAAAGTGATATCTTTTAAATTCTGAAATTGTGTATTTGGAAGCATTGGACACACTATAAAGAGCAATTCAATAGAGCAATATAAAATTTAACCAAGGAAAAATACGCTACTCAGCTGATGAACAGTAGCCAAATTGGTGCCTCTCAGAATAGGGGATAAGTAATCAAAGTCAAAGAAAGAAATACTGGAGCACACGATTACTTAGGCAATTTATTAAGGTGCAGGTGACTAACGTTTCGACAGAGTGTCTTCTTCAGGGTCAAAACCATATATAACCATATAGCTACATATACTGCCATATAGACGTTTTGACTCTGAAGAAGACACTCTGTCAAAACATTAGTCACCTGCACCTTAACCTATTCCCTTCAGAATACTTTTATATAAAATTGTCGCGTTTGTACGGAATACTTTTCCCGAAAATTAAACAATATAAACAGACGTTTAGTTAAACGTCTGTATTCTCAAAATAAAGGTTTTTAGCAGGTTCAAATGCAAATGTCAAACTAGCAGTGACATTTTGGGTATTTTTAACATCATTCCAGTTGTCATTTTGGTTGCCTGCTACGTGACGCTGAGCAGCTCCTCGACTATGTGCTCCTCGACCACGACCTGTCCTGGCTCGGCCGTGGCCCCTCCCCTCCTGTGGTTGAAGTACAAGTGGCCCATCACCGCGATCGTCAACTGATTTCGTGTTTTCATCAGACTGCGAATGGTCGAGGTCGCTATTACTGCTGTCAGATTTGTCAAATTGACGCGATACTCACGTGTTATGCATGTTTTCAATGGAACTCCGAATGACGTCATCCACGCCGTTGGCAGCGGCTTGCCGTAGGGAATGAGTTAATAAATTGCCCAAGTAATCGTGTGCTCCAGTATTTCTTTCTTTGACTAAGACATGAAATTTACCAGTACATCAAAGATGTTCAAGTGACATACACAAATTTCACAGTCCACAGCCAGAGCTGTGCAATGTAATGTATTCCACAAGTGAATGCAATCAATTGTAAGGTCCCACCTAAACCTAGGTGATCGTGATTACTTGGTCGTCATGTGACTGCATAGTACAGAACATGGCGTCATACTGTGTAATGGCCGGTAGTGTACGGAGGCCAGGTGCAACGACCAGAGAGAAAGAGATTAGCACGGACACAGTACAAACACAGAGAATAATACAGACCAAATGAAAGTACTCACGCTTCCAAAGGACGTATAATAGTCCGAACCACGGAAGCAAAGCGAGACAGAAAGAGGGAGAAGAAACTCCAACAATTAGAAGATAGAAAGTCATACAAATCCTGACAACAGATATCTTCGGCTATAGTGCTTAGCTACAAACAGACACTCTAGCAAAGAGGCGTGGCGAACATCCGGCTTATATAGAGTCCGGGGAAGCGCCGCCCCAGTTCAATCAGCCAGCTGGGTAAAGAATCCGATTGAAATAGAATTCGATATCGTCCCGGGACGAGAGCCACAAAAAAAAGTCCAAAACACATGCACAATCATCCAGAACCATGACATACTGTATGGTGGCCTCTGCACTGAATGGTACTATGTAGAGTAGCACGAGATATCCAGTAGGCCTATTCACTGGCACAGTATACAGTAAACAAGTTGCTTATATGATTTTGAACATGGCCATTGTCGCCTTAATAAACACCCTGCATGCATTTGATATTATTTTTAAGAATATGAAAGCACCAAAGAACTTTCTTTAATAGGCTATAAAAAATAATGCAATTTTAAAAAATGCTTTATTAATGTCCCCAGGATAAAGGCGAGTGTCTTGATAAAAGTGAGTCAATTATTCACCCTCCTCTTGTGCCTGCTTGAGAGCTCTGACATAGGGAGGCAGCATTGATGAGCCGGCTTCTTTTGACAGATCACTGCCTTTCATAGCTTGCCTACTTGCGGCTATTGCATAAGGCCTGTTTAAATATGCACTGAAGAACCACTGCCTTTGACGGATGGTGGATGAGATGGCAATGGTCCATGCATGTATCGCATATGATGGGGTAAATTGGGCTTTATATGTTACAGGCTTGCGATCAACAATGATTTTGAATGGCTCATGGCTTGATCCACATGTAGTGAAGCCTATTCAGAGCTAAAGTTCACATGGGCCGAAGAAATCGAACAACTGTCTTGTGAGACATCAACCATGCCTTGTAAATGGGAAGCCATTCAATTGCACTGATGAGAGCTTTTTTAAAAGTGGTCTCACTTAAGTGAAACTGCAGTCATGGGTTTTCAGCGCATATATGTGAATAGGATGGCTTCCTTTTTAATTTTTTTTTAATGAAGACAATGACCAGAGATTATTTTTCTCTTTTGTCTGCAGCATAGTGAGAACTGTTTGCATTAGACTGTGTCTTAATGGCAAAGAACCTGCAGTCAATGTGAATAGCTTCACCTAAATGAACATTTACAAGAATACTCATGCAGCACATGGGCATCAACACTGATCTAGTGCAGTTGATACCTAAAGCATTTTTGTGCTCCAATTTGAACAAGTCATGCAATCAGGTAAATTATTTCCTCCGATCAAATGTCAAAATATGCACCATGAAGAATGTTGGACGTCGGACTCACTGTAAATAACATTGTTTGCAAAATTCAGTCCAATGAAATGTTAAGTTTTTTTTTTTTGTACTTTGTAGTTTCTCTTAAATACCATCATCAAACCAAATATTTACACCCAAACCCATCAGGCCAACTGTACTGCTCTACAAAGGCTAAATGCAGTAAGTACAAAATAATTTGAGCATGTAAAAACTGGGCTCAGTTTGTTTGCTGTCCCAACAAATGAATACTCCGTACATTTATGATAGATAATGGTAGACTTACTTGACATGGTATAACTTCTATCCTAGTGAATCCTAACCTCCATACTTACAGGCCCAAAAGTGCGCATAACTCATATTTGACCAAATATGTAGTTACTGCTCTTAGGCTTTGTAGGGCACTATAGCTTTATCCTGCCACTTCCACTATTTCAATTTAGCAAGAAAGGAGAGCAGAGTTGCATTGAGTTTGATTGTTTTCCACTTTGGTTCTGGAGCAAACACAGTGTAGTCAACTGTTTTTTTGGACGCAAATTTATCAAAACCTGTATTTTTCAGTCAGAGGTTTACTGTAGAATCCAATTGTCTCCTTCATGAACCGAATTGAGTGGATATTCCAGCGCTAAGTGCTCCAGTGAAGAGTGGTAGGCTAACTGCATTTAGCTTCTCAGAGTAGATGCCAGTTTCAGGAGCAAACCATTTTATTCTTCCACCAACATTAATGGTTACCTGTGTGGTTTAACTCATTCCCTACAGAATACTTTTTTATAAAATTGTCGCGTTTGTACAGAATACTTTTCCCGAAAATGACACAATATAAAGCACTGAAGTACAGGTGGCCCATCACCACGATTGTCAACTGATTTCGTGTTTTCATCGGACTGCGAATGGTCATCCATGCCGCTGGCACCGGCTTTTTCCAAAGGGAATGGTAGAATTCTCCGTGCCGTTGGCAGCGGCTTGCCGTAGGGAATTGAGTTAATTTAGTCATTAACGAGTCAAACAGTAATTTTTTCTCTTTAGAATCTATTACCTTGCAAGCATTGAGTTTTGGCTGGGGCCAGGTGAGGTGACACCCATCTTCAAACCATTACACGCTTTTAAGCCCTGTTTGCGGTGAAGTGCTGTTTGCAAGTTGCGTACTTGCCATGCTGACTGTGCATTTCTCAAGGTTTTGTCCTCGGTCTGTAGAATGGATGGCAATTGTGGCAGACTTTCTTATCAGAGGAAGGATGATAGTGCTACTGCTGCTGTCATTGTTGTTGTCGCTATAATTGTCATCATATAAATCCCTGTGCCTTGATGCCTTGAGCAGAGACCTTATGTTGTCTGTAATGAACACTGCATTGGCTCCTATTTTATTGGTTAGCCGGCTTGGGAATGATATTAAAATCACTGAAAAATGTTGCGGAAAATTGCCCAAAACAGCAGTGTCAGGGATTAATAATTAATTAGTAACTTCTTTGGCTTGAACTGCATAAATACCACCCTCTACAAAAGCTGCCGTAGGCTAGTTTGAATTACCATTAAAAGAAAACACTACATGCTGTGAGAGAATAAATTATGGGAGTTAATTCGAATTGAAATAGATTTAGTAAATGTTAGATGTTGGATTTGTAGTTGTATAATTCTGAGACTCTGCAGATGTAATCATTTTACCAAGTAGCCATCTTCAGTTTAGTATAATGGATCAAGGTGCAGCCAGTTTGACAGGAGGGAAAAGCAAGCTCTGCAGTGCAAAACATTACACTTTTGACGTTTCTCAAAGCATAGGCTGCATCCTTTGAAGGCTGAATTTTTAGGGGTCTTTGCTTATTTCCATCTGTCACACTAACATTTAGGGTTAGGGATAAGGTTAAATTTAGGGTTGGGGTTAGGTTTAGGGTTAGGAATATGAGTTAAGGTTAGGGTTAGGGAAACCTGTCACGACTTGCTTAAACCACAGCAGTTCAACAGAGATGAAATGACGTCATATCAGTTTGGCAGATGGAATTAAGTGACGGCCCCTAAAAATGCAGCCTTCAAAGGATGCAGCCTATGCTTTAAGAATCAGCCTATTTTATCATTTACCAAACACCCTTTGTTATTATCCAGATGAGGAACTAAATGCAGATTCAGAATACAGTCCATGAGGGAGTATTTATGAACAGGAATACAGTAACAGAGGAGGACAGGCCATTGCTCAAAGCTGAGGAGCAGCAGTCCAGCGTGGTTGATAGTATGACTCAAGAGGATGGGAGAGTGTCTGCGCCAGGATCCGAACTTCTGTCCCGGGGCAGAAGTCGGGGGGGAAAACATACTCACAGAAACAGGACTGCTTGCAAACAAGGTTTAAGAGGAATGCAGTCCCAATCCTGGAGACTGATTGAGACTTGGCAGGTTGTTCCCATTAAATTGATTTGTAAAAAAGTTCCTATCATTAATTTTCTCCAAACACACAGAAGATGAGCACTTAGCTCAAAACTAGAAGGCATGAACACTATTTACAAACACATGGAAAAAGAGCACTTATCCCAGTACTGGAAGGTATAAACTGACTGGAGGGGGTTGAGTAGGGAAAGAACCTTGACAATCCAGGGAAGACAGAGACGCTACAAGAAAATTGTATAGATGAGACACTCCATGAAAGGGGCGAGGCATGAAAATTATCACACCAGGAAGCAGAGAATAAGGCAAGACAATAAAACAATTAAGGGAGACAAAACGCAAAACTCACAATGAGCGCTGGAACAGGGGAGGGACAAATTGCTGAGGCACGAGTGTTGTGACGCCCTTATCCAGAGAGATGTATGATACTGAGAGCTTTAGGAGGTTGAAAAGTGCTGAAAACTTTGAGGGAATTAAAGTGCCTGAGGTGACCGCATAGTTAGATTAGAGTTAAGTATGTTTGCGATGACGTTGTCTCACTTTTTCATATAACTTGTTTAGAATTTACACACTGCATTTTCCGGCTGCTGCCATATTGTCGGATTTGCATGTCCTGTCCTGTTCTGAGCGTGCCTCTGGCTTTTATTTTCACTTCAAACTCACCTGGCAATTTTGGCTGATATAAACAGGCCTAAGACAGTTGGGTTGAAATCATTCCTGAAGTAGATCATTTTCGTGATGAGTACTAATAAGAACAGCAATCTGATGGACATTGCAGTATGCACATTGAAACTTCTCTGTGCTGCTTTGAAGGCTGTGAATAAGAATGTTGTTCATGAGTTATTTCTCATGTTTCTTTGATATTTCAAATAAATGGTGTGCAAGCAGGTTGTATAGAGCTCTGTTCAGCATACAAAATAATTTTCTCCAAAAAAAGCTAATAAAATGCTCTAAAATTGGACCCTATTTTTCGAGTAAAATGTGTATAGAATTGAATTTTTTTCACGTGTTTGGGAAAAATGGAAGTAAATGTGCTGTAAATGGGAAAAGCCATTTTTGCCCGGTGAATTATTTTGAAGCCGCAATTTAACCTAGCCGGTAATTTCAAGGTGTTAGTTTTGTATTATTACGTGCTTTTTTGGGGATGCTTCAGCCGAGATTTGAGATATTTATAAAGGGAACGCGCATAGAAAATAGTGTTGCTATTTCTAGAGTGCAAGGTACTTTAGAACAAGTTACAATATATACAGTTAAGCCCAAAGTCATTCAGACTCACGCCAAAGTTTGAGTTGTACAGAATTTTTATTTGATAAATATGTTTCTTCGAGCTGGAAATTACAGAAAGATGTGAGAAAAGACAGTAAGAAATGTTGTTAGAAATATTAATGATAAATATTACCTATAGCTATGTTTCTTTTTACATTTTTATGAAACATTCCATGTCCAAAATAGTTCATACCGTTTCTCAGTAATCATTGGCAAAGCAGCTTTATTTGCCATTACAGCTGTCAAACACTTCTTATAATTGCCAACATGATACGTGTAATTTTTTTCCGACATAAAAAATGACCTCTTGCTTAGAGTAGAGATGTATTTCTTTAGATATTACTGCTGATACTGCTTAAGTTAGGACTGATGATGACAGCCATTATAAAATGGCAATTATAATAATGCAAGAGCGTTGAAGTGTAAAGCTTTTGGTCGGTATGCAAATGATTGTGTCTCATGAATTTAAAATGGAAGCACAAAAAAAAAAAACATTTAATGAAAGCGGATTTGGGCTACATGGGCAAAAAAATGGACTCCTTTCTCATGACCAAATGTATTTACACAGTCATAAAATCCTTGAATGTGTCTCAGTATACTTCATGAGGTGATAGGAACAATCTGCTTTGAGTTAGTATGCTAGGCATCTGGAGTACACTTCCACTTGCATTTTCATTTGGATAATTCTCATTCAGATACTGTATGGAAAAACAAATTAAATCCCCAGGTGGAAACGGGGTCTCGATTTCACAAATCCAACTTGTTTTTCCAGTTCAAAAATGTGCTGCATGCAGACTCATGATTATAATGATCAAATATCTCGATCATTATTAAACTTCACATGATTGTCCCATTAAGCGTTACTTTCAAGCCCCTCTTAGCCAGCATCAATTCTGGCCAGTTGGTGCCGACTTTTGCTCAGAACCATTGTAGATGCACCTGAATTCCTTGGCTATCTGGAGCTAAACTGTTTCAAACAGTATAATTAACTTTTTCAAGACTAAAAAAACAGGCAAAACCACCTGTATCATTAGGTGAGATGTGTCAATAGGATGGTAATGGGAGTATGTGTTGTTTAAGCCGTTCTAGTTTTGGCCTCGGTCACAGTGGAGATCTATGGCCTTACAAAAAGCTTTTCCCATGCAGTTTTGTGCATACATTCCCTACGCTGAAATTAGAGAGGCACAGCGAGAGCAGCACCATATTGTACTTCCCTTATCTACCCCATTCCAAACACCCCAGCTGATCGGCTCAGACTGCTAAGGCAAGTTGCTAAGCCAGTGCTTTCATTTTCTCAAAGTGTGCTTTTGGCATTGTGGACTGCAGGATATTGTAGGATTATGCAGTATGTACTGAGGTATACAGTCTGTGTGACCTTTAAAAAGAACCCCATTGTGGTGGTGTAAATGAGTTTAAACTTCATAATAATATTACAGAGGAATTGTGGCTGCCTTCGAGCACACAGGCAAATACACAACACAAGTCCCTCTGACGGCCTTCATCAGGCTTCTGCTCATGGGGATTTATACAGTAACATGTGAGCAAGCATGTCGTATTATTCAAGTTCACGCCTGTATTTTGCGTCAGGAGCTTTGGGCGTAAGTAATTCTGGAGTCAGTTGTGAAGCAAATGTCATTCTAACTCACGGTATCACTTATTATTTCGTTTTACAACCTGCGTCACCTCATCCAACACTTGGAAATGAAATCCATATTGCACTAGTAACTCGGAGAGTCAATTCTCACTACTTCGCCATGCAGAAAATGTAGAATTTACTTACGAAGAGAGTGATGTGCATCGCAAAGTCTCATTGATGGTGCCAAGACAAGGAATCCTCAAGTGTTGAAGCAAACAATGTAAGCTGTCTTGCGCTCGCCGTCTCATTTTTGTGACGAAGTTTTATGTTGGTTAATTATAGTTGCATTGATATGAAATGACCACGTTAACCGAATATAGATTTATGGATGGTAAACATGTCTCTTGCGCTGTCTTGCACTTAAAACACTGGGGGATGTGAGCATCCCTTCCCAGCTGCCCATGAATAGGCATCACAAGCTCAACAAGGGCCAGCTGGTAACCAGGCCCCTGCAGTAATAGGTAATAGGCTGGGCGGGCAGGATTGTATTAGAATATATAAATAAATGAATAATTGTGCTCGCCTGAGCAGGGGCGTGAGTGAGATTTGTATTCGGCAGGAGGAGGAGTGAGTTGTTACTCCGTCCTTCTGTCCTGCCTTCTCCCACTGAACGCTCCTGGGACCAGATGCTTGCTGTGGCCAAACTGAGAAGAGATGGTCAATTAAAAAGGGATTACATGCCAATTTATTCATATATACACCACAGCACAAAGCAATAGAGACTATTGATGAATTGCTCAAATTCTGCCGCTGCTCCGAAGTAAGCAGACACAGCTGTGCAGATGCATGCATGCATACATGCACATAAGCACACGAAAGCATCTGAACATATCCACATGCACACGCACAGCACATGCCTACATACATACATACATACATGCATACATACATGCAACCAAACATGCTTTATGCATACACTGCAATTAGAAACAAACACGCACAGATAGGTTGCACATGTTCATGCGAACACACTTACACGCAAACATTCATGAACAGAATTGCACAAATATCCATCCAGTTTTGAACGCTGTAAGTGCGATAGGCAAGTCTTTTTGTACTTGAGGTTTTATCATATATTTAAATTTGTCATTCGGCACTATCAAATCAACCAATGCATCTATGCTCTATCAAAGTTTAATTAATTAATGAATGATGCTTGTACTGAAGTGCACATGAATGATCCATAATTAATGCTCTTTGTAACCCAAGTAAAAAATTCAGCTTTATTCAGTCGCTGAGAATTTCATTTTTGTTCGAGATGTAAGATTTTTGGATGACGCAAATAAAAAAAATCCTGCCAGTTATTACAAATCCTTGTTGAATTCAACTCTAATCAAAGAACATTTGTTCTAATGAAAATGTAAGTGGGAGGTAATGACAGATTGTTGATACGACAGCTTGTCTCCCGTAATTAACAAGCTAAGCAAGCAATTCGTTCAACCTTTCCATTGTCTTGGCTGCTGCAGATTTCGTGACAATATCTGAACTGTTCACTCTGCCAAACCCATGCAGGCATCACTGCTGTGGAAATGTACTCATTTAATAGACTATAATGAGCATTATTGTTATGATTTGGGAAAATATATTAGTACAGTGCATTAATAATAATAATAATAACAATAAGTTATTGATGATGAACTGTTATTTTACTGACCAAGGCACTTCATAAAGAATATTAAGAACTATTTGAAAAAAGGAGTAATTTTTTTTTGATTATCAAATTAAAAATTATATTAAGCATATGCTGTCAAAATAACTCCACTGCATGAAGTACAGTGGAAGATTGTGAGTTCAAATCACAGCAAGCCTTATGAGTTCAAATCAAGGCCTGGAGCCTTTCTGTGTGGAGTTTGCATGTTCTCCCCTGTCTTTGCATGGGTTTCCTCCGGTTTCCTCCCACAGTCCAAAGACATGCATGCCAGGTTAATTGGAGACACTAAATTGCCCATAGGTATGAGTGTGAGAGCAAATGGTGTGTGCGCCCTGCGATGGATTGGCGAGCTGTCCAGGTTGGGTCCCTGCCTTTTCGCCCATAGTCAGCTGGGATAGGCTCCAGCTCCCCCCGCGACCCTAGTGAGGAATAAGCAGGTATAGAGAATGGATGGATGGATGATTAAGACCAATTTAAAACCAATGTACAGTTGTAGCTTCTCATTAAAGCCACCGGAGGTGTTAAAGAAGATTGAGGTTCAGCTGGTCAGATACCCTTTGGGCCTGGCTACATAAGAAACTGCAGAGAACTGTGAGAACTGGCCAGGCAGTGTTCTCCATATCAAGAGCCACACTGTGAGAGCTAGTGGCAGTCAGCACAGAAAAAAAGAGCCTGGCTCTCGAGTCAGACCCAGGCACGCTTGTTAGCCTAAAGACTTCTTTTTTCACCTCTTACTGACAAGACCACAGGACCCTGAATCCACTTACCTGGTGGCAGCAGCCCAGGGGATAGTGACCAATCAGAGGCCAGACATCCTGGCAGGATTTTTTTTTTTTTTTTGCAACATTTTCAGCGCTTTTCTTTAAGGCTATATCATGTCAGGATAACACTTTACAATAAGGGTACATTAATCAACATTAGCTAATGCAGTAATGAGCATTAACTATCAGTTTAAACTAATGGGTCTAATAATCATTTACTAATGGCGTTCATGTTTACTAAGGTATTAATTTATACGTTATTAAAAAATTTGGTAGTTTGAGGTGTAACTTAAGGGATACTTGAGGGATGTTTTCAACTTCACAATTAGGATGTCAAAAAGCATTAATAAATGGTAAGTTGAGGTTACCTAATGCTTATTTAGCTCTCTGATGCTCTATTTAACTGTTAATTAATTGGTTGTTAATGCGTATTACTACGTTAACTGATTTACCCTTATTGTAAAGTGTTACCCAAGTCAGTTTTCATAATCTTCAGAGGAAATGTAGGAGTTGAAAACCATTCACACCTATGTGTCTTCAATTGGCCTGAAGTGCATATCTTCGGACTGTGGGAGGAAACCAGAGTATTTGGAGTAAACCCATGCAAACATGAGGAGAAGATGCAAACTCTTCATAGAATGGCCCCAGGTCAGATTCAAACTCGCAACGCTCTTTCTCTGAGGCAGCAGCGCTATCCACTCCACCATTGTGTCGCTCCACTGTGGCAGGACAAAGCAAGTCAACGCTGTGCTCTCAGTGTCCATTGCTACTCTGTACTTATAAGTTCCTGATACTTGTTCTTGTCACAATCCTTGTGTGTCATTAATTGGGCCCTCCTCTGTTCCCACAGTTTGTGTATATATTTGAGGTGTAATGATACAGTGGGGTCACGATACGATACGTATCCTGATACAGGGGTCGCGATACGATACGTATCCCGATACACTACAAATTATTTTACTGCTGATTTTCTTTCTACTAACAAGTAAGCAGCAACACTGAAAGATTTCCCAAGACAAGGCTTTTGAAGTTTATTAAAACAAAGGAATACAGTTAGTTTACCTTTAGGTACCACTGTGTGTTTACTGTTCAGGTCAATGTCTTCAACTTAAAAATTGATAAAAGATGAATAGGTCTCTACTACTATGCACTAGAAGAAACAGTCGTATTGCAAACTACTTATCATTAGTAGTTAACTCGAAGTCTGGAAACTTAACCTCAAACAAGTAGAAACAACACTTCAACAAATTGCACTTGGAGCGATGCAACCACTTGGAATGAGGCAGGTCACTACATTTTAATTTAAAGCGATAGAAAATGTTGCAATTTCTAGGTTTCAGAAAATATGTGGACTATTTTAAAAAAGCCTTGTGTATCCTGATACACGTCCTCCGAATCGATGTATCCTATCAGAGGCTTTGTATCACGATACGATACTGTATCGGCGTATCGTTACACCACGAGTATATACAACGTATATGAGGTTTGTTTTCTTGAATTGATTTATTGTCTAGTATCCTTCCTTGTGATGGAAATCTCTGAGCAGAACACAAATATTTTCACTCCCACGCTGTAAATCGGCTGGGAAGAACTTTCGGCCGCAAAACCTAGACGGGAAGCCTGGAACCCCATTTACGCTCAAAGACGAGCAAGGAAACAAGAAGACCAGCCTAAATTCTTGCCTTAGAGAGCTGTTGTGCAGCCATACTGGCTCCCCAAGCTGCAGGTGGCCAAGCCAACTGCCCAAGTCAGCTGTAACCTGTGGAGCTATCCTTTAACCAGCACAAAACTTCATACAGTACAGTGGATTCCCCCAGGAATGTATCTATCAGAAATGAAACATCACTGATGGATGGACAGAACCAAAGGTGGAACTGTTACTACTGGTGTTTGAATTCGTAATTTCACAACTACACGTTTTTCTCAGAGGGCCAGAACATCCCAAAGCCCCTCCTCTCTCTGATTACATCGCCTCACCTCCTGTCCGAACAGTGACTGGTTCCGAGGAATGTGTTGTCTCTTAATATTACAAGACGAAGATTTCCTTATGTTTCTTATGGTTCTCATGTGCATTTCTGGTCTTACTTGTATTAGAGACTAGTTAAGCTGCTTTCACACCGGACGCAAAACGAATTTTTCGCAGGAGAGATTACATTCAAAGTCAATGCAATTTGCGTCTTTGCATTGACTTTGAATGTAATCTGTCGTGCGAAAAATTCGTTTCGCGTCCAGTGTGAAAGCGGCTTTAGTGTCTGTAGGTAAATTCTGCAAGTAGCATGCAAAATTAGGTGAGTTGTTAAACTCGCATATTAATATCTTTAGAACCATTACAGATAAACATGTTGTGTTTGGTTTCATTTTAACTCTCAAAACATCAGGATGCCAAACCTATATCCGTGGTAGTTATTTGATTACACCATTCAATTATTTTGGAAATTCCTGTTAATTAAGACAGTCATCTGACCATTGACACAGTGGGCGTGACAATTGAAACTGTGTCTCTGAAGCCCCCCCCTCAAAACTTTGTATATAGAAGACCCTCACTGGAGTGCAAAGTTATATTTCCTTTTGTATCGGAAACTCTCATGTCGACGATGCTTTTAGATGTTGCATTCTGTCTCTGCGTGACCCCGGCCAACTTCAACGGGAATGTTTTTACCTCTGCACCATCGTCTTCCTTATTCCTGATGCTGCTACCCTGACTGAGGTGCTACTACTCCGCAGATGCATAAGTAACACTTCTTCTCTGCTAACCAGGTAGATTAAGAAATTACCACTGGATTCCCCATCTAAACGCATTTATAAATTTACCACGACTTTTACCAGCTGCTTTCAGTGATGATCGTTTTGGTTCATTTCCCTTGTCGCGCGTTTTCACCTGAAAACTCTAATATCGCATGTATCAGTTCATTCATTGTTTTGTCATCGAATGTGCGGTTAGGGTTTTGTCATGTTATTGCTGGGTGTTAGTAGTATGTCGCACAGGTTAAACACCTGTAGTATCACATTTGATACATACATTTTTACTTGATTTTACTATGAAATCAGCAACAAAATGTTGTGCAATGTTGTTTCAATCCAGTAAATATTCATATTGAAGTATCAGTATCGATATAAAAGTTCTTCTTACCATAACTTTGACAAAATTAATAAAAATTTCCATGGGTTGGGGGGGCTGGAGGGTGGTGAATGGGGGCAGCCATCTTTGATTTTGCATTTTACAGACCTCTACTGCCTGCAGTGCATAGATAGTCCACCAGGGGGCAGAAGACATGTATCAGAATGCATACAACAGGTTAATGAGGAAAGTATTGATCATGTGAATGACACAGAGGTCACAGAAAGTTGTTTCAACTATGATACAAATGGAATTACAGGGATAAAGGTAATTTAAGCATTAAAGTCACTGTTGACTGATCACCAAGAGAAACCGTTATAAGTTAATTATGCTGAGTCAGAAATTATATTGGTGGACGAGTAATTACAGGGGTTCCGTGTAATAGCTCTGATTATTGCAATATTTCCCCAAATTAACCCTCTACTTGCTCCCCAGTGTTATCATTTGTACGCCTCGCACCTTTTGTGCATGTCTCATTCTTTGTGGTGTTAATGTGCTTGCTGGATTGTCTTAGTTCATACCCTGCTAAACCTTCCAGTCAGGTTGTGTCTCCTTACGTTGCACTGAACTCCTCTGCCATGTGTTTCGGTAAATTTACGCTAAGGAAAAAAAAAGTAATTGCTCTTAGGAGTCTAATTAAGAGGAGCAAGCTCCTAAGCCTTAAATCGGTCTCTAGGATTGGGACCGCCCTTTTGGTAATTCTGTTGTTCCTGCCTGTTCCTTTGAGTCAGTTTATTAGAAACACCTTGCAAGCCTTCGTTAGCCTCTAGGTTTAGGACTGCATTCCTGCTAAACCCTTTACTCCTGTTGGCAAGCAGTCCTGTTTTTGTAAGTGGGATTCTCCTCCTGGCTTCTGCCCCGGCACAGCCACTGGCCTGGGCGTGGACACGCCCCTACCCTCTCCAGTCACTACCAACTTAGCTGGTCTGGACCTCTGCAGCTCTCGACTATGGCCTTTCCCTCTTTTATTAACATATTCCTGTTAATAAATACTCCCTTGCGGATTGTACCCTGAATCTACATTTGGTTCCTTCTGGATTATAACAGTTCTCTACTATGCAATGCCTACTGTATGTGTCAATGCAAGAAACATAGCCTGCTCTCATGAAAGGTTCTTTTACTGCAAGATCCCTTTAAAGCTCATACACAGGACCATCATTAGTGGTGTTAAATGAGGTTATGATTTAGCTTGTGAGTGTGTGTGCTGTGTGTGTGTGTGTGGGGGGGGGGGGAGACAATGGGCCGAGGCCCCAGAATTCCTTGGATTGCCTCTCCCCACGTCCTCCACTGTGCAGGTGTTGTATTAGAAAGAAAACAGTCAGGTTTCTTAAAGATGTTTGAGGTATTGTTTGAGATCCGAGCGCTGAGCCAGTAAATTGCTTTTTCATTTTAAGACACGGGTGATATTGGATTTTCACCCAGAGGTAAAAGGTGGCCAGAAACAGTAGGCGTGATAATGCAACATAAATGCTGCTTGGAGGTTATTGCTCTTGTGTAGTGTCAGGTTTCTTGATATCCATTGTATTTCAAAAAAACCAAACTTTCTTTTATTTTTCTTTTCCAATGTAGTTTTTGGGCCTGCACCCTGCACCCTTTTGATTAACAGTGTGGACCATATGTATCTGGACAGAAACACAATTTTTTTGGTTTTTGACTCTGTACTCCAGGATCCTGGATTTGAAAGCAGTCACTTTGAGGATACAGTAGAGATAGTCCGTTTTAATTTCTGAGTTTTCGCATGCATAGTATATTGTGTGAATCATGTAGTAATTGCGGTCCTTTTTATACTGTGTATATGTCCAGAAACACGTGCTCCTCATAAGTGGTGTCAGCATGATTGCTGCCTGTCTTGTTAAATCTGTGTGGCACTGCTGCTCATGAGCATCTCCTGTTGGTGACAGTGTGGACCTTCCTATTGAGGGAAAGATAATTTTCTTATTTCTCTCAATCTTACCTAGGTGATGAATAAAATAGAAATTTGAATTCTATCAGACATATATTACTCGATCTGCGGATCATGGATGTGGAATTTGGTATAAAAACAGCGATATTTGCATTCTGCAAGCACCATGCATGACTGAAAAGCTGCATTCTTAAATGTTTCATAGAGGTTTGCCTGTTAAATCAGGTGTAAAGGTCATGCAATTCTCTGAATGTCCACTGGATGTCATTATTAAACAATAAAAGGGATCGTTTCAGAGCTTACTGATGAGTTGCCCGAGCTGAATTTATCACAGAATACCAGTTTTTACAGAATTTTCTTCGCAGTCGGGAAACCTCATTTTTACTGTGACAGCCAATTATTTTCCCAGAATAAAATTCCTGGAAAAAGGTATGCTTGATTCAACGTTTTTTTTTTTTTTTTTTTTTTTTTTGCAAATAGGCGCAAGTTTCAGCATTCATTGGAGTGAAACCAATTTGCAGCGCCTTTGGCCCCATGAAAAAAAGTTTATCTTCCCCGCCCGCATCCGAATTCGTGGCCGCGTGAGTTTTTTTTTTTTGTATCGAAAACTCAAGGACAAGCGTGAGGCGCGAATATAACCATAGATGGACACTGAAGCCATTTACTTGAGAAGTTATGTTCCCGCGTTGTTCACAGTCGAGCACTGGGAAAGAAAACGGGTCGAGAAACCAAGAAAGACAGGCCACGAGCGTTTTCTGAGCTTTTTATTGCCTACATATGCATTTATCTATGGAGTACAACTGCTTTATGAAAACAATATATTGACAAAAAAATTGCCCGCCCGCATCACGCTTTTCAGACTAAAAGGATGATAAACTAATATTTTATGATGGGCGTTACACTGAGTTTAAATATGAATGATCTATTTAGTATTTCTTTATTTTCCATAGCTTATGTGAATATTTTGCCAATATCTGAGTCCTGTAATTTCACTTAACATTTTAGAGGTTTCTCAAATTAACAGATGGGTCGAGTCAGTAAATATGTTTGCATTTCCTCGCTAGATTTTCTTTCTGTTGATGTTCCAAATGACGGATCACAGTTTCCTCATACAGTAGCCTAATTGAATAAACCCTGAAAATTCTACGTGGTATATTAAAACAACGGCTAGATTTTGAGCCCAGCTCGTACCAGGCAGCCAATCTAAAATGTCACTTTATGATTCAAACATGAAATCATAAACGTGTTAACAATGTTCTGTCACAGCAGCATCGCTGTTTGCTTTGGGGAGTGTCTGTACTAAGGCATAGCAAGTCGGAGAATCTGTGAACGCTCGCTGTGGCTTATGTAACTGATGACTGACGAGGTGATGCGTGTGCCGTCATGTGACCATCGCACAGAAACCGGGCCCGTTAATTCAATGCAGGCGCATAGATAAGCCATATCAGCCGCAAACCGCGGTCTAGTAGAGGACTGCCATGTGCTATCACTCTCGCCTTGTCACAAGGGTATGGGTCGTGGCACCCTGACTAGCAGACCGGAATGACGCAAGCGCTGAATTTCAGCAGCAAACCCACTGACATGATATCTTGGCCAGTTTTCAAAAGGAGTTTCTTTATCCTGTCTGATGCTGCCAGTAAAAACCTGCTGAAACTTTTAGATAAGGCTATTCGTGAACAGCAAGTCGACCGGCTAAAACTGTTGACAACATAGCTGAAAGCAGCCTGGGGCACCTTCGGCCTTAGTACACTGGAATTTCAGCAAGGAAAATAATTTTATTTATTTTTTTATTTGTTTATTTTTTTTTGCTTGTGTTTTTAAAAAGTAGTTCTTTATTTTCTTTTTAATGTCCACTGGTACTTAAAATTCCTTGCACTGCTTTCTCAATTGATTTTTGACCTCTTAGCTTTGGCGAAGGTCAGGGCTGAAGCACAGCTTCCAGGAAAGAATTTAGCATGAGAGTATTTCAGATATTCGTGGGAGTGTTAGTGTGTGGCGCATTCGTCTTAGGATATGTAGTCTTTTCATGCAAAATTATGGTGACGAGGTATTTTGTTTGATTTTCCTGTCCACTCCTCTTCCCCTACATTTCTTTTATTCTTTCTATCTCTTCCTTTACCTAAATCTCGCTCCATCACTTCACATCCTTACTCTCTCAAGGTCAGTTGTCTCAGCTTTAGTAAAAAAAGGCGACAAGGTACTCAGATTACCCTAGCCAAGCCTGTGGCCCCCCAACAATCAAACACAGATACACCACACGCCCACCCGCAGCCCACCAATCACAGGGCAGCATAAATGCTGAATATGGCTCCTCCCCTGTCGCTGAGGTGACGCAGCTTTTCCGAGTAACAGATATGCTGCTTAAAAATACATGCAGGAGGCGAGAGGCGAGAGCCCGACCTCCCCATGTGTGTCTTTGTGTGTGATACGCGTGTGAGTCTGCACTGAGCGTGTGCATACCGAGGGCACTGTACACGCGAATGTGTGCGGTTAGGAATTCCCAGCAAGGATGCTCCGGATAGCCTGCGTGCCACGCTGCACAAACTGAGAGATGCCAGCAGTGTCACGTGAGCCGTGGGGCTCTCCCACTCCCCTGGCAGCCTGCAGTTTTCCCCGGCTGAACGGATGAGAGATACAGAGCAAGAGGCAGAGTGACAGGGTGAGGAAGAGAGAGGCAGAGAGATGGGAGATAGAGATAGAATGAGAGAGGAGAGAGAGAATGAGAGTGAGGGAGAGAGGCAGTCACATGGGGAGACTGGGAGAAAGAAGAGAGAGAATGAGTGAGCGTAAAAATGGAGACAGACAGTGGGGGAGGGAGATGAGGGGGAAAGAGAAATAGGCGGAGGCATCCCTGAGAGTTAGCAGAGCGAAAAGAGAGAGAGAGAGAGAGAGAGAGAGCAGAGCAGCATGTTAGAAAATAAAGAGGAAAAAATTGAGAAGAACGAGGGAGAAATAGTAGCAGATAGACATATACAGACATGACCAAAGAGGGAGAGAAAGAGAGAAGGAGGGAGAAGGAATGATACTCTGAGGGTATGTGTGAAAGAAAGGAAAGAGGGAAAGAGGAGTGCGGTAGAGAGAGCCAGCAAGGATGACCGGTCGCGTGTGAACAGAACGCTTGGCATCTGTGTGTGAGCTGCTAGTGGGTGTATTATATAATTTTTCATGGACTCTGGTCAAAGGAAGACAGGGAAGGGCGGCCATATGCATTTTAAACAACAACAGATGTGTCATCTGGTCAAATTCTTTCACAGGGGCATGCAAACCAATGATACGACTGATGAATCTGCATCTCAGAAAATGAAAACTAAACGGGGATAAAAATATTCTAAAATGTGCAAGGCAAGTTTAACAAGCACAACAAAGGGCAGCGCACTTTACCATCAGCTTTGTGTGTGAAATTATTTAAATACACGTCTTTATCATCTGAGAACATTGACCAGGTCTTCTGCGGAAATACTGCAGACACTGTAAATGTCACCGGTGTGAATTGTTGTGTCTGTATTCTCATATCCACAGTATCATATGTCGGAGTGCACATGAATTTCTCAGTTTCTTTGGAAATAGATTCCATAATTCCCCTTTGATTTGTGGAGGAACCCTGGGAAGGGCTGGATTTAACAACCTGCCAGAGCAGAAATGCTAAGCCTGCAGCAATGTTTGTTCTAGCACTGGAGAAGCCTTCAGGGGAATAAAGCAAGAGTGTATTTCATTGTTCAGGTTTTTAAAAATCAGTTTTTTGTTTTGTTTTTTCTTTTTTTGTTTTTTCCATAGTTGGCCGTGCACCAATGAGAACATTAGTCTGTTTAGGACCCTCTTAAGAGCCAGAACCAGAAACAAAATGTTTCCCTTGAAGTGAGTTGTGGCGTGCGATATCAAAAGTAGGAATCCTTTCTCTCGACTCAAAAGTTTCGTCTCTATTGAATGTTACAGGGCTGTAACAGTCCAAGGCTCACAGCAAAAATATATGTCTTGCCAAACGCTTTAGTCTTTTAATCGGACTTCTGTCCCCCCCCCAGCCCGAGACAAAAATCTTTCTTGATTGTAAGTTTCAAGCCTGCTTTCCATGTTCGCTGAAACGTATGCATTTTGGCGCCTTGTCCATGCACTGAGAAGTTGATTTGATATACTGTGCTGTGAAAACACATCTCTTCCCCCTCTGGATTTCTTTTATTTTTGCATATTTGTCACACTTAAATACTTCAGGTCCTGAAAATAATTTTAATTAATTTTAATACTTGACAAAAATAACCCGAGCAAATACAAAGTGCAGTTTTTAAATGATTATTTTATTTATTGAAGGAAAAAAAAACTATCCACCACTCCAACGTGGAGCTTTGTGAAACAGTAATTGCCCCCCTTAGTTATAAAATCAAACAATTAAATTTCACAAGACAAACCCAGTCATGATTGCTGCCAGCTCTGTTGAATTGAAGCATCACTTTAATAGACCCTGACTGGCAATGTGAAGAAGGCAAAAAGCAGCACATGATGCCGTGATCTACAGAAATTCAACAACTGATGTGAAACAAAGGCATTGACATCTATCAGCCAGGAAAGGGTAACAGAACCATTTCTATGGCTCCGGGACCCTAGAAAACCTTGAGAGCCATTATCTGCAAATGGAGAAAACTTGCAATCTTCTCAGCAGTGGTTGGCCGGCCAAAATTCATCTAAGTTTGTCGTGAAGACTCAACATTAAGAACAGTGTTCTTAATTCCACCATAAGGGAAAGACTAGGCTAAAATTAAATTGACGGAATAGCTACAAGGCGAACAAACTCTGCTGACCAAAAAGAATACTAAGGCTTGTCTCACATGTTTGAAAACCCTCAAATGTGGCTGAATTAAAACAATTCTGCAAAAATTCTGCCAAAATTCTGCACTGCAATGTAAAAGAGTCATTGCCAGTTATGCCAAACGTTAGATTGCAGTTGTTGCCACCAAGGGAGGCACAACCAGTAATTAGGTTTGGGGGGGGCAGTTATTTTTTCACGTGGTGACATAGGTTTTGAATCACTTTTTACCTTCAATTAATGAAAGTTGACGATCATTTAAAAGCTGCTCACAACTCACAGACCTCCTGCAGGTTTTCAGGGTGCCGAAAAAAATCAATTTTCTATTGACCTTTTCATGAAGTGGCTGGCCGTGCTAACAATGGCTTCTATTACAAAATGACCACAACTGGCTCCAAGGGAGTCTCCAGGAATAGTGCTCTGTGAATGTGCGAACGAGTTGGCATTACCATTATCAATTATTTTTCAGAAATCTGTTGACTCCGGTGTGTTCCCCGCTTCATTCAAGCAGGCTTCTATTGTTCCCATATTTAAAAATGGGGACAAATCAAATGTTGAGAATTATCGTTCTGTAGCACTTTTACCTTTGTTTTCTAAAGTAATGGAAAGGATTGTACATAAACACATATGAAATCACGTTAGACCCTTTATGTCTGAACATCAACACAGTTTTTATCCAGGCTGCTCTACAGCCACTAATCTTTTAATCCATGTGGATGTTATATCGCGAGTAATCGACAACAAGAAACAATTGGACTGTATATATATTGACTTTTCAAAAGCCTTCGACACTACTAATCATAGATTTTTTATTCATAAGTTGAAGTCATACGGTATTGGCAGTAATCTGCTGAACCTGGTACAGTCTTACTTGACAGATAGGACACAGAAAGTAGTCATCAGTGGATGCTGCTCTCCATCGATTATGTCCCGTCTGGCGTGCCCCAGGGGTCTATAATAGGTCCCTTACTTTTTGATATTTACGTTAACGATGTATGCGATGTTCCAACATATTCCAACATATTCCACACCTTTAATCTATGTGGAAGACACAAAGTTGTCAAGGGAGATAATCACGTTACAAGATTGTGTTTTACTGCAGAATGACCTGGATAGCTTCTATAGATGGTGCGTTACCTGGAAACTGTTAGTCAATGTAATTAAGGCGATGGCTATTTCTTTTTCTACTAAGAGAAACCATGTGCAATATAACTATCAACTCAATGGTCACTCACTTCGAAGAAATTAAAGATCTTGGTGTAACTTTATCTGCTGACTTAAGTTTTACAATTCATGTGAATAATATATGTTCACAAGCTTATCGGATGTTAGGTTTAATTAAAAGATCATGTAAAGACTTTCAGTCTGTTGAATCTCTACGAACATTATATGTATCCCTCGTCAGAAGTAAGCTAGAGTATTGCTCCCAGGTGTGGTCACCAAATACGAAACTTCTTCAAAAGAAAATTGAGGATATCCAGGTCAGTTTTATCAAATACCTTTGTTTTAAGAGTGGAATTGATTATAAGCAGATTGGATATGCTAATGCATGTACGACTTTCAACTTACCATCACTTGAGTCACGCAGAAGATTTCTTGATCTTACATTTTTACATGGTGTTATTAATAATCGCTTTGACTGTCCGGCTCTTTTATCTCAGATACCATTCTTTGCTCCTGCGCATGTTTTAAGAAATATTACTTTATTTCGCATTCCAAAGTGCCGGGTAAATATCAGAAAATGTTCATACTTTCCAAGAACACTTGACCTTTGTAATCAGTTTTTGACTGAATCTTCTTGTGACATAACCGCTAGCAGAATGTGCTTCAGACGTAAAGTGGCTAGCTTTTTAATTTATTACTATGTCTTTTACCAGCCTGCTTGTTATTCAGTAAATGTCTGTTTTGTCCTCGCGTGTTGTTCTCTGTATATCTAGCACACATTTTACGTGTGCGTTGTGCCATATCATGTTCATGTAGGTTTTTTAAAAGACTGTTTTTTGGATGCTTTGTTGTTGTTTGGTACTCCTGATATTTGTATGTAAAGTCCCTGGGTCTGTTATTGGGTATTTTATACCTGTTGACCATGGTACCAAATAAATAAATAAACCTGCCAGCAAAGTCCTCAGTTTAGACGATGATGCAAACACCACAAGGGAAGAGCCTCTTCACCCTCGAGCATGACTCCTACCAGGTGAAAGCTCCTGAATTTCATGGCTTTGCTGCACTCTTCTCTGAGGGATTGAGATTTTTTATTAATATTTAAGGGACTCTCTCTCTGTGATGTGGGCAGAGGCCCACAGTGTCAGTCAGGTAGGTGGACGGGGATTACCTGCCATCATGCCAAATTTATGGGTAGTTCATAAAAGATACATGCCTACCATTGCATACATGTCCTGACATTGTTGGAGTGGAATGGGGACGGTGTCGCTGCTTTGATCTTCGGCCCTGACTACTGATGGATGACAAAGTGATTGAATCTTAAGCCACAGGAACGCTGCCTTTCGATATTCTCGCAGGTTATGCGGGTAAGGCCATTAATAACATGATTTGTATGATCAGTTATAATGTGAGTTGTAAGGTCATTAATAATTTAAGTTCAGTAAAAACATGCAGTGTGTCTGGTCAGTCATAACATGCAGATTGTAATGTAAGCACAGTGGGTTATTTACACTGTGGGTTATAACATGCAGTTCGTAACATCTGTAATACTGTGGTTATTTGAGTCAGTAATAACCTCCAATTCCCATTATTTTGCCTGGACTCTTATTTTCAAAACAAATTCATGGAGTAGATAAATCAAATAAGCTTTGGCTTTCAAATTTTCCTTGAAGACTTGATCCTTCGTCAACATGCGCAGTGGTTGTGCTGTTTTGAGAACATGGCAATCCACTGTAGACTATATAACAGCAAACCGTGCCCCTCTTTGGGTTTAGAGATTGGATCTCAGTATCTTAGCTCCAGCTGCGACCCCTGTGTGTTCTGCTATACAGGCTGTTCCCCTCATTTGTCAGCCTCCCTGTGTACCTAGGTTCAGATTTGCATGGACCTTTGACTGATTAATTGCCAGGATCAGATCCAGTGTGAACTGTGTCCCGTTCCTGCCACATTTTAAAACTGAAATCAGCTCCTGCTGAACACTCTTGCTGGGCTGCGCTGTTTTTCAGCTGCCATTTTAAATGACATTTCATCATTACCAGATGTGATGACGGCATCAGGACTTAAAGACTGCCAACGCGTTCCTGTCATGTGACTTACTGTTTTTCATCAACGGGGATTATTTTCGTTCAGTAACCGAAGAGACATTTGATTTCAAGAAAAGCAAAGTTTGTCCCCAGTGTTTTAATGCTATGAAGTAAAATCTATCAAAGTTAGAACATTTGGGTACATTTTGTTTTGACTATTTTCTTTTAATACCGCATTATAGCTGATGTTTTATCATCTTTGTTAGAACTGCTCCTTTTAAGATGTTTTTTTTTTCATACTCCCCGCTGCTGTTCCCCATATGAGCGCTGGAATTTTCACGAGATAAACACGTTTCCTGAAAAAATGGTCGTTCATATATCCCTGAACACAGAGAGGGGTTCGACCGCCCAAAATTGTGCCAGTCGTCTGAACGTAAATAATATATGCGCAATGGCCTATGAAGTGTCAGGGAAAAAAAATATGTTAGGGGGAACTGTCTCTGAATAATAATAATAGTTATAATAATTGAGGGCAATAGATCAGCACGCGTGCCACACCCTCCATCCTTACTCAGGTTTGCTTGGTGAAACCCATTTTAGTTCAGAGAAAAGTAGCCACTACTCCTGCAAAGGTTGTGATTTTCTGTGTTAAGAATATACTTTATGACAAATGTGGGATGCCACCTATGTGCACCTAATAATGCAAACCTTGACATCTGGATAGAGGATCTCAACAGCCACTCGACTCATTGATACCCAGGGGCAGATGGTGACTGTGACTGATGGCGACTTGCAGTTTGGGCCTCTGGAAGTTTCCTAGCAGTACAAAGCCCCAAACACAGAAGGACCTCCCATTCCCCCTGGTGGAAAATTCTCCCCAGACCTGCAGCACAAGACACATTATCCAACAGAAAATAAATTGAAGCCCCTAATCAAAGTACTGTCATCTCACTGAACAACATCACTGTTGATTAAACATGGAAATGCCTTTGTGGTGCAATCTCTAAAGCTGCCCATCGAGCCGTCACACAAGGCTACCAACCCTCACTATGCTCCATATTTAGATAAGGAAAGTGTTGCCCCACTGAAGGCCTGTGAAACACCAGGAGCCCCAGAGATACCAAGTATCTTCATGAAATCGTTGAGTCTACGTAGCTTGAAGCAATAAATAGGAGGAGACTACTGAGGGGCTCAACTTTACCAATTCCAGTAGGAAATGTTGGAGTTTCATCTATCATCTTGGAGCTGAGCAAAAACTCCCCTTCTAGAGTCACAGCCAGTCAATTTGCCAGCCACTAATTTGCCATAGCAAAGACAGAGCAAGATAAAAGTGCTATCAGAGCCATTACAAAAGAAGTGAAAAGATAGGATCAACAACACAGAAGGGGAAGCCCCTAGTCTACTGAGGTGGCTGAACTCAAGTCCTGAAGGGTCCAAAATGTGGAAAAGCAGCTGGGCATGACAACATCTCTCCAGGGGTCCCTAACCTGGCTTATCCTGTTCTGCACCTGGATTCTCCTTGTGCACACATGCTCACACACAGACACACACGCACACTCACACACACTGCCAAAGATACGGCAGACTGACAGGTTCTGCCGGGCTCAAACAGTGTTTAACCTGTACTCAAACCACCTAATGCAAATCAGGTCCGGCAAATGCATTCATGCCGTTAGCATCTGCCTGGCACGGCAAGCATCTGAGTTTCACACACTGGAGCAGGTACTGACCATGACCCCTCAAATCTGGACCAGACCTCTCCAGTTTGGGCCAGATAATCTCACACAAATCACATTGACACACAGCTTAAAGTGTATATCACACACTTTCTTTTCCCTGTTTTTGGTTGTTTGAAATATCCAATAAAAGAAAACTTCTTAGAAATGACAAATAATACTTTTTGTTACTTTCTGCTGCCTAAAATACACTGATTTTCCCTCTAAAATTGTTCTGGAGACTGAGTCCGAGAATGCCGAACTCGTGACGTCAGTGTAATTGATTGCAGACTTGGCGTGGTTCAGCTTTGAGTCATTTCACTAACATTTGCTCGCCCAAATCAACACAGTGCCCCTGCATGAATTTGACCCATTTTGCGCCAAAGAGGGGTCTAGGGAAAACACATGCATCGATATGCCAAGTGTGTAAAATGCATTTGTACAGCTCTGGCTGTTAAGCACTTCAGCCACACAATACCAGCATCCTGTCTTCACTGCCTTCCTCTTGTTTTCCGTCACATTTTGTTGTGAGTCAAATGAACTGACCTCTTAAGAGTCACATGACTTTTTTGAGCTGCGTGTCCTTGAGACAAATTTGAAGTCAAAAAGGCAGTATTTTTGAATGCAAAATCTAGGTTCTGTTTAAATTTAGAAGTGTTTTAAAAGTCAGATTGCTTTTTTACACACATTAAAAAAAATACTGGAAAAAAATATGTGTCATATACACTTACCCTCGTTATTCTGGGGACCATCTGCTAAACACCACTCCTTTGCGTCTCTATCCTGTCAAACACCCACCCTTCCACACATACACGCATACACACACACTCTCACACATGCATACACAGGTTCGGGAAGTCGCACTCAATCAAAATATCTTTTAGAGGGTCAAAGACTCTGCACTGACCAATCACACAGACATCTGTTGTTCACCAACTGCCTTCCTACCATCATCACACCCAGTATGGAAGAATCTGCCACAAGCTGACTTCATTTCCCTCTCTGCTTGGGAAGAGGAATAGGAGCAATCCAAGTCCATTCCACATCAGCACACGGTGTCAGATCCCACCAAGCAAGGCCCTGGTTGCAGTCTTCAGAGGAGTGGGCCAGGAGTTGGGCAATCCTGTACCGATTCAGGACTAGCAATGGCCCCTGCTTAGTAAATCTCTACAGTTGGGGCAACAGACCAAGTCCACAGTCTGCATGTGGAGAGAAATGGAAAAAATAAAAAAAATAAATAAAAAACCACATAATTGAAGCCAGAGACTTCTGAGACTAAGAGGAAAAGATTTTCCCTCCACATGGCAGATCAGGCAAAAACTGCTTGGCTTGAGGATTTAGCATTCGGAAAAGAAATGCAGTAAATAATTTCTTCTTCTTGTTCTACAACTTCTTCTTCTTAATAATAATAAATAATAATAATATTACTACTACTACAACTACTGCTACTACTACCTGGGGCTTTTCAGTGTGGAATTTGCATGTACCCACCATTCCCCCCGCTCCTCCACAACTCTAGTGAGGAAGTAATTGTTTAGATAATGGATGGTCAGATTATTATTATTATTACCACCGCCAAGGAGGTTATGTAATCGTTGGAATCTGTTTGTTTGTTTGTTTGTTTGTTTGTTAGTTAGTTAGTTAGCAACATTATGGAAAAACTAACGGACGGATTTACACGAAATTTTCAGTAGGTAGGAACTGGTCCAACTTAAATCCCATTAGATTTTGGGCTAGATGCGGAAGGCATTCTGGATCCCGGAATTTTTTTAAGGATCGTTTAACATTGCGAGATAGGGCACTTTTTAACATTTTGGCAAATAACTTGAAAAATACAGGTAGTTATTTGTTACTAAAATTCAGGGAATACATCTCCATGAGGGCTGCCACATACAAGGACATGATCCGGATCTGATGATTCTTCTGGATCTGACAGGCGAAAATCTGGATTTTCATGGGGGTCATAATAAAGGATTGTATCATTACAAATGGGGATAGAAACATGCAACTAGTTTTGTTATAAAAGCAGTAGCAAGTGAGTCCTTTCTCACTTCCAGCTGAACATACCGGACACTCACTGCATGTGAGACTACGAAACTACGGAGACTGCGGAAATTACTGTTGCTTCTATTTACAACCATGCCATGTTCAAAGTCGAGAAGTGCTGCGCGAGGACGAAAGCAGAGTGCCGAGTGTAAGGGATGTGTGTAAGCGTGAAGGCAAGAATCTAAGCATGCATGCTTGCCCACACGCACACACACAGTCACACACATGCATGCTCAAATTCTTGCCTTCACGCTTACACACATCTCTTACACTCGGCACCAGTAAATGTTTAAATGACCGGTAAATGTTTCGTAAATGACTGAAGCAGCTGGGGGGACTGCTGGGCCTTGGCAGAGGTATGCACTCTCCGAGTGCTCTTGTTGTTGTTGTTGTTGTTGTTATTATTATTATTATTATTATTATGCCGTGCCTTCTTAAAGTTGCTTGACAAAGGGAAAAGGGTTAGATGTACAGTACCAGTCAAAAGTTTGGACACACTTTGCTAATGTCAGAGTGCTCTGTTTTTAGAGAAATTTAAATGGCTGAACTTCTCTATATAATCTCAGATGGAATCTGTTAAGAGGTAAACAGAAGTTAAAAGAGAATAATTTACTTGTTTGAATAGTGTCCAAACTTTAAGAATTCTCAAAGAAGCCATATTTTGCAAAGTAAGCAAAAAAACAAGCTCTTTCCATTTTTCAACAGCCGAATTAAAGACAAGCTGTTTTGGAACTTTTTGGGCAAAAAAGTCGACGGAAAGCAAACCACAAGAGCAGCACATCTTTGGGAACTTAGACGGCGGCTCAGCAGCAAACTCATTATAGCCATATAACTTCTCTTGTAAAAAAAAAAAAAAAAAAAAAAGGTGAGTATGCTCTGTAAATATGACAGAAAATGCTGGTTAGTTTGATGGATTTAAGAGTTAGATCTTTTTTTTTCTTTGCAAAATAAACGGTACCTATTTATTTATTTGACATGTCTTGTAAGAAAAATGTGGGTACATCCAAACTTTTGACTGGTACTGTATCTTACATTACATAAATAAGTCAGAGCGAAGACATAAGTCTAGTATCACATGATGAAGTGCAGAACTACTGCGCAAATGTTCTTGCTCAAACCCTTGGAACAATCTGTACAATGGTAACCTCAGAGATTCCGCTTCCGTCTGTACGCATCTGTGATTCTCTGTATGTTGTGCCCTTCTAAATAAGTAGTAGAGTGTTTTAAAAGGTGGGGGAAGGGGGCTATCTGCTTGACTTTAAAAAGACAGAATCACTGCTTATTTTATTTGATGTTACTGATTTTGTAGGCTTTTATCCGCATTGAAAAAGATACACCATGCTGGTTTGCTCAGGCTGAGTTCTGTTATGCTCACTGCTTAGAGAGAAAGCGCTGCAATGAGACTAATCACTCCCCCAATACCCATCTCCATGCAACTCACAATCAACAATCATTGCTTGCAGACACAGTTTAACAGTGGGGGGGCTGGAGTTGCTCGTCTCATTTGCCTTGAGGACACCCATCTGTTTGTCTGTGATTGCAGTCATGGCTACCCAGTGCAGTCAAACTTTCGCCCTCTGTGGCAAGGCATAATAGCTGCGAGATAAGACGAAAAAACCTCACTGTGGCACTGCGGTTTCTTAGCAGGCACATGTACGGGAGGAGAGGGTGATATATTGGTAATTCGTGGTTAGCCATCCTTCACTACCTGAATCATCAGCACCTCCACGTCTACCATACTTCTGTCTTCCTAAGGAACAGGTGTCAGCTATTTCACAGTGTGTATATAAATGATAAATATCTGTGCTGTACAGTATAGCACAGAAGCACTTCTATTACATTGATGCAATATCATCATCAAGTATTCTGACTGCAACACAAGTTTGCATTGGCTCTGCAGTCTGGTAGTCTGAAATGAAACAAAAAGCGGGAGGAGAGAGTAAAAATTTTCAGCTTTATTTGGGGTCATTTACATGTACATCAGGCGATCTTTGGAATTAAGCCCATTTTTATACATAATGATGGTCTAATTACCCAATACAGTACATGAATTCCTCAGTACATTTACACGTGCAAGAGTCTTATTTAAGCATGAATATTTTATCAATGCTCACAAATCGTAATCCTCACAATTTTAAAAGTACTGTGCCGCATGCATTGTTTGATCGAAGAGATATGTTATTTTCTCAAATGTAAAATAATCAGTGTCATTTTAGGAAAAGCAAATAAAGTTTTGCCAGGTAAAATGGGTAAAAAAAAAAATCAAAGAGAGCAAAGTCTGATATGTGAATCTGGAAAAGCGTTCATCTTACACTTTCCCATACGTTCAAAAGCTATACCATAATCTCTATAGGGTTCATCAACAAATATCAACAATGTTTCAATTTCTGCTTTGCTTTCTTTGGTAACATTTCACATGATCTCCAAAATAACAGACCTCCGTGTTTTGCTAAGTTTGAAAAATGCAATCAAAATATGGTTAGTGGGTGGAAAAGATCAGATTGTTGAGGGGTTTTGTGTCTGTTTTTGCTTCTCTGTTGAGTAAATATTTGGAAAAGCAGTTCACGGGTAGAGTTAACAAAACACAGCTTCTTCGAGCCTCGTCTTCTGCATGTTTATTGTCACAAGGACACACAAGACAATGTGGTATATCTGTTCCATAAAACAGGTCTGACCAACAGCTAGACATTCTGTTTGTTTTATTGGGTGGTCCCGAATAAATCAAGAAAAATTCTTGTGTCAATAAGTTAATCTGAAAGATGGCAGATTTTAAAAGGAAAAAACAAGAAGCTTTGGAAATGATGTATAAGAGAGAATGAAGTACCGCCATTCTCAAAGAGATCACACCCATCAATATAAAAATGCTGCTTCATCATAATGAAAGATGATCACTCTGAATGATTATGGATTGTTTCACAGTGACCCCTCCCATTTTTTTGACCCCTCCCATTTTTAACCGTTAACTGAGGTCTTTCCCATGGATTTAAATGCAGATGTTACTTTAGTCACTGCTCTGACTTTAACACTGGTCAGTGTAGCAGCCCTTGTGACTGGAGCTCCTGCCATCTTTGCCCCAATGGTGAGATAAAGTCACATAGATCTTTCTCTCTTGACATCTTGCTCCAAATTTGAGATTGACTGGGCCAATTAAGCATTCGGATACACATGCCATGGTGCCTAATGGGATTCTAATTAGTTCATTATATCATACAATACACCTGGATGGAAAAATCTGCATTTTGTCAAGTTCTCTGCCTTTTTATATGAGTAATAATTTTCATTCTCCACCCCTGTATGTAGAAGTATACATAGATACCTTTCTGAACAATTCTGTTAAAAGCACAAGTAATTTTGGCCTTTCTGGCCATTACCTTGAATAAGTTCCATTATCCTCTGGCCTCTTCCGTGAACATGATGCTTTGGTCCACAAAACTGCCATGCAACAACAGGATATTATTTTTTGCATTTTGCTGCACAATTAATTGTCTGTATGCTCTGAACCCTGAGTAAGAAAACACTTCAAACACTTGTTCATAATATTGGTATCTGCAGCCTGCAGAATTCAAATAGTACCTCACTATTGAAATTTATATCACATTCCTTCAGGAATTAAGCGCCCCAGACTCGTCAATGCACAAGAGCAACGAAGGCTATCCTGGACCAAAGTGACAGAAGGACTACTGCGGCAAGTTAGGGTGAATTATATAAATGGTTATGGAAGGAACGTGTCACGTCACACAGAAGATCGCTCGCCGCTGGGTATGGGGCTTTATAGTCCTCTAACCCATGTTCTTTGAGATTGTATAATAAGCGCAATTTTGTAATAAGAGAAGAAGTAATGTGCATAACAACAAAGGGCCAAAAAAGGTTAACTAAAAAGCAGGGGATTAAGACAGAAAAAGAGATGCATATGATCCAATCAAAAAACAAAATAACAAAATTGTGAAGTTCACATAGATTGGCAGTTTTACAGTCTTCTAATTGTCAAAACAACTGAGAAAATATTGTTCATAGTCATTAGCAAAGTCAATAAAAATTTGTTTGCTATTTGAAAATTTGCACTCATGCTGAGAAAGTAATCAAATTCACAAAATAAAATTGATTCACTTCGGTCTAAACATTATTTAGTCCAAATACACTGACTGTCAATAAAAACGCATCACTTAATGTTGGAAACATTTTTATTCTCATTTACCTGGTGGTGACATACCATGTGGTTACATGCTGCAATAGACAAGCAATTCAGGTCATAATAAGCCAAAATGAAAAGAAAATGGTCACTATTCATTATGTAATCAGCTGTGACCCATCAGGCAAAGAAAGATGACTCCTGCAGCTTTCAATACTGAGTGTGTCCACTAGCAGCATTGAGGTGGGAGGTGCATCTAGACTACGCCTCATACTGGCCACAAGTCGTCGCAGGCTCTGTCGTGGGACGAGTTCCCACTCTTCTCACAGTGCCTGGATCAACTGGTTTCTGTTGAGCGGACGTGGACTGCGTACTGCTACGCACCTTTTCATGACATCTCACACATGCTCAGTGGGGTTGAGATCTGGGGAATATGCAGGCCAGGGCATCACATTGACATTTTCAGCCACCAGATACGCAGTGGTGACACGTGCAGCATGCGGACGTGTGTCATCCTGTTGGAATGTCGTGACGGCAGTGACAGTGACAGTGACGTTGTTCTCGTGATAATCGCAGCATAGTCAATTTCTTGTCTCAGCTGAAACTGTTTTTGGGTTCTGCTTTTGTTGGACCTTGTTTGTCACAACCTGGTGAACCTGTACGTTTTGACCAACTTTCTGATTCAGAACAATGGGCTGATGACGTAACTGCTGATCGTACAACTGCTGAAGCGTGAAATGCAAGCACTTCAGTGCTCAGGCCACTGACAATTGACACAGTGGATACATCTGTACTCAAAATTGTTCATGTTCATCATGGGTATGAATTTTACCAACAATAGAAGTGATGCATTTTTATTGACTGTCAGCATACATTTTCCCATCGTACGAGAAGTTACTTAGAATTTGGAGACAAAACTGTTTCTGTTGGGTGAAGTCAGGTAATTTGGGACTTCAACTAAAAAATAAAAAATAAGGCTTATATTCTATTTAGGAAACTTTAAATATTGGCAGCCAATCTCCAAACATGTTGGATTGCTGCTACAAAAGTTGTTTACATGAAGCAATCATTTTAATTGCCTGAGACAACTAAGGGCCTGATTTACTAAGACCTTTAGCACATGCAAAATCTTTTTGCCCTTGCAAAAGCAGAAACCTTGCCACTGATTGGGTCAAGGCAAGTACCCTGGCCAATCATGGGCAATGTTATTGGTTTTGCACAGGCAAAAAGATTTTGCATGAGCTAAAGGTCTTAGTAAATCAGGCCCAATGATGGGCAGGGCAAAAAAATCACTGCTCCCAAACTTGGATGGCAAGCCATGTGGCATGTTTATGTTCTCCTTTTGGTAGTAAGAGTACTGCTAAAACGATAAGGGGTATAACAACAAAAATGGTTCAAAGATGTTCCATTTTATTCACTGTTTGACTGATAATCAATATATTTTCACAATACACTTTACTTTTTATGAGAAAGGGTTTTAAGTCACTGTCCCATTATATGTGAATGCACTAGATAAAATGGGACACTTTTCTGAAGTGAAACCTACATGTTTCTAGGATACCAGGTGCCATAAAACCTGTACTATGCTATTCTCTGCCACCCAATCCTATTACAGACATTTTTGTATTTTTTCCACGTTAAAAATATTTTGAGAGGCATTGAAAATGCCCCTTGGATGAAAATGATGAATTTTTGATATGGCAGCAGTTAAAATTCATTTTACAAATTTATTTAGAAAAATCAGACATTGTATGGATAGCAGACTTGAGATGTTGTGAAAACAGGAGTTTTCATAACATTAGACAGGTCTCATCGACATAGGCATTGATTGTCAGAACCCTCGTGTCTTCTTGTCTCCTCACCCTTTCCAGCAAGTTGCACTAATTCTGCAGTATTATCTCCTGAAAGCTCCTCTTTCGTGTATTTATCGGTACTTTAACTACATCCTCCTCTTCAGAGAAGAATGTAATTACACTTCAGAGTCTTATTAATAGGAACAAGCTCCCAAGCTTTAATATCAGTCTCTAGGATTGGGACCACTTTCTCATTAATTATCTGTTTCAGTCTGTTCCTCTGGGCCAATTTATTAGGATACCTCCTAAGCCTTCATCAGTCTCCCAGATTGTGACTGCACTCGTGCTGAGCTCATTGGTCTTACCGTCAAGCAGTTTGGCTTTGGAGAGGGGAGATCACCGCCTGGCTTCTGCCGTGGGACGGTCACTGCCAGGGCGTGGACATGCCCCCTACTCTGTCCAGTTAACACTAACCAAGCTGGACTGCCTCTCTTATGATTCTGGGCTCTGGCCTCACCACTCCCATGACCGTATTCCTATCATTAACCCCTTTGTGCAGAAGCCAAATTTGGCTATTTATGGGTTACCCAATTCAAGATTTAAGCTTCATAAAGAGGACGAATGTGGCTCAACTTAGAAAGGACACTTACAGCATTTAGAATTGCATCGTATTTCAGTTTATTTTCATGATTTTGGTAGAGAAAATGGGCTGCAAACATAAAAAATCTTCATGAGAATTCACCATTGAAACTGTAAAAAAAATTATTCTGAGGATTGAAAAATGGCTGGGGGTTTAAACAATACACTTCTGGGATAATAAACTCCTAGACCACAAGTACTCCTCATCTGACCATGAAATATTAAATTATCCACTTTTTATAAGCCAAATAAGATAGCTATCCAGGTGGCTCCCCAAACTCCCAGAGCCTTGAAAATGGCACACTTTTAATTCATAAAATAATCATATTTTTAGCGCAAATCAACTTTGTACTCATGAAGTTCAATATGAATGGATGATTTTCTGGTTGAATTTAGCATGAGTTTATCAATATAGGCGCAGCTGGACATAAATGGTCACCACTGACCTCTCCAAACCAAAAACATGCCTTTTCTCCACGATAAAGTTCAGAGTCTTGTCAATTTATCTACAAAGCCGCATCAGGAAGCACAGTTACTCATTAGAGGAACTGCATATTTTACGGTCAGATCGTTCACTCAGACAGAAAGCTTGCTGTTTACAATTCCGATCATCCCAGCGAAACGCAAGGTTGTGACAGCGCTTTTCACACCCTCTATGGAACAAGTATAACTCAGGTCACAGTAATAGCTGTTCGCACTTTAAAAGAGCGAAAATGCAAGGCATTCCGTTTCATTGAATGTGGTATAAATTCTAAAACTGATCACCTAGTTAAGAAAAATGCCAGCACACTGCAGTATCGACTACTCTTTTGTAACCCAATGTGACAAACTAGCTCTGTGATCACGGTGGTAAACCAAAAATAAGAAATAGCTGGCTAGTTAGCTAGCAGGCTAAAAGTAAGATAGGGCTACACCATACAAAGACAGCTTTACTCACTTTTCAATAGAATTATTGAGCTGCTCCTCAAAAGTATCAATGCTGTCAGCCCTCCTGTCTGTTCCATTCAGAATAACTGCTATTTTCCATCTCAGAATCACATTTCCATCCCGCAAATAAGCTCAGCTCTCCAGGCTTAGTTCTGGAGGTTTTTTGTCCCCATGCAACCAGTCAGTCTGAGCTGCGTAAAATTTATTGAATACAACGTAACCCTATTATGCAACTATTTTAATACGTTTTTTAAGGTCCAATCAATGTCTTTCACTTACTGAGGAAAGCCTATACTGACTGCAATTGGATATAAATCGTGTCAACCAACTGGTAATTATCGGAAGAATTTCACGTGGGCGTGAACTACAGCTGGGCTTTCACGCAGATACCACTGAATCACAATTAAAGTGATTGGATTTCCGTGAGAGCTTGTATGAGGCTCTAAAAGACAGCTAAATTCTTCACCCGACATATCTACGCGTTAATCCACGATAGGAAATTGCACGTTTTTAATATGTGACGACTGAAATTGATAGTAGAATGACATAGTGTCTATACCATGGCGAATTTTTGCCTCAGGAAACTGATTTTTTTTTTTTTTTTAACTACTTGGAATACCATTGGGTCACTGTAACTGAAGTGGTTGCTACAGAGGACAGCGAATTTTTCTGTCGCAAGAGATCTTTTTTTTTTTAACTGCTGGATAGATACTATGGGCAAGGATATTGAGCAGTTTGCACATCAGGCTTAGCTGAGGCGTTAAATTCATGCAACTCCTGAAAAACAGGGATAGGAGTGAACTCGTCAATATTATAGACTGTGTTTCAGCTCTGCTTGCTTGTGAATATTCATAACTGATCCGGGGGTGCCATTTAGTGATAGAGTAGTGCAACTGCGTCCATAAAAAGAGCTGCTCTACGTCAGCAGGCGTCTACATCTTCAGATAGATATGATGGTTTATATCACTCCCTCACGAGTCCGCGGGTTTTGCTATTAATTTGCAGGTCTGACTGGGGCTATGGTATAGTGTAACTGCATGCATTAATTGAGCAGCTCCATGTCCATTAGCGTCTACATCTGCTCAAGGGGGATAATTTTGCTGAGCCCAGACCTGACAAATTGATGCAACTCCAAGTCAGAACACTGCCTTCAGAGGCTTGTACAGTGGGTAATATGCATGATGGGTGCATCATTTCATTAGCTTTCTTTCTAGCCCTAACATGCTCATTGCTCTGGAATAGGGTAGATCTGGACTCATCAAATCACACGACCTTTTGTCCATTGCTCTTCAGTCCAATTTTCATGCTCACAAGCAAATTAAAGTTGTTTTTTTCTCGGCTAGCCTTGCTAACAAGAGGCTTTCTTACAGCCATGCCACTGTGTAGTCCCAATCCTGCAAGTTCTAGTAGCACTGTACATGTGAAAATGCTCTTTCACAATAAAACAGCCATGATAAAACAGCCATACTGTTGTTTTTTACGAGACCTCACAATGCCTCTCAGGGATCTCCAATCATGATCATAATCATTCATAATTTTTTCTGACTCTTTTCCTCTGCAAAGTTGACAATTCACCACTAGCCTTTTAGGTTTTAATAATGCATTGGACAATTCATAACCCACTTCAAGTGATTTTCAGTTGTTTGCCTTGGTTGTTTGCTTGATACAGACCTTAGTTAGATTCCTTAGTTGTTTGCTTGATACAGACCAATAATGCACCCCTGCTGAAACACAGTAATACCTTTTCAAAGACTAGAAGATAAGTCTTCTGACGAGGATGTTTAAGAAATAAGAGGCTGCACACTGCATCAGTCGGGATAGAGAGAAAAGAATAGTTGCCGCCTGAAACACATTCATCACTTCAATAATTATTCAGTCATAGGCTCTTCAGCTTATCTAAATCCAAACGGCGAAATTTTTGCTTTCTTTTTTGGCTTGGCAGTGGAGTAAAGATCCATAGCAAGTTCCGAAAGTAACACTTCCTGTAGTTTTTAGATTTTCAGATGGTGTTCTTGGCAATCTACCAAAAAAGTGTCCCAAATTACCTGACTTCACCCCTTGTCTGTACCGCCGAGCAAAGAACCAGTAGGGGAGTACACCACCGTACGCATGCGTAGTACAGAAGAGTGAGGTGACAGTCATCAGTAACGAAGTCTTCGGAAGTTTCATTATCAGCATTTTCAGAAACTCGTGGCTTAAGAGGACCCCATTCCAAGCGTTTGTATGAGGACTCGAAGATAGAGGAGGATAAATCGCGTTGCTGGATATTTCTCACAAAATTAAAAAGGTACGTAACGAATTGACAAGTAGCAAGTACTCGTACATCAGTGAGTGGTAACGTTGCTGGGAAGAAAGCAGTGCATATCAGTAGTAACGTATCGTTCGCATCCTATTCTGTAGTAACGTTATATGACGTCATGAATGCATACAGCAACAAATACGGCTTTCACGCGTATAGCGGTATAAAGCTGCTTTCACATCAGAAGCGAAACGATTTTTTTTCGCGCGACAGATAACATTCAAAGTCAATGCAAAGACGCGAATACCCGCGAAACGCGTGTATTCGCGTCTTTACATTGAATTTGAATGTAATCTGTCGCGCGAAAAAAATCGTTTCGCGTCCAGTGTGAAAGCGGCTTAAGGCGCAACATAAGCTTGTGATTGAGTTTAGCCATGTGCCTTTCTCGCCATGTGGGAACACGACCATGCTAAAACTAGTCCGGACAACACTGCTTTCTAAGTAAGCGTGTCTACAAATGCAACCATGCCTTCTCTGTGGCTTACTACAGGCATGCAGATCAAGTAGCAGCACTGCCCATTACTCTTGTTAGCTATAAGCCAAGGTGAATTCTTTCTTATTTATTTCGCTTCTCTTGCAATTATTCCGAATGGTCGATAAATATTAAGCGACAACTAGCTGCTCCTACAAATACAGGCTTGGATACTTCTGTAATTTTCACTACTGGCCTTACGTGTTTGACTCTGTTCGTGCCGCCACTAGGTAAGTGAACTGTGTAGTTATCACAGGCTGGCGTTATTACAAATAATAAATAAATAAATGAATAATAAAGAAAGAAAGAAAGAAAGATGTCAATTAAGCTTGCCCGGGACTGAAATTGTTCTACCTTCATTCCAGTGCAGTGCCATAATGCGTTAGTGAAATCACGTTGACGTGAACACTACATGAACTTAATCAGGCGCCGCAGACTGTAACGTAGCTAGCTAACACAAACTGTATGGAAATCGTTGATGAATGCGTGATGTCAGGGTTTCCGTATGAGTGAGTTTTTACCTCCCACGTTGCTAGCTTACTTGTTAGCTATTTATCAACAGCTGAAATCAGCTTCTGTGAGTCGAAACAGGAAACACTGCCCAGTGTCTGTAATGTCACGTATGCATTATTTTCTATTGTTTCCATGCGCGCCGGCGTCACATGAACACCATGTGCGCACATTTGTAATGGTTGTATGAAGTGCTAAACTAGACGATGGGAATGTAACGTTTCTTCATATTTACATCTGTCGTTGTAATCTCTACTCGGAAATGTAATGAAAGCCGGCGACCTGGTAGTTTTGATTTACAAACACTTGACCATAATATGTCACGTGTCATTACTTGCCAAAGTGCCCAAATATATATATAATAGTAATAACAACAACAACAACAATAATAATAATAATAATAATAATTATTATTATTATTATAGTAATTCTAATAATTATAATATTATAATAATTATTATAATAATATAATAATATTATTATTATAACAAGAAAATTTGATCTTCTAAAAATTTACGGAATAATGGATCAAAACTAGTATCACCGCATCCTTGTGAGGCCCACATTGCCATCTGGAAAGAGACTGACTGATCAGGGATTTTATTTTCGATGCACTTCTAAGTTGTGCAAGAATTATTCGGAAAGAATCATCTGCTGACATTAAAGTTATGCCTTGGCCTGCTCTAAGTCCAGACCATTTTGCTTGATACCAAGTTAAACTAAGCTGTTGCAAGATCTAAAGAATCTCTTTGGAATGAACCTCAAACCATATGGAGTGGTTTAACAAGTGAGGAAATTAAAAAAAATATATATATGCAAAAATTATGCATGAAAGATTAAATGCTGTAATCAAAGCAAAGGGTGGCCACACTAAATTTTGACTTTTTTCCTCAAAAGGACATTATTAGGACATTATTATGTTTGTTATTTCCGCCAAGGAGGTTATGTTTTTGCTGGTGTTGGTTTGTCTGTTTGTGGACTAGAGAACTCAAAAAGTAACGAAAAGATATTTCTGAAATTTTGTAGTTGGGTTACCATTACATCAGGGATGGACCCTAATGATTTTGACCGCAATTGCTCAAACGATATGGCCGCCAAGGCAGCCATCCTGAAATCCTATGACACGCGATAACTGAACATCGCTCCTAGTGATATCACTCAAATTTTGAGGGTTGATTGGTCTCGCATCAGGGACAGAACCCATCCTTAAATGTCTTATGAGCCATGTTCACTCAGCAAGATTTTGACTGTGCTGCCTTGGCGGAGGTTTGCACTCTTGGAGTGCCTCTAGTTTTTGCTACATTTTGTTATCTGTTTACTTATTTTCATCTGTATAATTTAATATTACATGAAATAAATATTTGAATAGTACTTGGTTTCAGATCTATCTTCATTTTGTCAAGTGTATAATAATCACTGCACAGTACTGTAAATATCAGCTGAACTAATCATACTTTATTTTTGTTTCTTCGCAAAAGCGTTGATAAAGTTTATGGTGTCCATGTTAAAGCATAATATCATTAATGCACACACCGCATAAATCTACCATATGTACGTCATATCTGAATGCAGAAGAAAGCTTGGCTGATTATTGGAGCATAATTGTAAGGCTGTTACGAACTTTTACTTTGTCAGTTGGCTACTGCTGTAATTAATAATACAGTATATTTTTAGCCTGTTCTCTATTACCAGTAACGGATAACGTTATAACCAAAGAACATCAAAAAACTGTTAGAGGGATAACTGTACCCTAGTATTAGAGATTTATCTCTTGCTTTGTTGCACTAGACCAGCATTGCAAAGATATAACTTTTTTCATATGGCTGAACTTACAAATGTTAGCAAAATGTTTCGTTTACAGTTTTGCTATTACCAAACAGTTAACAGTAGCTTGCAAAAATCTAATGTAGTTAATGCTATTTATAAGTCACCAATGAAATATTTTTGATGCAGATAGCCTTCTTTGTGGTGTTGCCTAAGTAGAAACCCCAATTCCAATGAAGTTGAATTTGTAGTAATCATGCTGTAAGTCCCAAATTATAAAAAGGCAGTTCTCATAAAATCGATTTTTTGGGATGACTGTTTCAAAGGAAGAATCGTGTCCAAGTACTTGGATGCACCTGCATTCGTGGGCAAGTACTTTTTTCAGTTTTATAATATCATTTGTAAAATTAATGCTTAATTGCTGATTGTCCATGTGCTGCATATAAAAGGAATTATTTGCACCACATATAGCAACACATATAGTCTTGTTATGGATTTATGGTGGTTGAAATCTGTGCTTGGGAATAGCGGATCATGAAACTCGGTGTGTTTGGAGCTGTCAGGTATTGATAGATATTGAGAAGTAGGCTAATTATGCTCCAGTATGAAGAGAAAATAATGTTGATTACTTCCAGAAAGTTATGGCCAGGTACAGTTCCTCGTGGTATGGGATTTATGAATTCACACATCCTCTTGGTGAGTTGGTAACCTGATTTTGCTGCAGCGTTGTAATATAAGATGGAGAATGAAACAGTGTTGATTATCTTGTGAATAATTTTGAACATGCTGTTATCACGGCAACTGCAGCTTTTGTTGAGGTGTGAAGTTGTTAAGGGAAGTGATTTAACACGTATAGTTCACTAATGAAGCTGGTGAGAACAACTGGGTGGGCTGTTCTACTGGTGCTGAAGGCCACACTACAAAAACACGCTCATGTGTTTTCGAAATTCATTTTATTCTTTTGCTATAGATGTGGTATATCTGACATGGGTGGTTTCTACACAACATGGCACATTCATAGAGAGTGAATCCAAAAAGTGATGAAGTGATTGCCGCTTTAATTGGCCACTTGGTGGCGCTACGGTTGAAACTGTGATCTTCGACGGGCCATTGCTCCTGTACAGTTCAACCTTTCTCTCAAGATTCTGCTTTATCTTCTCGCAATTGTAAAAGCAATAGAAAGAATGCCACTGCACTCCAGTGTGAACAAAGCCGATACATTTGCAAATTAGCCTGGGTTTTTATGAAAAGTGGTGTACATCCCTGGCAATTTCACCTGAAGCAATCTAACATAATGTTTATAATGCATATGGAAACTGACTTATAAAAAGCTGCCCTGATTAATGCACGAGGTCATGCTGTAGAACGCAATAAATGGAAAAGAGACAGTTTCTGGAGAATTATTTATAAACTTTGCTGACTGACAAATCATTGGAAGTGCTCATATGTAAGCTTTTGCATGTGCACATTTTTTCTTTCATAGATTACTGCCCTTTAATTATTGAGGGCAACTTTGTTTGTACTTGGGTAATTTTCTCGGTAGAGTTTTTCAGTATCAGTTTTGAATTTTCGTTGCCTAGGTTTTATTGGTCTACTTTTATTTAAACACCATTCCTCAATGTTTATCAGCATTATATTCAGGCCCGAGGCATTGGCTAAACTATTGAAAATACAGCAAATGTATAATGCAATGGCTCTTCTTGATTAACTTAAGCGTCGCACTGACTCATCATTTCCAGTTTTTGTCAGAATATACCCAAAGCTTATTATTATTCTCCCAATTTAAATATTTGAAGTTCCTAGGAAACACAGACCCTTTAAAATTGGATTATAGCATGCCTTTGTGTTAAAGGATTCAAGCCTGCAGTTATAGTTAGTATTCAGCCACTGAATTGACACCTCTTCCTCCTCATCCATCTCTGAGAATTAAGATTTTGTTTGAAGTTGCCTCGAGGCTGCCAGGGTCTGTGCACCATGCGCACATTATCTGTCTGTGTATTACCTCTCTGTCTGCAGTGTCAAACTCTGCATAAGATGAGTCAGGAAGTGACTCATTTGACAGTATTTATGGCACGTCAGCTGTGTCGTAAAGGAAGTGAAGGCTGACTGAGATCTGGTAAGATTCAGTTAGGAGCAGAAAAGCTTATCAGTATTACATTCCAGGCATCTGGCAGATGCTGTTATTTAGAACAATGTAGAATGCGAAATGCATCCACTGGGACAAAAGTGCTGAAAAACCTTGAAGGTGGTGCCAGAGGTGACCACATATAGATAGGACTTAGACCTTGTGCGTTAACCAGTAAAACCGAAATATGAATAAAACAATCCTTGCAGATGATATAAACCAGCATAATAAAAAAAAAAAGTTGGCTAAATCCACAGTTAACTTTCAGTTGCAATAATCTCATTAGAAATGACAAAGATACGGAGGGGGGAGAATTTTAGCCTGTAGAAGTGACACTATAAACTTTACAAACTTTGCTTGAAGATGGACAGAGTCTCAGCTGTTGGAAAAGCATGATGGCGGAGAGTCTTGTTTGACTTTGTCTTCGCTAACTTAACATTACATTAGTTTTCACTCTTGGAGTATAATCATGAAGGAAGCTGAGAGGTTGGGTGAGATGACGTAACGAGATGTTCTCGAGTTGCTCCGGCTGCAGTCATGTTCATGTGTCTCTCTCCCTGACAAGTGCCCCTTTTAGAGCAGTGTAAACGAGTGCGAATGCCTGGAATGCTTCTGACGAGTACTGCAAGTGCATCAGTGGCTCTATTGAGACTCCCACTGGTTTAATGTTGATTTTCAGTCCATGAGAGCAGGTAGCTGGGGCATTGAGTGCTAAACGCTCAAACAAAAAATGCTGTTTGTGTTAGTGGCGGTGACTGAGGTTTTTTTGAGCTCTATTATTGAATTGCGGAAGAAGTGGTTCAGTATAATGAAGGCATGTTGTTTGATGGGAACATGATCGAGGCGTTTGTGCCACTTCCTGTGAAGGCTGTTTCTTTTAGCGAGGTGTAGTTGAGGTTCTCTCTTTTCACAATGGTACCTCATGGTACTACATTTTAGAAATACCTCTTACTAATTCAGTTGTGGGCATGTACCCAAAAGATTATAAAGAAGAAAGGAATGTGGTGCGATAAATCATGGGTGTTACCACAGGTTTAGGTTTGTGTGTTAATGTTTTTTAAAAGTACAATAATCATGACTGTAGTAATAAACAACGTAATATTGTCATCGATATTCCCCCCACCATGGAATCCCGTTTGAGCCCAATCAGGGGCATAAGTTGTTGCATACAAACTCAAAATTTCATTCATCTAGGTAAAGAAGTTTCTGAGAACTTGTCCCCACTTTTCCGGATGGACGGACGGACGTACGAACGAATGTTGTGGCGGGGGATAATGAATTCTTAATGATGGCTTGGAATCTTTATCAGCTGAAGACAGTGGATATACCAATTCAGGCTAAATGTTTCTGGCCCAAGAAGTACATGGATAAAAATTAATCCGCCAGGAAAGACACAGATTACTTGCGCAGCAAATCATTATTGTCCACTCAAATGAACATGCCTGTTACTCTGATCAGCACTCAAATTTGTATTCAGAGTTTGCAGATAAATTCACAAGCGCTCTTTTAGCACATGGTTGGGATAAAGCAGTGCTCTAGCCTGTTTTTCTGGAAAGGCATCAGAGAGCTATAATGAGCACAATATCACTTAGCTTGGGGCATTGGTTAATGGTCTTTTTAAAAGCAAGAGAAATAAGCTGAGTGCTAGTTTGTGCACTGACAGTGTCTGGTACAACTCTCCAGCCAGTGTATTACATTGTGTACTTGGCCTAGCCGTACTTGGTCTGGAAATACAACTCTTATGGTCTGGGATCTCTGCCCTTAGCCATCTTTTTCTAAGTCACTTTGAAGTGAAGTTTACTCTCTGACCTGCCTGTGGTCTGCTGTGGAGTGTAGAGTTTGGGAGCAGACTTTTCTCCGTCTGGTTTACCGAAGGGCAGAATACTTTGCCATTTGATGCAGGTGGCTGCAGGAGTTCTACTCCCACGTCTTGACTTCTTGTCTCGTCTTTGAAGCCCCAGGAGATTGCTGTATCATGAGAAATGGAGGATTCTGTTGACCTTTGACCACTCCACTACCTTTTTATGGCTGCCTGTGGTCATCCATCTTCTGATAGCAGTCGAGTGACTGCCATTGGTCAGCCATCTTCCTGTGCCCTCAGTGGAGGAAAGTAGGAAAGTCATTGGTTATAATGAATTGCATGTGTTGTGATTGTTCATATGTGTGTGTGTGTGTGTGTGTGTGTGTTGGGCATTGTTTTGAGCGATGCTGTTAATCACTTTGATATTTCCATGAGATCAAAGAGTTATTTGACGAGGACTCTAAGGCCAGCTTGATCTGTGGAATGCGCAACAATGGTGCATGGTCCATACCAAACAATCACCAAAGGTCTTTCAGTTTCAGTGGCCAAGCTTCCTGTCTTATAATGCAGGACATTCCAAGGTCTGTCCAAGGAAGTGTGCTATAATGGGATAATCACCAGTTCTGACACCGTTTCGGTGGGTACATTATTAAATGTGGGCATAGGCTCGGTGGAGTGGCACGCAACTGGTACATTATCGCAGTGTGTGGACGGGCAATTGTTTTACTGCACACAATATGAATAAGGACAATGTGTTCATTTCTGAGTTGGCGATTGGTGCCAGAATTCTCTGAATCGGGAAGATGGCGGGTGTAGCCCACAGATGACCTGTGTCATGAACTTAAAGCAAGCGTTCCCAAGCTTTGTGCAAACCCTGCACCCTACACACGTTGTGTGCGACTACATTCAAAATACCATTACCTTTCATCTCTCATTGGATTTAGTATGGTTGGGTTGTTGCAGTTCTCAACATCTAGCAGCCTAGTTTATTTTAAAAAGATCATAACGTCCTTTTTTTCCTTTACGTTTTCAGGCAACTGTATACATTCTCAAATCAGTTGACCAAACATAAGGTCACGCCTCAGGTTGGGAACACCTGATTTCGGAGATTATTTTCGCCTCTCTGGACTGCTGGTAGTCCATTAATGTTAGTATTTTTTCAGTCTTTAGATCTTTGGCCTGGTATCCTGGCTGAAGCAGAGGTGAGCTGGAGTTACTCTGCACAATTAGGTCTGCTGAACATGTCCATTCACTCCTACTTACTGATAGAGAACACAGATGGGCTGAGCGGGGCATTGGTATGTGCAACACTCTGCAGCCTGGTGTCCAGTCAGACATCATCAGTTAAATCCAATCAAGTCCCTTACCAGAGGATTAATTCCTTCCATACACCAGGCTGCTCGAACTCTTCTGTGGGTATTTGTGGTTTCCTGGCCATCAGCGCCCAATTTAGAAGAAGACATGGGGACTGCAGCCAATCATTGAGCTGAATTAAGCTCTTAAATACAGAAGTGCGCTGGAATCAAAAAGCCCCTGTGGCCATTTAGGGCGCGAGTAAGGGATGCCTCACTTGTTCCTGCTGGAAATGTCTAGGCAAGCCTGAAATGCTGGCGTATGCTCGGATTTTGAGCCTGTATCATATACTGCCAGATTTAAGGATTTTACAAGACAGCCGCTGTTCGGTTGACTCTCCCAGTGAGGTCGAGTTCGAGGTTTGAGCGCCCCTGGCATGTTTGCTTACTCTCACTGTGCCTCCTCTCACCTAAATTTGAAACCTCAAATCCAATTTGTCGAGAGGAAAATCTCCTTTGATTGAACTCCTCCATTTGGCATCCACGGCTGCTTTATTCTCAGCTGTGGAGGTAGAAAGCTCAACAGAACATGTTGCTCATCAGTGTGTGTGCTCTGACACACCAGATATTCATCAGAGCTGGTTATTCGTTCTCTGCCACCCAAAGGGTAGGTTGGGGAACTATTGATTTTGGCTGTGTCTGTGTGTGCAGGAGTACTTCCATCTGAATTCAATTCTCTGCAGTAGCCTTACCATTTTACACTGACTTTAGGACCATTACTAAAGCTTTATATCTGTGACCTTTATTGGGACGTCTGACCTTTGACCTTTCAGCAATGACCTTGATCAGTTTTTTGTTTCTGGAGCAGATCTCCAGCATTGTTGACAGTAGTTTTTCGAAATTGCTTGCATAGTTTGGCCTTATCCTCTTGTTGTTATTTTCAAATGTTTTGTTGACCTGTGACCTTTTTTTCTATGACCTTGACCTTTTAGTGCAGTTTTCAACTTTCATAAAAATCGTCTGATCCTCAAATGTAGTACATCAACATCTACTTAATTTAGGTCAAGGAACCACATGCGAGTATGAAAATTGACCGACGATCTCTGCAGGTCTTGTTATGTGACCTTTGAATCCTGACATTGACCTCAGTTTTGCTTCCGGAATTTATCTCCCAAACTACTTGCAGTGGCCTTTCACAGTTGCTTTCTAGTCACTCAGCATTAGACAGGTAGGTCTGGGGATTACTGCTACGGCCCATGTCTGATTGACCATCCATCCGTGAGTGCATTTGTCTGATGTGTGATGTGTGCCTGGGTCCAATCTTTTACAGAGGTCTTGTGCGGTCTGAGGCTGGCTTGTTTTGAAATAGTTGGTCACCATTTTGTTTAGGCCGCATCATTGACTCAGAGTCCACCAGGCAGAACAGGCTTTCTTAAACCTGGGTCATGTGTTCACAAGGCTTATCTGCCACTTTGGGCGTTTTGCTTCGCGCCCTGGGTTTTTAAGCCTGGCTCATTAGCTGGGGTGGAAAGAGCCAAGTGTTGATGCCAGGTCTCCTGCCCACTGTGCTGAGGGCGGAGGTGTTTCTGCCCCAGGTACCGGTGCCGGGCTGTGAGTACCTTCTTTATTCCTTTTCTCAAGCTGCCTTGCCCCAAGTGCCCTACTTCACATGGGAACAGATTTGAAAACTTTTTAAGACAAAGTGTCCACTGCCGGAGAAATCCCCCCTCTGAATTCTCCCTCATGCTTTTTTGCCAAGATGTGCAGAAATTACATCTGCACTGTAAAAAAAAACAAAGCAGAACTTGTCTTCTTCCCTTCGAAAGGATATTTTTAGGTTATGGTTGTTTCGGTGGACTAAGGAAATTATGAGGGCTATTTCAGTGTGTGTGACATAAGTAATTTTGTGCCATTTGCCCTTTTAAATTTATTATCTAAAGCCAATTGTGGCTTACTAGGCCTGTGCTTACTGTAACTCTGGCTTTTATAGCATAAAGTGATTAGGTGTATTGCTACTCCCTCTGGGAAAGATGCTGGTCCATCACAGGTTACCCTGTGGGATTTAGTCAGGTTTTCCCCAAAAATTTGGGTGGAATAGGACACTGCGGGAGTGAAATGTTTTGCCCGAGCACACACCGCAAAAGCTGCGACAAGGGCTCAAACTCTGGACCTTCCAACCACAAGTCTGACACATTTAACCACTGCACCACCACATCTCCTACCCCAGGTTTGCATGAAGGAAATGCTATCAACATCCGCCATCTGTGCTGTCCATCACGGACCTTGCTATTAGTCCTTATTGTTCACCGAAATTAATAACTTCTAAGCTAAACTAACTATGGAGGATTATGTATTGATAAAATATAGTGCTAGCTTAAAATGCCTGGAAGAAATATGTTGATGCACAGAGCAACATGATGGATCATGCAAGTTGGGGTATGGGACCTCAGGGAAATCCAGGTTTAACTTGATGGTGGATATTTTTAATCCTAGTGTTAAACGATCTTTATCTAAGGAAGGTCAGCTGTTCTTGGTATTGTGTGTTCTAATAAAACTGTTGTGTCTTATGGCTAACTGACGAGCCTCAATGGGCCAGGTGGTCGGTTCTCATCCTTGCTCTTCTACAGTCGTCTGGAGCAGTCTTGAAATCCACCTTGCTTCGCAGTCAGGCGTCCCCAATCTGGATACCCGTAGAGAGCAATCGCTTGCATTCATGTGATAATACTCGTAGACTCACAAGAAGGACCGAGCCACGCAGTCTTCTACGAGATCAGGAAACCTGCCAGCAATGGTAATCCTGAGGATCTAACAAGCTGCGCATTTTTATTTCATCCCAAATTTAGCGCATCTGACGCAACTAATTAGCAGCTCAACAAGATCCCTTACTGTCTATTGAGGTCGGCTTCTTAAGGGTTTGAGTTCAAGCCTTCAGGATGGTAGATTTCCAATAACGATGGCAGCCCAGCGCTAGCTGTTGTTTGACGTGTGCCTCGTTAGGTTTGGAGTGAATATCTTGTGGATGGTCGACCTCCAGGAACAGGGTTGGCGACCCGTCCTCTAGCTTGTGAATGAGGCTTTGCTTCGTACGGGTTAAAAACCTATCGCGGTAAATTCCATGAAATAGGACTGGTCTCTGCTGCAGGATAATGTGCTATGTTACTGCATCTGCTCCATCTGCTCAGACTGTATCTTCAGATGTGCTTGGGTTGTGACAGTAAGGCCACGGCGTTAATTAGCTTTTCTGTTGTGTCTTGCACCTTACCTCCACTCACCTTTTGGAAGTGCTCTTCACCCTGGTCTTACAGAGGGCACTGTCTGGATGGTTACGGATTGATGAGCAGGCTGGCTCCATTCCTGAATGCTCTACACTGTGGAAATGACTGAAGCTGTTATGAACTTTTTAGTATTAATGCAAAAAATCTGGCTGACATTGTGAAGTTTATCTGACTTCCTCTGTGGATTTCCTCAGTTATTGGAATTTACACTTGGTTTCGTCCTTTGGTACTTTGACTTGAGGTATGTGGGTATTTTTGTGACTTTGGACGATCAAAGTATTGTCAAGGAGTGGTCTACTCATGATCCCATGAATAAAAAAGCAGGCCAAAAGTCTTGCATCATTTGGTCATTTGAAAGTTAAATATTTACGGCAATTTGATGAAGATGCGCAACTTTTTATGACCTTCATGTTTATTACCTTCTTTTGATGACGAATGTCCACCTTGTGACTGTAATCCTTGCCACTGCTAAACTGTAAAAAGTGCCAATGATGAACTGGAAGTTGCTGCTCACACCACAAAATGCATCATTAAACAACAAAAAACGGATGGTTTTAAGGCCACTGTATTGGTTCCTAATCTAGAGAGATTGGCCCCAGCCTAGCCTCATCTACTGTTGGTCCCTCTGAACAAATGTTTCAGATAATATATGTATTGTTCATGTATTCTAGGTCTTAAAACTGCACCCGACCATCCCAAATATGAGTGCATTATGCCAGCCTCAGTTAAGTGGGACTAATTTTTCCAGACTCATTGTGGTGTGGAAGGTAAGATGCAGAAAGATCTAGAGACATGGAAATACAGAAGTCACAAACATGGCTTCAGGGTACGTTACTCTGCTCCTCACATATCCTGGCTTTTCTTTGGCTACTTTGATCAGACGTGTTTGCAGTCTGATTTAGTGCCATAGTACCTGCTAGAGTGCAGTACCTGAAGTTAGCCAATGGATTTTCAGTCATAAAAAAAGTCCTTCATTTAGAAGTGGAATCTTGGTTAGAAATACTGGTGTTGCAAACGGCAGGTATTCAAGACTGAGGAGAAAGTCATGTTTTATTCTGATGGCCATCCTCATGCCGACAAAATGTAAAATAAATAAATTAAATAAACAATTAGTTTCTTGCCCGCTCACCCAAGACGCTTGGGAAATGCGAAATGTTAACAGCAAAAGACAAAATAATGCCATTACTATTGTTTGCTTTTATAATTACTCTGCGGATTCTGTTTTTATTGAAAAATTGAGATTTTAAATGTTTCACAAAGAATATTCAAGTGGTCTTGTGATTTTAATTTTCATATTGTGTGGAATAATGGCGGATGCTGCTGGTTTTTAGCCACCTGACTTAGGATGTGTCAATAAAAAGTTAGTTTCAGATTTTGATTGTATGAGCCCTGACACACTGCATGCCTTCTTTTCCAATGCTGTTGGGCTGTTATGGGCCTTTATTCAGGTCTTTCTTATACTCTGCTTCAGTGGCGCTGGTTAAAAAACAAAAACTTAAAAAAAAAAAAAAAGTTTTTTTCAAGCTTTGCAGGTGTTCAGCAGTTCCTGACGTGCTGGGGCAACGGGGCAGACTTTCAGTTTTGTTTGTATATTATGTTAACGGTTTGTTTGAACCCACAGTCAGTGGGGAGAGGCAAACATGGTCTTTGCTGGGTCATTCAGTGGGATTTTCTGTGGTAGATCAGTGACCCGCTTAAAGCTGCTTAAACACCTGACGCAAAACGAATTTTTCGCGCGACAGATTACATTCAAAGTTAATGCAAAGACGCGAATACACGCGTTTCATTCGTGTCTTTGCCTTGACTTTGAATGTAATCTGTCCTCCGAAAAATTTGTTTCGCGTCCAGTGTGAAAGCGGTTTAACAGGGGCAGACCTGCTCATTTAGGACTCGCAGTGTCCCATGGAGCTGTTGGGGGGGGGGACGTGAGCCCCATCCCTCCATTTTGGCTTGACTTCAGAAGAGCCTGTTTTCTTTTTGGGTGAGCCTCAGAGCAGCTGGGGGATCTGTAGCTCTTATCGCTGTGAAAACTTGACTGGCAGGAGGTCAGAAACAGTGAGACCAGATGATTAGGGGTTTGGAACCCCACCCTCTCTCGGACAACCCCCCCCCGGCACTCATCTGCTCAGTCAGCAGGTTTGCCTCGCCACTCGGGCTGGGTCTGAGTGTGCAAACTTTTTTATTTGGACTTGAAACTGAGAATTGGAGGAGTCAAGGGTTTAAAATGGTCAAAATAAGAGTTTCATGAGGAGTTGTGCAACCTCTCAATAAAGGAGCGGAGGCTGGGAGTTTCCTGTTTCTGAAAATAAAATTTGAGCTGTTACTGAAAGCCTGAACATTTTTGTGCAGCTTTTGAGAATTTGAATCAGATGAGCAGCGGTTTAATTTTTGGCATTCACAGCTTCAAATCATATTGATGATGACATGACATCCTTTTCTTGCATATATACAGTTGCAATCAAAATTATTCAACCCCCATTGCAAATTGGGTTTACTGGCAAAATTTACTAACCTTCAGCTGTTTGTGATGAACAGATTAAACAAGAACATTTTAAATAGCTCAACACAAACAATATTTCAAGTGGTTTCTCCAAATTTAACTCAAAATGCCACTTTTAATGACTACTGCAGTCTCAAAATTATTCAACCCCCTGAATGGAATCCATCATAAAAGCATATTTGCAAGTCAGGTGTTGTCTCAAACACACCTAATGCAGCTAATCATGAGCTTAATTAGTTGCATCAGGTTTGCTTGAGATAAAACACATCAAATACTTGGACTCGCTAGGGGTTTGTTGACAGTGACATTTGATTGCATATCAGAAATATGGCTGTCCAGAGAATTGTCCAAAAAATCTAATAGAGGAGATCATTGCCTGGCACAAACAAGGAGAAGGATACAAAAAGGTAGCACAGGCACTGAATGTTCGTAGAGATACAGTTGGAAGCATAATTCGCAAGTTCAGAGTTAAAGGGAGAGTGGCTACAGTGCCAGGATGTGGCAGAAAGAGGAATGAATGGCTGCCACCAGATTCCTGATGAGACAGGTGGTCAAAAACCCTCGGGTGACTGCAGGAGACCCGCAGCAAGACTTGGAGGCAGGAGGCACTGATAGTTCAGGTCGCACAGTAGGGCGCATAGTAAACGTTGAAGGTCTCCAAGACACACACCACGACTGATCCAAAAGCACAAGCTCCAATATGCTCTATACCATAATAATAAGCCGCAGAAGTTTAGGGACATTGTTCTGTGGAGTGATGAAACAAAACTGGAACTTTTCAGGCTTATGAATCAGTGGTATGTCTGCAGGAGGAATAAAGAAGCATATGCTGAAAAGTACACCCTGCCTACAGTGAAGAATTGTGGGGGCTGTTTGATGCTCTGCAGCTGCTTTGCTTCCTGTGGCACTGGAAACCTGCAAAGTGTGGAGGGCAAGATGGATTCAGTCAAGTACCAGGATATCCAAGGAGAAAATGTCATGCCGCCTGTAGGGAAGCTGACGCTTGGGCATCATTGGACCTTCCAACAGGACAATGATCCTAGGCATACCTCAACATCCACCAAGGCTTGGTTTCAGAAGAAGTCTGGGAAGATTCTAGAGTGCCCATCACATTCGCCTCACTTGAACCCCATAAAAAATCTCTGTTAGGATTTGAAGAACACAGTTGCAGCACGCAAACCCTAGAATATTAGTGAACTGGAGGCCATTGTCCATGAGGACTAGACTAAGATTCCTTGGGAATGCTGCCAAAAGCTGTTGTCTGCCTATGCATCACATCTCCAGCAGGTCATAGTGGCTCAAAGGGTGCTCTACTAAGTATTAAAGATGCTTGTCATGAATGGGGTTGAATAATTTTGAGCCTGCAGTAGTCATTAAAAGTGGCATTTTGTGTTGAATTTGGAGAAGACACTTGTAATATTTGCTGTGTTGAGCTATTTAAATTGTTCTTGTTTGATTTGTTCATTGCAAACAGCTGAAAGTTTGTAAATTTTGCCAGTAATCCTAATTTGCAGCGGGGGTTGAATAATTTTGATTGCAACTGTATGCATTGCACTTTTCTCACACCCGAAGTGCTGCAGAATAGTGAACTCTTCTGCAGCACTCACCTGTGTTACGAGTGGCTGCCATTATGCCGCAGAACATTTGCCACACATCAGCTGTGGGTGAAATCTTCAAACTGTAACCTGTCCTCGTGGCCTTGCACCATAGCTCATTCATGGATTTCAGAGTGAACATTAATCGCTGAAAAACTAATATTAACCTTAGCTGACCTTATATGCGGTCATGTTTTTTTATAAAACACTAGCTTTAAGGTGACAGGCATTTGCCACAGCACCAAATTTCTCTGCATTGCCGCTAAAATTTACAGATAGTATAGGTCTGTTGTTCACAAGGGCAGTTTGTTTTTTTGATCAGGACATGGACATATAAACATGACTGAACAAGACAATAAATGAGTAATGACATTAAAAAAAAAAAAGAATCCCCATTATAATGGAGCCTGTGTGTATGGGTTGGGGATAGAAGAGGTGATTGGGATGGGGGGGTCCTCGCAGAACTGGCACCCCAGTGGTACCATTGTGGTTCTAAGGCGCTGTACCCCTTCAGAACCCCTCTTTTGAGTGTCAGCTGTGTGAGATGGTCAGTCATTCTCTGGAAGTCCATGAGGAGATCCTTTGTCTTCCTCAAATTCAACTGGAGGAAGGTCATTATCCACTGCTACACTTCCCTGCCACTGTCTTGCATTTGGAAGGGTTGTTGGAGATGTTTACCAATGCAGTGTCTTCAGCAAACTAGTTGCTGTGTTGCTGTGCTAGCCTGATCTATGCCACTTTTCCAACAAAGTTCAGATCCACGGGTTGTTAAATTGCTACAAGAGCAGGAAGAGAAGAATAAGTAGCAGTGTACTGGGAAAGAGTGAAAATAAAAATGCTCTGGGGCAATTCCATTTTGCAAAGCCTCAGAGGCCAAAATTTTTTTCCAGAAATTGGGGAAAACAGTGCTTGAAAAGAAACAGAACAGATGTTCAACTTTGTAGAACAAGAGTTGTTTTAGTCGGGATGATGTGGTTAAGGTAGCTATGGTGTATCGAAGACGACATCCTTTCTCATGTTTTTCCACCTTGAAAATATGCATGAATTAGCCTCACTTTTTATCTAGTGTGTACACTTGTTTCTTATCCAGTGCTTTAGTTTTGTAATACCAGGGTCCACACTGACAAGGTGACAACAGCAGAAAATGGCTCGTTCAAAGCATTAGGTATAAAATTCCTTTTGAAGAAACTAATTTCAGGGCTGTAACGTCAGTCACCAAAAGCAAATGTACATAGTGCTGTAAAAAAATCTTTGAATATTCCAAACCATTATTCACACATTTGTTGGAGTTACTCAGCATTAACCTAAAACACAATCCATTTGTTGCTTATCTTGTGTCAATCTTGCCTGTGAAAGCAATAAATTTGGTAACGTCAGTCACGTGTAACGTCAGTCACAAGGAAATCCGGGTCTGTAACATCAGTCACGATTCAACTTACTAACTTACTACTGTTATTCATTACACCAGCAAAGTTTCCTTCTGGCTCCCAGCATGCTTGTGACAAAATATGAACATCCTAGGAGTGCAAGTTTTACTACCAGGCCATACCAAAGGCCCTCTTCCCTGTCTGAATCTAACGTTAGTCGCCGTGGAATTGCCCTCTCGTGTTCCTAAACAAAATGCATTATCAGTATCAAAAAAATACCAAATAGAACACAAAGTGTATGGCTAAAGTGACTTTTTCTGCATTATTGTGATATTTGAATTTACTTTTTTGTGAAAGCCTTTCTTTCGTAGGTGTTCTGTAAAGTTCATGTTAATTACAATATACTGGAATACATGATAGCTTGAGCTTTCAAAATGCTTTTTAGTTTCATAAAGGGCTAGTGAAAATTATAGTGCTTCAGGCAATTCTGGGGGTAATCAGAGTCTAAATTTCTGTGAGCTGAGCTAATCCACCGTAATCTCGCAGTTAAAGATTCCTTCTTCTCGCCTTGACCTTTCGTGTGTGATTTCAGATCTGGTTCAGTTAATGGGAAATTAATGGGAAGTCAGCTGCACATGCATAAGCCTCTTAAGTTTTTCTGAAAGCTAAGGGGAAGTGTTTGTTTTGCTATGAGGATTTAACACGAATGGTACTGGTACGGTAGAGTATAAAAATGGTTCTCAGTCTTGTCTCCATGGAGGAGACTTTTTTGTTCCTAATAGAATTGCTTCATCATTGGTGTGAAGGGTGAACTTCCCAGAGTGAATGATCTCACCTGGCAGCGAACCACAATGTATGGTTCCTGTATTTTTTATCTTTTTTTTTATTTAACCTTTATTTTACCAGGAAAATCCCATTGAGATTAAAAATCTCTTTTGCAGGAGAGTCCTGGGCAAGACATCACACGACATGTATGAAATCACAGAGGAGCCTTTTGGCAATATTTTTTTTCTCAGATTAGTAGACCAAAAAAAAAAACATTTTAAGGGAACAAATGGTCTTTCACGCTGGCTCCACATCCCATCTTTTTCATATAAAAAGTTATTGTATGAACAATGAAAGACAGAGATGTCCCGCCTGTTCCGCATATTTTCAGCCTGAACAAATGGTGCAGCTACAAGCATTGTGAAAAAAAAAGGTTAGGGGAGGACATTGTAGCCGTCATAGTATACAAAGATGGCTTCTGCTTACTGGCTTTGTGGACCAGGAAATTCATGCATACATTCCAGATCTCAGGACTGGAGGCTTTTGTTGGTATTTCCATACGGCGTGGTTGAACCTTACCAGTCTGCATACTTTTTCATGCATGCCATTTGCATGAATGCACCAGAGGGAAAGTTACATGTCATGTCATCATTTACCAGAACCTTTTATACTCTTGTGATACTCAATTGCTAAAATACCTCCCATAATAAGACATTAGTTTCAAATTATCTTTGCTCTATTGCTTTGATTGGTTAAGGTTTTATTTGGCGTAAAACCTTGAAAATAAAATTATTTCCAGGACGCTGCATGGCTGCTTCTCTAAGTGCAGACTGTATTCTCGGCAGCTATGTCATTGAGGGCTGTTACAATATGAGGGCTCCTCAGAATACAGTCAAGAAGTGCAGCCTTGGATTTTGAAGGACAGGTAAAGTCTATCCTTCGCAGCCATATGTATCCTACGGTCCTGTGTGAACACTGGAACCAGGTGTCAATTTTTTAAAAAAAGCAGCAGATTCCACAGCAGCTATAAAGAAATTTGGTATTAAAGGGATAGTTCACCCAAAAATGAAAATTTACTTGTCACCTACTCTCCCCAAGGCTAATTGAAGAGCCGGTGAATTGCTTTCATCCTCAAAACACTTTTGGAATTTCAAAGAAAAATAGCATTGCAGACAAATCCAAATCAACTAAAGTCAGTGAGGGCCACTCTTTCAAGCGTAAAAAACATAATTAAAAAAAAAAAAACACACAAAATGCCTTCATACTGCCCGTGTGGCGTAATCCAAGCATCCGTAAGTCCCACATTAAAATTTGACTCGAATAGATGTCTTTTCACCACATTCTTAGCCTAAGTGTCCAATGTAGCCACTAAGCAAGGAGCCTTGTTCATCTTTGCGGAAGAAGTCTAAGATTCAAGTACTACCTATGGTGGCCGACAAGTGCAAATGCGCTGTTCAGTCAATGAAGACAAATATTCAAAACTGCAGCACGTTTGTCCAACTGGAGATGTTTATGGGCCTTTGGAGCACAATGGGTATTGTGTCTGGTAAGGTCACCAAGCCTATGGATTTTGGGAGTGATTGCTGTAGGGGGTCCGGAGATACAAGTCAACTAGGGGGAAACCGAGTGCCTAGTTCAAATTAAGAGATGTATTTTGTGTTTACTCGCATTATCTTTCTCTTATACAGTGCTATGAAAAAGTATTTGCCCCCTTCCTGATTTCTTTCTTTTTTTTTTTTTAAAGATTATTTTTTTGGGAAATTTTTTCCTTTATTGGATAGTTATACAGTGTAGAGAGACAGGAAGGTTGGGGAGAGGAATGGGGGAAGACATGCAGCAAATGACCCGAGCTGGAATCGAGCCCAGGTCGCTGGGAAGGACGCAGCCTTTGTGGTACACGCACTTGGACCGATGAGCCACCGGGTCGCCCCCCTTCTGATTTCTTAATTTCTTTTGCATATTTGTCACACACAAATGTTTCAGATCATCAAGCAAATTTTAATATTAGACAAAGATTACCCGAGTAAATACAAAATGCAGTTTTTAAATGATGCTTTTATTTATTAAGTGAATACTTTTCACAGCACTGTATTAAAATTAGTTTGATGATCTGAAACAATTAAATGTGACTTGCAAAAATGGAAGAAATCTAGAAGCGGGCAGATTCTTTTTTTCACTGCGCTGTATCCTGAGATGTAAAGGAGGAAGGCAGGAATGCAATGTCCACTGAACCAGTGGTTCTGGCCCGTGCGGCGCTCGTGTTTCTCTCAGTGGCGCATTCAGTCGTCTCTAAGGGGAGGGCGCCGAGTTCATGCTCAAGAATGCCACTTTGTGCCCGCGGATGTTCCTCGCCCCATTACAAGGTAGTTTTTTAGCAAATCATTGTTTGAAGAGGAGGGGTTTATTTCCCTCTCGACTTAAAGAAAGGGAACATTCATTATACATTTGCATTCTGTTGTATTTAGCGACAGCAGTGGTCATTCAGTTGTAATCAGTGAATGCGTGCACTACAGTGTGTTAGCATGCAGCGGCCTATTCGGTGTGGCGTGAGGGCGAGTACTACCATTGTTTCGTTGCTATGTGCCGGCTGATTATTGTGACTGAGCTGTTCCCAGGATGGTGAATAGTGGTTTGTTCAATGACATTAGAGTTCATTTTCTAGTTGAATTAGACGACCTGACCATTACCCTGTTTTTCACCTTCACTCACCTCCAATCTTTTTTTTTTTTTTTTTTTTTTTTTACTGTATTCTAATATCTTGCCTATTTTATTAATACTGCCTAATCTTAGGTTTTTCCCTTGATTTAGCTCACTACATGAAGTACAGTAGGGGAGAAATGTGTTAGCAGGAGGCTGGAACAAGGTTGGGGGAGTTGTCTACCAGGCCAGCGGCTTTTATCAAAAGAAAATAAGTAAGCTAAAGGTGTCAATGAAAAATACATTCAGCTGCTATATCAATTTCTGCCTCTCTGAAACGTTTTCAATGGTGAGTGAAAGATAAAGATCCTGTGTGCACACAATCAGTGACCACCTCTCTCATGTTGCAGTATGAATTGTTTCACCTCTGAAGATAGATGCACTTTTAAAAGTAAGCGGATAAGGCCATTCATTACGACGGCTGACAGCCGGAGAAGCGGCACCACATTCTTGTTCTTTCGGGGAAACACGAGTAGGTAATGAAAGTGGCGGATTGTGAAGTGTTTGTTAGGGGTCCAGTCGTACGCTTTTGAGTTACTGTGTACAGTAAAAGTATGCATACAGTTTAATCAACACTACAAATGTAACCAATGAAATGGGACACTCGTAGGTATGCAAAGAGTGCAGAGCAACTTTTTACGATTTAGAAGTCCAAGTAAAGTAAAACAAGATAACACTAGATAAGATGGTTGATAAGAAGAAAGAGATGATATTTCGTGCCTTATCTGCCTGTGAATCATCTTTCGTGATGTGAATTGCGATTACACTCGATGTTCGCACAGTTTATTGGGAGAGTAAAAACTTGGCTCACCTGCAGAGAATACCACTCATTCGTATGTATAGCCTATGTCTCAGGCATGTTTAAGCGGAGTCAGGGCAGATCTCTCTGCCTCAGGAATCTGATGGCTCTGATGGTTTTACTGAAAAACTTTGGGGTGATATGATGGGGAGAGGAAAAAGCTTAGCTCTATAAATTGACTGACAGGATTTAATTTATTACTGGAAAAAAATATGAAAACAGGTATTTTAGGCCTGCAACGATGCTTACATTTTTTCCAGTCTTCAACAGAAAATATTATCTTGTTAATGCAGTTGTCTTGCCCTATTGCTAAATCTTGAAATGACTTAAACTGATTAGCATTAGCATTAATTTCAGCAAAATAGTAATAGAAATAAGATTGTAGTCTAAAACCACAAGATTCGCAAAGCAGGTCAAAATTATTTTTGTGCCCTGAGAAGCCTAAAGTTTCTTTCCTCGTGATGACATCACAGGAGGAATGTGTTAGCCTGATTTGATTATTTTAGAGCCCTGTGGTGATTTCTTTGCTTGACCTGGAATAAAGTGTTATTGTTTAGGTTTCTACAATCCTCTATTAGTCCTCTACACCACATGACCAAACCTGTGAGCCGGAGTACAGTAAGGCCCAGTTACGGGCCCTTACCAATCATATTTCAGGGATGTGAGTGCATTCTGTCTAAATCAGCATCTTTAGTTGCTTAGTCCTGTGTTCGGAGCTCAGTCACATGTAGTGCCATTTATTAGTGAGAATAGGCCCTTCACAGATAGTGATCACATGGTTGGATTCTGCATAGCAACTCCATGCAGGAGAGCAAGCTATTCAGTGTTGCCTGATAAAAGATTTCGTTCTTGGATTGATCTTCACAATTTTTTTTCCATTTAAGCAAGTTTTCAAGGCCATTTTGTGGCAAACTTGTTCATTATTCACAGTGAAGACCAAGTGAAACTGTTGCAATATGGAATCCTCTCAAGGTAATATTTGAGAAATATTTCTTAACAGAAATGAGTGGAGGAGGTTTCATATTTTTTTGAACTCCTGTTGCTTGTATTTCATCTCTTCAACTTCTACAAAATCTGCCAGTATGGATTCGGATCCAAAACGAATCGTCTGAAGAATAAATCGCGTTACCTCTGCTGTGTTCCACTTGGCAATGGAGACTCTCACTATGATAGTCCTTCAAGGAAACTGGCCAGAAAATACAACCTTGTGTATCTGAGATGGGAGCACTAGCTGATTGTTTCCAATATAAATACTTTGATCGTAGCACTATAGGTGTAACCAAGATGCTGTAATTATCATGTCTTTAGCTTGACATTAAATCATAAAGGTTAATATTTAACCTTGCAAAGATGCCATATTAAACACTATCCCCTTGACAGTCCCTGTGCAGGATGAACGGAATTGCTGTGAAAGTGAGCTATAATCTTGCTCAAACAGACAAACAATTAAATATCTGTCCAACAGCAAACTTTAAATAGTAATATACTAAGGATCAATAAAGGTGGATTTTTTTCATTTTGAAATTAACGTTATCCCTTTTCACCAGTGTTTATCAAGCAATGCTGAATAGCTTGCTTTCCAGTATGGCGTTGCTATGCATAATCCAACCGCGATTGCTAGCTCCTAAGGACCTGTTTCATTAGCTGTGTAACCAAAGTGCTCAAAACTGTGTCGTTGCAGCTAATTGAATCCTGACATAATGGATTCAACTGTTGCCTATGATCACAGCTGAGCCGTAGTTTACATGCTGCTACACGGCATACATGGATGTAGACAAGACACACTGGCTTTTCTTGCTGATGCTGTCTCGAAAACTACCATTCACCATTTATAAGATTCCTTAGGAATGCGCTATGAAGCAAGATTAATAAGATTGTGAGGCATGTTGAGCATAAAGCCAGGGCTTTATTATGAGGGAAATTAATAATTATGACCTTCAACCATGGTGCACTGACCTTGATACTAAAATATATAGCCCAGTTTATAAATCCTCAACTTCTGCGAGTCTGGCACCTCATATGCTCAGAGTCTGCCCACGGCCATTTTTTTCCCACAGCCTTTAATATTCTCCCTTTTCTGGAATAACCTCAGATGTGCACACACCAACAAGGATTCAGCATAGTAGCATTCCCCTGGGCTTGGCTTTGTGCATGGACCCCTCCCCACCCGGGACCAGCCAAAGCTAACCCCACCCTCCCTTGGCTGGACAAGCACAACCACCCAGCTCACAAAACGCTTCTGTTCGCGTACCTGACTCAGACAAGCACCATCACCCAGCTTATAAAACATATAGTCATGCTCACATACCTGGCTCACACAAGCACCACCACCCAGCATGCGAGACATGTACCTAACTCATGAACCTTTCAGCACAGCAAAACTACATTTCATTATTCACTGCTTAAACACAGTATGAGTCCAGTAACACATAAACGCACCTTGGAACCAAAGAAGTCCTGGTCTAGCTTTCTTGGCTGGTCCAGGACCAGCATTCATGTCACAGGGGCAGAAATCAGACCAGCGCCCAAAAAGTTGGATTGACCCTTTCCCACTTCAGCTTTCCTGGGAAACTTGATCTTAAATTTTCCTAGTTGCAAACAAGTAAGTAGAGCACTTCTTGGTTAAGTTTAACTCTTTCTCCTTCACAGCCCTAAAGATAACACAGCAGTGCATACTGTGGGGAGCTGAGACCGGGCGTCGAGAGGCGCTTGTGGGGAAATAAAGGATAGGCGTCAAGAGGTGCTTGTGAGGGGGAAAGAGTTAATTGCATTCATTGGAAATCGCTATAGAGTAGTGAAGTGATGACGTCACCCTGGTGTCGGAAGTAAAAGTTCCCTCTCATTTTGCTCATAGACTTTTTTAAATATTCACTTTTGAAACACTTCACAATGTTTTCGTGCCTTCATCAATTTTCAGATTTTGCGTAATATTTTCGAGTAACAACAAATGTTGTTTTTTTTCATCGGAGTCCGCTATAATTTAAATCATTTAAATTTTTTGCTACAGTGCTAATCCTCTTTGTAGTCTAAAAACTACACGTCCCATGATCCTCCTGATTCGCGGGCAGGGGTGCGTTTCCCAACTTCATGCATTCACAGTCCTTGCAAGATATCAAGTTTTGCAACTGGTGCCAATTTACTTAAATATCCGAGCATCTTTGGCCAACGTTTGTTTGCTTAAAAACTCGGTAGCTAGCAAACTAGCTAATCAGCCTTTTCTTTTTCTTTTGAAGAAAACTTTGGCATCTCCAATCCCAGCTGAATCTGGATTGCCCAATTTGAGAACTATGTACAAGGCTTGCTCATATGCGACCCCATGTTGCCAACTGAGGATAGTGAAGACAGTTCGCGGCTCTCCTCCGAAGCGCGCGCCTGTCAACCGCTGCTTCTTTACACTCATAGGTCGAAACTTTGCAAGTTCAGAACGAGGGCAGAGGACACCCGAGCATGGAAGCCAATTGTGCACTGCTCTGAAAAAGCTGCCGACCACTGCCAGCTGGTACAACCGGGGATCGAACCCGCACGGTGGTAGTCACTACTGCTCTGCAATGCAGCGCCTTAACCGAGGCTAGTCAGCCTTTTCAACGTACCAAAATAATCGCTATTCACTGTTTCTAGTGATTTATATTCACCAGGCAAGGCTAGCTGAGCAAGCAAACTAACTGTTAGGTGGATAACTTAACGTCATAACTTGGCTAATGTCATATTTGGTGCATATCGTTAAATGCCAGCAAGTGAAATGCTCGCGGCACAACGCTAGCTAACAAGCCAAATAATGGCTCTTTGCTGTTGTATCTTTTTTTACCTAATTAGCTCGCTAGCTAGCCATTTCGTTAGCTTAGCTAGTTATATTTGGTAATTAATCATGCTAGCTAGCTTGCTAAATAACAGTAAGTGACAGTAAGCTAACCATTTATTGTTTTCTATCGATTTAGCTATGTGCACAAGATGTAATTAGCTAACTCGCTGGCTAGCTAGGTAATTCACTGGTGTAACTAGTCATTTGTTGCACATAAATTCTTGCTAGCTAGCTAAATGCCAAAATAATAGCTATTCACTTTTATCCATTCATTTCTAGGCATTTAGGTAGCTTGTTGATGGTGACCCGCTGAGTAGTAACGATTGCACAGAGCATATCATTTTTGACAATAAAAAATTAATTTAATGTGATCATTTGCATCCGTATACCCTGTAGGCTAATCTCGGAGTGAGCTGGCTCATAAAATTAATAGGAGTTAGAGCAATGCCGAAAGGTGTCCTAACCCCATTATAAATTTCCATAGGTATTTTGCTTCCAACACCAGAAGCTAAGTAGCTATGACATCATCTCTTCACTACTCACTCTGTGCATGGGACGACAACGTGTTCAATTAGGAAATGCCCTATATTTTTGCAAGTGCTGAATTATGATGGTCACTGTGTCTGACAGTGTTAAAATTTTCCCTCTTGTAACTATATGAGGCAATGCCAAATCCATGAAAAACAACCCCGGACCAAGAACTGTCCGCATATTTTTGGCCTTGAGGTGTATAGGATAATCAGCATGGTGCTCCTTTTTATTCAGAGCACTGCCAGGTGTTTACGTGTCAGCGATGGTTCTGTCCACAGTTTACTCCTTTGAAACCTGAGCAAATGTATTGGAATGTTGGAGAGGTGAAGATCAATTGAATTATGCCCTGTTTTTGAATCCTGCAGTTTTAATAGTTTTACACCCTTGCGCTCTGAATACTGAAAGTAATTTGCAAAGGCTGTAAAAACTCTTCACTTTTCCAATTTATTAAATTTATTTATTCTATATTTTTGTAATCAGAGATATCAATTAACAAATAAATTGTTCAATTTGACAAGCAGAGCAACCAGTTGCATTAAGCTTCATCAAAAGGCAAAACCCAGAATCTGATTTGAAATGAGGAAATTGAATGGCAGTCTCAACAGTATATAAAGAGTCATTATGTACAGACAAGGGTCTCCGGCCCTAAACAAAACTAATACAGATATGATCATTTGGAGAACGAAAGGGAGAAAACACCAAACCAACACGTTTGCTTCTCCTGAAAACAAGACATGTTTATCTTCTGATGACAACAGCAGATATCAACCTCTGAAGTGCCGTAATAACACAGATGTTATTACTTTGTTTGCTGTGAAAAAAAGCTCCGAGCTGAGTGCAAGATGGGTGGGAACCTGTAAATGTGTGAAGGTGTGAAAAATGCCAGGAAGTGATCTGTGTTCCTTGAAACTGGCTATTTATGTTCTACAATGTCCTTGTGATTAGTGGCAGGGCTGGGCATCACAGAATTTACAGATATTCATGGCTTTAGTCTCTTTCTTGGTTATCAAATAGCCCTGTAAAGTATCCTGCTACTTGAAATATCATAAGTATTACAGGCAAATCTTGGGGTGAATTCAGATTAAGGAAAAAAAACCGAAGAAATTAAAATGGACATGCACGTGTATTGTATTGGTCACAAATAGGGCTGTTATCATGGAGTTCTCTTTGTCTTTGGAAGTTGTACGCTTTTTTTGATGGGGGTAGGAATAATTAAGGGTTATGACCCTCACTTTGGCTTTAAGGACCCTAAAACGGTCTTCCCTAGTGTCCGCAGAAGCGTGCGTGGGAGCTGAGAGAAGAGACGATATTCCGGACGGGATCCTTCATCATGTGTGGGAATGTGAACAAGTAATTTCCTGGAAAATTACTCTTTCTGCCTCTATAAACACTAGTTGCCTGACAAGAGTGAATGTGGCCTGGCTGAAATACTTTTGCTTCTTTCATCACGGTTTAAAAACAGTCTCAAGTTCTTTTTTTTCCACTCATTTTACACACTCTCTTTGTTGGCTGAGTTGTTATCTACTGCAGTTTAAGGTGAACTGTGTCCGAGGCTGTTACGGCCAGCAAACAATTTATCCTTTCAACAGAGCATAGTTTTCCCGATTAACAAGCTAATGGATGAGTCATGGGGTACTCATGTTTAGTTTGTCGGTGGACACTCGTATTGGCAGCGCTGTCATAGGTGTGTTTGCAGCTACCGTGGTAGCCAGCAGAACGGAGAAGAGAAACTGGGAGGGGTGTCAGTATGGGCGGAATTTGTGCAGCCAATCACGGTGAGCCTGAACCCTCCAATTAGGGCTGTGGTGCCTTCGAGGCTTTGGCTGATCAGAACAAATGCGCGAAATATGAAGCCGAACTCAAAAGTTTTTTTTTTCTTTTTTCACGCACACTTTTCCTCGCTTCCTGTTTGGCTGAGTTACAATCTGAGGAGACGCTTTTCACCGGAAGCTGTGATGTGGTTTGTGAGGTCAGCAGCGGTGTTGGGGTCAGTGCGCTCCTGATAGTGGCCTGATCATTCGTCTGCGGCACGACTGCGTGTCTGTATAAACGTTAGACTCCACTACCGGCTTTTGTAAACGCACTTTGCTCCAGGTCGGATGAGTACAGCTGTTCTTACGGCTGCTTGAAACTTCATTGAGAGACGCAGCAGAACACGGGATCAGTCTGCGTGTGAGCCGACCTGCGAAAGGAGAGGTAGGTCACAACTTCAGCATATCAGAGTCACGGCTGCTTGCTCGAGTACAGAGGAATCCCTCGACAGATTCAGATTTTAAAGTAAATACGGGTGGATCAGCTGCCAAGAACAGTATTTTGCCAGCAAGCATGGGTTGGTGTTATGGTTTTACCTCGGTTTATTTCCTTGAAAGTGTTTGTGTTTATGCTCTCGTTAACTGTTGTGTTTAATAACCAAGTAAAATGCGAAAAATACAAATAACTTCATTGAGCACGGCTGTGCCCCTTTTGGAAATATAATGACCATCTCTGTCAGGAGAAAGTCTTGTTGCCCTTTGAGCTGTTGTATAAATGATAAAATTTAATGTACTTTGGAATGGATTCTGTATCCGTAAATTTAATTTTTTAAAAGTCATGCATTCACTTTTTTTTTGTCTGGACAGTCGATTTTGGTTGATCATCTGAACATGGCACATAGGTAAATTAAAATTATTTGTTTTGCCTTTATTTAACTGCTTAACCTCGCGTTGGGGGAGGTGTAAATATTTCAGGAATCAGGATGCTTTGCTAATATTTAACTTGCAAAAAATTTGGGATACAGTATAACTTTAAGTAGGTGGGAAGGTTCAGTGCTCCCCTCTACTGTCTGCTCTGTCCCTGAAAGTGGGTGTAAACTGGATGGAATTCTGTAGGCATGCAGATGTACTGGATGATTAATTTTCCAGATGTTGCTTGTTTAGTTAAAATGGTGTTCCCCTAGTCTTTTGAATGGAAAACATTCAGGGAGCGGTGCCGATAGAATTGAGATTCCTGGTTTGGAATTGCAGAAAAACCCCTTCAGCTGACTGAACCAATTAGAGCTGTAACTTTAAATCGCCCTTCTCCCCCCGGCTGCATGTGCGTTACCACTGGCGTGTGCGGACTCCCGACCTCTCGCTCTGGAACGCCCCGGTCGGGTTGGCGGAACGCTTGCGCCCTGTCCCCTGAGGGGAATGGCTTGTGGCTGCAGGCCCCCTGCTGGCCCCCATGTGCCTCTTACATGCGAGGCCCCTTGGAGCGAAAAGATCGGGGCAGGATGGGACATCTGGGTCCCGGCCCCTCCACATTTCACAGCTGCCGGGGGACATGCCTTCTTTCGCACACCCCAGCCCTGCAGAGACAGCTGTTGCCTGCTCTTCCACTATAGGCCTACAGATGTCTCTACGTACTCCCCTATCTTTAAATAAATCATTCATACTATTTTTAATACTATTTTCAATGCAAAGGGTACGCCGCCTCCATTTGAGCTCTTTGTCTGCTCTGCACTGAATTATTTTATCTTGTTGCTGAGAATACGGTGAATGACACTGACAAGCCCTAAGCTACCTGCTGGAGGTTGGATGGACACTGAATCCTATTCCAGAACAGGATCTGAATTTGTTCCAACCCACCTTCCTGTCCATGCATTGGACGTCAGTGTAGTTCAGTGCTCACATTGTATTTATATAATTGAACTTGAATGTGTGATTATCTCATGTCCCTCCTGGCTTGGTAAACACATTGAGAAATACCAATGCTACACAAAATAGCTACCATCTGTGTGTATGCCCTGGTTAACATCCGGCTCTGTTACTCATTAACTCTCTTGTTTGTAATTTATAAAAGTTGATTGGGTCCATTTTTGTTTTGACTTTAAACTGAACCATTTTCACCATGTCCTGAAGTTGGATAAGGCCGTAGAATGTGCAGACTTGGTTGTTGTTTGATGGTTATTGTTATATGAAAATGCAGTGTTCGTAACCCCAGTTAGAACAATGGGAAAAGTGGACTTTGTTAGCTTTGTTTTTTTGGTTATTGTTGCGAAATGATCTGTAAATCCTGGGCAGGGAAAAACCAAATTCTTTTTTTATTCTGAAAAGCCCTTCAAGTTCAGCTGCTTTTTTTATTTCATGTATTGTCACCAGCTGTTATAAAAGCAAGTCCGGGAAATGTGGCACAAAAGGAACAGACCTGTTTTGTAATGTAGAGACTGCCAACAAAGTCATTGTGTCATTATCTTTTGCCGACGCATTGCAAAATCAACCTCATTCCCTGCCAGAGCGATTTCAGTAAACTCCACCCTCTGTAACATCAGGGGAAAAATGAATTTGATTCTTCAACATTTCACAGCATACTTGCAAAAATGCACTCTTTCCTCCCTGTTTACATGCGCTGCTGTGAAATCTGTTTGTTTTTATTTTTTTAAGCCATTAATTTTTTCTGAAGTTTTTATCAGGCTTCTGTGAAACCCCCTGTATTTCACTAATATCTCAGTAACAACAGACTAGGACCCCAGTTTTCTCGGAGACTGGGAGGAATCGGATGGGTCCTGCTCATCCGTAAGCATTCCCATCACAGTAAAATGGAACGCTTCCTAGGGAGGGAAGTGCTCTGTGCCAGAAATGCCAGGATATTACTCAAGACAGTGCCATGCACGATATTTTACCGACAGAGAGTGTGTTGAAGGCAGCTGAGTCTTCGATTCCCACGTCTCGCTTGCAGCGTTTAGACTCTGGCTGACGCCCAGGATGTTTATGGGTGCAAACTGTGCTTTTCCTGTGAAGTGTGGGTCATGCTCTTAACAGGGTATTTTGGCGTCGGAGTCCATGTGTACTGACTCAAATGCTGAAACATGACTGGAACATTGCCTTGAAACCAGAGCGACTGGCTCTCCCTCTGTTTTCTACCAGAGCTAATTGGCTCTCCATGTACTGGCACCTGGCTTCAGCCCCAGTACACCCCACCAGTCCCTTTCCAGATCTCCCAAGAGTCTCGCCCCAGCAAAGGCTTGTGCTCTAAATTAACGTCCACCTTCGGTTGGGGTTTCTCCCAAAAGCCGTTAAGCAGCTCAGCCGCTGTTGGCGGGTTTGATTGATTAATGCGCTTTATGGACCACTCGCAGTGGCCCTTCAGTGGCGGGTCTGCAATAATCCATCATGCCCGTAGCAGTGCATCCTGGGAGTTTGCGTACGGAAACCTTAAGGGGGTCCGGGGGAGTCGGGGAACAGTTTCCGCCGTTCCCAGATTTTTGCTGTGATGGACGACCTTGATTCTTAAGCGCATGGAGGGTCGGCCTTTTGACCAACCTCAGTCGCATGGCTTGGTGGTAAACACTGGAGAGTTGTGAGGGTGCACAGGAAAATGTGAAATGTTTTTTCTGGAACTCTGGTGAAAACGGAAAGAGACGGAATGAGTAGAGCCAGTGCTCTTTGACTGGGCTCTCGCCTCAGGTTGAGTTTCACTCAGCTGGTGGGCTGTCAGTTCTCAGAAAAGTGTCACTTTGAAGGCATTCTGCAGATTCTTTCCTTGTTTGGCCCTGAGTGGCTCTGGTTTAGGGGACCCCAGACAGTCCTTGACCTTTGGCAAGGGTCAGAGGTGGCGGGACCCCCACATCCAGGTGGGTAAATCATTGCTGTTCCACGGAAGGCCTGATATAGTCAAGACAAACTCTGCTGACAGACTAAAAAATTAATATGGGAACATTTTATATTGTATGCAGGTGTGCTGTGAAGAACTACGGTTTTCTTTGGAATTATTGGCACCCCTGACTTGAAATACCATAAAACAATAAATCTTATCGTTATAGAGATAAATATACAGTGCTTACATGTGAGTGATGCTGTGCATTTTAATGTTTCCGTAGAAGCAGCTGAAATTATTTACTGATTTCATCAAAAATCTATTTCCTCTAAATCACAAATAATTGCACCTCTGAGGATTATTGTCAACAAATCCTTCCAAATTTAAACCAGGATTTAATATTAACTTATTTGAGTTCATCTAAGTTTTAAGGAACAGTATTGTGTCATTTTATCACTTCCTGTTTAACTAGGGTATAAACCTGAGGTAAGATGCATGCAAAATCTGTCATTCGGCATCATTTAGAAAAAAAAAAAATGATTGGCAGTTCTGAAGGGACAGATGGCCACGGACCCTTGTAAATCTAAAAATGGTGGTAAATATTCCACTAAACACTGTCAGGCAATAATTCAAAATGTGTAAGGTTTGGATCGGTTAAAAACTTCTTAGGTTGGGGATGCATACATTTCGTCGGCCTGCTTATAAAACCTTGTATCCTCAAAATGATAAAATTTACAGGAGAGCATAAAAAATGTTTAATTTTGCATGTAAGAATGCAGTTGAGCTGTATTTGGGTGGGATGACTATTTTTCTTCCAAGAATGTATTTTGCATTTTGCAATGTTTGTTATTATCGTGGACATACGAGTTTTTGTTTCTTATCAAATTTGGAGATACAAGGTTTTATCAGCAGGCCGACGATATATTGTCCTCCAGGACAGGAAGAAGGTTGGTCAGAGAAGTGAAAAAATCCCCAAGAATCGCTGAAAGAATTGCGGGCTTTGTTGGCATCTTTAAATCACCAGGTTTCAAAAACATGATCAGATGCTTCCTCCATAACCACACGATCTACGGAAGGGTTGCGAGAAGAAAGCCTTTTTTGACCCCAAGACATGGAAACAAGCACTTCTAATTTGCCATAGCTCTCTTAACTTATGACTGGACGAAAGTGCTGTGGTCTGATGAGACCAAACAAACGTTTTGGTCAGATACAGGATCAGTGTGTTTGCTGTTGAAAAGGAAATGCATGCAAGCAATGGCACCTTATACCCGCAGTAAAAAGTGTGGATCTGTTACGTTCTTGGTCTGTAATTCCTGAGATCCACAGACACTGGTTAATATCAGTTTCTTAATGGAATCCACTGAAGTATCAGGCAATTTTCCTGACAATGGGGTTGCCTCTGCCTGAAGGCTAAGACTTTACCACTAAGACTTTCCAGCAAGAAAATGTCTTAAAGCACACCTCAAAATGTACACAGAAATAGTTGTGGGACAACAAAGCTAATATTTTGCAAGGGCCATCTCAGGGTACGTGTACACACTAATTGTTTGGCTAAAAACAAAAATAAGGTTTTATCCTTTGCATTTTAAGATGCTATTTGTCCATATGACATTGCTGTGAGAAATGATCCTTGTTCACGTAATTCATTAAAATGATTGAAAATGGTGTTGTGGGATGCCATGCCAGTTGGTGGCAGTATGACTTTTTACCCAACTTTACAGACACCACAGAAGAAGAACACCACAAAGCTGTGCAGAAATGCAGCACCATAATCTGACATTGCTGTTTCCTCTTGTGCGGGTTGAACATGCAATAGTCATGTGCTTGTTGGGGCCCGAGTCATTTCAGTTTTCAAAAGAATTACATTTTGCCTGTCTACAAGACGACTGTAAAGGTGGTGTTGTCAAATCCACACTGGAACTCATTTACAGTGGAACATGTTTTGAGGCCTGTGGTTTAATGGCTGCTGGTGTCTTGTCCTTGCATTGTTGGTTGGTTGGGGTCAGGCGCAAATTTGGACCCTTTGTCAAATAAGGGGACGTATTGTTCCCATATCAGGGCAATGGATGTTACAGGTAGTGACCTTTTCCCTAGTTGCTGGATTGTCTGAAGAAGGAACGCGCAACTCAAAGTCCTATCTCGGTTACAAGGTTGTAATTACACTGAAAGTTAAATAGTTACTCGAGTTCAACACGCTGTAATGATGCAAGTTCACGGCTGTTTTGCATGTCACACCCTCCCTCTTCCTTTCATTGAGTACACCGCTCTCTCTAGCTCAGAGGCTAAAGCTTGTGGAATGCTTGCTTTTTGCCGCAGGCTATCGCGTTCAGGGCGGTTGCTCATAATTGGTTGAGTGCTCATCAAATCCCAGGTATGAACCTCAGATGCTTTAAAAATACAAATTTTCTGAATCAAAATCGTTACAGAGTATTATGGAGGAATGCAGTGTTGGTTGTTGGAGAAACGCAGATCTTTTTGGTTGTTTGCCAAAGGGCAGTGTGGGAGGTTGTTTCCATGAAGTTTATGGAGAGTCATTATCGTTTGGCGCATTTAACGCCTGACCTCTGTATTCTCCGCAGACCAGCCTGCCAGTGAACCTCAGACAGAGCAGCCATGCCGCCACCTGTGGGAGGACCAGTGGGCTACACTCCGCCCGAGGGCGGCTGGGGCTGGGCGGTGGTGGTGGGAGCATTCATCTCCATCGGCTTCTCCTACGCCTTCCCGAAATCCATCACCGTCTTCTTCAAGGAGATCGAGGTCATCTTCAATGCCTCCAGCAGCCAGGTGTCCTGGATCTCCTCCATCATGCTGGCTGTCATGTACGGCGGAGGTGAGTACAGTGCTGGAGCGACGGGGGAAATGAATTATGGGGGATCGTGGTGAAGGGAGTCTGGCTGATGTAGTGGTGTGGTGCGAGGGGTACAGTGGGAATGGGACACTGAATGTGTCAGGAGGACCACCTTGCTGATGTCGTTTTACATGGACTATAGGCTCAGTCCTTCCAACTTTTGCTCCTTAACAGTGGGTTCTAGCTGGTTATAGGAGGCTATAATTCATGAATGGAGGTTCTGTTTGGTAATATTTGGTTCTTGTTGCAAGGAGCAGGCCTTGGATAATAATGATAGTCTCTTGTTTGTGAGAGGAGGTTAATGTTGGTGAAAGATACTTCCAGTGGACCAAATCACCTTCGAGAGTTGCAGTCCAGGTCAGAAAAATGTTCCTCGCAAAAGTTAGAGGTCGTGTCTCATAACGTTCATAACTCTGAGCTGAGTGCGGGGCAAATGTACCAAAAACTTTAGAGAAGCAAGGGACAGTTTGTGATTGCGTTTTTTTTTTTTAATCCAGAGGGATATTGTCATCATGTGCATTGTCCGTCCCTCTATCGCGAAAAGTTGTGTATTCCGAATGATAACTTGAAAACACCTTCGTCAATCAACGCCATATTTGCTGCGTTTCTTGTTCTTGTGTACCTACAGAAGCCTATCGATTTTGGCGGCGCTTGGATATTCAGTACGGCCACCACTTATATTCATTCCAAACAATCCAGGGGCTGAGGCGTAACGCGCGCTTCGCGGGGCTATTTTCGGTGTGTATAGTCATGTATCTGGAGAGGGAGATGGGGGCAGCTGTTTGATAATGGGTGAGAAAGACTAAATGCTTCAGATTGATGAAGGCAATGCACTGGACTGAGCACCAGCAACCCAGTCCAAAATAAAGTCTGCTTCTGTGCTAGGTTACAATGGGGGGGTGGGGGTTAGATCACAATCATGGGCAAATTCACACTGTGCTAGAGCAAAGTTTACTCGCTCTGATTATTTTTGTTGATACACGTGGTTCTCATGAAGAAGTGGGCATGTGCTGTCCTATGGCTTGAGGCACATATTGTTCTGATTAGAAAGAAGAGCTGTACTGTCCTATTGCTGTGTCCTTTGCATCCTCCAGAGTTTGTGTAGGGGCACCTGTTCTTGTAACTCCGACAGGCAGGCGTAACCCCTAGGGCTTACGGACTTGGTTGGCTTTATATGGGCACATTACCTGACAATGTCTGTCACTAGGCCTAGCCCATCTCAAGCTCATATCGATTGACCTGTTTGAACCAATGTTCTGATGATGATTGATGAGGGGGATGCAATAACCATTCTCATGGCTTAGTATTGATCATCATTATTTGATTATATATATATATATTTTTAGCAAAAACATGCATTTGAGTCTCTTCTCTCGTGAATGCAATGTTCTCGCGAGCATAATGTTCTTGCTTTTTTGGTTTATGTTCGTTTATTTCTAGTATGTCCAGTACAAGGTGACTGGCATCACTACGTCACGCCTGTTACTCAGTCACATTCACTCAAGCACACACCCTTGTTGGGCACGACTCCATTCCAGAATGCTGTGCTGTTGCACTGTTCAAGGATACAGAACGTTCTCCTAAAACAGAGGTGAAAGTCCCATGAGTATGACGCTAGTATTGATTTTTGGATTTAAAAAACAGTTAATCAGAAAACCATGGGCCATTGTGTTCAAAGTCCATTTAGCCAAAACATACAAAAGAATGCATAATGGATTAAGAGGTGCCAAAAAAACATGAAGGATTGTGCTGTAATTAATGAGCCCATTCAGCTCTTTTTCAAGTCTTTCTTTTTTTCATGTGGCTTTTTCCTGGCTTTTTTCAAATGTTGTGCTTTTGTTTTGTCTGAAATTTCATTGTTTTTGTTTGGTGCAACGATTGTTTGAGTATTTAAACTAAGCTTTGAGAAAGGGAGGGAAGACGGGACCTGACGTTTGAAGAAAGCTTGCGGTCAGGTGTCATGTGCTACTATGTAATCTCCCTGAGGAACTGTCTCTCATAGAGCACTTCAAACCGATCGCTATGACCACGGCCCCATCTCGCTTCGCTCTCACCAGAACTTATCGTTCTTTTTGTTCAGGGCTTCTGATGGCCGCTTGAAAGAAGGCATTAAGATGAGGAAGGTGATAATGACGTTTGGATACTTCATGCAGGACTTCTTTTATTCAGGGTTCTGATCTATACTTAAGGTTTGGAGCACAATGGTGATATGTCCCAGTTTTGTGATTTTGAGATTTTTACCTCCTGTCACACATTTTTGCTAATTGTTGGAGCACAATAATTATATGTCCAACCTCAGTTTTAAACAGAATTCACATTTTTTATTTTGTGGTATGTCCACCAAAATCTGCTTATATGAATTAAACATTGATATTTTGATGAATAAACATGAATATCCTCATTTTGGAATAAGATTTGAACAGAGCTATTATTCACCAGTTGATGAATCCATTTTCAATTTAGTTTACAAATTTTTAAGCAAAAAATATCCATTTTTTGAAGCGCAAAATATAGACAGATTTCAGACAGTCTTATGACGGATATCCCAGCTACGCCCTTATTGTTACAGCCATCTAATTTGAGAAATTACGAGTCTGTTCGTCCAGTCTAGACCTCCAGGGATGTGAAATTAGTTTGACAGAAGTTGTTGAAGTTCGCCGAGAGTTCGCCGTGACTTCTTCTCAACAATAGCAAGAAAGGTGAGTGTATTTTTACTGCAAACATACATAGTTAGTTGACAGAATATCCCAGACCCTATTTGTGAAGTTTCAGTAAAATATACCAAGGAATAAACCAGCTTGTATGCTCAAAACCTACCAGTGTTCTGACGAATTTTGCTACCTATGCCACTCGCTAACACCGTCACAAGATTCATTCACTTATACCCTTCAATTCGAGACTGCGAGGATGGAAATCTGAATAATCAATTAGGGAAAAATTTCGCCTCGTAATTCTGTATATCGCTTTTAAACATTTTGTTAATCGGATTATGAAAGAAGACTGAAAATAAGCTACCGCTTTTTGTTTGGGTGTAAAAGCCAAGATTTAAAGGAGAATAACATTGTATATTGATTAAGCATTGAACTCTGCATAAGTCGAACTGTTTTAATATTTGTTGATGACAGTGCTCGCTTCCTGGAAGCAAGTATGCACAAATTGCTGTCCTGTGAGCATTTCAGGTTCGAGTATACTGAGTAATTACGCCATGAAACCTAAACTGGCCTGGGCTATTCTGCCGTAATAGTCTTACTAAACTAGTTAATCGTCCTGATTGCTAATCAAGCAAGGGAGGTTTCTGCCTTGCCAAACTAACCTCCGACTGCACGTCACTGTGTTTTACTATGAATTATTCACAGTAGCTCATTGAAACTATCATGGAGGAGGGTATATGGACATTATAAAAAACAGTGTCAAGTTTTTTTTTTTTTTAATCACCACGGTTTATTGAAGGGGAACGTTAGCAGGAGGGCAAACAACTGCCGCATCAGCGAATTTCACTGCATTTTATACAGTAATGGGCGAGTAGCGCACGTTTGCCCTCCCACTGATAATTTTGACATTTTTGCGGGCCATTGATCCAAAAAAACTTCACAGGCAACCCATTCATACCATTTTTAATATCAATGCAAAACCCAATGTTTGCTGAACATAATTGGGTGAAATTCAATGCATTTTCCATTAAAATGGCCTAGGGGCGCTGCTGTACTTCAGAAAAGGGGTTGATGACTTTAGCATCAATTATTTCTGTTAGGGTACCCTAATGGATAATTTGGCCAGGTTTATTTCTGAGTAGACTGCATTTTTGAAAATGCCCTCAGGCTTCACCCCCCAATTTCACAATGGGTTTTGTTGATAAATGCCAAAAAACAGCCATTTTGGGACCCTGTGGCTCTGAGACCCTTTCCTGTAAACGTTGGAAGGCAAACTCTTGACTGTGCTTCTGTACTTACCTGCAAAAAAATCATAAGAAAATAATAATAACTTTTTTCTCAGCAACTCAAGAAATGTTGTCATTTTATTCATTTGTATTCACATTAGTATGCCCAGTAAGCACACACCCTTGTTTGTCACATTCACTCCATTGTTGGGCAGAATGCATCCCAGAATGCTGTTGCACTGTTCAAGGATACAGAACGTTCTCCTAAAACAGAGGTGAAAGTCCCATGAGTATGACGGTAGTATTGATTTTGGATTTAAAAAAACCATTAATCAGAATAACCAGTGGGCCATTTCCTTGTGTTCAAAGTCAGCCTTAGCCAAAACATACAGAATGAAATGTGCATAATGAATGGATTGCGCAGGTGCCAAAAAACATGAAGGATTGTGCTGTAATTAATGAACCTATTCAGCTCTTTTTCAAGTCTTTCTTTTGGGTGATGTGGCTTTTTCCTGGCTTTTTTTCAAATGTTGTGCTTTTGTTTTGTCTGAAATTTCATTGTTTTTGTTTGGTGCCATAACCCAGACGATTGTTTGAGTATTTAAACCGTTTAGCAGAAGCTTTGAGAAGGAGGGAGGGAAGACGGGACCTGACGTTTGAAGAAAGGTGGTCGCCGCACGGTCAGGTGTCATGTGCTCCTGTGTAATCTCCCTGAGGAACTGTCTCTCATAGAGCACTTCAAACCGGTCGCTTTCGACCACGGCCCCATCTCTCGCTCGCTCTCACCCAGAACTTATCGTTCTTTTGTTCAGGGCTTCTGATGGCCGCTTGAAAGAAGGTATTAAGATGAGGAAGGTGATAATGCCTCTCTACGTTTGGTTCACTCGATACTTCATGCAGGAGAAAGCTTCTTTTATTCAGGGTTCTGATCTATGCTTGCTTATCGCAGGTTTGGAGCACAATGGTGATATGTCCAAGTTTTGTGATTTTGAGATTTTTACCTCCTGTCACACATTTCTATCAGCTAATTGTTGGAGCACAATAATTATATGTCCATGCACCTCAGTTTTAAACAGAATTCACATTTTTATTTTGTGGTATGTCCACCAAAATCTGCTTATATGAATTAAACATTGATATTTTGATGAATAAACATGAAGAGTATTACAGAATCATCTGTCTTCCATTGCAAACAAACTTAAAGGTCATAGCTACAACTTTTTCTTCAAAACGATTAATTTTTCAAAAACAATACATCCTCAGAACGTCTAGAGGGGTGAAGAATAAAAGTGTTAATTTTACTGAAAAAATATTATAGTATAGACATAATTGTTTTATAAAATTTTACGGGTCCAAAATATATAAATATTTACATCTTGTTACGTTGGCAACGTCGACATGAAATGATCTCTGCGCCAACAGCATGAGTACGTTGATGTCACGTGAGGCGGAGCTCAGGGGTTGCCAGACGTTATATTATATGATGGCATTCGTCAGTCAGCTGTTTAGTTAGCGATCTAAACATTTTTTACAAGGAGATTGTCACAGTGAGTAATGGCGTTATATAGGCACACATAAAGGATTTATGATTTAATAATTAATATACCACGAAAGACTCCTCACTTGACATTTCTCTTGTTCTCCGTCCACCTCCGGTATTTTGCGTACCTGGCAACCAGTACAATTGAAGGTTGGAGCGAGAGCGGGCGAGTGTGAGTGCGACACCTACTGGCCAGGAGGAATTAAACTTGTAGCTATCACCTTTAACTTCAATCAATCACCATTGTGTTATGTCACATCAAGTGCTAGAATTGTTGGAGCACGGAGGTGACATGTCCATTTTGGCCATGAAGTCACAGCACCACACTTAGGAAACTTACATGTTCAATATACTTCTGAACCATGCAGTAAAAGAGTGACTGACATAAAAATGATGTAAATGATGCACCTGATTTAATAGAACATTTGCAAACCTAAAAATCAATTTTTCTCAAAACCTCTAAAATGGACATATAACTATTGTGCTCTGACCCCTCGTTATGTTTAGTACAGTTTGTACGTTTTTCGATTGTGACGCACCTTCTATGAGTAGGAGGTCTAAGTGAAGTTTGTCAGCTTTAATTTGCGGGCATTTAACCCTCCTCCATTTAGTACGAACAATGATAAAAAAACGGCCCTTTTTTAGTGTCACTGTTTTGGTCCTTATTGTATTTATTCACATTTATCTCCGCCAAGGAGGTTGGCCTGATTTTCATGAAACTTGGTGGAAGGATGTGGCATGTGCCAAGGAAGAACCAATTAAATTTTGGAGCAGATCTTAATCACAGGGCGGAAACAAGAATTATTTCACTTCCGTGAAGATGGCGCATTTGGCCTTCGGCATGCATGGCATACATCCTCAAATCTTTTGGAGGATCCTGAAGTTCAGCAGTGACAAATTGTAGCCAATTGTAGAAATTCAGTGATAGCACTTGCAGATTTGAGTGTATATATATGATTTATTCGTGTTGAAAAATACATTAATAACACAATTAGAATTTTAAAAAAGATACAACAATATTTTAAATGTACATATACCCTAATCACATAAATACTTAACATAGAACTGGTGCTACAGAAGGATGCCAACCAATGTCAGAAGATACCTTAGCTGCAAGACCCACTGTAAGCACCACCATCAAATGCTCATTTCAACACAAACAAGAAGCAATAAGTTTACACATAACTCATAAATAAAATCATCAACAGTGTTTAAATTCTCCAAGAATCCATGTGATACAAAGGAATCTCCTTCACATACACTCAGCAATTCTCTGATATGGTGACATATATTAACATGTGCTGTGTCATGCGCAAAGTGACTAGCAATGAAAGAAATATCAGCAAAGTATCGAAGTATGAAAGAAGAGTGGACTGCTGTCTGTGGTGGAGTTGTGTGCAATCTGAGAGCCTCTCTTGTGCTGTTTTCTCTCTTGCTTTCCGTGCTGGTTTTCTGTGGAAGTTTCCAACCGCAGGCAAATTAAATTGGAGAATTTGAAGCCAGATGTTGACGCTGTGCACATGATGGACAAATCTTACGGATTAATCACTATGTTCGCCTTGTTTGGTTTATAACGGTGTACTATTTGACACCATTCAGCCGCTCCGTGTCTTTCCTTATTGTCTCAAATGGAACGGCACAGTGAAAAAGTGCAGCAGAGCTGTTAATAAATGAATACTGATTGTGTGGCATGACGCTGCTCATTACACAAAGGCGACAGAAGACCTACTCTAATGCAAAGCACTCCTTTTTTTCCCACACAGTAGGATATATGGTATTTGAATGAGTTTGCGTTGGCTTTTGCATATCATTTTGATTTTGTTAGTGATGCTGGTCATATCTCATCCCGTGAAGAAGTGTTACAGCGAGGCTGGCTGTGACCTGAGCTGGCCTCTATTGATGTGAAAAAAAAAAAAAAACTGCTTTAACCCTTAGAGTGCTATAGGCAACTATAGTTTTCCAATGATGTAAGATATCAAAAACAGATGCTGTTGAAAACCTATCATGTGGCAACTTGTTTGCTCTTTTAAACTAGTTGCCACATGATGGATTTTCAACAGCTCAGGATAATTGCATTTTTATTTCCTTGAAAGTGTATTCAGCGCTCTAAGGGTTAATATTTATTCAAATACAGAATGCTTGCATGTCATAAATCACATTTACCGAGACATGGTTTGGAAGCAGTGGTATTCAGCAGAGCGTGTTGGTTCAGAGTGTTAATTCTGTTTTCTAAGCCTTGCTTGAGCACCACTGGATTTGCTGTAATGCCACTCGGATTAACGTTGTGTTTTCTCCGTAAACATATTCAGCTGGTATAATATTAGAACACTGATTATATGGATGATGGTGCAAATGTTAGGTTCTCATTGGGCATGTTCCAGTACAACTGCAGTGTCGCAGTGTTATGCTACGTGTAGTTTATATTTTGTCTCCTTTTTTGTCTGCAAGGAAGAGATCGCAGTGAAATGATGTAACTGATACCCTGGATTCTGGTGTTACTTGTTAAAACTAGTAGTGTTGCGAATTAGCACGTGGTGTTCTTGTGCAGCGTTTTTACATGTCGGCTCTAGAGCGGTGACACACAATGACTCATGACTGCTGTGTTTAAGTCGCATGGTAGATTTCTTAACCATTGGTTAAGAGGCTTGCTGTTGCCTGTTGGTAGACATGTGTGTCAACTTTACTGTGGAACACTTTCCATCTCAGACCCACCCTGTTTTTATATTTTCTGCTTTATTGATACACATCAAGCGACCAGGAATTTCCCCAGATCTATGCAAGGGTCTGAAGTTATTGGAGGTATTGCAGTTTGCCTCCGGTGCCAAATGGCATATTTTCACTTTGTGTTAAATTCAAAACCAATAATTTACCCTGGTGAAATTATACTATTTTGGGCAGTTCATTTAGATTTTTAAATGTCATCGCACTGAACTAATTACTCCCTTGGCAGAATTCGTTTCCTATCTTTAGAGAAAATAATAGGTTTTTAAGTTCTTATTCATCAGACTCTCTTGGTTAAGTACCCAGTGCACATGTTCATGTCTGGTCGTAAAAGAAGCCCACTAGTATAGCATTGTAAGCTGCACAAAATGGTTTCATGGACCTTTGAGCAGCCATTTGAATACATTGAACCAGATTAGCAAATCTTATCCAGTTGTTGTTGACTTATGTATCAATGGCAATAAGTAAATGGAGATTGAAACGGATGGCAGCAAGGCTGTTGGATGTAATGATATGCTCAACAAAAGAAGGTGAGGAACACTCAATTTTGACCCGAGTACGTGAAATGTAAAAACTGAATATAAATCGCAAGTGTTGTTTACGTCATTGGTGTTAATTGAAGATGGAAAATCTGACAAAACATTTGATCAGATGACTTTATTACCCCAAAATAGGGTAATAAAGAAGTTCAGAATCACACCAAGTCCGGACCATTAAATCAAAATGTCAACCAATGTCCAAAGTCATCTCAGTATCTTGTGTGACCATCATGAGCTTGACAGTGTCTTGAGAGGCTCCGAACGAGAGAAAATATTAGAGAAAACACTCGGCGGTCCTTAACTTTTTTGTTAAGTATTCATGGAGTGAATCCCACTCTGCAAAAGTAATGGAATTATTTCAGTGACCAGTCCTCCCGGAAATATGTTTTGTTACAGGCCTGGCTCTGGGCCAGTCAGAGGGGTCCTCTTGAGCACACACCGATCACATGGGCCAAACAGGCTTTATTTGCCCTCCTGGTGCCTGGAAATGTATCCATTTCTCCCGATGTACCTCTGTCTTCTGTCCATGGCTCTCTGGGAACTGTAAAACAGGAATGCACCTACCTTTCACCTTTAACCCCTGCTCTCCACGGGAACCCCATCTAGGTTCAGTGGACTACAGCCAGGAATTGAATCTTTTTTTCGGTGTTAGTTTGTGCCTGGTGGGAGCTTTAGTTGAAAAACAATTTGTTCACCGTCTCAGGGACGGGAGCTGCTGTTGAGGAGTTAATGATTTTCATTCCCCCCCCACTACTGCCGCATGGGAAGTAATTCTCCCCCTGCTGAAAACTAGTTTGGCGCTTGGGAGGAAAGTGGACTCTCCACCAGAGGGCAGCACCAGCCCGACAAACGGGCACAGCCACAGGTCTGGTGACTTGGCATCGCCTCAGCTGTGGTCCATTACCTAATTAAGATGTATATAAAAGGGTGTGCATGGCGAGAGGGAACTGTCCTGCTGGGCATTTAGCCAAGAGCTTTGCAGAGGGCTTGAGCTGGAGATTTTCTTCTGCTGTAGTATTAGAGTTTTTCCATTTTGTTAACCTCCTTTGAGTGTTCAGTCATTGCCTCAAATAAAAGGCTATTAGCCATTTATTTTTCAAGCGTCTATTGAGTTTTAATGGTCTGTTCACCACTTAGTGCCAAGAACCTCCCCTGCCGAGCAGTGCACTGGAAGTATGGAGGCCTACAACCGCAGCGCAAGCTTTCGACGGTGTTGAATGTGTCCTGTATGTTGGTCTTTATGGCTATGGTCCTTGTGAACTTAATCTTGAGCAGCGTTCCAGCTTTCAATTTTATATTTTTGTGCTGTGGACTTCAAATAAAAACTACCCGTGTCAACTGGTATGCTCGAGCAATCGCAGATCTGATTACTATGATTTTTCCTTACTGGAAATGAAAAATGGTGAAGGATGAGTACAGCAAGTTGTAGAGATGTCCCGATCCGATCACATGATCAGAAATCGCCGCCGATCACGTGATTTTCAAAAGATCCAAGATCAGAAGTTACATCCCGATCAGGGATCAGATATATATCATTATTTTATCAGATTTATTGAAGTGCTCAGTTTACAATACACTGCACTGTATTTGATAAGACAAGAAGTTTGAATGTATTTTATTTGTTTGTTCTGTTATACAAATGCTGCGCTAAGTGTTAAAATGTTAAAATAAGAGCCATAAGGGAAGATTTGTATTGGTTGGTGAAAATAAAATAAAAAATAAGGGGCATCCTGGATCTTATTCTTCGATCTTCTTCCTTTTCGTAATGTATTGTAGAAGTATCGGATCGGGACTCTCTATCGGCAGATAATCAAAATCAAATGACTCGGACTTGGGGGCAAAAAAACGTGATCGGGACATCCCTAATAAATTGGTTTTGGTAGTGGGCTTGTGGCTTGGATGTTACTGGTTTGAATCCTAAGTGCAGCATTACTGCTGTGTGCTTTGCCTGAATTGTGCTAGTAAATATCCGGGTTTTGTAACATGCGAAAATACAGAGCCATGCAAGTCGTGCCACTGAACACTTAAATGTAAATGCAGCTAAATAAAGAGGGCAAGATGGACCTTATATGGTACAGTCTGTGTTTGGATACTGACGCTGCAAAGCAAAAGATTCTGAATCATTCTTGCGTGATTCATACAACATTGATGCAGATGAATGCAAAATTAATGCTTGAAATCTACTTTTTTTCCCCCTCATTCTTTTTTATCATATCCAGTGTGCTGTAAAGTACTGAGTCAAAAAAGCCGTGTCCAAGCATTCGGTGTCAACAATTCCATGTGGGCAATTCTGTCGTTACTCACATTACATTCACTGCATTAGGCTATGGGATAAAATTATTTAACTACATTGTACTTATTCAATGGACAGAACTTCAAAACTTCTACATTGTGGCAGCCTCTGACCATAATCAACTTTACTAGAGAAAACCTGAAATGAACCCCTCAACGGTTATGCTGGCAGAATGGATTTTTCAAGCGTTACTCACGTTACTCAATAGGAACATGGCTTTTTTTCACTTAAGTTTGGTCCAATCTTTTTGATCAATTGTGCATTACAGAATAAATTGGATAATATATGTTTGAACCTTGTATTGCTCTAAACTCTAACACACAAGTATTGTTACTCGCGTTACGTTACTCATGTTGCAAGAAGTTTTCAAGTATCTGGAGGCTATTGCCGTAGCTCGAATTAACTGTGCATGTAAACGTAATGTCAGCCATTTCTATTCAAGAGGCCTTCTTGATTTCCAAATACTAAGGCCCCAATCTGCAAGTCCATCCTCCACCCTCCGAGTCTCCCTCCACCCCCCACCCCGCCCCGGACAAATGTCACACTCGCGGCCCTTAGTTTCTCAGAACAACCGTAACTTTTTTTTTTTCTTTCCATAATTCAACCAACCAGGTAGTCTCTTCACATCTTCAGTATGTGAATGATGTCAAACTTTTATTTAGTATGCGTACCAAAAAATTTGGTTTGCCTTCAATTTCTTCTGAACCACTCACCTGGGTATATTAACAATACAGCCATACATATATTGTATTGCGATTTCTTGTTTGAATTTTCAGTGGTCATGTTACACTTCAGCTGGAATTGCCCATGTCCATGTAGGGGAGACTGGGGTCCGATGAGCCATGGGGACCAATGAGCCATATCGCTATTTTGCGATCAATCGATGCCAAAGGTGTTTAAAATAGGCAAAATAGTGATATGGCTCATTTATCCCCATGACTCATCAGTCAGTGGTCAAATATTTTGCCTATTTTAAGCAGCTCTGTCATCGATTGATCGCAAAATAGTGATATGGCTCATTGGTCCCCATGGCTCATCGGACCCCAGTCTCCCCTACTTGCCGATTATGGTGTAGTCATTCAGAACAGAACACAGATGCTGTTGACAGTAAATTAGACTGTGGTAGTTAATCTGTGAAGCCAGGAAGAGCATGTGAGAGATCACAGGACTTAATTAAAAAAAGAATAATCCAAGGGGGTGGGCTGTAGTGACAAAGGGAGGGTCTCATCCCTGCAAAGTGGCACCACATTGGTCCTCTCCGCCAGTATGTTATCACTCCGTCCTGTCATTGGCTGTGGGCTTACATCTCTGCAGACACAGGCAGGGGTGTGTTAACCTTCTGAGCCGTCTGCTATCAACGGTTCAAAATCATTTCGCGCGACGGCGCTGAAAGTGTGAAGTAAGCCAAACACGGCCGTGAAGTAAATAGCAACCGTACGTCAAGCTGCGTAATAACGAGTTATAGCACTGCTTTTTCTCCCCCGCTCAGACTTAATCACATCATCCAATAACGGCGTGAAAAACCTTGAAGTCACAAGTAATTGTTTGTTTGTTTTGGGTTTCCGCGAGTTCTGAGGAGGCCTGCTGAGCCACTTTCTGTTCCTGTTAGTTTTTTAAAACATTTTTTAAATGTAAACACTGCCAGTAACGGGCTCCTATTATAGCCGCGGTTCGCTGTATTTGCAGTGTCTATATTTGGTGTCCAGCCCTGAGAAAACACATTTGATTTTTCACTTGTTTCCTTCCTCGAGTACGCCCAGGGCCAGGAGCCGTCCTCAAAAACCCCTGAGGGACTGAAGGGCACAGGATGTTACAGCACAGTCCTGGCATCTTCATCATCGATGCTCTGCCGTAATTCATTCAACAGACGACGCGGAATATGCCCTGTTCACCAAAAATACACCCCATTTTTATCTCTCGCTCGGCAGTTAAAGCTCAGCAGGTTCTCCTTCGGGGCCTGCTTATCCAAGCGGGGTTTCTGTGTATGATTAGACATGGATCCATCCATCCATTACCTGACCCGGTTATTCCTGTGCAGGGTCGTGTGGAGTGCTGGAGCCTATCCCAGCATGCACTGGGCAAGAGGCTGGGACACACAATGAACAGGCCACCAGTCAGCTGCAGGGCTGACACATAGACTAGTCACTCATGGTTAAGGGGTAATGTAGACTCTTCAGTTAGCCTAGCATGCTTGTCTGTGGACCATGTGGGAACAGTGCTTAGGTGCAGTGGCACTGAAATCACGTAAAGCCTATCAATATGTCCAAGGCTGATTCTGCTCCTTGGCTATGGGGTCTTAACTCACTCTAAAGCTATGCTTTGGGAGAGTCTACCTCTTAGCGTCCCCAGTAACCACCTTAATGTGAATCGAGGCCTTACAGAATGATAAGCAAGTGTTCAACGATACTTTGATGTAGTTGAACCTGAAAATGCATTTGCATGGAAAATGTTTGTCTGCTTTGCAGGTGTCCCCTGCCGTTCCTCGACAGTGACTCATTTAGAACCCGGAAACCCCGTGAGAAAATGGTTGGGTTTTATAGCCGGACCGTTTTCTCTCTTCCTCTTTGTAGTTCTGCAAATCGTGGTGCCCGTTTGAGAATGTGAGTGACCCACCCTGTGAATGTTGCAGCCTGGTGCGCCAAAGCCTGGTTTGGTGGTTGCGGGGGGGAAGCTGGTTGTGCCGTGTCATTTATTAATGAATTAATTTATTTACTTATTATACCTTGAATAAAGGTGAGGTGAGTTATCAGCGGTCAGCTGCTTTATTTGATGAAGTAAATAATGAGTCACTCGTAACACACGTAGACCTTAAGGCCGCCGTAACTCAGGCTCGTAATGACACAGCAGAATCATGGCTCTTGTTATATCCTGCGCTTCTATACCCGAGATCATCTGTGCTACACCTTTGGGGACTGAGAAACCAAATCATTGTGCCCCTTTCATCCTCTTCTTCTCTTCTTTTCTCTTTTCTCTCCATTTTAATTTGACCTCCTTCACACCTGACGGGGACAGGCTGCTTTTCGCTGAAAGGTTGTCAGACCCTGATTTGCATCCTGCTGCTGCCACGGATTTAACATGTTGGCGCAGATATTTTTTTTTTTAATGTTAAACTGCTAAAACATCACGTGCTGCTCATTCATGTTGAGGAGAATAATCCTTGTCCTGAACAAACCGCTTTAGGGGGCGACTCAGGTATTTGGGGAATAGCGCCATTTGCTCTTTTCTGGTTGCTAGAAGAGGTGATCTGGAGTTGGAGGACATGTTCCTGGCTTTGTGAGAAATGGAGAGATCGCTGAAGAGACTTGTTGAGAGCTAGCAGATGAAGGTCCTTACGGGGATGGGCACATTGGAAGACTTTAAGAGCAATATTTCACGCTTCCCCTGGCAGGCCTTAGCTTGGCTTTACAGGACTGTTTGGGTTTATAAGGCCTCGCTGACCTCTGAACTAATCACCGGCCCGCTCGCTCGTAACCTTGACAGACGAGGCACACTCCATCGAGCGTTCTGTATTACAGCTCCCATAAAAGGAGCCGCAAAATAGTTTCCAGCACAGACAGCTTAGATGATGGGTGGAGGTGGAAAGTGGGCCTGGTTCCCTGTCCTCCTGAAATGCCGACTGGGAGCTTGGGGGACTATATATGGACTCGACCGAGGGGTGGAGAGGGTACACTGTGAGGGGATAATTTGCTAGCTGGACAAGGGTCCATTCATAACCACAAAAATGAATAACCACGCCAGTGTTCGGTGCATCATGTCTAATGGCCAGAACAGCTCCTCACTTCTACATGAAAACCACACGCTGACGGAAAAAAATGAAAACGCTGCCTCAGGCCTCGTTATAGAATATCACACTGAGTTCATTTTACAGTGTGGACAATGTCAGAGTCATGTTCATCAGGATACTGGCTGTCTGCTTCCGCCCTGTAAAAGGGGACGGAGTATCGAAAAACGGCTTGTTCAGCAAGTAGGAACTGCTTGAACTTACAACAAACGCTTGATGTCATTCTTTGATGATTTATGCTGAGCTTTCCTTCCTTGTCTACTTAATAAATGCAAGAAAATGCTCTCCACAACCCTGCAGAACTTAAATGGAACACCTGTATTCCCATGTGAAAGCTTACTGTCATAAACGTAAGCTATGCTTCATGTATTCTTGGGTGTATAATGATATACTTCAGGTATCCTTCTGCATGGTATTTTTCACGCGGCTTTTTTATTTTTAGTTCGCCACTTGGTTATTCCTGTCGGCAGTGAGGAAGCTGTTCGAATGCCGCCTCCTCTCCAGCTGTACGCACACTGTATCCGCGGTCTGGTGGTCGTTTCTGGTGTCCCTCACATCTGATGACGCTGAAGAGAAGTCTAGAGGGAGACAGCTCTGGGGCCCATGGTATCCTGCTGAAGGTCGTCAGCCGAGGCTTAGCCTGCGAGAGCCCTCATTAGCTTTTCCCCCAGACTCCTTTAACCCCGCGGAGAGAGCACCGAGGGCCGCGTGTTGGGACCGAGCCACGTTTCCCGGAGTCTCTCAGATGGGGGATGCCCCAGTGTAATTGCATTGCCCTGCAGTCACTTAACAGAGTCTCTCATTTACAGAGCATTACAGAGATGGAGAACATCAGTGCTGGTTCCAACCGCATGAAAGTGGGATATTGCCAAGAAAACACTGAAAGCCCATTTATGGTCATTAGCAATGGGGTCATCCAAACAAACAGCAGTTTGAAAAGTAAACTGAAGTAGTGGCCAGTATGCAGGCTGCTGAGCTCTGTGCCTACATCATCATCCCACAAGCAGACTAATAATTGAGAGACCTGATGCAGTCTGAAATGGCTTTTTTTGTCTGTAGTACAGGGTTTACAGCAGTAGTTATCACCCCTGTTCCTAGAGTTTAACCAACCCGTAGGTTTTCATTCGGGCCCTAATTTGTCGCAACTACTGCGCTAATTAGAAGATCAATGTGGTTTATGGTAGTTTCGCTACACTTTGCCTTTTCGCTACTGCACACAGTACTTTGGCTACTATGTCCAAGTCCATTCACTACTGTAGGTAAATGCAAGTTAAGAACATAAATATTACTTAAGAATCTGCAGTAGAACTTCATAAAAACCAGCTGATGTGTTACGATCAATTTACGTCAAAGAAATACTCAGCGATCTTTGATCTGAACTTTGATTATAGTAGCGAAAGGATCTGGACATAGTAGCGAAAGTACAGTGCGCAATAGCGAAAGTGCAGTAGCAAAAAGCCAAAGTATCCCTCAATGCAGATATATCTGGCTGTTGAATGAGTTGTGATTTGGGGGGCTTAGAATTAAAACCCACGGGACAGTACATCTCTGGCAACAGGGTTTGTGACTAGTGGTTTGTTATATTCCCGGACGACAAGACGGGGATACTGTGGATCAGTGATCGTCATGCTGCATCCACCGCCATCGCGTCCGTAGAGATTTGCTAGTGAACGCTCTACTGGCCAAAAATTTCAACTGATTCATTTCATATTTGGAGTGGGCCTTGTGTTTGGTAAAGTCACAAAGCCTATCGATTGTGGGAGTGATTGTTTTTGGGTGTCCCGGGGATGTACGTCGACTTGCGGGTGGCCAGCTGTCTAAGTGAGCTGGGAGGTTGGTGAAGTTTCTGGTGTTTGGAGGTGGGAGGTCTTGAAGGGTCAATGGAAATTGTTACCAATTTTGGGAGGTGGACTGAGTTTATTTTTGGTGTCACTAAGTGAGTGGAATTTCTGTAATTGGGAGGGAGGGGTTTCTGCTGTCAGAATGGGGTGAGGATGCTCATACTCTGACTGTAGTAGCTCATTCTACCACCAGGGGGCAGCACAGACAGATGTGAGCTGGAAGCACAGGCGTGTGGATAGGTCTGCCTGCTGTGTGGGGTCTTCTGATCTTCTGCAAACATACAGAAGCAGCTCCTTTAGCTGTTTATTAGACTGTCAGCAGTGTTAGCATTAGCTGCAGCTGGTGTGGGCAGCCAATGGAAGAAGATGAGAAGGGCAGACCAGAGATGAGCCGGGTGCAGTCGCCCAGGCAGGAAACTGCCCTAACGAGCCAGCATTCTTACTGTGAAACAAACATTAGCCTATCGATTGGGTTCGATGGACTCTTTGGTTTTTTTTTTTTGAAGTCTTTGATGACATTTAACTCTTCGTGGAGGTTGCCAGCCCTGAGGCGGACGACTTCTGTATAAGTATTCTGCCAAATGCTTTCATTCTTTACTGAATTAATTTTAATTTGCTGTATATGTACTCCACAAAGAAAGATCTATTGGCCAACCGAGACTAAGAGATCCAGGATAAGCATAGGTCTTAGTGGCCTTTTACATTGTGAGTAACTGTGGATAACTACTGTTGCTCAACTGCCCCTCCCGCCTTTCACTGCTGATTACTCCCAGGCCCTAGTGCCTGTGGTGCAGCTTTTGAGTATCTGGTGTCAGAAAAATGGCAGAATTAGGCCCAGGCCCTTAAGCTGAGTACTTTGCTCGCTCCGCCCAGACACCAGTCTGGTCCTGTCGCTCACCTCCCTAAGGTCCTTAAACTCTGACAGACAGACTGAGCCGTCAGCTTCTGGCGGGATGGATTTCGGAAGATTTCGGAGAAGTCTTTCGATGGCGCTATTCCACGAACACACCCAGGTTCTGTCCAATCAGCTGTTAGATTGCAAGAGGGAGTTAACATAGACTGGGGAAATAATCAGAGGAGCAGCAGAGGGGTGTGCTGGGGGGGATATTCTTGTGTAGAGTGGTTTAGACACACACACACACACACACACACTGACACATGCACACATCCTTGTTCTTCTATCTTTGTGGGGAATTTACGTTGACTTCCATTCATTCTTCCTGTGTCTCTACAGCCTTTCCCTAATCTTAACAATAAGCAATGCGGGCCTAACCCAAACCCTGACCCTAACCGTAAACTATCCCTCATTCTAACCTTACCCCTATACTTAACTAATGAGTGGTAATTTGCTTTTGTAGTTACGAGGACAGACAAAAATGACCTCACTTCTCAACAATGTCCTGACTTTGTATCTGTGTGTGTTGCTGAGAGGGTGTTCTTGTACTGCCAACAAAGTGAGAACCAAAAAATGTTTTTTTCTCACAAACTCCCTAATTCACACTCACGCAAATAAGCACGTATGTACACTTTAAAATTCGCGCGCACGTACTCTCAAATGTGCATCGATACAATTACTCTCTTTCACGTGCTGTCACACACATGTGCACCCACACAACCACACACACACACTCTTACATACACACTTGTTTACGTATGTGCATGCAGATGTACTGTATGTACACAGACAGGAATACTCATTCATTCTCTCACTCACACAGACGCACATTCGTGCATGCATTCACATGCTTGTACATGCACATGCGCGCGTGTAACTTGCATGCAGGCGAACTTGCCAGTACAAAGCCATCCAAGCACATGCACGCACACACATGCACTCTGCGTTGAGGCCCTTCTCTCTCTTACCCCTGCTGGCTGCACTTTGATCCCAGCTGATGGGCGCTCAGCTCCTGAAGGTTAGCGGGCGGATGAGACCCTCCCAACTCCCCCAGGGCGTGTTTACCCCCTCCTCAACAGGGTCACCTGACCAGCTTCACTTAGCCTGGTGGTATTGTGTAAGGACCTGGTGTCCCCCCACCTCCCCCCATCCCTCCTGTGCGTCCTTTGGGAAGCCAGCCATTCAAGTTGCACAAGCTGGTCCTTATGGGTACTGTAGTTCCCTACTGAATTTCGCACTGGAGTTTTCACAGTTACATAATGGGGCCCGTACTCACTCAAGCACAGCAGGCTGGTGGAACGGTGGGTCCCCGGAGTCAGTCGGCCAGATTGAGCCACAGCACCAGGGCCAGTCCAAAGTGGCCGTTTTTATCGCACCGTCCCAAACCCTGACTAGAGCAGCTTCGCTGTTGTTCCTTGGCCTGCTCATAATGGTTGGGTCTCAGACTGCCAGTGCTGAAGCCTGAGAGCCGAGCCACAGAGGAGAGGTGCTTACAGACCCCTCTCAGCTAAACCCCCTCCCCTCCTCACCGGGACTGGGAACAGCTCATCACTGGGACCTCCTCTGCCCTGCTCCCTGCCCTCCTTACCCTCCCCATCTTACCAAACAGTGCACTTTCCCCCGGTCAGAAGTAAAGCCACATAATCTGCCTGTATGCCCTTCTGTACACTCACACACTCCTCTCCCCGATACTGTCATTCGTCTTCTCTCTCCTGTCACTCTGTCCTCCCTCCTGTCATTTCCCTCCATCTGTTACTCTTTCCTTCTCATGCTTTCCTGTCACTCTCCTCTCTTCTCCTTCTCTCTCCCCTGTGCCTGAACACAGGGCATATCTCAGACTCCTGCCCCTGATCTCACACTCGCACAGGGAAGAAAGAGTAGATTTCTCTCCTACTAAATGGTGCGGGTCGTTTTATTGAGTTAAATGGGGTAGCTGGTGAGCTTGCATCTCCACACCTTGTTTTGGGACAGACGGGGTATTTTTGGTTTATTTAAGTCATTGCAAGGCTTGGTTCAAGCACAGCATTTCACAGCAGCTTCTCGGGAAGTGGCACGACTCGGTCCATACATGAAGTGAGGGCTCCATCTGCTGGCAGAGATGTGGAACTACAGTTTAGGGCCTGATGAGGAATGATGTGGCAGATGCCTGCAGCTTCACTGTGCACAGTCATACATGCGGGGAACATCCCTGTGACGTGGCTAATCGTGAAGATATCAACCAGCTGAGAGCACGTTTCTCCATTAATGGTAGTAGTCTGTGGAAAGTGAAAATTTGTATTTATAGTGGTAGAGAAATGATGAAATCGAATTTTTATTGCTTTGCTGTATGACATACTTTTGATAAGGGTTTACCTGGTGAATCAATTGTATTCTGATGGCAAAGTTCATTTTCATGGGTTAATTTAATTCATTCTTGGGGAAAATGTTGTAGATGCATGACTGTTTAATACCCTCCACTGGACAAAAGATATTTTTGTCACCATTGGCTTACCAGGAGAGCGACATCATTCATACTTTTGCTGAAATTTTTAATGTAACCACAGATCTGTATAATACACATTTAAGACAAAAAATGTGCTTTATTTGATTTTAAGAGGAATTATTGTCATATTCTTGTAATATCTTTGGGTTATTTGTAAAAAAATTATTTGAGTGGTACTGGTAGCTGGAACAAAAACCAACCAGTAAAAGAGTTAGGGCTTCTGACTCAATCTAACTTTCTCTTGCTCTCTCTCTCTCTCTCTCTCTCTCTCTGTTCACTCCATTCCTCCTCAGGCCCAATCAGCAGCATCCTGGTGAATAAGTTCGGCAGCCGTCCAATCATGATGCTCGGGGGGTGCCTGTCTGGCTCCGGATTGGTTGCTGCCTCATTCTGCAACACAGTGGAGGGGCTGTACTTCTGTATAGGAGTGATTGGAGGTACGTGCCCATTAAACCTCTCTTATCTCACAGTGATGCGATGCAGGCATGATCCCTGTGCCAGTTTCTCAGGCTGCTCTGGGAGTGTCCTCTCAGCGATCCCCCATTAGAGCAGAGTTTCCTCATCTCACCTTTCACCTCTGTATTTCCTCTTGTGCATTCACACCTGTTGGCTCATCATCAGAAGAGAGTTTATTAACTTTTATTAGGGTATTTAAATTAAATGATTATGCCAGGAGTAGTGGAGTCTGTCTGAAGGGTGATCTGCCCAAGCATTACTGTCCTTTTTAATGCACAACACCCCCGCACCCCCCCATTTTTTTGGAACAAAAGCAATTTGACACACCGGCATATTGTTCGCAGTGCTTCTCTTACCATTATTTCTCCTACCAAACATGAGCGATGAAAACTTGATGTAAAATTCAAATAAATAAATAAAGGTTGCAAGTTACTTTGCCCATCTCTGGACGCGGTCTCATTTTCAGGGAAGAGGAAAAAAAAGTGTATCTTTCACAGACCACAAATGCTACTTGCAGAAATTGTAGCCAAGGAAATTGCGCTTTTAACACATTTAATTGCGGTGTAGGAGGTGCAGTGGAAGCGTATGAAGTTGCATGAGAATGAAAGCAGCTGAAAGTGTGTTTTATTTAAGCAGACGCCGCCTCATGCCTGTGAGAAATTCCTCAGGTCCTCATTTACTGAAGTGTGTTTTACAGCCTCAGAGCCTATGAGAGGCCTGCATGTATGTTTGAAGTGTCTTTTAATAGCTTACTGACAGTAAGACATATGTTTCCTCAAGTTATAAGTGGTTATGAGGAATTCTGTAAGAAAATATAATTGCTGCAATACTGTAAATTGTTGAAATAACTTGAAGCGAAATACTGAGGAGGAAGTGAGTTTCGGCATATTATAAATTCGACCTAGGGGAACACTGCGAAGTCATTATATATTTTACTTGGATATAAATTCATTGTACTTAATAGCTGTCTGAAGTCTGGGACCCATAAATATCAGCACAGTGGGGAACGTTACCGGCCAAGTGGAGATAAATTGTTTTGAAGTCCCCAAACATTCATTGAGCAGCGTGCTTTACATTAGTTATTCTGCTGATGCTTTATATACAGTTTGATCTGGCTGAGCAGGTAATAATCTCCCCATCTTTGGTCGTGTCAGTTGAAGGGCCACGCTCAGGGGCCCAAATGCTGTGCTGATTTTGTACAAGGATATGAATAACCAACCTGGGGTGCGTCATCCGAAAGCACAGATGTTCACTTACGTAGTTGGAACCATTGACTATGAATGGACGAACTACGTAAGTTGCTGTGGGAAACACACTCCTGCATGGCCAAGCAGGTTAACCTTTAGTCCAGTGTTCCCCGAATCATGGTCCTCATTGGCCGAGACCTGCTGGTTTTCCACCCTCCCTTTACCTGGGAGTCGGGAGTAAAGAAAGTCTAGCCAATCAGAGACAATAATTGTTCAGTATTTGCCAGGAGGGAGAGGAAACCAGCGCTGGATTTGGATTGGAGGGCCAGATTTTGGGAGCCCTGCTCTTGGCTACAGGCCGCCAAACGTGATTGAATGGTTGGATGGATTATTGGTTGTTTGGTTGGATGATAGAGCACCGTTTTGTGTTCCCTCTAGGCCTGGGCCTGGCCTTTAACCTGAACCCCGCCCTCACCATGATCGGGAAGTACTTCTTCAAGCGCCGCCCCATCGCCAACGGCATCGCCATGGCAGGCAGCCCCGTCTTCCTCTCCACGCTGGCGCCCCTCAACAGCTGGCTGTACGACCAGTTTGGCTGGCGGGGCAGTTTCCTCATCCTGGGGGGCCTGCTGCTGAACTGCTGCGTGGCGGGGTCTCTGATGCGCCCCATCGGACCCAAACCCCAGCCCCCGCCGGCCAGAGCCCCCTCCGAACCCAAACCCACCATCATGCAGAGGGTCAACTCCTTCATCGACCTGACGCTCTTCATGCACCGAGGCTTCCTGCTCTACCTGCTCGGCAACGTCATCATGTTCTTCGGCCTGTTCGCGCCCCTCGTCTTCCTCAGCAACTACGCCAAGAGCAAGGAGATCTCCAAGGAGAAGGCGGCCTTCCTGCTGTCGGTGCTGGCCTTCGTCGACATGGTGGCTCGTCCCTCCATGGGGCTGGTGGCCAACACTCGGCTGGTCCGGCCGCGGGTGCAGTTCTTCTTTGCGGCCTCCATCCTCTACAACGGCGTGTGTCACATCTTCGCGCCGCTGTCGGTGGACTACACGGGCTTCGTGGTGTACGCCATCTTCTTCGGCTTCGCGTTCGGCTGGCTGAGCTCCGTGCTGTTCGAGACGCTCATGGACCTGGTGGGAGCTCAGCGCTTCTCCAGCGCCGTCGGACTGGTCACCATCGTGGAGTGTGCGCCTGTGCTGCTGGGGCCACCGGTGCTGGGTGGGTGAGTGTGTGTGTGTGTGTGTGTGTGTGTGTATGTTTTGTGTTAGGGCTGAGCAAATTTTCAGATTCTCGCACTCAATGTGTCATGTAACGTCAACGATGTTACATCATGTAAATTTAGCGGTTTTTATCTTTGCCAAGACTGCATACTGCACCCTTTGCACTGTCGCACTTTGCTTTGCCAACCAAATCTCGGGCCTTTTTGTTGAGAATTTACTATTGTGTAATCTACTGGCGGATTGGTCTAATTGTAGCATGTTTATCTTGTGATTCAAGACCATCCGTAACATTACGGAGCATGCAGTGAAAGAGTCTATTTTTATAAGCATTTTAGTCTCGTGATGAGAGATTTTCTTCTGCCATTGGTAACACTTTACAATGAGGGTACATTAGTTCATGCAGTAATAAGCATTAACTACCAATTAATTAACAGTTAACTAATGCTTCAGAGCTAAAGAAACATTAGGTAACTATAACTTACTTAATGCTCTTTGACATCCTTATTATGAAGTCGAAAACATCCCTTAAGTAACACCTCAAACTATCAAACTATTCAATAATGTATAAATTAATACCTTAGTTAACATGAACACCGTTAGTAAATGATTACTAGACCCATTAGTTTACTGGTAGTTAACTGATAGTTAATGCTTCTTACAGCGTTAGCCAATGTTAATTAATTTACCCTTACTATAAAGTGTTACCCCGCCATTTTTTCTCTCAAGTGAAAAATTTTGACTTTTTACGAGGTAGGGTTTGCTTGATAAGTGAAATTTTCTTACCTCTTTCTTAAAATGTGATTGGAGTGTGACTGGAGTTTTCACACTGGAATGATCCTGTTGAGAATAAATGAACTCAGGAACCACTACCTCCCTTAGCTTGGGCTCTGAAATCATTCAATTTCATGGCAGTTAACAGTCACAGTACTTCTGAGATTTTTTTTAAGGGACATTCATTCATTTTAAGAACATTTTCACATTAAAATGGGTGCACTTGTGGTATTGGGATGATTCCAGTATAACAGACTCAGAATTTTTGCTGTGGTGTATAATATGGTGTATACAGTGAGGTATAAAATCTTGGGTGATTGTGCTTATTTGACTCTCTGTTTGCATACGGGCTTTTTCACAGTAACCTAGAGCAAAGTGTCCCAGTAGGGTGAAAAATTTATGAAAAAAGTTCCTATTTTGGGGGTTCCAGGACATTGTGAAACATGTGGTGGGGTGAACACCGCAAAAATTTAAGCATAATTCATTATTACAGAAAAGTTCCACGTGTTTTTTGTGCAGTATATGAATTAATAATTTTTTTAATAATAATAATAATGAATTAATTTAATGAATTAATAATAATTTTTAATAATATCGTATCAATAATTAACCAATTATATTAGTCCTGATTTGAGATATCGAAGTCCATTATAAAACCATTAAGTGGTATGCATTTATATAATACACATAAACAAATGTTTAGAAGGGTTAATGGTGACCGCATTTGTGAAATTTTGGAAAAAGAGCATAAAATATCTGTATGGCAATTGTAAGCCTAGTTCATAGACAAACGGAAATGTATGAAAACATATTAATAAACAGTCCTTTATTACTTAAAACTAACAGAGCAATTATTAATAAAAAACCACTTGTGTTTTTCCCCCAACACACAACAACTGACTTTGTATTTGCACATTTCAGAAACTTACTCACATTTTTTCGGAGTGGACATATTCTAAGACATACTTGCGCAGCACAAAAACACAACTGAAAACAGAAGGCACTGATGTTTTTCCCTTATGTGTGCATTGTATAGCACAGAAGCTTTACAAATAGAGCAAATGAATTGTTGCAAGTATCCAATTATGCTCTCCTGCACACAAAATGTACAGATTTCGGAGTGGACAATTTTGGACGGACAGATGTGTTGGGTGCTCTGCTGCTTCGTGTCTTGAACTTCACTGAAAAAAAGTTTTGTTTAGGAGTATATCCTACAGAGACATTTCAAGATACCAAACTTTTCCCCAGTATTCTTTAATAACCTGGGAGCCACAGCAGTAAATTTCGAAGTGGACATTTTGGACAGACACGGATATGAGCATTGAACAGGCCGGACGCAAGAACAAAAAATGCGAATGAAGTGATAATTTCAGTGTGACGAAACAAGTCAAGACTTGTGATTCACCATCAAACAGAACTAAACAAACTCACTTGTAATGTAATATCAAAAAAAAAACAATTATTCAATAAACAATATTTCTCGTGGGACAGTTAATTTTGTCCAAAAAATGACTTCTGACACTCGTAAAAATTTAACTGTTAACACTATCCGTTCATTTTTTTTTTTCTGCAGCTTCCCTCCACTGTTCCTATGTAATAGATAATCATCAAATAATCTGGCTGTTGTTAAAGATGTCATGAAAGTGTGTAGAATGTGCATGAAACAGTGCTCTAGGTTACTGGGAAAAGGCCATACATTCACTTTATGTGCGCGTGTGGGCTCGTGTGCTTGGCTGGGTGTGCATTTGCCCTCATCCTGACGTAATGTTTTCGCATTTTGGCGCAGATCTTGAAAGACATTTAATATGACAACTTGAGTAACCACAGAATTCAGTTTTTATCATTTTTACATTTCTGGAATGAAAGTTGGCGAACTTCATCTGGCCTGATATTGCAGTTGTTCCGTGTGTGTGTGTGTGTGTGTGTGTGTGTGTGTGTGCGTGCGTGCATGTTGGCTGACAGTAGCAATGCTTGCCCGAGCCATCACGCGGCCTCCTAACATGTTATTTACACGTTCACCTGTAACCATGGCGTCAGACTCTCGAAGTGGAGTCGCGAAGCCGTGTCCCGTAAGCGCCTCTCCTGTTCCGCCGTAACACACGTTTACCAGCGTCTCTCTTCCTCTCCCTCAGGCCGGCTGAACGACATCTACCACGACTACAAGTACACCTACCAGGCCTGCGGCATCGTCCTCATCATCGCCAGCGTCTTCCTCTTCGTGGGAATGGGCATCAACTACCGCCTGCTGGACCGGGAGAAGAGGGAGGAGGAGAAGAGGGCGAAGGCCCAGGACAAGGAGGGGAGCCCCGAGAAGGAAGCAGCCGTACCCTTGACCACTGGCGACGCGTCCAAAATGGCGGAGGACACTGTGTAACCACGGGAAGGGACCGGGAAGGGAAGTTTTGGGGTCTGAGAACCTCAACCCCGCCCCCCTCCCGTTCCATCCTCACTGAATGTGTGTACTGTATTAGATATTACCGGCATATGTAACGGGTGACCCCGCCCAGGGGTCTGCCGAAGAGCAGTATTTATTCAGGTAATCCGTGACCATAAACCCTCCCTCCAGGCACAGGCCCCAAACAATCCCCCCCCCTAAATTCGGACCGGAGAGGAGAGCCTCGGCCCAGCTTAAGCCCAGCGTTCTCAGGACGTTTCCCGAATATGTTCGCCGTGCGCGGATATGTTCTGCCACATGTTGTGGCGACGCTGTGAGAACGTTTGGCTTTAGCTCGGACACAGAGCAGTGCAGTCGCCCGAGGCCTCAGCACTAGCTAGCTCAGGTGAATTCTGGGACAAGGGAAAATACTCGTCCCTTTTGACATAGGCAAAAACCATCTCGTATGAGTTAAAAAAGAACAGGGGACGGGGTGTAAGAAATCCACATTACCAGGGCTCTAGCAGTATCCGCCATATGTGCTGGGTTAAGGAGGCCCATCTAAAATATGACGTACCCCAGCTCACATTGACAGGCCTGGCTCCAGCCTCAGACTTGAGGAATTATTTCCGGAACACTCCGGCCCTTTCCAGATTGACATGCTTTTATTTTTTTTTATGTATTTATTTGTTTTTAACTGACACCTTTCCAGGAGCTGTCCAGACCATTTGTCAGATCCTGTCCTCTCACAGACGTGTTTTTATGCCTTTACTTGCCGAGCCGGGCGCCTTTCATCCCAGTAAATGTCCTGGAGGGTCACGATAAACAACACCAGCAGTCCCTCTCTCAGATTTAGGCTAAAGTTGAGAATGGTGAGTGTTTTTCGCCATGACCCCTGGACTTCTGAAAAGCGCCCAGCTTTACTTTGGCGGGGGCCGCAGAAGCAATCGATTTTTACGCACACGCTGCACTGTGCAGCCGACACACATCTGGCTGTACTTCGTTTCTGAGTGGACTTTGAGCTGTTCGTACAAAATACTCATTTGCTGTGTTCCTGATTTTCTTTTAAATTGTGAAAAAAAGTGGTAGTTGAAATTTATGCCTAAAATAACATTAGACCTTACTGAGGGGGATATGTCATTGATGTTTTGTTCTCCCCGTCAGGATTTTTAATGGAATGACTCTTTTATATGAGGAATTGAGTAATGTTTAGCAAAGCTCTGTAAAAGCAGAAATATTTTATATGGGTTTTGTATAAGGCAAGACTGAGATTTGCTGCACTTTAATAGGTTAATTTCAGCAATAAAAAGGGTCCATGTTTCCGAGCGTCTCTGAATGAATTGAGTGTGCAGTTACTGTGACTGTCGGGACACACGTCTGCAGTAATGGGTCGGAGTTCCTGTGGCTAAGATTTGGCTCCGGAATAGGTGTAAGAATATGGCCGAAGTCGGGGAAGGCGACGACACTACATTTGCGCTGTTCTTCCCTCTCTATAAGCGGCAGTGTGCAAATATATCTGCTGAACTTGGATGTGTGTCTGATCACAGGACAGGGAGAGAAGAACTGTGAGTTTCTGGGCCCAAATTGTGAACTCTGTGTTCACAAGAGTTTAAACAATGTCATGAGCGTCCTTCTCCAGGTTCGTTAGATCTGGAGTTTTAATGTTCCCTCGTGCTTCTGTCTTTCACAGTTCATCATAACTTTGAGGGATTTTTAACCCCTCTCAGTTTCCTTTTAAACTGTGTACTCAGATTTTCCTGGATCCTCATCTTTAACGGGGCTCACAAATTAATTGCGTTTTCCCGTTTCATGTAGACTTTTCTGCGCCATGCTCACATTATGGTTTATAGATTTTATATTTCCAATAATCAACCTTTTATATCTCAACTTTCCTTTTCAGAATTTTCTTTACATATTTAGCTTTTTTTTTTTTTTTTTGTAAAATGACCATTGGTAAAATGAACTTTGTAGTTTTTATACCTGTAAAGCACTTTGCAAAGATTTTCATACTCAAAATGGAAGCTCTCTAGTGCGTGTTCTCATGTATATTGTATATATCGCCGATTCAAGGTTATAGGAACCACATTTAACTTCCCCCTGGCGAAAAGTCACCAGACAATGGTGCGATAGTCAAGTGATGGACATTCTTTGTGAGACTTTTGCGCATTCCTGTATTTTGGGCCGCATCAGACATTTTATGTGGCAACCATGCTTTTTAAATTGTGTCGGATTCAAATTTTTTCCAAAGGCGCACACATTAGAAGTGGTTTGTCGCTGTAGTGTTGGTATATTTGAGTGGCAGAGATGCGTATTGCTTTCACCAGCATAATTTCCCCATGGCTTTATCGCCACTATTGAGTGGGAGCCAGTTGAGCTAACTTAGAAAATTGTATTTCTACCTTGCGTAAAAGGGAACAAACCTTAGAAATGTAAGTTGAGCTGAATCTGTGACACTGCTTGCTATTGATTACTTGTAATTGTGCATGGCATACAAACCATGTAACTAATCTCTCATGGAATATAAGCTCACTGTTCTGAGCCGAGGTTTATGCGCCAAAGCTAGCTGCTGTGTAAATGAGGCCCTGTGGCTCCTGTGTCTGCTGTATAGAATTAGAGATTCAGGACGGTAGTGAAGCGTGCTCGTTTTAAAACTACAGGTCAGTCACACTTTTGCCTTGTTTCCGTCTGAAATTCTTCTAAGCAACCCATTTCCCACTTTCACCTTGTGCACCAGTGCTGTTTAAATACCAAATTTGTAGGGACCGCCTCTTTTCTGTCTGCGTGCAGAAATTTATCTTTGTGTTTTTCCAGTTGCATTTGTCTCACCATATGTAGCAAGACTGGAGCGATGGGGAAATACGGATTTGCCGAGATGGTCAACGTATAGCCCGTGAGCACCTTTCCTTCCCATGTGGTTGTGACGACCACATGTTTTTGAGGGGAGTGTACTCATTGTGATTGTCTGAATCAGACTTCACTCTCTGATAGGCTTTCAGACCATTCGTTGGACTTCCAAATTTGAGGTAGCTGGAGCGAAATTATAGCCTTCATATATCTGTGCCAAATCGTCCATTTTCGTAGTGCCAGGCAGTCTACGTTTGAGTTCTCATTTCATCTAACCATGTGCATCCTGAGTATTGTGTTGAAACTATTTTAACAATTTCATCGCTGCTGAACAGAGCGTGTTGAGAGGTTCAGTATGGGAATTGTGTCAATGTCTGGGGACGCATGAGGACTAAAGCTACTCATTGATTGGGAATTCAGGCGATGTAGGAAGTATTGTTCTTTTAGCGGGAGTTGTTCTTGAAGCGGGAGTAGATGTAAAATACATGGCCAGCCATGTTGTTTTTGCACCAAATGGAGCTAGGTAGGCTGTCTTTTCTGTATTCTTTCTTTGAAGATTGATTCCACTCATTGAAACAAAATAATAAAAAATTGGACCAGCCAACTGCAATGCACCGAGAACCATATTGCACTTTGTCAGCACTCGTGCCTCTGATACCAGCTCGTGTCCAATTAAACAAAGAAGGGCAGACTCCAGATATTCTTTCATGAAGGGACATTTCTGATTCAATATCTCAGGTGTTATTGTAAGAACACTAAAGAAGTATTTCTTTTTTTCATTCTGAGATGGTGAAACCCCAACTTTTAGAAAGTGGCTTCTTATTCTGGCATCCTTCATGGAAATCTGAAAATGAAAATTTCTGTGTATGGTGTGTGTTCTAGTTGTGCTTTTCTGTGAGGTCAATTGAATGGAGTCATAATTCTTCCCTCAGGTGACTTTGCAGGTTTGAAGTGTAAGTGCATCGATTGGCTAAAAAGATTATCTCCGCTTCCTGCTCTGACAGGAAGTGCTCTTGTTCACTTTCAAATGTATGCTCATGTATTTTATACAAATGTTTTGCTCCTGTTTACCAAGTGTCACTATATCAAAGACATTGAGGGAAAAAAAATTTGCTTTTCTTTTCTAAATGTGGACAAAAGACGTGGGAAATGTTGTTAGCTGGCCTCCATTAGATGCAGTTGATGCCACCCTGACACTTGCAGGATTTTTGTTCCCGCAATGCCACGCAATGCGTCGTGGCAATGATTAAAGCCTTCGGGAATGAGCGTGAGGAGTGTGTGAAGGGTGCGGGGGTGCGTGCCATGTCGTAGAGAGAATTTTGAAATATTCAAAAATTCGGCACGCATTCGGCAGGCAATGTTTGTGCCATGTGCGTGCCACTTGCGTGAACCATGTGTGAACACTACGCGAACTCGGCGCAAACACTGCCGACGGTGCGTGTCAACGCGTGCCGTGTTAGGCTGTTGTCACGAGTTGTTCAAGTGATCATGGCACGCCCAGCTCACGCATAGTTCGCGCCCGTCACGAACCATTCGCGCATGGCAGGAACTTCTCACGAAGTGTTCACGCATTGTTTGCGTATAGTTCAAATTTTTGGCCGCGCATTGCGCAGACAGTGCGTAACTTAAGCGTGTACAGTGCGCGAACAGGGCGCAAACAAGGCTCCGCAGTGTACCACTGAAATGGCACGCCTTGCCACGACGCATTGCGCGGTATTGCGGGGACAAAAATCGTGCAAGTGTCAGGGTGGCATTACATCAGGAATATAAGCTTTCTTATATGAGTCACTGTTTCAGCGTGTGACAATAAAGCTTAGCTTTCAGAATCATTTTCTTCTTCTGGCAGCAATTGAAAACAACATGACACTGGCTCGCTATTCAACTTTTATCTGACATTGAGACTATGGGCCACATTATATTAATCCACAGGTATGTTAGCATTTATTTGCTTTTAGCATTTACTTGTTGCCAACTTTTTTGCGAACAAATGACAAACAAATTTCGGTGTCACTGAAGCTGGGATCTGAAGTAATGCTTTTCAGAGCCCAACATCATAGGGCCAATTTCACTGGCACAGGTTAAGTGTTGTCCCTGGCTAAATTCCATTTTGAATTAAGATGACAAGATTGCCTCACACATATGACTGAATTTAGTCTAGGACTAAATTGATCTGTGTCTGTGAAATAGTTGATGCTTGTTTTGTACTCATAAGTTGTGGTGGAAATGGAGAAAGAGCGATGGTGTAATCAGACTGTGGTGTTTCCGGGAACAGAATGGACTGATTACTTTTAAAACAAAAAGGAATGGGTTATTGGAGCCCTCAGTTTGCCAAGTTCCTCTAGGTTATCTGTAGTCCTTCAGTGAGAAATGTACTTCCTGCTGAAGTGCATTATGGGGCTTGAAGATAATCCAGGCTTCCACTGTTTATATAATGATGGCTGGGTTCCTCCAGGTTTCCTGTTGGAGATGGTAGATACAATAACAGGCTGGTTTCTTCCAGTCAGATTAAAGCACAGGAAAGGTTGTTGAGCAGCAGGTGTCTTGAGTTGCACGTCAAGTAATTGACTGACAAACTGTTGGTGCCTATATTTTGCACCTGATTAGAAGTAAACCATGAGGGAACTTGTTTGTTGTGGAAGATACAGCCACTGCTGATGTGATTTGTGAGCAAGAATAAAGAGAATGAAAATCAGTCTACAAGTTTGAACTACAAGTGTGCTTCCAGTTCCCTGACATACAGTCTGTTGAGTTCTGTGCCAATTCCACCTCCGCTTATTAGTATAGGCACAGCCGATTAAGTGGATCATTATTAACATTTCATTTGACTTTATAAAATGTACAGATGTTTGATAATGCATTTATTTTTCTTGTTTGTTTACTACTAGAACACTTAGACATAAGCAGTATGCAGTGTTATTTTGACTGACGGAGTGGAGTGTGAAAAAATGGCAGTTGAAATTGTGTTGAAATGAGTGCAAATTTTGTTGCCATTTGAAATGTAAAGACACGAACAACCTGACTTTTCAAGCACTTACACTGGCATTTATTCTTGAGACTTCATTCATTTTATTCATTCCAGTGGAGCAGAAATCTGCTCTTTTCGTTTTGCTTCAGTCACTATCTTTGGAGTTAAACTATGCACAGTGAACAAACACATTTGGCATTTATGGGATTTCGTGGGTAAGAGCGTCCGTTATTTGTAATGTTGTGGTTTTGGACCTCTTGGTGATGGAAGCATTCTTCTTTTTTTCCAGCACTTGGCAAAAACTGGATTTTCAAAAAAAAAAAAAAAAAAGAAGCGAGAAAATGTAATAAGTCTGTATAAGTGTTCCTGTATATGGCCTTTTGTTGTCCTTTTTTTTGAATAGGAGGATAAATAAACTATTTTAAACAACTCGCTGGTCTCTTTTGTTTTTTAACTTTATGCAATGCATTTATGATACTTTTGAAATGAACCTCAATTGTCTGAGATCAACCACAATTGTCCAGTAAGTGTATTTAACAGAATTTGCAAAAAAAAAAAAAAACATGCACTGGGTGACACTATATGGAGTAAAATTGCAAATACTGAGTAATTGCCTCCAACTGCATTCAAAACCGATTCAGTTCTTTGCAGCATGGATCAACAAGATGCTGGAACCATTTCTTTGAGATTCTGTTCCTTACGGACTATTACAAATGACTTTACCATTCTTTCATATTTGTCAGTAGTGCAATCAAGCTGTAAATTACAACTCGACCGAAATTGTATTTTTACAATCAACTTGCCAGGAGGGTTTTCCTGCCCCCTTGCTTCTCTCGGCCTTGTATGATCTGCATTTCTGAGGTTGCGTCAGACAGTGCTCTCGGGCACACATAAATGTCACTTCCGTTGGTTTTCTGCAGAAAATTGGACCCAATATCCCCACCTATAAGTTCACAGGCTATTACAGGCAACCTGGAGGGTCAGTTGCGTGGCAGTTCATTCGCACATTAGCTATATAAGGCAATTAATATTTGTTGAAAAAGTTGCACATAATGCCTTTAATTCCATATTTTTTTAAAATTTCAGTACGGTACAGTACCAATGATCTTATTGATGCATTTGGATCGTGCTTTACTTCATCAATTTAAAGGATTGGTTCCTCTTCTAACATTGGATTTTGCACTAAGAGCCTAAGAATGTATGCAAGCCTGACGGGTTGATTCCTCATAATTGCAATTCACAAAAGTGTAATATTCAGTCTAACGCTGCAGAGTAAGTAGGCCCTATTCTGTCAATCTTGATAACACCTCGGTTTGATGGTCTGGATCTCTACATTATTATGCAGTGATAAAATGAAGGTGCTGATTTTACAAATATGCACTCAGTCGTTGTTGGGTAATTCACTCCACCGCAACCAGCCTGAAGCTATAACAAGCCATAAATCCATTCGATCAGCTGTTGTTTTTCCAGTCTTCAATAGTCCCGTATTGGCGAGTGTGTGCCAACTGCAGGCCCTTTCCTTAACTGACTGGGGTAGAACCTGATATGGTGTCCTCCTGTTGCAGCCTATCTGCTTCAAATGTTCGATGTGCATTTCTGCTCACCATAGCAGTAAAGAGTGGTTATCTAAGTCAGTGTGGCCTGTCTGTCTGCCCAAACCAGTCAAGCTATGCTCTTCTGAATTCTCTGAGCAGCAAGTTTCCATCAGCAGAACTGCCACCTCCGGATGTCCTTTGTTCTTCACACCCATTCACACCATACTGTGTGAACTCTGGAGAGGGAAAAAGTGTGAAAATCTCAGGAGATCCGCACTTTCAGAAATACTAAAACCAGCCCAACTGGCACACATAACCATGCCACAGTCAATGTCACTGACATCACATTTTTCGTAGTTCTTCTATTTATTTATTTATTTAGATTTATTTAAGCAGAGGGCCTGACTGAGACCATGTCTCCTTTTCAGCAGGGCCCTGCATTACAAACAATTAAAATAACACCGTTTTCAAGGACATTTGTACAAAAAAAAAAAAATACAATGCCATTATTAAAGGGAAAACATTAACTAAAACAACAACAATTCTCTTGACAAAATAATTTGATCAGAGTTTTAAAATGTCCAAAAGGAACCAGTTCTTTCAATTTCAGTTCAGCTTGCAACTGGTTCCAGGTATGTGGGACATTAAAATAAAAAGCTGTCTTACCGCGCTCCGTTCTAACACGAGGAACATTGAGACACAATAAGTCCTGTGACCGTGTCCCATGGCAACCCACTCGCTGCATAAGTAGACTAGCTAGATAAGGAGGGATTTTCATTAAAACACATTTATAAACAAATAAAAACCAGTGGTAGTCACGTCTAACTTTCAATGACCCCCACCCTACTGACTTGTATAAAACACAATGGTGAGTGCGGAAATCAAGACCAGTGATAAATCGAATAGCAGAATGATAAACACAATCTAAAGGTTTTAAAACAGAAGTAGATGCATTTCCATAAATCACATCACCATAATCAAGCATGGGGAGTATTACTGAGTGCACAATCTTCTTTTTATTTTCGAAATTGAAACAAGCCCTATTCCTGTATAAGAAGCCAATTTTACTCCTTATCTTTTTTGTTAAATTTTCAATATGCATGAAAAAAGTCAGCTTGTTGTCCAGCCAAATGCCCAAGTATTTATAATGGGGGACATGCTCAATTTGGCTACCCTGCAGGGTACAAATTTGAAAATCAAGGGGGTCTTTTTTCTTAGCTTTGGTGAATACCATGAACTTGGTTTTGTCCTCATTTAAGACAAGACAAGTCCTGATGTTTGATGTGAACATAACATAAAGTAAAAGACAACTTTCATATGAAGCCAATGGTAAATAAAAGAATTACCCATATGGCATCAAGATATAAAGAGTTAGTTTTCAAAACTCAATAGACCCGACCGGTTCAACGTCATCAAGAGCTCAGTGCAAAGGCCGCGCCCCTTTTTGGGGGGAAACAATCACGCTTATGCATTGAAATCAATGAGAAATAAGCACGAAAATTGAGCAATAAAATGCCCAAAAGTTGTAGTGTGCCAGGCTGCACCTCGAATAAAATGACCAGTCCGGACCTCAGGTTCCTTCTCCTACCTGGAAAAGGGAAAAATCAGAAAAGGAGAGCTTTATGGCTTCAAGCTATCCAGAGAGAAGATAAGCAGGGGAAGTTATGGGATCCGTTATCTTCCCATTAAGGTATCGCGAACGCTCAGGTTCGGGCAAGGTAGCAAAATAATCGCTGGACATATCAATAACCCTGCTGAAAATTCCAGCTAAGACCAGCTAGAATTCTAAGCTGGTTTAAAATGGTCTGAGCTGTGTTTTGAACACCATTAGCTGGTCATAGCTGGTCTAGATGTTTAAAGCTGGTCTCTATACCTAGATGAAGGTGGTAAAAGCTAGTTAAGCTGGTGTTGTCAGCTGGTGAAGGGCTGGTTGACCAACCAAAACTGTCCAAAACACAGCTTAAACCAGCCTGACCAGCCTAGGCTGGTCAAAGCTGGAATTTTCAGCAGGGAAATCAAGAAATGAATGTAAACAGGAAATTAAATTAATCTGATCAATCTTACACCTAAAAACACATCAAATCACATTATGGGCAATGGGATCTGAGGTTTTCTTTCCCCCAAAAAGAGGCGCGGCCTTGACTTTTGGTGAAGTGCCCTGCCGGTCAGGTCCATAAGTGCCAAAATTATAAAAATTAAAGGTTGATTATGGAATATGAGCAGAATACCGACATCTAGTGTCTCAAGATCGTAGTCGCAACAACAGAAAATAATTCCAGCAGTCGGGTTGCCAGGTTCGTTGCCGAGCATGTAAGCGATCAGCCTGCACAAGCATATGCTTCGCCGATATTGACTCTCGTCTTTGCCGTTCTCCGGTCACTCTGCCGCTGGGACGGATAACGCACCGTTCGCCCGGGCTCTGAAGCAGCTGCAGCAGGACTTGCAGACACCGCCAATTTTACCAAGTGCCAGCCTAGCTGTGCCGAGCATAGAGACCGTATTTGGCAACCCGCAATGCCGGCCGTTATTGGCTTGTACGATGTAAACAGGAAGTCATTGTCGAACCCGTAAAAATTTTTAAATTATTTAATTCAGACTAAATATATTTTTTTATGGAAGAGAAATACTTTTATTCTGCACCCCTCTAAAGGCACCGTGGATGTATTATTTTTGAAAAACTATAGCTTTTAACTGTCAGAATTTATAACGGTCAGGCGGATTTCTATTAGGGGTTGATATATGTGTGATAGTAAATGGCCTGAAATTTCTTTTGGTGTAAGATCTATTAGTAAATAGGAAAATTCCAGGTTTTCAGGTTCCAGAAGTCGACGGTTTGGTTTTTATGGTCTCGAGAAGGGTCACCCTCCAGAGCGCCAAAATTGAACTTTTAAGAAAAATAGGTTTTTGAGTTGAAATATCTCAGTGCGCCCTCAATAGCCCAGCTTCATTTTTACTGTTGTCAGTCTATATTAGGAGGAGTTCTGGAAAATTACGAAATTTTGGTGGGCTGTTGAGGGCGCCACCTATAGGGGGCGCTTGAAAACGCCATCTTGGACCAAAGTAACAGTCACGTTTGAGGCATTCCTTGCTTGCACCCTCATTAGCCCAAGCTTGTTTATGCATGATATGATTCTATCACAGTGCCTTGTACTATTCCACTTGAAATTGTAGTGAGATGGTGAGGGCGCGGAACTATAGGTGGCGCTCAATTCGGTGAAAATGCAAAAATAGGGGTATTCCGCGGCTGTAGATCTCCATGCGCCCCTGTCAGATTTGTATGAAGTCTATTTTATTTGATAGCCCTACATGTCCACTATGTGTACCAAAAAGATTGATGTGGGGTTCAACTGTTTTAACCCTTTTTGACCATCATTCTGAAAGGTGTGATGTGACCATTCCATACGCTTGTCTATGTAGTGCTGTTATGGTACATAAGTCAGCATAGGTGTCAGTTTGAATACAATGCCAATGGATGATTTTTAGTGGAGCAATCAGCAATTTAAAGCTCTCTTCTGAACCAATGGATAGGGTCCGGCCTTTTATCATGCTAATTTCAGGAAAATAAATCACTCATTATCTCCATCATCCCTACTTTGTTAGAGAAAACTCAAGTGAAAGTATGATGTCAGACACTTGGTTTTCCCCCCTAGTCTGTTATTTAAGGAAAACATGAAACAAGCCAAGGGTTAGAAAGTAAAAATTGTGCACATTGTCAGGTGAAACTGAAAGTACACAGTGCAACAGCTTGATGCATACAGATGTGAATGAGAAAATGTGGAGACTCCTTTTTGATGATCTTTTCCACCTTCTGCTCAGCAGAGGGTTCTATCTGATCCCCCGTCCTGGGCCCACCCACATGTGTGCAGTTACATGTATTGCTTTTTTTGTCCCAGTCTCACTGCTGCTAAATTGGATGAATAGATTTTTATTTCAGGCCCTCCAGCTAATGAAATAACCCTTGGTCAAGGGCCAGATGTGTGCACCTTCAGTTGGTTACCTTTCCATCACGCCTTGTTGCCTTCATCCCTTTATTCAATCCATAGACCATATATTGTACTAATTTGCATTTGAAACCTTGCCTTACTGGGATGGCCAAAAAGGGATTAATACAGTTGAACCCCACTTCAATCTTTTTGGTACACATAGTGGACATGTAGGGCTATCAAATAAAATAGATTTCATTCAAATCTGATGGGGGCGCATGGAGATCTACAGCCGCAGAATACCCCTATTTTTGCATTTTCACCGAATTGAGCGCCACCTATAATTCCGCGCCCTCAGCATTTCCACAATTTCAAGTGGAATAGCAAAGGCACTGTTCTAGAATCATATTATGCATAAACAAGCTTGGGCTAGTGAGGGCGCATGCAAGGAATGCCTCAAACGTAAGTGCTACTTGGGCTCAAAGTGGTGTTTTCAAATGCCCCCTATAGATGGCGCCCTCAACAGCCCACCAAAATTTCGTGATTTTCCAAAACTCCTCCCAATAAAGATTGACATCAGAGAAAATGAAGCTGAGCTATTGAGGGCGCACTGAGATATTTCAACTCAAAAACCTATTTTTCTTAAAAGTTCAATTTTGGCCCTCCAGAGGGTGACCCTTCTGGAGGCCCTAGCAACCAAACTGTTCACTATTGGAACCTGAAAATTTGGGATTTTCCTGTCTACCCAAAGGCCTTCCACTGGAAAAAAATTCAGTCAAACATCTAACAGACACATATCACCCACCGCCTGAACGGTATAAATTCTGGTAGTTAATACGCATTCTCCATAATCAACCTTTAAGAAAATACCATAGAGCGATAGCCCTGTGCTACTTACACATGGTGCAAAAATCCATTTTGAGAAATTCATACTATTAGGTTTATTTTTTCATGGTCAAAGTTTGTGTTTTTCTATAAAATGCAATAGGTGCCAACATAGAAAAAGGTGATTCACGTAAAATGAGTAAAATGGATATATTGCATTTTGGAAACAAACTCTACATATTATTATTGAAAGTTGCTATTGTATTAGATCAAGAACCGTAACACACGGAGGAGGATCTTAAACTGAGTTTGAGAATCTCTGAGCCAGTGGCTCTGACCATTTATTTAGTGTTTTTAATTGTTTGTATGTTTTGAATTTTATGTTTATTTTTGATTATATTTGAGATGCAGAGGTTGTCTCATGAGCATTAAAAATGTGTAGGGGAGACTGGGGTCCGATGAGCCATGGGGACCAATGAGCCATATCACTATTTTGCGATCAATCGGTGACACAGCTGCTTAAACCATGTCAATGGTTGGAACCAAGGTAAACCAATGTAAAGCACGATGCTGATGAATATCCCCAAAAACTTTAATATTTACTCATAGCCCTATCGATATTATTCATTAAAGCCCTATGGATATTACTCATTATAGCCCTGTGGATATTACTCATTGTCACCTCTCCACGGACACAAATATCGGAGACGACGGGAGCTGGGGGACGTATTTTGTGTTGCACCGGCTCGAACCAATCATAAACCATGTTGCATTCACCGGAAATCATTCACGTATCATTGTTTACAGTTCATGTTGGAAATAATCAAGCCGTGTAACCATAAAATACAGTGTTCACTGTTCTAAATAAAAAGGTAAGGGAATACCTTTGCTAGCGTTGCTAGCGAACCAGACGATGCTAACGTTAGCTGCCGCGATGAAAAAAAAATATATATTGACGTAATGTAACATTTTGGCCGCAAAAGTAGCCAGGCTAAACCACAAGTATCTCTGTGTGTCTGACACTAAGCGGTGCTTCTGTTACTTGAGTAAACGTTTTTGGTCAACAGTTAAGTGTTAGTGATGGCATATTAGTCGTATTAGTTCACCTGGCTGACGAAGTAAGTTTCCTCGCCAACTGGGTTGCGAAGATGCTTTGCTAGCGCTAGCTCGCTAGCATTTCAAGGAAAACATGCCAAATAATATAATCTGTAAACACATGCCAACTCTCCAGTCCCTCCTCCCTGAGGCTTGTGTTTTAAATCTTCCTTGCCTGTCCAGAGCTCTGTTGTTGCCAACTGTATTGATAGTGAAATATTTGGAAACTGTGAGATTTTGACGGTGCTGTGGTTTTATTCTAGAATGTCATGCGGTTGAATTGTTGGACGGCACCCAACTGTTATCGCTTTTTCATACCCAAACTCTTGGGTCTTCCTTCAGAAAAACCTCACCGCTTACTGTGGGAACAAGCTCGCTGATGTGTCGCTGCTGCAAGGCTCCGTATATGCGCGCTATGAGATGCTCAAAGAACAATCCTCAATCAATAATCATGTTATGGAAAATGTATCTCAGTCCTTCCAGACAAAACAAAAGTGATCATGAATCTCAGGGATGATCTAAAATGCCTTTTTTTTTCAACAACTATGGGGAAATCAGATTTCAGTCTCGTTGCAAGATTCACACTTTTGTCAATTATAGATTATTTATTCAGATTGCTTTTGTATTTATCCCGTAGGGGGGGAGCAGTGATTGAATTTTGCCCTCCTGCACGACTGAGCCGATGGGTAATTCCGTGTCAAATCAATGGATTTTGGAAAACTTTCAAGACTGACCATCAGTACATGTGTACGACCGCAAGTGGTGGATAAGCAACATTTGTGCAACATTAGAAGAGGAACAAGAGGCACTAGTCACATTTTTACATCCGCATAGCCCCTCTGGCTTACAGGCAGTCCCTGAGAAAGGATATCTGTTGGTTGCCTCTTGTGCGCATCTTGAAGGTCATTGATGCCCCACTTATACCAGCTGGCAGGCAGTATACCCCCCTGGATTTGGGAAGGGACATCATTGGCTTGTTTTAACTCTTAAAGTAGACAGGATTTCTTAGAAGCTTTTCATTTCCTGGCATTGCCTTTGTTAAATTGTTGAACTTTTTTTTTTTTTTTTGCAGAATGTCAATTTGTAGTAAAACGTGGTGTGTTTGACACCTTAATAAATATAGTTTGATTGAAGGTATCAACTTCATACTTTGTGCATTTACTAATCAAAACATCCTCTTTCCAGTGGAATGAATGTTACTTTGCCATACTGTGGCAATATTCACTCGCAATGCAGGAGTGAAATTTTTTTTAATGCCTCATGAATCATAGATTTTGATTTCTTTTACACTTTGATCCACTTGCTAAAAAAATACTATAACATGAATTATGTGCAAAACATTTAAAAGATCTGATGTGGTACAGTGTGACGATGAAGTTGGCCCCAGATAATTTTTTTTGTAAAATTTTCAGTAAGTCATAGCTTGGCAAATGTGCAACCGTACGTGAACAATTTTAGAAATTAAAGGTAATTAATAGTGTAGAACAATCCCAGAAAATTTCACGCATGTAGCATGAGTAGTTCAAAAGTAATGACTTGTGGAACTTTTTTTTTAGCAGCACTTTTTAATTTAGGGCTGCTACCCTTCTTAAAATCCTTCGTATCTCATAAACAAAAGAGGGCCTCTGTTGATTTGACATAGAATGACCTCAATGCCATATAACAACGTTTTACGTGTTTCACTCCATAAAGCAGGAACAGTGATTCAATTTATCTATAATGCAGATTTGTGTAAATGCATTATATAAGCATTTTTTTGATTGTGTGTTTACCCTATAGACTGAGGTTGCCATGCCCTACCTGGGCTCAGAGGAGACGGTCCGGGAGCTAAAGAGAGCCCTCTCTAACCCCAATGTGCAGTCTGACCGGCTACGCTACCGGAACGTCATTCTCCGCGTCATCCGGTGAGCGGGATTTCACAGGGCTGCTAACACAAATGCATTTCAAAATGCAACCAGACTGAATTGCCATATTACTATACTTGTACCTTGTGTGCAAATTTGGCTTAACCCAATTTATTTGTGTCAGTTTCCTGAAGTACACCATTTGAAACATTGTATGTTACTACTATTAAATGTGATTACTGCTGTATGTCAAATTAACTTTTTTGGGGTGTTTCTCGCCAGCATGCAACCTAGTGACATTGAGAGAGGGTTAACGGACAGCAGATTTTGCATGGCTTTTTTTATTAGCGGCTTTTAAAGTGTGTATGTTTTTCTGGATTCGAGTGTCTATTAAATGCACTCCATGTCGAAATGTTAAAATTGTGGATTGCATGCATGCAGACTATTGCTGGTGTTCTGTTCTTACCTCATCTTGCTAATTTTGTAATTATAATGCATCTTCAAGCTTGTGTTCTTGCCAATCTCTTTACAAGAGCGAAGGCACACCGCTTTATTATTGCACTTTCAAACAGTGGTCTGTTATACAGACAAACCTCCCCATTGCAGGTGTGAAAAGTTTGTGTTCCAGCAGCAAATGTCCTCCCTAGTACCGTATTTCAATCATAAGAATTTGCTAATTGGAAAAATACTTCAACCCATCGGTAGAATGAATAAATGAAACCAACTGGTTGAGCCTGTGGGCAGAAGGAATGCGGGGCTGGATGTGAACTATCTGACCCCTGGAGTGAACACTTGTTTTTTTAATGTAGGTGTATGACCCAGGGGCTGGACATGTCCCCCCTGTACATGGAGATGGTGAAGGCCAGTGCCACGGTGGACATCGTTCAGAAGAAGCTGGTGTACCTGTACATGTGCACGTACGCTGGGCTCAAACCTGACCTGGCTCTGTTAGCCATCAACACCCTGCGCAAAGACTGCGCCGACCCCAACCCCATGGTGCGAGGACTCGCCCTCAGGAACATGTGCAACCTCAGGTCCGTCAGCGTCTGTGTGTCTGTCCGTCTGTCCGTCTGTCCATCTTCTTTTCGTCTTTCTGCCTGCACGTCTCTTCGCGAACGTGCAACCTCATTGTCTGCATGTCGGTCGGCACCTCTCATTAGGCACATGTGTGGCTGTTCTTTTGTTCTCCGCGAAGCCTTTGCATCTTACTGCACCTTCCGTCAAGTATATCTAGTTACCTCCACCAACCAGCAAAGTTGGGCAGAGGTTATGCATTAACTGTGTCCATTTGTTTGTCTGGTTGCTTGTTTGTCCAGACAATATCTCTCAAATTTTTCTGTCAATTTCAGTGTGATTTTTTAGAAGTCTGGGCCATGGCCCAAGGAACAATCGATCAGATTTTGGTGATGATGCGGATCGCCATCTGGATCCAGGAATTTTTTAGGCTATACTTGCAGATTGGAATAAATTAACCCTTAGAGCGCTGAAGTAAATTTGAAAGGATTGTAAATTTAAACTTATTGAGCTGTTGAAAATCTATCATGTGGCGACTTGTTTAGAAGAGCTCCCCTGCGGGAGCTCTTTCAAACAAGTCGCCACATGATAGGTTTCAACAGCTTTGATTTTGATGTCTTACATCATTGAGCGAACTTAGTCGTGTATAGCACTCTAGGGGTTAAAATCCTCTGGATTGTAGTTAAGTTCCAAATGCATTGGCGGAGGTATGCTTTCTCTGAGTGCTTCTTGTTCTTAACTTATGTGCAGCACTCATCAGTTTGAAAGCCACAAAAACCAGAAGCAAAACTGTGGATTTGAGGTGGAAGTTGAGCTGGTGAGGTGTGAGTTCTGGGGAAGATGCTTGTTTTGCTGGGTTTTCGCTTATGCAGCAAATTGAGTCAAGCGTTAAGTGGAAAAACAGGCCCCATTTTGGTGACAGATGGCAGAAAAGTCTCCGTGTGAAAGCCCAGGTCGCTCTCTTACGCTGGTATTCAGTGTCCTGTGTAACAGAAAACATTCTACAACGTGAGAGATCAGAGTGCATGTTTCAGTCAGATGGTGGAATGAATGCTTTCCGAGTAAAAGCCTGGGTTGCTGTCTTTCACCCTGCGGAGTTCCAGGTGTCACAGAGCATGTGCAGCAGCATGGAGAAGCAGACTCCATATTAGAGTCAGATGGCAGAACATTTTCCATGTTAAAGCCCAGTTTTCTCTCTCTCTCTCTCTCTCTCTCTCTCTCTCTCTGTCTCTCTCAATCCAGAATGCCTGGTATCACTGAGTATGTGCAGCAGCCGGTACTGAGTGGCCTGAGGGACAAGGCATCATACGTACGGAGGGTGGCCGTGCTCGGCTGCACCAAGATGCACAACTTTCAGCCCAATGCCGAGATAGGTAACGCACCATTTGTATACCTTCTTAAAGATGCATTTAGGAATTTTTTAAAGATAATTTTTTGGGATTTTCTCCTTTATTTGATAGTCACACAGTAGAGAGAGGCAGGAAAGTTGGGGAGAAGAATGGGGAAAACATGCGGCATATGACCCCAGCCAGAATCGAACCGGGTCGCCGTAGGAAGGCCACAGCCTTTATGGTGCGAGTGCTTAGACCGATGAGCCACCGGGGCGTCCGCATTTAGGAATTTTGTTCGTATTTACCCCCTTCCCAATTTCTTTTATTTTTGCTTATTTGTCGCCTTTAAATGTTTGAGATCATCAAACTAATTTTAGTATTTGACAAAGATTTCCTAAGCTAACACAAAATGGAGTGTTTGAATGAAAATTTCATTTATCGAAGGAAAAAGCTATCCAACTCAACCTCGCCCTATGTGAAAGAGTAATTGTGCTCTTGGTCACTAAATCAACCAATTAAACTAATTTACTAAATGGGTTCAATTTCTCTGGACACACCCAGGCATGATTTCTGCCTGCCAAGCTGACTCTAAACATTGCTTAAATAGAACCTGTCAGGCAATGTTAATTAGGCAAAAAGCAGCACACGATACTGCAATCTAAAGAAATTGAAGAACAGATGAGAAACAAAGTCGTTGATATCTATTGGTCTGGAAAGGGTCGTAAAGCCATTTCTTAGGCTATTGGACTCCAGCAAACCATGGTGAGATCCATTATCCACAAATGGAGGACATTTGAAACAGTGGTGAACCTTCCCAGGATTAGCCTGCCTACCAAAATTCCTTCAACAGTGCATGAAGAATTCATCAAGGAGGTCACCAAAGAACTAACATTTAAAGAACTGCAGGCCTCACTTGCCTCAGTTAAGATTAAGTGTTCAAGATCCCACAACTATGAAGAGAGATAGAAAAATAGCTTCCATGGGAGAGCTGCTTGGTGAAAACCACTGCCGGCAAAAAATAACACTAAGACTTGTCTCACATTTGCCAAAAAAAAAAGTTGATGATCTCCATGACTTTTGGGATAATATTCTGTGTGCTGATGAGTCAAAATTGAACTTTTTTGAAGACGTGTCCCGTTATAAGCTAACACGGCTTGTTCATTGCCAAAATTTTATTAAAGAATATTTCATATTTCACTGGGTTATTGCCTCCGAGAGCAGACGAAGCGTTGGAACTCGCTATGACCTGGACAGTGCTGAGAGGGAGGGGAGGGGGGAAGCAGTGTGGAATTCTTTGTGGCTTGTCCAATGGGAGTTGGGAAGAACATCTAAAATCACTGAATGCACCTGTAAACCTTTTATTATGGATAAGAGAATTAGTACATGGAAGGAATCAGTCTTAAGCAATGGGGTCCACAAATTGTTGGACAGCAACACTATCCATAAGGACTCTAATTGCAATACAGTTCACTCTATGTGGAGGTACATATCCAAAATTTTGGGTGTAACTATTTTAATTTGAGTGTATTTACATGTACATCAAGTCTGAAGCATTTTGAAATGGCCATTATTGAAATTCAGAAACTCATTTTTTGATTTTCTCATAAATTAAATGAAAGTATATTCATCAAATTAATGGAGGATGGAAACCCAAAATGCACATATCAAGCTGAATGCTCATCCGACTGCAATAACCCACGAGGCGTACTTTACTGACGGCGCCAGTACCTCCACGTGTATTGGAATTTGTTGTGATCTTTCGTTGTGCTTGTTGCCCATAATTCCATTCTTGTGTGAAAATACAGTGTGTGCCTTCACTCGCTCATAAATATGTGGGTGCGCGCTCGTGTTTATCTTCATGTTCCCTGTCTCCACCAGATGGCGCTGTGGTTAATGAGCTGTACAGCATGCTGAGGGACCCAGACCCAGTGGTGATGGTGAATTGCCTCAGAGCCTTGGAGGAGATACTGAAGGGCGAAGGCGGGGTGGTCATAAACAAACCTATTGCCCACCATCTCCTCAACAGGTGACATCATCAGCTTGCCCCAGGATATGGGATTTTATCATCTTTTTTTTTGCAGGAATAGACTGTATATTTGTGATTTGTAATTCAGCGAGTACAGTGAAGATATTATACATGACGTCCTCCAGGACTGTGTGCTGTATATGAGCGATCGTGAATATTAGGACATGATAGAAAATAAATGATGTAAATATGAGCTGCATCAGTGTTTTGGGCAACTGCAGTGTGTACCATTCTCCGTGAGATGGGTTGGCTGACTTGGTAAAGGTGCCACTTGCGATGCAGAATAACCACCACAGCATCAGATTGAATCCAGCAGTACCAGTACTGACTGTGGCCAGCAGCCTTGTACAAACAGTGCATAATTGGCTTTGTGCTGCTCAGGGTTGTGGGAGGGATACAGTCAGTTTGGGTTGGCATTGTTCAATGCTCAAACACCTCCTGCCGGCCACTCGTCCGCTACATTCTAAGCAATCACATATTCAGGTTTCCTCTGCCCTTGTTCTGTGGATTCGAGGTTCGAGACTACTAGGGAAAAGAAGCTCTGGCTGACCGGGATGTGTTTCGAAGGAGAACCGCAAACTCTCTACTTCCCTGAGATGGCAGCATGAGTCGTGTATGAGCGCGCTGATTGGACATTCCAGATTTGGTTGGGATTGTAAATTTGCATATTTAAAAATATACACTGTTGCTCATAGAGTTTGAATAAATATCTCTACCTCTTTTCATGAAATGATTGTGACACTGAGTTATTCTTGATAGAGAAAGTGTCTGAATACAAAATTATTCCAACTCTATGGGCAACAGTACATATTACAGTATATATAGTGCTCTGCTGACTTCAGTCCGTTTTCTTTTGACTGCATCATTGGCCATGATGAACTGAATAAACCCCAGTCATAATGGACCTAGCACTGTGGAGACAATGACCTCATTACCTGAGTGGTTGGGGCTCTGTATTTCTGGCATTGAAATATCTGAATATTTTCCATGAGAAACTTCAGCTGTAATACTCAACAGTGGACACAGATGGTTCTCAATCGTTTCTGCACACGAGCTGCAATTTGTCACAAAATGATAGCAAATATGACTGGGTACCAACTTTATTTTATGATTATGGATAGATCTAACAACATTTTCCAACACTTAGTGACAATAATTGTAGGTTTTATAATTAATAATTTCAACTTTTGGTGAATAAGACTGATCATGCTGGGGATAGTTATGATTTTAAGGATCTAGGAAAAGTACTGTATATAATGAGAGGCGTTAATCATTCTAGTCACCATGACATGGTGAGAGTTTATTTTTAGCAGATTTTAGTTGCTTTTCTTGTTAAATCTACAGTTTTGAAACACACAGGGCTGTTCCTGTGGTATCTGTGTTGGGAGTTCAATTCGCAAATTTTTCCTGATGGATTGATGAATCACAGCATGTATGAAATGAAAACCATTTCCTTTTGGAGCTGTGCGGTGGGGAATGAAAGCTGCTCACGAGGGCGGCCATTTTCTGATTTATGGGGCTTTTTGGCACCAGCATATAAACAGTGGGAAGGTACTGCTCAGGATATTAGTCCTTGGAGATTAATTTATTTGTTTTGAACAGAATAAATTTTAGTCTGAAAATACTGTTTGAAGTACTTTTAGAACTTGGCTTTTGGCACCACAGGCTTGTTTAAAATAGCATGGAAAATTTGCTCTTGGCACCAGAGGCTTAATAAACCATAATCGCCGCTAGAGTTTGCAAGCAGTTGTGGGAATGTCCCCGAGGTGTATGTGTGTGTGTGTGTGTGTGTGTAATCAGCTCGCTGTGTTTCCGCGGCAGGCTGAGGGACCTGGATGTTTGGGGTCAGAGCGAGGTGTTGACCTTCCTCCTGCGGTATCGCCCTCGGGACGAGGACGAGCTCTTCGACATCCTCAGCCTGCTGGACGGCTTCCTGCAAAGCGGCCACACCCCCGTCATGGCTGCCACGCTCCGCCTCTTCCTGTCGCTTGCTGCCGCCCACCCTGCCGTGCAGGCCGACGCCCTCGGGCGGAGCCAGGGCCCTCTGCTGGCGGCTTGCTCCGCCCACTCCCGTGAGCTGCGCTTCGCCGGCCTGTGCCACGTGCAGCAGGTGCTCCGCAGCCTCCCCGCCAGCTTCGCCGGCCACTACAAGAAGTTCTTCTGCGGCTACTCGGAGCCCAGCTACATCAAGTTCCGCAAGATGGAGGTCCTGGTGGAGCTGGTGAACGACGAGAACGTGGCTCTCGTGTTGGAGGAGCTGCAGGCCTACTGTACTGACGTGTCCCCTGAGCTGGCACAGGCGGCCATCTTTGCTGTAGGTAAAGACCCACACGCGCTACGAGGAAATGTTTTATTTCTTTCGGAGCACCTGCTGTCGCTAAAGATGCCAGAATAGCACGTGCTGCTCAGAAGCTTACACTGAATCCAAATGCCAGCATTCTGGCCTGGCTGACTCGGCCTTGATAGACGATGCTTCTGCGTACTGATGTTGACTGAAGTGCTGACTGCAATATTTTCATTAATGTCCATCAGCAGCACAGCTGTGCTGGTAAATGCACAGGGGACTGGACTTTAGACCTCCCTTCTCAACTCACACATGACCCCATGTTAATAAAGATATCTTGTGCAGCGTCACATCATTGTTGCTATGGATATTGGGTAATCCCAGTGACAATGAGTGGTGAAGTTTACACCTGAGCCGGTTTCTACCAAAGTCCACCAGGGGGCACATGATTAACTGTAAAATTGAACAGTCTTGGATACTTTGGACTATATTTAGGAATAGGCCTGTTAAATATTGAAACTCATACAAGAACATACTGTAAATATTGCTGAAAAGCATTATTATGAAAAACTGTGGGCATTTATACTCCGTAATAGAGGATCAGTGAGTCTGAATACATGCTGGTGTATTGTGCAGAGGTCTATGCAATTCAAGTAGAGTAGACATGGCCATCAGTAGTGGCGCAGGGAAATAAATATTTATGTGTTGCCGCCCGCCCCCCCAGGCCGGATTGGTCGGATGTACAGCGAGAGATGCCTGAGTATCCTCACAGGACTCCTCGGCCTGAAGCAGGATCACATCACTTCAGGTGAGAGCCGTGTTTGTACTGCCCGTTTAGGACTTGCTTGTTTCTGCTGCGTTTACTGAGTGTAGAAAAAAAGTGGCATTGTGATGTATTCAGGGGATTGGAGATTTTTAAGCAGAGATGCATCTGTGATATCACCATCTTTTCCGTGTTTTTTCCCCCATTAGTATCCAGATTTATGGCATTGAAGAGGGGAAATTGTACTACGGAATTTTTCAACCCCATATACTCTCACCGGCCACTTCATTAGGCACACCTGTTCAACTGCTCATTAACGCAAATATCTAATCAGCCAATCACAGGACAGCAACTCAGTGCACTTAGGGATGTAGACATGGTCAAGACGACCTGCTGAAGATTAAACTGAAGATCAGAATGGAGAAAAGGGTGAGTTAAGTGACTTTAAACGGGGCACGGTTGTTGTGCTGGACGAGCTGGTCTGAGTATTTCAGTAGCTGCTGATCTACTGGGATTTTCTGGGATGTTCAAACGCAACCATCTCTAGTCTAGGGTTTGTCAGGGAATGGTCCTAAAAAGAGAAAATATCCAGTGAGCTGCAGTTCTCTGGGCAAAAATGCCTTGTTGATGCCAGAGGTCAGAGGGGAGCAGCCAGACTGGTCCGAGCTGATAGAAAGGTGACAGTAACTCAAATAACCACTCGTTACAACCAAGGTCTGCAGAAGAGCATCTCTGAACACGCAGTAGTTGAATCTTGACGCAGATGGGCTACAGCAGCAGGAAAACCACCCCGGGTGCCACTATTGTCAGCTACGAACAGGAAACTGTGGCTACAGTTCACACGGGCTCACCAAAATTGGAAAATAGAAGATTGGAAAAATGTTGCCTGGTCTGAGTCTTGATTTCTGCTACGACTTTCGGATGGTAGGGTCAGAATTTGGTGCAAACAACATTAAAAGCATGGATCCTTCCTGCCTTGTATGAACGGTTCGGGCAGGTGGTGTAATGGTGCGGGAGATATTTTCTTGGCACACTTTGGGCCCCTTAGTGCCAACTGAGCATCTTTTAAATGCCACAGCCAACCTGAGTATTGTTGCTGACCATGTCCATACCTTTATGACCACAGTGTACTCATCTTTTGGTGGCCACTTCCAGCAGGGTAACGAGCCGTGCCACAAAGCCCAAATGATTTCAAACTGGTTTCTTGAACATGACATTGAGTTTACTGTACTCAAACGGCCACCTTGGAACCAGACCTCTATCCAATAGAGAACCTTTGCGATATGGTGGAACAGGAGATTCGCTTTAAGGATATGTGGCTTACAAATCTGCGGCAACTGTGTGATGACATCATGTCAATATGTGCCAAAATATCTCAGAAATGTTTCCAGCACCTTGTTTAATCTATGCCACAAAGTTTTAAGGTAATTCTGAAGGCAAAAGGGGGTCCAGCCAGGTTCTAGCAAGGTGTACCTAATGTAGTGGCCGGTGAGTGTATTTTTCTGTATCGGCTGCACTGGTCAAAGTGGTACTAAATGTGGATGGAAATGTTGGGACTCTGTAGGTCTCCTGCATTTTCACTTGAATTTGAGCCGCAAGTATTCATGTCTTTATGGTATACGCGCATATTTAACACAGCTTTCCCTGTGGCTCGGTGAATTTTCATTTCAGTACTGCGGTTTAAAACTAGCCACTAGAGGGCACTAATGTCTCTTAGCATATGTACCAATGGTCCAGGATGCTTCACATAGGTAATGAAACAACCATACTCGCCGTATGTAAACCAGACATTGTAAGCCAAGTCAAATTTTAAGTTTAAAGGGTTAATTTTTGTTCTTACCATTAGTGAAAGCATGGTGATGGTGTTTCTTTTACGTCTCACTGTACCTCCTCCTGCAGCTGCAAGCCATAACATTAATTTCAACATTGTTTTCCAGTGCTTGCTTTTGAAACGCTGGTGTATTCTGTATAAGTGGCATCGTTCTGCACTTCACATAGAAGTAAACTCTCTGTGACCACTTTACTGCACTGTTCTCCTTGCAAACATTTGGTTGTTTCATAGCACCACGGATTACGAATTGGCAAGATGTATGATCAAAGTGACTTGGACTGTTGGATGATTGTTGGTGCCAGTTGGCTATGTTTAGGAGACAGTGGCATGCAGCCAGGTGAAAGCAGTCTGTCTCACTCTGATGCAGACATTTTATAAACTCTCTCACGCTGGCCTGTTTTCCTGTAGTTCTTGAGCAGAGATTTTATGACCTCTCTCTCCCACTGGCTTGTTGTTCTGTATATTTGGTGCTGGCATTATTAATGTTTTCCTCTCTGGTGTGTTGTCCTGTATATTTGGTGCTGGCATTATTAATGTTTTCCTCTCTGGTGTGTTGTCCTGTATATTTGGTGCTGGCATTATTAATGTTTTCCTCTCTGGTTTGTTGTCCTGTATATTTGGTGCTGGCATTATTAATGTTTTGCTCTCTGGTTTGTTGTCCTGTAGATTTGGTGCTGGCATTATTAATGTTTTCCTCTCTGGTGTGTTGTCCTGTAGATTTGGTGCTGGCATTATTAATGTTTTCCTCTCTGGTGTGTTGTCCTGTAGATTTGGTGCTGGCATTATTAATGTTTTCCTCTCTGGTGTGTTGTCCTGTAGATTTGGTGCTGGCATTATTAATGTTTTCCTCTCTGGTTTGTTGTCCTGTAGATTTGGTGCTGGCATTATTAATGTTTTCCTCTCTGGTTTGTTGTCCTGTATATTTGGTGCTGGCATTATTAATGTTTTGCTCTCTGGTTTGTTGTCCTGTAGATTTGGTGCTGGCATTATTAATGTTTTGCTCTCTGGTTTGTTGTCCTGTAGATTTGGTGCTGGCATTATTAATGTTTTGCTCTCTGGTTTGTTGTTCCTGTAGATTTGGTGCTGGTGTATTTAATCTTCTGCACTGCGGCCTGTTTTCCTGTTGCTCTGGTTCAGATGTTTTGTGATCTCTGCCTTGCTTTAAACTGGTTTCCTGTAGCTATGGTGGGGATGTTTCATGATCTCTAACTCGCCAGTTTAACTGTCACTGGTTTGTTGTCCTTCATCTCACTTTGCTGGCATTATTAATGTTTTCCTCTGGTGTGTTGGCTGTGATTTGGTGCTGGCTTTATTAATGTTTCTCTCCCTTACTTGTTTTCCTGCAGCTGTGGTGCAGCAATTCTGCACAGCATTACTTTCCTGCTGTTGCCTGTTTGTGGTTCAGTTTTGTGCTTTTTTTTCCTCACTGAACTGATTTTTCTGTAGTTGTGCAGACGTTTTGTGACGTCTCTCTCTCTCACTCCAGATTATTTTCTTGTCGCTGTGGTACGGGGATTTCATGATCTCTCTGCCTCCTCAGGTCTGCTTTCCTGTTGCTGTGGTGATGATCTTTCGTGATCTCCGTCTCACTCTGGCCTGTTTTTCAGTTGCTGTCGCACGGAAATGTTGTGACCCCTCTCTCACTCCGACCTGTTTTCCTGCAGCTGTGGTGCAGACGTTTCGTGACCTGGTTTGGCTGTGTCCTCAGTGCACCTCTGCTGTGTGTGCAGCGATAGCGGGCTGCGAGGAATGCATTGCCGACAGTGAGGTGGGTGGCTGTTTTTATTACACACTGTTAATTGACGAGCAGTTGATTCAGCCAAAGGGTCTGTGTGTGGGTGTATGTGTGTGTGTGTTTGCCTTGTGCTTCTGAGCATGTTTGTGTGTGTGTGTGTGTGTGTGTGTATGGGCCTGCATTGCTACACTTCTGCAGGCCAACTATTGAGAAACCAACCGTTGCAGACCTTGTATTGACCTATATTCATTATGTACGGCCTTTCCTGAACCGGAGTGATGACCAAATTATACCTAACCTTAACCTAACTGTAACTGTACAGAAGGAATGTAAGTCAATATGAGGTTCTCACAAGTATAGCTGTACAAACGCGTCTGTGTTTGTGTGTGTGTGTGCGCGTGTGCGCGTCTGTGTGCGTTAGTTCGTGCGTGTGTGTGTGTGCGTCTGTGCGTGCGTGTGTGTGTCTGTGACCGTCTCTGTCTCTGTCTGTGTGTGAGTGTGTTTGTGACTGTCTCTGTGTCTGTGTGTGAGTGCGCGTTTCCAGTGTTTCCGCAGTTGGAGAGCTGAGAGCTCATTTCCTCTCCTGTGTGGGTTGTAGTAGTTCCACCTCAGTGAGGAAGTGGTATGAGGAGAAACCTCGTCACACACCCAGCCCAGTGCTGCATTGTTTCAAACACCGCTGCCCTGACTAAACTTCCCCTCAACACTGCGCTGACTGTCAATATCCCTTCAACACTGCCTGTCTGAATATCAACCGCATGTTTTCATGGGCTTTCTACCCAGGGGAAGCAGGCGCTGATCTGGCTGCTCGGTGTGCATGGGGACCAGATCTCCAGCGCCCCCTATGTGCTGGAGGAGTACATCGATGGACTGAAGACTGAACTGTCGCCCCTTGTGAAGCAGGAGCTGCTGACCGCCACGGTTCGGCTGTTCCTGTCCCGCCCTGCGGAGACACAGGACATGCTGGGACGCCTGCTGCATTACTGCATCGGTGCGGCTGCTGCACATCTGTGGGGGGTGGGGGGTCACGGTTAAAATTTGGGAATTTGTGTGCACGTCTTGGTAGCAGTTATGACAATAATAAAAATTGTCCGCAAAACATGTAGTTATGTGGAAAAATAGTTCCTGTTGTATTGGATTGTATTGGGGACTTATTTATTGTGCAAAAAGTGAGGGTTTTTGTAGAACAATTTATTAAATACACATTAAAAAAGTTTCAGTTTGCATGCTGCAAAGACGGGACATTTCAATGTGCTGCAAACGCTGAAGGTGGCATTTAATCGTGTTTGGTAAATGGGAGCCAACAAGACAGGGCCCTTAAAATGACTTGAGCGTGACTGTCAGCAGCTCAACTGTGAAATGCTGAAACTCCCCAGAATCAATGTGGGAGGCGAATTCTTGGATCAGTAGAATGTTAGAAGCGCTTTGAAATTTACCCGCATCCCAGGTTGAGGACACCCGACTCCACACTCCCCCACTTCCCAACTCTTCCAGATAGACCAGATCATTGAGTCAGGATCTCCGGGATGGGGTAACCTGTGTGCATGCGTCTGACTGACTGTGGTAGTTCTGTCTCGCTTTCACAGAAGAAGAAAGTGACATGTGTGTGCGTGACCGTGCCCTCATGTGCTACCGCCTGCTCCGCTGCGGAGTGGAGGAGACCAGACGCGTCCTGGGCGGGCCCACGTCAGACCCCTCCCTCGGCATCATCACGGGGCGCCCCGACGAGCCTGTCAACAGCTGGGCCCCCCATTTTAACACCCTGCGGCCCCTGACCAGCCAGGGGACTTGGGACAGCGCCACCACTATGGGGGACGCTGAGGTGACTCCCAGTCCTCTCCCAGAACCCTCCCTGGCAGGTGAGGCTCGTTCTCCAGGCAACTCCACACACACACTCTGTCCCTAGTCATGTGATCACCTCTATTGTTACATCACAGGGCTGTAGAGACTCTGAGTGATGCAGCTTCATTGGAAATTTTTTTTTTAAAATTTTTGCTTCCTGTTCCGTCAGTTCAAGTGTTAATGCAAAATTTGAATGGGTTTTTGTATTTCATTGTGCGTTTTAATGTGTAAAATTTTTGGTTTCGAGAATCTAGAAAATGGGTGGACAATTAAGTTTTATTAATGAAGCATTTTTTTAATGTAGGGTATTGGCAATGTTGCCATAATGAAATACTGCAATGTCTCCTGTGTTTATGTTTTGCTGGAGATCTGAGCAGAGGTCTCGCAGTCCTTGAAAACACTTTCCGAAATTGCAGTGCCGTATTTGAGCATGCTCAAACGTCCCACTTTAGTGATTAAAAAGAAAAATGTTACTGTGAGCAAAATGCATCCGTCTTGCTTGCCAATTCGGTGCTTTGATGTCACTTTATAAATCCTCTAAAGTCTGGCTGGATCAGTCTGCTGGAAGCTAAGAATGGTAACAGAAGGGGCAGGTCACTGTTTCATGTGTTAATCTAAACAGAAGTCATTGGTCAGACAAAATATTTTTGAACTAATGTACCTTGGAACCCATATATATTTTGCAAGAGTTTCGCAAGAGCTCATAGTACCCCTGACCATTGGCTATTTTAAATCATACATTTATCTTGCATTGCATAAAATTTAAATTAATCTATGGAAGACAGGTCAGTTTAACACTGTCTGGGGCTGTGTTTCTGAGCTCACGAAAAGACGATTCTTCGAGATATGTGGTTCTCACGGGCGGGCAATGTTACAAACATATGACTTTATTGAATATGATTCATTGCTGTAGATTTAACTGTCTCACAGTATGTAATGTAGTTGAAATTAGTACCTTTATGAACAACTACTGCAGTAAAATGCAACTCCATATTTGCGCATTCTCAATGTTAATCCAAAAACGTTATATATGATGGGGAAACACCAACAGGGACCATTTTACTGAGTAATGAGTACTTTTATGTCGATAACTTTTGTAAATTTTGGTTGTATTACTTATATAGTTTTACTTAAGTGAGGTTTTGAATGCAGGACTTTTACTGGAGTATTTTTACATTGTGATGTCTGAATGCTTCTTCCACCACTGACAGTATGTGTACATTAATATTTTACTTGTGCTTCTATGGTCTTAATTACTTGCATCCTAATGTTATCTTATGTTGGGACATTCACAAAAATGTGCACAAGTGAATATCAATGAATTTGAGTGACTGCTCAGTTTAAGCTTGGAAAGAAGTTTTTTTTTCAATTTTTTGAAAATAAACAAAGCAAGCAGTTACATTCAACAAATATTTTATTATGTAATATATTAGGGGAGAGGTTTGGTAAGTTTTGCCTTGAATGGGCAGTCTTCAAAGAAATTTTGCTGATAACTGGCTCACTAGATCAGAGTCTGTCTTCCATATCTCGTCAGCTCTTCAATAGAAAAATGTGAGTTGATTAGTTATCTGCAGTCATACTCGATCATCCACATTTATGCTGCTGATCTAATGTCCCGTCACTGTTGAACTGTCTAACAAGTGATGTATGCAATCACTGAACTAACCAAGTTACAACCGTGCTAGATGGCTATAAGCTAGCCATGTTCTCATGCTAGGTAAGCTAATCGAAAACTAGCCATGTTATCTAGCTAGTTAAGCTAATGTAGTTTACTAGATAATAGGGTCACAACCAGGTGATGCTAAGTTCAGCAATAAATCTAATAACCAAATATAAACTTTGTACGCCGACAAACGCCAATAACTGCAATTTATTTTAGGTAAATAACATTTTGTTACGGTAGCTAGCTAAATGGTGAAGTGTTGCTCATGTTGGGGAAATTCTAACTGGCTATTATCATACGACAAACATTAGCTTACTGAACCAGGCTACATAAATAATGCTGGTGACTAGATTTATTAGCGGTTGGATAGTGTCAGAAGGTAAAAAAGAAGGTAAAAAAATGTCAAAAAAGCAGTCATGTTATCTGCTTCCCAGCAAACATGCTTGGGAAAAGCTGGAAATGAATGTGGTTTTCTGCCGAAACTGGTCAGTGGAGGTATTGGTTGCCAATGACGTTCATTACTTCTGCATTCTCCGATTCCACAGAAGTCTATGGGAGTGTTGCATCTCTTTTTTCAATGACTCTGATCACCAGTAGAGATTTTTAAATCATTATAAGAACGTCCAGTTAAGAATGTTTGTATTGAGTAACTGTGATCTCATAGCTTAAAGGGTTAAATATGACCTTTATAGAAAGCCTTTGTGTATGACTCAATGATCTAGTTTCACAGTTCCAGATTATAAAATAAATTGAGCTAAGATGAAGAAGATGGTTTGAATACTTTGCCTTGGCTTAATCTTTGTTTGTATTTTTTTGGAATCCGCACAGGCGGGGCGACCGAAGAGGTGGCTGTCTCTGTCTTACCCAACGCAAACGGAGGGGAGGCGTTCTGTCTTACTCTGGAGCCTGCTGTCTCCCCCGAGGCTTTCGAAAAGCTCTGGCTGCAGCTGGAGGTTTCGCACACGGAGGTCTTGCCCTGCTCGGGGCCTAGCTCTCCCTCTAACGCCTTGCAGGCTGCCCTACAGCTGGTCAAAATTCAGGCCCTGGCTTTCAGCAAGCCTGACGCCTCCCCCTGGAAGGCCTACCTGTACACCCACAGCTGCGACTCGCTCCTGTTGGCTGAGTTGCTGCGAAGAGGCGACTCGGACAGCGTACATGTGACGGTCAAACAGGAACCGAAAGATGCACAGGCTCTGAGGGGGTTTGTGTCAGTCCTAAAGACTGTGCTACAGACTGTGACCACGGATTGCACCTGATCTCAGACTGTGACCACTGATTGCACCTGATCTCAGACTCTGACCACTGATTGCACCTGATCTCAGACTGTGACCACTGATTGCACCTGATCTCAGACTCTGACCACTGATTGCACCTGATCTCAGACTGTGACCACTGATTGCACCTGATCTCAGACTCTGACCACTGATTGCACCTGATCTCAGACTCTGACCACTGATTGCACCTGATCTCAGACCTTGAGCACTGATTGCACCTGATCTCAGTCTCTGCTCCTCAGTCTGCACTTTCAACTTAATCTGAATAAGAGTGGCATTCATACTGTACGGGTACTGCCTCCCTGCGGGTTCCCCTGAGAGAGGTTAACTACCAAAGGCTGTACGAGGTCATTACCTAAGCGGTATGATGTTACACTACTCTCAAGATAACACAAAATACAATCAGTCACACACTCCACATATGACAGTTAACAGTGGAAGAAAATAAATAATAAAAAAATAAATATCCTAATTTACTGTCTGGATGTTTTGGGGTTACTGCTGCTCAGTTGTAGATGGGCTCAGTTAGTTGGGTGGAAGTGTCATGGACGCTCTGTTTTGCCAGTGTGGGTCATGCAGGTAGTAGACACCTGGTCTTAGCTGTGAAATTCTGCACTTTTCCATCCTTTTGACTCCCTTTCGCCTTTTATTCAGCGATTTTGTGGTATCGTTGCTGGTTGCAGTTGCCGATATGTAGACCCCAAGAAGGTAGACGGGCTTCAGTCGATTATTTGCTAGTTGTTGCTGTACTGCAGGGCAGTAGTAGCATTTGGTAAATTAAATTGTTCCTATGGGGCATACAGTTTAAATGGCTTGAAAAAGTGTTTACGCTGAGCGGGACATTGTGGTTTGGTTGATACACTGGATTGTCCTGAGCCTTTCCTCTGCTGCCCATGTTTGGCCACAGTGGAACACGTCCTCTTTTTTTGCTGGACAGTGGAGCAGGAGAAAGAATGACTGGCCACAATCTTTTATTGCTTTAATTTTACTGTCCAATAATTCTTAAAAAAAAAAAAAGCCACTTAAGCTGTAAAGGGCACTGTTATGGATTTTTAACTATTTCAGGATGGGTATAACAGAAATTTTAATAAACTTTTTTTTAATTATTTATTTTGACTATATCAACACCAAATGTTGTATACAGCCTTAAAGGGCTGAAATAAACAATTCTATCATTAACAGCTGTCAAAAAACATGGCTTCCATCAATAAAAACTGCTGACAAAGGCCAAGCATTTCAGGAAATTGGTCATAACTCATTAACAATTAGTCCAGTCATCATAAGTCTTGGTAGATACTTAGTTTTCAGTCTATATTTTGGTATTGGCCTACCAAAGCATTTTGAGCACTACCCATAGGGGCCGTCACAAATGCAAAAAAAAAAAAAAAAAAAATATATATATATCAAAACATGGTGGATAGAATTTCACCAATTGCTGTGCAAATGATCTAGGGACAAGTATTATCGGAAGTCTAGCGCGCCGGTATAATTACTGCGTGTGGAAGTGGTTTATTCTTCATTATCTGCCATTTTATGCCTTTTCTTAATTTGCTGTGAGCTGGAGCGAGCTAAAGTCATGAAACTTGGCCCTATTATCAGGAAAAAAATGTGCAAATGCTACACAAAATTGGCCCAATGGTTGTGCTATAATCAAAGAATTAAAACACCTTGTACTGCGCCAAGTCCAAATAACCTGAAATTTGGTCCAGATTTACATCTTATCATCTCATGCAAAAAAGCATCTTGGCAATAAATTCCACGATGGTGAATTTTTTGCCAATCTTCACATGTCAAAAACTGTAATATGATATGGATTCTGACACTATCAGCACCTAATACTGTAAATAGTCATGGGGGACTGAGATACACAGTTGTATCATAAATGGGCAAAACTGGTATTAAAATTTGGCCACCATCAATCAAGAACTTTGGAGAGGGTTGGGTTTGGCAGTAAATTTGCCATAAATAAAGAATTCTGGGAGCAATCCAGATTAAACTCCGTGTCCTGAATATACACATACTGTATCAGCTAAAAGGGGGGCATATGGCTGCAATTTCACCGTGCAATCAATGCATGGTGTGTGATTCCTTCAGCCTAAATGGGCATTAGGCAGGGTTCCAGCATCATCTTTATTATCTAGTTTTGGCCACCGAATTACTGATTATTTTGATTATCAAAGCTGAAAGTATGGCGTCACCATTTTGGATAAAGAATTCGTCACTAGTCAATTTATTGGATACAAAGCATTATTTCCTGAAAATGTTTCCAAAGTGCCTAGCTTGACAAACCTTATAGATATCTAAGGTTTCAGGCTTATAGCTGAATCTAAAGAAGTGTGAATTATTACCAATCCTTTCATGTGAAACTAATATGATTTTTGGCACTGTGGTGAAATAGGAGGTTCAATACCTTGGAATTGTAATTATCTTAATAACTAGAAATGGTCTTGTGATGGGATTGCACCAGCCACGGCTCACGTCAGTATGTGGACATTTTGACCCATGCATACTTAGTAGTCATTATGATGCGATTATGTGGTCCTCATGGATTGGTCCACTCCCATCTTTGAACTCAGCCTTCATTTTGATCTCAGCTACGCACTTGTGAAGTTTCATGACCGCATCTCGCATGGCTGGACCATTATCATCTTAACAAAATCTGTCCATAAAGAGACCTGTGGAAAAGTACTTGAAATAGCGACACTTTTCAGCTTCGTCAAGCCTGAAACCCACAAGTCGCTGCTCATGGCTTTAATTTTCAGGGACTGCCGCTTTATTCTGTTTATCAATGAAGGGTTTGAACCAGCAAATTGCCGCACGGGGCTGTATTTTATTTTTGTATTTTTAGCTGAGACCAGCAGGTTGATTGGCCCTCAAAAACTTCCCCATCCTTTGGCGGCCTCAGTTTCCACTTCAGGAGGCTGAAATTTAGCATGGAGCTGAAGCGTGCATGTGAAGGTGTGTGATTGTGTAAGGGGGCATGGTGGTTGAGTGGCCTCTTGCACAAATGTGAGCACATGCCAAGTGGATTCACAGACTTGCACATGATTTTGTAAAAAGGTTGGTCATGTGATACAGGAGAACTGATTCCTGGTTGCCGTTTGACCTCATGAATGAATTATCTTTCTACGTGGCATTTGTATGTAAGGCAAAAAGATACGGATGGTAATTTGGCTACCCAAATTACAGTCCTTGAGGGTGGAGAATGGATGGTTTTCCACCCTCCCTTTACCTAGGAGTCAAATGTGATGACAGTCTGGCCAATTAGTGGCAATAATTGTTCACTTCATTGCCTGGAAGGAGAGAAAATAGGACTGGATTTGGTTTGAAGGGCCTGATGAGGACTGCCCTGTATTAAATGGGACTTTGTTTGGCCAGGCAGTGTACTTTTGTAATTGTGATTTAGAGACTTCAAAGGTAAAGTCATTTCTTTTGGGTGCTTCTGATATTTTACTGTACTTCACCCTCGACTTCTCTCGAAGTTTGCATTGACCTTGTCCCCTTACTTGCTCGGGCTCAAATGTTGGTCAAACCTGTTCTTTTCAGCCCATAATAAACAAGTGTTTTTCCTTTTGTTTCACATAACGCTCACTTGAAACTTGGCACTCAAAACTGCTCATTTAAGTTTTAAGTTTCCTTTAAGTTTCAATTTAAGTTTCCTTGTCCATAGCCGTTGTTATAAAGACCTTAAAGTTGACCAGTCGTAATAATCCAGGGTTTGGACTGGCCCTCATTTTTATGAGATCAGAGATTAAGAAAACGAACATTTTAATTTCCAAAAAAAATTTATATATATATCATTAATTTAATCTGTGACTGTTCATGACAGTAGAAGTTCCCACCGATGTGCTGCATTTTTAAAAAATTTATTGAAGATTTATTTTAGCAGGGGGCCTGACTGAGACCAAGGGCTCTATCTTTCACACTGCCCTACCCGTTGCCACTACCCGCTACCCGTGAATTACGCATTTAGCAGCTTCCACTATCCCTAAACGGTATCTTGCGGCCACACTACCCGCTATGCATTATGCGAATCCTTTTATTTGCGACTGGAGGTGTGCCCGTGGGCGTGTTTTGCGCTTTCCCTAAAATTGCTATCTTGACCACGCAGGTTAGGGAAAGCGATAGCGGGTCCTCAAACCACCGCTACCCGCTGGCAATTGAAGACACACTTCTCCACTGCGGTCCACGGCATCTGTGCCCGGAAAAGCACGGTCACGCTTATCTGTGCTTTGATATTTTGTGCGCGTCTATATCAAAACATACGGTAACACTTCAGGAAGAGTGGGGAATGGAAGCCATCAGCACTGCTCGATATCAGGAGATCTGAGTTTTCATACTTTATCTGATTGTATGTAACTGTAAGTTTTAGTCAAAGTATCGGTGTCCAAATATGAATAGAGCACCTTGTTCTGTTGTCCTAATGCAGCCTGTATCTAAGCAATTTCACTGTAATGTGAAGGCCAACGTTTATTAAATATGTAACGCAAAAATCGTGCATCTCAGAAAATTATGAAAAATACTTAAACAAATTGTTTTCAGAAAAGAACTATGAGTTGTTGTTCTACTAGATCCCTGATGATTTTCTGACTATTCTATCTGCGATTTTAGAAACACTCCATTACATTACTATGCCCCATAGAAAATCAATGGGCCAAATATTTTAAAAAATGATTAAAAATACTTAAACAAATTGTTTTCAGAAAAGAGCTATGAGTTGTTGTTCTACTAGGTCCTAAATATGTCCCTGATGATTTTTGGACTATTCCACTGCAGGATTTGGGAAACAACCCATTACATTACTATGCCATTTAGATAATCTATGGGCCTAATAAAAAAAGGATTTAAAATACTTAAACAAATTGTTTTCAGAAAAGAGCTATGAGGTGTTGTTCTACTAGATCCCAAGTATGTCCCTGATGATTTTCAGACTATTCTACTGCAGCATTTTTAAACAGCCCACTACATTACTTTCCCCACAGAGAATCGAATAAAAAAGAATATTAAAAATACTTAATCAAGTTGTTTTTCAGAAAAGAGCTATAAGGTGTTGTTCTACTAGGTCCCAAGTATGTCCCTGATGATTTTCAGACTAACGGCAGCATGTTTGAAACAGTCCATTAGATCACTATACCCCAGTGAGATCAATGGGCCAAATATTAAAAAAGATTAAAAATACTAAAACAAAATTGTTTTCAGAAAAGAACTATGATTGTTAGGTCCCAAGTATGTCCTTGAGAGATTTTCATACTATTCTACTGCATCATTTTTGGAAACAGCCTATTAGATCCCTGTACCCCATTGGAGATCAATGGGCCAAATGTTAAAAATGATTAAAAATTTAAACAAATTGTTTTTCAGAAATTATTGTTGACTAGATCCCAAGTGTGTCTCTAATGATTTTCAGACTATTCTACTGTTGCATTTGGGAAACAGTCCATTACATTACTATGCCCCTTAGAGAATCAATGGGCCTAAAAAAAAAGGATTTAAAACACTTAAACAAATTGTTTTCAGAAATGAGCGATGAGGTGTTGTTCTACTAGGTTAGATGATTTCCAGACTGTTCTACTGCAGCATTTGGAAAACATTCATTACTACTCCTCATAGAAAATCTATGAGGGCAATTAAAAAATGATTAATAATACTTCAACAAATTGTTTTCAGAAATGAGCTATGAGGTATTGTTCGACTAGATCCCAAGTGTGTCTCTAATGATTTTCAGACTATTCTACTGTTGCATTTGGGAAACAGTCCATTACATTACTATGCCCTTAGAGAATCAATGGGCCTAACAAAAAGGATTTAAAACACTTAAACAAATTGTTTTTTTCAGAAAAGAGCTATAAGGGGTTGTTCTACTAGGTCCTAAGTATGTCTCTGATGATTTTCAGACTATTCTACTACAGCATTTTCAAAACAGCCCACTACATTACTACTCAGAGAATCAATGGGGCGAATAAAAATATTAAAAAATACTTAATCAAGCTGTTTTTCAGAAAAGAGCTATGAGCTGTTGCTCTACTAGGTCCCAAGTATGTCCCTGATGAGTAGACTATTCTACTGTATCATTTTGGAAACAGCCTATTAGATCGCTGTACCCCATTGGAGATGGAAATGGACCAAATATTAAAAAAGATTAAAAAATACTTAAACTCAGAAAGGAACAATGGGATGCTGTTCTACTAGGTCCCAAGTATATCTCTGATGCAGACTATTCTACTGCAGTATTTGGAAAACAGCCCGCTACATTACTACTCTTCATAGAAAATCAATGGGGCCAATTAAAAAATGATTAATAATACTTAAACAAATTGTTTTCAAAAAAAGGAGCTATGAGATATTGTTAGACTAGATCCCAAGTGTGTCCCTGATGATTTTCAAACTATTCTATTGCATCATTTGGGAAACAGCTTATTAGATCACTGTACCCCATTGAGATCAATGGACCAAATGTTAAAAAAGATTAAAAAATACTTAAACAAATTGTTTTTCAGAAAAAGTGGTTGTTCTACTAGGTCCCAAATATGTCCCTGATGATTTTTAGACTATTCTACTGCAGAATTTTGGAAACAGTCCAGTACATGACTATGCCCCATAGAAAATCAATGGGCCAAATATTTTAAAAATGATTAAAAATACTTAAACAAATTGTTTTTCAGAAAAAGAGCTATGAGGTGTTGTTCTACTAGATCCCCAAGTGTGTCTCTACTGATTTTCAGACTATTCTACTGCAGCATTTTCTTAAACAGCCCACTACATTACTACTCCCCATAGAGAATCAATGGGGCGAATAAAAAAATATTAAAATACTTAATCAAAGTTGTTTTTTTTCAGAAAAGAGCTATAAGGTGTTGTTCTACTAGGTCCCAAGTATGTCCCTGATGATTTTCAGACTATTCTACTGCAGCATTTTGAAACAGTCCATTAGATCACTGTACCCCAGTGGAGATCAATGGGCCAAATATAAAAAAAGATTAAAAATACATAAACAAATTGTTTTCAGAAAAGAACTAGGAGGTGTTGTTCTACTATTTCTATATGCCGAAACAAACTCAGACCTAACACTTTGAAATGTGTTTCCAGAATGTGCTTCAATGGAGTTAAAAGATAAATGACTGGGGAACGTGGAGTCAGCATTATAAATGTAAGGCTCCAATGAGCTTAGTTTGAAAATCATCAGGGACATACTTGGGACCTAGTAGAACAACACCTTATAGCTCTTTTCTGAAAACAATTTGTTTAAGTGTTTTAAATCCTTTTTTATTAGGCCCATTGATTCTCTAGGGGCATAGTAATGTAATGGACTGTTTCCCAAATGCAACAGTAGAATAGTCTGAAAATCATTAGAGACACACTTGGGATCTAGTCCTAACAATACCTCATAGTTCTTTTCTGAAAACAATTTGTTGAAGTATTATTAATCATTTTTTTAATTGCCCTCATAGATTTTTTATGAGAAGTAGTAATGTAGCGGGCTGTTTTCCAAATGCTGCAGTAGAATAGTCTGGAAATCATCAGAGATATACTTGGGACCTAGTAGAACAACACCTCATCGTTCATTTCTGAAAACAATTTGTTTAAGTATTTTTAATCTTTTTTTTAGATTTGGCCCACTGATCTCCAATGGGGTACAGTGATCTAATAGGCTGTTTCCAAAATGATGCAGTAGAATAGTCTGAAAATCATCAGGGACACACTTGGGACCTAGTAGAACAACAACTCCTAGTTCTTTTCTGAAAATAATTTGTTTAAGTATTTTTAATCTTTTTTTTAGATTTGGCCCACTGATCTCCAATGGGGTATAGTGATCTAATGGACTATTTCCAACATGCTGCAGTAGAAAAGTCTGAAAATCATCAGGGGCATACTTGGGACCTAGCAGAACAACACCTCATAGCTCTTTTCTGAAAACAATTTGTTGAAGTATTATTAATCATTTTTTAAATTGCCCTCATAGATTTTCTATGAGGAGTAGTAATGTAGCGGGCTGTTTTCCAAATGCTGCAGTAGAATAGTCTGGAAATCATCAGAGATATACTTGGGACCTAGTAGAACAACACCTCATCGTTCATTTCTGAAAACAATTTGTTTAAGTATTTTTAATCATTTTTTAACATTTGGCCCATTGATCTCCAATGGGGTACAGTGATCTAATAGGCTGTTTCCAACATGCTGCAGTAGAATAGTCTGAAAATCATCAGGGACATACTTGGGACCTAGTAGAACAACACCTCATAGCTCTTTTCTGAAAACAACTTGATTAAGTATTTTTAATATATTTTTTATTCCCATTGATTCTCTATGGGGGAGTAGTAAAAGTAGTTGGCTGTTTCAAAAATGCTGCAGTAGAATAGTCTGAAAATCATCAGGGACACCTATCAAACAATACCTCATAGCTCCTTTCTGAAAACAATTTGATTAAGTATATTTTCATATATTTTTATTCGCCCCATTGATTCTCTATGGGGAGTAGTAATGTAGTGGGCTCTTTCGAAAATGCTGCAGTAGAATAGTCTGAAAATCATTAGAGACACACTTGGTATCTAGTAGAACAACACCTCATAGCTCTTTTCTGAAAACAATTTGTTTAAGTATTTTAAATCCTTTTTTATTAGGCCCATTGATTTTCTATGGGGCATAGTGATCTAATGGACTGTTTCCAACATGCTGCAGTAGAATAGTCTGAAAATCATCAGGGACATACTTGGGACCTAGTAGAACAACAACTCCTAGTTCTTTTCTGAAAACAATTTGTTTAAGTATTTTTAATCTTTTTTTTAACATTTGGTCCATTGATCTCCAATGGGGTACAGTGATCTAATAAGCTGTTTCCCAAATGATGCAGTAGAATAGTTTGAAAATCATCAGGGACACACTTGGGATCTAGTCGAACAATATCTCATAGCTCCTTTTTGAAAACAATTTGTTTAAGTATTATTAATCATTTTTTTAATTGGCCCCATTGATTTTCTATGAAGAGTAGTAATTAGCGGGCTGTTTTCCAAATACTGCAGTAGAATAGTCTGGAAATCATCAGAGATATACTTGGGACCTAGTAGAACAGCATCCCATTGTTCCTTTCTGAAAACAATTTGTTTAAGTATTTTTAATCATTTTTTTAATATTTGGTCCATTGATCTCCAATGGGGTACAGCGATCTAATAGGCTGTTTCCAAAATGATACAGTAGAATAGTCTGAAAATCATCAGGGACATACTTGGGATCTAGTAGAATAACACCTCATATCTCCTTTTCTAAAAAAATATGTTTAAGTATTATTAATCATATTTTAATTGGCCCCATTGATTTTCTATGAAGAGTAGTAATGTAGTGTGCTGTTTTCCCAAATGCTACGGTAGAATAGTCTTAAAATCATCAGGGACATACTTGGGACCTAGTAGAACAACACCTCCTAGTTCTTTTCTGAAAACAATTTGTTTATGTATTTTTAATCTTTTTTTTATATTTGGCCCATTGATCTCCACTGGGGTATAGTGATCTAATGGACTGTTTCGAAAATGCTGCAGTAGAATAGTCTTAAAATCATCAGGGACATACTTGGGACCCTAGTAGAACAACACCTCATAGCTCTTTTCTGAAAACAATTTGATTAAGTATTTTCAATATTTTTTTTATTCGCCCCATTGATTCTTTATGGGGAGTAGTAATGTAGTGGGCTGTTTCGAAAATGCTGCAGTAGAATAGTCTGAAAATCAATAGAGACACACTTGGGATCTAGTAGAACAACACCTCCTAGTTCTTTTCTGAAAACAATTTGTTTAAGTATTTTTAATCTTTTTTTTTTTTTTTATATTTGGCCCATTGATCTCCACTGGGGTATAGTGATCTAATGGACTGTTTCTTGAAAATGCTGCAGTAGAATAGTCTGAAAATCATCAGGGACATACTTGGGATCTAGTAGAACAACACCTCATAGCTCTTTTCTGAAAACAATTTGTTTAAGTATTATTAATCATTATTTATTAGCCACATTGGTTTTCTATGAGAAGTAATGGGCTGTTTCCCAAATACTGCAGTGGAATAGTCCAAAAATCATCAGGGACATATTTAGGACCTAGTAGAACAACAACTCATAGCTCTCTTCTGAAAACAATTTGTTTAAGTATTTTTAATCATTTTTTAAAATATTTGGCCCATTGATTTTCTATGGGGCATAGTAATGTAATGGACCGTTTCCAAAATGCTGCAGTAGAATAGTCAGAAAATCATCAGGGATCTAGTAGAACAACACCTCATAGCTCTTTTCTGAAAACAATTTGTTTAAGTATTTTTCATAATTTTTCTGAGATGCACGCTGTTATCTATTTGGGATAAACGTTGGCCTTCCTATACAGTAAAATTGCTTAGATATAGGCTGCATTAGGACAACAGAACAAGGTGCTCTATTCATATTTGGACACCGATACTTTGACTAAAAAAAATTACAGTTACATACAATCAGATAAAGTATGGAAACTCAGATATGATTCCTGATATCGAGCAGTTCTGATTGCTTCCATTACGCATGTTTTGATATAGACGCACCAAATATCAAAGCACAGATATGACCGTGCTTTTCGGCACAGATGGCGTGACCGCAGTTTCTCTCCCCTATGCGATCTAAAACAAATGGGCTACATTCAGTTCAGAAAAATAATTAATTATAATTAGGTCTATATGCACTGGCACTCAGCGGCGTAACTTTTTTTTCCACATTTCAGAACTCTTCGGCGAATGAAGGTAATTCTGGTGACAAATGGTTTAGAGTCCGTTTACATTTTCCAGTCAGACAGCTGTCCATTTTTTTTTTACAGCAAGTTTGCGTGACCGTGCTGCAAAAACAGGTGTGCGTGCTTATGCCGAAATTACCTTCATTAGCAAAAGAGTTCTGAAATGCCGCTCTCGCTGGAAAAAAAAATTACCGTTGCTGAGTGCCAGTGCATAGACCTATTCACAATTAAATTATTTTTCTGTACTGAATGTAGCCCATTATTTTGTCGCTGTTACAGCTTTTTTCTTTGGTCTTCTTTTTTGATTATTCTTGAATTGGAAAACGTGTTAATAAGGGAAAACCATCTAGAATTAGCCAGGACTGCTTGTAGTCAATAAAGGAAGGATATTTTCTCCCAAATTTTTCAGGTCTAGCGCCGCCCTGAGTATTATTTCCCACAGAACGAGAACGCGTGACAAAACTGCGCCTTTCCCGTCAGGCAGTGACGGAATTATGTCACCTGGTTGCAGATGATGTATACACCGCTGCCAGCTGTCCGTATGCCTTGCTCGTTGCTGTTAGGGTTACTGTGGCACTATTTTTCTATGCTAGTGGGTCATTCCAACACCCACTCAGCTCAACTGGAGGCATGACCCAATCATGGTGAAACGCATTTTTTCTTTTTTTGAAGTTTCCATCACAAAAGGGGTAGGCTTGATGTTTTTTTTTGTATTACATACCAAACATTAAACAATATGTCAATGTCAAATAATAATAATACTAATACAATTCATGATTAACTTAACAAAAACAGATCCTCCCCTGTCTGGATATGACTTCATGCACGCGCAATTTAACTTCGTCTTCGGAGAAGCGTGGCGACCTTCCTCTCTCCATCACGGGTTTCGGTTTGAGGATTTGGGATAGCGCTGCCTGCTCCTAAAGGCAATGGCACATAGGGCTCTATCTTTCAGACTGCCTTACCCGTTGCCACTACCCGCAACCCGTGAATTACACATTTAGCAGCTTCCACTATCCCTAAACGATATCTTGCGGCCACACTACCCACTATGCAATATGCCGAATCCTTTATTTGCGCGTGGAGGTGTGCCCGTGGGCGTGTTTATGCGCTTTCCCTACAATTGCTATCTTAACCTCACACGTTAGGGAAAGCGTGTAGCGGGTCCTAAAACCACCCGCTACCCGCATTTGGGCTTTCACAAGAGCGCTATGCACTAGCACTCAGCAACGGTAATTTTTTTTCCAGCGAGAGCGGCATTTCAGAACTCTCTTGCGAATGAAGGTAATTTCGTCGACAAGTATGTACACCTGTTTTTGCAGCACGGTCACGCAGCTTGCTGTAAAAAAATAGACCGCTGTCCGAGTGGAAAATGTAAACGGACGAAACCACGTACTTGTCACCAGAATTACCTTCATTAGCTGAAGAGTTCTGAAATGCCGCTCTCGCTGGGGGAAAAAAAAAGTTACGTCGCTGAGTACCAGTGCATATACCTAATTTTATTTTTCTAAAATGGGATTTTGTTCTGTGCTTCATTTCAGATGGGAGAGGGAGTTGGAAGTACATGGCGAAATGCATTTTTTTTTTTTTTTTTTTTTTTTCTTTGAAGTTTCAATCACAGAAGGGGTAGGCCTGATTTTTTTTTTTTTTTTTACTACATACCAAACATTAAACAATATGTCGATGTCAAATAACAATAATAATAATAATACTACAATTCATGATTAACTTAACAAAAACAGATCCTCCCCTGACTGGATTTGACCTCATGCATGGGCAATTTAACTTCGTCAACGGAGAAACGTGGCGACCTTCCTCTCTCCATCACGGATTTCAGTTTGAGGATTTGGGATAGCGCAGCCTGCTCCGAAAGGCAGTGGCACCTGGCACACTGATTGGTTTAACTGGCGTAACGCCCAAACCACGCCTATGCATAATATAACGGGTAGCGCTGGTGTTTTAGGGATATAGGCAGGTGTGCAAGATAGCAACTTTCGCGGGGGAACGCCTCTTACGCAATGCGAAATCCCCAAATAACGGGTTTAGGGACTCTGGCGTAAGATAGGGCCCCTAGTACACTGATTGGTTTAACTGGCGTAACGCCCAAACCACGCCTATGCATAATATAACGGGTAGCGCAGGCGTTTTAGGGATATAGGCAGGTGTGCAAGATAGCAACTTTTGCGGGGGAACGCCTCTTACGCAATGCTAATTCCTCAAATAACGGGTTTAGGGACTCTGGCGCAAGATAGGGCCCCAAGTCTCTTTTTCAGCAGGGCCCCACATGACAAACAATTAAAAATATCACAGTTTACAAGGAAATTGGTAATACAAAAAAATACATACAATGTCATCATAAAATTCAATAAATAAATAAATAGATAAAATTAAAACAACTATTCTCTTGATAAAATGATTTGATCAATGTTTTAAAATGTCCATGAGGAACCAGTTCATTCAGTTTTAGTTCACCTTGCAGCTGGTTCCAGGTGTGAGGGACATTGAAATATAAAGCAGCTCTGTTCTAATACAAGGAACATCCAGACATAATACTTCCCATGACCGTGTCCCATGGCAACCCTCTCACCATGTAAGAAGAGTAGCTAGATAAGTTGGGATTTTAAATAAAACACATTTATAAACAAATAAAAACCAATGGTAGTCTTGTTTAGATTTCAATGACCCCCCACCCTACTGTCTTGCACAAGGCACGATGGTGCGTGCGGAAGTCAAGACCAGTAATAAATCTTATAGCAGAGTAATAAACAATATAAAGGTTTTAAAATGGAAGTAGATGCATTTCTATAATTCACAACACTGTAATCAAGCATGGGGAGTATTACTGAATGCACAACCTTCTTCTTACTTTCTAAATTGAAACAAGCCCTATTTCTGCATGAGAAACCTATTTTACTCCTTATCGTCAAATTTTCAATATGCACATGAAAAGTCAGCTCATCATCCTGCCAAATACCCAAGTATTTATAATGGGGGACACGCTCAATTTCAGTACCCTGCAGGACACAAATATGAAAATCAAGGGAGTCCATTTTTTGAGATTTGGTAAATACCATGAACTTGGTTTTTTCCTCATTTAAGATGAGCTTCAACTCAATTAGGGATCATTGAGTAGAATTAAAATCATGCTGAAGATTAGATATGACCTGTTGAATTGAAGAAGCAGCCAAGTAAATGACAATTTTGTCAGCATACAAATGCAGTTTGCAGTGATCTAAAGATAAGCCAATATTATTAATATAGATGGTGAATAACAAAGGGCCAAGAATTAAACCTTATGGAACTCCTCTGTGACACCACGAGACTGAATGCCTTCAACTGAAATATATTGAGTCCTATCCTCAAGATAATTTTTCAACCAGTTACAAGCAGATTTATCAAAGTCAATGTCTGATAATCTTTTCAAAAGAAGGACATGATCAACAGTATCAAATGCCTTAGAAATGTCGATAAAGAGGGGTGCACAACGTCTGATATCTAATGCTCTTACAATGTCATAAATATCGAAACAAGTTGCAATAACAGTGCTGTTCCCAGATCTGAGACCAGATTGATAAGTATTCAAAATGCAATTTTCATTTGAAAAAGATTGTAAGTAAAAATGAAGTAGGGACTTAAGGCAAGACAACCTAGATATTGGACAGTAATTATTTTAATTAGTTGTGTATCCCTCTTAACATTAGTAGTCTTGCATACTTTTGGTATGTGATGATAGACATTGTAAATATATGAGCCAGAAGTTTGGTAACAAGTGGGGCTGACAGTTTCAAAAGATATGGACCTACCAAATCATCCCTGATGGACTTTTTTTACATGAATTTTATAAAGAGCTTCAAGAACTTTCTCAATTGAAATGCAACGTAAAGAAAATATATCATCACTATTCAACAAATAAGAGGTTGTAGCACAGGCAGATTGATCAGAGGTACAATGCTTTTTATTAATATGCTTAGAGACACTTGGGTCTGCTTTTTTGTACATCTGAAAAAGATGGCCTGCTGAAACAAAATGCTGATTATAAGTATTACTAATTTCAGCTTTACCTGTAATCACATTGGAATTACATACGACTTGTGATGGAAGAGAAGTAGAGGAACTTGAATTTTCTAGCAATTTTAGATTACCTCCCACCAATCTTTCCATCCCGGGGTCTCAAACAAGCTCGATTTTATTTCTCTTGTTGGAAAACTGAAAGAATTTGTCTGCCTATTTTTATAAGTATGGCTATTATGGATTACAAAATTTTGGATTTCGTCAAGAGACGGACACCAATCAGGCAGAAGATTAAAACCACCTGCCTAATATAGTGTAAGTCCCCCATGTACTGCCAAAACGGCTCCATCAAACTGACATCTTTTGAATTCCCAAACTCACGGTTTCCCGGAAGAACATTTCCCAGAGTATCACTCTCCCTCCACCCGCTTGTCTTCTACCCACACTGCATCCTGATGCCATCCCGTCCCAGGTAAGTGGTGCACACGTATTCAGCCGAAGCACATGATGCTAAAGAAAATGGAAAGGTAACCTTCTTCAACTGCTCCAAGATCCAGTTCTGAAGCTGAGGTGCCTGTTAGGGTGGCTTTTAGAGGTGGACTGGGGTTGGAGTGGGCACTTTGACTATAGTCTACAAGCTTAAAAGTGCAATACTCTGCAGGGTATGGTACACTGTGTGGTGTGACACATTCCTTATGTAAATATCATTGAAATTCTTAGTGACTTGTCCACAGTTGTGCATTTGTTGGTTTGGACCAGACAGGACAGCCCTCATAGCCTTGGTGCATTGATCAGCATCGGGCATCTAAAACCCTGTTGCCGGTACGTGGTTTGTCCATCCTTGGACCACTGTCAGTAGGTACTCACATCTGCTGACAGGGAGCACCACGGAAGTCTTGCCACTTCTGAGATGGTCTGACCCTCTTGTCAGGCCATTACGATTTGGTCAAAAGTTGATCAGTTCCCATTTCTCCCACAATCAACACGGGGAATATGAGATCCACCAGTTCACTTACTGTCTGTGATCTGTCTGCAGGCCTGGACATGTGCAGTTGTTGTGAGATAATCAGCATTTTCCCCTGTATCTGTAAGTGGTTTTAATGTTTTGGCTTGTTTGTGTAAGTGCGTTTTTTTTTTTGTCTTATTTTCCCTATGTATGACTATGTATGCCCTTTCAGATTATTTACATAAGTTTAAACGCAACATTTTTTGTAAAAAAAAAAAAAAAAGAACTGGTCGCAATAACACAAGGGAGGTGTGTCCAAAAATCTCACTGGTATTATGTAGTATTAAACATGCTTCGCCTGATTGCTGAGTAAGTTTTATTATTCTGATCTTTTTTAATTGAAAAACGAACAACTGGAGGAAAGAAACAGCAACTGGAAAACCAATGTTTTCCTGCCCCCATACTTTCAAACATATCAGTGTAATGTTTAACTGAGCAAAAGGGAAGTAGTATTTTTCTGCATTGTTCTTCGTGACATAGGTAAATGGGGGAATGCCAAACTATTGAATTAAATTTTCTTGTCATAACCATCAAAGGGAGCCTTAGTTCAACCCAAGTCTTATTTCCCAATTCTAATGCGCTCTGATTTAAATGACGTAAATGGTGATATTAAAATCTCCCTTTCACGTAAATTGTTTCATGTGAAATAAGTGAAAACTTGATCAATGAACGGGATTTTTTTTAAGTTTCTCAGAACCGGCAGGTCAAAATTCCCTACTTAATCTGTCTCGTTTCCCAGAAGTCTGGGGTTATATTAGATTCAATGTAGTGAAAGAGGCAATGCCACCGACCATAATTAATTACAAGAATTCACGGTTGAGGAGCGGCGGCGGGAGCGCGAAGGTAAGGAGAGAAAAGTAGTAGACACCCAGAGAATGGAGACATAAACGGGGTGAATAGTGATGGGACGCACTCTACTTCGTTTAGTGCTGCGTCACATCACATCCTTCCGAAGAAAGCGGGCAGGAGGAGCACGTCTAGAGGATTGGACCGCTTAAAATAGGCTATGCACAAAACCCTCTTTCGTTTCGTCTCCATCTAAGGTGGACTTTAAGCAGCCCGGTCAAAACAGGTGAGTATTCGTAAATATACCATTACGTTTTGTTTCCGTTGTGTTTTTATCTGACACTCCGTCACACATTTTTCTGAATTACAACAGGAGAAAATGAACGACGGGACTGCACCGTCTGTTCCGTGGTCAATCGTCACAAATATCTTAACACTATCGGACTATATCCGTCTGGAATTATGAGCAAATTTTTAAGCAATTAATTCATCCAACAGCCCTATGATTTCTGTGATATTTCCGGTTCTTATTCTCGCCCAGTGAATTAGGTTAACAGGCTTCCACCTGTGCGAGGAATATCCATTTTTGTCAATCACAAATCGATATTTCACTCGCTCCCTAGTTGATGCTGGTCACTGCTGTGCGTGAGCATCTGTTGAAAAACACGCTGCCTGCTGTATAAGCATTCACTGCTGCTTGAACACAGCAAGAGTTCGCCCGCCCTGGTTCTTCGTTGCATTTTTGGATATCCGACAGACAACCGGCTTTTCAAACTCCTAAAGTTTATGTACAATAGCCGCAAAGTTTGGCTCGCTGGAAAGAAGAACGATGTTGGTGTCTAGTATAGTTCTTACACCCTTGGACACAATTGATTATAAAAAGCTTTGAAATCCTGAAACCTTCACCTCATTTTTTTCCATTTCATATTCATAGCATGTTATCCACTTCCAGCCTCAATTATAATTTTGAAACCAAACAATGCGTTCTGGTTTATATTTTCCTCCAAAATGCAAAGGTTGTTTTTGTTTTTGAAAATACATTTACGTTGTAGAGAGTTTGAAACCACCTCAGTGCATTGTTCGAAGCAGAAAGAGCTGTATTGCCGCAAAAAAAATTCAGCAATACATTACTGTATCAAACTAGTGTTAGCTTCGGGTCGCGCACCCTCTTGGCTGCTCTGTGCCAGCTGATTGATTTGCCCATCGCGGGCCATTTGCACAAGATGGCAGTGTACTGAAAAGGCCTTTGATTTTTAAATTAAAGATTAATGATAAAAAAAAAAAAAAATTAAACACGGGTGACATATGACCACCTCTTAAGATTTGCCTTTATTTATTTATTTGTAGTCCCACTGCCCACTGCTCCCAACTATTGGATGGGTTAAATGCAGAGGACAAATTACCCCACGGGATTCAATAAAGTATTTATATATATATATATATATATATATATATATATATATATATATATATATATATCTTTTTCTCTCTCTCTCTTGTAGTTGGTGGAAAGTTTATGGGTAAATAGGAAGATCGTATATTTCTACGTGTCAAAGCCATATAGTAGCCATATAGTTTTTTTTTTCTCCTCACCTGGGGCCTCTAGAAGAATTAAATAAAAGCATTTGGGAGTTTGGGCAGTGATGGCAACGCACAGTATGCAACTCAACCTGAGCATGAGGCCATTTTAACACTGTGACAAGAACAGGCCTTCCCCACACTGCTGGATGCATATCAGGAATGTAGTTTTGTAATACAGCATGAAGATTTTCCTTTACCGGAATCAAGAGGTCTAGCCTTAATGAAAAAGATGCCCAGACCGAGGAGTGTGCTCAACCATTTGGCCGCATACTGTACTTCTCCAGCATAAGAAAGGAGTTTTATGGATTGATCCTCATTATGCATTATATTTGACCTTAAACCCTTGTATATGTTGGGCGGGTTGCAAACAATGAGGAAACAAGTAAAGGTAGCTTGTGTTCAATTTTACGAAAGAAATAAAAGTTTTCCTTTTCACCGAAACTACCGCCAGCTGCTTACTCTTAGTACTCTGCTGATGCAGTTGCGTTGAGATGACTTTCAGCTGTAGCAGGAGATGTCAACTATATCTTTTGTTTCGATAAAAGGATGCTCATGGAATGAATTCATTGTTAAGTGAGGGTTTGCTTGTAAGACTGTTAAGTAAGTTTCTTGATAGGATCAGTTATGTTAAATGCATTGTTTAAAAAAATCTTGTCGGCAGGAAAATATTTTGCGAAACAAAAAAATAGAAAAACTTATATTTCTTTTCCCCATTGGCAGTAATAAGCCTCTGTATAAAATAAGAAAACATATCGTCCAAATGTAATATTGACATACCAGGAAATAATCAGCGCTACAAATGACAGCTCATGAGGAAGTCTGGCTGCAGGACTCCACGGAAGATTTGTCTCCTTGCTTGTAGTACCCAAACTAGGCATTTGATCTTTCAAGCAAAAGGTCATTCACAATTGAAGACCTGGGTGCAAGAAGTACTTTAGTCACAAAATAACACTTTTGAGATATTAAGGGTCAAAGTTTTGAAAACATGCTGCAGATACTTTTTTTTTAAAGATAACATTCAGTGGTGCCTGCTGCTAGTCCCAGGGGTTATATAAAGTAGACAGACGCGTTTTTGTGGAAAAATAATGCTTTATTACGAAAAAAACAAGAAAATCAGTTTTGGACTTTGGTACTTCTTACCATAAAATGCATGGACTTCGGTACTTTTACCACACAAATGCCATTTCAATCATTTTCTGATTGCCAAACTGTCATTTTTGCTACGCTTGTCACATGACGCATACTAGCAGCTGATTGGACAGTCATGGACTTAGGCACTTGTTCCTGATGACGTCAAGGACTTGAGTACTTCTGCAAAGACTTGAGTATTTCTTGCACAAAAATTCAGTTGATTCAGGGAAGGCCGTATATCAGTATTGAGGACTTGAGTACTTATATTTGGAATTTTTTGGCATTAAATGATGCACATGACACTGTACTTTATGGTAGTAGTGTCAGCTCATTTTTTGGAAAATGTGACTTAAGTACTTCTTGCACCCAGGTCTTCAATTTGGGATTTTTGAGCTGAAGTTTCTTCGCCCACAAGAGGTGGGTGCTGGTTAAGGTATCAGGTCAACTTTCCTCACTGGCGTACAGTTCCTCACTGGTCCAGTTTTCTCCTTGATTCTTAGGTGTGCTTGGAGACCTAGGCGTACTGCTTTGGAAATCGGATCCTTGCACCAGCCCCATTTAGACTGAAAGCGATGGGAGAGGAAGAGGGGTTTCAGGCAGGTCAGGGGATAGGAGACGGCGGGAGCTGTTATTTCAGGCAGAGTCACAGTGTGAAGGTGGTAAGAAGGATATATGGGGGCAGAGACGTAAAGACTTGGGTCATTATGAGAAGTTGAATGAGTTTTATGACCGCAGCATCAATGGACGTGTCCCAGGTTACCTGACGCCTCGCCGACTCGCTGATATAGAGTGCATCAATGGCAGTAGTATTAATAAATTCAGTCTACCTTACTTCCTCACAAAAAACATCTTGTATTAGATGCTGTGGCAAACAAATTGGTACCATTATCATCTTTACAACGAACAAGATGTTGATTATTACAGGTGTGATGTATTCATTCATTTATCATGGTTATTGTTATGGCTTGGAATGTCTGCCAGCCTATCATAGAACTGACTGTTGTATAATTTTTATTAATTGCACCGCATACAAGTATCATATGCCGGAGGGCTGTGGCGCAGTGTGTAGCACTGTCGCTTCACGCCAAGAAGGTTGTGGATTCTAATCTGACCTGGGGCCTTTCTGTGTGGAGCATGCATGCTCTCCTCATGTTTGCGTGAGTTTCCTGCCAGTACCACAGTTTTCCTGTCTGTCTGCATTTCTGGCTTATTGCTCATTGGAGACTCCAAAGTTGTGAATAGGTATGAGTGAATGGTGTGTGTGACCTGTGATGGATTGGCATGCTGTCCAGGGTGTGTCCAGGTTAACCTTGATAACAAAGTGCTGATGTGCACTTAATCTTAATCCTTTGCAAAATGTCATTGTAGTAGTGATTTTTAGTTTGAGATTATGTGCCCTCTGATGAGAAGTATTCGCACTGAGCACGAAGTACACGTCATGGTGTCAGCCCACATTGTTCCTGTTAACCTCCACCTAAGTTAACCTTCACCTTGTCAGCAACAAGCTTGGTACTGGTAGATTTATTTATTTATTTATTTTAGTGAGAGAAATTGATGGAAATGGAGATCAAGTCTTGTTCCCTGTTTTTTTCAGCATTTATTTTCTGTGGACAGCATGGTAATTTTTCTGATGGAATTGAGCTGAGGTTTCCATGTCCAAGATGGCTTCTTTCAGTTACAGAATATGTAATGTTGTGCCAGTATTTTTCTCTTCATACAAACCATTCTGCTCAGTGATCTCAAATGATAGAAATTCAGGTCTAAGTCCATACAATAAAAGCCACAGTTGACCAGATTACAACATTCCGCATACTCTCAGTGATCATTTCAGTGTGGCATACAGTGTTCTCCGAGTACCAGCAGAGGAATGAGAATGATTATGCTGCAATAAAACGATATTGTGGCATTGTCATGAGCAGTGCATCTTCTGTGTAGCTTATCTACTGGAGCTTTGACATAAATTTTGATTGGCCGTGGAGTCAAGCTTTCTCTGCTTCAACCTGCTGGAGGGTCACCGACGCGCATGACTGTCACCTGACCTTGCCGTCTAATGATTACTGAACTGTGCAGGCTTATTTAAGCATGACATCCAGAGAAGCAGTTCCTTGCTACATTTGTTTGACAACCCTCTTCCACCCCAGCTCCACCCGACAAGTATCCTGTTTTCTTATGACCAAGTTGCCGTTCTGTAACAGAGTCTCTTCCTTTTGATGTCATTGTTGCTATAGGCTCTATTGTATTGAAAGGGGTTAGTTACAGCTCCCTGCCCTTAGTTCCAGGTTTGATAATGATAATTACAATGCAATTCTATGTGTGAATATTCTTAATTCCATGTTAGAATATCAGAGTGTGACCATTGTTTTGTAGTGGCATTTGTATGTAACTGGTAGGAGCTTGAGTGCATAATTACAAGAAACTGGTTGGCAAGTCTTGTGCTTGTTTCCATATTTCACTTCTGAATCAAAATCAGGGTTTTGCAACTGACGTATATTCATCAACCTCAAAGTTTGGAAGTCAATTCGAGCTGCATTTTCTCATGTTGCTTAGAAACCTGTGTGAGCTACAGCCTTTCTCGGCCTTGTCCAGGATATAGTTTCAATTATTCTGGACGGCAGTGAGCTAAATTATTAATAAATGGTGTTCACTGAATTAGTCACTGAAGGGGGGCTGCCTGACCTCCTGGGCTGCTCTGGGAAGATATGAATTTTGATCTAAAGTGCCCCAGAGCACTTACACCTGGCCGTTATTGTTTTGATTGCTGATGTTCTTCCTATTTTCTGTATTTGGTTAGGTTTTGCCGGAGATCATGAATGGATAAGCGGCGAGTCATGATTTATTCGCCGCATGCGCCGAGTCTTTGACGTTGTGTCGCCGTGGTGTTGAGCAGTGATGAGAATTTACGGAAAAAGACTCTCACTGCAGTGACACTCTTCTTCACTGTTGCCTTCCTCTACCTGTCCATCAGCCAGAACAACTCCAAGATGAGTGTGAGTAAAAGATGTATGTGCTGTTCTTTGTCCGTTGATCAGGAGACTGTGGGCTGTTTAATGGAGATAAATGAATGATGGGTTGAGAGTTGGTCCTTTTTTTTCTGATCTCCATCTTGTGCAACCCTCATCATTTTCTGCCATCACTAGATCAGACTTGTGTTCCTAACTGAAAACAGTAACTCCAAAGTCAATTTTTATAAAGCTGACTGTAGATATTCTTATAGAACTTGATGTTAATTTTTTTTTCTTGTCAGGCATACTTTCTGGAGTTAGTGACTGCTTACATTTTATATGATGTACTTACAGTGATAAAGATATATATGTCACCATTGACAGCAAAATGAGCCTTAATGACCAAAAATTCTAAATTTAGTTCTCTACACCATTGTATAGATGGCACTGTAACTTTGCAATGGCGTTGAGATCAATCACCTGCCAGTACAAGGGGCTCATTTTATTTTATTTTATTTTATTTTATTTATTTAACCCTTATTTAACCAGGGAAGTCCTGTTGAGATTGAAATCTCTTTTTCAAGGGAGCCCTGAGGGTTGAGGTGGGGAGGAATCAGGGGATGATTAGGTGGCAGGTCGAAAGAGCCAGGTGGGGACTTTAGCCATGACACTGGGGAACCCCCCTACTCTTATTGATGAGTGTCATGGGATCTTTAATGACCACAGTGAGTCACAACCTCGGTTTATTTTGGCGTGTACTGTAGATGATTGGGATTCCCCAGCAAAAACATGGACAATTTTATCGATGATTTGTTTAATTCATGACTTTGTTTCAGGTCATTCTTCCATCATGAAGTGAACTGCTGTCTCCAAATAGCCCATTTTCAATCCTTTATCAATTTTTTCTCACCAGAAAGTGTACCAAGCGGAATATAAACATTGTACAGTGGCTGAAAACGGACGAAACTATTTTTTGAAAATGTATGCCCTCGGGCACATATTTGGTATTTACTGGAAACACACTGGCACGACGTAAGACTCATTTTGCTATCATGGGTCACATATGTTTCCTTTTTATTTTCCTGTGCTGATTGTTCTCAGGCTCGCAAATGCATAATAAAGGCAAGGCCACTGAATTTATGGAGAGCATTTTATACACAGTGGTGGTTCAAAGTGCTTTACAAATGAGATTGAGAGCGACTCTTCCTCCATGCATCTTTTTTGTTTGTTTGTTTATGTCCCGATATTCAAAGAGTGAGCAATCATAAAGTATTAGGTAACCCGAGACCGCCGTGATTAGGCTCTCTTCCATTTGGAGAGATGTTAATTTACCGACTGCTTTCTGCTCCACAACCAAAGAACGTGATTGGCCAGAGCAGGGCGGCCGCCGCTCCTTATTTGAATGAGATTCAGTTTTTGGCTGCTGGCTTCGTCCACTTCTCGCCGCATTGCTCTTCTACCGGTCCCATAATGCATTGCGAAGGCGCTTAATTGAAAGTGAATGGGAGCGGTCCGAAACTTCGCCCGCGCCGCTGCAGTGTGTTCCTACCGTTAGAGTGTCATCTATACAATGGTGTCGAGAACTCAATTTTGAATTCTTGGCCATTTAGACTCATTTTTCTGACACTTATCCTGTGATTTTGCAGTCAGGCTAATGTTAGCTTGTTTCCAATGCTAAGACTACTGATTAGCGTTGTTTTATTACAGAGTGGCTGAAAACATCTTTGTGAGGTGCTTTGGCAGTGTTATTGGAGTTAGTCCTGATATTTTTATGTGCCTGTACCTCACAGCAAAATGTTATTATCATCAATGTTTTGCAACTTAGCTAGTCAGCTTGCTAGCTGGCTAATGCTGTTGTTTATCTCCGGTTCTGTCATCAAACATGTAAGCATTGCAATATGCTAGTTGTTTTGCTAAATGGAGTTTGCTGTAGATTACTTTATAGTAAAAAAAAAAAAATTATTTGTGCTGGTTTGATTGTGTAACGTTATCCCTCAATGCAAAGACTGCGGTCCCAACTGCAACTTTAAAGATATCTAAGAAGTATTTTAGAACTGCCATTGATTGAATAACTAACAAAAGTACTCTAAAATCAAACATGTTACTGAGCGGAATCCAGTGTAGGGATTTCATTTGGGGGTGATGGGGTCTCTTCTTTTTGTTTTTGAGAGATCCCTATGTGCTGCTTTTTGAATAAGATGTTGCTGTTCTTTGGTCTTTCAGCGGAGCCTTGTGCCAAGACCATTGCAGCAGTCAACCCCACTGGATATTAAGGCATAAATTACATTCACAGGTCATGTTTCATCATGAAGCCTTGAAGCTGAAGTGTTTTTTTTTTTTTATGTGGCTTTCACTGCTAAGATAAGCCAACTTACAACTCAAATTTTTTTTAACATTTTGGTTTGTTTTAAGATCCCCAGAGCTACCCCAAGAGATTCAGGTTAGCAGCTTCCCTGAGCATTGCTTAATTTTTGTAACTGGTGTCAAGTGTAGCTTTCCCAGTGTTGTCGGACTGCAGTGCTAGAGGACAGCAAGTCTCCGCTACGCTCCAGCCTTGGTTTTCCTCCATCTTTAAGTATCTTCCTTTTGCTTTACATGCTTGGGAGAGGAATTGCTGTGTTGCAGAGAGATGACGTAAGATCTACTTTTGGTAATGCTGAACACACCTCACTGAGATCCGAGCTCAATGTAAGCCAGATCACTTCAGCATGTGGTCTGGCTGATCGTATCTCAACGCGAGCAAGATCCAATCTTGGAGTGTACTGACTTGTCAGTTTACGAGTCCTAGCCTGATCGGATGACAAAAGTTGCATTAAAAACACGCGGCCATTATATTATTGAAGGAAGCTTTTAAATATCCAGTTTGGTGGTGGCTCAGGTTGAGGAAATACAGAAGAAGGAAATAAGATTTTTTAAAAATCTTTGGAAGAAAATGCATGCACAAGCCAAAATAGAATAATGCAATGATTCAAAAGTTCTGATGTTTCTCCAAAACAATCACAGTTAAACAGTGTCAGAGGTTGTGTGTCTTTTTGAACATTCATTTGTATCGCTTCAGAAAAACATCAGGGAATCCCTGCAGGATGGTGTTCTCAACGTTACACTGATGGAAAAGTAAGGTACACGTGTGATGGTGAATAAGTCATAAGATGTTCCGGTGAAGCAAGAAGCCAAAACCAGCAGCAGCACCACCTCAGATGACAGTTGTTGTCACTTGCGTTGAACTATGATGTCCCATTGGATTGCTGTAGACAGTCACATCCTCAACCGTGGAAACAAGTTTAAATTGGCAAAAGAGCTGTGACTGACGGCTGGTGGGACTTTTGGTCTTCTTGCAGGATGAGCAGGTGTTGGCCAGAGCTCTTGTACTACAGCAGCTGAATTCTGCCAGAACTCTGCAAGTGTTCCAGGACCTCCAGAATGACTCGGTGCCATTCAACGTGCCTTACCAGTTACTGGCCGGCTCTGTGACACAGACCCAGAGTAAGAGAAATCCAATACGACCCCCATCATCGCCATGTAACAATGGCAGTGGTGGGCAGGGCTCATGTTTCATGCATGCTTGTGTTAAATTATTAAATCCTTGGTGAGGAACACATCCCCAATTCAGAAAAATTTGGCACATTATGGAATATGCAAACAATATCAAAAAGGAGTGATTTTGAAAATTCCATTCATCCTTTTTAAAACGGAACAAAAACACATAATTGATGCTTTAACTTCTGAATTTGTGTTCATAAAAAATGTCTGCTTATTTTAAATTTGATGTCTGCAGCAGATTCCAATAAAGTTGGCGCTGGGGCAGTTGAGGTAATAATAATGATGTGATTCGTAGCCATAATATGGTGAAGTCCTAGAGCCCTGATGTGTCTCCAGTTGAGAATATATAGCAGATTATGAAGTAAAATATCTGTTAAGCAAGTTCCCGTACAACCGCATAGCTGAAAACCTGCATAATGGAGGAATGGGGAAAAATTGTTCTTGGTATACTTAGCCATATGATGTCATCAGCTCCTATATGCTTATGAGGTGTGATTAAAAGATGTTGGGTTCTGCCTTACATCCGGCGCACAGTGACATCAACCCCGACACAATTGTCTTTGCCAGTTTAAGACCTTTGAAGCAGTTATCATTTTCTCGTCTGGCTCCCAAGTTGTTTAAATAGCAAATGTACTTGCGCCAGTTTGAGTCCCCATTTGCGTGCTGGTCTTGAAATGTGGCATGGTCAGGTGCACCGTTGGCACATTGCTATTTTGTGGCAGTGGAATACGATTGTGCCAATGACCCGCAAAAACCTGGTCTTAAGTCAATGGTCAGTATTTTAAGGGTGCATTATTTTAGGTCCTCTGAGCTATTTTTCCCAAATCTCTTCTTTGCTTTAAAATGCACCTTACTTTTGATCTCTGTTAGTCCAGTTCTTAGGAAAAAAAGTCAAAGTCCAGGGCTGATGAATAATAGTTTTGTGTTACGTGCAGGAATGGGAAGGGAGACCCCAAGCACAGAGTAGCAGGCCAAACGACTGTTTTATTACCCTTTGTACAAAGTTTACAAAAGGCACACGGGCACACAAACAATGAAAATGGGTATTACAAAATACAAAATAGAAAAAGGCTTACATATTCCGGTAAAAGAGAATATAGCAAAGCCCAAATAAGTAGTAAAATACACAGAGATGCGGATACGCGAGCCCTGAATTAAAGTTAAATTTAGAAGGGAAATTTAGACGCGCAAAAGCGCAGGCTCTCGATAAGAGAACTTGGTCTCCCAAAAGGGAGAGAACCAAACCACCACAGAGAAAGGGAAGTGAATGGTCTGATCGACAAAAGCCAACTAAACCAAGCAGGAAATAAATAGTGAAGTGAGATGAAATTGAACCAATGGAAAGACTGAGCTAATAATTGAATGATTGGAGTGAGTGGCGGGAAACTATGCTGGCAGGCAGGGAAGACGAGCTTCAGCTGGTGCTCGTCACAGGTTTGTTTATTGTAATAATAAGTTCAAAACCAGGGAAGCAAATTAATTGTGCCAAGAAAGTAGAAGAAAGAGAGCAAACTCTTTCCTGCATGAACAAACCATTACTTCCTTTCAGACCTATCCCAAGAACGGAGAACTGCTCCTCTGGAGTCGACAGACAAGATACTGGCTCAGTAGCCCCCCCCCCCCTTTCAATTTTCTTTTTTTCAGCATGGTATGCTGCGCAACATCTAGCATGGTGTCTCTTTGTTAATTAACAGTCTTAGATTTCAATATACAGCGTAATTCAAAGAATAATAGAAACATGATCCCCAGCCAGAAAGCATTTACCTCTGCCAGCAGGTTTTGAACCACTGACACTGATAACCAACTGCAGAATCCGGATCGGCCAGTACACAAACTATTTATGTTTCATGCCAATCCCTGCTGTTAATCCGTTATTGTTCTTGGATATGTTAAGGCTTCATTCTTATTCTAAAGATCAGATGGAGTATCAGGGACCAAACCTGAGCCTTGAGACAACTCCCATATGTTGAAAGTCTCTGATACTTCCTCAATATACTTTGTTGGTTCCTTTGTTTTTAACAGTACACACGTGTCTTGACAGACTAACAAATCTGTTGTTTCTTGGCAACAGAGTTGACCTCTGACAACTCCAACTGCTCGCAAAACCTCGGCTATTTACAGAGTGAGATAAGTGTAAGTTATATGAAATACCAAACATGTTACAGAATATGGTGGCACTGTAAAAGGTTTAGTAAAGACATGGGTTTACACACTCAAGCATAGATCACTATTTTTATTAAGCCCTTTATTTCCAGCCCCACACCCCCATGACGGTTACAGGACTCTTCGTCCCCATATTTTTTTGTCCCTGGACTTTTCGTCCCGGAATATTTTGTCCCCGAGGACTTTTTGTCCCAGATTTTTTGTCCCCTAATGACAAAGAAATGTGCCACCATTGTTGACAGGGTAAGGGCTAGCGTTAGAGTTAGGGATAGGGTTATAATGCAGGAAGAGGGCAAAGCATTATTGGGGACCAACAATTCAGGGATGAAAAGTCCGAGGACGGAAAATTCAGGGACGAAAAGTATGGGGACAGAAAGTTGGGGTACGAAGAGTCCTAGAGCCCCCAGTGACATGGATGGAAAACATCATGATTGTGCCTCACGGTTGCTCCTGTGAGCCCTGGAGGGCACATTGAACTCAGTTTATGGTAAGAAAGTTGAAATGATTCAATCACCATTGTTATCTCTCGCAAGTGATGTCAGTCGGATTTTTTTTTTTTTTTTTACCCTATGGTCGTTTACGTTGCAGCTTCTTTGAAAACAAGGGTTGTTGATGTTGTCCTCATTTTTGAAGACCTTTTAGAAATCTTTTCTGACACTCCTTAGTTTACCTGATGACATCAGTAAGAATTTATTATCTGACGTTATCATAGACAACGGACCCATAAAATGCGGCCATTTGAGCAATAGTTGGTGTGGGGTTAAATTCTTGCACAATAGCCTACCACGGAACACGGACCCTGATATAGAAAATGATAATCATCGTCATTCCCTACCACTATTTACTGGCAAGACAAGTCCTTTCATGAATGGCTTTGCCTTGCCAGAGCCCATTTTCTCAGTGTAATGGAAAAATACACGATCAAAATTGTACTTTTCATTCAGTCAAAACACACAAAAACAGGAACTGTAATACTAGGCATGTTTGGAGTGATGAAAATGCACTTCAGATGTTTATGTAAGTCGGGGTGAATATTACAATGCTGCCCTCAGGAGGTTTGAGACTTCTTCATGGCATGTTACATTTTGCATATCATTACGATGTGGCATAGATGTCCCTTGGAATGAATGAGGACACTGTATAAGGCGCAGTGCTGAACTGCGAGTGCCGAAATGTCAGCAACAACACAGCCGTGGAGAGCTCAGATGACAGAAGAGCTGTGTTATCTGTAGCCTGGTATGCAAACTAAGTGGTTTGATAGAAAAAAAGTCCAAAACTTTGTGCGGGGAATATTGCATTTATTTAGAGATTTTAAATGACATTACATTTTTTTTTTCAAATGCAACCATGGGATTCTCTGTATGTGATGATCTTTTACATCTTGATACGATTAAAGTAATTTTTGAACAATATTTTAAAATATTCTTTCATAAATTTTTGGAGGATACAGTTATCAGGTTTCCATATTTGCACAAGCAGATCTGTTTCCTCTTCAGAGCAGCATTCATTCCCACGACTTGACAGATCTGCCATTATAATAGCAATATGCTACGGTGGAAATACGTCAGGGTTTTCAAGGGCATGGGATATGACAGTCTGATTTGTTTCATGTTACGCCCAAAATACAGTCATGATTAATTCAGGGACCAAGTACAACCCCTTTGAATCTTGCGCCTTACTTTGCGCTCATTTTATCTGCCCTGATGATAGCAAAAGTGAATTTGGAAATGTATTAACTGCACTCAAGGCATGGGCTTCAGACCCTGTGCTGCAGTCAGTAAAGTAGACCCCATGGTGATGTGACGGTGTTGAAGCACTGAGCCTTTGGTTGCTCTTTGTCACAGTAACCATCCTCCTCACTGCATGGGGGCAGTACGCACATGCATCCTCTTCCTGGCAAATTTGTCACTATTCCAAACTTATGAAACATTTTGATTATTGCTCTGACTTCTCAGTGGCATATTCAACTGATTTTTTTTCATATACTTTACCCAATTTGAGTTTGTCTACAATACCGTGTTGTCCTTAAATGTGACAAATGGTGGCGGAAGATGAAGGGATTTCAAACATGCAACCTCATTTATACCCTATTGCAAGAGAAAATGGTGAAAACCCTTATGAAAAATCACTATAGTTCCAAGCTATGGTTATCCTATAGTAAATGGATGGTATTTTTGCCACCATAGTATAGTATTTCTATAGTGATACTATAGTTATTCAAACTACAGTAATGCAGTTATGTGGACTATAGTAATATCATGGTGCTGTTGACTGGTTATAGTATTGTTATAATGTGACCGCTATAGTACTACTCTAGTTATATTATGCAAACTATAGTAATACCATAGGTATGCCATAAATACTATAGTATTACTAAGAGATAACTATAGGATATTTTTGTTAGGGAAGGCAACAATTCTGGGGCCTGATTGAAAAAAAAAAAACTAATTTAATCTCTCGCACCATTTTGTTTGGTAATAATGGATGTGCTCTTTAATGGTGTCTGTGTTTCTAAGGGAAAATACTACAATGAATTGAATTTATTTATGTGTCATACACCAATTAAGGTGCCCAGCCTATAAGGGCTTACAAGACAGATTTCATAATCAAAGCCAGCAAACATAATCAGCAGAGTACAAACAAAACAAACAACGCAGATTATACATTTCAAATAGAATTCAAACAAAGAATTCATTCTTTCTTAATTTCCAGGCACTTTTTATGAAGGTAGCTATAGTAAAAACCTCTTCTCTGAAAAACCACTCCAACTTAACCTCATCCTCAGTCCAAAAAAAATCAGGCTTCACATTCTGCATTTTCTGAATTAAAAGCTGCCTAGCTTCATCATATAGTGGACAATGAAACAGAAAATGAACTTCATACTCAAGTACATTTAAATTGCACACAGTACAGAGTCTCCCCTAACCTTCCTACTTCTATTGCCAGAGGGAGAATCCCAGATCTCAACTGGGCACATAGAGATCGTCTGGATCTGTCACGGAGTAAAGTCACATAGGGTTCTGGACAGTAAACATTTTTCAACTGACAATAAGTTCTAAGTTTTGGTTTAGACCAGATGTCATTGGCCCATTTTTCTTTATACACAAGAAATAACTTATGCTTCACAAAATTGACATTACAACGCAAACCGCTTGTGAAGATGTGTTGTTGATCAGCTTCACTGAAGACAGAATTCATCTCACGACACCAAGGATAGTTATGTGCTTTATCCCAGTAAAAAACTTTTTTAGCTTTTCTACCCTCTGGCATAGAAAACAGACGATTCCAGAGCCTCACCATTTCCCCCTTCTGCTTAATTAAACAGGGTTCCCAACCCATATCACCTTGGAGCGCCAACACAGGTGTAAATTTGTGCACACCTAGAAAGCAACGAATAGCCCGGTTTTGAATTGCATTCACCTTGGAAAACTCCTTTCCTTCCCATATTCCAGCTGCATACAAAAGAATTTGAGAAACACAGGCATCATAAAGCTTTGAAAAGGTAGTATAGCCAACATCTTTACAATTCTTAATTTTTCTTATAATAGAACCTAATGCTCTGCCTGCCGTATCCACAAGTGTATTAATACCTTCTTCAAACAGTAGGTGTTCATCCAGGGTGAAGCCAAGGTATTTGTATGCCCTCTTGTAAGATAATGGCTTAACTCCAACATAAAAATTAAAGTTGCTTCTACTTACGCCATGTTTTCTGAAATGTACGACTTGAGTTTTTTCTTGATTAACTGACATTCTCCACTTCTGGCACCAATGGTTCACAATGTCTAACAGGGACTGTAATTCCTCCGCCCTCTCTGCCAGGATAACGATAGCATCAGCATGCAGAAGTATGTTTAATTTCATATCACCTATTTGCACTCCAATATCTTCATTTTTAATTTGCTGGGCTAAATCATTTGTAAACAGAAAAAAGAGGGTAGGAGAAAGAACGTCTCCCTGTTTGACTCCCAGTGGAGTGGGAAACCACCCTGTCCTCATACCATTCACCTGAACACAAGCCACTGAGTTTTTGTATGAAGCTTTAACAGCTTTGAAAAATATACCATCCACACCTGCTAAAATAAGTTTAAACTCCAACAAATCTCTGTGAACACAATCAAAATCTTTTTTGAAATCAATGAAACAAACAAAGGTAGACTTCCCCTCAAAAATTCTGGCTCTAATTACAGTACTAAATATGTAATGATCATATGTAAATATGATCTAGACAGGATCTATGTTTTCTGAACCCATTCTGCTCCTTCTCTAGTATGTGTTTGGCCTCTAGATATTGAGACAGCCAGGAGTTTAGAATATTAGAGAACAATTTATAAACTGTGCTTAAAAGGCTGACTCCTCTATAGTTGAGAGGGACCCTTGGGTCGTTTTTGGCCGACTTTGGAATTGGTTTAATAAGTGATTTATACCAATCAGAAGGAACAATACTAGATTTGAAGCATACTTGCATGAAATGGGTCAGGAGCTGCAACAATTTAGGTGTTTTCAGAACTTCGTTAGAGAGACCCTCAATGCCAGAAGCTTTTCTCAATTTAGCACACTCAACAGCTTTACGAACCTCTTCAAATGTAATATCGGAATTTAGTAGCTGATTGGGCTCAGAATTTGCGTGTGCAAAATTCTCTTCCTGGGACTGTTCTTCTGCACAAATATATTCTAAGAAAGTCTCATCATAACCATCTAAGCCATTATTACCAGAAAATAAAATAGTAAAATCATTCTCCCATTTGTTGAGCATCAAGTCAAGCTTATGCTCAAGATCACCATTTTCTAGCACAATTTCCACTGGAATTTTTGAGTCTTTCTTGGGACCCAGTTTATTAATTTCTCTCCAGAAGAGCTGACGATTTTTAATTTGCAAATGCTCTAAACTAAGAGACAAGCCACAATCAGATTTTCTTTTATAAAATCGCAACTTTTTATCAAAAAGCAACTGACAATGTTTAAATTCCATTTTAAGAGCTGCTTTCTGTGAAGAGATTTTATTTTTAAGAAATCTCCTCTCAGCGGCCTTTAGATTTCTCCATAAATTGTCTAATTCAGCATTTCAAAAAGATTTATTTTTCTTACAGACATTCTTCTTCGTCTAACAGGTGTTAACCCTGGAAGAAATTTGTCTGAGTACCGTACTCATATATATAGCAAATCACAGAACCGTCCATATAGTCTCTCAATATTATACTGAGATTTTTGATAGGATAAGAGTTCATCTATCAGCCATTTCAGAGCCAAACAACACAAATCAGAGGACAGAAAAGTTGGAGGAAAATTCCTTGGTCTTTTACATTGGGCCGCCTCTACAGGAGGGGTGAGTAAAAGAATAAAAGAATAACTGGCATTAGCTGAAAATTTTAAAGAAAGCAGAGAGTGATCTGGCAATCTACATTTATCACCAATCAAACCTGTACAATCAGGCCCTACACTACAACTTCAAAAACTTTTCTTGAAACAGTTTGTAAAAAATTTATGAATGAAAATATAACCAATTTCACCAAAATTAAAGTAGAAAATTTGAGTCATTCTGTTAGTCGTTTATTTTGAAGAAGTCATTTTTCCTCATTTTCATTGCAAGCAAGCATGAAAATGGTAAGTTTTAATGGTGCACTTCTCTGTATTTGCAGACAGTCAAATAATGATTTTGAGAATACTGCTTTTTGATACTGCTTTATATACTCAGTGGTCACTTTGACTAGCAAACCTGCTATTTAATTCAAAAGACTAATCAGCCAATCGTGTGGCAATAACTTCATGCATAAAAGCTTGCAGACGTGGTCAAGGGGTTCAGTTGAATTGGTGAATTCAGTAAGGGCCCAACTCCACACATTTTCGACACGGAGTTGGGCCCTTATTGAATTCGCCGATTCGATAATTGTTCAGACCTAACGTCAGAATAGGGAAGAAATGTGCAACTCTGGCTGTGAAAATGTTGTTGGTGTCAGACATTGTGGTTTGAGTATCTCAGAAATTGCTGAACCTCTGGGATTTCATTCACAAAAGTCTCCAGAGTTTACAGAGAATTGTGTGAGAAACAAAAAACATCCAATTTGGGCCAGTTCTGTGGCCTATTATGCCTAAATCCGTATTACAAAGAATTCAAGCTGTTCTTGGAGACGCAGGGGGTACATCCATAAAAAAGGTGAACCTAATTAAGTGGATGGCAAGTGCGCATATATAATGTTCCAATCCTATTCTTGCGCTGATGTGATAACAATACGATGGGGTGGGGGGGGGAGCCATTTGTAAATTTTTCTGCTAACCACTGTAATTTGATGATGATAAGAAAATGTGTGTGGCTGTGCAGTGATGTGCATGGCAAGCTCTGACACTGCTTTCTGTCTCTATTTCAATCCCAGAATTCCTTACTGTAGGCCTGTGCTCCATAAAGAGGAAACGAGGGAGCTACTTGTTGGACACGCTACAGTCCATCTTCTCCCAGTCCTCGGAGGATGAGCTGAAACAGTTGGTGGTGGTGGTCTTCTTGGCTGACTTTGACACGGATTGGAACGAGCGCACCGCGCGGTCCATCAGCGACCGCTTTCACACCCCCATCCTCAAAGGTCAGCTCTTAATCATCCATGCCCCCCAAAGTGCTTACCCGCCCCTGGAGGGTCTTAAGAGGAACTTCAACGACAGCGCAGCCCGGGTCCGCTTCCGTTCCAAACAGAACATCGACTACGCCTTCCTCCTGAGCTTCAGTGCCAACCTGTCCAGCTACTACATCATGCTGGAGGATGACGTCACCTGTGCCAACAATTTCCTCACTGCCATTCACAAGTCCATCAACTCCCTTGGGCAGTCCTACTGGGTGACCTTGGAATTCTCAAAGCTGGGTTATATCGGCAAATTGTATCACTCCAGTGATTTACCCTTGCTGGCCAAGTTCCTCTTCCTCTTCTACCAGGAGATGCCCTGTGATTGGCTGCTGACCCACTTCATCAAGCTCTTGACCCAAAAAGACACCATCCGCTTCACTCCCTCGCTGTTTCAGCACATGGGGCTTTACTCGTCCTTTGGTGGCACCGTCAACCGCTTGAAGGATGACGAGTTTGAGGAGGATCTCGGCATCTTGGCGGACAACCCCCCAGCGAACGTCCTGACCAACATCACCACATTCGAGCAGCACACCCCCGACAAGGCCTACGGCGACAGAGCAGACTACTTCTGGGGGAAAGCACCTACCAAAGGGAGTCATTTCACCATTGTGCTTCACAAACCAGCTGTCTTCTCACGCATCCTGATCATTACAGGCTCCAAGACTAAGAAGAAAAAAGATATTCTGGAGGCTGCGGAGGTAATGGTGGGCCATAACCTGGTAGGGACCACTGGAAGGTCCACGTGTTCACAATACTTTAATCTTGGCCTGTTAGTAAACGGCCAGTTTGACAGAAAGAATATTCAGGAAGAAATTGATACTCCTCTTTCTTGTCTCAGAATCAAGGTGACTAAAGACCAGCAGGAGTGGGTCATTATTCAAAAAATAAGAATTTGGACCAAGGATAAATATCAGAGCCACAAATCCCCAAAATGAAATGGCCAGCGCTGTTAGGACCTCTCCAAATAAGGATGTTTTGAAGACACCAGATGGAGAAGATCAAATGAGGTCGACTTGTTGGTCTTGTGGGCGAGATGGCGAAAATTGTTGTGATCTTAAGTTAATCCTGTCCTGCTTTTCCGAGGAATTATTCTTACTTGATGCTAATGGAAGAATAGGTTGGTTATATATTTGGAGGTGTGGAATTTGCACTTATTTATTTCCAAATCAGGGAACAGTGTTCATGATATCCTCATATACGGCCCACTCTTCCTCCTGCTGTACTTATATGAAGGAAATTTAAATTGTTTTGTGATTGACTACTTGCATTTTATTTGCACTCAACGTTATTGTAAATAAAGAATGTACTTACAAAATGTGTAAATGATATATGCAGTGTATACTTGTAAGACCACGTTTACTTTTCAAAAACTACCTGTGCCTAACTAATACTCATTTTTAAATAGAGCGCCTTAGCTATTAACTATCATGATTACTTGGAAAATTCAAATTTCTCATTTCTTAGCAATCAGCCTTTCAGTTGCATTTGTGCAGTCTTGAGGTCGTGATAAGCCCTCATGGTAAACCAAAAATGTGCTGTAAGCTATAGCCCCCGTAGCCTCTGGCTGGGGTCATCAAAATCTGGCCCTCAAATCCAAATTCAGCCATAGTTTCTTTTCTCATTGGTTATTGACTGAATAATCAGTGCAACTGAGAGGCCAGGCTTCTCACCTGACGTCCAGTATGGGGAAGGTAAACATCCAGCTGTTTTTACTCCTCCGGATCAAAGGTGTCAGTGCCAGTGTGTGAGCGGCTTGACATGGGCCTGTTCCATTATAATGACCGAATTCTTCTCTTTCTTTTTAATCATTGAACTTCACAGCTGTGATTGTGTCATTTAAGAAGACCATAATACTAAATAATAAACACGAAGTAATGAGGAAGACTTCGTTTGGGACCTATTCATGAGGGTTACCTCAGGGCAGGGGAAGGCCTATTTGGCTGCAGTAAAATGACATGAAAATGTTTCATGCCTCACTGAGGAGGCCATTTGTGGTGGTGCTATTACAAGTGCGGCTAGGATGGTTTTAAATGAAAATCATACTTTGTACTTCTCTTTTTATTACAGATTTGAAAAAAGACACTGAGCATTTTTTATGTGGAAAACACGTTAGTTGTCGGTGTCCTAGGGGTCAGTGGGCTAAGTATTGTTGATTTTTTGCCATCAATTTTTTTTCAAAATAATAATGTTCCGAATTTATTATATTTATTATTATAGTTACACAAAGCGATGGACAGATTATAAGTACTCTTTGTGTAGCAATAATTTGATCCAGATCCATATTTATATTTCTTCAAAGTGAACAATCTGATCCAGGTCATGTAACATGGAGAAACTGATCTATACCATTCGGAATCAGAGGAAAGTGTTCATAAAATGTTCAGCATTGGATAGCTATCTGCTAACACAATATAATTGCTTATATTTCTAACTAACTGTTGACACTGTTTTTCCTTGTTAGACCATGAATTGCATGAGTATTTTACTTTAATTTGAAGACCTGCGTGCGAGAAGTACTTAAGTCACAAAATGTCAGTTTTGAGATATCGATGGTTGTAGTTTTCGAAACATGCTGCAGATACTTTCTTTTTAAGGTAGTTTTTTATGAAATTGTGTGCTTGTTCTAGGGGCTAAACATGGTTAGTCATCATTTTTTTTGTGGAATGATCCTCCTTTATAACTGAGAAATCGAGAAAAGTAGTTTTGGACTTAGGTACTTCTTGTGGAAAAAAATCATGGGCTTGAGTACTTTTAACACCAAAAACCTTTTATTGCTTAGTTTTCAATAAAAAAATGTTATTTTTGCTAAGCTTCCTAGTCTTTGTGCCTTTAAGGTAGGCAGAACTACTTATTTAACACTAATATAACTTGGTAAAATCCAAAATCACTTTGACAAATCAGAAACGAACATTTGAAATGCAGAAAAACCTATTTTGGAGAACCGGTCGTGTTTCAAACTACACCTCCCCTGCGCTTGAATGATTGCTTTAAAATCCTAACTTATATTAAGTTTATTATGGCAAAATCTACTTCTAGGAGTATGAACATTCCCTTGGTAACCATGGTAACCCCTCAATTCCAGCATTTTGATTGGCCAGTCATGGACTTGGGCACTTCTTGCAGAAAATTTTAGAGGATTCCGAAAACACCATCTAACAATAAACAGGGCTGAAGGCCTTCTTTTTTTCCCCTAATTTTGGTGTCAAATGATTCTTTTATCAGTGCAGATTCCAGAACTGGTGCCAGCTTGATTTTTTTTTCAAAAATGTGACTTAGGTACTTCTTGCACGCAGGTCTTCATTTTAGTTTTTTTTTTTCTTTTTTTCATTGAGTGTAACAAGATTGTGTTTGCTGGACAATTTATATTGATTATTTGATTGTCTTATGTAGTGTCAAGAACTTTTTGGATCATATTGCATCAAATTTGTGATTTTCAGATAATAAAACCACTACGTCAGGAATCAAAATCAAAACCTAATGTGTTTCAACAGTTCGTCCATTGCGAGGTGAAAAACTGCTGCAAGCATTTGGGTAATCCTTTATCTTCAGTCAATGAAGTGATCATTCAAACACTAGTGCGTATTCTCTCTTGGTCTCCTCTCTTTATTAAGTTGTGTTTGAAGATCTGAAATCATTTTCTGTGACAAATATGCAGAGATGGAAGAAATCAGGAGGGAGGCAAATACTTTTTCGCGATATTGAGCGTGCTGCATTTGCATTCCATTTTTGTGTGTTTCAGTTCTACGTATGTTATGTTGGTGCAGGTTAGAAAAGTGCACTCATTGTAAAGGGTATGGTCCTGAATACACCTCTCACTTATTTCTAACTTGCCTTCAGAAAAATAATGTTTGGAAATGTTTGGAATCAAAGGGTAGAATTGATTTAAATATCAAAAATATTTATTTGTCAAATGTTTATAGAGACTTATTCATTTTATATTGAAGTGTGACTGTATGATATGCTGGGTGAGCAAATGTGTTGATACTTTGGTTATATGTGCGCAGTTGCATTACAGCACGTACATCAGGCAAAAATTGTTCCACTGCAAAGTTTTATTTATTGAGAATGCATGCTTCATTTTTTTTGTTTTGTTTTTTTTTGTTCTGTTTTGTTTTCTGCCAAAGATGACTGCATTTTGAATGTGACCTGTTTTGAGATTTTTTTTTTTTGCGTGAAAAAATACATGTAGTATAAATGAAGTATAAAATGAAAATAAATGTAATATGAAGCATCATTCTTATTTGAAACTAGCCATTCAAAGTTGCGCGAGATGATTATCAATTAATTAAATGTATATGAAAAATATACATTCTGAGTGCCTTTTCAGTGACTAGCAAGGCCACGGTTTCCCTGTATTTTCTTTAAGTGCCTAATGCTAGGTTGTCCAATTCTATCTAAAGTGGACGAATGCTGATGCATCTTTCAGCTCAGCATTACCACATCTGATTTATCAAATTAACCTATAATGGTTCTCCATGAAGACCTTGATCAGTTGAACTGGGGGACTTGATACAGGGCTAAAGCAAATCCATCCTCCAGTATCTTCCACTTTTGTTCCACTTGGCTTGTAACTTTGCGAATACCGTGTCAGGAGTAAGGTCGGCTGACTGAGAAGGAAATAGTTTGGTATACTGTATGATTGGAATGGAACAATATCACAACCCTCCTCTTCCCTTAATTCCTTACTTCCCCTTCCCAACAGCCTGTATGTATTTTGTGATTTTGTCTCCTTTATTGATCCATTGTCTTGTTCCCCCCGACTCCCAGGTGTTGTCCATTGTTTGCCCTTCTATATAGCCTAAGCATACTTTGTAGTTTGCAGGGTTGCTGGATTGTGGCAATGCCCTATTCCAGGGTTATTTTACATTATCCAGAGAGGGCCGGTGTGGGTGCAAGCTTTCATTCCAACCAAGCAAATACATGCCACATACTACCAAACTAGCTTTTTACCAAAGACTCTTGGGGTTGATTAGTAGTGTCAGGTGTGTAACTGCTTGGTTGGAATGAAAGCCTGCACTCACTGCAACTTTTTCTGGATAATGTTGAATGGCCCTGCTCTATTCCCTACAAAGCCTCCCAGTCAATTTGTATGTAGTAGTATTGGCCTTTTGCTGCTCTTCCGTATGATCTTCTTGTTTTGATCTATGCTCCTCTTTGGTGTGTTTTCATGTTCCGCTGAGTTAGTTTATGTGGAACACCCCCAACCCGTCAACGGTCTCTTGATTTGGACCGCGTTCCTGCTAAACCCTTTGGTTCTGCTGTCATGCAGTCCTGCTTCAGGGAGGGGAATTCACCACCTGGCTTTTGCCCAGCGATGGCCACTGGCCTGGCGTGGACACGCCCTGCCCTCTCAAGTCATTACCAACTTAGCTGGGCTGCCCCTTCCACTGTTCTGGACTATGGTCTTTCCATCTATTATCGCCATATTTCTATTAACCAATACTGTCTTGTGGATTGTACCCTGAATCTGAGTATGGTTCCTTGTCTGGATCATTACAAACAATAAATAATGGACACTGTGTGTATCAGCTAGTTTTTCCTATGTCATTTCCATTCATTTAAGAAGATTTAAACCCCACTGTAGCAGCTAATTGTTTATATCTTGAAAGGAAATTCTTGGATTAATTCTGCTGCACTGCTTTTTTGAGTTCAGTGTCCAGATTTTCCCCATTTTGGTGAACCTATCAGCCAGGGCACAAAGAAACACTGGTTTGAAGTTCAAAAATCAGGTTCATCTTCTCAAATAAAATTCTACAAACCAAATAACTGAAGACATGCTAAATTAAGAGAGTTAGAGGGCTTTAAGAGGTCAACAAAACATAACTCCATTGAAAAATAAGGCTTAACAAAACAAGATATTAACTCAACAGATCTGACAAATGGCACAAGATTCCATGCTGAGCCACATCTTTAGCGACTCCTGGAAGTAGGACTCAGCTGGAAACCTAACTCAAAAACAAAGAGAAATGAATAAATACAATTTCAACCACAAAAGCAATATGACAAAACAATGTAAACTAAATTTGCATGCTACATCTAGAGAACAGTTCATTGTCGATGCAGATGGCAATTTTAAACCTTTCAATCCATTTCAAAGTTTGTGAAACGTTTGAAACCACAACAACGTTTCAACAAGTATTGCACAGCATACTAGCAGAAACTTTTATTGCAGCGATTATAAATGTTTTTAACTGAAAACAGTATGGATGATCACAGGTGAGCCTTAGCAACAGATCGCTATTACTGATGGTTTTAGTACCATAACTATTGATCACAACATTTACAAAGATACAGTGTTGCCTCATTTGCTTAAAATATTTGTTTTACTTGAGATTAGCTGACATTAACATTGTATAGACTACCTCTGAATCCCACTGAACTTACTGATAGTTTCAAACTATTTGCCCGTCAGGCCAGGAACCAAACTCTTCTTAATTGAGCAAATAGTTTGATTTGATTTTATTTGGATCTCTTTTAACCTTTGGCTAATCTTCCAAGAGTCCACAATTAAAAAATAAAATAAAATAAAACAAACAACACACTAATAGTACTAATCAAGCATACAGTGATTCATAATAGTTCACACATAATATACATACATGCCTTACACACACATACACACACACACCCTACATACATCACCGCATTCTGAATACAATAAGTACCTAAAATATACACAAATTTTTCCAAATGGATTGTGATGGTTTCATTTACCCCGTTATTTTATTGGAGGGATCAGACAATATATCAAGGTTTGAAACTGCTCTTCTGCTTGGACGGCAAAGACTATGACGTGTGAAACTTCCAGAAGATTCTGAAGTCCTCACTCGAAATGAACAGAGAAGCTGTTTTCTCAAATAGTAGAACTAGAACTTCAAGATGTTCATTATTTTAACCCTTTGAGCACTGAATAAATTTTCAAGGAATTAAAAATGTTGTGATCCTGAGCTGTTGAAAACCTACAATGTGGCCACTTGTTTAAAAGAGCTCCCCTGCGGGAGCTCTTTTAAACAAGTGGCCACATGATAGGTTTTCAACAGCATCCGATTTTGATATCTTACATCATTGGGCAACTTTAGTTGCCTATGGCGCTGAAAGGGTTAAATGTCATAGCAATTGGTGGAAAACCTTTGAGCGAGTGCAGCACTGCACGTCAGCCATTTCATACTTTTTCTGAAGTGACCCTAACATTAGAAACAGTGAAACATTGCACTTGTTTATATTTCCTTGGAAGATGGACACCATCCAGATACAAAGATACACCTGATGCCAGTTAACTTAATTACTCGCTAAATGTTCTTTAAGCTGATTCACTTCTATATTAATTGCTTTTTCAGCTCTTTTTTGCCTGTGTCCCAACTTTTTCGAGACCTGTTGCAGCCAGAAAATTTGAAATGAGCTCATTTTGTGGCTAAAAATGTAAAATGTCTCAGTTTCAACATTTGAAATGTTATCTGTGTTCTATTGTAAATAACATATTGGCTCGTGTGATCTGAAAGTCATTACATTTTGATTTTATTCACAATTTACACTTTGTTCCAACTATTTCAGAACTGGGGTTGTACTTAACCGATGAGAAACACACGCCTCAGCTGGCAAACTATAGTCGAAAACTGGTGCCTCTCAGAAAGAGGGGGATAAAAATACAAATAACAAAGGAAGGAGTCCTGGAGCACACAGTTATAACAGGCAGTTTATTATGGTGCAGGTGACTGATGTTTCGACACAAGGTCCTTTGTCTATTATAACTGTGTGCTCCAGGACTCCTTCCTTTGTTACATCCTTGTACTTCTATCCTTCTGAGGACATTACACTGACTTCCATTCATTCTTTATGTATCTCCACAGCCTCTCCCTAATCTTAACAATAAGCAACACATGCCGCACATAAACCCTAACCTTAACCTATCCCTTAAATTAACCTTACCCTTAACCTTAACTAATGAGTCACAATTTGCCTTTGTAATTGTGAGGACACAGGAAAATGTCCTCACTTCCCAAAAATGTCCTCACTCTGTTGGAAAAGAAATCTTTTTTGGTTCTCACTTTGTTGCAAGTACAAGAACACACACACATACACACACACACTCATACAATGTGAAACTGAGAATGTGTGTGCTACTGATGAAACTCAAGGTAAAAATTCTTTCAAAGCATTGGTTAGTAATGGGGAACACAGTTAGAGGAAGGGTCATCAGATATAAAGCTGATGCGGATTAGAATAACCGCGGGACTCTTTGCTGAAGCCACGAGTGCATATTAGGCTCCTCAAAGAAGGAACCACAAATGTTATAATTGACCTCAAATGTAAAAATGCACTCAAGTGTAAAAAGTCTTTGGTCACAAATGTAAAAATTCATTCATAAGTACTAGAACTTTGACACCAAATGTTATAAAGCCTATATTTTTCACTGGAAAGCTAGACTTGAACCAAATTTTCTGCACAGAATTCTCTGCAAGGAGTGTGCAATTATTGGCAACATCATAAATTAGGGAGTCACACGTATTTGGAGAGAGCGATGTTGCCAGACAGACAAACTGGAATATTGTGATTCAAAGATATCAAATGCTGGTATAGGTTATTTATTTATTTATTTATTTATTTATTTATTTATTTACGTTATGTATTTTTTAAGTATTGCATTACTCGCAGAGCTGTCTTTGAATGCCCACTGACTAGACTCTCCTTTGATTGTAAATTGATGCTGATTTGCACACACATATTGATGCATTGAGCTAGACATTGCAGCTGCCATTTCAGGCAACATTGTAAGTTATAGTAAACTGCTGGCCAAGATATCAATACTTTTTAAAATTACTGACCCAGCGAGCCATCGGTTTGTAGATTTGTTTTGTAACATCCCAGTTGATTACTGATTCGCTGAAAGTATACAATTTTATTTAGACAATCGACTGCAAGTGGCTCAATAACATTGATAATAACAAAAGAACAGTTGTGGTGATTAAATGGTCATGTTCATGAGAATTATGTGAACTTTACCAAACAAAAGATTGCTTGCCATTTTTTATTCAGGTACGGGACTGAAGCTGACCAAAGCATTCATTAACTTTATATTATAAAACATCAGTCCCAGTTGATAGACATGCTAAATATCACATTTTTAATCACTTGACAAACTTTTCATAACGATTAAGTAAATTCTTTGATCTGTGGATCCTAGCCTGTCTTGAAAATGATCAATCCAAATAGGCCTTTAACGTTGGCTAAACTATTCTGATCAAAGCAGCACATTACTAAAGAACTATGAGCTTAATTCAACATCATCTCCCCTTCTTTACTAGCCATTTGATTCAACTAAGGCAAACATAAATTGTTTCAAAAAGGCATTCAAAAGTGAACTGACATACATGCTCAAAATATAACCAACTTCCCACTATGACAGGAAATGCCTGTGGTATTGAAACACCCAGATACGGTTGGCTTGAATTCTCACCAAGCCATATGCCGTCGAGGGCAGTTCAGTATTTCCGTAATGCAAAGAACTGCGTTACTCCCCCTTCCTTCCCTGCTGATTATTTTCGAAGTCTAATCAGCAAAAGCTTGGGTGGAGGATCAGGTAAGTATAGCAGAAAATATACTCTTTTATCTACAGCTGATCAAAAAAAACTTGCTTACTGCTCTTAAAGAGCCCCTTATGTGTGGAAATGCAGCTAAGGCTAATGTGATGACAATGTCAATAACGTCATTATTTAAAAATTGACTATCGCGTTCAGCCATCACACCACTTCCTGATCTGACTCCGTTACTCATTACGTCACAACCAGACACCACACAACCGGTCATTATGTCACTGTCAGATGCTACATCAATTGTGTAATCATTAAAAACAGTTGAGTCTGAATAACATAGTGTAGTATGGCCAGACAACAATAGCAGCAATGCATAGGAAAGTGCGTCATGCCACTTTTTAACACTTATTTATTTATTTTTTGCAAATTTTGAGGCAAACGGATTGTATTGTCCAGCATTCGTAATGTCATTCTAAAATCTGACTTGAGCCGAACAATCAATTTTTCTTGGATATGCTTCTTGCCTTTATTTTCATGCACTTTTGAATTAATGAATAGCATCAATATGCTGTCTATACATCTCAGAACAAATGTTTAAAATATTTTCATTCTAGTCGAATGCATGGTTACGCAGGTGTGTATGCTATCTTAATTGCATGGGTGACTATTTCTTCACAGAAAGAATAACGAAGAAATTGGATGACCTGCCCCCATCTATCTGCTATATGAGCAGCTTATTTCTGGTCAGAATTCTGGTGAGTGAGCTGAGGGCAGGAGTGACCTTCCTTTATTAGCTTTATGTTCAACAAAGAGATTTGGCCAAGGAGGACTATTTGTAGTTTTTCCTGTAAGGCTATGGTGAAATGGAAACTGATGCACAATGCAATTATTCTTCAGCAATGCAATTTAGCCATCTATCTCTGAAACATGATTATAGAAACCCAATTAGCTGATGAAATACTCTGTGGCTGGAAATGATCATAGTTTTCCCGGTGGAAACAAAGGTTAGCCAACACAGATGCCTCCCCATTCTGTTTACACTGCCATTAGCATGTATAACATTTGCACCAATGTACCTTTCTGTCTCAAACCAACATTTTAATGATCTAAGCATATGGTCTGACGCAAGCAATGGAAGTACAATAAGGCCATGTTATTTTAACAGTGGATGGCCTGAGCGCAAAGTAAGGCTCATGATTCAATGGGGTAGCACTTAGCTTCAGAATGAATCAGCTAATCACACAATAAATCAATGAATGCCATCTTCCATTCCCTTTAACAGCCAGAAGGGCTTGCACCCTAGTGAGTTGCTATAATAATGGCAGATTTGCTAAGTCTCTGCAGAGGAAACGGCACAACGGACTGTTTTTAGGCCTCCGCGTCATCCGTTATTTCCAAATAATGGACATTTTGAGGGGCATTAACCCTTATGGAGATGATCGTTCTTGATGCAGTGCCGTCTGAGTGATCAGAGGTTACAGGTATTTATTTTTGGGTTTGCACCCTTTCCCTTTATACATGGACATTTTTCTAGGTTCCTTGAATCTTTTAATTGTGTATTTAAAGACAAAAAAGGGGAAAATGTTGATTTTCTTTTTTTATTCACATGAAAAAGAGGGAAAACAAAAAAATGCATTGTATATTTATTTAGCCTGTTATCAAATTCAACATAGCTTTGAACTGAGGGTAAATGGACCTATAAGGTGAAATGTTTTGTTTGTTTTTCTTTTTTGAAAAGGTTTATTTTACTAAATTAGAGCTTTGGTTCCCTTTAAAATCATTTTGTTCAGTCATGGAGTAACAAGTAAAATCAGAAGAAAAAATAATTAATTGTAATTGCTGGAAGTATGAAAACATGATCGCTGAACTCTCCAAAATGTTGATAAAGAATAGTAGTGTGTGTGGCGCACCTGCGTATGAAGGTGTACATTACTATCTTCATAATGCACCCTGTATATATTAGCAAACTACTGACCAGTGACTGAAGACTAGGTTTTTGTTTGTCAATCGCGCAACTGTTTTCCGCTGATTCAAGAGAACAATGCGCCAACAATACACCTGACCGCACCTCTTTTTAAGACCAACATGCCCATGGGCTCTCAGATGGGCACACATACATTTGCAATTTAAACAACATGAGCACTGGACAAGAAAATGACAAACGCATCGGTCTGAAACCGGGAAGACATTTATGTTCACTTGGTACCGCTTTGTGACAGGTATAAAGTAGAGCTCTGAATGTCAAGTTCATGATAAGTAAATCCATTTGTTGATCCAATAAAGGTACATAAATACTTGCTGTCCATGACCTGATCCTATGAAATCACAATTTCCATATCAGAAGAGGGATATCATTTTTTATACTGCTATGATTCCATGACTGTCAGTCAGTCAGTCAGTCAGTCAGTCAGACTGCCTGGTGTTGAAATAGCAGGGATTGCTTCGAATAAATCATTAATATGGCAAAAATAGTTTGTGAGATCTTGTTCATTGATTAGCATGTCATTAATGCAGTCTAATCTTTGGCATCAAAGGACTGAAATGTTTCCAGTGTGGGAGCTTCACGGTGGGTGGGATTGGGTGGTTCCTCAGACAAGAACTCCAGCCTGAATTGTGTGGGGTGGGGGGCAAACGGGGGGTGGTCTGAGTGGAACCCCACATCATCGTTCACGGTCAGCGCGGAATTAAAGATCCCTTGTCCATCGTAAAGTCCCCCGGATATAACCAAGGTGTCATCTGGTGCTGAATAATTGTCCCCTGTGAAAAAAGTACATGATGATCCAATCGAGATCAAGCTTAGGTCTTGACTGAGCTTGATCTTGATTCAAGATTATTTGCATAAAACTCAGCTTGGTCCAGGAATAAACGTAATCTGAGCTGGTGAAACTGGCCAACCGAATGGTTGGTGCAGAGAGAAATGGGTTTGTACCCTGAATTTTAATGATCCATGTTTTAAAACAAAGAATCAGTTACTGCTGTTATTATTGCTGTTTCATTATTATCGCTGTTCTCACAGCTTAAAGTTGTGGTTATTTGTTGTGTGTCTACACCATGCGCAAGCTGTTTGTTAGAATGCCCAAATTAATCAGTATTATGGGGGGGGGGTTCAAATTTTGTAAAGCCCCCCTTTATGTATTCACAAGAAATTCTTGAATTCACTCACTGGTCTCCTCTGAGTCGTTGTGCAGAGGCTGATGGGTGTACTGTGAGTTCTTCTGTCGACATCTGCGAATGCCATATCCAACCATGGTCAGGACAGTCACTGCCAGCAACACGCCAAAGATGATGGTTAAGTACATTTCAGACTGGGTAAGTCTAGGCGGAGGTTCTGTAAGATAAAACAAAGCTGCTTTTAGGTGTATTACAAAGCATGGCATGTCTGCAGTGGAGGACCATACCAGCAACAGGGTGACATTTCATGATATGGGACCATTGCGCTGCAAAAAAGTTTTGCAGGGCATTTATGTCTTGTATTTAGACTGAAAACCCTTATTTCCTTGCTTACTTTTTCTCTGTAAAAAAAAAAAAAAAAACAAAACAATTCTGACACTGATGTGAGATAATTTTGAGTCACTTCTAAAATTGTCCATGGGGTTAGAAACTTTCACTTGTCAAGGACATGGTAACCTGAAATAAACCAATTTATTCCTAAGTGTCAGAGAAAAAATAAGAAGGTGAAAGTGCTATCACATTAGGGACACGAGCACTTGACTCCAAATTCCAGTTCATTCGATGAGTGTGAACGTAAGTGTATTGTACTTGGGCACAGTTTGCGAGTCCACTTGAAAAAGGTGCTCTCAATTATGGTTCATGCATGCATGGTTCGTACAAAATGTGAAAGCAACCGCACCTTAACATAAAAGTGGGCTGCTATGTGAAATCTAAACAATTTGACTGTCCTGTTCAAACAAACCATTGCGGAAAATGAATAAATATTGCCTAGTAGATGATAAAAGAGTTTACTTCTTCTTCTTTGTGTATATTTTTATATTTAAACCAAGTAGATGCATACTGCTGAATTTTTGTGAACTCCAATGCAACAGCAATCATGCACTGAAAGTTCATACAAAAGACAAACACTGTATTCATGAATGATTCATTGCTGGTAGAAACTCTTGCGTGCATGATTTATATTTAACATGACATTGTACAATGATGAAAATATGCTTGGGACTATGAGCAGTCACCAGTGAGAGGACAATGAATCTGACCTTGTTTCATGGTAACCGAGGTGGTATTAACTGTGGTCACTGGGAGTGAGGAGTATGTGACTGGGATTGCGGTATTAGTGGTCCCTGTCGAGTTTGAAGTGCCGCTGGTCGTTTCCGTGGTCTCAGCACTTTGGCTTGTTGGGACTGACACTGAAGAGGGCATCAGGGTTGCCGTTGTCTCGCTGGAAGAGGAGTTTGCTGTCGTATTCGATGCATCGGTTGGGGTAATCGCTGATATCAGCAAGGTTGTGGTCTTGTCAGTGGAATTACCCTGGGTGGGGCTTGGATAAATCACCGTGGTCATGCTGGTGCCTGCCTGAGAAATGCTTGAAGATATCTCTGTTGTGATAGTACCAGTCTTGGTCAAGCTTGTTGATGTCACCTTGGTGACTGTACCATTCTGATCCAAGCTTGAGGACATTTCTGTGGTGGGAGTAGTGATCGTGGTTACTTTGTGAGGTGTGGGGAGTGCGGTGGAACTCATGGAGGAGGCACTTAGGATAATGGACAAAAGCAAGCTGACTGAAAACAGCGAACAGTGTAGATGCTGTATGGAGTTCATTTTCTCATTCCTCTGTGACCTGATTGAAAGAGAGAGAGAGAGAGAGAGAGAGAGAGACAGCACAAAAAAACAAGAATTTCTGGCAAGTTCTAAACTTTAAATGTGATCTGTAATTGAAGTGTTGATTTCCAGAAGTGCGCAAGTCTGTTATCGTGTTTTTAGAGAAACAAGATTTTCAGAATTTGACAACTTGTGGGAATCATATTACATGTGTTAAGCTCTTTGTTCTCCTCAGCTTCCTTATGTCTTTATTACCTAAAAGCTATTTTATCTTTCTCTTAAATATTACGCCTGTTAATAATCTGCAATCCTTTTTGGGACAAAATCATTTCTGGGACAAATCTTGAATGTTATAATGGTTTGTTCAGACATCTCAACAGATCTGAGTTGGTTTTAAGCTCCAGAGACTCCAGAATGTTTGTGTGGATATTAGCTCTTTGCCAGTCTGTTTTGCATTGAGGAAAATAAATAGCGCACATTCAATTTTACTACATGCCAAGCTTGAGAAAACACCTGCGCTTCGAATCTCCCGGGTTTTTTCTCCTGTTTTCTTTACGCCAGAACACTCCAGTGTCAACCGCAGAAAAACAAGGGCATTACATCTGCTACCTATGCTTGTGCACACTTGTGCAGACACACACACACACACACACACACACACACACATATGTATGATTGCTCAACAGCTCTCGTACAGTATCAGGAAGTAAATTTCCTCAGTCTCAGGATGGCGGTTCAGATACTCTCCCAAACTGTACTTTTAACATGAAAAATTGCTCACACACACGCACACAGCTCTGCCCCACACCTCCCAAAAAACCTTTTTGGCCCTGTTGATGTCCCCAAACCCTGTGGGCTGCCGTAGCTCCCCAGGCAGGTAGGAACTCACCTGAACTCCACACTTGAGTGAATCCAGCGAGACTGTGTTACTCCTCCCTCTCCTCCCGTCACTCTTGTTTCCACAGTGGACCATGGAGCTCCCTGATTGGCTCAGCTTTGCTCTGGCAGGTATATGGGCGGAGAAGCCCCAGCAAACTTTCCCTATTGCCTTATTACCTATAAAAACCCAGATCCAAGTTTCTACAGTTTTAGTAATGCTTGTCTGTATTGGCTACATTGAGTGTACATATCGATTAAACTTTGGCCTCTGTTACAATGAAAATAAAGGCAACATTATATCAATTTGATACAGTTAGCTTGCTATCAGGAAACATTTGTTACTTGATTGTTTCATGATTAATACAGTTAAGCCTGTCTGAAGGTCAGTGTACAGTCATTCTATTGTTGCTGCCCATATCTTCCACACTGGAGGGAAAAAAAAATGTATGCTGTAATTTAATATTTATCAAATCACAGAAATGCCCATCAAGTGAAAAATAATGCTGATTTGGTATTTTCTTTGCAACTATCTTTAATCAGCTGACACTGGGACTTTGCAATCAGTTTAAAATATCTGCCATCTGGCAATACACACAGCACAGACCTCAGCCCGCTGTAGTTATTTTTTGTTTGGGAATTCGTCACGCCACCTCTTATAGTCAGACAGGCAAGTAGTTATATTGTGCCATTTTTTAAGCTAGGTTTTTTTTTAGTGCATTTTTTTTTTTCAACAGAATATCGTCTGTGACAGCTGTCTGCCCAGTACCTGGGAAAATGGCAATTGGACTATCTTGTTACACACTCTCAGATATAAGCCTAAATGTACCCTGAAATATATTGTAATTTTATTTAAAGTCATTTTATTTTTCTTACCAATAAATACAATAATAAACAAATGAATAACTAAAATCATAGCTATGGGTAAAAATCATATCCATAGGGTATCAACAAAGTTACCAACTTTGTACTTTCGAAGCCACCTTTCTGTGCTTTTTGATTTGTTTGTTTGACGGAGCTTCCATTTCCTTTTAGTCCTTAAGGTACGGTAACATATCATCTATCAGGTCCTTATTTTATTATCTTTGTGTATTCAACCTTGTGGGGCAGGGCTAGGCTGTTTCCATAGCAACTTTAACTGCCCTGAGATGATGTCATTAAAAAAAAAAAAAAAAAAAAAAAATGCTCAGTGCTCCCAGTTCCTTCCCATGCCTCCTGCTTTTGGCCACAAGATGGCGCAGTCGGCTCTCTATACAGGGACTTTATCATACACTTGCCGCTGAAAATCACCTGTAATTTTCATTATTAAAAGGAGGGGACATAATATTAAACAAACTCTGCTGCAATTTTCAGGAAAGGAAATTGCGAAATATTGAGTGGCCAACTCAATCGCTAGATTTGAACCCCATAGGGCTGTTGTGGGGTCACAAAGATCATGAATGTTTTGAAGTGTGCCCATCCTCAGAGACACATCCACTGGAAATGCTTATGAATATCTTGATGGGAAATCATTTAAATTGATAATAGTTATTCTATCATTTCAAAACTTCGTTACTCACTCATACTTGATATGTTAACTGAAAAACCTTATAATGAAGGTCTAGCAAAAGTTAAGTCAGGAAGACTCTCCCTTTGCATGCTGCAGCCAGTAGTTTATTTCCAGTCAGTCTGCTTTTATTCCTTTCCCGCATGCACCGACTGAGTAACATCCCTGAGTAAAGCCGCTTTCACACTGGACGCGGAATGAATTTTTTCGCAAGACAGATTACATTCAAAGTCAATGCAAAGACGGGAATTCGCGTCTTTGCATTGACTTTGAATGTAACTTGACGTGCGAAACATTCGTTTCGCGTCCGGTGTGAAAGCAGCTTAACTGTAGCGCTGTGTGAGAGTTCATCTGTGCACCTTGCTACACAGTTACGGGGCAGTACAGGAACACAGCCACGCAGGGACACAGCTGACACCGGGAGTGAGTCTCAAATGCTGTCCCATATCTGTGAAGGTAGATAAGCAGACACAGAGATTAAAGCAGATTTGCGCCATAAGCATATAAAGGAGTAGAATCGCTCATGTGTCTGCTTATGCCCTGTCTGTGTCCTGGGCATCATCTCCCGGTAGGTAAGAAAATTCATGAGAATGTGAGTGCTGTGACATAAATGAGACTTTTAATTCTTGCATTTATATTATCTTTGAGTTATGTGTACTTTATTCTCTTTATTTTTCTCATCTCTGTGTTACGTATGCTTTATTCTTCTCCGCCAAGGGAGGTGTATGTTTTTGCCGGCGTTGGTTGGTTTGTTTGTCTGTTAGCAGGATATCTCAAAAACGGCCAGATAGATTTAAACCAAACTTTGCAGGATGTTAGAGTAGCACAAGAGGAACAAGTGATTACATTTTGGCATATCTAGGCCAAAGTACAGCTGAGATATAGGCAAAAGTTCAAATCCAGCTATGCTGGCAGAGATTTGAAGTCTTTCCAATAGGCCAGATTTCCAATCGGCGTGCTTTTGGGTTTTGCTGCCACCTGGCGGTTGAATGCAACAATACCCTACATCAGCTAAAGGAAATAACTAATGCACAGAGTTGGCTTGGCGCGGCGGAGGTGCTGCGCTCTCGGAGTGCTCTTGTTGGTTATATTTCTCCTCTTCTGCACTCAGTTCTGCAGATTCCTTTTTCTCCTAGAGCTGGAATGGGAAACTCTTGGGGAGTAAGAACGGCTTTGCATTTGATCACTCTGCATTCTCCTGTGCCTGCTGACGGACTGGGCACTGACTAAGTGCCTTCCCCAAAACTACACCATTTATGTGGAGAGGAAAGGTTGCGAGGACTGCGTGGCAGTCATCACTACCGTGTGCAGTGGCCTGTGCTTTTCACGGGTAAGAGAACATGCCCGACTATATCAATACTGCTGCTGCTGATTCCCTAGCACTGTCTGTAATGCTGTTATGTTCTGCTTCTTCATTAAAATAATGCATACTTTAAGGTCTGATCAGGCTGTTTGACAGCTGTGCCCAAAAAACTTCATTTTTCAGACCTGGGTTAAATATGCACTTGAATACACTTGAAACAAATCCTGCCCAGTTACGTGGGTGACCACATACTCTTCAACAACCTTATTTTGACTCTTAAGCCACTTGCACACTGGATGCGAAACAAATTTTTCGCACGACAGGTTACATTCAAAGTCAATGCAAAGATGTGAATACACGCGTTTCGCGTGTATTCGCGTCTTTGCATTGACTTTGAATGTAATCTGTTGTGCTAAAAATTTGTTTCGCGTCCGGTGTGCAAGCAGCTTTAGAGTGCTGAAATAAATTTTCAGAAAAATCTTGTGCCGTTGAAAACCTATCATGTGGTGACTTGTTTAAAAGAGCTCCCCCGCAGAAGCTCTTTTAAACAAGTCGCCACATGATAGCTTAAGTGTACTAAACTAAAATTGTGCGCCTTTATTTTGAGCACAACATTCTCCTGCGTGCTTGTTTGGACTCTGTCCTTGATAACCCAGATTTATGCATCCGGTGAGAATAGTGATGATGAACATGTTAGTGTTGGAGCAGATAACAGAATTAGGCCCGAAATGTATTGCAAAGATTATGCTGAGGGTGGGTATTGTTTTTGCTGCAGCTATTTTTTGTCAAAATGCTTGGTATCAAAATGTCTTTATGCGCAGTCAGTATTCATTAAAGTTAATGTATTTCAGACAACAAAGCTTTTTTCTAGGACTGCTCATATTGAAAATCACTCTCTTCACTCTCTTGTTCATGCTGTATGTTTCAGTGAAACATTCCCTAAACTACTAACAGAGTCAAACAGAGATGAATTTGTTCTGAACAAAATAATGCTAGAAAATAGAAACAATTTTGCATTGATTAAAGCCAAAAAAATTTTATTCTCACCCTGCTCTTGTGTTTGCAGCTCTGACATCATTTATTGAATAACAAAACTTTTACTATGACTGCCATTTCAGTGATAGAACAAACACCAATTCATCCTTCTTGTAAATAGTCATATGAACACTTTCTGGGAATGTAAGAGGGGGCCCAGCCCAGCGTAAGGGACGTGGCTGGTGGTGCTACCGTGCTACTGCAAGTGCTCAATTTGTGTCTGGCCAGCCCGGCAGTGTGGGTGAACCAATGCTGTGCCCTCTTGCCTGAGGGCGGTTTGGGGACCTGCTCCAAACTGTGCAGACCCAGGGAAGAATGGGGGAAATTTTATTTATTTGTTTACTGGGAGGGTTTTTTTTTATTTTGGAATGGAAGTGAGTCTCTTATGGTCTCTGCGTATGAGAGTGTGGGTGGGTGCAGTTGGATCACCCCAATCTGCTGTGCGGTAACCCCTTTTAGTGACTGAGAGAGGTCTCACCTATGTCACGACAGCAGACGCAGGCGAGGGTCTGAGTGTGGTCAATGTAGGCCCAAACCAGCCATCAGGATTTTTTTTTTACTTGTGCTTCCTCATTTTCCCTGTTACCCTCCTAGTCAAGTTACAAACTCATGCTGCAGGCTTTCTCCACTCAGTGGGCTAACTGCCTGAACTTGATTGGTTAGTTGGTCATTCTGTCATGTTAATTGCTATGTTGTGACAAATGTGCATGCAACGTATGTACAGAGTCCGAATGACCATGCAGATTTTTAAAGCCTTAATATTCCGTGGAAGATTGGCAGGTGTGGACCTGTTGCATGAACTTTCACCCCAGCTAACTGTACCGCCCAGATTTCTATCACCGCGGTACAACTACATGGCTCAGTTCTTATTGCAACATGTCAGAATCGCCCTCTTTTGTGTCACAGACAGGAAGCGACTTTGTGTCGCACATTTTAGACAAATCTAGGTCATGTGATGCATGTGTCAGAGATTGTGGGTAGAGATTCAGTGCAGTTGCCCAACAAGTTCATGCAGGGCGCCTTTGGAGACAAAAGAATAAATACATTTTACAAATTGCAGAAAAAAACGCACTATTTTAGAGTAAATTACCTTTTATTCTGTGGAGGTATTCTTTACTAGTTCTCCATGTTTCCCAGCTGTCCAGCTTACTCAGAAATTCCTGATATGTGGAACTAACCCACATCCTGCCAACAAAACGTTTAAAGAATTCATGTGACAAACTCTGATAAAGACAGACACTGTTTTGTGTAAACTGTATACTTTTTTTTCAGAGGAGATGTTCACTACTAGTTCTGGACATTTACAGTATGTTACCCACCTAAATCAATCAATGATTCCTAAGTTGTGGAGAAAGCTCCATAAGGAAAAAAAAAGAAGGTTAAGAATTTATTTGGCAAAATTCCTGCAGAGACTGGCATTGTTTTTATGTAAATTATTAACATTTTGACAAGAAATACATTCTCTACCCATTCTGGAAATTCACATAAATAAAATAAATCACGTAAACAGAAAATGTAATGTGCTCAGAACTCCCTCCTGAATGTAGTTTTTTTTTTTTTTTTTTTTTTTCAAAGATCTCTGTGTTTAGCATGGTAAATGAACATGACTAAATCATTTTGATATTTTCCTGAGACAGGCATTCTGTACATCTGATGCCATCTGATGAGAGGATTACTCTTTTTTATCATAAACAGCTTCGGAAATCTATATGGCATTAGTTATATGAAATAAAAATAAAAAATGAAAAAACACTGAGTTTCAATTTGAACCATTATGGGAGCAATAACCCACATGTTCAAGAAACAATGCTTTCCTTCTACCTTTAAATTTAAATGTTTGGATTTACTAAAATGGCACACAATACCATGTACAAGGCAAATTTATTTGCAAATAAGCAATCAGGTATTAATGTCCCATAAGGACAGGACTAAGGTCTATGCACAAGCCAACTCTTCAAACATTGTTTAATAGCTCAATGTGGTCACAGTTCCATGCAGCATGAGTTGACCAATGACTATTGAGTATTCAAAATATCTGTTCACGGATTGGATGAGCGAGAAAGTGGCACGTCCATCAGAGCTGTGTTGATACAAGCAGAATTTCCACCCCAAGCGAAGTGCTTACTTCATTCAAATGGTATCCTGGGAAGTGCAAGTTCTGGAAATTTCCATGTGCGCTCTTACATGAGTGATAATCATATCTGTGGAATGCCTGCATGGTGCTGCGCAATGGTTTAGGACTGACTGGTACATTCTCCTCATTATCATCACATTTTGAGTTGAAACACTCTTCTGTTCCTCAAGCACTGTTAATGTACAGCTAAACAAAATTTGTAAGCTTGCTCTTTGAATTGCTTTGGAATGAAAAGGGTCAATTGGTTATTGGTGAGACTCCACATCATCAGGACAGTTTTGTGCCTTCACTGTGATAACTGTATGCCATTTGAACGCTTTACCGCTGCAACAAATGAATCTCAGTCAGTATTGACCAAGATCATTGGCAGCCTGAGCCACTACAGTGATTACATTGGAATCAAATGAGTTGTTCAGTTAAAAAAAAAGTTGTTCCTGGTTGAATTTTGAAACCCAGAGCGAACATATCATGATGGATGAAGCAATTGACCTTCACTGGAATTTGTCCGCTCATCCATTTTAAACAATGAGAGTGGCCTGGAGATTTTTCTCAACTGCATACCTATCCCTGTCATTTACAGGCGCTAAGCTGGATTCTTGTGCTGTGTTGCTTTCATTCTAGTGTTACTCTCATTTCCAGTCCCATGTGTGGGAATTTGTTGCACAGCAGTTTTGGTGATTACAGCCTATTCATGATATTCACTCAATGGTGGGCGCTGCCTGCACTCTGAATTTATCACAACCAAAACTAGTGAGATTTCATTCATTCTAAAGCCGCTTTCACACCGGACGCAAAACGAATTTTTCGCGCGACAGATCACATTCAAAGTCAATGCAAAGACTCGAGTACACGCGAAACGGTGCGAAAGCAGCTTAACTCGGCTAAGTTAAAGACCATTTTAACTTTACTAAATTTAACTGGATTACTCAGCCGTGTAACAGGATATCTATGAATAATGCAATGAATTGCATAGTAGAAAAACAAGCCATCTTAATATAAATATTAGCAAGGAATCCACAGCCATACAAGTAGTAACAAGTTGCTGCAAGTAATAGCCATAATTTGAAACAGACCTTAATGCTTATTCAGTCAACTGTAACAAAACTTAGAGTCACTTTGACATGCAGAGAAGCCAAGTGGAATTTACAAGACAATAAGATAACCTCACCTCGTTTTCTGAGTTTCATTTGATTTATGAAAGAAGTTAGCTCACTGGGATTAATTCCTAGATAATTGCCTTTTTTTTTCCCAATGGGGATTCATTCATGTTCTGACACATTTCATCAGAACACCAGTTTACCAGTTTATTATATTCATGAATGCGTTTTTGTTCTTAGGCTTAAAACTATTTCAGACAAAGAGATCTAGAGTATAATTCACATAATTATTTTGCACGCATTCAGCCACAAAAAATGTTCATTCTAATTAAGCGGTGTGTCAATTTTGATTTAAATGATATAAATACATTTCATTCACAGTTATCTACCACTGTTAATTAGGCATATCACAACATTCAAGTTACAAACCCCAATTCCAATGAAGTTGGGACGTTGTGTTAAACCTGAATAAAAACAGAGTACAATGATTTGCAAACCCTTTTCGACTTATATTCAATTTAGTGTACTACAAAGACAAGATATTTAAAGTTCAATTTGATAAACTTTGTTTTTTTGGAAATATTCACTCATTTCATAAGACTTTGGACTTAATGATCAGTTCCCCCGCGAAATTTTGGACAGACGCAAAATACTCTTCCCAATCAGAAAACGGCACATTCAAGAAGGTAAAAAAGCAGTCATTTCAGTTGACAAATTATTCATTCAAGGCAAACTATACAGAGACATAACTATAACCCCTTGGCTTTTCTAACAGCTCTCTCCTTCCCTCTTTTTTTCTTTCTCTCCATTTTTACTACTGCTCTTACTTTCTAATACTCAATTCAAACTATATTCAATAATCAACATCTGTACAGCTCTCCCCCACAGACATTGTTTTTCCTCTCTCTCTCTCTCTCTCTCTCTCTCTCTCTCATTATTCACTGTAATGCATTACATTTGTATATATTACATTGCACGCTGGTCTCCTCCATCACCTCAGCACTGTTACCCTTCATTATTTTTTTGTGTTCATTGCCTGTTTATTTCTTTGTTTGTTTGTTATTGTAAATTCCCTGTCCTTTCTCAGTCTGTCACACTTTTCATACCTGACCCCAGATCCCCCTCAAAAAACAGACCCATGTACCACATTCACAGAGGTAACTCTGCCCACCTTTTCTATTTCCTACATACGCACGCACAAGCACGCGCACTATACCCAAAACACAAATGCCCAAATACACATATATACACACATTCTCGTACATGCACACATATAGGCAAACACTGAATCCAAAACACAGAAACACAACAGACCCTAACGTCTGTTCAACATGAAACCACTCAGATTTCTCACCTGGAACATCCGTGGAGTTGGTTTGCAGGCAAAAAAAAAAAAAAAAGACTTAAGGTAATCAACCAAATAAGCAAACTACATGCAGATATATGTCTTCTTCAAGAAACTCACCTAACCGAATCTGACCAGTATAAATTAAGAACACCACAATTCAACCACACCTTTTTTTCTCATTTCAATCACAGACAGAGAGGGGTAGCCATCCTGATTCACAAAAACATTTCATTTACTCTCAACAACTCCATCACTGACTCTGAAGGATGATTATAAATATCATAATACATAATAACCCAATCACAGTAGCATGCATTTACGGTCCAAATAACGATGACCCATCCTTTTTCTGCAATTTTTTGCCGCTCTCGACAATTTCTCCAACACCCCAATAATCATCGGAGGGATTTTAATACAGTCATGAACCCATCCATGGACAGATCCAACAATCTAAAAATCACACGTAACCACCAATCAACAGAAACAATAAAACAGTTCATGAGTGATTTTGGTCTTGGCGATGTTTGGCGATTAAAATACCCCAAACGATAAAAAGTTTTCATTCTTCTCATCAGCTCATCACTCCTACTCCCGTATTGACTTCTTTTTAACCAGCAACTCAATTATTTCACAAATCTCAGATATGCAAATACACCCCATTACCATCAGCGATCATGCACCTGTCTCCTTACCTTTGATATTAATCAACCCCATATACCCTCCTACAGATGGCGATTCAACACTTCTTTACTAAATGACTCTGACTTTGACACTTTCATCAAAAGAGAGTGGGCATCCTTCCTAGAAATAAATGATTCACCAGAAATAGCTCCGTCACTACTTTTGGGAAACAGGCAAAGCAGTATTAAGAGGTAAAATAATTTCATACTCCACTCACAAGAAAAAAAACAGAGAACAAACAGGAAATGTATTTAGAACAGAAGATTAAAGAACTGGAAAATGCCAATACAAATAATCCCACTGCACAAATTCAAAATGATTTACAGAAACTTAAATTACAACTTAATGAATATATGAACAAGAAAACTCAATTCCTCCTACAAAGACTGAGACAGGAAAACTTTCAACACAGTAACAAACCTGGAAAATATTTAGCCAACCAAATCAAACGAAATAAAGAAAAAACAATTATCTCGACAATAATGAACTCAGCAGGGAAGATTGTTCAGATTCCCAAAGAAATTAATAACACATTCAAAGATTTCTATACTAACTTATACTCACCTTCACATAAACCATCCCAAGAAGACATTGATAGATTCCTTAGCAATATTGATTTACCGCACCTCACTGAAAACCAAGCATATGCACTTGAACAACCGCTTACAATAACAGAACTCTACAAAGCACTACAGCTCATGCCTAACAATAAATCACCCGGTCCTGACAGCTTCCCTGCTGAGTTCTACAAGCATTTTTGGAATATCCTATCACCCACCTTCTTTAGATTGACTGCTGAAATCAAACAAAATCCAAACTTCCCGCAGACATGAACACTGCCGCAATAATACTGTTACTTAAACCTAATAAAGATCCCACATCCATGTCAAGCTATATCGCCCACTATCACTTATCAACACAGACACCAAAATCATCAGTAAAGCATTAACATCCAGAATTGAAACCGTCATCCCATACATTATCCACCCTGATCAAACTGGATTTATTAAAGGTAGACACTCTTCTAACAATTTACGCAGACTCATTAACTTAATTCACTGCTCATCTCTCACAAACACACCCACGGCCATCGTTTCATTAGATGCAGAAAAAGCTTTTCGATAAAGTGAATTGGGAATTTTATTTTCCACACTTAAAAAATTTGGTTTCGTGAATCATTTCTACACTGGGTGAGGATTTTGTACACTGCACCAATGGCCACCATCAACACCAATGGATTAACATCACAACGCTTCACTTTGCACAGGGGTACTAGGCAAGGATGCCCTCTCTCCCCACCCTTATTTGCCATATTCATAGAACCACTTTTGCGGCCGCCATACGCCAAAAATACACTGATCACAGGAATTCAATCAAAAAATATACACCATAAAATCAGCCTTTATGCAGATGACGTTCTATTGTATTTACAAAACCCTTCCTCTTCCCTTTGCGTGAAACAATTTCCCTGATAAACACATTTTCTAAAATCTCTGATTACACCATTAACTGGTCAAAATCCACCATCCTCCCACTTACCCCCAACAGCTGGGATATGGCAGCCCACACCTCCCCCTCTCACTGTGCACTGGTAATATCACATATTTAGGGATCAATATCTCCCCCAGGCTGTCAGAGTTAACCAATCTTAACTTCAACCCACTTCTCAAAACGGTAGAGGACAACCTTCAACGTTGGATGAACCTACCAATATCCCTAATAGGCAGAATAGCAACAATCAAAATGTCCATATTACCAATAATAAATTACTTTTTCTCAATGATCCCAAGCAAGCCCCCACCCTCCTGGTTTAAATCCTAGACTCAATCATCTCAAAATTCTACTGGAAAAATAAAAACCCTAGAATCAAGTTAGCAACATTACAAAAGCCCAAAATGCAAGGAGGACTGGAAGCACCAAATTTCCACCTTTATTTCATTGCTCATCAACTCCAATATATCCACAAATGGAGAAATCGATCAATCCGACAATACCTGGGTAGATATAGAACAGACATTATGCAAAGATATCCATATCTCAGACCTGCCATTCATAAGCCGTTCCATCACACATCATCCATGCTTCAAAAACCCAGCCATTGCTACGACTCTGACAGCCTGGTGGAAACTTCATCAAATAACCAACTCCACAATGTTGCCTAACAAACATACTCCCATATGGAATAATCCTGATTTCTTAATGAACAAAAACCACTCTACTTTGCATCATGGATTCTCAAAGGAATTACACACCTTCAACATATTTTTCACAATAACAATGTTACCTCATTCAGTGATTTGGTCCAGAAATACGGCATTGGGGAGAATCACTTCTTTGAATTTATTCAGATAAAATCTTGTATTGCGTCCAAAATCAATATCAAAGCACATGTTTTAGATCCTCCCCCACTAATATCAAACATATTAAACATCCCTTCCAGAAAAAAAATTGCTATCAAATATATACAAATTAATTGCTACATACAACCAAACAATATCCTTACCCTCAACAAAATGGGAACATGACCTACAGATCACCCCAGTGCCGACTTCTGGACCCAAATCTGTAGAAACATCTTCTCCACTACAACCAACTCAAACATACAACTCATTCAATACAAAATCATCCACAGAGTACACTACACTGGGAAAAGAATGTTTAAAATGGGTTTTGCAGACACAGAAATTTGTTCGCACTGTACACAGAACACCACAGATAGTTATTTGCATGCCACATGGGACTGCACACCTATCAAACAATTTTGGCAGGACATCACAGACCTCCTCACCCAACGTCTTGGCTGCCACATCCCTCTCTCCCCTTCCCTCTGTTTACTCGGTGACACATCAAACATCAACTCAACCAACATGTCTAACAGAATACTCTTGGTATCCCTAATAATCGCCAAGAAAACTATCCTCATGAACTGGAAATCAAGGAAAAAAATAACCATCTCACACTGGAAAAATCTACTGACTGAGTATATATCAATGGAAAAATTATCAGCTTCTCTTAAAAATAATTCTGCCGATTTTGATTCAACCTGGATTCCATTCATTCACACAGTTAACTCTTAACACCCACTACTTCACTCACTGCCTCTTGCCTGCGAACCAACCTGGATAAATATAATTGCCACTCACTATACATTCACAGCCCCCATCCCACATCTACCATTTATTTATCATTTATTCTTATTCAGTTTGCCCCCCCCCTTTTCTCCTCATCCACTTTCACTGTCTGCGCTTCCTCAAACATATTTTCCATATTTCTCTTTTGCTTTCTCTTCTCCCCTCTCCGTCTGGATTACTACCCTGTATATGACCCATTGATATCATTCAACACCATTATGATTACAGTTCTTGTATGTTATATCTTTTTAAAAATGTATTACTTTTTTTTTTCCTTTTTTCTTTTTAACTTTTTTTTCTTTTTATATATGTATATTTTTTCCTTTTTATTCATTTTTTTTTTTTATTTTATTTTATTATTATTACTATTATTTTTTTATTTTTTTTTTTTTTTTTTACTACAAAACATACATGCACACACACCACACACATTCACACACATAAAAATGCATTACCCTCCCTTCAACCCTCCCCCCCCCCAACACCCCATCCCCACCTAACCCCAACCTCTGGTCCTCCAAAGCAGTGTTATGCAGCAGCTCTGGGTTGGTATCAGCCAATTCCCTGGAGGTGGTGTTGATGGTTGGATACTGATCCTTCCATCTCACACACATCGCATCATCATCCTAGCCGACTTGAGGGATAAGGCCCCACCTGAGGGTGGAGGCAGTGCCCACTACAGTCTGGCGAAATGGTTGTGGTTGTGAGCGTAACCAGGGCCCTGAAATGGGAAATCAAGATACACCCCGGGAAGATGAGATCTTCGCTGCTCTGTGGTGATGGAGAACCACTGAGTCTCACTGCATCACCCCCCCCCCCTGCCCCCCCCAACTCCTGTTCCCTCTGATACACACTCACACACGCATTCTTACTCACATGCACACGCACACGCACACAACACACACACACACACATTCATCTATAAATCAATGTTTTTTTTTTTTTTTCTTTCTCTTTTCTCTCACCATTATTACTATTATGGCTTCTGTTTAGAAATCTCCTTTTTTCTCTCTTTTTTTTTTTTTTTTTTTTTTACTTTATTTATTTATTCAGCATCAAAGTATTGCCTTAAGAGGGGAGGGAGAAAGGGAAGAAGGAAAAGAATGTTATGATTTTCACTCCACTATCAGCATCATTCACTCTGTCCTCCTCCCACACCTCCAATATGTTACTGCATGGGTTTATGATGTATACAAATTACTCAAATTAAAGATATCTGTTAAATATCTCACCACATAGGCCTACTACCTTCATATTGGTCTCAATATGTATGCACACACTTTCTCACACACCTACATACACACATACACGCTCATACACACATAGACCTCTCGTTTCCTTTCTTTCCCTCATTCCCCAGGTTTTTTTCATACCCTAATCTTGCATCTCTTTTGTACTCTAGTATTTGTACTTAGTCAGGTATATATTCTGTTCACCTACTTTGTAATTGTACGTTTATGTATGTTTTCTGTTCATTTCCTGTGTCACTGGTTGTTTATGTTTGTTTGTTTGCTCCTTATTTGTAATTACTTTTTGTGCACAATAAAAAAAAAAATAAAATAAAGCTGCAAAGGATTGTGAAAAAAAAAAAAGGAAATATTCACTCATTTCAAATTTGATGCCTGCAACACATTCCAAAAAAGCTGGGACAGGGGCAACAAAAGACTGGGAAAGTTAAGGAATGCTCAAAAAACACCTGTTTGGAACATTCCACAGGTGAACAGGTTAATTGGAAGCAGGTGAGTGTCATGATTAGGTATAAAAGGAGCATCCCCAAAAGGCTCAGTTGTTCACAAGCAAGGATGAGGTGAGTTTCACCACTTTGTGAAAAACTGCGTGAACAAATAGTCCAACAGTGTAAGAACAACATTTCTCAATGTGTAATTGCAAGGAATTTAGGGATTTCATCATCTGCAGTCCATAATATCATCAAAAGATTCACAGAATCCGGAGAAATCTCTACACGTATGCGGGAAGGCCGAAAAACCAACATTGAATGCCCGTGACCGTCATTCCCTCAGGCGGCACCGCATTAAAAACAGACATCATTCTGTAAAGGATATTATCATGTGGGCTCAGGAACACTTCGGAAAACCATTGTCAGTTAACACAGTTCGTAGCTGCATCTGCAAGTGCAAGTTAAAACTCTACCATGCAAAGCGAAAGCCATATATCAACAACACCCAGAAATGCGGCCAGCTTCTCTGGGCCTGAGCTCATCTGAGATGGACTGATGCAAAGTGGAAAAGTGTGCTGTGGTCTGACGAGTCCATATTTCAAATTGTTTTTGGAAATCATGGACGTTGTGTCCTCCGGGCTAAAGAGGAAAGGGACCATCCAGATTATTATCAGCAGAAAATTCAAATTCCAGCATCTGTGATGGTATGGGAATGTGTTAGTGTGCATGGCATGGGTAACTTGCACATCTGTGAAGGCACCATTAATTCTGAAAGGTACATACAGGTTTTGGAAAAATTTGCTGCCATTTCTTTTTCAGGGAAGTCCCTGCTTATTTCAGCAAGACAATGCCAAGCCACATTCTGCATGTGTTATAACAGCGTGGCTTCGTAGTAAAAGAGTGCGGGCAATAGACTGGCCTGCCTGCAGTCCAGACCTGTCTCCCATTAAAAATGTGTGGCATATTATGAAGCGCAAAATATGACAGCGGAGACCCCGGACTGTTGAGCAATTGAAGTCGTACATCAAGCAAGAATGGGAAAGAATTCCACCCATAAAGCTTTTATAATTAGTGTCTTCAGTTCCCAAACGCTTATTGAGTTTTGTTAAAAGGAAAGGTGATGTAACACAGTGGTAAGCACCCCCCCGTCCCAGCTTTTTTGGAACGCATTGCAGGCATAAAATTCAAACTGAGTGAATATTTCCCCCCCAAAAAAACAATAAAGTTTATTAGTTTGAACATTAAGTACCTTGTCTCTGTAGTGTACTCAATTGAATATAGGTCGAAAAGGATTTGCAAATCATTGTATTCTGTTTTTATTTACGTTATAGGCCTACACAACGTCCCAACTTCATTGGAATTGGGGTTTTTAATTAAGGCTGCAGTTTGTAACTTTACAGAAGAGAGTAAAAGAGAGAGACTTTGATCTTAAGCACCACATCTCCTTCTCTGCTCCCTCCCTCCCTCGTGTAGCCCCTCGAACCCTCCCATAGCCCCTCCCTTCAAATAAGGCTCACGCTCATTCATGAGATCAGTTTACCAGCAGGAAACAGAAACTCCTGAGGAGCAAAAGTTTGCCCAATTCCAAAGTAAGACTCAGAGACATATACCACGCTACCTCAAAGTCATTGCAATAGTGCATGGTAATCTTAAGATGTTAGAGAAACAAGGCTGTCTATCAGCCAAGCAAGTGAGAAAACTAGTTAATGTTACCCAGAAAACGTTAGCATTAGCTACAGAGCCTAGTTACTAGCCCCGCATATTACAAAAGCTACCTAGTTACAAATTACACAAAAGCTTACTTTTTTGTATTATTAAAGTGAACAAGGTGAGAGCTTTGGATGCAGTAATGACAACTCTCCAGGTTCAACCACAGGATGATGGTGGTAGATTACAGGAGGTCCTCTCCAAAAAGAGACAAGTTTGCATCCTTGTACTCTACAGAGAAAACTTTGTTTCCTGACTGCTACCTATAATAATACATCTTTATGTGGACTATATTTTCACCACCTCATAGGGCTACGCTACACAAATGTAATACGCTACGTTAAGCTATCAAACACATGTAGGTCCCGGTTATTAGAGCAACAGTTTCTAAGCATTACATGCCGTTGAGTATTCCGTTATATATGCAGTTGTTGGCAAAATCAGAATTAGAAGTGTTGACTGACTGGATTTTCGCTGTTTTCAGTTTCTTGTGAACACTCAATGAAAAAAAAAAAATATATATATATATATATATATATATATATATATATATATATAAAATAAAAAATGTTACCAAGCATTTTAATCTTGTATTTAGACTTAAAAAACTTTTTTTTTTTTTTTTAATTTCCAGGCTTCCCCAGTAAAACAAATATTCTGCCATGCATGTGTGCTAATTTTGACTAATTTCTAGATTTATCTATGGGACAACTTATTCGAGGCACAAATCTGGAAATGAGCCCAAATGATCTCACTTCAGTGGCATAATTTTTGTTATATTGAGAAAAGATAGTAAAAAAATATCAACTGCAGCTTCAGTGCATAAAACCTTCCATTAATGAGTCTGCAAACTGACATCCCATCCTTCTATCATCTAAACCATGTTTCCCTGGAAGGGTCGTGGGGAAGCTGAGGCATCCCATCCGACATGGGCGAAAGACAGGAAAGCACCTTGGACTGCCGCCAATCCATTTCAGTGCGGACTGATAAGATATTATGGCTGCATTTGTACTGCAGGAAATATTAATAACCCAAAATACATTATCCCGATAAAGTAACTAAATCAGTTGAGGGGAAAATGTAATGTGCTCATATCCTCGCTCTAGCAATAGCTAATTGTTCTGATGTTGAAGGATAACAAGCATCAAGCATTCAAGTGCGAATAGTTCATTCTCAATTTGATTTAGGACTAGCTTTTCAAAGATCAGCGTTTTAAGCATGTGAAAAGATGGGTAAATCCTTGAGTTGCATGTATCATATTTAGACATGCTTCTGAGACAGACATGTAGGGGAGACTGGGGTCCGATGAGCCATGGGGACCAATGAGCCATAAGGCCTATCACTATTTTGCGATCAATCGATGCCAAAGGTGTTTAAATTAGGCAAAATAATGATATGGCTCATTTATCCCCATGACTCATCAGTCAATGGTCAAATATTTTGCCTATTTTAAGCAGCTCTGTCATCGATTGATCGCAAAATAGTGATATGGCTCATTGGTCCCCATGGCTCATCGGACCCCAGTCTCCCCTATGTGATGTTAAAAGATAAAAAGGATTTTTCTTTTTTTTATTATAGACAGCTTACTGTAAGTCACTGAATAAATGTCTGCTGAATAAATGTAATGCAATGTAATGGTAATCTAGCTTAAATGAAATCAGCCACAACAAGAAACGAAAAAGTTACCGAATTCACCGAGTTTCCGCTTGACACCATTATAGGAGCAATGGGGGCCATTTTCAAGGACCAATGCTTTCCCTCAAACTTTAAAAAGAAACGTTTGGATTTATCAAAAGCCACAATCATGTAGGCCTACAAGGCAAAATTTAATTACAGCGGGGTAATCAGGTGTTTATGTCCCTAAAGACATGACTGGGGCATGTGTGCGAAAGCCTACTTATTAAACATTAATTTATGGCCCAATATCGCCTCGGGTTTTAAGAATGTAACCTGAGTAAACCAGCAACTATTGAGTATTCAAAAATATCTGTTCAAGGATTGGATGAGCGAGAAAGTGGTACGTCCCTTGGAGCCACGTTGCTACCGATTGCTAAGAGCTCATTTCATTCAAACAGTTCTTGGGGGAGTGCATACACTTTGTGCATTGCGTTAATAAATTTCTTTTCCGGTAAGTGGTATGTTTACGAGTGCTTCAATGATGCTATAGCTCCCTATTAGACAAGATCCAACTGAGTGATCAGTTGAAATCGTTTACCCGTTAATGTTGGTTTACGCCCCTTGGAGCCGCATTGATACGAGTGGAAATTTCCACTATTAGCGAGGAGTTCAGGAATGTGTTACTTCATTCAAGCGGTATCCTGGGCGATAGGTTTTGTACATTTCGTGAATTAATTCATATTTTGGTAAATGTTATGTTCATAAGTACTTCAGTAGTGCTTTACGCCTGATTATAAAGATCACATTGAGTCTTGAGTTTAAATTATTTGTTGTGAACATTAAGTTTGCTGCCACCAAGCTGATAAGTTTAAGTTCAGTTTTCACATAATGTTCGTTTTGCCTTAGAAATAAGGTTGCTAGATAGCTATGTAACGTGTGAGTTCATTACCTTTGATGACATCTAGCCATTGGAAAAATAAATTAAATAATAATAATAATAATATATATATATATATATATGCGGCGCTCTGTGTACCAATCATATTGATAGCTAACTGTTAGCTTGCATGGATGACGTTCGCTACCTATGCGGCAGGCGGACGTTTGTGACCACTGGCGTAGCAACTAAGAGCTTAACGTAATGCAAGCTTACTATGTTGGTGGCTTGCTAACTTGGCCATACTCAATCGTGGGCTGTTTCCTGTCTCCTGTTTTCTGACTAAAGGGTTGTTTCTTATCAGACCAGATACTGGCGTTTATTTCTGATAATATGTCCAACTTTTTCTTACCGGAGTGGTCATGTTACTTCTGCTATATTTGCTGTTCAGCTGATACGGTGCGCCGCCTGTAGCTGAACGGGTTTCCCCCGGATCCTTGAGTCTCAGTCAGTAGGTCTGTGTCCCCATGTCGCATTTAATGAAGGTGGCGTTCCAGTCAGAATCTCCTAATTGTCAACGGGCCTAGCTACATGGACCAATTGTCGACATATAGCCTAACACTAGTTAACACAAAAATAGAAAGCGTTGGCAAATGTTTCTTAAGTAACTGGTTACTATTCGTATATCAGGTCTTAATTAGCGTTCCATGAGCCAAACTCATATTGAGGGTTTTAGATGCGTAACAGTAGGCCTACCTTAATAAATAATAAAAAAAAGAAAAAACACCGGGTACAGGGTGTTGTCTGATCAGTGCTGCATACAGGGGACCGCTTCTGCGCCCCTTCTGCTTGCACACTGCTCCTGTCATCTGGAAAAACCTAGTAAGTTTATCAGTGGCAAAGATCTCGCAATTGAACAAAAATTTTGGGTTCTGGACTTTTCCTAACAGAAAAAAAATATGATAGAAACTCGATTTTGAAAGTTCAAATGACACTAATAGCTAGTGTTTTAAGATTTTCACCACTCTTAATTACTGCAAATGAAGGATAAAATCAGTTTCTACCAAAAGTGACACACGTACTAGGTTTTTCCAGATCACAGGAGACTGCTTTCGTATTTTACGGGTTAAACTTGGAGCGGCCATGAGCTTGGATCATGCATTCCCTCACATAGTTCCGCGCTCAGATGGCTCTCGTCGGATCAGCTTTCAGTACGGGGCAAACGGCTCCCCTCTCACGTACTGTACTGCAAGAGGCGGATGTTGAAAGATCTGGAAAGGGAGCGAATCACTTTTGGGGGCGTGGCTTGGCTTCCGTTCGTTGAAACTTAGCGGTGCTCGCAGGTATATAACGCCTCACTTTTCCAGCTCAGCTACCTTCCGCCGGGACTCCACCACTGTAAAGACCAAACCAGCTCCTGCGTGCCGTCACCGTCCTGAATTCGCCATGTCCCAGCAACAGATAAGGTAAGTCGAAGCACCGGTTTTTCTCTGATGAATGCCTGCGAAAGATGAGCATCAGCCTTTCTATGAATTTTTTTACTCACTCTATTAACGGATTTATAACACGCAACTAGCCTATTTTTTCTTTCAATTTTTTTAATCCATGCTAATTGAAAAAAAAATAGAAATCATAAAGGCTTTATTGAAACTGGAATTGACAATTCTGTCAAATGGAGCTTAATGCATTTATTAGTCATAATTTAATGACTGGACTGGGGGAGAGCAGTGTTAACATTTAATGAAAATGCCTATTCTTTACATTTTCGTGACACCCTCATTTTGTCCTGTTTGATTCTGCAGCCTTCCTGCTAAACTGATTAACGGTGGCGTCGCAGGCATTGTGGGTGTGACCTGTGTCTTCCCCATTGACCTCGCCAAGACAAGGCTACAGAATCAGAGAAGTGGCCAGCAGGTCTACAAGAACATGTGAGTTTTCAGTAATGATCTCATACATTCATACATTGCACTCTCAGTCATGTGATGGTCTATCCTCTATTCCAGCCCACGTCGTTCTGTTGGAATGTGTGACACACTCTTGGCCATGCCATCTTTTTGCCTCAGTACGTCCACTGAGGTGTGACCCCCCCCCCCCCCCCCAATCCTAAACCCTGCTTTGTCTAGTCTCCTACCTGTTCTGCCACAATGATACAATTATAGACTGAAGATGATGCAATGTTGCAGCACCCAGGCTGGTCTATAACTGTTGAGTGACCACCCCTTTTCCCCTTTTTTAGGATGGACTGCCTCACCAAGACGGTCCGATCTGAAGGCTACTTTGGGATGTACAGAGGTAAGATACTTTTCTGGTCGACACGTTTTTCTAAGTGCTGGTGTTAACATTGTCTGCACGCACCATTGTAAATGCTGAGTTTTAATCCATGCTTGATGTAACTCATGTGAACAAAAACTGTTCCACAGAAGTACCCCATATGAGTGCTAACGACTCATTTTTACGCTTGAATGACGGTACTTCCCATTTATGTGACAGCAAAACTATTGCCCCCCCATAAAACTTTATGTTGCTGAAGCTTCATTGTCTGTATAGCTGTTGAACTGTTTGTGTGTTTGTGATTGAGAGCTCAAAAAACTTCGGCCATTTTGTGGGTAAAAGTGGAACCGACTGTAGGTTTCCATTGCTTTTCTGCCTGTTTGCATCTGTGTTTTTCATGTTACAGACCTGGGTCCCCATGGATATTGCAGGCTAGCCGATTAGGCGCGGCCACACTGGAGGCAAACCATTTTATGGTCCTTACCATATCACTTTGTTGTAACTAGGCTTTATTTGTTTGCATTTGCTTTGTGCAGAGCTGCTTTTTCTTTTTATTTGTTAGCCTATCACCATGTTTTCTCTCTCTCGCTCTCTCTCTCTCCCTCTCTTCAGTCTCTGTTCACTAAAAATTTTGTGTTATAATATTGCATTGAGTAACTGATACATTTGTGATCTTTTCTTGGTCAGTAATGGCCATGATTTTGCAGCAGTTTCTCATGTGCAATGCAGTATAAATCTTGTTAAACTGGTTATGGAATTACTCAGTTCCAGTTTTTATTCAAACTGTTCTCTTCCCTCTGCATCGCCATTTTGCTCTTTCATTCTCCTGACTCTCGTATTTGTGTGATATTTCCCCTGTCATCAGAATTTCTGTTAATTTTTGGAATTTGTGCTGATATTGTTATGCAGTATGGATGCATGTTACCCCCTCCATGGTCATACCTGTGCTATTTTTGCTGTCGCGGCCCTGCATTGGGTAAATCAGCTGCACTTTTACAGCAGCCTTCTCATTTTGGTGTAGAGGTCGATATATGGCCACGGTGGATGGTGAAGGGGGTCTTGATGCAGAAAAATGTATTTTTCGGTGCATTGGACATTGCCTTCCGATCACGCGGCTAATTTCTGATCTCTGTTTCTCTGTATTTTAGGCGCTGCAGTCAACCTCACGCTGGTTACCCCGGAGAAGGCAATCAAGCTTGCTGCTAACGACTTCTTCCGTCACCACCTCAGCAAAGACGGGTAAGAGCGTTCGATAGAGGCGAGTCAAGTTCAGTCACACTATCAAGTGAATGAACATGCCAGTGCTGTGAATTGTGGTAAAATTTCCATGCGGTGTAAGTGCTGCCCCCTGAGGTGTGTTTGGGTATTGCAGGAAGGGGCTGACGGTGTTTAAGGAAATGCTGGCTGGGTGCGGAGCGGGCATGTGCCAAGTCATTATCACCACTCCCATGGAGATGCTGAAGATCCAGCTCCAGGATGCAGGCAGATTGGGTAAGGAGGCAAGGCTGCTGCAGTCCTTAAAAATTGTTCTCCGTTCTGGATGTGCGTCCTAGTCTTTCTTATCGAGGGATTGGAGCACAATGTTTATATGTCCAAATTTTGTGGTTTTGAGATTTTTACCCCCTGTCACAGCTTTCTATCAGCTAATTCTTGGAGCACAATTTTAATCAGAATTCACATTTTCATTTTGTGATATGTCCATCAAAATCTGCTTAAATGAATTAAACATTGACATTTTGATGAGTAAACATGAATTTTATTACAGAATAGTTTGTCTTCCATTGCAAACAAACTTACCTTCAACCTGTCACCATTGTGTTATGTCACATCATGTGCTAGAATTGTTGGAGCACGGAGGAGACATGTCCATTTTTTCGCAATTTCGACCATGATGTAGCGGTTACACTCCTATGAAAACTTAGGTGTTCAATATACTTCTGAACCATGCAGCAAAAGAGTGACTGGTAAAAAAGAAAAAATATATAAAATACCTGATTTAATAGAACACTTGGAAACCTAAAAATCAATTTTTCTCAATACCTCTAAAATGGACATATAACCATTGTGCTCCAATCCCTCGTTATGTTTCGTTCATAAACAATTGCTGGTCAATTCTTTACTGTTACTTTGCTGAAGCTTTTAGTCAACTCAAAGTTTTGTTGACGAGGTTAAAGAAACCCCCCCATCTCCAAAACAAAAATGTCCAGTTCCTTACTGGAGAACTGACTGGTTTAAAGCACCTTGGCTGCCTTGTGGGGCAGTGACCAGCCCTTTTGAGTTCCTTTCTGTTGAAATGTCTTTTTGTTTAAGAGCGAAAGTGTAGCGCTTTGTAAGCATTTTTAAATGTAATGCGTATGATCTCTTCCCCCCCGCAGCGGCCCAGCAGAGGAAGCCAGTGATCATACCTTCCACCACCAAGCTGGGCGCGGCGAACACAGTGCTGAGCCGCTCCTACAATTCCGCCGCCGCCCCTGTGGTCAGGAAAGTTTCAGCGACTCAGATTGCTGGTGAGCTGCTGCACACTCATGGCATCTGGGGGCTGTACAAAGGACTCGGGGCCACACTGATGAGGTAGGTCCCGTCCGTATCTTGAAACAACTAACCTGTCAGCCAGTCTAACCCCCCCCCCCCCTCTCCTGAAGTCACTGCTTTCTGCGACATTTTAACAATATGTTTTGTGTTATTTACCGTGAAGCAACAGTCATGTGGTACATTTCCCCTGTGGGAATGCCAGCTGTTTTAACCCTGATTCAATAGTTGATTGTTTGATTTTAAACAAGAGCGCTCAGTGAGCGCAGCACCTCCGCCGGGCCAAGGCAACTCTGTGCATTAGTTATTTTCGTTGGCTGATGTAGGATATTGTTGCATTCCACCGCCAGGTGGCAGCAAAACTCAAAAGCACGCCAATTGGAAATCCGGCCCATTGGAAAGACTTCAAATCTCTGCCAGCATAGCTGGATTTGAACTTTGGCCTATATCTCAGCTGTACTTTGGCCTAGATATGCCAAAATGTAATCACTTGTTCCTCTTGTGCTACTCTAAGATCCTGCAAAGGCCGTTTTTGAGATATCGTGCTAACAGACAAACAGACAGACAAACAGATAAACGCCGGCAAAAACATACACCTCCTTGGCAGAGGTAAAATATAAATAGCTACTTGTCGAAGATAGTGGTTTTAGATGACAACCATATACATAGTAAAGTTCAAGAAATTAGAAGGTCATGACGACGTCCTCTGTGGTCCATTGTGGCAGTTTCAGAGGAAATGTTTTTTCATACATTGTACTGGAACCCAGTTGCTTGTTGCATTTTAATTTTTTTCCCCCCCTTTTATGTTCTTTAGAGATGTTCCCTTCTCGGTGGTCTATTTCCCCCTGTTTGCCCACTTGAACCGCCTGGGCCAGCCCTCCGCCTCGGAGAACGCACCATTCTATTGGTCCTTCCTGGCAGGCTGTGCGGCTGGGTCTACCGCTGCCGTGGCTGTAAACCCCTGTGATGGTAAGTTTGGCTCTGTGGAGACTTTGGGTTCGCTCTGCAGCTGAACCCTTCCAGGAGCTCGCTTTTTTGGAAAGTTTTTCCCTCCAAAAATCTGAGTCTGATCTAGACCTTCACTGCTTTCAACCAAAGACTTTCTGAATATAAGGAGACGGCGCACTCTTTCGTTTTACAATGGGGAAAATATGAAACTGTGAAGATGGCGGAACGTCAGTGTATCGCAGGTTGTCGTCCAATCACTCTTCTAGATTTTACTCAGCTGCACAACATTAATAGACTGTACAGGTTAGGGGCATGATTACATTACATCCGATCTCTGTGATTGGATTATTTTGGCTTAATACCAAAGACTATGGAGGAATTTACGTATCAATATTGAACACATTTTAATTTCGTTGTCCGTTTTGACACCAATGACATTGACCCGTTATACTGCTGGTCATTGGTGAATTGGCAACATATACTCTGATTCAAATGCTACTTGCTTCCGCAATCACCATAGACTAAGATATATTCATACTGTGGCTGAAAAATGTGATTGCGATTGCTAATAAACATGGTTAAGAACTTCTTGTTTTATGTCCGATAGGTTTGTTTGTGAAAGACTGAGCTAGCTAAGTTTTCTGTTAGCTTAGTTTCCTGTTCAGCATTTGCTTACGTTTGGTTTGTTTTCCTCCAGTCGTGAAGACGAGGCTGCAGTCTTTGAGCAAAGGGGTGAACGAGGAGAGTTACAATGGAGTGATAGACTGTGTCAGGTAAGCCACAAGCTCTGCTTACGAACGCCAACTTAACCTTAAGATTTCGACTTCCGCAAGTTGCTAGCAGTACAGTGGTTGTACAACTGGACATGTATGTGGAGTTGGTAGCCGTGGTCAATATGCTCTTGCAACCAAGTGATATTTGAAACATTGTAATGTTGCTGAAGCCATGTCTAAAGTAATAGTGATCTAATTAATTACCAAATGTGATTTGTATAGTATGTAAATGTCTAACATAATGTAATATATTTTCGCTCAATTTAGCATGTAACGCGTAACTTAATAAGGTTTCATGCGTAATATTAGCCCTGAGCTGAGTGTACTCTGTCCTTCTGCAGTAAGATCTTGCGTAAGGAGGGTCCGGCAGCATTCCTGAAGGGGGCCAGCTGCAGGGCGCTGGTCATCGCCCCTCTCTTCGGCATTGCGCAGGTCATGTACTTCGTCGGTGTAGGAGAGTTCGTCCTCGGATACACCCCATTCAACCTCTACTCCTCCTAATTTATTTCTCCCTCGCAATCCCCCGTAACACAAACTGGGCCTGCTGGAGTCTGAAGCCAAAGCAGTGTGGCAGCTACGCATCGTCGAATGTGCATCCTACAGAAAATGACTGAGCGCGTTAACCCTCGTGGGTTGTGAAATATTTCCGGTACGAGGTGACTCGGGGGCGAAACGATGTTCCGCAAGATCCAGGCTATTTGTAACACCCGAGTGTGGTGGTTTTACGAATATGTAAATGCCCATTGCAGTCTATAAGTTTTTGAGTCTTCAGTGACTGCTAGATGATTGCATTTGTGAAATATGGAACGCAAGGAGCTCGGAAAAGATGTTTCTTGGTGTCGGAAGTTACTCTGCAGTTTTTGCCCTCAGTGAGGGAGCATAGTCTCTATAGCACGGCGGTCAGCTAACATGATGCCAGACCGTGATTACATTCCAAATCAGTTGCTCTCGCCCCCTATTTGGTGGTCTTCATAAAGGCAGTCTGTTGCTGTCTTTGTATTAACCAGGGAGTGAGGTTTGGGATAAAAGGAAAAAAGGTTCTCGCTCTTAGCGTTTTGAATTATGTTTTAATCCATCTTTGAGGTGAGGATAACACTGCAAATGCTACTGCCTCCTTTGAAAGGATGATAGGATTTTAATTAGGTTTTGGTTCACACCTGTTTTGGTATTAAATAATTCGTAATTACATCTTTCAGTGTTGTAGACTAAACGCCACGTAAACCTTAGAATTTCAAATTCAACTGCTCTTTGTAGATTTGAATAGTCTGGTTCAAACAAATGGTCTAATAGTAGCTATGTGCTTAAACAAAGTGGAGAGGTTGCTGTAAAAAAAAAAAAAAAAAACATGAATTGATCAAGTTGAGTACTGTTACTCCTCTGTGATTGCATTCCAGGGAGGAAAAGAGTCATTGTACTTGTTTAGAATTGCCAGGCCTTGCCATTGTGTTGGTCTTGAAGTCGGGGACCAAGCTATTTTTTGGCAAAGGCTGCACTGGACTGTAGTTACATTTGATTTCCAAATGGTCAACAGCCCGATTTGACTGGGGAAACTTTGATGCACAGACTTTTTGAGTTAAGCCAGTCACTGAAATTTCAGACACAATGGCCCTACAGGACTGTAGTGTAACTGGGCAATCCTGTGGGAGCCTACTGTTGACAACCCTTGCTTGGGGTAATTCACTTCTTCTGTTTTGGAAGATCTCCTGTTACATTATGTACCCATTAATTTCACCAACCTAGTCTGGACCTGCTGAGAGTGTTGATTATACAATATTTGTTTCAGGGGCCAATTTAAGAAATGTGTAATTTTTTTTTAATGTTATGGAGGCTCAAATTGTTTGATATCACATTAAAATGAACAGGAATATTTATTTTAGTTGCAGAGCAGTGAGCAGTGTGACTGGCTGATGAGTTTACTGGCCAGTTTTTCAAGACTTGAATTTTATTTGAAGGTCATGCTCATAATGACTGAGGTGTTCTTCTGAGTCTTTTTCAATGGCTGGAATACAAGATGTGGTTGCCCAGCAACATTTCGAGACACTTTCATGGCAGTTTAGAGAGGAGTTTTGGGAATGGAACGAAGACCAAGAATAACCAAAACTTTGGGGAAACGGATTTTAAAAAGTATATTTATTTAATTACTAATGCCATGATCTTATACAAATAGGGTAGGTTTATAGACTTTTACTCATGTTTCTAGAAATGGTGGGGAGTTAATCTCAGATCAAAGAGCCTTGTTTTCATGCGGGGACAAAGTAAACTAGTCACAAAATTTGCTGTTTGTCTGGCTTTTACCATGCATCCTGCAAAAGAAAATAGCAAAGTTTTTGTTTTTTTGTCTTTCTCAATGTTTGTATATGTTTCAATGAAGTATAGTGAATAAAGATGAATACTGTTTTACTAACTAAAGTGGACTCCTCTTTTTGGATACTTCCATGCCGCTGGAGAGTTGCATGTTTAATATTACTTGGAATATCAAATGTTGAAGCTAACCGCAAGCATGCCTGATGTTACACGCCAAGAACCTATTTATATATCTGTGTCTTTTCCAAGTGGACACATGGTGGCAACTCCCACCTGAAAGTTGCGGGACTTTTCAGGTAAAGCAATGCCATGGAGAATTATGTTCATCTCACTTACTGTTGGCCAGAGTGTTCGGTGTTTGAGCCAAGTCGGGGTATATTTAATGCTGGCTTCTGTGCTCTTAAAGGGGTCATATTATGCCCGTTTCTCAGTTTGATACAGAGCCGGTCCTAACCAATTTGGTACCCAGGGCAAGATTTTTGCTGGTGCCTCTTGTATTGCAGCTGATATGTCCATATGTTTATACACTTAGACAGAAACTGCACATAGCTTCATGTCTTACAGATTTTCTTTATTTCAGAATTGCATACCGTTACAAACAGAAAAACCAGAATAACAAATACAAGTGGCATAGAACTATAAATACAATATCAATAAATAAAATACGATAAAAACATTCTAAACAATAGAAGTGATTACAGGGGTTTCCCTAGCTTTCTGGAGCGTTTAGGCAGTGTGGTGACTTTTTTTTTGGTACTTCTGGTACTAACGTTAAAGTTTTGGGGCTAAAATTATTTTAGTATTTAAACAATAGTTGGAAGAAACACAAATAAATAAGCTCATGATCAAATATTTATTTTACTATGGAGATGATCAGGTGTTATGACTGTCTCATTGGCAGAAAAAAACGTCTCATGCTGAGGTCTGCGAGTTACAGTGGACGAAGGACTAAAGTGTCACTATGAACAGACTTAACCTCCATAGCCAAGCTACATAAATCCCACAAACAACTCATGGTAATCTTTGTAAAACACTGCATTTACACTGTACTGTTCATTTTAAATTATTTTTTAAAAATTCGTCATCATGCTATTCCAGTTTGTGAATATTTTATTTTATGTATTTATTTTTTGTACAGGGACAATGCGTATTAATGAACATTTCACGCGAAATATAAATACACCAGATTGTAGCCAGAGGCTAATTCGCATCCCTGTTGTCCTTGTGGCAGGTTGATGTTAAAATGTAGAGTCTCATGGGAAAGGAGGAAAATAACATATAAAACACAAGAACGGGAAGAAGGAATATCATCAAAGCTGGTACAACAGTTTTTCGCAGATTGGTGAGCCTCTGACCATCTTTACTTTTGAGAGACTCCGCCTCTCTGAAATGCTCTTTTTACACCCAGTCATGTTACTGACCTGTTGCCAATCAACCTAATTAGTTGTAAAACGTGAAAATGTGACTCTGATCATTTTTCCATTGTGGTCTTCATGTGTGGAATATGGTCTTCCTAGATGGAATTTTATAAAAGCTATTTAGCAAATTTCTTGGTGAAATCGAAGTTACCACTTTATTAAACAGTATTATTCCAGAGGATAATTTCCAGTGAGAAACAAGCTGTCTTCACTTGCGGAGTACTGAGGACTGAAAAACAGCTTTTTCACATGGTACGATAACCAAATTAGTATGTGAAGTTTAATTTAAAGTCGGCTTGATACAGCTGAACTGTTATCATCAGAATGATGCTTGCATTTCAAACAACCCAATTCCCATCATTCCATTGACAAACAGTTCTGTGGAGTACTGAGGTTACCACTGGTATCAGAAGTAAAAAGTCCCATTCATTTCATCCATTGACTTATTTAAAAATGTTCTTTTGAAGTACTTCCCATCACTATTAAGCTTCCCATCAATTTTGAGATTTTTGCATTTTATTTCCAAGCAATATGTGTGGTATTTCCAGACTTTTGTGGATAACTTACAGTTTTTTTTTTTTCCACTGACATGCTAACCCCCTTAGTCTAATAACTACACTTTTCATGATCCACATGGCTCTTGAAGCAAAAGAGGAATGAGTTCAAATTTGCATTTAAAAGCTGCCAACACCTGCTATCTTTGATAGCCTAGCTATCAAGCGAGGCTTGAAAAGCAAGACAGCCTGGTGAGGTGGCTAGGTAATTAGTTAGCAACTGTATGTTCCACTTAGTTAAGGTAACCTGACTAGCAAGTAATAATTTATGCAGCTGGCTAGCTATTGTCAATTGAAATGTTTTCATGAAAACCCAGTAGCCAGCGAATGGAGATAACCAGCTAACATAATCTTGTCAATTTGTCACTGACCAAATAAGCTAATTTGCAAAATAATCACTGCTCGCTGAACACCAGCTAAATAGCAAAATAACCAGTATTCAGTGTTCTCTACTGATTTTTAAGCACCAAATGTAGCTAGCAAATTGAAGCTTGCAAACTTGCTAGCCAATGAAGCCAACACGCCACTAACATAGCTAGCCAGCTAATAATCATATCGGAACTGTCTTGCCGACCTAATGCAAGCTAAGTCGTGAAATAATCGCCATTCACTGTTCTTGATTGATTTTTAAGCCCTGCATCTGCACCAGCTAATATTAACCTGCTGTGAAACGACTTCACTTAGTTACAGGTTCCATGGGGTTACAGAGATAGCCAACAGCTAGCAAACAAAGCATTTTCACCCAAATTTCTGCCTCTGATCGGCCTCCGTCAAGTTATAGTTGTAAATGTTTGGTGAAAGTGAGGTACCTGATTGACTGGGAATGAATCACAGGCTATTTACTTATTCATGTCGTGGACATGATCACAAAAATGGACTTCAAACTGGACTACAAGTGTAATAGCATTACCTTTTCGACAATAAACTACAAATCTGATGCATCTATGAATGAAACTATGAATTAAACTACAAATCTCTTGAATCTGTACATCCCACAGGTTGATCTTGCAATATGGGGCCATTAAAATTAGTTCTAATCTGAGTGACACTGGAGAGTGTCCAAACTCAATTATAAATATCCATTGGGATTTTACTTTCAAAACAAGAGGCTAAGTAGCAGTGAAAACAGTTACCTCAGTACTCTATAGTTATGAGGGTAAAACCTAAGCCAATGAGCAATGGGGGCAGCGCGTCATCAATTAAACACGTGACCCTTTTGTGCGTCCAACAACCAACCCCCCCTACTCTCTATGATGCATGGATCAATAGTTGCGAAGGAGAAAAGCTGAACCAATCAGGAAAGAGGACAGGGCGTCCAAGATTAAAATGTGATTACATTTCTATCGCACTTTTGTGCACACAGCCACTTGGAAAATGAAGCCGTATTACCTGGAACAAAGCACCAACTCAGGAAAAAACAACTGCACACCTCTCAGTGATCTGAATTCAAATCCAGAGAGTTCAGGGTACCTGTACTTCCATTACCGCACTCTAAGACAGTAAATGGAAATCCACTGGCATGAAGTGGTGAAGTTCCTACTTCATGGAATTTTACCGGCAGCGATGTGTTTCCGCGCTGCAATACCTCTGAAATGCATTTGCTGCGGCTCAAATGCACTCCCTGTAATTTAAGCCCTTCCCTCCTGACTGTTGGGCTTGTGGTAGCTGTAATGGTGCATCCTTTGGCATGCTAGTTTAACCCAGCCATGGAGAGCGTGCTTCTGCATAGATCAACCCCCATAGCAGTCCTGACAGGAGCAGCTGTTGCAAGCACATAACGATCTGTAATATGAGATCTGGAGTGGAGTTGGGTGCGGCCTAGCGACTCACAGCATAATTGTTGGGCCTGAAACTGTTCGCCTAAAGGGGGAATATAAATGCACACACAATGCTGGATAGGAAAATTCCACGCAGTGAAGACAGTTCACATAATATTATCCATTTTAATCGCAATCAATGACAACTTAATTTTTTGTTCATTTGGAACAATCAACAAAAATGTTTGCTTTCTCACAAGCAACATCTGACGTTCTTTCTCAGAAAACAAGTGGATGGGCGATTTCAACATGATTTAGAATGTATGAATAGGCAAAATAATGATGTCATGCAGCCTCAAAGCGGATATTTAGCAACAAGAGAATATTTCTTTGGAAAATAATTATGCACATTTGGGTCGTAAAGTTTTTCAAACTCATGAAAAATAAGACTCATGTAGTCAGTTTAACAATTTGGACAAGTGAGTGTCTTAAATGTTTGACTCAATTTAAAATGAAGATGATGAAATTGACCTGGCACCTCATCCCTAAATCCTCGGGCAGGGAAATTTGCTTTGGCGCCAGCAGCAAGAATGTCAGTGGGATCAAATTTAAATCGTGTTCATGAACAGGTGAAACAGAGCTCAGTCAGTCATGCACTAGTGAGCCGATATGAACAGAACCAATCACGTTTCAGACACGTCTTCACATTCACCCGCTACGTTGTGGTGACATTTCTAAATGACTCAATTTTTCTTTTGTACTACATAATATACTGCACGATATACTACACAATAAATTCATTAAATACAGTGAGCACCATAATTCATTGAACAATGACTCACATTTTATTTTGGTTCTGTAGCCCAAGTCAAACACCTGACCTGAGTTCAGTTGAACAAGCATTTTGCATTCTGCAGAGACCACTGAAGGCAAGAAAATCCCCTAAACAAGCAGGAATTGAAGACTGCTCCAGTATAAGCATGGCAGACCATCACAAGGGAAGATAACCAGCATCTGGTGCTGTCCATGCAACCCAGACTTCAAGCAGTCATGCTACCGATATGCAACCAAGAATTTAAAATGATTACTTCATTCTAGATTATGTTAAACTACCCAATATTTTTTTGACGTGCCCAAAAAGAGTGGTGTGTGTGGGGAGGGGGGCTATATACAAAAGTTAAACCTTGGAAAGGATACCTTTGTGATCGCAACATTTCAAACTCTGAAGTGCTGGAGTAAAGAACCAAGATCTGCATCACTGTCCACTGAATTATGGTGCTCACATTATGTGGGCTACTGAAAACATTAAATCAGGAACAAGGAAGGAAAAATAAAACGCTCTCTGTCAGTTTTGATCAGAGGAAAAGAAAAACAGGTTCAAAAGGAATTTGTCATCCCTCAAAATTATATCTTTTCTGACTGCAGTGATTTTATAATCGGCCCCATTCAGCACTTTTAAGGCTGATAAGGCATTTGGCCTTTATTTAGGACTAAAAAGTTTAGTGTTCGTAAGTGAAAGTGTTAGGCCTAGTTCATAATCACGTCAGATTCTAAGTAGCAAAAATGAAAGTGATTTTGCAAAGATCCACCAAAGATCCACGGCTTATGGCAGTGATGCACATTAGTCTTAATAGTGAATGAACTGCAGTCATACTAGATTGTGGCCTGGATACCAGCTCACCGCACACACACGCCAGGTACACATAGTTCAAGGAAATTTCTTCAAATGCAAACAAGATTCCTGCAAGATTTCTTTTTTAAATTGGAGAATCTATTAATGTGTCTTTCTGAAGATGAACTACAGTGCAGTAGAGAAGTATTTGCCCCTTCCCAATTTCTTGCATTGTTGCATATTTGTCAAACTTAAATATTATAGATTATCAAACAGATTTTAATATTGGACAGAGATTACTCAAGTAAACACCAAAAGCAGTTTTTAAATGATGATGTCATTTATTGAAGGAACAGTGCTATCCAACCCTACCTGGCTCTATCCAATAAAGTAATTGTTTCTTTCGTAACCAAATCAACCAATTAAACAAATGTAATCACCCTCCCCTCCCCAAAGGGGAAGGGCGAGGGTATTGTCATCAACTTGGTTTGTCTGACAGTTTATTTATGTGTTTGTCAGCAAGATTATAAGAAAACCACTGCATAAATTTATACCAACTTTGTAAAAAAATTGGGCGATGACCCAGAATAGGTCAAGATCACTAAAAAGGTCAAAATAGTTTTTTGGCCATAAAAATTGTCTGCTTTACATCCCACCAATACAAAAAATATTTTCTTTTTCAATTCATAAAATATCGTCCTACCCTTTGCTACAGTGAAACATGCATGGTTTCAAAAATTGGTCGAAGTTCAGGGGGGGGTCATGACCATTGATCTGAATTGCATAATTTACACTATATCTTCAAAACTAATAGTAACCAAGTGGCTGTCTACAGTAAACACATATGGGAAATCATAAATGGAGATTAAAATGACAGCATGACCTCTGACCTTGAGTAACCTTTTAAAGTCAAACCCTGGAGCACATGTACCTGGAAAATGGATCTACTCACTGAGAAGCTAAAATACATTCGAGGGGCAGAGTTTGCCGTGCCTGGCTCCACTAGTTAATAATTGGGTTCAACTTCACTAGATACACCAAGGCACAATTATTGCTTGTCTTGTTGAATCTAAACATCACTTAAAAAGATTTTGTCTGGCAATGTGAAGTAGGCTAAAAGCAGAACATGATGCTGCGATTTAAAGAAATTCAAGAACAGATGAGGAACAAAGCCGTTGACATCAATCAGTCTGGCAAGGGTTACGAAGCCATTTCTGAGGCTCTGGACGCCAGCGAACCATGGCAGGAGCCATTATGTACAAATGGAGAAAACCTGAAGAGCGCTGAACCCTCCAAGGATTGGCTGGCCCTCCAAATTTCATCCAAGAGCGCACTGACGATTCACCCAGGAGGTCACAAAAGAATCCGCACTGACATCTAAAGAACTGCAAGCCTCACTTGCTTCAGTTAAGGACAGTGTTCATAATTCCACTGTAAAATGGAAATAATGGCATATGTGGGAGAGCTCCTCGGTGAAAACCATTGCTGACCATAAAAGAACAGAGAGTCTATTTCACGTTTGCCAAAAAACACCTTGATGACCCCCAAGACTTTCGAGATAATGTTCTATGGACTGATAAGTCAAAAGAGGAATTCTTTAGAAGACATGGGCCCAACATCATCTAGCATAAAGCTAAAACTGCATTCCTCATTAAGAGCACCACACCCACAGACGATAACGGAGCTGATAGTGTGATGGTCTGGGGCTGCTTTGCTGCTACAGGACCTGGGCGACTTGCTGTAATTGATGGAACTATCTGCTCTCGACCAGAAAATCCTGAAGGAGAATGTCTGGCCATCAGTTTGTGACTTTAAGCAAAATCTTTTAAGTAATGCAGGTGGACAATGATTTGAAGCACAAAAGCATGTCAATCTCTGAATGGTCATGATTTGAGTCTGTTTGAGATGCTGTGGCATGACCTTAAACTGACAGTTCATGCTTTAACTCATTCCCTATGGCAAGCCGCTGCCAACGGCGCAGCGAATTCTACCATTCCCTATGGTAAGCCAGTGCCAGCGGCATGGATGACCATTCGCAGTCCGATGAAAACACAAAATCAGTTGATGATCATGGTGATGGGCCACCTTCACTTCAATACTTTATTTTGTGTAATTTTTGGGAAAAGAATTCCGTACAAACGCAACAATTTTATATAAAAGTATTCCGTAGGGAATGAGTTAAAATCCCCCAGTGTGGTTGAATTAAAACAATTCTGCAAAGGAGAGGGGGCCACAATTCATCCACAGCAAAGTAAGACTCATTGCCTGTTATCACAGAAGTTTTCAGTTGTTCCTGTCAAGGGTGGCGCAAACAGTTATCAGGCTTTGGAGGGCAATTACTCTTTCACAAGGGTGATAAAGGTTTTAATAACTCTTTACTTTCAATAAATGAAACGATCATTTAAAACCTGCATTTTTTGTTTACTCAAGTTGTCTTTGGCTTATGTTAAAATTAGTTGAGTGATCGGAAACATCTACATATAACAAATAAGCTAAAATAGAAGCAATCGTACTTTTTCACAAAACTGTACATTTTTTAATTCTTTGGAAAGGTTGTGTTGACAGCAAATTTCATTTTGAATAATTACCAGTCTTTTTTCCCCCAAACTTGACAGCATTTGATATTTAAATTTGACTGACACAGCTGAAATCACACTTAATATCGCGGCATCAAAATATTTTACATTGAATATCTCATTTCCAGTTGGGAATACATATCCGGACAAAATTTAACGGCCAAAATAAAAAATAAATCCCTCAATGTGTGTGAATTGTTGAAGTAAACACAGGGGCTCCGTCTAAAAGATGTTGGTTAAACACTGAATTTTGGGCAAGTTTCGGTGAGTAAAGTGAAGTCTGCCGACATGTAACTAAATCCTTGGACATTGGATTAAGCCTCCATTCCACTGAAATGTGAAACCACTGCGCATACACTACCTGCAATAACAAATGTGAATATCAGCTTCAATTAGCAGTACCAGTAATGCAATTACTGTAATATGTACTTTGTGCCCAAATGCGAACCTTTGATTGAAATAATTCAATGCTATAAACCATCAGGTATTTTACTGAAAATGCATTTAAGACATTTTTTAGTTCTAAAAGCCTGATTTACTGGGGAACTTTTGCCCGTGCAAAACTTTTTAAAAGCTGCAAAACTAAAAACCTGATTAATGATTGGCCAGTGTTTGCACCAATCATTGGTTGTGATATTGATTTTGTTCGCCATTGTAAGGTTTCGTGTGTCCGAAGGGACATTGTAAATGAGATGCTTGATATTTAAATGACCAATATATTAATGCCAATGGTTCAAAGTCTACATTGAAGACATCACACAACAGAAGACAAGGAACTTTAGAAAAAGTTTATTAGTTCTTGCATAACTATCTTCCTGAGAAGCCTGAATGCCACTTAAACTCAAATTATTTCAGCCATTAAATAAATTAACAAGAGATCAATCAACAATTCAATTGAAATGCTTTTTTCATGCGTACAGTACTTCAAGTCTTCATTCTGGTTCACCAAAGTATACATCTATAATCATGGCCAAATGATCATTTGGAGTAATGCCAAGCAAGTGTGCAAGAAAGGTGAAATCCATCTCAAAACCGTATCTGGATTTCACCTTCCACTGGCCAGAGGTGGACATTCCACCTTTTTCAGAGGTCAGAAAGTAAAATGTTGCCTTGTTTTACTCCCATACATGAGCTAAGCCGGCTGATTTCACTAATTAATTCAACCTCCAGGCTGAGGGATTGTTCTAATTAGCAAATCAAGATGCTTGGAGCAATATACTGGGGAGGGCTTCTACTTTCTGAATCTGGATTGTCCACCTTTGCCATTGGCACATAAAAAAAAGTTCCATAACGTTGCATTTTGTCTGTGTAAGTCACACCTGAAAAACTCACAAAGATGATACAAGTCTGAAAGATGTTAGATTCCTCCAGCTGAAGTACGTACTGAAGTCTAGGCAACAGTCACTTTTTTCATGCATATTGATCACTCACATATAACATTATAAAAATGTCTTTAGGGAGCATTTTTTTTAGTGTGAATGTTTATATATGCTCCAATTCCTGGGTTAATTTTCAGATTGGGCTCCAGCAATACTGTCTTTGAATTACTTCAAGTTGACAGCACACAGTTGCCACAACATGGCTCAATTTTGTATGACCTACTGGTGAACTGACATGCTGAAGTATTTGCATGTCAAAGCATTTGAGCGCTTTTGTGAGTTTATTGAGAACTGGACAGAGAGCACAGTCACCAGTTCTCCCTTCCATGCTTCAAGCAGCAAGATTATCGCGAATAAACTGGCCAATAGTCCGATAAATTTTGTTCATGTTTTTTTTTTTTTTTTTAATAATTTCTGTTTCTGGGATACTGAACAGAAATGTCTTAATCTATCCTTCTAAAACTAGAGACAAAAATTTACAGTATTTCACTGTTCAGAATCCATCAGAAAACAGCATAAAGCTGCTTTCACACCGGACGCGAACCGAATTTTTCTTTGCATTGACTTTGAATGTAATCTGTCGAGCGAAAAATTTGTTTCGCGTCCGGTGTGAAAGCAGCTTAAATCTGGAAGAACTGGGTGCATTCAATACAGACAAGCATTACACGAAGGAAAATTGCTGTAACATCTGATATGATCATGTAGGCAGTTCTGCACTAATTCAGAATTAAACACTATAATTTCAAAGAGCAATAGGAGGGCATTTTCACATGATGAATGATCCATGGATGCTGAAATTTTACTGTAGCTTAGACCCCATCCGGAAGCCACAAACCTGATTGACTCCACACATCACCACAGTTAAAAACTTTCATATGCAACGTTGAGGTTGTTGATTTGTTTTCTTGTGTAGGTAAAAAAAAAAAAAAAAACACGAAAGGCACGTTAAGTATTGACATGCTGTGAAAAGCAACCATTTCTTATTTTACATTATTATCAAACACAAGTCTACACAAGCTGCCTATAGTATACACATCTTGACAATACACCTCAAATCAGCTATTTCACGAGCTACCAAACAGACTAAAAACAAAACAATTATGAGACAAATTACAAATTCACACAAAATGTACAAATCGTCTTCAAAGCCCGGGCACGATGGTAGTTCAGAATTGGGACACACACAAGAAAAGCCGCAGAGGGAAGAGATTATTTTAAGGCCCGGCAAGAGGTCACTCAAGTCAGGTAACCTTCAGCAACGAGCTAATTGCCCTCAGCTACTTCCGAAGACAGCTACAGATGAACTTTCAGGGAGATAAACTGATGCCCTAGCTCAAATGGACCGAAAAAATTTGTCTAACGTCTTTTTATTTCAATTACAACCTCGAATGCTATGCCTGCCACCAGGCAAACTGCAATATACGCAGTAATGACAACTGTACCATTGAAGATGTCCCTTCAAAGTTTAGAATAAAGGTCATTCAATATGATACGCTTACATCAGAAAATGAGATCTGGCCCTTGGGGATAACTGCCCATTTCTTGTGAGTGAGCCAAGCGAGTCCACCGCATTGTACTTCCCACACATAGCAGAAGGCTCCTGAGTGGGTTCTGTGGGTTTGTCTGGGACGGACCACTACTTCTCGTAAGCTGATAAATGCACACGGTTTCCACATAGCAAAGCACTCAGAAAAGTATACAGTTTAATCAGAGCTTGTTGAATGTTGCTTTTCAGCAGAGCGACAAGGCGAGCTGAGGGGTGGGAGGACTGTATGTGTATGTTTGTGTTTGTGTTTGCACGAGAGTGGGAGGGTGGTGGGGGGGCAGACATACCTATAGATAATTTAGCGTCCTCTGACAAGGTCCCCCCAGTGTCGTATTACAAAATATTTTTACCTGCTTGCACTGGAGGCTCCTGCTGCAGACATTTTTAGAATAGAATGCCCTTGCCTGCAAATACCTTACAAAGATTTAATACAAGCTACGTTCTGTTGCTACAGTCGAGAGAGTTAAACTACATTTCCTATAATTCGGAAAGACATCAGCAGAGAGAAAATGTTACTTAGCACACTTTAATTTCAGCTCTTTATGAGAATCATATTGAGGATTTTACCCCGTGAGGAGGGCAGACCTCATCTATAATTTCCACTGGTGGAAATGAACAAATACGCACAAGATTTTTTTATTTGTACCCCTACACAATAATGGTGGTATGCAGACCAGCTTACGCGGTCCTGTGGTTAAGGCTAAGACCCTAACAGTGTCCAGATTCAGGGCTGTTACATTGCTGAACACGCTCCATTGTGTACTTGGTATTTGGTGCGCGTAGATGGACAGATTGGTCTGATTTCATCAATATGCATGCATGTCGTGAGCACTGAATGGTTTCAGTTCAGACTCCATAAATGGCAACAACGGCAAAAGAAATTTGTGTGCGGAAACCGTTGCACTGTAGCATGAGTTAATTGGATTATAGCGAATAAAGAGGAAAAGGAAGGTAGACTAGCAGCCGAGCTAATAACAGTAGTCGCTATTAACATCGTTAGCTAGTACCACAGAACCCCTCGCAGAGCCCACTGCTGACTGGGGTAAGTTTTTTTGGGAAAGGGAGTGAGGAGTGGATGGACGGAGATACTCTCTGGATCTTTACATGGCTCTCCTGGACCGAACCTGCCGCAAAGACTCGACGGCGAGTCCAGAAAGATTCGGTGTGGCTGAGGGTCAGAGGGGCGGGTAGGGTGGGTAGACATTGTCAGCAGGGCGGGGGGCGGAGTCTAGATGACCTCTCTGCTGTTTCGTATAGCGCAGCACAGCACCATACTGAAGATCATACCGATGATCTGGGAGGGGAGAGCACAGAAAAATGTCACATAAAAGTGTTTTGGCACCTTCCAGAGGAGGGGAGAATATTTTATGCCTGGCTATAACTTAGAGGCTGAGATAAATGTGATTAGAGAGACTTGTAATGCCCTTGTGCACGGTTAGGGGGAGCTTTAACATAATCTATCATAAATGTGCCATGTATTGGCCCACTTTCATGCTCCCCCAACTAGCTTTACTGCGAGAGCCTCCAGGCCCTACAAATTACATTGACTGTGGCGGCTAATTCTGTATAACCTGCAAAAAAGAAGTATGGCATATCCCTCCCTACATGACCTTTTCTGTTATTTAAATATGCAAATCTGTAGGCCAGACACACAGTCCTATACAGCAAACCAAACCAGACGAGAGTGCTGTGAAAATAATACACTGCCCTCTAGAGGCGAAATAAACACCCTGCTGAATTACAAACTTCTGTTCTGCCTCAAATAAATGTATTTGTTTTAACCTTTTGTCGCAATACTCTTTTTGTCTTTACCTATTCAGGGTGGTGGATGAGTTTGGTTACTGCAGTAACCACCATGTGACAAAGGGTTATCTGTACCTTGCCTCATCAAACTCTCACTCTATTCATTATATGCTGGCATTTTCCTTGCGTCTCAAAACAAAGGGTTCAGACATCTCAAATGATTGTTTTATGCTGGGTTGCAAATGGAGCAGGGCTGTATTTTGGGATTTTATAAATGAACAGGGTATTTCAAAAAGCAGTATCATAGAGTGTCAGGACTTGGAAAACTGCGCAGAGTAAAACCAGAACAGCTCTTTTTACTTCAGATTCGTGAAGGATCCAGGTTTTACTCATACTCCCTGTGTATTCAGTGTAAACCCTTATTAAAACCATACTTGAATTTCTGTGTTGGCGTAAAATGGCTGCTACCACTTAGGGCCTTACCATCACTCCAGCGATGCCAATTCCCACATATCCAATGATGTAGAGCTTACTGTCGAAAAATTCTGTAATAGCTGAGGTGCAGTCCTAGGAAGACAAAGACAGATTATAAGAATCTACCAGTTCAGAGATAAGAGGCAAGACACAAAGAATCAGGGAGCAGGACAGACTTCAGAAGTATGACAGCGTTACACATCACAAAGGCACAACTTTTTGCTTTTCTCTCTTAACTCAGACAGCAGTGCCACATTTCCACGCCAGAATTATTTACGGCAGAGTGTGGTACAGTGTGTTCAAAAGTCACCCTTTATGCCATCCTGGCCGGTGGGCTAAATTTTGCTTTTCAAGTAATATAAATAACCCTGGATGGCTGCAATGTTAGCCAAGGGGTGCAGAGTTTAGAGCAGAGTTTAGCTTAGCTGGCCTAGTATGCAGCATGAACAGAGCCTAGCTTTGTAAGCCTAATGGGTTTCATGAGCAGAAACTGACTTTTTGAGCCTAGCAAGCAAAGGCTAGCTTAGCGTGCTAAGCAGGCTATAGGAGCAGAGGATGGCTTTGGTACCCTATTATGTTGTATGGACAGAGGCTAGCTTTGACATCTTGGCAGGCTATTGGAACAGAGGATAGCACAGTTTGCCTTGTACGAAGCAAGAACAGAGACAAGCCTTGTTAGCATAGCAGGCTGGATGAGCGGAGGCTAGCTTTGAGCGCCGAGCAGGTTGCGTGAGCAGAGGCTAGCTTTGCATTCCAGGCAAGCTATAGGAGTAGAGGCTAGCATTGCAAGGGCATAACTTTGGTCTGAGAGGTGGGGAGGACAAAAAAAAAAACAGGGGTCCTCGAGTCCTGCTCCAGAGAAGAATTGCAATTTGAATCACATTTCCTGCATTTCTACATACATTTTGGAACTAGGTGGCAATACTTTGGCTATAGGCATCTTAATATCTACTGACTTTTAAATGGACTTGTCATTACATTTCCAGACATCAAACAGAGTTAGTTTAATCACAATGTCCATATTTTTATGCCCTTGCCTCAGCATATACAATGATAATTGGGTTAGGTGTCAGTAAATCACCCATTGCAAAAAATCCATTGTTTATATACAAGAAGTTGAGCCCCTGAGAACATAACATTTTTTAAGTTCCAATCTTAAGAGGATTCCGAAGTGGTAAATCGGTTTGGTTCAATAATGGATTCACTCAGTGTAGTTCCAGAACTATACAATAGGTAGGGCATACGTTCCTCTCTTCAAGAACTCATAAAGTGCTCAGCGAAATATGGTCAAAAATGAACAAGACAACAGCGTCATCATTATCGCCCGCCACTATCAAGAGCCATAACTCAGAAAAAAAATATGCTTCAACATCCATTTTCAAACTCAACGTAAATCTTGAGTAGCTTATTAAGCATACACCATTTCACGCATCTAGGTATAATAGTTTCAGAGAAATCTTGTCCCTGTTGTGGCCTGGACGGATGGACGCACACAAGGATGCATGGACGGACAGACGGACCCCAATCCTAAATTCCCCGTCTACTTCGTGGCGGAGGATAAAAAAAAAAAAAAGGATTCAGACCACTCTTTTTCTGAGGGGCTCAGTTGTATTTGTGACTGAAGCTTGGTTTGATTTTCTTATTGCTAATATTATCCAACTGTGCAACATCATCTCTTTTATTTGAACAGCACTTCTGCACACAGTTATGGCCGACAGTTGCAATACTTTGGCAACAATTATGTTAATGCCCACTGATTTTTCAAATGGATTTGTCATTGCATTTGCAGACATCGAACATAATTTAATGTGATACCGATATCCTGGTGTTTTTTTCATTCATGAAAAAATGTAAAAGAAATAATTTTTTCACTGGGCTGATTGTATCAGTAGTAAATTAATAATGATGATAATGATGTTACAGATCACATTCAAATTGATTGCTTGACTAACTGACAATGGCCAATGCGATAGCTAAGCGTGAATTCTAAATACATCTCCTAACCCTTTATAGCTTATTGCACACGTAACTTACCTGCATCTCAGGTTTGCTCTTCCCAGCCTCGCTCTCCTTATCAACAGGCTCCTCCTCCTCTGCTCTCTGATATGAAAGAAAAGTCGAGTTATCCTACTTGTGTATGACTCTAACTTTAAAGTGAGTAACAGCGAAAGGGATGCTGCTTTTCATAGATTGTTGACGAATACTTTCCGCATTTTAAGGTGGACTTGTTTTCAAGTAACATACTGCATGATTTTTCCATTGACCTATCTTACATTAATAGAAAAACAATGGTGAATTATAACAACCTTAAATATTTAGTTTGTCAAATTGCTTTTTCCTCTCTGGATGTGACAGGCAAATAACTGTTTTGCTGGTCAGCCAACGTTAGAAATGGTAACAACGTTACCTATCAATGCTGACTCAGCTAACTTTAGCCTAACATCAGAAAGTCTAGACAGAAATACAAATAAAGGGTAGGAATTACTGAATACCCTTCTAATCATCCAAATCACATTTCCTTTCATTTGTTCTATCCCCTCTCTAGATCAAGACATTAAATTTACCTTCTGCTGTTGGCATTCATTTTCATTAACTTCTGCTTGCTCATTCAGCGAGCAATTTTTCAAGTGGAACATGTCTGCCTCCACAGACATCAGAATGAAACCTACTATATAATCGTGTAAGCAGACTGTCCGTGTCAGCGATGTGCCCATTATCATTTTTGCGTTATATCGGGGCCTTAGAATCATCAGCTAAATACACGTTATCAACTAATATCTCACGGCTGGCCAAACAGTAGCATACTACAAAGGATTTTAGCCATTTAAAAAATACTAATAAAAAGATTTTGAAAGTGGGGGTGGAGTGGGGGGGGGAGTAAACTAGGATTTTGAAAAGCCGGGGGGGCATATATCTTCAAAATTACACCTCTGTAGCACTGTAAGCCAAGTGGGTTGCATGGGCAGAGGCTAGCTTTGGCAGCTTAGCGAGCTGCATCAGCTGAGGTACACCGCCCTGACAGCGTACCGGGGCTGCATGAGTAGAGGGTAGTTTGTATGCGTTGCAGGCCATATGAGCAAAGGATAGCTCTGCCAGCCTATCATGCTGCTAAAGCACAGGCTTAAACTGATGGCTGAGTAGGCTGCATTTACAGAGGCTTGTGCCCCACGTGAGACCACGCCCTTGCTCGCTTTAGGTCAGAGGTGTCAGATTTCTTAATCGGACTTCGAGGCTTGGGTAAGATACGAAAATAGCTCAACTTGAGGTAACAGAAGGGCTCTGTTCCAAAGATGTAGAAACTGAAGGTAGAAAGGCTGATATCTTGATGACGGACTCTGCAGTTACACCTTTAACAGCAGTTAAACTCCAAATTTCAGTTACATGCATGTGATGAAAGGCCCGTTCTATGAATGTCACACACACGCCATCAGAGCTGGTTTAACTCTCTGCACTTTTGAAAGTTAAACATACATCTAACTTGTTAGGAATTTTTGCTTGTACAGGTTTTACCCAAGCAAGCTGTGGTGCTCGCTCAAAGTTACTGCAACAAACACACAAAATATTTTACCTTGGCGATATCTGTGCAGAGATTGGTCTGAGAGTCTTTAACACCACAGCAGTCCAGCTACAAGTGGGTGGGAGAAAAATAAAAATGAGATCAGTAGGGCATTTAGTGTTCATGATTAGCAAAACCACTATGAGGTGACCAGGTGGTCTTGGAATTTCTGGGTCACTCAATACGGCCAGGTTTGGGGTATTTCCATTTAAAATAGGTGATTTCAGGAAATTAGTATGAACAGAAAAGTCCCATCTGCAATGACTTTAAATAAATGAATTCAACTTCCTGAACTAATGAGCTAAAACGGCATTAAGGGAAGAGCACCTAACCCTTGCATGCATGAAGCATTTCGAGAGTGTAAATTGATTCAGGATATTGAATGTGGGAAAGATAAATATATCACAAGCGAATGACTTCGTTGGCATGGTGAGAGGAACTAAACCCCCCACTGCAGTGCAATCTAAAACAACGTGCCTTCGCCCACGGGCACTGTACAGTCATGAATGACTGAGTCACCAAGCTAGAATGGTTTGTGGATTCGTGTCGTCAGCATTTGTACCACGCAGGTTGTACCACCACGATCTCCAGTGAATTTTTTTTTCGGGGGGGGGTTGAAGGTCAACCTCTTATAATCTGGCTGCAGAATCAAGCTCCAGTTTAACCTGGCAACAGAGGGCCCTTTCCTCTCTAAAACAGCTGATATGCAGTGAGTGTTCCCAGTCAGAACGGCTGCCCCAGACCTCCCTGGTGGATGCTAACTATTGGTGGGTTCAGATATTAGTCACAAGTACCCTCCCAATATTTTGCATTTTCAGAACATGAAAAGTGTCAATCTACTTGATATGTCCAATGATTGACAGCCTACATGTTCCCTCAAATTGAAAATAAAGAACCAAATTCATTCCAAGTAAAAGTGAAAGCTGTATGAATGTAGCAGACAAAATATTACTGCTCTGCCAGAGTTTCCCAAGGAAGTCGACAACAGACATCATGTCATGCAATGGCCTGTTTTCTCGCAATTTTTAAAGGAGAATTCTGTTAAACAGTCTGCCAACAGACATCTGCCCTCTCATAGCTGACAGGACAATGCATATCGGGCAAATAATCTTTCTGTCAACTTCTTTTTTTGAGATTTTGATTAAATTAAAAAATAGTTTAAAAACATGGAAAAAATTGCAAGTTTTGAAGGTTATGAATATATAAAGAAAAGTACGTGTTTCCCTGCTGTATTTTGAACTTATGCTCACCACTCTGTGGTAGATGGATGCAATTGTGCCATTGTTGTTCTCATTGAGGGACTCGCTGTAGAACTTTTGGACCTCTTCAATTATCTACAAGGGAAAATGCACCAGCAAAGAGGAGATTGTGTTTAAGACATAAATTATGTTAGTTTCAAGGCAGAATTTTTTAGATAATTCAATGACTGAAGTCTTCAATTTGCAAATAATGTAAACAACAATCCAGAACTAAGCAGTCTATATGCTGCTTTACCTTTATAAATGTATGATCTGTAGCAGAAACACGCTACCTTGTCTTTATTTAAAAACCCAAACACGCCAGCTGCGACCTCAGCACCAAAGATGACCAGGAGACAGGCGAAAAACTGCAAACAGAGAAGCACAGCAGCTGACAACAAGCCGCCTTATATCACCTGGGGCTTAAATTTATAACTGACAATGATGCACCGAGTACAATCCCAACTCATAAAAAGTTGTGATGGTATGAAAAACGCTCATAAAAAAAAATTGGGCTGCCCTTTTCAGACAGTAAAGTTTTTTTTAAAGACATTTGGGGATGTAATTGTTTTGCAGTACTTGACAGAGGTTTGCCAAAGTTATCCTGAGCGTACGTGGTTATATCACTTGTTGTAGATTAATAACAACTCCTGACGCAGTGCTGAGTGAATATAGATCAATATAGATTTTTAAGTGTTATGCATTGCTTCTAAATCCCTTCCTGTCTTTGAGGAACATTGTTCATTTGTGGGCAAATCTGAAATCCTCAGCCCGTCTTTGCTCCTGAAGGACTAGGCCAATTCAGGATGCTGCTTTAGTACAAAATCACGATCACAATCAATTGCTGACATCACCTGTTTCAAATCACAGCATTATTCAAAATTTTCAGCTCATCACTAGTCCAAAGTTGCCCCGTCCAAACTTTTCTTAGAATGTATAGCAGGCCTTAATGGAAGGAATGAATGAATATTCATAAATAAAATGCAGTGGATCAGGCAGAGCATGCAATATCTTGCCTTTATGCTGCCTGCAATGAAGTACAGTCAAAATAAGTTTAAAAATCACTGCTTTATATTTTTATGTGCATTTTCTAAACTGCTTGTTTCAGGCTGAGGTTGTAATGCAATATAACTAGCTTAAAGTCCTGGCTGAGACCTACCGATCCCAGGAGGCACTGCGATTCCCGAACAGCACCGCAGCAGCCGAAGAAGCCCACGAGCATCATGAGGCCGCCGGCACCGATGAGGATGTACACACCTACGAACAGAGAAATACAGCATGATTTGTCAACAAACATTAAAATATTAGCCCTGTTGACACGTTTGTATGTGTGATTATGTAGGTGAACTAAAACTAAATGGCTATTCCCCCAACCGTTGGTGGAACAGGGGGGAAGGTTGCTCTTATTCCCCCTACCGTCTTTGAGCGGTACTAAAAACTTTCACCAAAAGATGTCACATTTGCGAAATATTCCACGTATTTGACTGGCTGAGAATGATTGGGCGAATAACAAACTGGTACTTACAATTCGCCCAACAGTTGGGGTGATAGCCTTTGCCAAACTAAAAACATAGTAATAAAATTATTATTTTTATCAACAAAAAAACGATATCTTGAAAACAAATTTACATCGCTGCATGTAAACCTTTTGGCACCTTGCTTATTGCACACCGACCACCACGCACAGAAAGGCCTAGTAATGGCTGAATGAGGGCTCGTGAAGCTTTGAATCTTTTAGATCATTGAAGTAGAATCTGGTTCATGACTTCAAGTTTCATTCACAGAACTCTTGGCTGACATCTCCTGGTAAAATGGATGCTTTGCAGTCCAATGATGGTACAGTCTGACAGGATTGTTTTGACGCACACTCATAATAATTTTTCATGAGCATGTCTGTGTTGCTTCTGTGAGCATGACTGGTCAATTACAAAACTGACTCCAGCATTGTCAAGTTGTATATTATGTTATGAATGCAATTGAAATGATTGTGCGGCAGAGGTCTGTGCTATTGGGCTGTAGATGTGCTTGGGGTGCAAGGCAGTAACCGCACTCAACAATGCCAACTCTTCACCACACTAATGCAGTAGTTCTCAGTACAGATCCCAGGAGCTTGCTGTTTATGCTGGTTTTCATTCTAAACACAACTACAATCATCATTTTTAACAGCTGGTAATTTTCTTAATTATTTCCTTTTCACATTTCATTACTTACCCTCTTCAGCCACACTGTCTGAAATAGCTACAGCCGTACAAAAAAAAACCTGTGCTTTACTGCAGTTAGATTACGCATTTTTAACTGACTAAATTAAAGTAGATGGTGGATCAATGGGGTCCTAATTCACAGGAGAACTTTTGACTTGTGGCAAAATGGAGATTAGGCTTGACATAATTTGCCTCGTCTTTTTATTTGTAATTAACTAACAAATGGGGATTTTTTTTTTGGTGACATTAGTTCACACTTTCACCTACAACCAGCAAATTGATTCTTCAATTTACTAAATTACTATTCACCCCTCTTTTTCTGCAATAAAAACAATTGCAATATGGTACAATATGGAAATGGAGCTCTTCAGTACATGCATAGTCATTTTATGATACAATGTGGCTTAAATGGGTCATTTATCCTCACATGAACTTGAACACTGCCATTAAGAAAAATGAACACCTACGGAAAATTTTGAATTTGCTATTGTGGTTGGAACAAAAATCAGTTTACATAGGGGGTCACCAGGACCAACGTTAAGAACCACGACACTACTACGTCTTTTCACTCTCCTTTCAAACCAAGGTTGTAAGATACAGTCTGAAAGAAGTAATAAGTGGTACAAACATCGTGAGTCATGTGGTTTTTTCCCGGAATGCAGCAAGCCTTGGCAAAGTGCTCGTAAAAAAATCCTCTATCAAGTTGAAAATTAGCTTTAGAGCCTCGATGTCAGACGTACCATCACTAGAAAGCCTTTTGCGAGAGCTCCAGTAAGTATAGCCAACTGACAGTTTGAAACACAATGGGCTATTTGACGTTATGAGAGATACATGAATTGCGTTTTCTTTTGAGTAAATTTATGAGCAAGTATCAACTGGTCGAAGTAAGCAATGATGAAGGTAGTCTGTTTTCCCTCGAACAAATTTATAGCTCACACCAAAATCATGATTTTAGTTCTATTTATATTTGTCACTTGATGTTTTCAACAAACGAGTCAGTTCATTAGCACGTCTGGATATTAACCTAAACCTACCACAGAGCCAGAGAATCAAATTCAATACTATCATTGCATGGAGACACAAACGTAGACAACCAGCCATAGTGTAATTTTATTTTTTTTCATGACAGTTCAATGCTGAGATAGATTAGGCCTAGTAAAACAAGTAAAGGCCAGGTTGCTCTAAAGTCACTGCTTCTCAGTAACTTGCATAATAAAGGCAATGCAGTTTGCAAATTCGACAGAGGGGGGCGACATTTTCCAAGATTCTGAATTCAAAAGGACTAAAGGAAAATTATCAGTCTGTGATAACGAATTTACGAGGTGTATCGGGGGAGGGGCTGCTTTGGATATTACTGCTCGGAAATCTAATTATATTGTCCTATTATTAAGTTACACTTTGCACCCCCACCAATTCAGCTCATATCAGATTTTTTTTAAGGCCAGTCTGTGCTGTTAGGTTGGCTACAGATCGCAGTAAAGGTATCCTGGATGTAATGCATTTGAATGGTGATTGATACCACAGTAAGTTTAAACTCACGATAAATTGAAGAGCCTAGTGCTAAAAGTATTGAAGTCACATTTTCACACTCCGCAAGGTAAGGATGGGAAAACTTCTTTTAAATTCATCAAAGTCCACGACCTCAGTTTTGTCAGAATGGACATTTTGTGACTTAAGTACTTTTAGGACTGGGGTCTTCAATTGGCTCCCTGTTCAACACCATCACATACCTTTCTGCAGAGCAATGAGTTCAGCGATATTATGTTCAAACACGTAAAGGAGCTGTGTCACGATTACTGCACATGCTCGCACCTTTGAACAAAGTAAATCCGCTCAACTGCAATTAAAAATCTAGAGCAGTGCTTCCCAAACCTCTCCTGGAGGCCCACCTGTCCTGCATGTTTTAGATCTCTCCCTGCTCTAGCACTGGTGATTTAAATGATCTGCTCATTAATCACCCCCTAAAGCTGATTGATGACAACCTGATCATTTGATTCATCTGTGCTGGAGCAGGGAGAGATCTAAAACATGCAGGACAAGCGGGCCTCCAGGAGAGGTTTGGGAAGCACTGATCTAGAAGGTATTTTTCTTCTTCTATGATTATTGGTGTTGGCCACCAGCATACATTCTTCGTATCCCTAGGCAAAAGCTTAAAATAGCACTTTGAATCCTCAAATTTCTATAGAAGGCTCCTTAAAAAAGCAAATTGCAGGAGTAACCGAAATATATAATACAATGCAAAACGATGACGGATTGGCAAGGATGGAATCAGATGGTGACTTAGAGTCGAGCAGATTTACTTTCTTCACTTTCTTGGGATGTACGTTCTTATGACTGAAAATAATCTAAAGCTTATGGCAAGGCAGTCTACGGTACAAACTCAAAAGATTGTTGAAGAGATGGTCAAAGCCACATATTTGTTAAAACAAGCGAAAAATGCAAAAATAGGGAACAAAAAATATCAGTGGCCATGTTTAAAGGTTAGATAGTCTTGATTTTTTTTGTTATAGATAAATCATTTATTGTTAGGAAATTTCTGTTGTTCAGATTTCAATTACACTGATGGTTTATCGCTGCTTGTACTTTAGTGCTGACACTGTGCTTTCGTATTCCTCAGATTAGCACTGATGTTATCCTCTTATAAATTACACTCAGGATCAAGATGTCCTGCTAAGTGATTGTAATGTAATACTGCTTTCTGTAAGTCTGTAAGCTTGTATTGCAAATGCATAATTTCCGCTGCCAATATTTCCCGCTCAGAAATTATTTCATTTGCTGACTAGAAATCAGTTTTGCTTATAAAGGAAACTAATCTAATTCAAAGTGCAGGTTTATCATTAAGTTAATCATCCAGGTACTGTAAGCCTTGAAACGTTTCTTGTTTGTTTCGGTGTAAGCTTCTACTGAATGCACTTTGAACCAATGGTGAACTGTGCTGTAAGCAACAGACATTGGCATGTTTTAGCAATCTTGCAAGACACCATATCTTGTGTACATTTGAAAAAGAGCATGTTCTTCCCCAGCTAGTGCACTGACCATGGTGACTAAGGGAGGAGCAATATTAACCTAAAACTGCTGTCTTGGTTAGGGGAATAAAAGAAGATGAAATTGGGAACCACACTAAAACTGAGCATTCATGCTTACTCATTCTTTATTATTTAAAGAACTCACCAGAACCTAATGCCATTTCAGAGTGAAAGGGCATTTTTGTTAAGAGCAACCGGTAACACATTTTCCCATCCAGAGCATTGTTTAGGTCTCCAGTTTTTTTCCACGGTTCCCTCCATGGGGGCCGAACACCTCTCCTGAGGGTATTAAACAAGCATGGTGTCTTTTTTTACTGAAAGAAGTGATCCGTGTAATCGCATGGGGGCGGGGTTAGACTGTGTGTGTGTGTGTGTGTCTGTGTGTGTATGTGTGTGTCTGTGAGTGTACGGCTGCTTGTGTACATGTGTAAGCGTGTGCCAAGGTGGTAAAACCTCTCCTCTGCCGTGACCTTGCAGGAAAGCTACTATCAGGAGGAGGAACAACAATAAGAGACTGGGAGGGGTGAAAGGTGAGATTGCATTGCACTAAACACAAACAAGGTGTGCTGGTGTCAGTTATCCTATTGATCTTTAGAAGGGCTTTTCCAGATCAGGTGCTTTGAGGGCAGCAGGGTATAAACACCCCCCCCACAAACCCCCACCGCAAAACCACTTCACCTCAGTCTGAACATATGTCCCATTTAAAATGGCTACACCCGTAAAATAAATAAATAAATAAATAAAAGCCATTGTTATTGGGCATTGGGATGCACGTTAAACACTGTGTGTCAAAAAATGGCTTCAAAAGTCATGGACTGTGGTTCAGCTATGAAAATACCGAACCTTGAGTTCACAATCTTGTGGCTTAGTCCAGCTTGTATGCGACACCTGTTAGATAAAGGGAATTTCTCAATTTAAAAGATATTCTCTCACTCTCTGTCTCTTCAAAGCTGTCTTTTGAAAAGCTGCATTGTGCACCTCGAGCTTACAGAAGCAATTGGGTGAAAAACCCTGCTTTACATGCACTGGAGAACTGCTTGGGGCCATGTGTATGCCATTATAGCCACCTGTGCACAAAAAAGTCGTCTTCATTTCCCTTATTATTTTCGGCAAGCCACATTTTGGTTGAATGAGAAAAGAAAATGAGATGACAGTGATGGACAATTTGAGCGATCGCAAATACAAAAGAAACTACAATGTGTTTTTACTCGTAAAAACAGTCGTCTCACCTCCGCCCTCATTCCCTGCCGAACCCACCAGACGGACGGACGGAGACAGACAGGCACAGACCAAAAGGCATGACTGCAGGACCTGAGTAGTAACTATGCAAAGTTTCGTTAAGATCATGCAAACGGTTCTGGAGTTACGCTCTGGAAACGAAGTGGGAATGCCAACACCAACGCGAACGCGAATGGGAACCGAGCCTAAAACAACATTGTCTCCTCTCTCCCTCCAGGGGGGGAGACATAAATATCGGGATGTTGCAATCAAACCCCATCTGCGATGCTTTATGGGATGGTTCGGTGGCCAAGTTGCCTCCAGTCTTGCGCAGCTGCAGGGGAAAAGTTGCGTTAGCGTGCGTGTTAACGGATACTTGGCCATATGATACCTTGCGTAGAAGCTGTATTAATTCTTCATGCATCCAGTACTTCTTCTTGGCTTGATCTGAGCATTTATATCATTTGCAGTTCCTCAATTCCAGCTGAATTGTTGCTGCCATTTTGCGAGCTGCGCACCGGAAGTATGGCCGTCCCGAAAGTGTAAGACATATCGGCGAAAAAGCCACAGCTGGGTTTTTTTTTTTCTTTTGTATAGGCGATTGCTCGAATAAAGACAGAAAACTTTTCTTCTGGCAAAATTTCTCTTGTCTATCAGGACCGTCAATGGCTACTGCTACTGATGTGTTATTACACTCTTCATTACAGCCAGGATAACTGCGAAACTACTGCCATGGTATCTGTAGTCCGGAGGCTAGCGTTCTTCTTATATCACACTCATATGGCACTTCCCCTCTAAGGTGGGCCTACATTTTGGGAAGCACCATCTTAAATGGATACTGTGAAAAAAACATGGTCCTGCCATTGTATCAAATGCATCTGTCTTTTACAATTTCTGCTGATCTAACCAAGCCCACTGTGCTTACTTCTGGTTCAGACTAAGCCTCTGTCTCGTTGCAGTGCCTCCTCTTTCTTTTTTATGTTGAGAATACTTATTTTTTCTCTCTTTTTTGGTCAAAGCACCAGGCTAATCTATGCATAGAGTCTGAAAAGTATGAAAAAGTTTTCACATTCACCAGAGAGCTAGTGTTGTGATGGCACAATGTGTAGCCATTCAGTACAAATATGTCACAAATGGCTTCCTTCATCCACAAACTGACTGCCGGTCTGTGCAGGTCACTGTCTGCGAGTCTGTCTATTCCATGGGACATACAAATAAAAGTAACAATTGCAGACATCAGCCCGAGAGGGCTGACGTTTCAGTAGGGGAAGTACACACAGCACCATCCAAAAAAACTTAGACAGTGACACAATTTCTGTTTTTTTGGCTCTGTATGAAAGCACAATAGATTAGAAAATGGTGAATATGCAGTTAAACGAAAGACTGCCAGCTTAAATTTGAATTCATTTACATTCAGATTGTCATAACCATCATGGACCTGCAATCATTTTTTATAAAGAATCACTGTCCATTCTTCTTCACTGCCGACGCTGTCATGGACACACTGCTGACTACCGCGCTCATCTTAGTGTGACGAGCCTTCGCCTCTGTACCGAGACAAACGTCTGACAGCTAGGCACTGAATTTAGCTACTTGTTGAATTCGGGCCCAGTTCCAAGGATGGAGTGGCCTGTGATGTCACTCGCAGACAGAGAATGTAATCACAGCTTGTCAGCTGACTGGCTCCGCCACACACTTTTTAGGTACCGAAAGCCGCTTACACTGTTGAATCTCTCTGCAGATTGCACTCAGCATCATCACTTCGAGTACCTGAATTGATCCGTTTGTGCGCAGACATTTGAATTGCAAACGCTAATCAAGAAATCAATTTAAATCTATTATAGCTTTGCATAAGGGTTTCATCAATTTACCGTTGAAATGAAAGTACTCCAAACAGCCAATATATATTCTATGTGTAAGGCTCATAGGATGTGTATGCGTTGCAGTAGTATTTGTCGGGGATGGCTCGCACAGGAAACCACAATCTCTCTCTCAGATAATGGCCCTAGCAGTTGTGTCCTTAAGTGTAATAAGAGTATGACACCTGGTATGGATGAGAGTAATTTTACTGCGCATCATGAGCGTGAGATAGAGATGCGATAACCGCGGAGAGGAGATGACCAGCCTTGCACTTAAGGGTCATGCGAGAAGCCTCCAGTTGAATGCCACGCCTTGTTGTGGCTCCGTCAGAGTGGTTCTCTGAATGTGGCTGGTTCGATGCAGCTAGTTAAAGCCCCAGATAATGTTCTCCATTAAGAATGCATTGCCATTTCTGTCGTAATATTTCTGCTTTTCTGGTTTCACTTCTCATGTTTTTAATCAACATCTGGTCTGCGTGTGCACACACCCACCCGTTACAGCCTAGTGTTCAGAGGGTGAGCTCTCCCCTTTTTTTTTTTTTTTTTTGTCTTCAATCCCTGAGCAACAAGGTTCCACACAAAGGAAAGCGGGCGAGCCAATCCGTGTGGAGTCTGAGGGATGGAGGCGGGGCCGACGCAGGAGTCGGGCTGGGGAGGTAGCATCTGTGTGAGTACTGCAGTGAAGCTGTGGTGACGGTGTAATGGGAGCTTGGGCATGAGACGGTCTCCAGCCCCCTGAGTGCTCATTATCTGTCTGATTAGGAGCAGGAGGAGGATGTAAGGATGCTGGTGCTACTGGGACTTGCCTCCCCCAATCACTGCCCCTTCCATGCCATTGGCTGTAGCTCTGCTGCCTAGGTTACAAAGCTCCCCCGTCCCCACGCGTCTGTAGCGAGGGGGGTGAGAGGTGTGGCTCTGGGGAGGGGAATGGGGGGAGTGGTAGCCATCGTGATGTAATTCAAACTCCCCCGCCCCAACCCAGAGGAGCGTCACTGAACAGCCCACTGCGGCTGCAGCCAGGCTGGGGAGAGATCCGGGATATGGGCACTACCCTGTTTTTCTCCTGTCACACTGCATCCTTTCACAATATATGAGACAAGACAGGTCTGCATAAGAGCCCCCTGCCTACTGCGCTCAATTTAGCACAGAAACGCATCAAACACTGGCATAACAGCCATGAAATTCGACAGAATTTTATGATTTGGTAATTAATGTTTGCGCTCGCAGCATTATACAATGCATGAATTTATTCCTGCATTCACACTAATAAATTATTCCCATCTAAAATGAGGTACTCAACATTTGGACCCAACGTGACTGTTGACCCCAACTTGAACTGTTGATACTCATCCAGAAATGTCAACAAGTGGCCGCCAGTATGCAAACTAACACCTCTCTTAGGGATGGCTGAATTCAAGCCTTTCGTAGTTTCGCAGGTGAGCTTAATGTCACTGCAGTATACATTTGCTGTAAGAATGTCACAGAAGATATGCATTTTTAAGTAACTACCAAAGACTATAATTTCCCAACGACATTTTTTTTCCCCCAAAATGCCATTTTCTACTTTCTATGGGCTGGCTTTGAGGTTGCTGCTGTTTTGTCTCTCTTTGCTCGGCAGAGAAACAATCATGTCACAGAACAGATAAGCTGCTGCAGTGTAGCTAATGGTCTGAGCTCGGGGTGGCGTGGTTCTCAGTGTGAGCCCCTTATTCGTTTGTTGGTCTTCTGTATTCAGATGACTTAGAGAGACATCGTGGTCTGAAGCAGGGATCCCCAGACCTCATCGTGGAAAATTACACATTAGGTCTCCTGGCTTTTAGAACCACAGCCAGATTAGTCCCAAAAATCTTGATTATATGAGGAAACTGCATTAACTGGTCTAGTTAGTGATGAGAAACAAAACAACTGCACATGCCCACCTACAGTGATGAGAGCTGTGAACCAGTGCATAGTGGTACGTGGGCCCGAACATGAGGGAGCACATTAGAATGATAACATAAGAGGGAGGCAGAGAGGTGGAGTGTCAAAAAAAAACACATCCTCCAATCTTTCCCTCATCTCTCTCCTGACTGTACTGGAGGAGGGAGACTGAAGTGGAAGAGATTGGAAAACACATAAAAAAGTGAGAATACATTTTTGTGAGTTGGGATGAACTCCCAGTCTTCCTGAATTGCACCCAAAGCTGGTTAGATAGATCACTGACTTTGTGATTGATTCTTTGTTTGAAACTATTAAGATTTTCCCTCCACTGCTGGATGCTTAGATTGAAAGTAGTGAGTCGGTTACTGCCCCAGGGTCAGGAGAGTTGCTTACTGTCCCAGTGCTTACTACCCCAGCATCAAGACAGTCTCTCATTGCCCCAGGTTCCAGACAGGCAATCATTGCCCCAGGTTTAGGAGAGTCACTTATTGCCCCAGGTTTAGGAGAGTCACTTATTGCCCCAGGTTCAAGAGAGTCACTTATTGCCCCAGGTTCAGAAGAGTCACTTATTGCCCCAGGTTCAGGAGAGTCACTTATTACCCCAGGTGCAGGAGAGTCACTTACTGCCCCAGGTTCAGGAGAGTCTCTCGTCGCCCCAAGTACCCTCCTGTCACCACACTGACCGGTGTTTTCAGAGAATTTTGCTTACGTAGATGAAGCACACGTGTGCAACACCAGTGTAATCATGCAAGTAACAGTTCCCCTGAAAAATTCAGCTCACCTACCAGATGCTATGCAGAGAGCTGCTTATAAAAACAAAAAAGAATCAGAGGTGCCAAAACCAAATGTAATGAGAATTACAGAGCTCATCCTGCTGTTGGCTTGTCGTAAATTTCTGCCACAGGCAGCGGTAGGCAATATTTATCCCGTTGTCCCGGCAACCCTAGAGGACATACCACCACGAGTTGCGGCTCTTTGACGTTAAAACTTCCCAGAAGTGTTGACATAAATGTGTGCAGCCACAGTCCCCTAACTCTTTTTATCATTTTCTCTTTCCTCCTGAAACACATATAGAGACCAAAACAAAACCCACAAGCTTCCTGAACTGTCAACACCAGCTTTGCACACAGAAAAGTTTCTTCTCAGGCAGTGACAGCTGAGGACAAGAGTTTGATTATAATTCACTTCCAGTTAAAATCGAGAAACTTCAAGCAGAGTCGGGTAATAGATCTAGAAAATTGTCCTTACATGCTCTGATCAAAAGAAGTACTCGGTATAATGTGTTAGAGTGGAATGTGTTAGTGTTTTTATAGTTGATGCCAAGGCTTCAGAAATACTGCTTATCATTCATAGGCTGAGAAGACTTGGTAAACTGTGAACAACGCCACTGCAATGGTTAATCCGATATTTATGAATATGAGTGTCATTATGCATTGTCCAACAACCTAGATTGGTAGAAATGCGAATTATTTTAGAACTTGGCTGAGGAGACAGCGAGACCACTGTTCTTACAACATTATTATTTTTATCTGACTTCAATATCCTCTATTTCGGGAGTGGGCAACATGATTTTTCCAAGAGGTGAAAATTACTCATAGCAGTGGGACTGCGTAGCATTGTCTAAATATATAAAAATATATAAATATATTCCACCCACACTGTTAAAAATAACTGGCCTTACGTAAGTGTGTGTGGTTAATCTGACACTTGACTTGAACTTCATGAGAGACGTTGCTTCAATTTTCCAAGCTCTGTGAATGGCTGTCCCTGCTGGGGAAGGACCAGTGGGAGAACGAGTCCATTCTGATATCATCAGTTGTAATGCTGATATCTGGCTGTGTATCCACCATACAATGTTGTAGGATATATAAAAATTTAACAGTGACCATTGTCTCAGGTTTTTAGTTGCTATTCTTCTGCCTGCTACATTCCAAGGCACGATGAGATCATCGATGGCTCTGATGCTCTATTGTAGCATCCCTCTGAGTACTTAAGGTCTGCCAAACTTGGGCAATAGTCTCACTATTGTTTTTCGCAGCATGCAATAGATCAATAGGCCAAATGCTGTCACCTCCAGTTTTATATTGTATCATGTAGAACCCAATTTAAGCTTATTTTCTTCATGCCATCGGGCTCGCATGATCACATGGTCCAAAAATGAGGCACAAATTCACTGCAAATTATGGGTACTTTTAACTTTGGAGAGACTGTACATTAATAATTTATTTTCTTCTGAAAAGATGGGAAACTCATTTTTCAGGCAAAGAAATTATGTACACGCAAAAAGTATGTGAGACACTGGTTTGAGTATCTTGGCATTTATAATAACAAGAAACGCGCCAACTTTTTTTTGTAATTTTTGATTGTCTGTGTTTTTTGAATTGTCCCCTGTAAGTCCCGTCTGTTTTTATTTTAAATGTGCCTTTCTCGTTTTTTATTACTATTATTATTATTATTTATTTAATGTATTGAGTTGCCCTAAGTGAAGAGATTTTGTTTCAATGAGACTTCCTGGTAAAATGAAGGAATCATAATAATAAAATAATCAGTATCGCGATCAAGTGCCGATATGTGCTCCTACTCGTAGAAATGCTATGGTATAAAAATCGATACCAACGATACCATTTTCAAAATACGGACTTAAATGCCACTGTAGAAAAAATTCAAAAAATGTAGAAATTAATGCTGATTCTCGAGTTGTAATCTGTTTTCTGATAAATTTCAGGGTAGTGGGGAATAATTATGCCTCGGTGCGCATGCGCAAGCAACAGTTACTGCTGATGGCAAAACTTGACAAACGGAGCATAATGCCGACAGTGATTCATGTAGACACACATTGCGCACTGTGTTAAATACAGCACTGCGTGGATTTTCGAACTTACTGCTGCATGAACTTTATAAAACATCACAAATGATTTCTCCCCCCACACAGTAACAGTGCGCAAATGAACAATGCTTTCAGTTATTGCTGGGCTTCACTAAGCCTAACAACCGCAGTCTCGCTAAGCGGTCCTACGAAGCTGCTTATCAACTCATTATGTCAACCGGCCACAGGTGGGTAAATACTTGAGAATAGCCACGTTTCCATCCACACATTCTTATGCGAATTAAGTCATATCAAATATAAAATGCCTTATGGAAATGGTGAAATTTGACTTGATTTTCAAGATATCGACATTAAGTTTATACGGTTGATCTAATTGGATTTTCTTCCTGATCGGTAAAAGGTTTATGCGATAACTGCGGATGGAAACGTTATTTGCCGAATAAATCTGCGACTGCATCGTAACGGTGTTTCGATGCCGTCATTGCCTTCTGATAATGGTTTACATGTTGCTAATAGCTGGCACTATTACAACTTGTGCAATTATCATCATTTGTTGGGAGACGCGATCCATTATTGCTAACTAGTTAATTTTGTTGCCTACTGCACTACGTCTGTTCACTCGAAGGTTCTGCGATTCAGTGCGAAAATGAATGGAAACAGCTTCAAATGTCAGAAATCTATTCGATACACCGAGTTGATCGCATAGCAGCAAGTGACGTCATTACGCGCAAGTTTTTATTCGCTTTAATGCTGTAAGGGTGGAAATTCATTTTCACCGCCTTTATTCGCATGAATATTTTTGGCGAACTTCAGATAATTCCATTGACAAGTGGTTGGAAACATAGCTTATGTCAAGCATAGATGCACAGCTAGGGCACCCTGACATGTCCACGCACAATTTTATAGCTTCATTAAGGGACATACTTGTCACAGCTGTAAGCACCGAGGCATCAGCACCTTCAGTGCTTTCATTAAAAATGTTACCTGTTTGAAATTGGGAAGCTAGAAGGATGTGGCTGAACTTGTTAGCACAAAATGTTAACTGTTAATGTTGCACTGTCATGCACACTTAAGTACAGCCACACAGTGCGAAGAAAAGAAACTGAGCATTCGAAAGAGACAAAAATGTCTCCAGTTTGGCAGTTTTATCAAGTGACAATAAAATACAAATATGTGGCAGAATGCAAAATTAAATGTTAAATGTTTTCAAAACCAGCATTTACCAGTGATTACTGTAAATGAGTCCCTTCAACAAGGAACTGTTGAGCCCATTTTTTTTTTTTTTTGCAAAAAAAGAAATATCTCACATTGTTAAGCCAAAGGGTTGGAACAACTTTTTGCACAACTTGAAACCAAGGATTTAAAACCTTAAATCTGTCAAGCGAGGAATAAAGGTACACCTCCACCAAGAACTATGGCGAATCATTATCTTTCCTCATCATCAGCTGATCTGTCAAGATTAAATATTGGTTAAAAAAAAGAGAAAATAATAATTCAAGCTGAAAGGATGCACATTCAGAGAGTCTCGACGATGCTAGTGAGCCTTTTATAAACTGAAAATGAGTAGAAAGAGGAGTAAAAAGCGGGTAAGAGGAATAACTGTGTATGTCATCCGAAGAACGCATGTTGACCAATGTTATTAGGTTCACTGTAAAGTAACCAGCAAACAATCCATTGATAGTTAATGCTAAGCTACTTAATCAAAATCCAGGTCTGAAGTTACGTTACGATTGTTTCATATAACATAATTTAGGTACCACTACGTTTCGGCTTTATAATTGGTAGCTGTTTTGACAGCTGACCTCTAGCTAAAATCAGCTGATCAGCTGGCACTCCTACAATTTCAGAGCATAATATCAAATTCCTTCACACATGGCAAGATGTGTGCCAATACGTATACCAGAGATGGAGCATAATAGATTCCAGAGCACTAAAACCGCTTACTGAGTTTAACTCATTTGAATACTTCAATAGCTAGCCATAATGCCCTTAAAGAACAGGTGTGGATGTGTGTATTGACATGTATGGGGACAAACATACAAGTGTGAATGAATGCATTTGCGGTTCAAGGTTATGGGTTGTATTCACAAACATCATTGATTTATGCATACTTTCCTTCAATGTACAGCGTGCTGCCATTTTTCTTCCCAATGCCCCAGTACAACCGCAGTGCCAAACAATGCATTGCAACTGCTACAATAAGTATACACAACAAATCATTTGCGATAGTGTTTGTCCTTCGGCTTCTGACTGCATTTCAGCACTGCGCAGTTTTGACTGGTCCCACAATACACAACAGAATACACTAGCTGGCTATGTAGTTCTTTTGTGGGGCTAGCCCCAACTCACTCATTTTCTTGCATCATCTCTCTCTGGAACCAGAGTCCGACCTCCTGACAGAAAAAGGAAAGCTACGCTGTATGTTGTAGGCTATGCATAATGTTCTTATTGCGAATTATTGATGTAGGTAGCTAATATTTTGTGCTCAATGGTTATGTGATGCTATAGGCTACGTCTATTAGCGAACAGGCTAGTACGATAGAAAAACACGATTTCACTCCTGAGACAATATCTCTCCTATCATAGTACGTTTCCACAACCGTGGCCTTTCTTCGCTTTGCTCCTAAGTTTCACCAACCTGTTTAGAAATAATAATTGGGGTTTTATAACTTAGAAGGCCTTTGATGACCCCTGAAACAGAAAAAAACAATATGTCTTCCCTATGAAAGAACCACAAGCTCGGGAAGAAAAATTTCTAAATGCTTTCTACGACCAATGGCATCACCAGAATACAAACCATTGAATGTAATGAAAATGCAAAAAAAGAATGCTCATAATTTGGTTCAGAAATGTCAATGGAGTTGTACCATTACTCCATAATCAATAAAGATATACTGTTCCTTTGCATTTTGAAACAGTGATCTTTCTTAAATAGTTAAAAGTGACACAAATATTCAAATATACAAAGTCAATTTGGGAGACATTTAAACTTGTTATTTTGAGTTGAATGTAATAATACTGAACGTCTAATACTTAAAAACGCAGCTGCTGAAAAAAGTTAAAAGTGGAGTTGTATGGCTTCTCGGTAACGGGGCTGAAATATTGAGGTACTCGCACTGATGCTCTGTATCGGCAAGTGCCCAAAGGTGAGTGCTCATACTTGCTATGAAAAAAGCGGTACCGGGGCATCCCTCATACTAACATTAGGTAAACCATCCAGAACTGACCTGAGGTTCAAGTAATTGCACACCTATGATGTGTTGCTGTGCGGATTTCCCCCAAACAGGTTGCATTCAAGCTCCTGCAAACCATGTGGCAACCATGCAGCCCTGTGGTTTCCCTAATGAATTTATACCCAAAGCGTGGCTTCCTGTTTTTCTATGCGCACAGGCGTTTGTCTATAAAACACCCACTCTTTATCTGTGGCTGTGCTCAGACAGTCTGTAACAGAACACAGACCTGCCCCAAAAAATGACACGACCAGAGTAAAGGGCATCTTCTCTAAGTTCTTCAGCAACTATAAAAGACCTTTCCATTGTCTCTGTAACACAATTACTGTCCTTTTAATGAGGAAGTTGTTGGGAAGTGAAATTCATTTCCCAAACACAGTGCTGTAAAAGGCTATTTTCCCCTTTCTTGATTTAATCTATTTCGCTTTTTTGTCACATTTAAATGTTTCAGATCATCTCACAAACCAGAGTAAACACAAAATGTACCTTTTGAATGAACATTCCATTCGTTGAAGGTAAAGAGTTATTTGAAACCTATATCGTTCACATGAAAACATAATTGCCCCTGTAAACCTGATAACAGGTTGTGCTGCCTTTGGCAGCAACAACTGCAATCAATTGTTTGTGCCAACTCTCAATGAACCTTTTACATCGCTGTGGTGGAATTTTGGCCCACTCTTCCTGCAGAATTGTTTTAATTCAGCAACATTGGAGGGTTTTTGAGCAAGAAGTGCCCAAGTTCATGCCACAGCATTTCAATAGAATTTGCGTCAAGACTTTGACTAGGGCACTCCTTAACCTTCATTTTGTCTCTTTTGAGTCATTTAGAGATAGATTGGGATCTTTGTTTTGTAGCATTACCCAATTGCACTTGAGCTTTAGATCACAAACTTTTGGTTGATATTCTTCTTTAGGATTTTCTGGTTGAGAGCAGAATTCATGGTTCCATCAATTATGGCAAGTCAGGCATGTCCTGAAGCAGCAAAGCAGCCCCAAACCATCACACTACCACTTACAGGCGGGAATCGAAAAACAGTTCCTATTGTTGCAATCCATCGGAATCGTATGCCTCTGACGTTAATCGATTCCTCTAACGATTCTTCCTATTCTTCTGGCCCTTTTTTTTTTGCATTGCACGACATGATGTTACACCCTGCCACTCGAATTCTACAGCATGACGGAAGCATCATGGAGCAGAGGAAGCGGTATAAGGTGTGGTTATATTTTACGGAGAAAGATGATGGTTTTGCAGTTTGTAACCAGCGTACAGCTGTTGTAACTGGCAAGAAAGGTAACACTAGCAATATGCTTAAGCATTTAGGCTCTCAACACGGAATTACATTACAAGAATGTCATGTGCCATGCACACTCTCAGCATTTGAGTGCAAGCTCCATGGTCCCTGTAGACGAGGGTACTGTGAACTTTGCCCTGATGGGCTGCGTATCGTGTGTTGATAACAATAAAGCAGCCAAGATTTCATACCGCTTGGGAGGCATACGTTTAAAAAAAAAGTCTCTAAAAGTATAGAAATCAGGCCTACCTTCTATTCAATTCGTGCTGGCATTGTAGCTAGTCCAGATTTTTATCTTACATTTCGCTTAACTGTGAAATAAAAGCTTCCATCTGGTGGAGGACAAAAAGTACATTTGTGTGGTCTTCTTAAGTTTTTTTTAATGACTTGTGGTCTTTTTCTTCTTGGGTTTTTTCAGGAAATGAGGGTCTTATTCTTTTTAAATGGTTTTCGCACAAGTGCAGGTTGCATGTAGTAGGTTGAAGATGGCAATTTTGTCACTGTTGTGTAAAATTTTATGGACTATAGAGAAAACTAGGAAACGTTTGGGTATGTAAGCTGCTAATTGTCAATATTTTTCGGCGAAATGGTAGATCAATGCAAAATGATGCCTTATTTGGCATTTGGTTGAAGCATTTTCAGTTGTAAAACAATAGTTCATTTGTTTAAAAGTTATTTTTCTAATGCTGACTTTTTTGTTTTAACTGTTATATAATCACATGTTAAATCCATTCAAGAAAAGGAACATCAATAAATTTAACATGTTCAAGTGTTAAGAAGATGGCCTGGTATTGTGGTAACATGCCTGGGCGCTTGTTTCTATATGACTTCTAGTCAGTCAGTCAGTGTAATTATCAACAGTAATGAATCATAATTATGTTTCCATATTTTGTGTCATATATTGTTGAAAGGAAGGGATTGATAGGTAATTTATTGTTCAAGTCTAAATGTTCACCATGTACAAGTCAAATGGCAGGATGAAATTGGGTTCTGGTAGCAAATAAAACAGCTGACTTTGGTGCTGAAAATGGTGTAGGACAACTGTATTTTTATAAATATGTAGCTAACCAAGTCTAATTACCTGGGCACAAAATAATAATCAGTAATAAATTGATATTTGATGCCTTTAACCGGTAAAGTTTGGAAAGTATTGGCTAAGTGTATGGATAAGCATTGGTTAACAGTATTGTATTGGTTGGTCATTTGGATCACAACAGGATGCCCCATTGACTCCTCAGCAAACCGGGGAGGTTACACACTGATCAGGAATTGATAAGGGAATCGATGATAAAGAATCGGATTGATAAACAGAATTGATAATGGCATCAATAATTATCGATATTGATAATTTCTTAGCAATTCCCATCCCTACTACCACTACCATGTTTTGACTGCTGGTATGATGTTCTCATTGTGGAATGCTGTGTTGCCTCTACACCAGATGCAATGGGACCCATGTCTTCAAAAAAGTTCAACTTTTCACTCATTACTCCACAAAAAACTACCCCAAAAGTCTAGGGGGTCATCAAGATGTTTTTTTGGCAAATGTGAGATGAGACTTAGTGTTTGTTTAGGTTAGCAGTGATTTTCGCCTTGCAATTCTCCTGTGGATGCTATTTTTGCCCAGTGTCTATAGATATTGAACTCAAAATAATTAAGATATTGTTGAATAGTGAACACTGACCTTAACTGAAGCAAGTAAGGCCTGTAGTTTTTTGGATGTTAGTCCAGGTTCTTTTGTGACCCCCTGAGTGAGTCGTCGATGCGTTCTTGGAGGAAATTTGGAAGGCCAGCGACTCCTGGGGTGCGTTTCCCAAAATCACAAATGCTAACTTACATAGTTGGAAATATTGACTGTAGATGGACAAACTACTTAAGTTGCTCTCTTAGTTACAGGGCTCGAATTAGGTGTGCACCCAGATTTTGAAAATGATAAGATTTTATTAAAATCATGCTGTATATAAGAAAAATAATGGAAAAAATAAAAAAAAAAAAAATCTGTAAAACTGAGTGTACTATTGTTATTTATCAAAGTCAGATAATATTCAATCTATAATTTAATTTCACTTTGTTTGACTTGGCCGAGAAACTTAAGTAATTTTCTGCAACTCCATCATAAGACCTCTCTGGCCTCAATAGCAGCAACAGTGCTGCTTTTTGCTGTTTTTAATATTTTTACATTCTTCATAACTCCATAATTAAGACCCTTTCCTCCTAGATTATATTTAATCAAGAAGAATTTTTTTTTTTTTTGTAAGATTTTATTAATCACCCAGCAGCCACTTAAATTACATCCAACGAGTAAGTAGCCTGACTCCGCCAGCCTTCGTACTTCCGCTTAATTTCATTTCGCTTCACTACTCCGTCTGGTCACTCGGAGCTCTGCCTCGTTTACGTAGGCAGAAAATACGCCGGACCAACCAACAAACAGAAGGTGTGGCCGAGAGCCATGATGTAGCAGCTGTGCCGAGTTTGAAATTGAAGTCTCCGAAATCAACAATGGCCACGGACATAGATACACGGGAGGACATAGATTCGCTCCGTCGTGGAGAAAATCCCCGGTATCAGCGACTTAAAGCCAAAACAAGATGAATGTTTGGTTAGTTTTTTGAATGGAAATGATGTTGTAGCGCTACACCCTACAGGTTTCGAGAAAAGTTGTCATATCTACTTAATATCCATCATGAAACATATGAAATAGGCACACAGTTCATCTCTGTGAGAGATAGCCGAACCACCTCAGCTAGCTTGTAGCTTCTAGTGTTACATTGCCTGCAACTTTCACACTATTTAAGTCAGCAGCGAACTTTTTAAAAGCCGTGTTTTTGTTCATGTCACAAGACCTATTCGCTGTCTCAGTGTTATGTTGTCATTATCCATGAATGAAATGGCTGTCTGACACAGCCAAACGCTTAGAGCCAAACTATGTTACTATAAAGTTAGATAGCGAGCTGGGTATGATGTTAGCGCAAGTATGGTTAACGGTTCAGTTTTCGTGTCAACGCAGATTTCTTCCAGATGTAAATAATGCGTCATTCTCGCCTATTCTGCCGTTGGTTTCGGGTCTCTTATGTTTTTTATAATAGCAGCAGTATCGGCAGGAAAAACGATAGCTCAACAGTTTGTTTCTTGTAAGGAGAACAGAAAGAGCACCTTTGGTTCTTTTAAGTGAATGAGCGAAGGCTAAAATTTGGTAGATGGGCGTATGTATGGGTACAATATTAACTTTAATGTACTGATCAGTTTGTTTTCGCTGCATTCCTGGTATGAAGGACTGTGTTTACAGCGGAAGTACTAGGCGGCTGAGCTGGCGCATTACATACGTCATTGCCAAACGTTAGTGATTAGTTTACAGGTACACCAATGATTTTAAACTTCTGACAAGCGCCCACCCACCAGGAAGTAAACACTTGTCAATCACGACTGTCCAGACTCTGCGTACGAAGCAAAGCGAAGAAGCAGAGTCTGGTTTTACCAGGGTAAGTAACGAGTAAGTGCATACATCAACCAACATGAATGGATCTTCAAACATGAATCTCAATTACAATTTCCCAAGTGTCTACCCGAGAATGCGCGGGCATAATTTCAAGTGTCCACCCAATCAGTGTAAAACGTCATTTATTTCTCCCGTTAGGCGCAGTCCCATTGGTTCGGATCGTGGTCTGTGCTGGCGGCGCCCCCTAGTGCCGCGGAGGGTAGATGTCCCACAAACTCCCTGATCCTGGACCAGGGAAAGTCTTTGATGAGAAATATACATTATGTGATCAGCCAATGAAGTCCCATCGTTTTTGTCATTAATTTTCGTCCCTTACCGATAAAATTTATCATTTCAGGTGAGGATGAGCGCATTTGTAGAAAGAGGATTTATTTCGGGGCAGATTTTTACTAGGTTTACGCGGTGCATCCGACTTAAAATTTTGGGTGCACCAGCCCAAAACTGGGTGCATACATGCACCTAGGCACCCGCTATTTCGAGCCCTGAGTTAGCGACGACGCTGAAGGGAAACACACCCCAGGGAAGGTTCACCACTTTTCCAAGTTTTCTCTATTTGTACATAAAGTTTCTCACCAGCATCATGTCCTGCTTTTTGCCAACTTCATATTGCCAGAAAGATTCAATTTAAGTGATGTTTAGATTCATCAGGGGTGGCTGTAATCACGCCTGGGTGTGTTTACTGAAATTGAACACTATTATACATTAAATTTCTTGAATTTGTTAATTTAGTGACGAAGGGGGCAAATACTCTTTCACATGGGGCCAGGTACGGTTGGTCGACTTTTTTCTTTCAATAAATAAAATCATGATTTAAAAACTGCATTTTGTGTTTATTCAAGTTATTTTTGTCTAATATTAAAATTAGTCTGATGATCTGAGATATTGAACTGTGACAAATATGAACAAATATAACTAGAATGTGTTTTTACTCGTAAAAACGGATGTCTCCCCCCAGCCCTGCCTAACTTGATGGACGGACGGACAGACAGACAGACATATACCAAAAGGCACCACTGCAGGACCTGAGTAATAAGTATGCAAAGTTTCGTTAAGATTATGCAAACAGTTTTGGAGTTGTGCTCCGGACAAAACTTGATTACAGCCGAACGGACAGACAGACGGATGGACAGACAGGCACGTACTACTCAGGTTCTGAAGTGGTGCCTTTTGGTAAGTATGCAAAGTTTCATTTAGATCATGCAAACGTTTTTGGAGTTACGCTCCGGAAACAAAGTGGGAACGCCGACACGAACGTGAACGGGAACCGAGCCTAAACAACATGTCTCCCCTCTCCCTCCGGGGGTGAGACATGACAAATAGGGAAGAAGGCAAAAACTGTTCCACAGCACTGCATGCCAGAGAAGACCCTACACGAAGGGCAACAACGACAGATCAAATATCCTTCAATACTAGCAAAGTTCCTGCAATCCCTCCATTTTAAGACTGTATTACCGTTGAAAATTTTTTCTTCTCAGAGTCGAACTACTTTCCTAAGTGCACACTCCAGCAGAATGTTTTCAAAGGGCATTTTAGTCGGTTCTCCTCTGAGAAATCTCCTGCTTTTATTAGTTTAATGGATAAGAGATGTTGGAATTGATCATTTATAAACTTGTACTATTCTCTGCCATCAAAGAAATCCATTTAAACATTTGCCTGGCTTTCTCCCAAGTTTGGTCTTTGCACCCTTTTAGCAGTACAATACGCCTGATATTTCACTTACAGCGCAATTGAAATCAGACTGCAAAATAAATGTATTTTTACTCTCATTTTTCTTTAGACTTAGTATCCTTGAAGACCCTGTGAATTTTCCTTTATTCCTTGCGTTCAAGGAGATCATGAAGTAGCCATTAGATAAACTACTTGCAAACGTTTCTCGCCATGGATTTAGAACTTTTCGAAACTGCAGTATTGCCACACTTTTAGCTTGCCAGTTCACGTCTGATTGGCAGCACACAAACTGATTATTACTAACAGCACTTGCTGACAAAAATGCAAATGGCAATGTTCATTATGAAATGCCACTATGAAATTGCTTTACTGAAAACATTGTTGCTTTCAAGGTAAAAAAACAAGTTTCAAATACCACAATGTAATGAATAATATGGGTATCAGCGCTTGTGTTCTTTGGTTATTCATAGCTATTAATCATTCTGATCCCTACATTCCCTCATTTGAGGCTGAAGTTGAAACTATTAGTGTGTAGGCTCTTGTGAGCATATCATGTGAACCATGGTGGAGTCTTTGGCGTTTTTATACTGCGCCACTGATCGAATACACAGACGGCTCTGCTGGTTTGTCTGCATTCTGAAAACATAAACCTTTCATGCAAATACTGCCTTAAGCTTGCACAGTCAAGTTCAGGGCCAATACTCACCGATAAAGAAGGTTTCTGGGGCTCCCTCCTCATTTAGGAGTGAAACGGTGTCAGGGTCAAGCCGCAGCCACAAGCCCACTGCCAGGACCAGAGAGCCCACCAGCTGTAGGACAGGGGAAGAACATAATGAGGGTCTGAACACAAGCTCTTAAGACTGAGATATACGTTTAACACTCATAAGAGTTTATTGATCAACTCCCTCTAGAGCATTATCCTGTCAATATTAATTATTGATTAAACAAAACACTACTTGCAAATGTGTCCTTGCAGTAACTCCAAAAGTATTACTCTTAATTTTGATACCTAAATAAACCAGCAATCTAGTAATAACTTATTCTCTGATAATTTTATGTGATGACTCGATTACTCGTTCAATGCACAAATAATTTTTGAATGTCTAAGAGGAAAACGATGTGCTTCACAGATTTCCCAGGTGGCGAACAGACCGCTCCATCATTGGCTACATACTCTGGAGTGAGGAAGGCCCTTCTCTGCTTTCTGCAACACCTCTGGATGGTGCTGTGTGCCGTTTCAAACTGCAGAAGTGGCCAGCATCACTTACTACAACTGCTACTAGTGCTACTCCTACATTCCGTGACACAACAGAATTTCTGCTGCTGACAGTTCACACTGGACCGGTGATGAACAATGCCAATCCTGGAGGACCGGAGTGTGCGCAGGCTTTCGTTTCCACCAATTACCCTGAGTAATCAAGCAAATTGGTTGTAAACACCAACATGGGTTTGCTCAAACATTAGATACAAGGAAAAAGGCTTCATTTATAGAGACGAGCAGAGTCTTTGGCAGTCATTTATGTAATTTAAAGAAGTGCAGTAAAAATGCCAGATTTTATGAATGTTTTGGATAACTAAGATAGTCAACGAATTAAAGGTCGGAGGTTGATGTGAAAATGAGGGATAGATACGGCCCTCATTGCCCATCTCTGCACTATTTTTTTTTTTTTTTTTTGCCCGCTAATTTATCAGACATTGCTTTTGGCTACACAGGTGAAAAATGTTCTAAAATTCAATCTCTGAGGAATATGGGGTTGTCACAGGATTCTTATCACACTCTGGTGAAACTTGCTGCAGTGTTCCAGACCCCAGACAGCCAGACAAAAAAGCAAAGCAGCCGTTATTTTTGTGAAATGCTCAGGCTCTTAGTTTATGCCATGTGGAACTGCACTGTCTCAGTTATGTCTGCAGCAGTCATGTTGTTATGAAATGACAGCTTTGTTAACATAACCAAAGTAAAATACTGACTTTGCTTTTCTCTTATGTTTTCCTCATCTTTTGTGGAAATAGGAATCCTGACCCAAGGCACATGCGAAGGTTACCAAATGCATGGTCTGTATTTATTTTGAGAGGTAAATCTCAAAAGCACTGACTTCGCAATCAGTTGAATATTTAAGACAGTCTTTATAAAGATTTGGGCATTTCTTTTTTTTAATAGGTGCATGTTTTTACCCTAAAGAAATCACAGTGTATTTAATATGGTGCAAGAGATCAAAATAGCCCCACTTGGAGAGCTTCATAAGTGTTTGGACCTCAGGGCAATTTTTAAGGGTTGTAGTTCCTATGCAGTTCACACTGGGGATGTACACTGTAAACCTAGAGTGTGGCAAACTCAAATGTTTTGTGGAAGCCTATTACTTCAAAAGAAATATGTAAGCCAACTTAATTGCATTGTGTGGACGGTACTTAAAGCACATGAGGTAAAAGTTATTCTTGCCACGTTTTTAAGTGCTGTGAACACAAGAGCACTAAGTTGGCTTACACAATGTCTTTGAGGTCATCAGTTTCCACAAAACTATTGAGTGCACCACACTATCTCGGTTCACGGTGTAGATGCCATCATCATGAAATTGACAGTCCGCGCATTACTTTGTAATTTTTACAATTTTTTTTTTAACAGAAATTATTTAGTAATTACAGGCATCACTCCATGTTTTAGATTACAGAGAAACAATCACAGAAACAGGCATTTATTCTCAGGGGTTAAGAAGCTGATTGTTATTGGTCGACTGGTGTGAGGTGAGACGAGGGTGTTGGCGAATACGTGATCTTTAAGTGGGGGCTCTGAGGTAATGACCCAACGGCACGACGCGGCCCGTCCCTGGGGTGACGGAGTGGGCGACCCCACACGTGAGGGCGCCACCCCCCACATCAGGGGCCGCTTCAGGGCCCCAACAGCAGGCTGTACCAGCCTCCCAGGCCAGGCTCCGGGTGGCTGTGACGTCAGTCTGGCTGGCATCAGCCGCTCTCTACCACCCTGGCACTGTCGGTACGCCACCGCGAAAATCGACATGCCCCGCCCTCTTAGCGTCCCAAGCCACCTCCTCTGTGCAGCGCTCAACACCCTGCCTGTTTGTTCTCCAAAACAATCGAGACTGCTGTTTGTGGGGTAACCCCGCTTTCAAGACTACGGGTGGGAATGATAACTGCCAAACCGTGTGGCCTGGGGAAACGGGGGTAGGGGTTTGGGCAGCTGCCAAGGTCAGTGTTGCAGCTCAGCACCCTCTGCGGCTGAGCTGATCATCTAAAAGCATGATCCATCTCAATGATTCTAGTATTACATTTATTCTTATTTTTTGACAAATAATACAAAGAATTTCACCAGTGAGCTCAGAAAATTCAACTCATTTCAAGATTTTGCAGTGGGTTAAGGAATATGTTACAGAAACTATTAAAAGCAAACTGAATAAAAATTTTAAGCAATCTAATATTTTCTGCTGAAGAGTTAAAAAAGAAGATTTCAAGTTCCATTAAAAGACTAAAAAACTTTGAGAAAGATTGAGTTTTGCTTATTTATTTACGACCCCATCTCCAAAATGCTGTGTTAAATATAAATGAAAACAGAATGCAACAATTCCTTACCACTCTGGTAACATTTGCCTAAAATGCCTATCCAAGGCGTACCCAAAGAAAATTGAAACCTGGTCTTGTTTTTAACTTCCCTGATGGCCCTTGGACGGGCCGTCGGAGTGGCAAGGGGTTTAAACCATGTTTAATTGAAAATAGTACAAAGACGCCAAATCAGATGTTAAAACTGATAAATTTTATAACTAAAAAAAAAAATCTGCTCGTTTTCAATTGGATGCCATCAACACTTTTCAAAAAAGCTGGGACGGATGCACATTGCATCACCTCTTCCTTTAACACTCACTAACGATGTGTTCCTTAACAGTCAGTAAGTGTTCAGGAACTGAGGACCCCTGCTACAGTCGCTGCTCAACACTTCGCAGCTGCCTATGTCATATTTTTCATTTTATAATGAGCCAAATATTTTCAGTGGGTGACAGATCTGGACTGCTGGCTGGCCAGTTCAGCACCCCGACTCTTTTACTATGGAGTCATGTTGTTATAATGCGTGCAGAGTGTGGTGTTTGGCTGGTCTCCATTGTAGACCTCTTACGTGGTTCGCTTCCCTCACACAACGTCTGTCCACCCGAGCAGGGTTTAGTGGTCCATGACGTAATGGCATTGTGCGAATAATGGCATTGTGCGAAATAAGCCAATCTGAATGCATGTTATATCATATTCCGTTTGGGTTTGCCCCGCGAAATATTAATAACTAAAATTCCGAGTACAAAAACTCCTAAAAAAAGTTGTTGTTAATGAAATTTGTTTTGTACGTAAAATAAGAATTGAATCGAAGAAAGAGAAAACACGTGTATATGGAAAAAGCCAAATCGATGTTCCAATTATAAGATGTGTTCTTTCCGAAAATATTGCTGTATATTCCTCAAGTGAACTGTCTGTGTGCTGTACGGGATGCTACCGTTTATTAGAAAAGTCCTCAAGAATAAAAAGCCAACTGGATGAGAACATAAAGGAAATCGAATGACTTTACCATGATAGCGACCAGCCGCGCATCAAACTTGTAACCAATCGCCTACTGTAGTGCACTGCTCTGTAGCAGAAGAACTTGTGTTTGGGAAAACTTAACACCGAAGTAACCTGAAAAATTCCTTTTTTGAACATTTTCAACATGTTGATGTTGGTTAGCCTCCGTAACAGACATCTTTTATATAGACATACAGTATATGCCTATAGCTTCAGAAATTTCAGAGTTTCTCTCTGATAGGTTGAACACACAACCCGGCTCAAGTGAGCAGACGGTGTGTGAGGGAGGCGAACCACATAAGACGTCTGCAATGAAGGCGAGGGTTTGGTGTCATCTTGCTGAAATAAGCCACAAATTCCCTGAAAAAGATGTCTGGATGGCAGTATTTGTTGCCTAAAACCTCTGTATATCGTTCAGCATTAATGGCGTCTGCAGAGATGTGCAAGTTGTACACGCCTTGTGCACTAATGGACCCCCATATTACCAAGGATACTGGCTTTTGAACTGTGCGCTGAAAAGAAGCCAGATGATCCCTCTTATCTTTCACCCGGAGAATGCTGTGTCCATGATTTCCAAAAAGAATTTCACATTTTGATTAATCAGACCACATGAGTTTTCAACTTTGCCTAAGTGGATGCTAAATGAGCTTGAGCCCAGTGAAGTTTAGAATATTTCTGGATCTTGTTTATGTATGGTTTTATTATCCCCCCAGCATATAATGCAGGGGGATATAGTCATTGATGTGGTTGTCTGTCCGTCCGTCCGTCTGTGAACATTTAATTTCTGGAGCATAACTTGAAAACCGTTCTATGTGTATATGTATATATATATATATATATATATATATATATATATATTTTTTTTTTTTTTTACAGAACTTGGTGTGCACATTAATCATGACCTGAAGTGGTGCCTTTTGCTAATCCGAAGTTGATGAATTTTTTATTTTTTCTGGTTTCCTTGGAAACATTTTGAACTTCGAATTTTAGGGGGTACGGTTTGTTTCCAGAGCACGTGGAATTTTCATTCTTTCAATATGTGGGGCCAGAGGGATATGCCATCTCCTGACGACTCCTGTCTTCACATGGTAGAGTTTTAACTTGCATTTTTGGATGCAGCGACAAACTGTGTTCACTGGCCATGGTTTTCAGAGGTGTTCCTGAACCCACGCAGTAATGTCCATTACTGAATCATGTCTGCTTTTAATATAGTGCCACCTGAGGGCCTGAGGATCACGGCACTGGTTTTCAGCCTTGTCCCTTGAGTGCAGAGATTTCTCCAGATTCACCAAATATTTAATGATATTATGTACAAAGTACCTCAAGAGGTGAAATCCCAAATTCTTTGCAATTTTACACAGAGAAATGTTACTCATACATTCTTATTCAATCATTCACTGAGTATTGAAGCCCTCACCATCTTTACTTCTGAAAGACAGCCTCTCTGGGATGCTCTTTTTATACCCAATCATCTTGCTGACCTGTTTCCAATTAGCCTGATTAGCTGTTCGATGTTTCACCAGGTGAATTTTTTTTTTGGCATGTTACAGCTTTTCCAGTCTTCTGTTATCCCCATCCCAACTTTTATGAAACATGTTGATGGCATCAAATTCAATAAGAGCTGATTTTTTTTTTCAAAAAACACCATTTCAACATCTGATATGTTGTTTCTGAACTATTTTCAATTAAATATAGAATTTAAATGATTTGTGAATCATTGCATTCTGTTTTTATTTACGTGTTACACAGCATCCCAACTTTTTTTGTAAATGACGTTGTATTTATTTTTATTTCATCATTAATACTATTTTTTATTTTATTATTCATTTATTTTATTTTTTTTGCAGTGAAGGACTGTAACGTACTAAAGAAGCCGCAGAGCTTCTCCGGGAATCATCACTTTGGCTGGTGAGTTTAAATGCCACCCATTAACCCCTGTGGTCTTATGTCCATCAATAATTAGCTCTGCAGGAAATAAGAGACATGTCCTAAAAGCTCCATGAATTTCCTTTTCACATAGTCATATTTAACATCTGTACTGCTTCGCTGCTCTGCTGAATACATTATAGAATGTTGGAATTTTTTCCGTTATTGCATTTTAATGGGGGAATAAAAACAGAATTAAAAACCGAAACTGAAAAAATCTATCTAGCTTCACTTTGATGAACTTTGCTTTTTATTGACTGAGTAAATCAAATGGACCTAGCTATAAATGCACAGGAAATGGCCTTTGGTCTATAATAAAATTGGCAATAACACATCCATAGTCGTAGCGCCCTTCTTTTCAAAAGAAAGTTTGTGCTGCACTGGCCTTAATAAAGAGTGTGCATGCATGGAAAAATATGGTAAATGCCAGTTTTATGGGGGATTATTACACCACCGCTAATATATGCGATAGTGGAGTGCAGTTTCAGGATGTGTCCTAAATATGACTTGCAACTCACACAGCCAGGCTTATTGCTTTTGTTTTGAGCTTTTGTTGAAGGATTACACTGGGATCAAACGGTGCATCATCTATGGCAGTGGATCAGGAGCTGTGGGCATGTGCTTATAATATTATGGAACACATACAATGATGTACCTGCAGTCCCTACACTACCTTTGATACAGGATGCCATCGATATTCCACCATTTTCTAATAGCAGCATTGTCAATGACAATCTGGAATAAGCCCCATTTTGATACAAGTCAGTGACATCAGCAGTCACTGTCTTTTAAGGCGCGCTTTTGCGAGCGCACACCATAGCGCGCCTAAAACAAAATGAGTTAGGAAAAAAGTGCGCACCTCACTAAGGCAAAGCTTGAAAAAAACGCGCGCCACGTGGAAACTAGACTGGTTCTGTCTCCATCGTTACACTGCGCTGGTAGACATTCCGTATGATGCAGAATGGTAGCGCCAACAATGCCTTGTAGCGGCAAAGATGGGAACAAGTCTTCATGGAGACTGGGAAACCAAAAGCGAGAGACACCCGTTCTGTGATTGGGCAACCCGTACCAAGTGACCCTTTTTGAATGAATCGCCTATGTTTCATTTTTGCCTTCGGAGCGGCTGTAGATGACGAACATAGCCGCGAGACATGCCATTAGGGAAGAAACTTTTGCAATATGGGACATTCCGAAAGAGTTATGTCCCTGGAGTGAAGAATGTAAACGGCAAGCCCATGGTGACGGAAGTAAGTGAACGTTAGAGGTCATGAGTGCATGAGACAAACAAATACAGCATGTCTGATCAAAATCTGACTAGTGTACAAGGAGAAGAGGTCGAAAATGTGTCAGCCAATCAGAGGCAAGGCTGGCTAAACGGGATTCAAAATAGAGCTGAAAAATAAAAATACTGCGCCAGAAACATGAGAGGAACATTTCAACCAAATCGGATCTATTTTTGCTAGGTAACACTCGCAAAGAGGATGTTTAACAAAAAATTTGACAAATTGACGGTGGACAACGAACGACAGACAATGCACCATAGCAATAGCTCCCTTGGTCCTTCGAACCAGGCGCCTTAAACATCATCGTTTCCATCATTTTCCAGATGTTTTCTGGCGTGCTTCATATTATTTGGGCCCAGGCACAGAGTAACCTCATATTTCTTTCATTATTTTTAAAATCATGCTGAAGTAAATTGCATCACTGGCCAAATTTATACGAGCTGCACTGTGCGTTTGGGTGCAGAAGATTTGAGAATGGAAAACAGTGATGCCATTCCTTAAAATTATTGATCTATTACTATGGGTGAACACACCCTAACTGGAAAAACCTGCATGTAGCTTACATTCCCAGACCTATAACAGAACAGTTGTATCTCAATGCAAAATTAGTGTGGACGCTGGTTTGGGAATGTACAAAATGAGTATGTAAACTGTTGTTCGTTTAATGACTGGCTTCGTGAATAAATGAATGAACACTGCGTTCATGTAGCGCTTTCTCATAGGTACTCAAAGCACTCAACAGTTACATGCTACAATCTAACCTCACTACCGCCAATGTGAAGCACCCACTAGGGTGATGCATGGCAGCCATTTTTCCCCAGACCCCTCACCGCGCCTTACATGCAATTAAATTTGTGAAAAGTCTCATAGGAAAAATGTGAGGACCTTCCTATTTTCCCCGATGCAGCTTATTTTACAGTTGCAAATAAATAAGGTTACAAAAGAATTACAGATGAACCCCCCAAAAAGTCTGTTCTTTGAGTACTGCTTCTTTGCGGCGAAGGAGAACATGGTAATACTCCCATCAGTATTTTCACGCCGCTTAATTGCGAGATATTTAGTTTTTCTCCCTCTGGTTTTCTGTAACTGTACACCATTTCTGGGACAGAGAATTGAGATGTGCACAGAGTGGGTGAAAATGGATGCTGTGGCTGAGACATAAACATGTCTATTAGGGCTCCCAGAAGACAGGGAGCAGGGAGAGTGAGCCGTTCGAGTGGGGGGAGGGCGGAGCAGTGAAAGAGAAAGAGGAGGGATGGAGGCTCCATTGTCTCCGACTGTGGGACCGGAGTCACGACGCACAGACGCAGCCCCGGCTTCTCCCCCCTGCTTTACCCCCCCCTTACAGCCCATTGTGTGGGTCGTCCCCGAGGGGCCCCTGTACCCCAACCTTCCAAACGATCTGAAGCCATGACAGCGAGGACACCCCACCACACCCCACCCCGTCTCGCGTTCTCCCTCAGCCTCAACGCTTTCCTCATGCGGGAATATACAGCAACGCCCATTCAGCATTACAAACGACAAAGAATACAAGTGAAGCATATAAAATTCACTATGAAGGAAAAGTACCGATTCATGTGCAGTCAGTTCATTTGTGGACAATGTCTACGTACATAAAGGATTGTTAAACCAGAAGATCACCTGACAAGGGCGTAACTACCCATGAGTTTAAACAGTTTGCATTTTAATTTCTTATTCACTGTTTCTTTTTAATTTGAACCAGAAACAAACAATGCATCACAGTTCAAATACCAGGCCAATGGGTTTTGCAGCATGAATTGGTGAAAGTGGATGTTTCTTGTTAGAATGGCCAGTAATCTGCAGAAAATCTTCACTTTGTGAAGCAGTGAAGTGTTTAAAATTTGCCTCACAGTGCCAAGTGTAGCTGGCAGCCCTGCATGGCGAAACACAATCGGTTCTAGTGTTAACCACGGAAGGGAGGCTCGCAGTTGGCGGGAATTACAGCGGCTTATCGCTCAGCAGAAACTCCGCTGGTCGCTCGGGCGCCTGAAAGTCCACCTCTTTACATGAAGCGCCTTCCTGTGATCAGTGTCTAAGTGAGTTTGACTGAAGAACTGCAGTGTGGTGAAAATCAAGGTGTACGATCCAGGTTTAGAAAGTAAATTGCGTTCAACCCTTGTTTCATGCCAGCCACCAGGATTTGCTAACTGACACAATTCCTCAGCCATAATGTAGAACTAATTGGTGAACTCAACTGACTGATATCATGGATGAGACAAACCTACTGCTGGACTCTTACTTCCTGAAGCCCAAGATTTTCCACCACTGGGTGAAAACAGGCCTACAGGCATTGCGCCAACCGAGTTGGCACGTGTTTAGCAGTGTACTTTGTAGTCAGTGGTGGAGGTGTCAGCTTGGAGTACTGATACGGTAGTTCAAACTACAGTTTGGTCACTCATGACCAATAATTGTATCAACTGAGGCTTGTATTACTCAGTCACCCAAGAAATACTGAAAGATCATCAAGTCTAAGGTCACAAGCTAATTCACAATATATACAGTCTTATTTGTGCCTGATTCAGACCTAAGCTCTAACTGCAGCAACATATCCTGTAATAACATGTAGCTTTTAAGTAAGTGGACAAGCAATCAATGAGACTGATAATTGAAATGCTTCATTGAAAAGGTTTGCAGGTGACTAAATCACTCCAAGCTTTTACCAGAATGAAGCACTTTAGAATTGCAAAGGTCCATCTTGTGTTGAGGTGAGTGCACAAGGCAGTATTGAGTGTTTTGAGCATTAAGAGAGATAAAGATTCCTAATTGGCCTTGAACCCGAGGCCAAAGGTCAAATCCAAAGTCACTGACTGACATAAATTACTTTCAACAGTCCCTATTACAAACCTAAACTCTTAATGTGACAGTGAGAGAGATTTGGGATATTTCGCATGGGTTTGTGCCATTTATAACCATAATCAATTTACTATTTTGTAAATTACAATCCAATTTTGACCAAATTTTACAGGTGGTGAGACCTCACCAATACTAATACCAATGCAAAATATAATAATAAAATTGGTTGACAATGGTGACCAGCAGGTCTATCCCAAGAAACCTCAACAGATGCAGTGGACACTGTGGAAGAGGCAGAGACGGTGTAGATGGTGGCGGCAGTGGAACAAAAGTGAAGCCACAGCATCCCCGACTTTGAGCTGGCGTACAACTAGCCCTGTGGTAAGCTGCTTGATCAGCTACAGTAGTGCAGACGTTTCCAGTGCGCAGTGGGTACACATGGATGCTGACCTGTATCTATATCAGGAGAGAGGACTGAGTTCCCTAAACAGAATTGAGGAACTCTACTCTTGGGTGTTTTTTTATTTTCTTTTTTTTTTCTTAAAGAGAAATATGAACCTAATAGACCTCCTCTGGTTCAATGAAAAATGAAAGTCTTGCATTTGGAGAAATAAGGACAGTGTTTCTCCAGAAATTTCTAAATATAGGCAAATCTTACAGATGACGATATGTATCGTGGTTTCCTCTTTGCAACGGATGGCGATATCTCATTTCAACAAACACAGCTTTTGAAGTATCTTTTTACTCAGAACTAATTTCCATGGTAGCATCCTCACCACTGTCACCAGTGTCAGGTTGGGCTAGGCATCAATAAAAAAAAAGCTGATATTTTAGACTGGTTTCCGGATGTTTGGGGCCATCAATGTTTGTCCATCATTGCTTTTGAAGAACTTTCTTTTATTGTAGGCTATGTAACAAAGCAAGTTGTCTCCAACTCAAATGTTCACTTCACCTGACCAACTCTCCTCTTCTACAGCCTGTTGCATCAGCCATACGTCTGTTTGAATGTAGCTTTCTTTGAACATAAGGTGTGGAGTCACGCTATACTTTATATCAACTAGTTGAGCCATATAAAAAAGTTCCACACACAGCTATGACATAACTTAAGATTTTCACCTATCCTCGAATAGGTGTAAAGCCATTTCTTAGTCATCCATTGCCATGGCTGAATGACTGCAAAGACTTGCATTGTCTTGCATTTACGTCGGCTGCACGTTCTCTGCAATCAATAGCACCCTTTTGATACGTCTGATGTCTTCAACATGCACTCTCAATTCCACACAAGACAAGCAGGGGCTACAAAGTCATATTAAATGAATTGATGACTCATGTAGGTCCATAGCATACAAACTAGTTCACATAATGATTGTGTATTTATATTTATATTACAACTCATGATTTGTATGCAGTTTACATCAATAGCATTGGCAGACATATTAATTTTGGTGGGCCGGCAGGATAAAATGTGTGCAAGACAGTGAAGACACATCGCAGAATTCATTCATTTGGGACTGCGGCACAGTAACATTTTGCCTCTACAGACCCACTGATCAAGTTATAAAACAAACATTTATTTCAACAATATGTCTGTATAGTGTTATAACGGGTAAAAAATAACATAAGGTATGCTGATGTAGTTACGTTAAGAAACGTTTCTAGGTAAAATGGGGAGACAGAACACAAAAATATCTTGTTATGCCCAAAAAGTATTTTGGTATTACAGGAAATATGAACCTTTTTTTATCAAGAAGCACACTTTCTTCATACACTGCTGTACAAACCAGAGGTGGAGGTGATTTCAAGTGCAAATTGTCAATTTAGTAGTGGCTTTAACAAAAAGGACAAACTAGTGTCATCAGATGGCACAGGTACCTCCTGACACACCTGTGGCTGGATGGGTGGTTTACAATTTTTTGCCCCCAAGATGGAATCTCTCATTCATATGGGCAACGTCACACAGAAAAATTATTGAATGCAAAGATTTTTTGGTTATGACAGACCTCAAGCCAAGTACCTGGGGCGAGCTGCGCATGTCTTCACAAACATTATGTAACTTAAACCTCTTACCTTTTAAAGCATCATTGCTTTCAACCCGTTACTGTTAAAGATCTCCTAATTATTAATCAAGCAATTTATTTACTGAATAATCAATTCAGAGACATAAGATCATTAAGAAATCATTCATTAATAAATGACACAGAGATTACTAAAAGGCTACTTAGACATCATGCATGTATGGGCTAATAATATACAATATATTATAAGAATGGCAATAATACAAATGATACTGTATACAAGTCCAAATGCTCTGAGGTCCATCTCCCGTTGTGACATTTTTTCAGCAGGGTAATTTATTTCATTCAAAATGTTTCCAGAGTTAAACGGTAGAGGTTCTTGCACCCAGCTATACTATACTATACTGTGTAATTCCATGACCATCTCTTGACATCACCATCTGCGAACTCTAGCATGCCATCTGACTGTAGCAGTAACAGGTGTGTGTAGTGAAGCATTACAAGGACATCATAGCCAGTTTGCAAAATGTTTCAATCTTATTATGAGTGTCATCTGAAAATTACTCCAAAATGTATCATAGTGGGGAAACTCCCACTTCTCATGCCCAAAAAGGAATCCTCTCATTCACCTTTAAAACTTTTCAGGTCAATGCCATTTGTGTCACCGTCCTGCTGCGTGGCACTGACCTGCCATGAGCCCAAATCCATCCAATTCCATACTCCCACAGAACTTTTCCATAGATTTGCTGTTACTGAGGCCATGATACAGCAACTCTGCTTCATAATGTTGCTAATGCTGTTACGTGTCAAACCTCCTTACCACCAGTACTGTCCATGCACATTTAGTCCTCATCTCCATCTGCACTGCCGTCGGGCTGGTCGGCACTTATCTTTTACAAGCCCAAATCCAAGCAATTTCACAATCAGGTATATATGGTGAAAAAAACTGTATGCGCTCATGCGACGCTTAACCAATTGTGCGAATATGATGTTCATAATTATAGTACAGGACACTTTTTATGACGTCCATAAAAACATTGTGCATTAATCATACCAGGGTTTTTCCCACATAGGAAAATTTTTGGCAGTCACGAAAGCCTTACCTGGCAGTGCCAATGAGAAAAAAACAAGACATATGCCGGAGAAAAACATTTTTTTTGTTGTTGTTTTGGTGCAATGCGCCTTCCCAAACTGGTAGGTGGAGCATATCAGAGAAAGAGCAATATTCATGACCCAAGCCACACACTCTTTCCAGCACTGGTGCACACCATGATACACTCAATTTAGAGTTGGCAATTTATGGAGCCACATCAGGAACCAGTAGTTTTTTTTTTCTTGATTTGGAAAAAAGTTATTGACAAACTAAAATTTTAAACTGAAAGTGAAACTTCTGATCTTTAACCCCTTAAGCCCTGAGCCTCGGGTTCGAAAATGGCATGCCCAAAATGAAATGAGTAAATCTCTGCAACTACTTGGCCCATTTGAATAATCTTGGTATCATCATAAAGATAACACCATTTGGGATTCTGCTGTGATGTAAAAGTCAGTATATATGCCACTGAGTCAGGGTAAATGAAGATGGAACACAGCATAAATGAAAGATCTCATTTTGCCTAACAAAGTTTCTCTTCTGTCCCTTGTGAGCTTATTTAGTTGCAGTCTGAAACCTCTAAAAAATTACAGAACAGAATCTCATCATTATCTGTGCCAAAGTTTATTCGAATCAAGCAAATCAGAGCAAAATTAGAAATGAATGTCTAGGTGGCTTCTCCAAATTGGCCGTTCAGGTTTGGGTGTGCCATTTCAGATTTCTCTGGTACCAGACTGTAAAACTCATTTAATTTCACTTATAAGTCACTACAGGCATATATTTCATCCAAATACAACCACTTTTTTGATTTTTAAAAGCAAGACAGTGAGACAGAGTGGGACCAATATGCACACAGACTATGATCTAGGTTTCTGCTCACCATAAATAAATAATTATTTGATAATTGTGTGGTCTGCAGACAAATCCTCTTCTGATCAATCGTAAATCAACGTTTATTCAATGTCGCTGGAATCAATGTTAAGGAGCAGGCGGAGTTCATATCCTAGTGAACACTTAATGAATGTTTATTCAGTGCCACTGATATGAATGTTCCAGCCGTCACCTTTCATTGATGTTGATCCAGCATGCTTTTAGTACTGATATTTCACCCTTAACAAAAATGATGATTCTGAAGAAAAAACAGCATTGTATCAATGTAACCTTGCTATCTGGTATGTTTCTCAAAGGCAAAGTGATTGAAGAAAATCCTCATCTTTCGCTGTCATGCTGTCACTCATGATTACATGCCCTTCTCAGTTAATACCACGGCCTCCAGGCCAGATCAAGGCCAAAAGTCTGAATTGAAAAATTGAATCTGAAAGTAAGAAAAAGATCTGCTGCAGAAAAAAATCTCAAACTAAAATAAAAGATTTGAACCTGAAAATATAAAATCTTCTACTGAAAAAAATGCAACCTCAAATATTAAAAATACGTATAAAAGTGAAAAATGAAAAAGGATAATTTATTCAAAAGGACATGGAAGCATAGAGCAAACACTATTAAAATGAAAATGCATTCTCAGAAATGCTTTTTCTCTTTCAAGAAGCAGACACAACGCTTGAGTTTGCATCTAACATACATTATCTGTACCCACTTTCTTCCTTTATTAGAGTTGGGGGCGCTGCTGCCTAACCCAGCTGATTCAAGGCAGAAGGTATGCACACTCATACCTATGGGCAACTTGGTGTCTCAAATTAGTCTGATGTGCAAATCTTTGGACTGTGGGAGGAAACAGGTGTACCCACAGGAGACCCACGCGTAAACACGGGGAGAACATATAACTCTACACAGAAAAGCCCTGGGCTGGATTCAAACCCACAACCTTCTTCCAGCAATGCAGCAGTACTATCCACTGCACCACAGTGCTGCCCTTTGCATAATCTTGAAAATGAAAATGTAAGCCTCCACTTTGCTCATTCATTTTCAAGTCCATGCATGTACTTTTTATAACACATTGAATATTAAAAAGCATTCCTCCTTTGCTATTTAATTCCCACAAAGTGCCCCACCATATTGCAAACAAAAATAAAACCAAAATGCAAATCTTATAATGAAAATGCATCCTCAGAAATGCTTCTTCTTTTTCAAAAAACAAAAGCATTTTCTGTCTCATAATTAAAATCATAAAGCAGTCTCCCATTGAGATTTCCATTACATGGTGCAACACACTTATATCAACAAAATGAAAATGAAAATATACTCCGTGAGAAGGTGGGACTTTCCCCCACAATATGGCGCAGATTGGATATTATTACAAAGCTGTCTCATTGGATGTCAACTGACCCATTGTTGGATAGTTGATTGGTTGGCTGACATCACATGAAGATAGTTGTTTCATAAACTATGTGATTCTACACTTCAGGCTTTCTTTTGATTGTGAGCCTAAATTGTTTTGTTGTTGGGGGCAGAGCTCGCAAATAAGCTCAAAACGTTAACTACATGATCTGCAATGCGCAACTGAACTATGTATGTGACATCAAAATAAAGTTGACCGCTATTCAGGGGAAATGTTCTGATCTACACGAAAAAGTATAAAGCTGAAACTCCAGTCAATGAATACGAAAGATGGCAAGATGGTAGCTAGGACAGAACTGCCCGTTATGTAATTCCAGTTTTACCAAGTCAACTTCATAGCCTGTCCTACATTAGAGATAATTTTTTGCTAAAGATAACGTTGCAGACGTTCGCTGATATCTTGTGTGCTGTTGACTCTGCTGACATGATGCAGATTTTCTCAGAGTTTTGCTAGCTAATTTTTATCAACAATAAACCAACACTAAAGTCGGCTACAGTCTTGGAGGCCGACACCTAACCTCATTTGTGACATTGCCAGAATCTGAAATGGCTGGTTAACAAGCTCAATAACTATCGGTTCTCACTTAAAATGCTATTTCTATAAGTTTAGGGCTGCCGGGTTCTGCTCACGTTAGACTATGTGCTTGATGCATACTTCAGATCTTTACCCTGGACAAAAAGATGTGAAGCACAAGCCTTACCAAAACCTGGCAAGAACATGGGGGGTAGTGAATCACAGCTGAGGGGTATACTATGATCGAAGTTCAACAGTAGCCTGGCTATCTTAGCGTGAGCTGGCTCGACAAACCCTCAACTCACAATAGAGATACCATACATTACCATGGCAGTTTAAAGAGAGCCACCTTTATGTCACTGAAAAGCCTGACTTGAGGCTAAACATACCTTGCTAAACCAATCAGTGAATTTTGTTTCGTAGTACTTCCCATATGACATGTCAAATGTACAGCCAATAAAAGCTGTTACAAAGCTGTTAGAAAGTTGTTTTAAGTATAACACAAAGTATAAGACAATGGTAGGCCCATATGCATTAAAGATATTGCTCAAAATGTGTGAAACCTTGCAATCAAAAAAACATAACGTTATGCCACAAGTAAAGAGTCTCATACTTTATGAAGCGGGAGCGTCAGGATATTGTGTTATTCAGCCTAGCTACATGATTTGAAAATTGTAGACCTTGCCAATTCTGCCCATCCGCTCAGTTTTTTAAAGGGGCATTGTCATGGCCAAGCATGCATAGTGAACTTAGGCAAAATAAAAAAAAACTGGCCAAAGTTTTCAAGTTTTCAATGGTGGAAATTGCTATTTTCACGCTATATTGTGGTTAGTCAGAGCAGTTAACCATTGTTCTTCTCTCCAAAAGCAAATTATATATTTTAGGGCAGGACTCACAGTAAGTATATTTTAGCTGTGTCATTTTTTTTTTTTTTTACCTAGAATTTGCTTGCGCCAACTTTGAGATGTTTATTTGTGTGGTGTTAGGCCTGGCTATGAATACTGGAGAGAACTGTAACTTTACCTTCATGGAATCTCTCCCGACTTTGCTGTTCATAACACTGGAGTACACGTGTTATCTTAGAAAATAATCAAAACGGAGGCCAAAACGTAAAATATCATGTATATTACATTCTTATATTGCAAGAAAATCTAACTAAAGTCACAAACTAAAACGAAGAACAACTTTGATGAGCATCCACTATGCATCCTGTCCGTGACAGTGCCCCTTTAAGCCGAAAACAGGTGAGTCAAATGTTACTTTCTCCTGCTAGGAAGCTGTCTCAAAAGTCCTTCAATTGTCCACTGTAGCCAGTTGTTGCTCGCTTAGAGTTCAATGGCAAGACTTGCATTTCAGCTAAACATTGTAAGCCTATCAATCCAAGGTTATAAAACTGACATTACTTCAACAAACGAAGCCTGGTTTCTTTCTTCTTCCCAGATATTAACTGGTGTTTCCATACTTGGAGGAAGCATTGACTGAGTTAATTACCTCCTTCATGAAGTGAATGAAAGAACATAGCATTTATATACTTCTTTCTCACCAACTCAAAACACTTCTCAGTATTATTGATAAATCTCACCTCACCACCGCAGATGTGAAACACCCACTTTGCACCACAATGCTTATCATACATCCGCTGAGGTGGAGAGGAAGATTACAATTATCATTGCCAACCAAATCAGGGAATGACTTAGGTGGCAGGTTGAAAGTGCCAGACTGGGAATTCAGGCAGGACCCTGCAGAATTAATTTTTTTTAACCCCTTAAACCCTGATTTATGTGTAATTACAATTTTTCCCTTGAAGGAGATTCAAAGTTTAAAAAAAGCATTTTTTTTTCACATTGTAAGACAATATCACATACATATTCTGTACCTGCTGGTTGCAGTGCTTCTCTGAAGCTACAAACAAGCCCATAAAAACATGGCATCCTGGGTTTGAATATTTAATTAATATGCAAACCCAGGACTCTGTTTTTATGGCCACAACATTACGTCAAATGGAAAATATCTAGATCTTGTGCGTCATTTTATAAGCACTTCCTCGACATTCAGCAGGACTTCTTTGGGATCTTCAGAATCCTTGGGACCTCACAAAGAAAACAGGCCTAAAGAGTTCCACAGGTTTGAATAAAGAAGCTGTGTTTTGTGGAACCCATATACGGGATTGCAGGGTGAAAGAGGTTTCTAACCTCGCCTACACCTGCTTAGCTCCTGACGTTTGGCCGCAGTGGTATGGCTGCTGAGGATATGGAAGATCTGGACACTTCTAGTCATGGCTGCCAGCAAAACTATTACCAAGTCCTGTCCATTCTCAAGGACGGTTCCTTGCTCTTCAGAGAATTTGGATGCATCTGTGTCTTGGCCCAACAAACGACAGAGGTCACTGTTCCTCAAACTGTTCCTCACCTTTCCCGCCAAACCTCATCACTAATGACACGTTTCCACATAGCAGTGCGGTTCGATTCAGTATGCATGTAATGTTACTTCTCCGTTTTCCATTGGAAAAAGTTGTGAATGATACCCAAAGAAGCTGATGCAGCTGTGCTGCTTTTCTACACCACCTCTGTCATGGTTCCAAGCAAACTGTGCCATGCCAGTAAGGTGGAGCTAGAAAGACTGCAGACCACTGAGCAGCCTGACAGAATTGTCACTGAATCATAACTTGCGTGACATAGGATTCTAGGCGCAAACTATGGCATTTTTAAAACTGTTCAATAATTTACTCAAAAGATGTCAGCTAGACTGTGAATGGTCAATGAAGCGCAGCCTTTCCTCTGCATTATTGGCTTACGACCGAATTCAACACAATGCGTTACAATGATCCTGCGGTAAGAACCCCGCCCATGTTTAGCGGCACATTTATCAGAGGAAATGTGCCGCAGATCCAGGGTTAGGTACAGGATAGGCGGCATATCCGAACTGAACCAAACCGTTATCATTTGAGCCTTGTTTCCACCTTGTCTCTAGTTCAGTACAGTTCCATTTTTTTCTTTACCCTTCTGCTGAAGTACCTAGCACACAAGTATGATACTAAAAGGTGGAGTAAGTAACACTGCAGTCCGTTGTTTAGTAAAGAAAGAATTGTCACTCTCTCGCTAAAGGAGGACAAAACACAAGCACATCACTTACGTGGCTGAAGCAGCTATTACCATCCTGAAACAACCCTGCCTACATTCAGTACTTTCTGTGGAGGAAATGAAACCAGTACTAGGGTTTAGATAGTGGTCGGTACAGTTTACGTACTGGTTCCAAAGGTACTATACAAAAACTGTTTGGTGGCATCGTGGCTTGGGTGGAAAACCACTGTAACCACTGCCCTGCTTCTGTAGCCCCTCTCCTCACCCCTGAAGGTCCTCCAGGAGACACACCTCCTGATGTCTTAAACTCCGCCCAGCCCAGCTCAGAGTACATAATCTGCTGCCTTCCTCTCTTTCAAATGTTAAGATTTGATAGTTTCCTTTCCATTATTCTTGTGACAGCCAGCTATCAGCTTTGTAATATCACCAATTACTAGGGGTGGGACTTGTAAACGTGTACACGTATACACGGTTAGTCAATCTTAAACGTTTCTAAAAAACACTAACCGTGTACACGCACTCATCGGCTGCGTCCGAAAAGTTTCAAAAATTATGTCCTACCATCTAATTCCTAACCACTTTTCTTTAACCTGTGTAAAACGTCATGAGGTAAAGGAAAGGTGTAAAGGGGACTCTATTACATCTCAGGAAGAGAACCGCGCTAATAAGAGAATCCGAATGCACTTACACTAGGCACAGTGATCACCCCCCTCCTGCCCGTCATGTTTGTTTTCGTGATTGGCCGGATGGACGGTCATCGCGGAATTGCGGGATAGCATTTCCTCCTTTATTTTCAAAAAGGATGGTTCAGTGTGCCCTGTGCTAAAGGTGATAAATTAGGAAGCATTGTAGCACCTTTCCTTTACATTTAAAGAATCCGAACACTCTTATCATGACGGCCACGTAAAATACTTCTGGATCGTTTTCTAGGAGTTAGGAACTTTCCTAAGCAAAAAATACTATTCGGACGCAACCATGGTCTCCACGCTCAATTCCTCTTTATGTTGCTTTAACACACGATTGGTTAATAGCTCATTATTTTTATCTCACATATTATTCACTGTGTGTTTTTTACATTTTTGGTGGACGTTCTGTCGGCTGCCTATATTGGCATGCACAATGTCATCCTCGGGTCTCCTCGTTAAAAGAAAAACATAATCATAATGCTATTTGAATGAGAACGCGTAAAACGCAATATACATTTCTTTTTGTTTTAGCCTTGTGGATGTAAAAAGTGTTTCTCAATTTAGTTTTACACTATCAACTGCTTTTCCTCTTCAATTACAACTCACTTTAATGACGCTATGAAACGTAACGATAGACGCAGCTCCCGCTGTGAGTGAGGGATGCAGTTTGCTGTTTAAGTTTACAAATCAAATTGTACAAAAAACAAGGTACAATAATAAGGACAATGACAAAAAAGCAGAACTAAACTGTTAGAATGAATTCATGTCCATGTTCTTGCTTGTCAAAATGATGATTTTTGTTTATGGTTAATTCATTTACAATGGTGAAAGGGCCTAACATTATTCATTTAGTTGTGATTTTATGCATATCTGATGCAGGCCGTCATTTTGTACAGGAGTAACCTACAAATTCACTGTTACCGTCTATTGATTTAATAAACGTATCTGGCTGATAACTGCGTTAATGGATGCGTGGACTGTGTTATTGAAATGGTGACAGTGCCCTCTACCGGCTGTATAGCGGTCAAAATCCACAAACTCTGAAGACACGTGTACACGCAATTATACTGCGCGTGTACACGTTTAGAATTTTTTGTACACGTTCCCACCCTTACCAATTACTTATTTGTTCTCAGCGATAATATATTATTCTTGTATATACATGCAAATCAAGCCCTGAACATGTTTTTAAAATGACACAATATCAGAATATTAACCAGCATATTCAGTAATGCTGAAAAAAGTTATTGTGTCCTTAGAAATGATCAAATACATTTTAAAAGAAATTAACCGCCTCGATGGTTTTCACGTGTTGGTGTCCTAATCATGTGCTTAAAAATGGCTTTCTTCGCTAGCATGTTTATACTGTAAACTTCAGGATTTACTAGTATTACCTGCTTAACTAGAAGTGGTGTAAACCAATAATATGAAAAACTAGCATCTGATGTGTTTGATGCATCAATATTGGACTAAGGCATGCTGATGTACTGGGGAACGTGCATATGAGGGTTTACAGAGAACGTTCAATGGCCTAGCTTATTTGGTCACCGAACGGTAACTTTCTGATTATTCACAAAGTACTCTAGAAACACTCAAGACGGAGATGTCTGCAAGACTTGTTTGAATAAGTAAACTATATTTAGTTAGGGCAGTTCAGTGAATATTTCATGACTGCACCTGGACTTGAGTGAGCCACCTGAGTCTTTCACTGCTGGAACCAGAACAAGGTAGAATTGTGCAAATACATGTTTTCTTTTGGGCTGAAGGAGAACCTACGGTGTAGAAATACTTAAGTAAATGAGTAATCTTCTGTTGGCTGAAAGGAGGCCAAAGAGGGGACAGCCAGCCCATTCACGATATTAGAATCTGTTCAAAATGATCGCAGAAATACTACCAAAAATGCTTTTAGCAGTCTTTAAGAAACATGCCCATCCTGTATCAAACCTTTAATATCACATTAGTCAGAAAAAACTGAGCTAATGGCATGAATTGAATAACTTCCTGTTCTGGGTATCTCCTACTGTCTACTTTGCCTAATGGTGAGAGAACACTGGCATTGTACGCAAAATGCGGGGGAAGTCAGTTTACCCTAGAAGAGCGACAGCTGACATGCGCCTGGTATGTAGGCATGACAGCTAAAGTGTCCGACTGTCTGTTTCTATGCATAGCATCCAGGAAAGTTTCAGCAGTTGAACTACTTCAGCACATGCTACAGGAGCATGGATTTTATCTGGTAAATTTCAAGACCTATAAAACAAATATTCTCAGCAACCTTAGAGTCAATGCTGCTCCATGAAGAAAACAGCTGTTCTCCAATATCAGCACCACTATCCAGGCCATTATCTTCTAAATTAAATTGGTCCCCAAATTTTTTTTTTGGGAGGAGGAGTGTATGGCTCTGTGACAGAAAGGGTAGCCACCAGTGGCGGGTGGTGGACAGAGAACAAGGAGGGCGATAAACATGTCTTTAAACTGCTTATTAGTCTTGATCTGTTTTCAGACAATTTCCCTGGTAAAAGACACTTGAACTCTCCCCTCTCAGGTGTAGCTAATTGTCTTCGTTAAGACGAGAAATCAAACGCACCAGTTGAACGCAAAAAAGAGCGCATTTCAATCTTTTTCAATTAAACAATCATTCCGCACAGGTTTGACGACTTGCTAAAGATGTGACAAAATTTAACGCGGAAAATCCACAGTGGTTTTTTCGTGAAGAGTTACCTATTAAGTTATGTGAATTAAACATTTTATAGAATTTATTATTCACTTGCCTAAACATTTCATTATAAGGGAAACTAACATGTTGACCAAGAACAATGATTGAAATCGGGTCACTAATCTCATACGTTTCAAGGGATGTTTTCCGCCCCCCCAGCTTTCCGTCCACCGCCCGCCACTGGTAGCCATGTAACGCAAAGGCCCGAGAAACAAAAATTAGGTTATTGAGACAGCAGCTGAAGGCCAGTTACCATTTGAAGACCACAAAGGAAAAATGATCAGAGTCCAAATGTTGCATTTTTGTATATTTTATATTTTTTGCACATTTTTTCAGTGCTTTGTTTCTAAGATCTTTTTGAATTTTTAATTCATGATTTCTCCACAATGTGAAAATGTGACTCTGATCATTTTTCCATTGTGGTCTTCATTTCTTAAACATTATAATTATTATAACCTTTATTTTACCAGGTAGTCACTTGAGATCATTAATCTCTTTTTTTCAAGCAAGGCCTGGCCATTGGGATTGCACCAACCTTATTCCACCATTAAAATATGCTACGATTCACTGACTGTTGTTTCAGCTCTTTTGTTTCTGCTGAGCTGGGTTAAGCAGCATCTATAGAGAGTATGATGAAACAAGGCCCCGCCCCCTCTCCCCTCCCTCGTCTGCCTATTAGCAGCCCGAGAGTAACCTTCCCTGAGGGAGTCTTTATAATGACTAGCAAGCACCAAGATTGCAAGAATGAACCCCCTTGCATTACCAACATGCCCATTACAGGAGCAGAGATTTAAGCCCAGAGCATCGAGGTCAGAAACAGACACCAGTTGACAGAGGAGGGGAGAAGGATTCAGGAGGATGATGCTGCTGCTTTCTGATTGGCTATGCCTGTGACTGGGGTGTGTCACTGCTGCTGGGGAGCAGACTGGAGACAGGAGTGCAACACTCCCAAACAGGCATGATGCAATCACCAGGCACTGGTGCTCAAAGCACTCTCTCTCTCCCACCTCTATCTAGGTCAGGATCACGCTGGCTCCCCCGCCCTCATGTTTACTGACCACCCAAACACGCTCTCTCCATCACTCGCCTTCACTCACAGTAATACCGATTTTCTTTCGCCGTTTCTACCCCATACATTATCTTGTCAATTTTGCCATTTTCTCTTGGTGTTCCCCTTCTCTATGCTCTTATTTCCTCCATCTCCCTTCCTCTCTTGCTTCATCCTTCTCTCTCTCCTCTCTTCCTTCTCCATCCTTTTCAATCCAGCTCCTTCTATCACTCCCTCTCTCTCCCCTTCTCAGTGGAGAGTACGACAAGCCACGGTAACTACTGGCCAAAGCATCATTTCCCAGCAGTCCACACAGCTCTGGAGATGAACTTCTGTGGAAAACTATCTCATTTATCAGGCTGCCATAGCGCTGCAGGAAAAAAAAATGTTTGGTAGCGTATGCTGAAGCGGTGTAGAATTCGTTTCGCTGGGGGCGCTGCTTCTGTGTCTTGATGCTTAGCACTGAAGCGGTAAACAGAGACGCTTTTTTGGCACAGATTACTGCAGCTAAACTTTCTATGTTTTTCTTTTCATTGCAATGATGCTGTATTAGAAAAACTCAAAGGTTATAGAGGTAAAGCTAATGCATGTTTTTGCATTGAAAGTTTGCTGAGATAAATACCCCTGTATTTTTTTTTCTCAGAAAAATAAATTTAATTGTATCTCATATTTTTTTCATGCTTCAGGCTGCTCCCCAGGTGCTCATATGACCAGACTGAGTATGTCTGTCCTTAGCTTAGACAGGAGAGAATCAATGATGATTAATGCCTCCATGTGTGTGCCGCTGCATCACAGCCCCAGAGTAAAACACCCAGTGTTAATTCAACTCTGACAGAGTAAGTTAAATATTAACCATATCTATCCAGACAGCAAACGATACCAGCCTGGATTCCAGTGCCCGGTTTAAATTGTTTTTTGGCAAAAATCAGCAGAGTCACTTGCTCCCAAGGAACTCTGTTAAAGTTGAATAAACACTGCATGATGGAATGTGTACCCATCTTTCTCTGCTTGTGCACAATTGAGCTTCTGTGGACATACGCTTTCGCTTCGCTGAAGTAGTATATTGATTACACATCTGTCCTGGTTTCCTGTTTCCCACCAAGAAAGATGTTTGTTCAAATATTTTATCTTTCGAGAGGGAGGGGCGTAGCTGTTCCAAGAAAGTCGCAGCTTCTGCCAAATCACAAGGTGAGTATCTTTCAGTGTGCTGAAATGGTCAGCAGTGCGGCAGCTAGACTATTGCTCTATGTCACATCCACTACTTAGAACTTTCCTGCATGGGTTTTAATCTTTGTATGTCCTTAAGGATGTACTGTGCTGCACCTCTAAACCTGAGCAGCACAAACGTGTCTCTACAAAGTGTCCCTGTAACACGTATCTTCAAAGACCCTGGGAGTGGTACAGTGGGCAGTAATGTTGCCTCACAGCGAGAATGTTGACGGTTTGATTCAAGGCACTTAATGTCCTGCCACAGTCCATTTCCGCAAGACAGGCCAACTAGAGACTCTTAAAATTGCCTATATGTGCGTATGAATTGATGACGTGAGATCCCTCAACTACTCTGACGAGTTGGTGGACTTTCGCGCTATATCTTTCAAGAAAAGTGTGGAAACAATCAAAACAGCATCAGTCAACCAATCTCTGGAGGTGCATAACAACGTCTGAAAAGGATGCTCGTGGAATTGAGTAGGAAAGGAACATTGTGAGTGATAGGTTAGGTAGTCACTTGGCTGAAGGGGTCATTGTCACTGACCACACTCAAATATTAGGACCGAGTTTTCTTGAGGAACTGCCTTTCGCGACAGAACACCTTCAGTGCTCTCCGTTCGTTGCGAAAATAGGCATACATTATTCTAAATTTCTTAAAAGTGAACTATGGACTATTTACATCCGAGCAGTCACGCTAGTACAATAAAGCCAGATTGAAAACCCAAGATTTTTAATGTAAACAAACAAAAGGAGGAATACATACACAACTGCATACAATAATCCTTAACGGAAAAAACGCTTTTTTATCACAGTATACCGCATATTTTTATACTGTCTATTCGTAAATCTGCCGCTATCATGCTTCATGTAAATGCAAATTCCGATGGCATATGCAAACTAAAGATGGAAGGGAGAACCAACACCGCACATTTGCGAGCGTGCACGTACTACCTGTGCATTTGTTTTCTGGATACCCCTATGTTGCACTGAATGAGGCGAAAAAAGCCGAAGTGAAAGTCAAATGACCACTTTCTTATCCATGTTTCACAGACCGCTCAACCTTCCTTTTAAAAACACAACTTCGTGAGGGAAAAAGGGGCGTATTTTCCTCTGTGGAAAATCTGATTTGAACCTTGCGAGCCAAAACTCAGCCTCCATCCTGTCACCTCCTCCAAGCCCCAGAGTGACAACCAGAGGCAAATTCGGTTCATTAATCTTAAATCAAGTACACAACCATAGAACACAGGGACAAAATAAAAAACATATAAAATTAAATTTAAAAAACGGAGACCGCATTACACCAACACGAGAGCATTCTCTAATCCTAAAAAGCAACAACCGTTGCAACCATCTATCGGAGTGTAAAAGCATGGCACGTTAAAGCATGCACTTGTTCCAGCTTGTGAGTACATCATCTACCTAGCCATCTACAAAGATGATACTTTAATATTTTAAATAATATCTCCAGTCGATTAGCTTTACTTCTTCTATTACTAATATAATTAAGCGATATTTATTCTCTAGTTAAAAAACTACTCTGAGAAAATAGCGACACTTACCCAAAATATAAAGTTGAATACGAATAGAAGATACTTTACGCATTTCATTCCACCTTGAACTTTTCCCATTTCCGATTGATTTTTTTGCGCAAGGCTATTTTTTCCGAAGCCTGGATGATTTGCTGTGAGCTTGAAATTTTCCACGGCCGAGAAATACAAGCGGCAAGCACTATCAATTTCTGCTATACAACCACGACAGGATTTCTACGGAATCCTTCCAGACCGCCCATTTCAATAATGTAGGGGGGCGCCAAGGGGATACCCGACGGACAAAGGAACGGTTATTATATTGGCAACGGGCTACTGAGGTTTGGCGCATGCAACACGGTAAAGTAGTCATTTGCAGTGTACATGATGTACTGCGTCATAGTATTCGAACCAAAGTAGAGAGATATGATTTTTGGTGGCAGGCAGGTTTGGGATGAAGAACGACGTTGAAAACTGAGAATAAGCAAACATGGGATGTTTATCGACACGTTGCACAAGATTTTAGAATGGCTAATGATTTTAAATTCATGGTTGAGAATTACGTCGGTAGACAACATATATTGCATGCTCCGCTGTAAGCGTAAATTTCCACGTATATTATCCTTACCAAAGGACACGCCCAGACAGTACAATACAAACAATACAATGCCATGAGGCTCACAAGACCTTAGTAACCCCCCACTCTAAGGTATACATTCACACGACTGGGGCGGCGGTGTCTGCCCCAGTTTCAAATCGTTACACATGCAGTACAATCTATCCTTGTTAGTGATCAACTTAATTGCACTCTCAAACCTGTTCGGAAAACTGCCTGAAATTGAGATGAAAGACGTTCTTCACTGTGCGTGCTTCGGATCTCTAAATATATAGATTTATGCCCTAAACGTAGTATTGCCTGTTTGTTGGGAGGCAGAGTACTTCATTTGAAATATTTTTATGGCTACAATGAGAGCTATTTCTTCTTCTACTAACTATGCGATTGAAACAATAAAAGCACTTGAATTTTGTGGTTGCAGCATAAGCAGAATTTCAGGAGTATCTAAGAACTGTGCTGTGTTTTAGTGTTGTGAATGTGTGCAGTAATTCAAAATTATTATCTTGCAATTCGGTAATTTTTACTGGCAGAGATTAAATTGACATTTTCATATATATCCATTTTGAACCAAAGTGAGGTCGGGTGAAAGTTAGGAGCCTTTCCATTATTTAAGAACTAGGTCTATGTGTTTGCCAAACTCACAGAAATCCCCTGAGATAAACTTCTGGATAAATGCAATCAAATAATTCCCATCGGAAACGTAATCACCGAGAGACCCAAAACCATTCTTTAGAGACTCGAAGAAGCTGTGTCAAGATAACTGCGCATGCTCAGAATTTACATCCTAAGAAAGTGAATAAGCTTCGCTGCAAGTCACAATCTGATTCCATCCTTGCTAATTAGTCTTTGGTATTTATATATTTTAGTTACTTAGGCATGATGCATTTTATATTAAGGAGCTTTCTATGGGAATTTGAGGATTCAAAGTGCTATTTTAGGCTTTAGCTAAGGGATACGAAGAATGTAAGATGGTTGCCATCGCCAATGATCATTGAAGAATAAAAATACCTCCAAGATTTTGACTTGCAGTTGAGCAGATTTGCTTCATTCAAAGTTTTGAGCATGTACATAAATCATGACACAGGTCCTTTAACCCCTTAAACTCCATCTTTGCACTTAAAGTTATTTCTTTAATGCTTTCATGTGGCAACTATATTGCTATGTAACTACATCCTCCATATTGTCAGATAAGAATGTAACACTTTCCTGCGATTCAGCAAGGCATACTTGGGATCATTGGAAACCTTGGGATCTCCACTACAACTAAAAATAGGCCTGAAGTTCCTCTGGTTTGAATACAGCAGCTGCTTTTTATTGGCCCATATATGGGTCTTTGGGTTTTATGGGGCTAACCCAGGATTAGGAAAACTCAAAGTGAGGGGGCAGACCAGGTCAGGCGATTTGCATGCAGAAGTAGAAGGGTGAATCCAAGCCTTGGCCGGAACAGTCCAGGGGTCAGGTGCCAGGTGGTCAAAACAATACTGCCATGGGCTGCACTACTTCCTGAACTAGAGGGCACTCGGTACAGCGCATACCTCTGCCACGCCCTGTATCTGTTCTTTTGGTTACAGACTATGTCTCAGATCACTTCCAAAATTAAATAAACTTTCCTTGGACTATCACCTCTCATCCTGCCAAATTTCGTGCCAAACCTTTCCTAACTTTTTTGGGCGCGTTCACACTTTGGTTTTAACATGCGTTTTGGGTGATCAGATCACAAGTGGTCAGGCGAGACACATTGCTGTTTACATTTGGTGTTCAGCTGACCATTAGTGATCTAATTTTGTTGTTTACTACGTAGCTTCCGCTAAGACAGGGTGTGCAGTTAATACATCATATAACAACAATAACAGCCCTGCCCGCCAGATGAAGCTGAGATTTTGACCCCGTTTCACATTGTTTTTTTGGGCAAGCTAACATGTTTCTGCTGATAGTTTGCATGTTCGGATTATTTCAGTCATTGAAATTAGCCAGACAGGCGCATTTACAACTTGCAAGAGCACGCAGGACCGTACGAAAGAGGAAACTTCATCGGAAAGTACTCGCATTCACCTCTGCTATGATAGCCCTTTACATGTGTGACATAATAAACCATCGTCTCACGAATAGCGGTATGATGACGTTTTTCCTGTTACATCCCTGTCGGGGGTGCATCAGGACAGATTAGCATTTACATCCCTGTCGGGGGCGCATCAGGACAGATTCGCATTTACATCCCTGTCAGGGGCGCATCAGGACAGATTAGCATTTACACTATCAAACATATGAGATCAGATGCATCCCAGACCACCTCCACGAGTGGTTTGAGTGAACGGATCTCAATGCGCCTTGGAGCCCGTTTACACTTGTATTTAGCGCTGATCACTTGTGATCTGTTCATCCAAAATGCACGTTAAAACCAAATGTAAACAGGGCCTTTGAGTTATACAGTCAGAACAGACCTGCATTGGACAGATATTTTCATTCTTCCAGATCACTTCCAAAATTGAATCAACTCATCCCTGGACTACCACCTATCATCCGACCAAATTTTGCGCCAAACCGTTCATAACTTTTTGACTTATCATAACTTTTGACTTAACAAACAAATGAAATCGCTCATAGAGCGAGGATGTGTTGAACTCTTCATTGGTGACCTTGACCTCGAGGCTACAGTTGTCATTTTCAGTAGGCCTAAACTAGATGCCAGTGCCAACAATATGAGCTAACTTGGAATGAAATGACAATGCGCTAGTTATGGTTTGGCCAGTTGGAACGCGCCTGTCCCCACTGACAATGAGTGGCACGTCTCCGATCTGTCAGGACCATCCCAATATGTGCTATGAATGAACGATTCCTTCATCCTGGACTGGAGCCTTTTCTGTACTGTGCGGGAGCTAATGTAATTCATGGCATCCTCCAGGAATCTCAGCAGTTGTCGACATCGCTGGACAAAAGCGGTCATGGAGGTGCATCAAACAAATATGACGGTCCTGCGCACGTGTGGTCACTCGTGGCTGTTTAGGTAGCAGTCGATCTCTGGTACTTCCTGTCCACCTGTATCGTGCTGACGTGCAACAGTCGTAGTGCAACAGTCGTGCAACGCTCTCCAAAGCGTGCCACCACTCTTGCAGCACTCATTCCCGCCATCAGTATTCCGATTGCCTGATCCCAGTTTGCTTGTGACAATCATATCATTGTGACTCTTTTCAAATGTAAAGTTTTTATCCACAGCTTTTTATAGCCAGCATTTTTGTGCTTACACTCCTGCTTGTGGATTTTTTGGGTTGTGGCTTCAGTATCGGACTATTGCTGTCATCACTATTGCTGTCATCAAGTAGACATGCCAATTTACCTTATGATATTACTCACAAATTGAATTATTCCTCTCTTTTTATATCATTTATATTTCAGGTCATTATTTCTCTATTTCTACGAAATATTGTTCATTTTTGCTGTTACCTTTTTAATGCCTCTTAGTGTGATTTAAAAGCTGGCACTGAGAAACTACCAGCCACTGGGGTCTCGATAGACACAGATGAATAAAGAAAAAAAAAAAAGTAAGAGAAATACTCCTAAGGGAAATAACTTTCCCAATCCTCACCAAATTCGGGAGCTAGAAAAGGGAGAAACTAAGGAGCATGACTAATGCAAAGTTTCTAAATATCCTTTCCCAAAATAAACGCGAAGACCATATATATATATATGGAAAGAACACAGGTGCTCCGAATTATCAATTAACCTGCTCTGGTAAGGCAGACACCTGGAAAGGAATTTGATAGCCAAGTGGCAAATACCAACCGGTAACACTAAAAACAGGTAAAAACAGAAGTGCACCCCTCACAGAGCAAAGTAAATAAAAAATCTCCCAAAAATCATGACAGGACCCCCTTCCTCTAAGGAAAAGCTCCCAGTGTTCCCCCAGGACCCTGTCTATGAAACTCAGAAATTAATTTTTGGTGTGGAATATCCCTGAAAGAAACCCAGCACTGCTCCTCCGGGCCATAAGCCTCCCAATCGACTTAAAACTGCACCCCTCTTTCCACAAGTCTTTCTGCCAAAATGCGAGGCACAATGTTCACCCCCCCAAACCATCCACAATGGCAGTGGTGGTTTATCAATGGGTGCCAGAATGCTTGTGCTTACAAGCTTTAGCCTGGACACGTGAAAGGTAGGGTGAATTTTCAAAGAACGAGGGAGTAATAACCGAACCGTAACTGAGTTAATCATCTGGATAATTTTGAAAGGACTAATAAATTGAGGGGCTAACTTTCATGACTCCACTTTCAACGGAAGATCCCGTGTTGAAAGCCACACCTTTTGGCCCACCCAATATGATGGCGCTTAATGGCGCCCTCTGTCGACTGCGTTCTTCTGCCTCCTTGAAGAAAGTAAAAAAGAGGAACGGACCTTTCTCCAGACTGCCCAGAATCTACTGAGGAAGTGACTAATGGAGGGAACATCAGAATCCCTCTCTAATTCAAAGAAGAGGCTGATAGCCCAGCTGAGCCTAAAAGGGTGAAAGGCCCATGGAAGAATTACATTACGAATTGTAGGAGTATTCAGCCCAAGCAAGATAACGGCTCCAAGACGTTGGGTTATTGGCTGCTAAACAACGCAGCGTGTTTTCCAAAGACTGATTTGTTCTTTTCATCTGCCCATTGGTTTCAGGATGAAACCCAGATGACAGACTCTGACGCCCCTAGTTGCTTGCAAAAAGCTAGCCAAAACCATGTTGAGAACTGTGGTCCCTGATCTGAGACCACATCTTGCATCAAACTGTGCAGCTTGAAAACACGGTCAATCATTAGCCGAGCAGTCATCCCTGCCAATGGCAGTTTCGGCAATACAATAAAGTGGGATGCGTTAGAAAAGCGACCACCACTAAAATAACACAGTTGCCATCAGAGACCGAAAGGCCGGAAATAATATCCAGTGCAATGTGGCTCCAAGAACGTGAAGGGATGGGTAGTGGCAGCAGCAAATCGGAGGGTGGGACATGAGAGCCTTTTTTTCGGGCACACACTTAGCATGCTGCCACAAAGTCCTGAATGTCTTCATCCATGTTAGGCCACCAAAAGTGTTGGGCCACAAATTCTTTTGGGCAGTTGACCTCAGGATGATCCACCAATTCAGATGAGTCTCCCCAATGCAACAACTGAGACCAAGCTGCCAAGGGAACAAATAAATAAACAAATATAGTTCCCCACCTGGACCAGGAACAGAACGCAATGCCTCTTGCGCCACAGCTTCAATATTCCATGTCAGAATGGTCATGGATGCCAGAGAGTGTGCTGGCTTCATGTTCTTGGAGCTTGGGTGATATGTTAATGTGAAATTGAACCGATTAAAAAACATCGCCCAAAAAACATGCACTTTCCACAAATTGTGTCTCTTAGCTTGTTGAATATATTGGAGATTTTTGTGGTCAGTCCAAACCACAAAAGGGTACTCAGCTCCCTTTAGCCAATGTAGCCACTCTTCCAGGGCCAGCTTAACAGCCAACAATTCTTGGTCACCGATGTCGTAATTCCTCTTGGCTGAGGACAGTGACCGAGAGAAATAAGCATAAGGGTGTAATTTATTATCTCCAGAGAATGCTGAGAAAGAATGGCACCCACTTCAACCTCTGAGGCGTCAACTACTACCACAAAAGGGAGGGATGGGTTGGGCATGATCAAAATGGGTTGCGTGGCAAACCTCTTCTTTAGTTCATTGGAAGCTCCCCCAGCTGCTTTCCCTGCTGGAGTCCACTCAAAGTGAGAAGAGGCATTCTTCTTAGTTAATGCAATGATTGGAGCAGCAACGGTGCTAAAATTATGAATGATTTGCCTGTAAAAATTGGCAAACCCCAAAAACTGCTGGACCTTTTTGACAGATTATGGGACAGGCCAATTCATGACCGCGGAGACCTTATCTGGGTCCATGCGGACTGACCCTTCGGACACAATGAACCCAAGAAAGGGCAAAGTCTTGCAGTAAAAAAGGCACATTTCAGCAAAGAGCTTAGACTCAAGAAGAGCCGTAAAAACATGACGCACGTGCTTGTTGTGGTCAGTAAGATTTGTGGAGAAAATCAAAATGTTGTCTAGATAGATGAAGATGAACTTCTCTAACATCTCTCTCAGCATGTCGACTAACGCCTGGAAAACAGAGGGGGCGTTAGCAAGGCTGAATGGCATCACTAAATATTCATAGTACCATCATGGATATTACACACCGTTTTCCATTTGTCCCCCCTCGCGAATATGAATTAGATTATAGGCATTATGAATTTAAAGTTTAGTAAAAAACTATTCCCCTTGAAGTCGTTTGAACGCCAAGTTCATCAGTGTAAGCAGATAACAATTCTTAATTGTAATTTTGTCTAATCCCCTGTCATCAATACAGGGTCTTAGTCCATCTTTTTAACTAACAAAGAAAAACCCTGCTCCCACTCGGAGGAATTCGATAGCCGAGTGGCAAAAACCAAGTGATAATACCAAAAACGAGTAAAAATAGCCATGCAACCTTCTCAGAAAAAAGAATATAAACAATCTCCCCAAAATCGTGAAACTGTAAATATTTTCAAATTGACCAGCACATTGTTTGATAATTGAGCCTTTAAATTTTACATTTTTGTCTTTATTATTTTATGTAATAATTAGGGCTGTCAGTCTGTTTTAACGCCACTAATTTTTTTAACGCATTACGCAAGTTCTGTTGATTGATCTTCTGACCAACCTGTAGTTAAGGAAGCAGTTAGAATCGCCGAAAGCAAAGCGGCAATAATGGAAAAAGACACCACTGGAGCCCTGCAGGTATTGACACAGTACTCTAATTTATGTTTCTTAATCAAAGAAGTTATTTGTCAAATGTGAGTGTGTGCGCATGTCTGAGTGAGTGTGTGAGTAAGTATAGGGGTTTCCTCCATCCTGTCAAGTTTATGACTTGTTATTTTTGTTGTACATCACTAACTTGCATGTGTTTGTGTGCACGTATGTACCTCTTTTGGCCGCCTTGTAAAGTGACCCAGCTCTGATTTTTCGCTCACCTGCGGCACAGATTGGTTCTGTAGAATGGACGTGTTAACGGGAAAAAAGCGCATGGAATCGGATATTCGCAGGTCCGTTTCAGGCTTCAGTCATGAGGAAATAAATCGGATATGAATCTGATTTGTGCCTTGCATACGCCCAGGCAGCAATAAGGACTATCCTTTTTCTTCTCCGCCTTAAAATGTGACCGTTATTTTGTGTACCTCAAAAAAACGGGTCGGAAAGCAACAGCAAGTTTATTATTTTGGTCTCATTTGCGTCCAATGCAAATAGTGCTGACTGGTTGTTTTTTTTTTCTGTTTCTATTTTGTTTTACTTCCGTTTTGGTAACCAAACCCTTATGTTCGCATGCAGGTTGTTTCAATTGTTAAGCAGGTGTAAACACAGGTATTTGATATGGATCATTTTTAAAAGTAGATGTAAACAGGCAGTCATAAAAACAGATATAGGCAGACAATCAGACCTGGACATCAAGACCTGCAATGTAAATGTAGCCTCTGAGAGGGAGATGAGGGAGAGCAAGATGGAAAGAGGGCTGGGACTGTGTGTGTGTGTGTGTGTGTGTGTATGTGTGTGGGTGAGAGAGAAAGGGAGATAAACACTCTTGCGCCCTTGTGAGTAAGTGTAACAAGTGCCGAACTGAAGTGCTTTTCTGCATTATTGCAAAAACATAACTGAACTTGGAGGAGAAAATTTTGTGTCTTGCTCAGTGGTCCTGCTGGCATTGTGCCATCTTTCACAAGATCTGTGAGGTTGACCCAGCTTACCTGACACGATTTTAGGAGACCTTCACAACAGATATAGAGAAAGAAAGGAAAAAACCAACATCACATGGCTGAGGATTGCAACAGCGCTTGATCCTCGGTTCAAGCATCTCGAGTGTCCGTGCAAATCTGAGGTGTAGCGTTCCATCAGCGACCTGCTGAGGGACTCGCTCAGGAAGGACAGACCTGCACAGCCAGAACAACCAGCAACTGAGCCACCAAAGAAAAGATAAGTCCTCATGGTTGCCCAAGAGTCTGACTCTGATAAAGCCGAGGGCTCCCCTGAGAAATGTGTGGAGCGTTACAGGGCAGAGCCTGCTATTGACATCAAGCACTGTCCCCTGGAGTGGTGGTCCAAGCATGAAGGAGTGCACAGTGAGCTAGCCAGGCTTGCATGCAAGTACTTTGCAACACCAGCCACTTCAGTGCCATGTGAGTGGTTACACACTTTTTTCTGTTTGCACAATGTGTGCATTGTTGTGATGAATTGAGGACCATCATTTTGTTTTAATGTTGAAAAAAAACATTGGATGTTGTAGTGAGCATCAATAAGTGTAAAGTTGCACATTGTTTGCACTTTTGTGACAAAATAAAAAAAAATGTATAAAGCATAAAAACAAGCCTATTTGTCCAATCCTACGTTAATAAGAGTATTTAACATTTGAAAATGAATAAAATATTCCTTTAAGGTACATTTAGAACAGAAAGAAAAGTGTGATTAATTTGCGATTAACTATGGCAATTGTGCGATTAATCGCGATTTATTTCTTTATTTAGTTTTGATTTTGGCAGTTTTGGTCCCCCAAATCCTTTCCTGTTCTGCATCCTATGGGCTGAACTATGAACCATGATCTATGGAGGGAATTCTGTCATTTCAAGGATATACCTTGCTGTCGTCCATTGACAGCATTTTTGTAGTTACTTTGAGCACAAATGCCGAGATTTTGCCAAATTGTCACTCTGAGTGGATTTCATTTGTTTGTCATTCTGTTCACGTGATTGTCGCCGCAATTTTGGTCCAGTCGTGGTGAAAAACATTACATGGGCTGAGAACCTCAAACCACAAGCCATTTGGTTTGAACACATTTGAACTGTCCTACACACTGTATGGCCATTCAAAATAGGCATATGTCCTCTTCCAGGTGGATTTTTAACATTTCCATTACCTTACACAAAGTAATTATTACCCTGAGAGTAAATTTGGTATTTTCAACTGTTTAGATATTTTCTCTCAGACATTTTGACATCTACAAAGCTCAACAACTTTTTCTCACACATCCTTGCAGTATTCGTTTGTCTTAACCGCGGTGATAGATGACAAAGAGAAACTTTCTCCTAATTTGATACTCCAGGAAAAAAGGAGGTCATTGCTGGCTGATTAAGTTTTCCTAATCATTACAGTGAACATGAAAAAGCAAAATATGAATGGAATATACCTCAGTGAGATTTTGCCTATTGTGTTTCCTGGGGTGCCAATGATTGTGGCAAATGGTTTTTTGTGGGAAAAATATATATTTTAATAATAATGTTTTTCTTTAATTGTCATTTAGTCATTGTTTTTAAATTTGAGGTTAGGGCTTGTTAATATTTTGAATGAAAAATTAAGAAGATTAAGAGCGACCCAATTTTTTCATGCTGTGGTCTCTTTTGCCAGTATTTACCTCTGGTGCCATTAGTGAAGTGCAGTATTAGTGGAGTTCCTTATTTGATTTCTCTAATCACATTTTCTCTCTCATGCCCTATAAGTCAATTTGTGCCTATCTTGTGTCTCAATCCTCGGCAGAGGCCTTCTTTGTGTAGCCAGAGAGATGTGCTCTGTGCAGTTACCCTCACATTTTCCTGCTTGTTGTTGAAATGTACACTCAGTTCATTTTGATATGTGGTTGCACCTACTCATTAGAGCTAATATGTTATCATTCAATCATTTTGACAGCAGCTTGATGTACAAATAAAAGCATGCAGACTTGTCTAACATTGGTTAAAAGTTGTATAATAAGAGAAAACCTGTAAGTTCACAGATCTTTGCCATTTCACACGAGATTTGTGTATTTTTGGACCCACTGAAATTGGTCTCTGGAAGGAATGGGTTAAACATGAGGTTAGTCCCACTGTCTATAGGTCATTCAGAGCCATTTTGAGTCAATGAAAGACCGTTTCTTTTTGGCGCCCCCTGCTGGTTATGTAAATTGTCTAAAGTTTGGTTGTTGCACACTCATTGAGGATAAGATGATTCGGTTATTATTTGACAACCATTGCCAGACATGCTGAAAATAGCTGGCGGGTCTGTACTCATGCTGTTTACATAATGTTTTTATTCCCTGATCTATGCTAACGTTTAAGCCTTTGCACAGAATAACAGTGTCTGTAGCACTGTAAGCAGAATTAAGCTGTGTGCAGATCACTTTTAAGCCAACTGCTAGAACATTTTGCTTTTTTGTTGGCTAACCTTCTGAGCCAAGAGCAAGCATTGTGTAGCTTTATGAAAAGAAAGCGGTGAGACTCAGTGCTGGCCCAGACATGGCATGTGTTTGACTAAGCAGATTATCTCCTGATGTAAACACTGCTTTTGGAATCTGTTTACTAATGGTAACTGTTGAAAGTAATGAGTATTAAACTAATGAATCTGGTTCTCACTAATCTACAAGTAATTGACTATGACACCATTAACCTGATTGATTCAAGTCTTTTTAGAACAGTAGTTCTGTGGCTATTACTAACTATCCTATCAAGTATACATCTGTCCCTGTCATAGAGATTTGACCTATGGCACAATTTTGTTTCCCTTTTGCTGTTTTATGGCATTGGGCATATGTTTTCATAATTTATGACACAGTTCCCCTTGCCACGTAAAATAATATTGTTTTTTTTCTTTTCTTGACCAGCTCACCTGCTATTTGAGCTCCTACAGTTTGGTCCTGTTCTAGCTGTCAGAGTATATGCCCATCTTGCTTTGGACGCTTAGCTTGCAATGCATTGTTGTTTCTTATACTCTCGTCTCCTCTCCTTCCGACAAAGAAATTAAGCAGCATACTGAAGTTCACGCATTTTCAGTGACAAGCTATGATGATGTGCTAGACTGTCTCGCTTGCTGATAAGCTTATTGGTGTGCTAGTACCCAAGTTAGAAATGAAATGTTTTTATAGCAGTATTGGCTGTGGATTTGCAGAACTGTATCACTACCCTTATTGGGAAAAAAAACTGAATATTCTCAGCAGTTATTATAGCTAAATGATATTTTGGTGAGACTGAGACTTAGGTTATTTACTGTTTAAACAAAAGGTTGTTTTCCATTATCTTTTTTTCCCATTTCTTATTCTTTGAAAATTGTGGGTCACACAAACTTTCCTTTGTGTGTGTGTGTGTGTGTGTTTGTGTTTCTACATTATGCATGTTGTTTTGGTCAGATGGCTGGGATGGAGCATATCTGAAGCAGCAAGCCTCATGGAATTCACCTAGTCAGCAGTGGTGAGCACCTATTGACAGTGTTCTGAAGAAGGACAAAGCACATCACTGGTGACAAAATGTTGGGCGTCCTATTGACTTTTGAGGGGAATGTAGGTTATCCCACCTGGTCCAAACTGACAGACAAGATATAGTAGCACAATTTTTTCCATCAGAAAAATATTAATCATAGACATTTCAGGCCAAGCAGTTTGAGGGACTCCCTGAGAGGAACTGCCCACTTGGGAGCGCCCATGAGAACAACATACCTTCAAGGGCTTTTTTTAAATGTTTGCATTCGCACCACCAGTAGGAGCAAAGTCACTGTTTGTACCCTGTTTTTCCCTACATTTACTTTGTTTTTCATCGGTATTTACTTCATTTTCTATGCATTTATGCTGGTTATTAGCTTCCTAAGAAAATGATGTTGGTTGGGTGACAGACTGATTTTACTATTACTCTATTATATTACTTTTTTTTTAATAGGTTGCTATGTATACAAGGAGCGGCAAACAATATACAGTACAGAGGATCTCCAATGAATGAGCCTGAGATTTCACATTTATGAAACAAGAGTAGTAATTTAGTAAAAGTAGTAAAAAAAAAAAAAAAAAGGGGGCTACCTCCTCATAATTACTTATTAAAAAAAAGTCAAATACAGTGGTAGGTCTTTTACTTCCATGATTATTTATTTCAATACTCCTACATCATGTTTAACACTCAACAGATTTCTACAAAATGATCAAGTCACAATGAGACGGTGGTCCTCAGCATTCACTATTTATCCACCACAAGAACAGTTAGCAACCAAGAAAACAATGCCACATTGTACTATCTTTAATGAATAGAATAGAATAAATAAGAATTCAAAATCAATAAATCTGTCCCAACCCTCATATGAATTCCTTTTGTGCTTCATTCAATTTAGCAACTTACGCGTCTGTTAGGTTTATGTCTCGTTGTCGTTAGTTTATCTTGTGCACGTCTCCCCACCCCAGCTGCATCTTGTTACCTGGTTAGCCAGATGATGGGTATTTAAGCCCTCTTCTCAGTGTGGCAAGTTGCTGGATTGTAATATGCTTTTGTTTGCTTAGAACCAGTCAGTATTCTGGTATAGACTCTTTGTCTTTGTGAAATGCAAATTTAGTATGAAATGTACTTTAGTGACAGCAGATCCTGAATTTTATTCTCATCACTTAGTTAATTCGAACAAGCTTCCAATCCTAATCAGAGTTCAGGATTGGGACTGCGTTCCAGGCAACCCTACTCTAGTCAGTCCATCAGTTCTAGTTTGTAAGACCAACCTCCCAAGTCTAAGCAGGGTCCAGGATTGGGACCGCGTTCTTGTCAAATTGTCCAAGTGTGTTTGTCTATCCAACATGTTAGGAACAAGCTCTCAATCCTTCTATGGTCATTAGGATTGGAACTGATACCCGAACCCAAACTTGTGTGGGACAATTCAGTGCTGGCAAAGTCTGCACAACAACTAGCTGTAATCCCAGGAGCCACTGGCCGGAGACTGACACCTTAAGCTTCGTCTATAACATCTGCACTGAACTGTGCTATCATTATTCAGGGTTCCATCCCCTCCTCGTCCTCTGGGGTTCCGACCCCAACATTACCGTATCAGCTGCCTGATAAACTACCTGTTGGATTGCACACCGCCTCTGCACTTGGTTCCTGGTCTGGATCATGACAGAATCTTTACACACAATTAAAAAAGGCTGCTCTCTGAATAATTACAATGACAAACCATCCTTCCAAGCTACAGTGTAGGTCTATGTGCAGTTTTAACGATTAGGCTAAGTGCATCATGCTCTCTTTTCCTCTCCTCTGCACTCCCCTTGCGACATATAAATTAACTGGCCTATCAGAGTTCACTGGTTTTCAGTGACAATGCTATTTTGTGCCAGACTGACTTGTTTGTTGTTCAGCTTAATAGTGGGCTATTGTCCAAGTTAGAAATGAAATGTTTTAATTGCGGTTTAATTTCACAGCTGTGAAAGCGAAAGCTGGGACTTCGGCTAAAATAGGATGGATTTGGCTGGAATGTCTGAAGCTGAAAAGTTTTTTTCTGAGAGGCCCAGTCTGGCCCAGTCTTGTTACCTTATCATTGTTTAGAATTTAATATTATACAGTAGTTGAAACTGCAACCCCAATTCCGAAATAGTTGGGACGAAGTGTAAATTGTGAATAAAATCAAAATGCAATGACTTTCAGATCACATGAGCCAATATGTTATTTACAATAGAACATAGATAACATTTCAAATGTTGAAACTGAGATATTTTACATTTTTATCCACAAAATGAGCATATTTCAAATTTTCTGGCTGCAACAGGTCCCAAAAAAGTTGGGACACAAGCAAACAAAGGGCTGAAAAAGCAATTAATATATAAGAGAATCAGCTGAAAGAACATATAACAAGTAATTAAGTTAACTGGCATCAGGTGTGTAACATGATTGGCTATTAAAGGGATTTCTTAGAGAGGCTGAGTCTCTCAGAAGTAAAGATGGCCAGAGGCTCTCCAACCTGTGAAGGCTTGCGTAAAAAAATTGTTGAATACATGAAAAACAATGTTCCTCAACGTCAAATTGCAAAGGCTTTGAAGGTCTCATCATGGACAGTGCATAACATCATCAAAAGATTCAGAGAAACTGGAAAAATCTCTGGGCGTAAGGGACAAGGCCGAAGACCTTTACTGGATGCCCGTGATCTTCGGGCCCTCAGATACCACTGCATCACTTACTGGCATGATTCTGTCATTGACATTACTAAATGGGTCTTGAATACTTCAAGAAACCACTGTCTGTAAACACAGTCCGCCATGCCATCCACAGATGCCACCTAAAACGCTATCATGCAAAAAGGAAGCCATTGTTGAGCATGATCCAGAAACACCGCCGTGTTCTGTGCGCCAAGGCTCATTTAAAATGGACTATAGCAAAGTGGCAAAGTGTCCTGTGGTCAGACGAGTCCAAACTTGACATTCTTGTTGGAAATCATGGGCGTCGTGTCCTCCGGGCTGAAGAGGAGAAAGACCACCCCTCCTGTTATCAGCGTTCAGTTCAAAAGCCAGCATCTCTGATGGTATGGGGTTGCATTAGTGCATATGGTGTGGGACACTTGCATGTTTTAAAAAGCACCATGAATGCTGAAAGGTATATAAAGGTTTTAGAGCAACATATGCTCCCCTCCAGACCACATCTATTCCAGGGAAGACCTTGTGTATTTCAGCAGGACAATGCAAAACCACATACTGCAGCTATTAGAACAGCATGGCTTCATCGTAGAAGAGTCCGTGTGCTGAACTGGCCTGTCTGCAGTCCTGATCTTGCACTGATTGAGAACATTTGGTGCATAATTAAACGAAAAGTCCGTGAAAAGAGCCCCAAAACTTTCCAGCAGCTGGAAGCCTGTATGAAACAAGAGTGGGATCAAATTCCAATGGCTAAACTTAAGAAACTTGTCTCCTCAATGCCCAGACGCCTCCACTCTGTGTTAAAAAGAAGAAGGGATGCTACACTATGGTAAACAGGCCCCTGTCCCAACTTTTTTGATACCTGTAGCAGCCATCAAATTTGAAATGAGCTCATTTTGTGGATAAAATTGTAAAATTTCTCAGTTTCAACATTTGCTATGTCATCTCTGTTCTATTGTGAATAAAATACTGGCTGGTGTGATTTTAAAGTCATTGCATTTTGATTTAATTCACAATTTACACTTTGTCCCAACTATTTCCGAATTGGGGTTGTATTTCATACAAAGTATATGGCCTGACATAGCTGTAATGAGCAGAAGTACTTAAAAAGCTGCCAGTGAAATTTGTTGCTAACTGCACTAATGCAAGCTGTTTAAGTCAAGATCTCAAATGTATGATTGGAAGAGATTGATCCAAATATTAAAATGCTGACTTCACAATCACTGCTCTTTATTGAAAACGATTGAGTTCTAAAACTTTGACTTGGAATTTTGTAAATACCATAAGAAGAAACAGACAAGAAAAACACTTTTCAAAAATTGTGAAACAAACAAAGGCAGTTCTGACCTGCTGCCTCTGTAGGCCATGCCTTCCTGGCCCTGTGTGTAGCACTGATGCTGCTTTTGTAAGATGTAAAGATGCGCCAATTTAGTATAAACACCCCTTTTTATATTTATCAACAAAATTTGAGCTCCATCTGTTTGTATAGACTTCTTTGTGCCCATTCAATGCTGGCTTAAAACATCCAGCAGTCCCAAGATGGGAAGTGCTGGTTACAGGGGTTAAATTACATCAGCTGGTCAGAAATACAGTCTTATGGTCATTGAATACACTACTCACGAATGGCTAACAGTTCTTTATGAAAAGCAAATATTGAGCTTAGATAATTTATTTCTAGTGTCTTTAATCATAAATTAGTTTTGGGAAACTCTTCTTGTCAGACTGGGGACCTAGAAATCAAGCACAGACGGAGAATCAGTTTCACAGGCTTTATAGAAGAAATAAGCAGAGTCAGATAGTCTGGTTCACAGCCAATCAGGAGGGATGCAGAACAAAGGCGCATATCACAATCAATGTCAATAATCAGGCGGAGGGTCACGAGCCAAACGATCAGAATGCCTTGCCAGGAAGCTGACAGAATCATTAGCCAGGGACAACCCAAATTCATAACCTGAAATCTATCAAACTCAGAGGGCTAGGCAAACTTGAAAAAACATGAAGACAAAAATAAATCAAAAACAGGAAAAAAGCACCAGGGAACAAAAGGCTCATATGTACAATAACTGGTAAAGTACACAAAGACAGACTTGTGATAAACTAAAGAAAATAGGGAGTTTAAATGGCAAAAAAAATCATAGGAACAAACTCAAACCAGGTGTGGGGAGAGCAAGGAAGCATGACGAGGGGCATGGTCGCAAATGAGATGATGAACTCAACTGATTAACAATCAGAATGGGGAGGACGGGTGGGGAGTGAATGAAAACAAAGACATGTAGAGATTTACAATGAAATTAAAATAACAACAAGGGTTATAAATACAAAATACTCAATATAAAACAAAACAGATTCACAAAAAAACAAACAGATCACAAACATTGACACTTTTTTGACCATTTTTCTTGTCTTTTGGAAATGTTTTTTCCTTTTCTTTAGATTGCTGTTACTGGGTGTTGTGAACTTAAAATTGGGTTACGAGCCTTTGCTTGTACTGCTTGAGCTTGCATAGGTTAAAGGACTTTGTTGTCAGTGTAAAGAGATGAAGCTATTAAAGTGTAAAGAGATGAAGCTGTTAAAATATAGCCTTGACAGCTCCTTATATCTGCAGATTGGAATTTACTAATGACTGAATTGTGTCAGTGCGTGACCTTTCCTTGTACAGCCTTACATGCAAACTGCAGAGTACAAAGACTTGTCTGCAACAGGCGGCTGTTTCTGAGTATGTCCTCAAAATTGAAGCGTGGACACAGAGAGTCTGTTGTGTTTTCAGTTCTGCTGTCTGAACAAAGGGCCTTCAGTCTTTACTTTCATAGGAGATGCCACCAATCTAATCACTTCATACGGATTTCAAATTGCACACCGTAGTCTCTTTAGAACACTTCATCTGCTTGCTTTACTTTCCTTTATCTCAATAGAGTACTTTAACTCAGGTTTGGTAGAACTTTTTCATTGAGAAATGAAATGACAAAGAATAAATACTAAATGGACCATGGGTCTTTGAGTTTTACCATCCCAAGCAAATGTGGTTATGAGTGCAAGACAAAATAGTTCTTCGCTTGAGCAATCAGCCTCTTATTGCGAAATTAAGAGGACAGTTTTGAAGCATTTTGAAAACAATATTTTTCTTATTAATAGATCATAATGCTCATCATTCAGTTTGTAATACCGCAGTGTGCAGGCCCTCTTAATAATTTGAATTCTTCTGCTAAAAGAAGGCAAAAAATTTTAAAACATGGCTGAAATTTATGATCATAAAGAGTAAGGCTGCGTTTGATAGTCAAAAAATGATGTCCTATTGTCTAATTCCTAACCACTTTTCTTTAACTTCGATGGAAAATGTCATGAGGTAAAGGAAAGGTCTAAAGGGGAATTCATAATGGCTTAGGAAGACAACCGCGCTGCTAAGAGAAACCAAATGCACTTACTCTAGGCGATGTGATCGTGTGTCTCTTGCCCGTCATATTCATTTGTTTTTGTGATTGGCCAGATGTATGGTCGCCGCTTTAAATACTGGAGCTGCATGGCATTGTGGGATTGCATAATCTCCTTTCTTTTCGAAAAGGATAATTCATTGTACCCTATGCTAAAGGAGATAAATGAGGAAGCAATGAAACACCTTTGCATAACATTTACAGAACTCAACCGCACTAATCATGGCTGCTGCGCAAGTACTTTCTCATCATTTTCTATGTTAGGAACTTGCCTAAGCAAAAAAAGACTATTCAAATGCAGCCAAAGTCATTTTGTGTCCTGGCACTGATGGTATTCAGAGTCAGTATGATAAAATCTCTTTAAAGGGCTGAAATAAATATTAGGCAAATATTCTTTAAAATTTCTCTTAATTGTGAATTTGGGTGCAGATATTTTGACTGGCGCTGGTTCTTGATATTGATACTTGGACCACAACAACCAAAATATCACTTTCCATAAGGTGGCCTCTTGCTACTTCTTTGATGGACTGATGGGATGAAATGTTTTTAAAATTCAGAACATTCAGCAGGTTAATCTACCGCAATGTTATATCTGTCAAATTGTTCCTGTAGGGCAGCGTCTCTAACAATCCGCTGGATTATTGCGTGAAATGTGAAAGGCAATTTTCCGGTAATGCCTTTTCTCCATTATCAAGGTAGGCATTTTCATTAAATTTTTATGTCTTTAATGAGTAGTGATGGGTTTGTGCTGAAAATTTGCACTGTGTTTTAAGATGTACTTACGCCTATTCACTCATTAGACCTGGTCCTTCAAAAGTCTTAAATGATGTTATTACTTTCTCAGTTTCAAAGACAATTCAAATTCACTTTGAGTTTTAGATCATATTTTAGTTCAGTTACATTGTTTCTGTGCTTTTGATTGCCTTGACACGTTTTGGATGCAATGAGGGATTTTTTTTTTTTTAAATCCTGAAAAAAGTTTCTGCGGACCTGCAAAATTTTTAAACTCATTCGATTTTTCATTCAACATTCCATGCGGAAGCCTGTGCTACATTTCTTAGATGATGTACCACAGATCCATTATGCAATGGGAACACATAATTATATGTCACTATAAAATTTACAGTGCCTGTGTTTCTTTACTTTTCAACTATGAAGCGGCGGATACTCTAAATGTTTGAGGATTTCTGTAGTGATAAACTAGGCTAAGGAGTCACACGACGAGTTCCTATCCCCTATGGCCTCAGGTTACCGATACCAATAGAACAGGATAAGACCAAATTCTAAATATAAATGTGTTTTAGTATACACAATATCCACTAGTCGCATAACATTTGGGTACAAACTCAATTTGAGCTACTTGTGGTGTTTTGGTCAAAATGACCTGTTATCCTGACGCAACAATCAATACCATAAATGTGGTCACACTTAACATCAACTTCCCTTGAATTGGCAGTGAATAATGTATTTGACATTCATTGGCGGTGCATACATGCTTTCAGCATAAAAATAACTTTGCCTGTGATCTGGAAAAACCTAGTGAGTTTATCAGTTGTAAGGGTCTCGCAAATGAACAAACACCTTTGGATCCTGGACTTTTCCTAACTGGAAAAAAAAATAAAAATAAATAAATAAATAAACAAAACGTGATTTTGACAGTCAAATAACACTAATAGCGAGTGTTTTAAGATTTTCGCCACTCTTAATTATTGCAAATGAAGGTCAAACTCAGTCCCTCACAAGAGTGACATATATACTAGGTTTATCCAGATCACAGGAGACTTATTACTTATTAGCTTATAATTTCATTAATCAAAATATTATTATTATTATTATTATTATTATTATTATTATGTATTCTTATTTATCTACTGTATTTGCAAAGCATAAAGTTAATAAATTGTTAACACTCAACAAATGCATTACTGATTTTAATTCCTATAATTCCTATATGAATTTGCATGATCTCTATAAAAAAAAAAAAGTTTAGATGGTATTGAAAATGTCCGTGAAAAAAGAAAGCAGAGTTTCATAAATCTTCTTTGACCTGTAATAAATTGGAGTTACATCAGAACTCCTACCAACTGCCATCATGGACCTTTTTGCCTAATTGTTGTCTTTAAACCTTTTGTCACCAGATGGCAGTGTAAACCCAGAAGAGGTTATTTTTTGCTTGTTCCTAATTTCCATTTTATCTCCTTAGACCTGATATGAGAGTGCAGTGAAGGGTGAAATGTTGTTGCAAATTGTTTACAGTATTTGCTGATTACAAGGCAAAATGTTTAATATAATTTTCTCTAAATTGCATTTAGGCTGTAAAACTCTTTAGGTAGTTAATCACTGGTGCTCACCCAAGGTTTTATGCTGCTGATGCAGTCAGATAAGGAAATCGAACATTCCCCATGATATGCTGATTGAATTCATGTTCAATAAGAAATAAACAGTGCTCACATTGCTAATCTCTCAGGGTTATATAATTTGCTTGCCGCTACCACTATTCTCAGTATTCAGTGTCAGATGAGAATTCAGAGACAGTGTTACACAGTATCAAATCAGCAGGTTCTGTAAGTTTGAATGTCATTTCATGCAAGTACAACATACACAAGATTATTTATGTAAAAAATGTTGAAATTGATAATGTATAAACCACATTAATATGGCAAAGTTATGCTGTTGTCCATGTAGCATCAGAACATGTCATCTACAACATTATTCAATGCGGGTGTAATAATGTTGTGGCCTCGTCATAATAGGAAAGACATATATTGAGTATCCCATCATTGGCCTGAGTTCTTATTCCGCTGAATGATCCGTTGTCAATCTACTCTAATGTGGTCCATCTCTCGTTTAGCATGTTCCTTCTCTCAGTTAGCATTGTTCCTCTGTTAGCATGTTTCTTTTCTTGGTTTGCCAGACCCATTTTTTCATTGGCACGACCCTAAAACCTGCCACTAAACAGTAACAAAAAAAAAAAAAAAAAAAAGAAGTAGAAAAAACAGTGCTTAGACTGATCATGTAAAATGCTCTGCAAAATGTGAACTGCGTCTCATGCAGCTGTGGCATTTGAATTGTGTTGCCAGCCAGTCAACACATAGCACTCGAAATAAATACAATTTACAAACAGTGCTGTCAAATGTTTGTTTCTTTTTAATTTGCATTAAGAACAGCTGTGTTGGCCTAATGGATTTTGTTCAAATGCTCTGGAGATTGGATATATTTACTCTGCAAGGCTTTTTTTTTACCACATGGGTCAGCGTTAGAGAAATAAGCCTTCCGAATTCACATCAATCCTTAAACCTTTAAAAAATTCCACCCTGGACATATAGTATATGATTGGGCGAACCCATCATATATCAACCAAGAAAGCAAAACATTTTTAAGTAGTTTTTTTTTTTCTCAATAGATTCCATTCCATTCAATTCCATTCCAGCTGAACAGCCTCTGCATGCTTATGATCTTGGCACCTGTGTTTCTGGTGTTGGCTGAACTTAAAATAACCGCTGCTTTGCTCTGCAGCTTCTACCATGATGTCACATCCCAGGATAAGGCGCAGTATTACAGAGAGATCATCCTGTCATTCCGGCTAAAAAGCACAGAAAGAGAAGAAAAATGCTTGAAACAGTTCAGTTGAAATGAGCAGATTTTAGGGGGCCTTGGGGACCACTGAGATAATTCCAGTTTCTGCTCTAGTTTTTTGATGCTGCGTTGTTTTCCATTTTCATGATTGCTTCCTACAGAGCTGCTGTAAAGTGCTATTTTTCTGTGAAAGAGTGTACTATACAGTGCCCCCCCCCCACTACTTTCTTCTGGCATTACCACTGGCTCTTGGCCAATAATATGATTAGAAGATATTTGTCCTGCTGTCGATCTGCTGGCCCTGGGGAGGTCCTCATTTAAAATGTTAACATTACGACGCTAATGCAGCAGTTTGCATAATAACTGCTGTAATAGTCTACTTTGAACTCCTGTGCCAATCTGTTTGATGAACAAGTTTTTTGGTTTTGGTGCCTGCTATAATATGGGATATAAATTTTACGCTAATACCCAAACGTGCCTGCTGTGAATGTCAATGGGGTCTTCTAGTACATTGCACTGTTGAACAATAATTTGTGGAGTAGTGATCATTTCCATTATAACAAAGTGTATTCCATGCAAATCCACCTTGGGTTACTTTTCTGAATTTGTAGAAACCAACAACTAACAAAATAAATGAAAGCAATGGAAGTGCATTTGGCACGCGAAAACAATCTGAGGAATTAGTGATGCATACACTGTGTCCTCCACAGTTAACACAGAAGCAAAAGTTTGGAAGTACCGTGAAATGACGGACAGATCCTGGCAAAGATCTGGTTTCCTCCTGAGAGAGCGAGTGCGAATGATGGAGGATACATTGAGGCGTTGTGTTTGCCAGCATGCTAGCGTCCCATAATTCTCCACTTTGTGCTACCTGGCACTAAACCCTCGGTGTGTATTCATCCGTATGCTTGCTGAGTTTCCCCCTCTCTGAAGACGCCCAAAGCTACAGCTGCATTACAGCTTACTTTACTTGAAGCCTTCACCCTTTGAAACTTTTTTTTTGGATAAAGTGACATTAGAGCAAGAACCGCCAGCTTTCTAGATTCAAGTTATCACTGGGCTACAAGGCTGCCCCTTGAGTAAGCCTGACTTTGGCTGTGTGGAATAAAAATTAATTTATTCCTCAAAATGATTTTATTGAGTTTGACCGAGTGAGTTTCTGGTCTGGCTGACGAGATTTCCACAAACAGAGGAATCCAGTAAAGAAGTTGAGACATCTCTGGGGGCCTAGAAGTGAAGGGCTGGAAACTTCACCCTGTCTGTGTCTTCATCCAGCAGCCTGCATGTGCAAACGCTCACTGACAAATTCCCAATGATCATGTGTTTCAGAAGGACTAGGTTTCACCATTCCCTTTCAGTATCACTTTAGAGAATGAACCTTTGAAGTAGATTAAAGATGTTGAACGTCACCTCATTGTATCCCCCAAACTGAGTTTTCAGTGATATTGTGAATTCAATTAGGTCTCCTACACAGCTATTTTTTTTTGTTAATTTGATAACTTTTTATGGGAATCACATGGAACTTCTTGTATTCATTCCTAATTGTTTTATGTGACCTATGACCTTTCTTGTAACGTCACCACTATGTCAAACGTTGCATTTCTAAATACAGTAACTCTTGCCATTTTGAGGAGAATCAATATCACCCTTCTTTTTATCATTTCTGGTGCATAGCGAAGGGCTGTTATTGATGTTGGTCACTCTGTGTGCTTTCTGTTGGGCCACCATCAGGCCATATGTTTACTTTTAAAAAATTGAATTAACTCAAGCAGTTTTAATGAGAATCATGTCAAATTTGCTTTAAACATTCCTGGTGCGTAGGGAAGAATGATATTGATTTTGCTGACTCTGTCGAGCTTCCTGCAGGGACAGCACCAGGTCAAACCTTACATTTCTAAACATAATAACACAGACACAGTTTTGATGGAAATCGTGTCAAACCCGTTATTGTTCTTGGTGTATAGAGGTGATGTTGGTGACCCTACGAATTTCCCTGTCCCACCACCACCAGGCCAAACTTTTCATTTTTAAAAACGCAGTTGCTCAAACATGGGAATCCGGTCGAATCTACTGTTAACATTCAATTCTTCCTGTTGCTCTTTTAACACCATGACGATTCCTGTGGCACTACCTTTGCTGAGCTTAACTTTATCAAATGTGCAACATGTCAAACAGTTCATGCTCCAAACATACCTTGAGCCTAGAGTTTAGCAGTTTCACCTTCTTCTCATGCAGTCATGCCTTTGTTATGCTTGCAGAGTGCAGTTTTGTTTTGTGTTGTTGAAATATGAATGGTATCCCCGGGAAAGATGCCATCTTGAGCATATGTTGCTCCAAAATCTCTGAGTACTTTTACACATTAATGGTACCTTACCAGAGATGCAAAATATCCTTTCCAACAACACTAGCACAACCCCACACCATGATAGGGTATGGTTTTTGGATTTTTTTGTTGGTCTATTTTTAACTGAAAGACCTGAACTATTCTGACCAAAACACTAATTTTTATTGTGTGATGGTCCATCGCAGATGCCTCTGAGCCCAGAGAAGTTGACGGCGCTTCTGGCTATTCTTAACATAAAGCTTTTTTTTTTTTTTTTTTTTGCGAAATAAAGTTTAACTGAAATTTGTGGATGTATAATATATTGTGGTACTTGAAAAAGGTTTTTTAGTCATACTGGGCCAATGTCAATTTATATCACTTATAAATGAATGATGGTTCTTCATGCCGTGCCGTCTGAGTGATTGCAAATCTTGGGTAGTCAGCTTGTACCCTTGCTCTTTCGGCACAGCAATTTATCCAGATTCTTTGAACCTTTTAATTATTTTTGGACTAAAGATGGTGGAGTATCCAAATCCTTTCCTATCTTTCTTTGAGGAACATTGTTTTAACCCTTTAAGGCCTAATGCAAAAATCCCAGCAGAGAATCATGCTGCCATATTTACCATAGTAACCTGTATTTGGGCTGAAGCACAGCTTCTCAGCTTTCAGGAACAGTTGGAATTTTTTTTCTATTGCGCAAAACTTACGGTAATTACGGTACTTTCAAAATTACGCGCATTTCTGTGTCGGCAACGACACGTTCTTAAAATGCGCACATGCTGTCCCGGTTTAAATGGGTTAAACCTTTTTACCATTTCCTCATGCATTGTGGGCAAACTGCGAATCCTCAGTCCATCTTTTTTCCAGTGGGACTAGGCCTTACCTGGTTTCTGCTTATATGCCAAATCATGACTACAATCACCTGCTGACATCACCTGTTTCAAATTACATCATTATTCCATTATTTTTTTTTTTAAATACCTCATTACTAGTCCCAAATTGCCCCTATCCCGACTGACTTTTTTTGGAATGTGTTACAGGCTTGAAAGGCAGTTATGGATATGTATTTACAAATAACATGAAGTTGACCAGACAAGACATTAAATACTGCCGCCAATGAAATAAAAGTCAAAGTAAATATACAAATCACTGTTTCCTGGTTTCACAAGCATTTTTTTATATCATTCAAACCTTTTTGAAGTTGTGGCTGTATGTGCATTAAAGTTCTTACTCTACATTCAGGACAGCAATATTATATTACCTTTGGATTACTGGCACAAAGCACCTTCTAACAAACACATTGAACCTTGTACACATTCAAGCCTTAACAAGCCTATCTGTTCATTACCCGCAATAATTGATTATTACACAGTATAGAACGACTTGTCAGAAGCAGCATTATGTGAATTACTCATTGTTTAAAGGTGCCCCTTCAGTGGCTGGACGAACATTACCTTGCATTGAGCGTTGACCTGTTCAGGCTTATAGTGCCGTGAAGCTTTACAATTACTGACCACCTTCTTTAGACAAACTATAAAGGACAACCATATTCTAGGCGTGTACCAAAGCGTTTAATAAATAACAATGTCAACAACACAACAAAAGCTTGGTTTCTTTTTGCATATTTATACATAGATTTATATATATTTATATTTAGTTTTTGACTGTATAAACTATAAATATGACATGCAGTCCTCATAACTTAAAACGACCAAATAATTTACAGAGTGAGGTAGGGCAGGGGGCAGGGGGAAGATGTTGGGTGTTCGTGAGTGTGGTTGGGGGGGTCAATTTGTTGGCATTAAGGCAGATGTGGCAATGGATGTGGTGTGGAGAGTTGACTGTGATTTAGGGTGTGATGTGGGGCGGGGGAGCGGACACTGAGGAGCCCAGGAGCGGGGCCCCGTGACACTGTGATGGGTCAAGTTGACGGTTGGGTCAGTGTCTCCAGGATTTGCGGCTGAGAACGCACACACAAGCGGCATTGATACGGATCAGGCGAAAGGCCACCAGGTTCTTATAGGAGGTGAGCGCCCGCACGTATGTGTGTGTGTTGGTGCAGTAGGAGTTCCAGTGGCGGCTGTCGATCCCCCGGCAGCCGGAGCTCGAACCTGAGCGGGTGTTCGTGCGGCACGTGGTCTCGAAAAAGAACTGCTTCTTGATGACGTTGTTGATGTTTACATCAGGCAGCACCGTCACCTCATTGCCCGTAATGTCCGTGGCCTTCGTCTTGTTTCCCACCCAGTTGCTGATGCTGTCGCACACCGAGTACTCGCCGCGGTGCAGTGGTTGCCCTGCCCGCCGCCTCACCCTCGGCCCGGCCCCTGCCGCACCCGCTCGCCCCATCCCCTCGTCCGAATCTGGCGGCAGGACGCTGAAGAGCACGCGGGGCGAGCGGTACCGCCGTTTGTTGAAGAGTTTTGGGTCCACCGTGGGGATGGACTGAGTATACGAGTCCTGCGGTCGCAGCTGGGCGGAATCGAAGGCCATTTTGGGCCCCGCCGGTACTTTGGGGTGTGCAGCCGTCTCCTGCCCTGCCCGCTCTCCCGTGTTGAGTACAGCCCGTACGCTGATCAGGAAGAGCAAGACCAGCGTCGACGACCTCATGGGCACACGTCCTAGAGAAAGCAAGTGAAAGAGTTAGAGTTAGCGCCGTAAATTGAAAAAAAAAAGTGAAAGAGCTGCTACTCATTTATCAGGACTCCAGGAAGGGTAGTTGCTGCACTTGCAGCAGTTAGGAAAAGTGGCGAGTTCACCAACAGACAAAAACAAACATACTAAATACGTGAAGGAGACAACAGCAGCACTGTTATGCAGATTATTTAAAATGGACAAAAAGAGGTCAGCTAAGTACAGCCAGATGAAAAACAAACAAACAAACAAACAAACAGGTGAGAGAGGCCAAGCAGCAGCCCAGTCATGTGAGACTCTTCCCTGTGGAAATCCGGGGCGGGATAAATTGAATCAGGCGCTTTGGTGTCTGGAAAATCATCCTCCAAGCATTGGCTTCCTGTGGTTTTCTTAAGAGGAAAATTGCTAGCCTGCCATTCCATTATGGCAAAGTTATGTCCATTCATTGTTTCTAGAGCGAGTGCATTATGGACTGCTATTGTTTGCCACTGAGTCACAGATGTAACAGTAAAACAAACACATTTCCAAGCCTTAATTGAGTTTGTTTTTGGCACAAACAGTAAAGCCACTTCTGTGGAAAATGCCTGCTGCTGAAAACTTTCCTTCCCCTTTCAGCCATTACGCAACCAATGTTCACTCATGCAAACTTCTGGGGGAGGGGCTAATTAACATTAACTCATAAACTAGGCACTTAATTTATGTTTGAATGGCACTTTTAAGCCTGAAGAAAGATTTTTTTGTTTGTTTCTATCTCCCTGTTATGCAGACTTCCCTGTAAAGATGAGTCTTTTTGCCGCATTGAAAATCTTACAGTATTTTGCTCTTCCCCCAACAAGTGCACAGTTTTATCCACCTTTCAGTTGCTTTTCATGTAGCAAGTTAAAATGACGTTTGTTTTTTTGTTTCTTGTACAGATTACCTTTCAGGTAACAGGTGTGCTATTGTGGAACTGTCAATTCTTCAAAAGTGCAACTTTTTTAATGACCGAGATTTGCCTTTGACTGCTGGAGGTGGTAAATCCAGGTTTAGAAGATAAATCCTCTTTAGTGTTTTGTTCCAAGTATTTCCTAATTAGCTTGATGCTTCAGCCAGGAAATAAAGAGTGAAATCAGTTGGCTAAGTTGACTGGTGGGAGAGACTTTTCACTTTGACACCTGGACCTTCCACCTCTGAAACATGCTCTCAAGATTATTTAAGGGCTAATTTCAAACCTTGTGAAGATAAATAAATGCACAGCCACCATAATTAAGTAAATTTAATGCTGGTTAGTGAACCAGACCATGCCTAAGATGCCACTCTGTTCATCCTCGTACAAGGCAATCAGCCTATTTATATTGCCGTCATTCTAAAATCCCGGTCTGTCTAGTTTGACATCCCTCCCTCCCATTCCCCTCTCTTCTTCTCTCACCCTGTCACTCAGGGTGGGAGTGGTGTCTGTTCTTGGAGTCATAAAGGCTCCTTCGAGTGCCCTAGGGTTCCTATTGAGCAGTGTTTCTCTACTCTAGTCCTGAGGCCTACAGCCAGACACATTTGTGTGCCAGCGCAGTCATAGCATTATTCAGTTAATCAACAAATCCTGATCAACAAGTACTAATCATCAGTCTCTTGGTTAATTGAATGAGGTGCGATAAACCAGGGCCGGTAGAATCATACATTATATTTTGGCAACTTTTTGAGATTTGCGAGGGGACAAAATTAAATTTTAATGAAAAAGACACAATTGTTAAAATTGATTTTCATAATTATCTTCAGCATAGGGGACCAAATATTTAATCAAGGCACCGTTTTCACAATGCCCTGGTACTTCTAGAAATCCAACAACCACTTAATTGTAAAGTTCTCTTTTTAATTAGAAAGTTTAAAGTCTTACGGCACTGTTTCTTAATTTCAAGCCCGTAATTCAATGATCCAAGAAATCGATTATTAGGATTAACTGATTAAGTGAATCATGCCATTGCGGAGCTGAGGCACAAATGTGCAGGGCTGTGGGTTCCTAGGACTGGAGTCGAGCGAAGCTGCTCCATGGGAACCCCAGAGAACTCGAAGGAGCCTTTATGACTCCAACAAGAGACGCCAACTCCACCCTGTTTCTCATCGCCTGGGGCTGCCTTGGGCCCTGCACTGGTCTCCTTCGACTTAACTCCATTCCATCCGACAACAGCACGAATTCCCAAGCCTATCCAATTCAATAAATACCATAAACTACTATTTTAGGTGTGGTCTGGAATTTATTCATTTGAATGTTGCTTCTTAGGTCTGAATCAAGTTACGGGGGTGGAAACATTTGTGTGGAATCAGTTTCATTGCTCCAGCTATAAAAATTAATCTGACAAATATGGTATCTTGGAAGAGACTCATTTATGGCCCCTTTGAAAGATGAGAGGTTATACAATTACTTTTGCCTTCAATATTGGCCAGAAATATCCTCAAATTACTGCGGCCTTATATGCCTGTTTCATAATACTAACACAGACTTGTTTTGGGCTGCACGGTGGCTCAGTAGGTAGCACTACTGCTTCACAGCAAGAAGGTTGTGGGTTCTGTGTGGAGTTTCTCCCAAGTTCACGTGGGTTTACTTCAGGTAGTCCCGTTTCCTCCCACAGCCCAAAGACATGCATGCTAAGCTAACAGGAGACTCTAAATTGCCTACTGGTATGAATGAATGTTGACATGTATGCTGACATAAGATGGCAGAAAGATTGCTGAAAGTGTCGTTAAACAATAAAGAATCAATCAATATTCTTTCCATATTATAAAATGGCACGACTGGCGCACGAATGAAATAGTACAATGTTATCTTGAATTTATAAAAACACATTTTCTTCCAGAGGCTGATTAAATTCTTTTCATAATATTTTTACATGTAATAATAAATAGAGTTCTGTCCCTATCTTTTCTGTTTCAGCTGGTTACAAAGCACTTAAAATCTTAGTAACAAAATCAGCTGACCATGCGTGTACTTGACTAATGTATCCAGAACTAAGAGAAGGCTCTTGCACTGAGTCAATCAGTTACCCTCTCTGCCCTAAAATACTCAAGGCAGAGGGGTGCTGTGTTGCCTTCGTTGCCATGGAAATGGACTCTGCATGGAAGGTTAGGGCTTGGATTAATGGTTTCGCAATTTTTTAGACCTGCCAAGACGCGTTCCGTGTTTATCCGTTCGGTGGAAACAGCGGTCCCCATACTTCAAAGCGCATCATTTCAGGGACATGTCTGCAAATCGTTTTCTAATTGTGATGTGAGGTTACGCCCATAGAAGCACACCCTCGCATAACTGCCCTGACTCCCTTGCTCATCCCCATACCCAGCTTATAAAATTTGAAGACAGTAAGTTATTGCATAAATGTTGCAGAGCATCTCACATCAGGACCTAAAACCATTCTTATGAATTGTTTCGATTTGAAATATTGTTTTTAAGTCTTTTTTTTCTTGACTTCAGCCTTGTTTTCATTGCAGTATTGGCAGAAATACGCCATTCATTCATCCTTTTACTATGTGACACACTTCGTCCTGGTCAGGGTGATCGGGGTCTGGACAAATTGATTGCTTAGTCAGCATAATTGTAAGAAAGATTTTACCCTTTTTGACATGTTATGATAACTGCACTGTCACTCCTTCGTTGGAATTGCTACTATCTTTAGTTGTCAAAAGAAAGAGTGAGGGATATAAACTTTCCTGTCATTCAATGCAGAAGTTGGAGGGTGAGAAAGTGAGGCATCACATTTCTAGGAGTATCTCCTCCAGCTAAATTAATCAGGTATACTGTCAATGCCGTACTGTGGGAACTCTCCACAACTCTGTCTGTACAGGGACCTTACGTGATTTAAAGTCCAACTGACAGTTAGATAACATTTCACTTGTCATTTTGCAACAGTGAAGCTGTAGGGGCATGTCATGACAGTCATGGCAAATTTTTTTTTTATAATGGTCACAGCTCAGACCCTGAAGGCAGTGTTGTTTCCTGAAGAAAGCTATGGGTTTCGTTTCTGTCCCTTTCAAGCTTTTTGTGCATGAAAATGTATGTTTAAAATGGTGAAACAAATATCTTCAATATTGTTTTCATCTCTTTAAGGCAACTATGCCAGTTTCTCCCATTGTAATAAACAGCCACATCTGGCTACAAGTAAACAAAACATTACTGTGACAATTTTGAATGAAAATTATGTCTTCTATGGCTCTTTGGCTTAGCTCAACGAGGCACTAACCAGAAAGGGATGCTCTTATTTATAGTTGGCGACAGCACTGGCATACATATTCTGCTCATGTGAAATCAATATTATGCAATTTTCCAAAAATTGTGTCTGCTGAAGAAACAGCAAGTTAAACATTTCATATTTATTTGGACAGCTAGTTATTTGACATCATTCCAAAAGGAACAGCAAATTGAATTATGATAACAATGTAAAACCCATCCTAATACAGTTCTGGGTTAATTTAAATGAAATGTAGAATTTGGGTACTTTTGCTTTTAATAATTTATGTAAAAATAACTTGAAATCTGGACAGAGGTTTGTGATAAAGGAGGAATAGTCAGCAATCGATTAAATCAATTCAGGATGGAGTTGTCTTTGCAATGCCCCGAATATATGTGTATATATAGGTAATCCACATCGATCCAGTCCTTTGATAACGTGTGCATTAAAATTATTAAAATTGGCATTGTCCAAAAAAATGAATGAGAGTGAATGGCCAACAGACAAATGGGAGGGCTCTAGGACTCTTCGTCTACGGACTTTATGTCCCCGAATTTTTCATCCCCAGACTTTTCGTCCCCTACGAATTTTCGTGCCCATGAACTTTTCGTCCCCAGACTCTTTGTCCCTGCATGGTTCATCCCCAATAATGCTTTGTCCTCTTCCTGTATTATAACACTATCCCTAATCCTATCTCTAACCTTAACCATTACATTGTCCTCAGGGACGAAAAGTCCAGGGATGAAAAGTCCTCGGGGATGAAAAATCCAGGAACGAAGAGTCCTGTAACCAAATGAGAGATGACTTCAACAATCGACTGGGACAGCTGATCCGCGATTCATTATATGCGTATAAAATGGGGCAAGCTCTGCTAAGTCATTTGAGTGACAGTGGAGTGAGATGTTCCTTTTGGAGTGTGAGTCTTCGGACCGCTCTCTCACCTGTGGAATGTCTCCAGGTGAAGTGTGGCCCCCTGTTGGGCTCCTAGAGCAGGCGTCCGGTACAGGCCACGCCCCTTGCGCCTGCCATCAGGACTGCCCCTCCCTTTCTCCCTGGAGCGCCCTGCGAAACACGTACGCACGCTCAGGCGTCCATTTTCGCCCAGCTTTGTACACACACGACTAAGCACATGCAAGCAAACACACGTACAGATCCATACCCTGGCACATGCTCGCAAATTCAGAGTCTGGCATCTTTTGGTATGGGTGCGTACTTTCACTTTCAGGCTCTCTCATCCTTAAATACTGACCATGGGAATTAGGCATATTACCTCTACATTACAACCTTCCCACACACAAACCCCGAAAGCATATTATTGAATATGCCCACACATTAACATTACATTACAGTTAGTATCCATTAGCATATTTTTCATGATTCAGTTTGTGATCTGTGGTCCAATAGGGCCTATAAGTATGACCAAAAAAACAGCTTTGTGTGCTTTACTTGTCCATTTGAGTGGCACATTTTGAATTAAGGGCTGTTAAAGGAACAGTACACTCAATGACGTGCAGCAGACAGACATCCTTCAGAACCATACCAGCACATTCTCATCCAGACTCATCATTTATTGACGCTACCTGACCAAGCGTCGATATGTGAGGCAGAACGAAGCTTTTGGCGTCATTATTTGAGGGTTAGGGTTTGGGTTCGTGTTAAGGGTTAGGCGGTAGGGTTCGTTGTAAACTGGTGTCAAGAAAGGACGCTAAAAGCAACCTTTTGCCTCGTATATCGATGCTTGGTCAGGTAGCGTCAATATATGACGCGTCGGGATGAGACTGGGCTCACCGTACATAATGGCAACCTGATGCCTAAAATCCAGATGCTTGATGGTGCCAGGTTATATTTTTGAATGTTTACTTGAGATAATTGATGTTTGCTTTTCTTACCTGAGTTAAACACATTTGCAGTCTGATTATAAGTGAATTAAGGCTCTCCATTCTCACACCATTGGCCCATTGCATTAATTGAGGGCAATGTTATATGTCCTACAGTGCATATTGTGTCCTTTTTTTGGGCCTAAGAAACTGTATTTTTGGGTCTTGGGTGAAGAAAATACTGCTATCAAAAATATGAAAACAGAAGAAAAAAAATTAATTCCTAAATAACAGATGGTGTTCAGTGATCTATGTGAGCCTTACTTTAGATGGGATTTGATCCAAATGCGCTTTTAAATGCATGCCTGTAACGCAATCTGTGCACTGTAAAAATTCACCATCCACAGACCTCAATTCACCTTCTGTCACGTTCACTTTTAATCTTCTCTCGCTGTGAGAAACAGTGCTGAACAAAAATTTGGCGGGAATACTATAGCTGTACATCTAGAGTTGAAATACTGAAGTAGAAATATTTTCTTGGCTTTATGGATTAAAAGCAGAAAGTGTTGTTAAACAAAAGGAAATTGGTCCAGTAAAACAGTAGTTGTTTCAAATAAGTATGAATAAATGGATGGAACAACATTTGAAAGAAAAACGCTTGCACTCTGCTGATTGTTTTGCATCTGCTCAAGCTATGCCCTCAAGAATGAATATTGTGATTTCTACCTGTGTTCAAATGCATGTTGTGTATTCCAACCTCTGTCAGCCATGATCAGCGTAATTAAATGGAGACCTTGAGGAAGTTTTTCGTCTTGACTAATATTTGTGTGCAGTATGTTTTTATATTTTCCCAGAGATTTTTTGTAAATATTCACATAAAATATTTTCAATGTCAGACTGAGGACATTCAGGTCTCCTGGTCTAAAGAAAGAACATGTACTACAGGTAACCTCCGGTGCTGCTTTCAAGTCCACTGTTGTGAAGCCATGTTTGAAATAGCATTAACCATGCCGTGAATCTATCAGGGCTTATAAAAACTCAGCTCTCTGTCCAGAATTTAATCTTGCCTCTCACCCAAAACATACAGGCATAAATCAAACCCCCCCTGCCCAAGAAAAAGAGGGCTTGATAAGGATGCAATGAGCACTATAATTCAGTGGACTGTGACACATTTTCATTTTAGTTCTGTACTTGACCTCTTTGAGTTTCAAAGGATACAAAGACAATGAGGTTGAAGTGCAGACTGTCAGCAGCAGAGAGTTTTCATCTATTTTGGGAGTATCAATTAAAAACGACAGCACCTTTTGAAAATAGCCCCCTCTGCCCCCCAACTCCCTTTTTCAGCCACATCAAAAAAAAAAAAAAAAAAATACTGGACATTTTAACATAAAGTAAAATGAAGTAATCATTTTACTTTTTGGTCGCATTGCATGCAATGACTGATTGGAGTCTGTGATGCATCAGCATCACAAGACTGAGTATCTTCCTGAGTGATGCTTTGCTAGGCCTGTTCTGCAGCAAAATTCAGTTCCTGCTTGTTTTTGGTACTTTCTGCCATCAGCCCCCTCTTCAGCGTGTATAATACATGTCAATTGGATTAAAATTCAAGCCTTTTTGCGTCCTTATTTGACACCATTGTGAAGGCTAACCCTAACCGCTAACCCCTAACCCAAACCCTGACCCTAAGCGTCAAATAAAGATGCCAAAAGGCTCTACTTTTGTCATATATCGACGCTCGGGCAGAAAGTGTCATGATATGACGAGGCCTGATGAGACTGTGTTGTACATTGGGCCCTCTCTAAAAGTTCTACACAGATAGACACAGGTTTGGCTGCATATTGGTGTGACTTGTAATACTCTATTCTGCCTTCATGCATACGAATGGACATCGTCCGTAATTCATGTATTTGGCTTATCATTTGATATGTACTTATGTGGTCACATAGCAGAGGAACTGGCAATGAGTGATACACTGAGAATTCACACGTGATGATGTGATTTGTGTGATATAAGGAATTTTCACGCCATTAACAGATAAGTTCACCAAATGCCAATGATTGTTGTTGAAATAGAAATCTTCCCCCTGTTTAGCTCTTCATGAACATCACAAAATATCAGTCACAGAAAAGAGGGCTAATCAAATTATTTTAATATTGGAAACAGCCAAAATTGCCCTATGGAACGCAATTTTGATGACTTCACTTACTGACAGATGTTAAGAATCAACAACACTAGCACACCCAGTGGGACAAAAAATTATTTTTTATATCCTTTGTAGTGTATTTAAAATGTTAAATATACAGTTCTAGGGGAAATTCTAATGGTAATCAATACAGGACAGGCAGCATACAATCTTACTGGATTGTGCGGGACCCTGCAGTGCGGTGTCTTTTACCTCTGTAGCTAGCTAGCTGGCTACTGCAGATGTGAAGTGAAGATATGCACAAATAACATTAATGCAGGACACTTCAACTGAGCCAGAAATACGAAACAAACATTGCTAGCATAACTATTGGCAAAATCGAGCCTTTACCAGTGCCTGACAATGCCACAGGAACTCTAATCCTAAGTGAGTGGGTTAGCACCACAAGAACTCTTTAGCCCCGTGCACGCGTGTGCAAGTGTCTGTGTGTGTGTACGTGCATGCGTGTGTGTGTGTGTGTGATATGAAAGAGAGAGAGAGAGAGAGAGAGAGTATGAGAGAGAGAGAGAGGAACTCTTTAACCCTATGCGTTCATAACAGCACCTCAGAAACTCCTTTACTCTTTACGTCTGCGAAATCCTGCTCCATTGGAGCCCAGGTGCACGGTTGGCACACCCTATTCTGCAGAATCATAACCTGCTTCCATCTGCTCAGCAGCTGTTTCTGAATGCAGCTTAAGTCTCTTCTCAGCAGCTCTCGTTCCCCCTCATCAGTGATGATGCATGATTTATATTAACTCCTTGAGCCAAAGTGATTAATTTGGAGGTATCATTGTGATAAGATGAACTAGTGAAAGAAGTTGTTTTGGTGAAATCTGGACTGATTTTTGATCAAATAATGAACCATAAATGCAAAATTCTGCCATACTGAAAATTTTTTTAATTTAACTTGTGAATTGCGTTAAGGTCGACAGGAGTGATGCACTGACTGTGTTATGAATGGTCTCTTTGGAAAAAGAGGAGTCTTCAGTTTCAGGCCATATTAATTTTGTCGAGAGGATTGAAGCAGATCTTTCTCCAATCAAATGTCATCTGTCCTTTATTTTCAGGGGCTTCTGTAATTAGACATTTTTATTGTAAATGTTGTTTTTATTTATTAGAATTATTTTGGTCTACATTTTTTAGAAGCCCCAAGCCCCAAGCCCCACAAAAAAAAAAAAAAGAATCACAATTGTGTCACCAAATGTGTCACATGCCCTTTTTCTTCTTTTTTTTATTTGCATTACTGGTCAAAAGTTTCAGGTCCTCTACCTGAGACTCTGGCATGATAAAGTCTGGCCAATCATTAGCAATAACTGTTCACTGTTGAGAGCCAGATTTGGACATCGCTGATGTTAGGTGTCTTATGGACTTCACCTTCCACATGTATAGCACAGTGATGACGTTGCTCAAAGGCCAAGATCATATAGGTACATCTGGAGAATCAGGATGATGAAAACTGTGGTTCCCAAAAATTTCAGCCTGAGGCCTGGAAGTTCCAAATCTCAAAGGATCAGAGACTAGCAAGCATTTTAAAGTAAAAAAAAAAATTACATGCATTATCGATTTTCAACAGGCTTTGTATAATTACAGTGTGGTTTATGTATGCAAATGAACAATGCTTAAATTTCCTCAATGTTGGGCTGAGAATTTTCTGTTTATTTGCCAGAAATAGCACTTTGCATCATCTGGCGGACTACTCCGGGCTCTTGGCAGTTGATTGACCTACAGAATGTGCTTTGGCATTTTTTTACACTCGCCTCCACAGATAGAGAGAGGCCAGCCCCTTGGATCCAAAATCAAAACATCCTGTCTGCCAGCCTTTAAACAATCATTGGAATACCACAGCAGCAGGCAATGTTCCTATGGACTTGGAAGAAAAAGACTTTAACCCCTTAAACTCTGAATTTTCACTCAAGTTTTCCCTTAAGTAGGTTTAACGTCGTAAAAGCATTTTTTTCCATATTGTTGGACAATGTCACATACATATTCCATATCTGCTGGCTGCAGCACTTCACTGAAGCTACATCGCACCTATATTGAAAGAAATATTCAAACCCCGGGTGCCATGTTTTTTATGGCCACAGCATTACATCAAACAGAAAATATCTTGTACATCATTTTATACACATTTTCCCGTAATTCAGCAGGACATATTTGGGATCTCCTCCACAATTTAAAGCAGGCCTGAAGTTTCACAGGGCTGAATGCAGAAGCTGCAATTGACGGACCTAGATAGGGGCCCGTAGGGTTCATGGGGCTAACCGTTTAATGTTGGACTTTGACATTCAGGGCTACAGTTAACCGAGGGGCTACTGATGCTGCTGTGCGGTAAATGTGGCTTGCGCTCTAATAAAAGAAGAAGTAAAGTCAATGTGTTCCGCTAATTTCACAGAACCAAGTTTCTTTTGACTGAAGTTACTTATTCTTCAGACAAAGGGGTACAAGCATGTGTAACGCTACAGCAAAGCTTTGGGCCACACATCAGCAGGGGAGTGCTGGAGACAGAAAAAATAACCGAAGCCAGCAGGCCAGAACCGATGTCTTTAATGTCTCTGGTAGAGTAAATGCAATAACAATGTTGTTTCGTTACTAACATGGCTGTGTTACTGTATGTTATCATACAATACATGTTTTACTTAAGAGACCCAAACTATCTTGGTACTGAGTGATAAAGCCTAGCCTAACGTTATGAGCTCTGATCGGCTGTTCATAGGAGTTGAGGAAGTAATTTTACCCACTTTGCAAATCAGGGGACCAATCTGGGAGCGGCTTTAGAAAGCAAAGAGCCCAATGCATTCTGGTCATTGCAGGTTTTCTACGTTTTGAGCAAATCGGACTACCACGGCCCTTTTTCTCTGCTTCCTCTGGTAATTATTTCCCCCTTCTGCTGCAGATACAGCAAAGTCTTTCGAAAAGACCATTCTCTCCAGCGGCGGAATACTTTTTTTAAAACTTAGAAGATGCTAGTGCTTTTATTGCAGGACAAAGTTCTGCAATATGGCCTGTATCCGCATATACATGTTGTATCTAAATGTAATCAACACCACACCCACTGGTGCCTCGTGACTTCATTTGAGACATGAAATTGTTTTTTAGGAAGGTGTGAAAATACAGAAGTAATACAACTGCATTATGTTGTTAATTCAGATTAATTAAATTTTATGAGTATGGCATGGACATTTTTTTTGTGGAAGGACTCTCACGAGAATGCTTTACAGAGTAGCAGAATGCAATATGTCCTGCCTAAGCCCCCAAACATCATGGAAAAAACATTAAAGCAACTGAAAATATCTCAAGCAGTGGGAAGAAAACATTTCAGAAGGAACCCAACAATAATCAGGGAACCCTAGCAAAATGAATATTAATTGGTTATATGTGATGAGAAATCCATTCTAATTATGCAAATGGATTGAAGTCCTTGTGGATAGGGTAATAATAGAATATAAAAATAATACAGGTTTATACAGCTCAGATCAATAAACAGTTGGGAGTACCAATGAAGTGCATCTGTCGTGCATAAATTTATGTGATTTAAAATTAATTTGCAATTTAGGCTGTGTCACTCCCTAAGAACACAACTTTCACTCCAACGTCCGGTAAAACAGACATTCCTGGTAAATTCCAGCATCAAATGCTACGGTCACGTTACAAGCCTCATCATTCAAGTCAATTTTTTTTTCTCAGATCATTTTTGCCCATCTCAATGCTTCACATTCATGATTATAAGTGACCTGTATCAAACTGTAATGTGAACACATCTGCCCTCTGAAATGGCAGGCATGCATACAATGATGTCTTATTGCACAAGTCATCTATGTCACCAAGAACAAAGATTGCCATATCAGCAAGAGAACTCATGTTATTCAAACCAAGAAAGCAGACAAATTTTAGCAAATGTACGGATGGGATTTTGCCATGAAGGACGGCAAGCAATTTGTCAGCTGTATGTGATGAGACCCAAGAAGCTAAAAGAAGTGAGGTGGCTAGCTTCAGCGATTTTAACAGCACACAGCGCAAGCATGCAATCAAGTAGCTACGTGGATTCCAAGCTGACCATTCTCATTCATATCGCATGGCCACATATCAGATTTGTGTCCAATCTCTGACCACATATGAAAGTGTCTCGGTTCTGATTTGAAGATTGGTTTTAAAGATCAGATTTATCTGGCCACACCCAGATTTGTGTCCAATCTCTGACCATATATGAAAGTGTCTCAACTCTGATTTGAAGATCAGTTTTAGAGATCAAATTTCTCTGTCCACACAGCCCTGAAAACCTCAGATCTGCATCGCATTAGGGCAAAAAATCAGATTTGAGTCACTTCAGCCTGGCAATGGGAACAAAGTTATAACGACAAAATTGGGAACTTAGGGGGGATATTATTTTCGTGACATTATGGTGCATTCTTGAGGGGCCGATGTGTACGCTGGCAATCCTTCCAACTAATTACTCTAATTCATTTTTTTGAAGCAGCTGCACAAACCAGTGCTGCTTCACGCTAACATGGGACCACCAAACTATGTTTTCATTAGGGATTTGTTTGCAGGCTGCAGCTGTGGCGCATGACTAATGTCATGTAAATTATTTGCATAAATAAGTAATTAGTAACAGAAGTTCCCAAAAATTTCCCAAACAATAGCCCTAGTTCAACCCTGCACCAAGCACACTGCGCTGTTATTCCTAACTTGAGAGCAAGAATAGCGTGCAGCAATTCGTGAAAATCAGCAGAGGTGGAAAATCCCCTCCAACTTGTCCTCCTTCACTCACCTGGCCGACTGCTTCCTGTAGATCCACCCACATAAACTATATGGGAAGCCAGCTCGCTTGGACCACTGTCTCTGAATAAAGAAACCTGGCTGGCCTCATGATGGATCCCTCCCTCTTCAAAGTTTGGACAGTGTTCATAAACATGTGAGTTTGCCTTGTTTAATGGCCCAACTGTAAACAGGTTTGATTTATTTCCTGTATGTGTCGGTGTTTCAGTAATGGTCAAGTGATTATTTTAATAGTGCATTTTGAAAATATTCGAGTCAGCATTTGTGTTATCTTTTGTTGTTTAATTCATTCAATGAAAGATAGACATACAGTATATATAATTATGCATACTCAGCAAAAGTAAAAATGCAACTTTTATTCAGATTTTTTTCCTGTTGTCTAACGGCAAGAAAACAGGCAAGAATATTGCTGAAAATAAACTGCATTATCTGCGCAAACATGTCATTCCCTTGTCATCACAATAGCACATATTGTTCCACTTCCTTAAATGCATACATTAATCCTGTGGGATTCCCACAAGTCACATATTCAATATCTCGTTTGTCCACCATTTGCAGCACGTACTGCATTACATCTACCCCTCATGAATGACAGAAGTCTTTTGTTATGAGCCCGTGGGATGTTGTTCCACTCCTCCCTGAACACCTGATGTAACCGGCAGAAGTCAGCTGGCTGTGGGTTCTGTGCACGTATCGCCTGATCCAGAACATACCACAAGTGTTCTATCTGGGATAAATCAAGTGAAAATGAGGGTCAAGGCAGGATGTCCACATGCTCACCACAGGGAGCAAACCCTGGCAATATGAGGGCATGCATTTTCCTGCTGGAGCATCAACCTGTGATGAAGTACAAATGGAACCTCTGGCCACCAGATTTTGTCTCTGTAATGGACGCCTACCAGGTTGCAGACCATGAACTGGAGGTTAGTACAATGTGTTGCACTTATCCCAGCCCAGACCATAACACTGGGACTGCCCCAGTTGTCATGTTGGAATACTCAAGCATCAGCAAATTTTTCTCCTATTCGTCACCATACACATGCTCTCAAACCTTGCTCATAACTGAGGAGAATGTTGGACCACTGGGCAATGTGCCAGTGACAGTAAGCTGTTACCCAGTCGCGGCGCGCTTGTCTCTGAGGCTCTGTACGCATCAGTCCATGGTGTGGCCGGCGTGCGGAAAGATTCGTCTCACGTAACTTATTACGGGCAGTCTGAGCTCTTATTTTGGGATTATTATGCTCAGTGGTCTCGGCTGTGGTTCTTACGGCTGGTGGGAAGCAATCCTATATAGATGCAACAGACCAATACGTCGATCAATGGCACAAATGATTATATGCAGTAGTCTGGATCTCAGTCAATCTACCACACTTCCGGTGGCATGGATGGCTAACAGTCTATGGATGTACCCAAACTGCTGAGCTATTCTCTCAGCTGGACTTATGGCCTGAAGCATGCAAATTGCACACTCACGTTGAGCACTGGTTAAACGTGGTATTTTCACGGATGACAGTTTGTCTCTTTTTTGCCTAATTTGTTTAGGCCGCATTATGTACAACAAACTCACACTCGTTAAGGTATGGTTAGAAGTGGCTATTGCTCAAACATAACCATGTTAGTTAATCTTTATTTGTTGCATTTTGCCACTAAGGATTGGTGGAGTATAGCCTGCGAGCAGGCTCTCTTGTTTGCCATGGGAGGCGCGAGTTGAGAGGCGGAGCGAAGCGAGTCGACGAGAGAATTGGGGAGAGGGAGGGAAAAGAAAGCCTGCATGAAAGCCAGGTGTTTTTGAATTCCCCGCGGTCGTCCATGAATGCAGAATTTTGATTGGTCGAATTTACCAAATTATGACAAAAACCATGTCAACGGTGTAGAAACAGAAGTTGGTAGTTGGCGTTTGCTTCGCGCAGTTAGGCTCCCTTGTTCCACCTCATCTTTGTCGCCACTTATCACATCTCTTATCTCAGTGAAGAGTTTCCCTAAATTCCTTATTTTGCGGGCACATGGATTACAAACGCGCTCTGTCAATATCGGCGATCTCATGAGAAGAAGGCCGACATTTTCACACATTGAAGCTTACACTTGTCCACGGCTGCCTTCCCTATTGGAATCATTATATAGATTTTCAGTGGACAAACGGCTAGGTTTCCCGTTTCCATACTTAAAATGAAACAACACTTGCAAATACGGCAACAATCGCTTGCTTCGCTTGGCCTATTTACAACTTTTTTTGGCGTTACCGCACGATTCATCAGGAAAATCTCCTAAAAACTACTGCAAAGGTACTCTGCACGTGCAATTTTCTGTCATGTCTGTTCACATTTTGCTTCATTCCTATTGATAGTTTATTTGCCCCATGGGGTGTAACGAGTTGTCACCATGTTGACAGCTTGTTTGGGGCAGAATTCAAAAACTCCCGGCTTTCGTGCGGACTCTCTTTTCCCACCCTCTCACCTGCTGCCTCTCAACTCGCGCCTCCCGTCGCAAACAAGAGAGCCTGGCCAGGTGGAGTATGAAGCAGATGGCGCATGATTAAACCTCAACCCACAATGAAATATTGATTTTCAGAGCAGTGAGTTATCACCCTGTCGTACAAAAATATTCAAAGTCGCGTTTTTACTTTTGTTGCATATATGTGGATTAAAAAAATAATAATAATAAAATATATATATATTATATATAGATATTGATGTTGATATTGTATGTTAACTTTTTTGTTAGAAACCAATTGAAACAACTACCTATTAACACAGGGAACTTGAAATCCTGTGGCCTTTCTCATCTACGCTAACAGACTTCCCTTTGACTTAATTATTTCTGGAGTCAGATTAGCATTAGAGATCAGTACTCAGCCTTTATATTCATCATAAAAATCTACAAGTTGTAGCTAAAAGAATGAACTGGCGTGCATACTAAATCTAGGCTTTGGAAACAATTGCTTTCTTGAGAACTTCACTCAACTCGCTTCTGAAATCACCGTTTTACAATCTTCTGTCTTGAATCATTCGGTTTACGTCTCATTAAGGAGCAATAAATTCTTCTCAGAAGTTGTTTGTTAATGTGAGTGTAGATTGCTGTCAAATGGCGGTCAGTGATTCTGCAAATTTTGTTGATGCTTTCAATAAATGGGCATGTTACACAAGGGCACATCAAAACCACCTGGAAAATTGCAAGACTGAACTAGGATTACTGCCTCCCAGTTATAAGCCTCCACCAACCAGTCAAGTTGCAGTTAACATCAATGTCTGTCCAGACTCATATATGTAGTGAACACTTTCAAAGATTTGAGTACATAGAAATAAATGTATTTTTCGCAAAATGGTAGCAATGACGATATTGACGTACAGTGCCTGAGGGCAACATGCTATCTTCACTTAGAGACAGTTTTTACAGAGGAGTACAGGGGACTGATGGAGAGGTTGTCACTTTGTGTGACAACAATCTCCTGAAGTTCAATGTCAGCAAAACCAAATAAAATGTTGGCTTGACAAAATCAAACTGTTATCATTAGAATGATGCATTTCAAACTACCCAATCTCCAACTGTCTACAACAAACAGTTCAATAGTTATTGAGGGTAAAAGCAGCAAACGGGGCAGGAGCTCGTTATTTAACGACCCAACCCCCTATTCTTACACATGGATTAACTCTTTCTCAACTGGCCCACATGAGGACAAAATGGCTTAAGGAAAACACTGGCACACACAAAAACATTTCATTGGAATATTTTATTTTTTGATGTCAGAAGCTGTTAATCTTCTGACAAAATATCGCTCCTTTAGAATTTCCACTAGAAAACTCTTCTGGACAACTATTTAGGTTCAAGACTTCCTTAGAATCCAAAGCAGATTCCTTTTTCTGGTCTGACTTCTTGTCATTTTGATTGATGGTTTTCAAGTGATGATGAGCAAAAACAAAATGGGTTGCAAAGCATACACAACGTTTTTCATGTGCAGCTGATTGCAAACCTGTCTTACCAGTCATATCTGACCAGCATTTGGCAGTGCCATTGGGAAACACTTTATAGTTATGAGGGAGAAATGCAAAGCCAAAAAGGAAAGGGGGCAGTGCCCCTTAGATTAACGTGCCCCCTTCCTAAGTAAAAAAATCCAGTCCCAAATGTACTTTGACAAGTGGTTCAATAGTTGTGAAGGCTGAAATATTGGCCAATCAGGAAAAGGACTTGATCAATTCACATTGGATCCTTTCCTGAGTTCAACAATCCAATCCCCAAATCTCTACCTCAAATGGTTCAATAGTTATGAAGAAGAAAAACAAAACCAATCAGGAATGACGGTGGGGCGTCTGCAATTAACATCTGACCCTTTCCCGAGTTCAATGACCCAATCCCCAAACGGTTCAGAGGTTATAAAGGAACAAAGATAGTGTTATGATTCTGCCATGCCCGTTATAATTCTGTCATGCCTGTAATGATTCTGCCATGCCTGTTATGATTCTGCTATGCCCTTATTATGTTTCTGCCATGTCTGTTAGGTTTTTGCCATGTTCTGTTTAGTTTTGTTCCTTGCCATGTTTTTGTTTTTGCCCTGCCAGATCCACTTTTCTGTTATAGTCCGGTCCATGTCTTTGCCCATGCCCTTCATTGTACTTTGTCTCCCCTGTCTGGTCTTTTAAGCTACAGCTTCTCCCCAAGTCCTGCGTGTCACATGTTTAGGTGATTTCATGGTTTCTGGGTTTCAAACATTCCTTCTAATCTCGTTTGCTTCCTTCGCTTTTGCTTTTCTATTTTACTAACCCATACTAACAGTTTGTTATTTTGTTAAAGTTACTAACCAAGACTAACATTGTATATAATACTAACTTACTAACGAGCACTAGGGATTGTATAGCTGCACTTACTAATTGATTAACAAGCTCTCAGCACTCGCCCTGTTCTAGTCTCCGCCTCTTGCCTTCACTTAGTCTTTGCTGCAAATTCAGCGGATCCTCCGCACCTGCTCTACTCTGTCCTGCCTCTCATTATCTGTGTACGTTAGAACTCCCTAACCGGAGCTGTGTGTTTTGTCATAGGTTGTCTCGTGATCCCTGTCCGCGTTTTGGCTTTTGCCAATTTCATGTGGTTAGGTTCTCCCTTGTGTTTGCTCCCACGTAATTAGTCTGATCCTCTTCACCTGATCCTAATCATAGCATGTGACTTCCCTTGTGTTTATTTAAGCAGTCTTTTCACAGCAGTTCCCTGTCAGAATGTTTCTCTTGTTTACCTGTGCTGCTTTCGTCTTCGCCTTGTACTCATAGTGTTACTCTTCTGACTGGACTGTCCGACTTACGATTTTTGGCTCTGCTTTTTGGTACTATTGTCTGCATCTGTTTACGAACCCTTTTTTTTTTTTTTTTGCCCGACTACAAGTTTTGTGTTTGCTGCCCTGTTAACGGTTTGGATTACGCCCGCTGGATTTTGGCTTTTGCTTCTCTGACAAACCTGTGCCTGTGTACCGAACCTGTTTTTGTCCGACCACGAGTACTGCGATTGCTGCCCTGGTTTTCGACTCTGATTCTGCCTTCCTGGATTGTGATTTTTGGATTGTGGACTTTGTACCTTTGCCTTCTGCCCTGCAGGGGTTTTCCCCCTTCCATAATTAAATCCAGTTTTACTGCACTGCTTGGTTCTTGCGACTGGTTCCTGAGCGATACCTCAGTCCATTCAGGTAACACGTGGGATGAGGTGATGGAAAAGAATGCTCCATGCATCTGAGTGTGTGTGTTTATGATGAGGGATAGTGACATCCATCCTTTGGGAAAGTCTAATGTGAAGCAAGTTTGAAGGGTGTTGCTGGAAAGTTGCCAGACCGGGTAAAGATGTTTAATTGAGGATGATGACAAAAACAAAGAAAAGGTCCATCAGCATCCATCCTTTAGGACAGTTTGAAGCAGTGTAGAAAGTTTGGATGCTCTAGCCATCAAATTGTGGGAGTACGATTGCTCTTGAGAATAAATGGAGCTCTATTGAAGAAAAAGAGGTAAAAGATGGGATAGAGGTAAAGGATCAAGAAAACTTGAAAATGACAAATCTAACTTAAAATGAAGCTACACAGCAATTTTGACATTTCTACCAGTGAAATTCTATGAGCAGTTTTAATGGACGGCCAATTGTAAACTTATGAGGAACACGAATGGGATGTACAGGAGGTCAGTGACCTTGACCTTCGACCACCACCACCACCAAATCTAATAAGTTTGTCCTTATGTCGAAGAGGATGTTTTCGCCAAATTTTGAGAAAATCCGTCCAGGCATTCCTGAGATGTTGTGTTTGCAAAAATGCGATGGATGAACAACTAGAAAACACAAGGAGTTAGATTTAAGACCAAAAGCTAGCCAAAATTTCACCTTTCCAGGTCACTGACTTTGGCTAATTACTCTCTTGAACTATGACGAAGATTCCTCTAAAACAATAGGTGCCACCTGGGTATGACGTTTGACCTTCTTGTGAATTTTGACAATGTTTTGGACTGGAATCGTGAGTGCTGTTTACAGACAGAGACAAATAGACAAACCTGACTGATCAGAGAGCCAAAGCTTTGCTAGCAATAATGTCACTGGTCATGGCTATTGCCGGCTCGAAGGCACTGCTTCAGTGAAAATTTATTTGAAATCATTGCCTGAATATCTTAAGGAGGGATTCTATGAAATGCAAGTTTTAATTTTACTATTTAAAAATGACAATGCATATCTCAGCCCTATTATACAACAAGGTCCATGCACAGTGAAGTTTATCACGCAGTGAACCAGGGGCGGCATTAGACTTGAAAATTTGGGGGCTAATATCCATCCCTTTAATGACAATAGTTCTGGCTAATTCTAGATGGTTTTCCTTTAACACGTTTTCCAATTCAAGAATAATCAAGTGGCAATTGAAGACACGGCTTCTCTCCCCCATGCGATCTAAAAGCGACAAAATAATGGGCTACATTCAGTACAGAAACCTAATTTAATTAGGTCTATGCACTGGCACTTGGCGACGGCATTTCAGAACTCTTCAGCGAATGAAGGTCATTTTGGTGACTAGTACGTGGTTTCATCCGTTTACATTTTCCGATCAGACAGCTGTCTATTTTTTACAGCGAGTCGTGTGACCGTGCTGCAAAAACAGGTGTACGTACTTGTCGTCGAAATTACCTTCATTCGCTGGTTATTGGACCACCCGCTCTACCTCCTGAGCCACAGTCGCCCTAATTCTTGTCAATAAAGGGATGGACATTAGCCCCGGAATTTTCAGGTCTAGCGCCAGCCCTGCAGTGAACAGAGAGTTCTATAACTCTGCTTCTTCAGCCTAGAGCAGCCAGTAACCTTGGGTTTAACAGAGGGGAGTCACAGAAACTGCAATCCTCAGCCTCTTAGCATTTCCGAGAAATGGACTGCTGAAATGATGACAGCTTTTAAATCATATGTCAGTGTGTCAGTGACCATACTAGTTCGAGCCATGTGGCATGAAAGATGCAAAGTCTTCTCCGTCTATTACCCAGGTACAACATACACCTGCCCATTTTTTGGTGATCTTAACCTTGACCTGGACCTAATCCGGTCCAAATCAGGTGATCCTTGGATCACTGCACGCCGTTCCTCAAAATTTCATGTAATTTCGGTGAATTGTTTTCACTTCTGACTTTCAAACTTGCTCAGACAAAATGCCACTGAAAACAATACCTCCCTGCCGTTGGGGTGGGGTGGGGTGGGGTGGTGGGTCGATATAAATTGGCAATTTGGCGATTTGTTACATAACACCAAGCATTAGCCCTGGCATTGCATTTAAAGATATCTGTTGCACTTTGTGTCTTGTGTCCAATCCACTGCATCTTCTGTTGTAGAACGCTTCAGCTGCTGAAGTGGAGCTTAAGTGGAATTATGTTTTTTTTTTTTGTTTTTTTTTCTGGATGAATATTTGTTTTCACACCTCAGGATTCTCTATACAATGGGGAAGATGGGGCCTTTTTTCATGGATAAGGAAAAAAATGTGAAGCATTTTTTGTTATCAGGGTTTAAGTGGTGCCCCAATTGAAGTTCCCAACTGAATTTTGTTCATTTTCTTTTTTAATCAGTTAACGGCTGAGCACTCCCTAGTAGCAGAATCATCTGTAATCCACAGTACGACTGTTCACAGTGAATGCAAGACTTGCTTATGGTTTGATTTGAATTATTACTTTATTTGTAAGTGTCCGATGTAATGTACAAGTGTATATAGCCAAAGCTAATTTCCAACACCAGTCCCTTGATGGACACTGATATTCCAAACATAATAAAAACTGACATTATTTTAAAATCTAAAAATCAGTTCAGTATTATAACACAATATAATGGTTAAAAAGAATAACAGCAATACTAGTGGTGACCCACCATGACAACAAACAAACAAATTAAAAATGCAGCCACATTCAAACTTCACTTGTTAAGTTAATTGATTACAGTTCTGGCCGAGTTTAAACCAGGACTTGACTGCAGAAGAAAATGTTTTAATATCAATATATTGCAAAGTTATAATGCGTAATAGCACCTCGCAATGCTCTAATCATACCATCTCTGACAAATTTAATACTTGAAGTGCCATGGTTCCGGAGGGCCTGTTACCCGTAAAGCTGTGAGGTTGCAAAAATGTGACCAGACTTCACTTCATCACTAGTCAGTACCATCACAGGTAACTAATTCCACTGGGCTGAGAACACTGAGATAAAATTTTTTTGGGGAAGAATTCTTAAAATGCTTCTCTGCAAGTTTATAAATTATTATTGAATTTTTTTTTAGTTGTTGTATGACATGAAGCTTGAGTAGAGTAACTTTTCCTCTTGCCATGTAAAGGCTTATGCTACACTTCAGTGAAATGTTATTTTAGACAATCACAATAACGGAGTGCTTTTAAGAGAAATGTGTAAAGAGGGGAACAGCCCAGGGGTTTATTTTATTGGCTTACTACCACTTTTATGCAGATTTTTCAAGATCAGTAAGATTATATGCAAATGAAAAAAATCCTGTTTAATATGATTAATGAAATAAAAATTGCATGCCGTTTAGCTTAGCCTATCACAATCCTCGTGTCTCTGTATTTGTAACCTTCCCCTTTCCAGTAACCTGCCTGTTTTTTAGAGTTATTTTCTCCTTAATTGGTTTGGTGTCTTGCATACCTCCCCCTATCCAAGTGTAATCCATTGTGTTCCCATTTCCTTGTGTTCCTATGGTGTATATAAGTCTCATTTCTGTCTTGCAGAGTTGCTGGATTGTCACGCTATATGCCCTCAAGCAACTGGTCAGTTTATGTCCACAAAGTTTAGATCTTTGATACTGTCATCGGCAATTATCAGATAATGATAATCAAATACTTAATTAGTCTTCGGAGCTTTATTAATAGGAGGGCAATTCCACGCGTTATGGAGGGACAGAGTGACAGGGTTTTGGGAACAAAAAGCATTCCTGAAACAAAATAAATTGGGCTTTCCAGACAACTATTTTGTTTTTGGAATCTAGATAATTAAGGCATAGTCCTGTCAAAAAACCTAACTTTTTTCTTCATTTTTGTGGCTTTGGCTGAGGTCAGAAGACAGCATTAGCAGAGGGACAAGGGAAATTCAGCAAATTGGACTTCCAGGGACACTTTCCAAAAAGTCTGCTCTGCCTTTAAAGTTATAATGACATCTTTTCTGTGGGTGATAACACACACATTGGACATTCTAAAAATGTCAGATGTCAGCAGAAAGTAGTTTTTGGCTTTATAATTTTTTCCTGAACACATTTAAATCAGCATTATGGAGGGACAAAAATTTCATTACGGGGGGACAAATGACATTCAAAAGCTATCTATGCAAGATTAAAGTAAAAATAACCTTGGATACTCTTGAACAAGCATTAACTTTATTAAAAGCAAGTGTCCAACTGGTCTTTGAACTACTGGATTGTCTATGGAGTTAAATGCTGCCAAAACCTAATATACAAACAGAACGTTTTACAACGGTTACAACGATTCACTAACAAACACAAAGTGATTTGCAAATACAAAACTGATTCACGTGCAAACAAAGTGTGGTTTGCAAATACAAAACACCATTAACAAACTGTTGTAATATATTCTGTTTTACAAATACAAAACGTACCTATCACAAATACACGGTGCTTCAATTCATCCAAGAACATTTTTCCTACAAGCACAAAAAATCACGTGACTTTTGTCATGTTTCTATCGGTGATATGGTGGTGCCGATTTATTCACAAATGTCCGAAGGATTTGTGAGCAAATGTCCGAGCTAAGTTATGCGCCCTCCTCAACAGCAGGTTGCGCTATGAGTCCATTTCCTAGATTTATAAATGGCACAACCCCAGAGACTGTCTTGAAAGAATGGGTTAATATCCCACCAGCCACAGTACAGAAATCAAACCAAAGATTTTGAAGGCAAAGGGTGAGCCTACTATTGATACTAAATATCACTTTATGCAAGGGTTTCTGACATTTGCACTCCGTCTTCATAAACATTATAGTTCCTGAAAATATAGCTTCTCAGCTTTCATTTGATGTATGATACATGTGGTTTGTTGTAAATTTTATTTTTCGCACCTGCGGACCATTTCTGTGGAATTGCCCCGGAACAAACTCCAAAGCCTTATTATCTGTCGCCAGCTTTGGGACCGCTTTCATGTTAACTGGCCTCTCCAGTTTGTTCCTCAGATCAGTTTATTAGGTACACCTCCCAAACTTTCATCAGCCTCCAGGATTGGGACTGAGTTCCTGCTAAACCCTTCAGACCTGCTGTCTGCCAGTCCTTTCTCAGCAGGGGTTTATACCACCAGGCTTCTGCCCTGGGATGCCACTAGCCAGGTGCTGACATGTCCATTACACTCACCAGTGTATACCATTTAAGCTGGACTGTCCTCTTTCTACACCGCGCCTGGCCCTTCTCCAGGTATTACTCTATTCCTATCAATAAATACCCTCATTGGATCGTATTCTGAATCTGTGTCAGGTTCCTTGTCTGGATCATAACATACTCATAGATTTATAAATTAAGATAAAAAAAAAAATACACCGTCTTTCCTTTTTTGAGAAAATGCATATTTCGGTTTGAAATCCAAGCAGATAATTTCATAAATAAACACCCTGGATAGTCATTTGGGTGTGAGATAAAACCATGATGAGAGAATTCCAAACTTGTCTTCGGACATATTGCACATATTGCACCAAATATGTTCTGCCACTGTGGAATATTTTTGCTCTGCTGCTCACAACCTAATATACAACATCATCTGATGGCCATCATAATGTTACAAAGACCTCCTGGAGGATATATAACAGTTATATTCACCAACTACAAAGAATCATAGATGAGTTGTTTGAAGATAAGGATCTGAAAAACATTTGATTCTTCAAACAGTTGTCATGCACAGTCATACTCAATTAAAGTAAACTTGCCAGGTTCACATGGTACTCTGGTTTCCTTTAACAGTCCAAGATGTGTTTGGTCAGTTGGTAAATATATGGCTCATTGGTACGATGAGTATGTGAGTGACTATTTATGTGCGATTGTGCCCAGCGATTGGTTGCTCGCACTTACCAGGCGCAGTTAGCTGTGGCTGGATAGGTTGCTTTTTACAAATAAAATTTGGATACTCTTGAATGATTTAGGTTGTGACCTGTCAGCTTCGCGTTTGTAAATATAAGGCAATCAGGGGATTTGAAGAAAAAATACAATTCAAGTAAAACTAAAGCTACGTATACAGTGGTATTGTTTTTCCAGAGACTTTAAATATGAAATAAGTTATTGTACCTTGTTGACTTGCAAAAGTAGGCCTAAATGCTCATTGTGATGCTGTGCCCTGATACATTTTTCCATGAGGGTAAAAGCCTCAATTTCCACAAACCACGGGAATGGGTCCAATCAAAAGTAATATTACATATCAAGTCATTCATTCTACACAAAATTGCTTGGGAAAATTCAAAACATACCCTTAAACAGAAGTATCATAAAGTGAAAAAAGAGAAAATTTCCTTGAATTTCAATTACTGCGCTGCATAATATTCTGCGGCCACTTTTCCATGTGACTTATAGTTTATGAAGACATCCAGAAACTAGACTTGCATCAGTCCTGGGCAGAATTCACAGAAACACTTCCCTGTGTTTTGGGTCCCAGAGATTTGTTGGACTAGTCCTCTAAGTTTAGCCATGTGGCCTCAAGTAAGTATGATTGAATTTTCTGCCATGACACCAGGAATTTACCAGATTTTTTTCAGGCCTGGCACAGGTTCATAGTCTCCTAGCCACTCAGTTCCTTTCTGTTCCAGAAAAGGATCCAGAAAAGCTTGACAACAACAACAGGCCAGGCTTTGGTCAAGTGATTATGATGTTTGTTTAGAAGTAATGTTTTAAACCCAAACAAAGTTCTGTGGACCTGACAGAAGGGGAATGTTAAATCTAGATATTTTTAAAATCAGCATTTCTATCTTTGTCTGATTTAATTGGAAATATTAACTGGAAGGTTCACTTCAAAACTTGCCAGCTTATTACATCTTAAATTATATCAAATAAGTATTTGGGATAGGATGAAAGGAGGCTGGTCTTACAGTAGATTTTTGGGGAACATTTTTCTCTGCTTGGTTACACTCTTTGATGTTTATTGGGAACAATGAAGGAGATTAATTTTCCTTCACAAGGTGGTTCAGAGGTATTAAATCTTTTTTTTTTGTTAGGAAAGTCATTTTATCACCTTGGCACAGAATATGGACTGGTGTGTTGGAGATTACATAATACAAAAAGCAAGAACACAAAACTGGCTATGGTTTCGCACTAATTTTCAACTATCATTGCAAACATGACTGTATTCCGAATAGTATACGGCTCATATAACCCACATATTCTGTTTGGATATTTTGAATTTATTCCAAATGTAGCATTTCCGGAATAAAAACGTGGGATTAGGCTATATTATTCAGGTTTCAGGAGCGTTCTTTGGACAAGTATTCAGCACATTCAGATTATGCATCTCCACTGGGGGTTTTACAATAATCTGCGATACACAGCTATCTGTTGATGGTCAGCAATGCCCACATTCCTCAGTCGGAAGGGGCAATGCACCTACTTTTAAGTAGTATGAAAGACTTGGATATCAACAAGTATTTGGACACTTGCAAATGCAAACCTTTTCAAAAGGGTGGTTGAAGGAATGAAACAGGAGGCTGCGTTCGCACAGTCAAATAAGTCCACCGCCAGTGAAAAATCCTATTTAATTGGAGTGAGCACTGTGGCATGTAAACAGCAATATTAATTGAATGCTCATTTTTATTAGCCTTGTAAACAGCTCAGTACAGGCGCGCGGGAAGATGTTTGAATTGGGGGGGCTGCCAACCGAAAGTAGAAGAGTGACGTAATTTTTTTTTTTTTTTTATAGCGCTACATGAGGGCGTTATGACAATGTTGGTCTTTGTAACAGCGGTCATAACAATTAAGGGTGCAAACGAGTACTGGAATAAAAGAATACTCGCCATATAAATCATAACCAATTACAAAAAATGAAAATTTATAATCGTTTTGTTGTCCTGGAGCCTTTTTTTTTTCTATGTTTTATCCCAATAAGTTCCTTTGTTTTGTACGCATGTATCATTTAAAAAGCTATCATGCTTTGTTGCTTTATTTGTTTCAATCTCTTCAACCCCAACTTCTGGTAATGCTGCCGGGATTTGCCTGTCTCGCACATGATGGCTCACAACCCCTCCCAGTTTGATATTGCCTGATTCACAATCAAAGAATTTATTATTTGAATTAACAAGACCAATACATAATTGTATAATGATTTAGAAATTATTAATGAGGAAATGACCAAGAAACCACCAACAGGCTACATTGAAAACGCGCATGTAATTATAGGGGTGACAAGTACCCGCCTTCTCACAAATAAAACCCTCCAGAATATAATGGCGAGCCCCCTTTTAAAATTGTTCTGGAAAATAAAAAGCTTAAAAAAGTTGAGGTTGGATACAGAATTATTTCCCTTTCTTTGAATTTAAAACAGGAACATCTTCCTGTCGCGCTCTATAAAACATTGGCGCAGAAGGACTTCACTTTGTAAGCCTAGCGACTGTGCACTGTTTTGTGAGCTACAGGAGGTCGTCAGCCCCAAAAATAAACAAATAATCCTCGGACAAAATCCTCCATTTGAATAAAGTGATTAATCGCATTAAATGACGTAAGTTTTTATTCAATCAACTATCCTTAATGAATGTAGTTTGTCAGTTTCGCCAGCCTCCAGGCAGCAGACTAATCCCTTAAAAGGCGAAAATAATCGTTCCCTTTGGGATCATAATCAACATTCTTAAAATTCTCCCAAACCGGTGTTATGTATGAGTATTTTGTGTACAGCACTGTATATCATTTGTAAATGGAGATTTGTTAGATATTATTTAAATGCCCATTATGACTGGTCAGCGATTTGTTTATTTTGGTTATCATTTAGCACCCTCTGGTGGTATTTCTGTAGAAAAACATGATCTGATGCAATACCATTTCTTTGTGATGAAATAGACTAGTGCTTTCTAGAAGCTTCTGGCATCTTCCTGCCTGGAGGGGCCGGGATTATCCAGGAATCCTGTAGATTTTTCCAGAATGTTGCTAGTCTATATAAATGCTTTGATTTTGGTCAGTGGAGGCAGAGTTTTTGTTTTGGCAATAGAGTTACATAGTGGCAATAGTGTGTTATTATAAGATTGCACAATGGATTATTTGTAGAAGTTTTTTTTTTTTTAATCAGTGAAGAATAAATTTGTTTAAGTTGTCATTGCTGGTTTTCTTTGTTGTGATTTTCAAGTCGTAACAAATTGGAGGTTCCACCGAGATAAACCATTCATTGGATCAACGATTGGATTCACCAAAGATTAAAGCTGAACTATTATTTTAAATCTTGTGACTATTTGAAAAACCAGCAATCATGACTTTTGATGTTGAAAGTTTCCTGAAAACTCCAACCCAGGAATCAATTGTGCTGGCAAAGAAGAAGGATTTGCTGCAAATAGCCTCAACCCTTGGAACATCTGATGTGAAATCATCAATGAAGAAACAAGAAATATTGAACATTTTGGTTCAACATTTCATCGATGAAGAGATCTTTGGAGAAGGAGAGAGAACTAGAAGAAAGAAGACTGGAAGAAAGAAGGTTGGAGAAGGAGAGAGAACTAGAAGAAAGAAGAGTGGAAGAAAGAAGGTTGGAGAAGGAGAGAGAACTGGAAGAATGAAGGATGCACTTGCAGTATGAATTGGAAATGAAGAAAATAGAAGCAGGTACTGTTACAAAATCTTTTGGACTTTCTGATCATTTTGATGTGGTTAAACACATCAGACTTGTTCCTCCCTTCCTAGAAAATGATATAGACCAATACTTTACCCATTTTGAAAAAATTGCTGAAAATTTGAAATGGCCAAAAGAGCATTGGACAATGATGCTACAAAGTGCTGTTACTGGTAAAGCTAGGAAAATCTATAACCAGTTATCTGTCCAACAGTGTTCTGATTATGATTTTGTCAAATCTGCCATTCTGAAGGGTTATGAATTGGTCCGTGAGGCTTACAGGCAGAAATTTAGGAATTCTCGCCAGGAAGCCAGTCAAACTCATGTTGAATTTGACAGGTTGAAGGAACAGTGGTTTGATCAGTGGTGTAATTCAATGAAAGTTGAGAGAGATTTTGACAGAATGAGGCAACTTATTTTGGTTGAGGAATTCAAGAGGTGTGTCCAGCCTGATATCAAGACTTTCCTTGAGGAGAAACAAGCCATTACTCTGCAAGATGTTTCCACCCTGGCTGATAGTTATGCATTGACTCATAAGTCTTCTTTTGTCCAAAAATCCACTTTTTCTAAATTTCAAAGCAGGTCTCAGTCCAAGACTTCTTCTAATAACACTTCTAATGATTCTAAGGCCACTTCTGAGACGAAACCTTCCAGTGAGAAGCAATCCTCTGATTCTTTACCTACTGTGTCTTGCAAATACTGCAAAAAGCAAGGTCACCTTATTTCTGAGTGTTATGCTCTCAAGAAAAAACAACAACGAGAAGAAACCAAGCTAACTGCTTTCACTAAGAGAGAACCTCTTGTATCAAAGGTCAGTTCGCCTGATCTTCTACCTTCTGTGTCTGATTCTGTTATGGAGGGTTTTGAGCCATTCATCACTGATGGTTTTGTCTCACTTTCACATGATTTTTCCTCATCTGCTTCTGTTGGAATTCGAAGGGATACTGGGTCTTTCCAATCTCTTATTCTTGCAGAAATTCTGCCTTTTTCGGACAAATTGTCTACTCAGGCTAATGTCCTTATTCAAGGAGTAGAATGTGGTTTTACAAGTGTACCTCTCCATAATGTTCATCTCAAATCAGACTTGGTCTCTGGGCCTGTTACTGTTGGTGTTAGGTCTTCTCTTCCTTTCAAAGGTGTTCATTTGCTTCTTGGTAATGATCTTGCTGGGGATAAGGTTGTGCCCTACCCTGTTGTAACTGACACTCCTTTGAGTGATCAAGAATCTGAATCTATAGAGGAGGAAATTCCAGACCTCTATCCTTCATGTGCAGTTACTCGTTCTATGGCCAAAAAGGCTATTCAAGATGATGCTGACCTGGACTTCAACCTGGCTGACACCTTCATTGGGCAGTCTTTTCATCAGGAACCTTCCAGTCCTGAGATGTCTGGGAAATCTTCAGACTTGTCCTTGTCAGGTCATTCTAATGACATTCTGTCTCGGAAACAACTTATTCAGGAGCAACAACAAGCTCGTGATCTAGCGCATCTTCTACCACAGGCTGCAAGCGAACAAGAGGCTACTCAAGTTCCTGTCTGTTTTTACTACAAAAATGGTGTGCTTATGAGAAAGTGGCATCCACCTGATGTTTCTGCAGATGAAGAGTGGATGATCACCCATCAAATTGTTCTTCCAATGTCTTATGGTCAAGAATCTCTTAGTCTGGCCCATGACAATCCTATGTCAGGTCATTTGGGTATCAAGAAGACCATTCAACGTGTCAGGAACCATTTCTTCTGGCCTTCCATGAGGTCTGATGTACAGGAGTACTGCAAATCCTGTCATACTTGTCAAATGGTTGGGAAGCTGAACCAGAATATTCCAAAGGCTCGACTTAAGCCTATTCCTGCTTTTGAAGAACCTTTCAGTCGAATCATCATTGACTGTGTTGGACCATTTCCGAAGACTAGATCTGGTTGTGAGTACCTACTGACTATCATGTGTGCTTCCACCCGGTTTCCTGAGGCAATTCCACTTCGTAATATCAAGGCAAAGACTATCATCAAGGCTCTTACCAAGTTTTTCTGCTTTGTTGGTCTTCCTAAGTCTATTCAGTCTGATCAAGGGTCAAATTTCATGTCTGGCATATTTCAACAAGTTATGCATGAGCTTGGTATTAAACAATACAGGTCATCAGCTTACCATCCTGAGAGTCAAGGTGCTTTGGAGAGGTTCCATCAAACCCTGAAGAACATGATAAGGACCTACTGCCTTGACAAAGAGAAAGACTGGGATGAAGGTGTACATCTTCTTCTGTTTGCGGCCTGTGAAGCTGTTCAGGAGTCTCTTGGGTTCAGTCCTTTTGAGCTTGTTTTTGGGCATACAGTCCGTGGACCTCTGAAGCTTCTGAAGGAAAAGTTGCTGGCCGAAGATGATGTCCCAATGAACTTGCTTCAGTATGTCTCTGACTTCCGTAATTGTCTCTATAAGGCTTGCGACTTTGCTAAGTCTAATCTCAAAGAGGCTCAGGGCAAAATGAAAGCCAGATATGACCGTCATTCCCAAGATAGAAGTTTTAAAGCTGGTGACAAAGTCCTTGCACTTCTGCCAGTTCCTGGAAACCCTCTAAGAGCCCGTTATTTCAACCCTTACACTGTCCTCAAAAAGGTCAGTGATCTAAATTACATCATTTTAACCCCTGGAAGGAGGAAACAAAAACAAATGTGTCACATCAACATGCTGAAAGAATACATTGACAGAGACACTCAGCAAAAGCCAGTCAATGTGGTAAATACAACTGAACTCGAAAATTCTGAAGAAGATTGTGACTGCCCCTTGGAAAATGAACTTGGTCCAGCCAAACTTGAAAATTCAGACATTTTTCAAAATATTGACAGCAAGTTGTCCCACCTGGACCCTTTTCAACAACAACAGCTAAAGCAGCTCATGTTTGAATGTGGTCGCATGTTCCCTGACGTTCCATCACGGACTGATATGGTTTACCATGATGTCATCCTACAAGATAAGCCTGTAAAACAGCATCGTTACAGAATGAATCCAGAGAAGCAGAAATACCTTAAACAAGAAGTCAAACCAGTTGATGCAAATGTAAAAGTTGTCACTGAATTTACTGAACCTACAACTAAAAGACAACTAATGACATTTCTAGGGATGGCTGGCTACTACAGAAAATTCTGTAAAAATGTCTCCATCATTTCTGAACCTTTGACAAATTTACTAAAGAAAAATGCTAAATTTGTTTGGGATGAAAAATGTCAAAATTCATTTGACCAACTGAAAGCTATCCTCAAAAATGCACCAGTTTTCTTATCTCCTAATTTCAAAAAAGAGTTCAAGTTGGCTGTTGACGCCAGTGATATTGGTGCAGGCACAGTTTTACTGCAAGAAGACACTGATGGAGTAGATCTGTGATGGCTGGTGTTTCGAGATGCCAAAAGCAGCGGCCGAAACGAAAGGAAGTCCCGCAAAATAAGAGAGACAAACTGACAAAAGGAGAGAGAGAGACTCGCGCTTCCAACGGACAAAGATCTAGTCCAGGTACAAAAGGAAGCAAAGCGAGCTTGACAGAACAAAATAAAAGGGAAAAATCTTGGGAACCAGGATAAAACGATTTAGCACCAGACGGTGCCCAGAAAGAGGAAAAAAAAGAGAGAAAGATTCCCTTGCTAACTAGCACTTTCCTCTTTGTAGCTAATTCCTAGCTAGAGACCTTACTGGCTATAGTGCATAGTAACACTGACACTCTAGCAAAGGCAGCGAGGCGGAACTTGGGTTTAAATAGAGTCCGGGCGCCGCCCACAATTAATGCCAGCTGGCCAAAGAATCGGATTGTGGGCAAAACGATATCGTCCTGGACGAGAGAAACAAAGAAAGCTCGCCAGCCTCCAAAAACCATGACAAGATCATCCTGTTTGTTACTTTTCCAAAAAGTTTGATAAACATCAGAAAAACTATTCAACAATTGAAAAAGAATGTTTGGCACTTGTTTTGGCTTTACAACATTTTGAAGTTTATTTGACTTGTTCAGCTACTTCCATCAAGGTCTTCAGTGATCACAATCCCCTCACATTCTTGCATGAGATCAAAAACAAGAATCAAAGATTACTAAGATGGAGTTTACTTTTGCAAGAGTATGATTTGGATATTTCTCACATCAGGGGAAAAGATCTGCATCTAGAATAACACTTTCTCGTATGTAATTTTACTTTTCTATTTGATTGTGAAAATTGCACTGGTTGTTATGTGTATGATTGTTATAATGATCAATGATACTTTTGTGTAAAGTTCAAGATTATACTGATGATAAAACTGTGTTAATTTTAACAAAAGAAAGCTTTTAGCAAACCTTTCTCTTCTTAAAGAGGGGAGGTGTTATGTATGAGTATTTTGTGTACAGCACTGTATATCATTTGTAAATGGAGATTTGTTAGACACTATTTAAATGCCCATTATGACTGGTCAGCGATTTGTTTATTTTGGTTATCATTTAGCACCTTCTGGTGGTATGTGTGTAGAAAAACATGATCTGATGCAATACCACTTCTTTGTGATGAAATAGACTAGTGCTTTCTAGAAGCTTCTGGCATCTTCCTGCCTGGAGGGGGCGGGATTACCCAGGAATCCTGTAGATCTTTCCAGAATGTTGCTAGTCTATATAAATGCAGTGATTTTGGTCAGTGGAGGCAGAGTTTTTGTTTAGGCAACAGAGTTACATAGTGGCATTAGACTGTTATTATAAGATTGCACAGTGGATTATTTGTAGAAGTTTTTTTTTTAATCAGTGAAGAATAAATTTGTTTAAGTTGTCATTGCTGGTTTTGTTTGTTGTGATTTTCAAGTCATAACACTGGCGATTTTTTTTTTTTTTTTTTTCTTTTTATAGCGGGTACGTGAAAGCCATTCTCGAGCTTTCGGTAATGAGTGCATTCTGTCACACAAGCTGCTGCAGTAAGTGTTGCGATGATTGTGCCCTCTGAGCGGTATTCCTTCATGGCCCAAGAATTTAGCCGATCTGAATAAATGTGACAACACTGTCCTTGCAGAATGTTGATTCCTAGCTGCAAACTCCCAAAACATAGCACTGATTGGAGTAACTTAAAGCATCGCTAACACACGTAATGAATCAGAGTGCAGGTCTGACAACTCATGCTGACAAAGTTCTTTCTTTTGCCTTTTCCCAGTTGCTAAATCCCCCTTTAGCAAACGAATTGTCACTGAGGTTGTGCAGATAAAGCAAAGAATGAGGTCAGTTTCTTTAACACAATGCAATCATCGCCATTTTCAAAAAAACCTCATTGAAACAATCTGTCAAATCACACCGTGATTCTCTTCGGCGACATTGTTTAGCTCCTCCGGCAACCGCCAAAATCCCCCTACATGCTGTCTGCACTTGATCTTCTGCACTTTGACCTGACGTGATGACGATTGTTGTCAGGTTGGAGAAACTAATTTATTTATATTGAATAAAATAATATTTAGGCTACGTTTCAATACCTTCTTACAAGAAATGTATTACAAATTGTTGTAAAGAGGCTGCATATTTTAAAGTTGTTAATGTTTACACATTGTCTGTGTGCTTATACTCCCTGCCAACAGAGGGTGCTGCAGCACCCTCAGCACCCACCTTCTCGTGCCCATGGCTCAGTATCATTATTGTCTTTTTTAGAATGAAGGAAAAAACTGGAATATTTCGTGTATGTGATTGTAGCCAATGGCTCTAAATATGGCCATCCTGAGTGAATCATATAAATCTGGGCTCATGGTAGCTGGAGCCACATGGTGACTGGGTTGATCACCGTAGCGATTGAGAAAGGGCCAGTGAACTGGGGTGCCAGCCTCTGGGAATCCACCCTCAGCGGTAGGTCCTGGGTCGACAGCCACACCTGCTGCCCTGGACGTAATGGGGTACTGTTGACCAGTGGTGGTCCGTTGCCCTCATTATCCGGTGGACGGCTGCAGCAGGGCTGCCTGGATATGCCTACAGGTCTGCTGGCAGCGTCAGATAGGTACGGCAGATGACAGGACTCCTACCTCCTCCTCCTGAGCCAGGAACAGTTGTAGCTGGTACCACACCCCATGTTGCAGTGAAGAGAAGACAGTCCTGCAGGTGCAGATTGGGAGGGAGTTGGCGGCATTCTCCACTCACAGGAGTTGATGGCTCCAGGTTTTGGGTTCGGCCACCGTCACGCATCTCAGGACCGCCACCATATGTTGGCTGACCTGCTCAATTTGCCCGTTAGATTGGAGATGAAAGCCTGAGAAAAGACTGACAGGAGCATTCAGAAGTTTATAGAAGGCTTTCTAGAAGTTGCAGATGAATTGCGGACCTCTGTTTAAGATGTTGTTGGCGGGAAGCCCATGGATGGGGGCAGACCAGTGACAAATCCGTAGCAATATGGGACCACAGCTAATGAGGGACAAGCAGAGGATGCAGTAAACCAGCTGTCAGGGTGGTGAATGTTTTGTTTGGTGCACAGATGGAACAGGTAGATATGGCACTGCGGACATTCCTAAGCATGGTTGGCCATCAAAACCAATGTATAATAGGGGTGCCCCAGTGGCTCATCGGTGTAAGCGCGCGTACCATAAAGGCTGTGTCCTTCCCGCAGCGACCTGGGTTCGAATCCGGCTCGGGTCATTTGCTGCATGTCTTCCCCCATTCTTCTCCCCAACCTTCCTGTCTCTCTACACTGTATAACTATCGAATAAAGGGAAAATTCCCAAAAAATAATCTTTAAAAAAAAAACAAAAAGAACCAATGTATAATGAGAGCTGTCGTCCACTGGAATCCAGGGTGACAGGCAACCCAAGAGGAATGGACCTACTGTGTAACCAGCAGGGCAGAGAAAACTGTCATTCTTTCCAACAAAGAAGAACCTTGCACCGGAAGGGGAAAATGATTCACAGATGATGCCGGTGGACTCCTGAATGTACTTCTTTATGTCTCAGTTTCTAGATGGGATTGGGAGTGCAGCCTATGGAAGGTGATGTGCTAAGCAGAAGGTCAATGGAGCAATCATACCAACTGTGCAGTGTTAGAAAGCATGTAGGCCTACATCTCTTAGACAGCACGCAGAGCAGGAGGAACTTCATTCAAACCCACGGTGGGTGTCCCCATCAATCCTGGGGTTGTGCAAGCACAATGTGCAAGGGGATTTTTTTTTTTTTTTTCAAATTTAGCCTTTATTTTACCAGGGAAGTCCCATTGACATTTAAATCTCTTTTTCAAGAGAGCCCTGGGGGGTTGAGGGGGAGAAGGAGAGGACAAGTTGCATAGCTAATCAGATCAGTGGATGATTAGGTGGCAGGTTGAAAGAGCCAGGTTGGGACTTTAGCCATGACACCGGGAAACCCCCTACTCTTATCGATGAGTGTCATAAGATCTTTAATGACCACAGTGAGTCAGGGCCTCGGTTTAACATCTCATCTGAAAGACGGCGTCTCCTTCAGTACAGTGTCCCCATCACTGCAGCGGGGCTTTGAGGATTATTCCACCAGAAGGAAGACTGCAACCTACTGACCCACCAACACCTCTTCCATTTGATAATGAAGATGATTATTTGTTCCAAATGATTACTGTTCATGAGGTGGTCCACTGGGGGTGCGACATGTGATCTTGACTGGACTGGACTGGAGCAGCCGTGACTGGACTGGACCGACCACGATTGGACTGGATTGGCCTAGAGTGGCTGTAGCTGGACTGGTCTGGCCTGGAGTGGCTGTGGCTGGACTGGACTGGAGCAGACGAGGTAGGTGGTCTGGGTAGGGCTCATCCACACTCCCATAGATTTAGGTCAGCGTCAGCTTCTATTGGACAAGAAATCACAAAGTAGTCAGGTTGACTCCAGTATAGGCAGGCGTGGGCCTGGAGCCTGTAGTGGCCCTCTGTGAGCCACCAGGATAGGTTCAGGAACCTCCAAAGAAGCAAGTGACACAGAGCTCTAGGGAGCTGGGAGCCTGGCTGCTTCAGCAGGCCTTTCAAACCACCCCAACCACACCTTCCCATGGCTGCGATGGGACAACCAATGGTCCACCCAGATGGCCATCTCAACCAAAGCACTGAAGCCCTCTGGGAGCTCTCAGGTCAGAGTCTCATTTTTGACATCCTCTGCAAGGCCATAGAGGAAATGAGTCATACTGTCCCCGAGTGTTGCAAGTTAAGGTGGCGACCATTGCAGGAAAATTAATGGCGTAGTCTGACACCATGCCATGACTTCGCCAGATCACCAGCATCTCTCAGGCCGATTTATGCCCCAGCCTAAATTGATCAAAAGCCCTGTTCATTTCACCCATGAAGGTAACGAGGGATGCACACACTGGGGACTGGGACTTCTGGACTGCTGTTTCCCATTCCCTGACATGCCCATTTAGAAGCGTTGTAATGTAAGCAATCTTGATGCGGTCAGAAAAGAAGGTGGCAGGCTGTAGCTCAAAGATGAGCGAGCATAAGGGAGTGATAGGTACCGAGATCACTGGAATAGGTGCTAGGAGAGGGCAGACAGGTTTCGCCAATGGGGTTGGAGGAAAAGCCCAAGGTTCAGCAACAGGAGCATCTGGTGGAGCGTCTGTTCAGCTCTGTATTTGCAGCAGCTTGGCTAACAGGGTGTTCATGCTGGTGGCAAAGCTTTCCAGCGGCTTTGCCATTGACTATTGCTGTGCCTAGTGACTCCCCAGCAGCTATTCCAGGACAAAATGGATAGCGCTGCTGTCTGCTGGATCCATACTGGCTCGGTTGTTCTGTTTAGGCACATACACGGACCTTGCAATACAGATCCTAAACCAAAGTTGAATAATAAAGCTGTAGCACAGAAGCACACATACTCACTAATGAAAATTTAGCAAAACCTGATATAAATGCGCTATAAACAAGTTGACAACAGTGAAATGTGTACTTAATTGTCTTGACCATCACTGGGAACAATTATAGACACCCATGAATGCCCAGCACAGTTGCAACTCAATTCGGTGAGATGAACAAATGTGACTCAGAATGCATGGGGGTGGGTTGACCAGTTCCCCACAAGACTGTTCCTATCCCTCAGTACTGAGTGTGATGCCCACCGACCTGTTGAACTGCATGTCATTCGGTTACATCGTGATGACATCATGATGAAGCAATCTTCATGTGCCGTCATTTTATGTGGTTCACCACTGCAAGGTCGGTCCTAGTCTGTGCCATATGTGTCTAAAGACGTGAAAAAATGCTGTGATGGACATAAAAGTGCTGCCAAACGCGTCACAAGCTCATTCCTGCCCTTAACATGCCAATGGCTTCATGTCTGGCATTTTCAGACATTCCTCTACGACACTCCATAATGGTTTTTTCTGTAGTTGTCAGTATTTCTCATTCACCAAAGAGCATCCCTAACGTTTCAACCAGGTTTTAAAGGGATTCGAGTGACAGGATTCACGTGGGCCAGGAATTGTACAAAATCATGTGCAAAGCTTGCGCAAATGAACATGTTACCAGGATTCAGCTTAATTTGGTGTGTTGGTGGGACATTCTGTTGAGAAAGACTATTTAGTTCGCCATTTCATTATATTTTCTTTTTTTAACAATGCATAAAATTTTGGTGTTGCTAAATTTTTGTCGCTGAGTATATTAGCTATTGTAGTCAGGCAGATTAGGTCAAAAACTGTGCAGACAGAATGCAGCACCAATACTTGAATCAAAGAGCATGGTCGGGTAGACAGGGTTTGTAACAAGGAAGCTGAATTGCAGTACAAAAGCGGGATCCAAGGACATAGTCAATATTCAAAATGAGGTAGTAACCTTGGAAATCAGGGATGTTCACAAACAGAAAATTATCCGAAATACACACAAAACAACTGCAAAGCAGCCCTTTTTAAGCATGGCATACAACAATCAAGCCCACACTGCACAGAAAGTGAAGCATATATAGACGCAGACTCAACACATCAGACAAGAAACAGGTGGGGAGGTTCACAGTGTAGGCGGGGAAAGAGACTTGACAGCACAAGGAAAACTAGTAGTACAAGATACAGTCAAGGGGCACAGGAAATGAGACACATCAAGAGAAAGGAGAACAAATACATGTGGACAAGAATGACATGGAACGAAACTGACACGGAGACACATGGCATGGAACACAAAATTCCTTACATCCACAAGTTTCTCATAATAAATTTCTGGAATTTTAGTCCATTCCTCCTGACAGAACTGGTGTAACAAAGTCAGGTTCGCCAGCTTCCTTCCTCGCACATGCTTTTTAAGTTCTGCACACAAATTTCGGAATGAATTGAGGTCAGGACATTGATGGCCACTCCACTATGTAACTTGACTTTGTTGTTCGCAAATCAATCCAAGAATTAACTTTCAGACCAACCATTAACCCCCTAGCTGATGTCTTGTGATGTTGCTTCAATATAGCCATATAATGTTCCTTCCTCATGATCCTACTGTATCTATTTTGTGAAATGCGCCACTCAATCCTGCAGCAAATCACCCCCACAACATGATGCTGCCACCTCCATGCTTCACAGTTCATGCTTCAGCTTGCAAGCCACCCCCTTCCTCTCCAAACATTAACAATGGTCACTATGGCCAAACAAGTCAATTTTTGTTTCATCAGACCAGAGGATAAAAGCCCCAAAGAGTAAGATCTTCTTCCCCTTAAGTACTTATGCAGTTGCAAAGTCTGTTTTTTATGGTTGTTTTGGAGCAGTGGCTTCCTCTTTGTTGAGTGGCCTTTCAGGTTATGTTGATGTTGGACTTGTTTCACTGTGGGTAATACTTATGTATCTGTTTCCTGCAGCATCTTTAAAAGGTCCTTAGTTGTTGTTCCAGGATTGATTTCCATTTTGTGTGCCAAAGTACGTTCATCTCAAGGACACAAACCATGACTCTTTCCTGAGCAGTGTGTCAGCTGTATGGTCCAATGGAGTGCATACTTGCTCACTATTTTCTGTTTACATGAGTGAGGTACCTTCAGGCATTCGGAAATAACTCCTAAGAACCAGACTTGTGGAGGCCCAAAATTCCTGCTCTTAGGTCATGGCCGAGTTTATTTCCCCATAATGTCAAGCTAAGTGGCAGTGAGCTTGGAAGTGGCCTTAAAATATGCTCCGATATCGGCTTGTAAGTGTTGTTCCGAGATCAAGAAAATAATGTTTGTTCAAGAATAACATTACAGTCTACTAATGTATGTATAGCTGCCAAGCAGTTCGAACCAGCAACATTCCCTAAGGTGAGCAATTTAAGAGTGAAAGTGATGAGGAAATTAAATAAAATTCACAGGGCGACAAGTATTTTAGGTTTTCTTGACAATGTTGTTCTTCAAAGGTTTCTGCTCACCTGCATGAAAAGCTTGCTTACATTAGTTAGCCAACTTCCAACAACAAAACACATGACATTTGTAAGCACAGAGCATGGAGATACCGAAGATGTTATTCATTGGTAGACTATCATGTTACTTCTGGACAAACATTTTTTTGATCCAGTGACAACATTAAATCAGATTGTGCTTGAAATACATTAACAGGTACACCTGCTATTGACTCAAATAACGTTATTGAACCTATGGGAACCTAAGTAAAATAATCAATCTAGAATCAATGGTTAGAAAAATTGCTAGACATAGAAATAAGTGTCCTGAATAACTATCCTAAATTATAGTCAGTTCACTTGAGATCTGTGGAATGGTAAAAAAATAAGTTTAACCCTAACCTAAATCCTTTGACGGGCACACTAAGAAACATGTTTGCAGAGTTTTTATAATAGATTGATGTTCAACCATGTCGTTGCAATACCTGTGAAAGGTATATGGGGTTAATCTTGTGTGATTTTATGCCAGTTCTTATGAGCGTGTACGATCAAATGCTCGTAATCAAACATGCTCACAAAATGCTAGACCTTCAGTTACTTCTACAGCTATGCAATTTCCAGTTTGACTACTTTCGGTGGATCATATCTCTAGACCATCAGTGGAGGAGTGCTACCCTGCAGCTGTTTTTGAGGAATTCAGCTCAAAACGAAGTGTAAGTTGACTCCACTTTGTTATGTTCCATAAGCTGATGACCTCCTGTTACCCTGACACTTAAGAATGTGTAACAGCAGGTTCTTCAGTGAAATATATGGATCCACTCCGGTGATTTCCAGCAGTAAAGTCTGAACTTAGCACAAAAAATGTCTCCCTCCAACAATGCCAGTTCAGTCTGTGGGGGCTGGTTAGTAGCAGCGTTAGAATAGTCTGATTCACACTCAATTTCAATCATGGTAAAACAGGATGTCCTCTCAGCCGCTATCAGTCGATGTGTCTTAGTCGTCGCAGAATTCACTTTTTGCAGGGGTCTCACAGAACAATAGGGCAGTGCTGCGCTGACATACAACCGAGTCATTTGAGCCATTAAAGGGCATATTTCCCACGGATATTTATGCAGCATGCATCCATAAAAATGAAACCATGAAATAAGAAGCAGGGAGGTTATCGCTATGTGCTCTCAGACAGCCAGCACAGAAATGCCCAGCCAGATTCCCATCAACAGCAATACTAGTCTATGAATGGCACTTTCTCCTGTAGTGTGGGCTTCTGGTAAAGATAAGATTCACCTTACGTTGGCGATCTGTGAGTGAGTATAACTGAACCCTGCACACCAGTTTGATCGCAGTGACTTCAGTGACTCTGCGTTAATAGCTATTGCCACTCCGGACCATAGATATTCATTGCTAAACCCTATTTGAGGAACGATTGCCCCATTCCGCAAAGAACTGCCCAGGTACAGCCTCTACCAATACCGTCAGACAGCATCTCAACTAGCCCTTACATAACTCTGAGGGACTTCCATGAAATATAGCATCACTTTTAGTTCTTTTTTTGTGGCTATTTTATCTTCAAGCACCCATGCTCTGCTTTTATCTATCTTGGTTGTTGTTGTTGTTGTTGTTGTTGTTGTTGTTGTTGTTGTTATCTCCACTGCAATCAATCATCATCCCAAGTTCGAATGACTGACTTACCCAGTGTTCACCATATGAACCAAATTAGTCTTGTGCTTTCTATTAAGGCAAAGGACACATCATAGGCATTTATTTAGTCCAGACGTTACCATAGTGACATTAAAAAAGTTTGCCTGCATTATAACTTAAGTGCTAATCACAGAAGCCTTCTTCCATCCTCTTAAATAGCCTATGGACTCTGATTAGCATACATGCCTTATTGTGTTAACTTAATAGGAGGATGCAATTACAGGACAGTGACTATCTCACTGTGCCATGATATCAGAAATTTAAAGTGATAGCTACACTCTTAGTTTCGGGGCTCTCATGCTTTGGAATTACCTTGCCCTCATCAAATGGAAAGCAGGGGGTGTTTGGGTCTTAAAAAGCATTAAAAATCCACAATTGTTTTATCTTTTTTTTTTTTTTTTTAAAGCTTTCGTCAAAACACCCATCTGCATAGCAAATTATTGGCTTGGTTAAGTTTTTCTTTAACAATGGCCTGAAAATGTAAGGGGTCATGTCATGCTTTTAAGGTTTTTCCCTTTCTTTTAGTGGGTGACAGTGCTGCAAAAGTGTTTGCCTCCTTTCTGATTTCATCCATTTTTGCTCATCTGTCGAAGTAAAATGTTTCTGATCATCCAAATAATTTCAATATATGAGAAAGACAATGTGTGTGAACATGAAATGCAGCTTTTACATGATCATTTCATTTATCCAAGGTAAAGAGTTATGTAAAACCTATATCACCCATGTGAAAAAATAACTGCCCCCTCTAAACCTAATAACTGGTTCTGCCCCCCTTGGCGGCAATAACTGCAATCAAATGAATGCGATTACTGGCAATGAGTCTTATCAGATGTCGATTACTCCTAGAAGTGTGCAAGGTCTCATTGAGTGTCGTAGATGGCATTTGTCCGTTAATATCATATCAGGTGAGTTTATCAGGTGGCTAACATTCTCCTGCAGGATTTTCAGGTGGAGAGCTGAATTCATGGTTCCATCAATTATGCCAAATCATCCAGGTGCTGAGGCAGAAGGGCAGCCCCAGACCATTACACTACCACCACTGTGTTTGACGGTTGGTATGATGTTCTTATTGTAGCATGCTGTGTTGGCTTTAAACCAGATGTAATGATACCTATGACTTCCAAAAGCTTCCACTTTTGATTAAACAGTCCACAAATATTATCCCAAAGGCCCTGGAAGTCATCATGAAGTTTTTGGCAAATTCAAAATGCGCCTTGTGTTCTCTTTGGTGAGCAGTGGTTTTTGCCTCGCAGTTCTCCTATAGATGTCATGGTTTCCAAGTTTTTTTTCTTATTCTTTAACATTGACTGTATATAAAGACGGACAACCTAATAGCTCCCCAAAACTGAGGCCAAATCAGCTTGATCGCTATTGACTGGCTGCAGTGTGGGTTGTAAACCCTCCCCCTTCATATTAGTGGATGGGACATGGACCACACTAAAATTTAAGTTTGTGTCAAATAATTTTTTTCTTGAGACAATTTCTGTTATTTTAAGTATGTTGTAGTTCTTAGCATGCTGATATATGTTTACGCGTTCATTTTTTTTTTCTGAAAAGTTTGGTTTTGTTTAAGGGGGTGAAAAGTCATGACTGATTGACGTAATTAACAGCAACTCTGAGGGAGGATGTCGCCTGCTCGCTTATTTCTGGGAATTATTTGGTGCTGGAATGCAACCATTGAGAAGAGATATAATGCTAACATTACACATGCCCAAGTCTCTAGGTCCCAGTACAACTGAATATAACCCTCAATGATTTTGAAAGAGCAACAAAAATTGACCGTAGAATGAACTCTGAACGAAGAGTCATGCAATGTTTACACCGATACTATTACAGCTGAGTAAAGCCAGTTCACTGGCTAGCTAGCAAGCTAGTTTAATAAGATTCTATAATAGGTCACCGTAAGTTAGGTAGCAATAGAAATCAAGGGTAAAAATCTCTTTACTCAGAATAAAGTGTGATGTACTATTAGCAGTCGTACCATGTTCAGTGAAAATTGATTTTTGTTGCTAACATTAAGTGATCTAATACAGAATCTCTCTTACCAGCTAAAAACAGTTTGCTGTCTAACAAACTAGTAAACTGTGATTCACTAACAGGTAACCTAGCAAGTCAGCTAGCTAACTCATGAGGTAGTTAGAAAAGATATTAAAACACATGATAGCGGGGTGTCCATTTACCCACAGACTGTATTTAGCCACCTTATTTTCAAGGGTAGTATGAGGTCACATAACCATAGTCAATGTATTAGCCATCCAGCTAATAATAGCTAGCAGTTGGTACAAGTTAGTAGAGGCTGGTAGGAGCACCGGAAATTGGCATGGGAGCCAAGCAATGCACTACTAAGGATAAGGAAAGCAGCAAATGTATGTAGCCTCGTACATCTGTACTTAGATAACATCCGAACTAGCTAAGCCTTTAACAAGAATTCAGTCAAGGTGGAACAGTGCTTTCAATAGGCCTTACATTTGGTAAGACAATAGAGTATATTAGGCTAACAATAATGTTCGATGTAATTGGACACACTCCCAGTCTCTAGTGTAATACTGAAGCAGCCAGCCAGACAACACAAAAAGTTCAGGGATGTGTTTGCCACTGAGTAGGGTGAGTGTATGGGCAGGACCTCGATACTGCGGCTAAACCCTACGATCACCACTGCGCAGACTCTGGCACCACGTGTGCGAGATGGCATTGACCGTATGAGGGATATTTTGGCTCCATTTTTGTACAGTGTTAGGAAGTGAAGATGCATTCTCCGTCTTTATACGTAGACTATGGTCTGGACTTGTGAACACTGACCTTAACTGAGGCGAGTGAGGTTAGCAGTTCTTTAGATATTAGTCTGGGTTCTTTTGTGACCTCCTGGAATTTTGGTAGGCTGCCACTCTTAGGAAGGTTCACCACTGCTCCAGATTTTCTCAATTTCTAAATAATGCCTCTTAACACGAATTGCTGGAGTCCTTAGTAACCCTTTCCAAACTTATAGACGGCAATGACTTTGTTTCTCATCTGTTCTTGAGTTTCTTTACATTGTGGCATCATGCGCTGCTTTTTGCCTACCTCACATTTCCAGATAGGCTTAATTTAAGTAATGTATAGATGCAGTAGGACTGGCAGTAATTATGCCTAGATGTGTCAAGTGAAGTTGAACCCATTTATCAATTCAGTTTGGGTAATTGGTTAATATACAGCTCAAGGGGGAAATTACTTTTTCTAAATAGGGCCTGTTTAGAGTTGGATAGCTTTTTTTCCTTTAATAAATGAAATCATCACTTAAAAACTGCTCTTTGTGTTTACTTGGGTTATCTTTGTCTAAAATTAGTTTTATCCGAAACATTTAAGGGTGATAAATATGCTAAAATATGAGAAATCGGGAAGGGGGCAAATACGTTTTCAACAGCGCTGTGACCCTCTACAGACTACAAGGCCTGTGTTTTATATTAATGATATTTGTCAACAGAATTCAAGGAACTGAGGATCAGAGCCTGCCAGACCAACACAGATGTTCTGTTTTAGTGGTTCCCCAATTTAATGTGTCTGTGGCCCAGCCGTTTCAGATCTCAAAGTTTCAGGGATGAGCACACAATGCGATGATAATAACATCATGTGTTTAATAACGATCAGCCTTTTCAAGTTCCTGTTATTGTGTTACTGTATTTATTTAATCTGACGATGTATTAAAAGTCAGAACAGCAGATGATGATTATACCCATGTAAAATAGACTTTATTTCAACATTGAAGTAAACCAGCACTGCTTTAAAGTTGGTGTATACTGTGGGTTTAAAAGAAATTTCAAACAAAAATTAGTGTACCGTCAAGGGAGAGCATCTTGGAGGAATGCAGTTGGCAAAGATGCAACTCATTGATGACTCCTGTCAACCCCCCAGCTCTCCAGTGGCATAACACAGAGGTGCACCATGCATACACACAGACAGAAAATCCTCACAGCTCATGTTGGTGTTACAGGAACCACACAAAAATACATGTAAGTGTTCTTATTTATTTAAAGAATTAGAGGCTCTCCACAGCTTAGTAGAGACTGGAGCTGTTCCAGAGTCTGGCACCTGTCGCACTGAGCCCCACCCTCGTCCCGAAAGAATCTATCTTGGACAGGAAGTGCGTGCTGGCGCTATGACAAGTCGACAAATTAGGAGGAGAGCTTCCTGTCAACACCAAACAAAAGCTTTATTCACACAAAACTGCCATCCTTATCCTGCTAAAACAAATCGTGTACTCTGTGGAGGTGGAAAAATAAACCCACCTATCATCTGCAGATGAGTTTTAAGACAAAATTGGTCTCACGGAGCCAAGATGTTGACTGAAGCACTTTAGCTGTTTATCTGGCATGCTTTAGCACTTAAGTCTGGATTTGTATTGTTGATTCACTTCACCACAGATCAGCAGTTTGATAGTGAAAGTATATTATTCAAAGAAATGATTATCATTTTGTGTTTCGCTTATTTTCTGAGCAGCAGTGCTTGCACAAAAGTGTGACCACCCACAACTAGCGACCTCAACCTCATTAGCTCTAATGGAGTCACTTTACTGAATACCGTCTGCTGCCCCTGACAGCCAAACCGTACAGCACAAAGAATCAGTCAGTGGCCCCAAATGGTCCCAAAGCTCCCAGCCCATTCATATGGTAAAACTAACAATCAAGCTAGTCTCGGTAACGAAACTCTGTCTTCATTTTAAAGAGCCGCGGAGCTCCGCCTGACCTTATCTCACTGGTCACTACTGGGTTTTGAATGTCACAGAGCTGTCCGCTCACCTATTTGCGTTCTTGTGCTTATTCATGCAAGTCTGCTGGTGCAGATAAACCAAGGCTTTGTATGTGAGTGCTGAACACACTGGGGACCAACATTACGGGGGCTATCGAAGGGAAACCGTGGCTGCTGACAAGATGTATGAAGCTTTACAATATGGACAGTTATCCAACAAGGAATTCAAGGCTTACACTGATGCAATGATTTTTAAACTTTTTTTTTTTTTACTCGTGGGAATCACACGAGAAGTAGTTTTAATGCGTAAATTTCAAAGACACAGATTAAGCTTTTTCCTTGGACAAACTACATTTTGAGTTGAGATTTTTGAGACTCTGTTAAGTCCAGGGTTAAACTTAATCCTTCCCTGTGAAATCTAATATCTGGGCCCAACTTATTGAAGCATTTTAGACACTGGTGCAAATGTGCATGCTGGCATAACTTGGCGGACTACAGACTCATTCCCGGATCCACACCAAGTACGTAGTCTTTCAACCCATTTTGGGTCCTGGCAAGATTCACTGTATTTAGGGTATGTTTACCTCATTTAATGCCAATGTGCAATATGTTTCTTTTTATAAGAAATAGCATATACTTTTTCATGAAAAAGTGCCATTTGACATCATATATCTTGCATCAGAGGAAGCAGGTTCTTTAAATGAACTGTGTTTACAGGACTCCAGCAGCCAATAATTCAACACCATGCAATTTTTATGAGCTGGTAATATATGCTATTTCATCAGACTTGTATTTCTACTAGAAGCAGTCATCTTGCTTGCTCGTGCTTGTTTCGTTGGAGAGTGCTAGTCACGAGAACCCATTAAGCAATGGTAATTATGTGGATATCACAATATTTATCCCATGACTACCAAACAGAAATGTAAAATGAGTGGGAAGATTGTCTTTGCCATTTTAATAATTTTGCTTTAAGGTAGCAGAGGCATGCTGTTGGAGGTATTGAAGGGCTGCAGTAACCTCACTTTTCATGCTTGATTGCTCCTATGTCTGTTTACCCAATTAATAAATTATTCGCTTAATGGTCTAAACCTCTGGTCCTCAAATCACGGCCCTTGAGCTCTGAGAACTGCTGGTTTTCCACTCTCCTTTTACCTGGGAGTCAGGTGTAAAGACAGTCTGGGGCACTAAATGTTCATTTACGTATCTGAGATAAAAGAAAACCAGGGCTGAATTTGGATTCAAGGTCCAGATTTGAGGATCCCCAGTCTAAACCAATATGCAGCCAATAATTATTGAGAAATGATAAGGAAAGAAGTGATAACCTATTTGCTACAGTTATGTGATGAATATGATATTGTAAGGATGGCAGAAGACTAAATAAACGCAACCAATCCAACCAATCTGACCTCCAGCTCTCAATTTGGCATTTTTTTCAGCGGCATAATTGATCATGAGATGGCACTTGATTTCATCAGAATGTTTAGACTATTCAAAAGAATACTTCGGAAAATTTAGAAGGTCTCTTGTCATCAGGCTTTAATAACGATAAGCCTCAGAGACTAATTTACACAAATCTGTGCCATTTCATGAGCTACATGAGTTCAGAATTTTCAAAAAACATATCAAGGTATTACATTGTCATGTATACTCATAAGAAAATGCCTTATAACTTTGTGACGCAATTTACGATAACACTTTTCCAAACTGATCAGTCATTCTACCAATTTGTCTCAGCAACTGAGCAAATCAGTCGGTTACAAACCATGCATTAGTTACAAATTACGGAAAACCATGAGACAGGTTTACCGTAATTAAGCATTGAAAGATGAGGTTACCGCAGGCCTTTTATTCCACTGACATCTCGCCACGGTTCAAGATTTTTCAAACACATTCATATAAAAGTAACAGCAAAAAGACATTGTCATCACTAACCCTGGCTACCAAGGAATCTCTCATTTAAACCCGTCAAGGTCATGGCAAGTACCATGCGCACACAAAGTCTTTAGAAAACTTGTCTCAACTAATCCAGATGGACGGACTGACGGAGAGAAGGACCCCGCTCCATATCCTGGCTGGGAATTAATTATGTGCTGAAAATAAATAATCTACTCTTAACTATCACATATAGTGCTACGGCTGCTTGTACATCCCTATGCAAAATATACCATATCATCTCCTCAAAAATTGGAAAACCAATTCATGCCTGTTTAGTGATGCTCATTTGCCCCAAGCATGTAAATACTGTAGCATTTGTGGGTGACCAACAGAGGGCAGTATAACAAATTTTTTTTCCCTCAGTATTTTCCAGTGTCTGAGCATCTGCAATGTATTTGTGAAATATAGCAGTGCACCAGTGAGAAAAAAATAAACAAATAAATAAGAATAAATGTTCCCTTATGGGCAGTCAGTGTGAAAGCAGTGTGATTTCTTCTTTTTATCAATTATATACTGAGCAACAAAATAAATGCAAATTAATAGAAGACTGACAGGAAAGTAGGTATGAGCATAATTAATATAAAAATCTTAAATATTATTCGCCAAATGCGCATTTACGCTCATTTCTTCAAACAATTCTTTGTTTGGCGGTCACTTCGACTGGGTGACCACACAAGTACATTTACTAACTTGCTAACTTGCATTTTTATTGTTGCTCAGTATATTAATCTCATAAAACCCACGAATCCATGTGCAAATGCACCTGCTTTATTCAAACCGGGGAGACTCAAGGACTATTGTAAATTCTATGGGAGATCTCAAGGTCTCCAAAGGTCCCAAATATATCCTGTTGGATTGCAGGGAAATGTCTATAAAACGACTCACAAGATCTAGACATTTTTAATCTGATGTAATGCTGCGGCCATAAAAACATTTCGATAAACATTTAAATATTTCACCCAATATAAGGCCTTTTCCACAGTAGAAGCGCATTTTTAAATACAGGGTTTTTGCTTGTTTGTTTTCCAAAAAAAATCTCTGTCCACATAATGTAGCAAAAATGCAATTAAAGCTCTGCCAAGAGCATGCCAAATCACTAGACGGTGATGATATAACTTAATGTGAGACAGTGCACACACCTTAAAAACTCGCTATAGGGCCCACACACTCTGATATCACAGGCCAAGAAAAGCCAACCTGTCCATGTGAAAAAAAGAGTGAAAACTCTTGAGAAATTTTCAGCCTGAAGATAGTTTTCAAAAGGTCTGTCAATAGTGATCAAAATGCAGTTTTCGTGTTGACGAAAGGCCAAAATGCATAAAAAATGCTACATTTTCAAAATTACTTGTGTCCCCTTGGTCAATGCCGACGTGTGATGTAGCTGTAGCGAACTGTTGTGACCAGCTGATCAGAATATGTGTCATTGTCCTACAATATGTAAAAAAAAAAATTATTCTAGCTGACCTACTTAAAGGGAAATTCAAGCGAAAATCTATTCAAGAGGTTGATCAGAGAGGTCCCAAGCACAAAACAATTGTATTACAACCCCAATTCCGAAATAGTTGGGACAAAGTGTAAATTGTGAATAAAATCAAAACGCAATGACTTTCAAATCACACCAGCCAGTATTTTATTCACAATAGAACAGAGATAACATAGCAAATGTTGAAACTGAGAAATTTTACAATTTTATCCACAAAATGAGCTCATTTCAAATTTGATGGCTGCTACAGGTCTCAAAAAAGTTGGGACAGGGGCCTGTTTACCATGGTGTAGCATCCCCTCTTCTTTTTAACAGGGTCATTCCATGAAATAGAGAGCCAGAGACCCTGCATTTTTTACAGGACTATATGATTCACAAAATTAGATGCCACCTATAGAAAATCCCATGCATGAGGGCCAGAGTATATAAAAAGGCTAACACAGGCAATATAATTGGTCTTCTGAAAAAGAGAAATAAAAAAACTGCATGTCTTTGAAAAACTCGTGCATAGAAAGTTTCCAAATTTGTGACATTCATTGCCTTCAGACTTTGAATGTAAAATTATCAGAATTTTTAAATAAAAGTCTGGCTGAAATGGCTTTTGTTCTAAACATCAATTCCAAGTGATTAACCCACAACGGTAATTAACTGGGAAATCCAGATGTATAACACTGCAATTAACGCTTAAAATATTGTTGTGAACGTAACTCATGGTGTCCTGAAAAGTTACGTTGAAACAGTGCTGAGAAAACCCAGGAAACAGAATATATTATCTAGATTTTTGTGCCAATGTGTAGAGATTAATCCATTTCATAACCGTTTAAAATATTATCTCTGAAAATATACGGGTTTTTATAAAATTCTTATTTCTGTGGAGCAAAATTTTTCGCGTCATATTTTACCAAGTTACGTTCAACACGCGCCGGGCTCGCTGTCTGATCTCCCGTATCCCCTTGGAGCCTCACAGTAGTCACAGATACGGATTTCCTTCCGAACCTCCTGCTTCACATCCGGGGACCAGTCTATCGTCTTCACAGTGGAAGCTGGGCAGGTTAGTATTTTTGCGTCCCAGTAAGTTACGTTCGAATGAAGTGACGTTCAATCACTAAAATCTTTTAGTAAATCACCGATTTTCAACACAAGTATGTTTTCTATCGGGATTCATAATTTGGCCTGCCGTTTCACGTGTTTTAAGGAGTGGTGCATCGTTTCTGATCAGCGGAATAATTAGTGGTTTCTAGGGATGGAACGGTTCAAGTAAAAAAATCCGAACTGTTCGGTTCGCTAGTCACGGTTCAGGGCGTGTATGTATTGTTTGTTTCAAGGCATCCGCAAAAATAAAAGTGAAACTGAACAGTTGGCGCGGATGAGTGTCGAGTGCAGCGTTTTGTAGGCAATATTCTATTTGCAAGTAGGCAATATTCGCAAGTTCAATTCCATCTTTTTGTGCCGAACATACATAACATGTCCAATAGGTGGCAGTAACGCTGAATTTTTGTTCAAGTGACACTTAAACAAATTCTTTCAATTTTTTTTTTTTGACAATGTGTGTCATGTTTGTTCTTAGCCAGAATTTTGTTTGTTGTGAACTTTTTTTGCCATATAAATGAAAAGCATGTTGAAATTGACAATGCCTCCCCTCCTGCTGTACAAAAAACATACCGAACCAAACCGAAAACCGTGACACCAAAACCGTGATACATACAGAACCGTGAATTTTGTGAACCGTTCCACCCCTAGTGGTTTCCAATATCAAAAAGGGCGTAGGGTGAAAACAGGTGATGCATTTGCTAAGTCGAGCATTTTTCGTGTCCATGTTACATTCGCAACATTTGTCATGTGGTACAATCCAGATGACAAATTTTGCATTTAGCAACTAGTCTACTCTAAAATATTTTCAGAGCTGATGTGTACTTACATGGGCTGCCTTCTCATTTATATTTCGTCCAGAATATTGCATTTGTTCCGTCCTCAGATGAACATGACAATGAGCGACTTATCAAAGCCCTGCCAAACATGTTCAGACCTTATTAGAGCACAACTGGGCATTGCCAAACTGCTGGTTTGTTTTAAGTTTGTTCTCTGTTATACTTACTGAACAAGTTGAGACTTTGTTATATTTTGAAAAGAAAATTTTATTGCATACTTTTGTGTTAGTTTCGTGTCCTTGTTACATTGGCAATGCTGAACGTTCAACATCTTGCCTCTTACATCCCACAGTAGATCTTGCCATTTAACTTGTGTCACATTTTGACTCATGGGAACGCCAACAAAAGTGAACCAGTACTTCTTGCAAATTCTTTGTTTCAAATTTGAACAGTCATGTCACACTTTGGCTCTCTTTTTCATGGAATGACCCAACACAGAGTGGAGGCGTCTGGGCATTGAAGAGACAAGTTTCTTGAGTTTAGCCATTGGAATTTGATTCTTGTTTAATACAGGCTTCCAGCTGCTGGAGAGTTTTGTGTCTCCTTTGACGGACTTTGGTTTAATTATGCGCTAAATGTTCTCAATCGGTGAAAGATCAGGGCTGCAGGCAGGCCAGTTCAGCACACGTACTCTTCTGCTACAAAGCCATGCTGTTGTAATAGCTGCAGTATGTGGTTTTGCATTGTCCTGTTGAAATACACAAGGCCTTCCCTGGAATAGATGTCGTCTGGAGGGGAGCATATGATGCTCTAAAACCTTTATATACCTTTCAGCATTCATGGTGCTTTTTAAAACATGCAAGTGTCCCACAATATATGCACTAATGCATCCCCATACCATCAGAGATGCTGGCTTTTGAACTGAACACTGATAACAGGAGGGGTGGTCTTTCTCCTCTTTAGCCCGGAGGACACGACACCCATGATTTCCAACAAGAATGTCAAATTTGGACTCGTCTGACCACAGGACACTTTGCCACTTTGCTACAGTCCATTTTAAATGAGCCTTGGCCCACAGAACACAGCGGCGCTTCTGATTCATGCTCAACAATGGCTTCCTTTTTGCATAATAGAGTTTTAGGTGGCATCTGTGGATAGCATGGTGGACTGTGTTTACAGACAGTGGTTTCTTGAAGTATTCAAGACCCATTTAGTAATGTCAATGACAGAATGTTGCCAGTGAATGATGCAGTGGCGTTTGAGGGCCCGAAGATCACGGGCATCCAGTAAAGGTCTTCGGCCTTGTCCCTTACGTACAGAGATTTTTCCAGTTTCTCTGAATCTTTTGATGATGTTATGCACTGTGGATGATGAGACCTTCAAAGCCTTTGCAATTTGATGTTGAGGAACATTATTTTTAAAGTATTCCACAATTTTTTACGAAAGCTTTCACAGGTTGGAGAGCCTCTGGTCATCTTTACCTCTGAGAGACTCGGCCTCTCTAAGACATCCCTTTTATAGCCAATCATGTTACACACCTGATACCAGTTAACTTAATTACTTGCTAAATGTTCTTTCAGCTGATTGTCTTATATATTAATTGCTTTTTCAGCCCTTTTTGCCTGTGTCCCAACTTTCTTGAGACCTGTTGCAGCCAGAAAATTTGAAATCAGCTCATTTTGTGGATAAGAATGTAAAATGCCTCAGTTTCAACATTTGAAATGTTATCTTTGTTCTATTGTAAATAACATATTAGCTCATGTGATCTGAAAGTCATTGCATTTTGATTTTATTCACAATTTACACTTCGTCCCAACTATTTCGGAATTGGGGTTGTACTCTGCAACATTAGTTTCCAAACATTCACTCATATTTGTGACAGGGAAGCACTGGAGCCTTGTAGCCTGCTGGAGTCTCAAATTCCTCTCCCCAAATCAGAGGCGGGAAACAGAATATGTAATTACTTTTACAAAACACATTCTTTAGAGGTACACTACCGCCTATTTTTAGCAACTGGAATTAAGCAGAGATATATGTCTTTTCCTTACATCTCATGTGATCTGCCTGTAATGCAAGCTAACAGATGGGAGTAGTACCCATTCCACTGCCTTATGTAGGTTGATATATACACACACTCCCTTGATTGATACAGGATGACTAAAGGGAACCAATATTTATGGAAGAAACTGGGCGTGCCATGGACTAACACTAAAGGTATTCCATCTATTTCTTACTCGTGATGGGATACATAAATAAGGCATGGCGGGTAGACAAGGGGGTCAGTAAGGGGGGATGCAGCTCAGGAAATATCTTTGAGCACCTTGACCAGCGACAATTACACGTTCCACCTGCCTTCCCTTTGGCTTCTGCATTGTGTGCTCAATCACTGTAGGCCAATGTGTCAGAAACACGGCCAGGCAGTAAAACATGCCGATAAAATGCGCTTGACGTCCACCAAAGGGACCTTCCGCTTTCATGTGAGGTTATCTGCTGTAAATCTCAAAAAGTTTGGTTTTGAAAGTGGAGTGAGATAAGTCATGGTAGCAAGCCCTTTTCTTTTGCAGGTCTCCTCGTGAAAGTAAAATTTGACAAACACAGGGAAGGATGACACTACACCCTCCTGTGCAATTCATCAGGGGTAACGTTCAGGGCAGAACGTCTCTGTCTGAGATGGGGAAAGTTTAGTTTATCTTATCTGCATCTCAAGAGATGGCGAGTGAGTCATCGGGCAGCTGTGCGTGAGATCTCGCTTTGCATCCTGACCTCATAGCTGTACAGTGTGTGAGATCCTGTTTGAATGCTGACTTCATAGCTATGCATCATGCGAGATCTTGTTTTGTGCACTGATCTGTGAGCTGTACGTGCAATCCCTTTGGATGCTGATCTCATACCGGTTTGTGAGATCCTGTTCTGCCAACTGATTTCATGGCTGTTCGTGAGGTACTGTTTTGCATGCATGTATGCACGAGTGGACTGCAGTAACTGGAGTTGATGGCTGTGCTGTTAGATTTGCTTCTGACCTTTATGTCTTTCATGGGACACCATCGCTCCTAAAACACTGCGCTCAAACTACCTTTATTGTTACCTCAAATTGAAATGAATGGTGGGTCACGGGTCAAATATATAGAGGATCTTACATTAGTGGGCGTGTCATACAAAAGTTTTTTCATGAGTTGAGTAAATTTTGCATTTGCTGCGAGCTTTAGCGAGCAACAAACCCAAAATTTATCCAATAAGTTTCATAGCTTTCATATGACACGACTAAGAGTATAAGATTTTATCCATCACATAACTGAATCACATAATTTAACAGAAAACTTACTTTCCGTTAGCGCCGTAATGGTAATTCCCATTATGTTAGCACTGACCTAGCACCATAACTCTGATACTCCGTGAGTCACAGAGTCGCAGACATTCGCGGTTGAACTAGCTATGGTTTTAAATTGACAGTCGACGGAATAGCTAGCTAGGTAACAAACTAATGTTACATGATGGTTGTGGGAAGGTACTTCATGCACGCTGGCTAGCTAGCTCAGTAACAATAAGTTAACAATGAGAGCGGTACTTAGTTGGCTCGCCACAGCGTTAAGCCATACTGATTTAACCAACATTACACTTGGTATTCAATTTGGCTAAATATGAAGAGCGGGACGTAACGCGGGGCTATTTTTTTTCCCATGCTCTCAGCCAATGAAATTTTCGCAAAAGTGATATTACCCTTGGGTAATATCAACATTACGTCATCAGCTGGGCTATGGGAAAAGTACCACAGTTATGTGTTAAATATATAGACACACACATACACACACACACACACACACACACACACATATATATATATATATATATATATATATATACTACCAGTAGCTACATGCGCAGACATGTACAACTGGTAGTAGCAACCTTTAATAGCAACCTTTAATGAATTGGGAAACAGAATGTATGCACATGGATTTTGTATACTTGTAATATTTAGGATAAACACTTTTCAACCAGGCAGAGGGTTTTGCTGACAGTAATGGAGGTTTCAATTTAGTGACAGTGACGCCAGGATGCAAGTCTCTGCATGATTTTCTCATAAATTATATTTAAATTTTGTATGTGTTTGTGTTTGTGTGTGTGAATGACTGAAATGAATGTGCATGGACTGGAATTACTGAATGATAATTTTTGTTATGTCATTTTTGACTAGAATGAATAGTCAAATTTGCACGACCTGTATCATTTCAGACAAATCGTATTCACTCAGCTGCTGGGAAAAACACACTTATGGGCATTCAACTGGAGGTTTTTTTTTTTTACTCTGTGATCTGTCTTGTTCACTAGTCTTAGACTTGTTGAAAGGTGTGTTTTAGAATTTCAGTGGACACTTCTAACAATGCATTGACCTCTTCAGGTGGTGCTGACAGTTTAGATTATGAAGAGGTGCCAGAAACTGATGGCCTTGTCCTTTTAGGCATCCGCTAGCCTGTCTAGGAGAGAGATTCAGCACAGAACATCCACTTCCCTCTAACTCACACACTCACCCTCTGCCCCCAAATACATTTCTGTCTTTTATTACTCACATGCACGAACACACTTGCTGCAACCGCTAACAAACCCACACACACGCACATTCACACATTGTACTCTCTAATAAATAAACACAGCCTATCCACTCTGACACATTCTTTATCCTGGAATACACAAACTCCTTTCTGAATGTAATGCACACAAACACACTCAAACACACACACACACACACACACACACAAAACACAGATACTCTCCGCTTTACATGGAGCACATACATGCGCTTATATCCCCTGCCCTGTGCATGTAACACACAAACACACATAACACCAACGCCATGGATTTCAGGATCTGCACAGTTCATTTAAGATGAACGTATGAATCGCAGGCACTGATCCGAGCTCACCATTTCATAGTGTAATTAGACTTAAATGCTGCTTAATTTAAAAAAAAGTTAAACAGATATAGTGTGCATTTGCAAAAATTGCAAAAACCGCCGTGGCATATATCAGAAAGCTCAATAGTTTACACAAAGTGCAAGGGTCAACAGAAATGTCTGCTTGTTTTCAACACAACAGAGGAATTTCACAAGCCCAGATCTCTGAGTAAACTGGATCACTACAATTTTCACTGGTCTTTTTACTTTAGTCAAGGCTTACAAGATATTGATGAAATAGCTGCCAAAGTAATGCTGCCCATCCACTTAAACCTCACTCATTCTTTTCCATTCCAATGTGCTGGAGTAAAGGGCGAATGGAAATCGAGAAATTTGTCACTGTCTCAAAACATTCACAGACTTCTTTGTAGGTACTATACATCACGGTAAAGGTGATTTTTAAAAGCAGGATCCAGTACTATTTTTCACACTGGATTTTTCTCTGTTATCAATCCACTGTCTGAGCGGAGTGCTCAGCTGCTCCCAGCTGTGCAGCTGCTGAGCTCGCATGCAAACACGGGATGTCGTTGGCTCCCTGCCCATTCACTTTTGGTCTGAGAACCAGCATTCCGTATAGTCCTCCGGAATAACACACAATAACAAGACCTCCGAAAAGTCACTTTTTCCTGGAGCACAGCTGTTTTATAAGAGAGCACTTCTTTGATGCAACATATATGTTTGTTTATGGAGATTCTGTGCCAGAGAGACTATGGCAGATTCTGAGTGCTTGTTTTTTTTGTGCTTTAGCAAATTTGAATCTCCATATTGGGCAGTATTCTTGTCAAGTGCAATTTAAAATAAAGTTTTCTGTAAAAGTTTCCGAGTTATTTTGCATTTGTCATCATCCTATATAATTCTACTGATTAGCCAGAAAAATAAAATACTCTAGTGAGGAAAGAGCTAAGTTGCCAGCCACCGCCAAAATTATTGATAATATTCACTGATCTTTTCAACACCCCCAGAATATTCAGATTCAGTTCTGTTAATACTTAAAGAGACAGAATGGCGCTTCAAGTTTTAGACTCAAGAAACCATTTGATTTTAGCATAATTCATTCTTTTTTTTTTTTTTTTTTTTTTTTTACAAATACTTGAATTTTGATCATATTCATTAAAAAAACCCCACATTTTGGACAAAAAGCTGAGAATATGGACATTATTTAACATTGACTTGCTGCTTTGTTTTCAAGTTGTCCGCATCTATCAAAAAGATTCATCAAAGCTCATGAAAAAGCTCATGATCACGGAACTTGCGCCAGACAAAATGTAATTTCCGTCTTTACGTGTTTGTGAGGTGCACCAGAACACACCGTTTCCTCATTTGTTTAACTAATTTTTGTCAGAAAATCAGTAGGGCCATTCTCAGTCACGTGTGTGACCAAAAATGTAACAAATAGTAGAAAAAATCTCCTCCAATTACAAAAGCATTGGAGGTTCATGATTGTGGACCTTGTATAAGAGTACTACTTGTCCAAGTCTATCAAGTAAAAATGTTATTTGTTACATTAACTTTAACTACTTAAGGTCAGAGGTCAAATACGACTGGTCACGTGTGTGACTTCACACGGAAACAGGTTTTTCATGACTCTATTTGACTTCAAAAACTCTGTGAAGTTGAAAAATCTAGAATTTTCATAGTTTTGGGGTATGGAGAATAGCAAGGAATAAATTTGATACCTTTCATTAATTTTCAAAGTATTTCTTTATTTGATGACATCTGGTCATGTGTGTGACATTTTGGTTCACTTCTCAAAGAATGGCCCAGTAACAGTGCCCGCCACCATATAACAGTAAAGACTTTTATTGACAGAAAATCTGGTCAATTAGAGGGAAAGTGATAATGGGGCTAGTTGAGCTTAAGAATGATCTCTGTTTAGAGATTCCTTGTTTATTATTAGTCACTTGATCATAAGACCTACCGCATGAAATCAAATTTGCAATTAGTTATTGCCATAGTAGTTTAATCCCATTTTCTCGAGGGCCACAGGGTTGCCAGTTTACATCTACAGCGATGGTGTTGTGTCAATGAAATTGAGAAAAAAAAAAAGTACTCAGTGATTGGTTCAGTGAGCACAGCGCTTAAACCAAAACTAACGCTCCTGTGGTATTACCTCTGTTTCCCATCCCCCCCCCCAACACGCACTACTGTCTGGCATTTCTCCAAGGGCACCATTGAAAAAGAGAAACATTCACATATTCTCAATGGACTTCCCGTGGTTAGATGGAAAGACTGACCCAGTAAGAGGAGTTAGTGAAGTCAATTACTGTTTTGGGTGGTGAGAAGCATGTTTGAATCTTGGCTGCTGGTCTCTGTGGATACTGGCACAGATTAGATTTGTTTCATAGAGTTTGGAGCAAGCAGTTTAGCTCAGTGTACCACCTGAGGCACATCCCTCTCATCTGGAGCAGAGTATATCCCTATCTGTATCCACTGTAAAGCTACAGTGATGCATTTTTAATGCTTTCCAACCATAGACTGTCACTATTGTCACATTTGAGGCTTTAGGAGGAAGGCCTTTCAACCTGAGTGGAGCGCAGTTTTCGAGCTCTGCCATCAAGTATAAAATTAGCCAGAGTCTGAGCATTACAAACGGTGAGTCTGACTTTTCCACAAAGTTCATGTAAACTGGTCATCTCTATTGTCTAACTAGCATACTAGCTTGACAAGTTGGCACAACGAGGAGCCATGCAACAAAGAAAAGAACATATGATCTGAGTACATTCTGTTGAAGAGAAAAAAATGATCACTTATAATGTTCATTTCTAATTTACCTAAGACTTGCATCAAACACTGGGTCTAAATGATCCACACAAAAACCAACCACAGTGGCGTTAGCGAGCAGCATCTCTCAACAAGACCAGAAAATAAGCAGCTAAAACTGAGCCCAATTTTGGCTGCTTGTTGTCGACACAAGGCCTCTCCATTTTTACTCATTGACAGATTCTCATTTTCTCGTCTCAGAAATAACTGTATTAACTAAAAATGACTATTTCATGCCAACTTTGCATTATTGGAATTTTCTGTTTGCATGTCCTGTATGCTGTGCTAACGAATCGTGGGCAGCTCTGCAGTATCCCAGCAAAGCTTGCTAATAAAAGTCATTTTTATAGGGCACACATTGTCAAGGTCCACTCAACTTTGTGAAGTAATTTTTAACTTTCATCAAAAGGCATCAACATTCATTGGAGGCAATCAATACCAACAGTGTGGTTTCTTTAAGCGAGGTACTTATCTGCTTGTTTGAATTACCAGCCAAAATTTCAAAAAAGGATCAAAGCAATTTACAAGGTTGAAATCAACTAAAATCCAGAGTGGAGGGGGGAATATACCCCTCTGTTTGGGGATTTGAGACCGAGGTTTCCCTTTTGTGCAGTATTCCTTTGCAATCAAAGCATGTGGTTTTCTTTTTCTTTCTTTTTCTAGAACTTTCTTTTAAACCTTCTTGGGGCATGAGCTCCATGACTGTAATTGTGTAGACTAGCAACCCACCCGGAAAAAAAAATGACATGCACTTATACTCACAGGATGCGTTTGGCACGCTACTTTGATGCGGCACAGATGTGGCGCAACCACAAGCCGAAGTGCAACCCCCAGCTTGGGGAACCACGCTAACTGAAGGCTTAAAATTTAGCGGATCTGTGATAGCTGCCAGTGTTTAAGGTTGTATCAATCCTCCAAATAGCATGGAAGGGTTACTGATTAGTTTGAGCTATTATGGAACAACTTTGTGTCTGTGAGTGTCTGGGCAGTGGTGCAATTTTCTTTTCTTGCGTCTGTATTCAATACGCCGAATTCTATTGAAAGAATGAATATGAGCTTTAAATAAAGACCCTCGGCTTTATTTGATGATATTTGCATCCATACTGGGTGATCTTTTTCAAAATTACATTTCATTAATGTCAATAGTTCCTGTTTAAATATTTACTGACTGCACTGCATGTGCTTGTAGGCATCTGGCAGTCTGACAGCCATTTACCAGTACCAGATTAAAGATGGCCGGGAGGAAGCCCCTTAAAATGCATATTAATGGTAACGCGGCATCAGTCGTGGCTTAAGACTGTACAGATAACAAATGAGTTCACAAGTTCTGCGCCACTTCCAAGATTCTTAGTGAAATTAATAATGACAAAGAAATTATACTGACTTTCAAATGAGTTACTTTGAATTTAATGAACACAGTTGTAAAATCTTGAGATTTCTATACATTATACCATTTAAATACAACATTCCAGTTGTGTGAAAATGCAGTTTTATTTCAGTAGCGCTTTAAAGGTCTACCATATGCCTGTCTCCAATAGTGGCAGTAGTGCATGCTTGATTGGCCGGCCGTAACGCAGTCATAAATTCCACTGACGTTAAAAATCTATACCAATTTCTTGGCATGCATAAACGGTCTAACTGCCGCTGCCCTAGTTAAGGAGCTGAACTCCTGATTTAATCATTTCCATTCATGGTTTAGTTCTGTTTAAAATGCTTACAATGGCACACTGTGCCAAAAAAAAATCTATTTTTCCTCGACACCTGCACTGTCAGCCGAGTGAGATATTCGCTGAATGATCAGAGGCTCAGTGTAACTTCTGTAGAAGGGAAACTGCCATCACCGGATGTGTGTTCACCTGAGCCATTGTCAGCCGACATCTGGCAGCAATATTTTAAGTTCTTAACAAACTGCAGGTACTTGAACTAAAGAGGAAAAGTTCAGGTAGCCAAATGGGAACATGGCTCTCATCACAGTAATTTAATAAATGCAACTTCTTCAAAAGGAATCCATCAATGTCTCATCATTTGCTTGTAGCTGTTGCCTGGGAGGGCTCTGTTTGTCGAATGCTCATCTGATAAAATGCAATACTTTCTTGAATGAGTCACCAACTGTGCAGACTGGGCGTAGCATCTTTTTTTTATTTCTATCGCTAAAACAATGGCAAGAGTAAATGTTTGTATTACTCGTCATATTTTGAGGCAGAGTCTAGTGATATACAGTATATTTACATTTTGACAAGTGCTCTGAAGTCAAAGAAGGGCATTTTACAAACAGTGTATGCTTTATGTCAGTGTGTGTAATACACACATCTCTGCGCTTGACCTAGTGCTGGGGGAAAAAAGAGTAAAATACAAAAAAAAAAATCACATAAGAATTTGCAGATGTAAAATGGTGTTAATTTCATTATGTACTTTGGGAGTTTTCTCTTCCATATGTTATTTTTATTTTAAACATAAATTAACCTTAAGAGCTCTGAAATAAATTTTAAAAAATATATAAATGTAATTATCTTGTGCTGTTGAAAACCTATCATGAGGCTACTTGTTTAAAAGAGCTCCCATGCCAGCTTTGATTTTGATATCTTACATCATTAAGCAACAATAGCTGCATTTAGCACTCTAAGGGTTAAAATCTTGCACATTAAAATTAAAAGGATAATGAATTTGACGTAGCATTGTATAGAGAGTCCAAGTAAATTGTGAAAAAATGTAATATCTCCTATTTTGGCTACATTTGACAAAATGTAAAATTGCTAAATTTTATGAGAAATAAATCTGAAACATTATTCTGCACTTGTAAAATATGGGCCCCTAAATTCAAAGCTAACATCTGCACTGACAGTGTAGGTGACATTAGCAGCTCCCAGGCTGGGTTAACATGATGTATAGGTACTTTTGGCACTGAAGCAAAGTGAAGATGATTATTTTAAATCACTCAAAACATGGGCCTTGGAGCATTACATGCTCTGTTAATTCCATATTTGCCATTGTAGGTTACCTTTACAGATAAACAGCGTTAATTGGTTTGGCTATAGATTAATGATTTTGTCAACTTCCAAACGTCCATTTTGACAGGAAAAAAAAGGTTTGTCTTTTTTTCATAGTAATGTCTTACTGCCTGTAAAAGACAACAGTCCTTTCAATGTGAGAGAGAGTGTGTGTGAGAGAGTTTGACTGTGTGAGAGTGTGCGTAGCATCCGAAAGCACACATTGCAGCAGGAACAATATCCGACGCCCTGGACCGCAGTGTTGGGAGCGCAGGTCCATACTGTTTAGCACACTGTCGGTGATCCCCTCAGCAGATGTGCAGATTTACATTACGACCTCAGCACTGTATACAGCTGTCTTCAGTTCCAGTAAATATTGAAACTGGATTCTTGGTTTGGATTGGTCTGCTATTTTGTACACAGGCCATCAAAGATGATTACCCCATCACTTTAATGAAAGAGCTGTCTTAAAACAGAGCTGGACAGCAATTATTTTATTGTTCCATGTTTCGAGTTGTTTCTCCATTGTTTGTTCTCTGAAGTATTCGGGTCAGTGGCTTGGTAGCTGAAAACTGTAGCGGAGACCTTATTCTCCTGTTGGTCATGGAAATCAAAACCCATTCAAATGTATTTGTGCTTGTTTGATTTCAAAAATATTCACTGCTCAATTGACAGCTTTGTTATCTCTTTGATAAGATCTAGTGCAATATATGGTACTAACAATCCTGCTCTGCTTTAAGGGACTCGCAGACTTTTCCATTGAATTATGTGTTCTGCATACCATAACCTTCAAACTCCCAACACTTTATATCTAAACGACCACTGATTAGGTTCCCGAGCTTATGACTGAAGTATTGAATATCCTAGATTTGTGGGAATCTGTGGTGATCAATCAGATTAAACCAATGCCCAGTTTCACAAGCTGCAGGGCATTGGTTTGTTAAGGTGCAATGTGATTAAAATATTAAGATTGTCATGCATTTGAAGTCTAGATTAGTGCTGTATTTAGGAAAGTGACAGCTTGCTCAGATATACTATGGCTAATTAATTATCCCCTTCTACATCAGTTTTACCTCACAAAAATAAATGATACATTGTTTATTTCCTTCACATATTCTCACATATTTTTCTGTCAAGACAATAGTGCCCTCTGGGTTCAATGCGGCCACATGGTATGCCATTCCACTGCACTGGGAAATTCCTGGAATTCCCGGAACCTCACTGAAAAATTAAAGTGACTCAGGTGTTTTCCTGAAGCAGTTTACAAGACAGACATTGACCACCATCTGAGCCCTGTCTACACTGGACAAAGAGCAGGCTAAGCTGTGATTCACCATCAGATCTGGGTCACATCACCACCACGAATGTGTGGGGTCTCCAGGGGAAAGGCAGTTTAGTGAGTATTGGTTCAATGAAGGATGGTATCCTCAAACTGCAGTCCTGTTTTGCTGCAGCCCTTTCTCAACTGACACACATCAGACCCTCTAGGAGAGCAGTGGAGCAGTTTGAGAATTTTGCAGTAGAGCACCCAGATAGTGACATCATTATACAACTAGCTTCTTGGCTTTACTCCAGAAAATCAGACCAGGAAAAAAAAAACTTAGCTTTTGAAGTTAAGGAGATACTTCTGCGGTAACTTTTTTGTATTGACGTCTATGTATATTGTGCGACACGCATGGCGTGAGCAGTGAACCATGTAGAAAATGCAACCATTTTTGTTACGTCACTGTCCAAATACTTATTCACTGGACTGTATGAAAGAAAGCAATTTTGTAATGGAATGGATGGTTCTCACACCTTTAAGCCAGAGCTATTGTCACTGGATGAATTAGTTTGCATTGCTACCTGTTAGAAGCCATGCCTACCCATGACAATGAGTCACCTGTGACCATGGCTGTGTTGCCAAAGCATTTCCCAGTGATGTGTCTTCTGATGGTCTGAGAGAGTGGTCTGTTCACATAGAGGAGAAGTAAGGGGGTCCCTTTGTCTAAAAAAAAAAAAAAAAGCGAAATTAAGAAGCTCCAGAGCTCACTGCTCTGAAGATGGGAACAATGAAGAAACTATCTTTCTTACTGTGTTGATGATATGTCCTACAACTTATAACACCTCTAATATACTGAAGGACTTTAGTCCTATGGTTTACAGTGTGATTTCTGACCCAACGATAGTTTAAGAACAAAATTAATTGATGTAAAAAAAAAAAAGTTGGTTTTATTGCACATTCAATAACAAGTGTTAGCAAAACAAGATCAATTATTCCATTATTATCGAAGTGCTGAAGTGCACTATCATGGGGTCAGAAATCACACCGTAAATAATATATGCAGAACTACAGTAAAGCCCCTCAATCTAGATTTGTGAGTGTGAGAAAATTGATTAAAGTGGAACCAAACCTCACTGGAAACATAATTACAGGATGTTATTAATAATTATGGTGACAGTTTGAAATCACACAAAACACTCTCATAGTTTTTGTATTGCAAAGAAGGTATGCAAAGCTAAAGAATTCATGCACTCAAAGATTTTAAACTCCATCACAGAGCAAATTCATGATTGTTACTCTTATTTGCCAAAGCATGTGCTTCCTTTCTCTTTTGTCAAAGATGGCTCATGGTCTTGAATTGTTTTGTTCCAAACTTTTCTCTTGTCTGAGAAATCTTGTGAATTTCAAAGTTGAGCAAGAACTGAAATGGCAGTGATCTTGAGCTTCGCGGAAATTAAATTATCGTTTGAGTTTTGAAATTTTAGTACAGTCAATTGCAGCTGCCCTGATACATATAGTCAAATAGACGGTTATAAAACCACTCTGAAAATATGTCTGTGACGGGAAGAACATGAAGTATGAAAGACCCTTTATAAGACTTGAATATGAGGTATTAGGCATAAGACTCGTCTATGGGGGCTTGAAGACGTGAGAGGTGCTGTGGCATCCAAACCATTCTCGACTGCTACACGGACCTGTCAGCAGTGACGGGAACCATGTCATCCGTAAATGCTCATGGCTGTAGCCATAAAAAGCGCAGAGCTGGCACACGGCAAGTTGCGCAAAAACCAGTGTTATTTTAAACGCTGTGTAAACTGTCTACTACTTTTTCCTGGCTCACAAACACTGGCTGCATAATTAGTTTTTTTTTTCTTCCCTCAGACATTCAGCTAAATCTCAAGCCATTTGTCACGCACGTCTTATTCGGTGACAACAAGCGAAGACCGTGAGAGTGAGGAGGATAGAGGGATGGGAGGAAAGGACAACACATTGCAGTTTGGCTGTAATATCTATCACCCCTTCCTCTTACAGCTTTCTCCAATGCAAGCTATTTAGCATTCAATGGCCCGTGAATTTCAGCAGCAGAATTATGTTTAGTGTTTTTATAGTGCACTTTCTCCCAATGGATCCCGTCTTGTAGTGCTCTCTCTCTCTCTCCAAAGACTGGAGAATTTAACTCTGCTTGCACTAGTTAAATATTAATAACTGTGTTGAATAGTTTGGTTTGCTTGGTTAACTTTGCCTGAAGCCTAAATAATGATTCAACATTACAATATTATTTTAATTACACCACCACTACGTACGTGACCTGATCGACGCCAAGCAACGGCAAATACAGCGTGGGCGAAGGGCTCATAAATCCGCAATCAATGGCCATATCAAGTGCATTAAAAAAATAAAAAATAAAAATAAAAAAAACCTGTGTTCGAGTGACTTGAGACATGTATAACAGTACCATACCTTTTAAATTTGTTATTCAAAGCAGAGAAGGGTGTTTATTTCAAGTGGGAAAAGTGTTATTCGCTACTTTTCAGTCCGCCATGACAAACAGTCACTCCGACCACCGGACCGAGCAGTTTCCGGGTAATTGAATAGTAACTTTGACTAAAGTAAAGTCAACGAAACTTGATCGGTTTTTTTTCCAATAAACATGACACTTAATGTCTATTAACCTAAATTAGTTGTCCATAGCCATTATCAAGAATTGCAGCAGGTTGAATATGACCAAAGATTTCGTACACCATTGCAAAGCAAAGCCACAGTGCAAAATGGAAAAAAAAAAAAAAAAAGTCAGAATGAAGTTATCGAAGGTACGTCCATGATGCGTTTGCGTGAATTTTCCAGTAACCATCCAATCTGCACAAACGCGACGCCAATTTTATTTCGGGAATACCTGACACGGTCAAGAAGTTCCCAGGCAGTGACGCGCTAAAAAAATTGAGGTCGCTGTTTGTTGAGATTCCAGGAAGCCTATATCTCGAGGCAATTTCTTTAAAAGTCGCTGCATGATAGGTTTTCAACAGCTTTGATTTTGATATCTTGCATCATTGAGCAACAATAGCTGCATTAGCACTTTAAGGGTTAATTGTGGCATCTGCTGAGATTTCTAGTGTCGGCCGAGTGGCACTCCAGCCTTGAGCTTCAGACTTGCTCTCATAGCATTGGCAGTGGTTTGCATCGCATTGAATTCTCTCATTCCCCATTTTAAACTTCAGCGTAGGTATCACAGTTTGTAGGGTGTTCATGTCTCATAATTTAACAGCTGTGAGGTTCGTGCAGTCCCCTGTGTTTCTCTTATAATGACAGCTACATTTGATTTTATTTAATCATCTGCAATATTCCGGCACAGGGCTGCGCTGCTTCTCAAATCTGAACGCAGCTAATGAAATTTGAAAACATTTCGCCATCCGGTTTTAGGCCATGAACTGGTTTGACGGGTTCTTAAAATAAAACACACTGGGGAAAAGTTTCAACTTAAATAGACGCATTCACTTATTATTACATAGACTGTATGAATGAAACCAGTTTTTTTGTCAGTGAATGAGTCATTCTGTGAATGACATGAAAACAGAAACGTGCTTCGTGTAGAGTAAGCAATCCGTTTAAGATGATTACAGCTGTCACTTTCTCTGGAACTCTTCAGCGATTTGTCTGACTTTTACTTTCCTGTGATTGTAGTCTGACTAATGCCACTCTTGTCTCTCTGGCAGAGGTGACTAAATGATCACATTAATGGTTAGCTGGCTTACAGTGTGCAATGGTCAGTGAAAAACAATGAATAAGATGGCGAGCTTTGTGTTATCATTCTGATTTCTGTGTAGCCTGTTTAATGGACTGTCAGAGACCAGGTTCTCCCTTTTTGGAGTATGTCCTAATTAACCCCCCATTACCCCTGCGCGTAACTGAGCCATCATGTGACGGGGCTGGCGTAGCCCAGATCTGGCTATGACTCATGTGGGGGTTAAAGTGGGCTTCATCGTGAGCAAGCAGCCAAAACTGGTCTTCGTTTTCCGTGCTCTTTTTCTCCTCTTGTTCAGAACCATTGCTCACTAGCGCAAGTGCGGTTGGCTCCATAGGTTTTTCACCAGTTTCAATGCACGTCAGAATTGACAGTAATACAAAATAGAACATCGTTTAATGTTTCTCTCAAGTAAATTGGTCGCACTGTTTGTTTTTTCTTAGTCTAATGTCTTCCTACTTACCTAGTAGGAAAGTTATCAGTTTATTTTGGCCAACGTTTAAATATTTTGTTGCTTTATCAGAAATTTACATCACTGCTGAGTAGGAGCACCTCACATGTGAAGGAGTTTGCTTGATTAGGCTACATTTTTATCATTTTCCCAACTGCACAGTTTGTGGCTCTAATTTGTACAGCTTGGCGATATCCTGGAAACGCGCTTTCAAAGCATCAACATGCTTTTCATAAGTCCTGGGAAAGTCAATGGGGATCCCACAGACACACACTTTATCTCCATTTATTCAGTGGTTGATGTTGTCAATAACCCTGAGAAACCTAAGTCGATATAATTAGCATGACTTCTGTGACTGGAAGTGTGAGGGTGAGCATTTTTTCGGGAGATATTCAATAATGGACCTTAAAAATCTTGACCCTGATGCAACTACAATGTTCGTACAGTATGTATTGAGTTCCAACTTGGTGCCATTCTTGACGTGTACCTTTTTGGGATGAGGGAGTTTTGCTATATATTATTTTAATTTTTTTAATATAAAGAGTAATATAGTAAACTCCTACTGAAAATGCTCAATATTTTCAAACTGATAAGGAGTTGAATAATACAGTATACCAGGAGACATATTTTTGTAATATATCAAATACTGATTCTTGGGCGAAATGTCTTGAATCAGAATATCGTCACCCCCATAACAAAAGTGCCTAAGTAATTTTTTTTGTCGTTTTGAGAAAAACACAAAAAACTGTTGCATTTTTCTGTCAATGAGAGTTAGGCATAAAATCTCAAAATGGGAAAAAAAATTACTCAGACACTTTTGTTATGAGGGTGTCGATATAATAAGAACTCGCATTTTTATTTTAAAAAGGATAGAGTATTGGCACATATTTGAGGGCAGGTTTGCAGTTTTTCCATATATTCAAGTTCCTTAATCGATTACGGAACCTTTTCAGGAAAAGGTGTAAGTGTATATGTCCCTCTGTTTGTCATGTTATTTTCTTTTTTTGTCTCCCCCCCCCAATCAAGCCCCACAGTGCTGTGCTGATGCCGGTCTGTGGAAACCATTTGTATGGATTCATTCTATTGGCTGCTCAGGGCTCCCAACTCTCCCGCATTCCGCGTGAGATTTAGTGGCATATTCATTTCCCGTGCCGTAGTCAGCAATTATTCAATCAACGCAACGCATGTGTTTCACGATCATTCAAATTGTTGAAATGGAATAAGACCATTTGAAACGTTTTTATGCAATGCCGTTGCTTTCAACCCCTGAGTAAAGAAAAGCGTGAGAAGTCCGGAGTCACAATTGATTTCCATGTTACTAGTGGTGAAATCCACCGTGACGCATGTGAAACTGATAAACCTCTGTGCACAAGGACTTCAGTTCCGCCTGAGAATCTCTTACAAATGCGTTGATTGAATAATTGCTGACATACAGCACGGGAACATGAGTATGCCACTAAATCTCACTCCGAACGCAGGAGAGTTGGGAGCCCTGGCTGCTTGTGTCAAGACTGCATTTAAACTGTTTGAACAAGACCTCATCAAGAGAACATTTTCCATTTGGTTCTGTTTATTAGTGGATTCCTGTCCTCACGGACCCTACAGGAGTCCATAAACTGGCTCATAGTTCATCCGCTCTTTATCTGAAAACCCCTCACAGGTTTTGCTGACCTCACTCCTGCTGTCAGTTGCTGTAAGTTTAGGTGGAGCACATGCAGCCATCTTGTGTCTGGAGGCTTTCATTTGTGGAACTGGCTCACGAGATATTATTTCGCAATGCAAATATTTTTCGAACATGGCTTTACATGTCCTGACGATTTCAACCTTAAAATTGTCAGTATTTGTAATCCTGGTTAATGTTTTCTTGTTGAGCATGAACTTCCCTGAAGCTGCATATCTTTGCATTCAAATCTGTTGTATTTGATTTAAAAAATTCTTGATTGCATTTTTATCTGGCCTGAATGAACTCGAATGGAATTTGTTATAATCAGCTATACATGTTTCTACACCCTTATGGCAGATTTTCATAATTTAGCAGTATGGTACTACATGGAATTTGATTAAATGATCGATTGTTGAAATGGATTGGAAACCACAAACAAATAAAAATGAAGATGTAACCTAACACCTATTAACAGGCTGATTTAAATTATATCTGCTATCTGAATGGGTGGAGCAAATACTAATCTGATGGATTTTGATCACACCTGGTTTACCCCAGTTTACTCCAAGCAGAAATTGAAAGAGGAATTTCCTTTGGCACGATTAGCCTGTGTATTCTTGTCCATTAGTTGCAAGCAGACGCATACAGCACAGTTCCTGAAGATGGAAAAGAGTGAAAAAGGAGCTGTCATGCCTCATGCAGTAGCAGGCACAGCAGTTAACCTCAGCTGAGAAAGAACGAAACCACTTGAGGGAGTCATCTTCAGTGGTTAGGAAGAATCTGTGATACAACATTAATCTTCTCCAAAAACAACACTAGTGTCTAAGAATTGTTCTAAAGCCATGTTGAGAGACCAGATTAGATTACTGATTTTGGTGTTTTTTGGACTATGTAAAATTGTCTTTGAGGCAGTTGAGGATTCGTGATTCCGGTTAAGAGGAGAAATTCCCGTAAGATGTATTGCTCATGAACAGCATCAGATGGAAAGTTTGCTTGCAAAAGGACTCGTTCAGGAACACGAACAGAGGCGCTGGGTAGATGGAATTGTGGGAATAGTTTGGAACAGTTTACAGGCACAATGGCAGACCACGCGGCATTACTGAGTGTTTATATGGTCAAATATTGAGGTGCATAGAGAAACTGTATATTGCTTGAAAATGGGCCGACTCAACATTCTGTGTTGGCCACTTTATGAGCCCAGTCTCATCCCAACGCGTCATATAGTGATGCTACCTGACCAAGCGTCAATATACAGTGCCTGACAAAAGTCTTGTCGCATAAGGACATAGTAACTAAAAATAGCATATAACTTTATTTCTAACCAATCAATTGTTACAATAAATGGTCCATTTTAATGTCAAGGGTTTTCACATTAATAATTTGGTGCAAAATGAAACCGTCAAAAAGTATTCTGATGTTTACAACTTGGCTAAGCCCATAACATCTGTTTTTGCTAGGACAAAAGTCTTGTTGTCTCTTCAGAAGATGCAACAAATCGCAGATTAGAGTTCAACCTATGACAAATACTGTAAGTAACACATTCCCAGATGTGTATAGAAATAACCCCAGCACACCAGACTTTCATATGAGGTGCGACTAGACCTCTGACAACATACCAAAGATTCAACCCCAGACCAAAGTGCTGATCATCAAGAGCCTGAAGACTGAGTCTGCTGCTGAGGTGGCAGACATCTTTAATGTATCCAAATGTCAAGTGGAGGGGATGAGAAAAAGATTTGAAGAAACTGGTGACGTTCATGCAAGCGCAGGTCAGACAGACCCCAGAATGACAACTGTTTGAAAGGACCGTTTGTTGCTGCAACTGTACAAGGCTAGCCCTTCTTCAACTACAGCGAAGCTACATGAGGAAATGTCACCAAAAATCCCGGTATCTACAAGAAGAGTTTGTCAAATTCTCTCTCAAAGTGGTTTTCATAGCCAAATTAGTACACAGAAGTCTGCATTAAACAGAAAACAAAAACCTGCATTGCATTTGCCAAGGCCCACAGCTCGCAGAAAGGATTGATACTGGAAAAGTGGCTGGAAGTTTATTTTTCTGGTGAATCATCCATTGAACTGCATGCCAGTCACCGTACAAGACCTGTTGGAACCCTCATGGACCCAAGATTCTCCCAGAAAACAATCATGTTTGGTGGAAGAAAAATCATGGTTTGTTGTTGCATCCAGCATGGGGGTGTGAGAAAGATCTGCAGAGTGGATGGCAACATCAACAGCCTGAAATATCAAGAAGTTCTTGCTGCCCTACTTATACTGCTGCTCCTTCTCATTCTTCTGCCTCCATGTCACAGTTCCTGAAAGCGAAGAAGGTGAAGGTACTCCAGGATTGGCCAACCCAGTCACCTGACATGAACATTATTGAGCATTTCAGGGGTAAGATGAAGGAGGAGGCTTGGAAGATGAAACCATTGAATCTTGATGAACTCTGGGAGTCCTGCAAGACTGCTTTCTATGCCATTCCAGATGATTTCATCATCAAGTTATCTCAGTCATTGCCAAGACGTATGGATGCAGTCCTCCAAGCTCATGGGAGTCATACGCAATATTAATTCTTTTTTCCAAGGCACCATGGCTTTATGTTCTGATATTATAGTGGCATATTTGTGTATTCAAAATAAAGTGTATGTATAATTTCCACATCAAAGCAACAAGACTTTTGTCCAAGCAAAATCTGACCTTTCTGTACAAATTAAATTATAAAACTCAATCAATGACACAAAACTCTATTTTGGTATACTTTGCATAATCTAGAGGGCTTTGCCTTTCATATAAGCCATTTTTGATTCCAATTGATCAACTACAAGTCAGGTTATTATTTGTTGTTCCTACAACTTGGATAAGTGACAAGACTTTTGTCAGGCACTGTCAGACACAATGCAAAGGGAGGCTTTAAACGTCCTTATTTGACACCAGTTTAAAACGAACCCTACCCCCTGACCCCTAACCCTTAACTTGAACCCTAACCGTAAGCGTCAAGCATCAGGTAGCGTCACTGTGTGACAAGTTGGAATGAGAATGTGTTGACTCTATGATGCAAATACTACAGCAAAAATAGCATTTCAAATTGTTTCATAATTACGCTCAGTCTGACTATGCAGTCCTATATCGTTAGCCTCATAGCATAATTACCTATCTCATTTTAAAAGTTTTATTTATTTAAGAGAATGGATTTTATTCATTCTTTATTTTTAAGGTTTTGAAAAAAAGGAAAAAACATTTTTTCGCCAACACAAAAGAACAGGCAGTCAGTATCTCAATTTGGCCAAAAAAAAAAGACTAAAGCAATAATGCTATGAGGCTAACGATATGCTTGATTTATCTTGATAGGGGTACAGTGATCAAAACCCATTATAGTTTTTAACCTATTGAACCAGAATGCCCCCGGTACTGGGGCAGCGATGCATCTCTCTACAAACACCATTCAAGGGCATGGCAAGCATTTAGCAACATATTCTTGTTATATATCCACTTAACAGGAAGAATCTCAGCTCATAATAGCCATTTTTACCAAAACCAAATGCAATTGCAACACCAAGCATCGATATTAGCTTCCAGCAAAAACATCTGAACGGTGCATGAGTTGCGTATGTGGTGCTAGCGAATCCATAACTTCATTCTACCACACAAGGGATACAAAATTTAAAAGCAGAGACTGTACTGATTCTATTTACTGTATATAGCAGTTATCGCTCTAAGTCCAAAACACACTGAATTAGCAGCCAAAAAAGAGGTGAAACACACTGCACTTTGTACAGTCATAACCATAAATTGTGTCTTACTTTAGCTGTCAAAGTTACTTTGCGATCAAAGTTGTGGTTGAGGGCAAAAAAAAAGCTGCTTATATTTACTCCAAAGTTTCTTTGTTGCTTTGATGCAATTGCAGACAGTCCCCAGCGATTTTCAAGTCCAGGAGGTGCTTTCTTTTGGGGAGTAAGACAGTACGCTCGCTATGCATACTCTATATTCTCTTCCTTGCTGTTGACAAATGGTTTTGTCACCATGGATTTTGGGACTGCCCTCCATTCCCTTGTTTCTGACTGTCGATAGCGATGTTAATAATCAAAATGGAGCGATTGACTCCTGATTTTTTTGAGTTCCGGCAATGTTATTAACTACTTCACTGCCAGATATAATGGCTGACAGAAAAATAAAAATTCCTGCCGTGGCATGACGGACTTTAGTGTAAATATATTCGATGTTCAATTTTTTGACAGTGTTTCAAAGTGATTGTTGTTTCCGCCGATGTTTCCTAAGTTTCTACAGTTTGATTTTATTGCTACAGTCCTTGTAAATAAATCTGCTCCAGTTGGAGTCAAAATTCCTTTCCTTTATGTGCTTTTATTTTAATTGGAAGCTGGATAGATGTCTGGTTGATTTTTTAAAAACAAAGCCATAACAGTTCTATTTAGATGGAATGAGTACCTAAAATGACATTACCTCTCTAACTTTGCTCTGCTTCAGATTATTTGCATCAATCTTCGCACTGGTAATGTTCAGATGTTGTGTGATTGTTTTTTTTTTTTTTTTTGAGGTTTTTGGCTGCAACTGCATCATTCTAATGGGATATTCACTCTAAAATGCAAAATTTGCTATGCTCTGGCACGGTAACATACACACCGTTAGACATTTACACCTCTCCAGAAATCTCACAATCATTTTTTGTGTGACCAAAATTATGCAAATAGCCCCGTAGTTGCAGAAATATACTCAATTCATTTTGGGCATGTCATTTTTGAGCATTTTCTGAGCCAGAGGCCCAAGGCTTAAACTGAAAAATGAGCAAGTTTTGGCAAACCTCACTACAACTACTTTGACAAACATCACTAAAACTACTTTGACATAAACAGTAGTTGTGCATTATAGCAAAATTTTACCATAACAAACCTTTTATTTATTTATTACATATGACTACAGGTCATAGATTGAACAATAGCCCCTCTGGAACATAATAAGCCTCCAAATTAATATTTTTTGCTGTTCTTACTGAACAGTAAGTGTTATAACCAATCAGCTCTCATTGAAATATTTTGGACAAATCAATTTCTTATAGTTTACTCAGACAGCCAAATGTTTAAAACTTCCAAAAGACTGATGTGTATGGTAGCCAAGAGATTAGTATTTACAATAATGCATTTGTTTGAATGGTTTCTGACTAAAGGGGGTTTTCTCGATGAAGAAAAATAGCTTTGGAAGTGACTTTATTTCACATGAGCATTTGAGTGCACACTAGTGCTGGGAATCAGTCGAGTATATTGGAGTGAAAATTCTGCCACGGCTGGGGAGAAAGATCATAAATAAGGAAGTTGTAAAACTGTTGTATTACCACATGCAACAGCTATGAGGAAAATGGACTCAAAAATTGTATGCTGAAAAATGCACACACATTACCTCTAAAACATCTGTAAAATACTAATTTTTGGTTGTAGTATGATATTTGAACTTGCAGTCAGTCAAGATTATGGCTGTGCTGTAATGTTTATTCTGGGCTGATGAGGTTTGTTCGCAGGGCTGGAAGAAAATGCAGATTTTTTTTGTCATCATACAAAACTCACATATCCAGCATTGTTCAGTTTGAATAATATTCTGAGTAATTCTGTCAAATGGAGAGCAATCTCCTGAGTGTCAAAGTCAGAAAACAGCATGATTATGCCTGTAGTCAAAGTGGTTTGAGCATAGTAAGCACTTTAGTTCAGGTGGAAATTTGCTAAAAAAAAAAAAAAAAATTGCGGAAGTTAAGAGATCACCATATATTGGCAAAGAAGGTTTTTATTTTTTTTATTTTTTTGGAAGAGAAGCATTCACATCGTAAGATAGTAATGCCCTACATTGGGAAGTTTCACACCACAGAAATGGGTGGAGCTACAGTATGCTATTGATGACTCAGTGGTTTGAACACAATAATTGCGTTGCTATGGAGAAACGAGCCCTTCCATCTGTACAGAGAAGTCCCTGATTGACACATTGCAACTCCTCCATGGAGTTCACAAAAGCTCATTCACAAATCAAATTGTATTGTCCCACCCAGGAAAATGCATGCAGACGCATTTTAAAACGAAGCATTCAACCGGAAGTAAGACCAAATCACGTGGTGAAAGCACAAGCAGATTACAAAAACAGTGAAATGTTAAAGAAATTCCAAGAATGAGTGCTACCATCCAAATCTCACTTATCCAAATTTGATTCTGAGCTGCAAATTTGCATGCAAATTTAGCCAAGCAAAAAACACATTTCCATCACTACATTAATGATCAAGTCAGTCCAGCCACAGTATTCTTAACTCAGGGCACAAAAAGTGTATTATACGACATAACCATCAAAACTTGTCCAACAAATTAGGCTTTAATCTAATATGTTTTTATGTCCATGACAAAGAACCGTTTAAAATCCAAGAAGCTCTGAGAAATATTAATTTTAATTTCACCGCCTTCTTCCTCTGTTGCCACTGAAACTGGCAAAAAGAACTAGCTTTTTTTTTTTTTTTTTTTCTTGCCAAGTGTTCACAGAGCCATGAATTGGGAAACACAGTGATTTCATTTCATCTTTGGTTGTGTGTCAGCATGATAGAGGAAAGATATGAGCCAAAATGCCCAACAAATAGACCTTAATCCAGGCATCTGAGTGTCTGTGTTTTTTGGCTGAATATGGAGCAATCGCTAATTTTGGGAAAAGTCATCATAATGCTAAACTTTGCTTACTGTGATATAGTTTTTGATGTAGGTTTATGGTTTAAACCAGATATACTGAAGAATTCTTTTCCTGCCACTATGTTGATCATAAATCATAAAAACTATTATGTAAAAATGAGGCGATTCTGCGGGAGATTCGCCTTTGCCTTTCTGAGACAGGAGTTGCAATAATTGGCTGATGGAAGGATTTATAGATAAGTTTGTCATGGAATGTGATGTCGTCACAGTTCAACAGTGTCAGAGTTCAAGTCTATGTGAGGCTTGGGTCATACTGTACTGTGCTAATAGACACTGACATAAGGAGAGGAATGTTCTGTGGAATTTATTGAAGTCACTTAGGAATTTTGAAGTCATGCTCATAAAATGGGATGCCTAAACACATACCAATTCTGCTTGAGCCCAAAGAACATTTTACATTGCTTAATTCATTATAATGTTTAAAATAAATTTTATGTGAGTGTGAGATTCTGAACTCTTACACTTGCACCTGGGGTTTCTCAAGGAATAAAATTAATCCAAAAATTTGACAATTCAACACAATTTTTTTTCCTTCATCGTATGCAACGATGCAAATTGGAAAGTACGGATTATTAAACTCTACTTCAAATTCAGACCCTCCCTGTGAATTGTTCAATTGCACTAAAGCCATGAAAGGTTTGTACTAAGAAATTAACAACCCATGCATTCAGGCCTTATTTATGTATTTGTGGGTGTAATTAAACATTTTCAATGAAACTTTTAAAGAGACTACATTTATTATTGGTCATATTGTTTCCTCAGTGCGCTCATTAAAATAACCGACTTAAAGCCATAATTAAAATTATATCTCGCCCAGCAATAGTAATTGACTCAATACATAGCATCAAGGTTAATGTTCAGCACATTTTTCTTTGTTGTTTTTGCCTCTTCTCGAAAAAAAAAAAAAAGGATCTCTCCTCTTTTCTCTCCCGTTCTTATAATGGTAATCCAGGCATCAACAGCAGGAAAACTTTGGGGCATTGTCACTCCTACAAAAGCCCCGAGGGCCACAAAATTTCACAGCGTAGAATGAGGACTAGCTTTATCAATCACCTCAAAAGAGACTTCTAAACCAGACAAAACAAAAGGAAACTAAATGACTGAAGGGCCCCATAAACAGAATTATGGATTAGCATAATAATGTTCCAAGAGGACAGTAACAATTGCCTATAAGCAGCCCATAACGGCTGTTCTTTGTACAGCACCTCACTATGTCCATCAGGACAGGCTCTGTCACAGCCTGCCTTCTTCTACAGACTGAGAACACCTCTCACCAGACTGCAGTCTGCCACTCTCCCTCTGCCCTCCCTCCACAGTGCCTCACAGATCACTTGTTGCGGGCACTTAACTCTCAATTGCTTACTTAGGAGATGAACCAAAATGGTTGAGTCCTGCCGCTGTTAGCTGTTATTGTTGAAGGAAGCTTGCAGTGAGTGCGATGTGTGTTCTTAGAGCTTAGCCAAATGGGAACTTTTTTTTTTCTTTTTTTTTTTTTTTGCAGTGAGACTTAGTGAATCCATGTGGGTATGGTATGCAAGGTTTTGTGTAGGCGAGGGTTTGGTGACCAGATGTAGTCAGACAATATGCTGCTCTCATGATCCTCGGTTGAATGCCCTGGATAGCAACTTCTGCTATGCGTCTAAATGGTAACTAAAACTGCGAGGCCCGAGCGCAGCATCTGGGGAGCGTTTGGGTTTTTTTTTTTTTTTTTTTTTCAGGCTCAGCTCCCCAGCCTGCGCTGAGTGCATCATTACAACTGATCTACAGGCCGATACGGGGGCGCGCACAATGCAGGTCCCGATGAGAGGTCTACAATCGGAAGCCTTTAATTCAGCATCAATGGGAAATTGGATACAGCTCATAAATAATCACATACATCTCCTACCGGGCTAGCTGATTGTCACTCTTTTCTCGACCGCAAGTTGTCTGGTACATAGAGCTGGTCCTCTTTTTAGCGTGCAGAAAGAGCAAAAAAAGATGATTTTTTTTTTTTTTAAAACAAAGGCCATTACAACATATTTGCTCATAAATATTCCTCTCTTCGCAAATAGGACACACTCGTAAATCATAATCACTAGTATCTTATTATTGGTTATAGGGTATGTGGAACTGTCATGGATGCATGGTTCTTGTTGACATGCAATTTGCTTCCTATGAATTTTACATATTCTGTGAAAGCTTTACCCACTTTGAGGATGCGTCTAAACAGGAACTAGATTTTAATTTAGTTAAGTTTATTAGTTTCACTCAATGATGTAAAATACCAAGACAATGTAAAAGCATGTGTGTGGGTGAGGTAGAAACCAATTACTGAATGGTTTGGTTTGTTTAGCTGATGGGAAAGAGTTCTGTAGATCGGGTAAAATTTACCTACCGGAGCTGAACATCTGCACAGATTTGTTATCACTTTTAGATTGAAACACTCCCCTGACTCACACACCACTTTCTCCTGTCTGCATGCCTGTCGGCTTTAGCGCCAGGTTTTTTCCCCCCTGCCATTTCTACACGTGTACGTGAACCTCAGGTGCTCTGTAGATCCTCCCATCTGTGGCAAGAAAGAGACGGATGGCTCCCGTTCCACACTGGGGGTTTGGCGGAGCTCGTGAACCGGGCAGGCGGTTCCATGAGTTGTGTAACGCGAGTAGTTTTGTACACGGTGCTCTGCAGAGCCGCGTGCGGAGGAAAGACAAGAGGGGTGGTGCCGGCGGTTTGCCATAACTCGATGTGCCTAATGTGCTGGAGACTCTCCCCCACCCCCTTACTCCAAGGTCTGAGGGGGAGGTGGTCAATTAGACACCTGGTTTGCAGATCAATCTAGAAGCCCCCCCAAACAACCCCTTGGCTCAAACCTCACCCAGGTCAGACTCCGCGATGGGAATTCCGCCTAATTGCGAGAGCGCTTGTTACCCCTCTTGGGGCTTTACAAGTTGAGGCAAAAATGGGCAAAGAAGCACGCTGGAACTACAAACACTGTGCTTACACGCGTGCTTCATCCAACTGAGAAACAGCCGATATTTCGGAAACCCTGCTTTTTTTTGTTTTTCAAACAAGTTGTAGCCTTCGTACATTAAAGCTGATCATTTTTTTTAGCTTGTGAGGAACCCTAATCAGTCTCATAAAGCACATGACCCTGTTGACATGGTTTTGTTTTTGGGGGGAAGCACAGTCTCCCTCACTGACAGGTAATGCTTGGGACTCCCACAGCAGGAACACACACACACACACACATGCACACACACACACACACACACACACATGCACGCACAAGTTAGAACACAACCAGGAAAATAAGTGTATCCTACCTTTGCCTCTCTTCCCCTCCTCAACAAGTGTAAAAGTCCCCCCAGCAAAAAACCTGAAGTATATTCCACACCTTGCACACCGCAGTCCACAGAATTATCCCACAAGATGAGTCACGGTTCCTTTTTTCAATGATTTAATCGCTAGGTCTTCTGCCATCCACCCCAGCTCAACTCCTTCACTCTTTGGGAAATTGATTGTTCTGAAAGTTTAGTCAGAAGAGTCCCAGTGTCTGATCCCGACTACATGGGAATCTCCCTCAGGTCCTAGTGCCTGCCCCTGTGCGTCATGTCAGTCCGAAGAAGACGCTCATTCCTTTTTTCCCCTCTTAATTCTAGGGTCATGGAAATAAGTCGTGTTTTATTGATAATCACCTTCTCATGTGGATGAGTCACTGACGTATTTGGGTCTGTATGCCTGGGTCGGCTCCTGACATTTTGCAGTGGAAAACTACTGTCGCTGTTACTCAGAGAGTTCTGGTCTGTTCCAGCTTACCTTGTTTCAGGCAGTGTGGAATCTTATTTCATGGCCTGGGAGATGTGTGTTTCTTTCTTTCTGTAAATGGACTCCAGTTGGTAGAAATCTCATCTCAGACAGTTCTTCAGTTTGGGCAAAGTTTTTGCATCTTGGGAGCAGGGTGTTCTTAAAAATGTTTTTGAAATATTTTTGAGGGAATCTTGGTACAAACTAATGAAGTGAATTTTGAGTCAAGTGCAATAGGTTAAAATAGCAAAAGTTAATAAATAATAATAATTAAAGTTGAAATGGCAAAAAATAATTTAGAGGCATTTTCACTTTGGGAACAGCATGATGATGTATGAAGATATGTCCAACTCTTTAGCGCAGTTTTTTCATTTTTTTATTTTTACTTTTTAATTGTCAGCCCATCACGGAGACACTTTACACGTTATGAAATGTTTCTTTTGCACAGATGGTGCTTTGACAATAATCCCCCCCATTGACATTTTCAGTTAGTTATAACATTTTTAAGTGATTCTCACATTTTTATTGATTTATTTTTTTATATGGTGGGACCACGTGCAATTTGTGATTACAACCCTCAGCAACTTGTTGCCCTATCGTCAATTAATCCCTATTCATTACCCATATGTTTCACACACAAAATAGAAAAATAAAAAAGATTTTCCAGCGCAAATTTTGCGGCATTTTTAGCCTGCATTTAATGCATATTGCCTCCTCGCCAATATGAAACCAGTGTCTTTCATTATGCAAACTGAGTCACGCTACAAAGATGACATCATCAAATTATGTTTGGCTGCATTCCCCAATGCTATTCCGCTGCGCTACATCAGTACATATTAATTTCATCGGACATATCAGGAATTTTACCACACACACTTTTTTGCTTCTATGTTTTTGTTCTTTTTTTTTGGTTTGACTTGACTTTACTCTTTTGGAGTTTTATTACTTTATTCTGGTTATGGTTTGCAGTTCAATTATTCTCAGAATTTCCTACCCTTATGGACAAAAACTAAAGATTTGGCTGGGGGTGGAATTCTTTTCAGTACTAAACTCCATTCAATAAGTGTATAGTTGACAGAGTCATGTTAAAGAGATATGTTCGCTTATGAATTGATGCAAAAAATAGGCACACATGAGACCTCACCACATTTTTCCTTAAAACTAATGTCAGTTTTTCTTTAAGTGGAAAGAAAGCTGAGCATTGGTATTACGCAAATAGAATGGGAAATTCCTACGAACGAGCATAAAGAATTCTGTTAATTCTGTCTTAATGTATATTCTCCTTTTTTTACACTTTTGAATGGTAGTAATGTAATTATCCTCCAAAAAACATAAAAATGCAAGTTTACCGTGAACATGGACTTGGGCTTAGGCATACAAGCTAAAAACGGACCTGTTGTTCTTCTCAAATTGTGCAGAATTCAGAGCCTATTTCCTTTCGGGGGAGTGACATATGTTTTAAATACCTGCATGGAGTTTCTTGAAGTCTGTCTTCAAATTGAAATTACTAACCCTCTGATGCCCTCATACTAGCCATTGTAAAGCCTGAATGTTGTTTGAAAACTTGCAATACCATCAGATGAATCCCTCATCGCAGACAAAAACTGTCTTTGTTTATCAAAAACACGCACTAAAGCTGAACTCAAATCAGAAAACTCCAGAAAGTTCATGACCCAAGCCTTTGAATGTTGAACTGCACTGCAGTCCAGGTCAATTTACCTGCATAATGCCATTTTGAACTAATGGAGCATAGTTACATAAAAATTAAGCACCTGGATAGCATTAATATCATTCCTACCTTGGCTGTCAATATGGAAGTCTTTTGCACTGTAGCTGGGATTCACAGCTCTTTTTCACGACCTGCAGGAATTCATTTGTTGGGGAAAATGACTTTTATGAGTCTTCAGAGAATGGCCAGTGAAAAAACTCCAACTGTTTATGTGCTTGTTATAAGACTGGTTTCCGATGACCCCCTTTTACCATATGAGTGTCATTTTTACAGGACCCACTGTGGCTGTTTATATTTCAACTGATGGAGCCATATCTACCACTCAAAATGGTACCATCCCCGTACTGTTAGCATTGTCTACCATCTCTGTTATTTATTTTTTTACAAAGCAGGGAAGACTCAAAAAGATATTTTAATCCAATCTATTACACTGCCCACACATGCAGTGAAAATACGTAGCATAGAGCCTTTTTTTTTATTTTTTGAATTAAACTCTGTATGAAGGAATACCATATTGAATAAAGGAGTTTCACAAAGCAGTAGTGATATGCTGGAGATCAGGTAAGAGTCCTTCAGGTGGTTTGTATTTCCTCACTACTTTTGGCTTAGATGCTTTGGGATAATTTCTTAGTGACAGTTGGGATGGATGGGAATGAATTTGATGTTGTGTATATGATCTCATCAGCTGTGCTTTCGCTACATTTGTTACCTCTCTCACTTACAATCTGAAATGGATGGAAAGCACAACGAGACATTCATCAGCAACTCAGGAAAAAAGGTTCATTCTTCCCTGAATAGAGCAGGTTTTATGAAACATTACCTAAAAGAATATAACCTATATATTAAATACTCTTCTGCATGAATTTTTACGGTGTTTTGAAACTCCAAAAAGAACTGTGGTTAGTATCTAAAATATCATCTGAAAAAGCATCTGTACCTGGTCTGGTCAGGAAGATGACATTGCTTACAGAATGTCTTGGTTAGAGAGCTGCAAGCTGATACTCTGGCCTTTTTAGAGCCTTTGACCTGACACCCTTCTCTTAGGGAATAAGGCAGACCAGAAGGCCTTATGCTTTATCATTTGTGACAGAGGTCTGCAGCACATATTTAGTCATGTGAATGAATCTACACCTGGACAGCGGCCGATCTTTTCAGTGTCTATGGGAAGGACTGTGTTTTGTTCTGCTTTGCGAAAACCCCCCAGCTAGCAACCAGTGAAAGTAGGCCGCCTCCTACCTTTTGAACAAGGTTTTGACCTAGTGCAGGTTTTTATCAGTACTGAACTATTCCATGATAGCTTTAATAATCTTAAATGAGTCTTGTAATTGGAGGAAAGAATTTGACTTATTTGTGTTGGATTTTTTTCATGAACATGCTGTTTAGAGCACATTTGGACACGTTTAGAATGAGTCATGGCGACAACTCTTTGAAACTAATGTCTCTTAGAGTTGATGGTATTTACAATCCCCATTTTAAGTTGCCTTGTTTTCTGTTGTTTTGCTTTTTGTTTAATCCTCCAGTAACCTAGTTCCCAACAGAGGGGAAAAACAAACAATGTATGAGGACTTGCATAGTGACTGTTGCCAATATTTTAAGTGTGCAACATTGCTCCTTGGTTTGCAGAAATCCATAGAATTTATGTAAATTTGAGAAACATACATTCATTGCTGGTATGCTTTATTCTGAAACAGCCTTCCATATCTAAACAGAGGATGCTATTTTGCAATGCCTTTATCCAGCTTTAAGTGAACTCATGTTAAAATTCCACTTTCATGACTGGAAACGATCCCTGTACTGGAAATCTGCAAACCTGTTGGTCTTCAATTCAAATCTGATTTTGTGAAACAGATTCTACTCACTGGCAGTTCAACGAGATCCCCATCTGTTCAATAAGATGACCAGTGGAACAGTTTGAGAAACATCCTGCATGTCACTGGATTGCCACAAACAGGATTGATCACCACATGAACTAGTTACCTTCATAGAATTCCAACAAATGTGTGGCAGCAGAAAGTTTTGTATATGTTAAAATATGGGCTGATTTTTAGTGGATGGACTATCAAATATACCATGGAGGAGGCTCCAATGAAGATGTACTGGCTCAAGCTGTTGTGCAGTATCCCAGTAGTGTAAGGACAGTGGGGTTCCCAAACCCCATGGACACAGGTACCATGGATTGAGCAGGAACAACACGTTAAGCATGCAGGAATTCTGAGGCTGTAGCTGCCGGCAGCTTATCTTGTGAAGCTGTACAACTCCATTGACCCTGTACTACTTCCTCTTAGCTATCCTTTACTGCTTGTAAAAGCAATACTCTATGGTAATTAAAGTCAACAGTGTACTGTCCATAAGTATCTGAGCATTGTGCCAAAAGGGCTGCCATTGCTACATGGTTAATAGCAAATTAAAGTCAAGAGTATCTGCTGTAACTTCATGCATTACAAAGCCAAAAGTGTAAAATATTTTCTTGCTGTCCAAATACATACATTTGGACATATGGACTGTCGATGGTTTTAAAACACTGGGCATTATTTCCACAAAAATGTCGCCAATGATAACCATGCAGTTGTACCTAGCTGGTACAACTTGGGTGGGGGGTGCTTATGTTACTTGGTGTTGTGAATTTATGCTTATGATCATGGCGGGCCAACCGGAAGGCGATGTGATCTCATGAAGGTACCTTCAGAAAGACAGTAGAGAGATTTCCCTATGCAAAAAAGGGACCTCCAGGCCTGTAGGATTGAGCCTCTTGCCTGAGTGTGGGTACTCAATGTACCGGTGGTCTGTCCAAACGAGGAAGGGGGTGTTGGCACACTCAAGCCAGTGTCTCAACTCTTCAAATGCTTCAAATGATGGGAGAAGATACACAGGGGAGTATCTTGCCATCAGCCGCCTTCTGGGAAAGGATGACCCCAGCGCAAATATCCAAAGCATCTACTTCAATGACAAATTGGCACTGGGGGTCGGGGAGAGCCAGTCTGGGAGCACTGTTGAATTTGTCCTTTAGCTGGTGAAAAAAGAAGGCAGCCTGAGGGTCCAGCAGAAAGGAATCTTGGGAGAGATGAGGACTGTGAGAGGGGTGGTAATAGAGGACCAGCATCTGATGAAGCACCTGTAAAATTTGGAAAAACCCAGGAAACATTGCAGCTACTTACAGTCTATGGGGAATAGCTCATGCAGAACCATCTGAATCTTCTGCCGATCTTTGCTGATCTCCCCGGGAAACAATGAATCTGAGAAATTGGACAAAAATGTAATGGAATTCACACTTCTCAGGTTTTAAGAAATGCTGGTTTTCAAGTCATCGCTGGATCACTTAATGACATGCTGAGTACATTCCACCAGGGTGCGGGAAAAAATCAGGATGCCTTCCAGGTGTACACACACGAAGCGGAGTTGATATCACAGAGGACATCATTCATAGGCTCTCAAATGCAGCGGGGGCATTAGTGAGCCCAAATGGCATCATTTAATACTCATAGTACCTTGAAGAAGTGTTAAATGTTCTATTCAGCTCCTTCTGCTATATGGACTAAGTGGTAGGCATTGTGCAGGTCCAGCTTAGCGAAGTAGTGGCGCCTTTTGAGGTTGGAGAAGGCTGAATCCATGAGTGGAAGAAGATAGCAGTTCTTGACTTTAATAGCGTGTGGACCTTGGTAGTCAATGCATGAGCCAAAGGAACCATTTTTTTTACACAAAGAAAAAGCCTGTACCGGCTGGCAAAGAAGAAAGTGGGATGATGCTGGAAGCCCGGAAGTCAGATATATACTTGTCCATATTCCAGTATACTGTTGAAAACTGGGAGTTCAGCCTTTCCCTAAGTGGCAACGTTCACAGGAGGAGGTTAATGTCACAGTTATACAGGCAGAGTGGAGGAAAATACATGGCACATGATTTGCAGAAGGCCTGGCAAAGATCATAGTAGATGATCCAGCGACTCCTAGTGACTGCGAGGATGAGGTGCAAATGGGCAGGGAGCAGATCGCAGACAGGAACTTGAACAGGAAGAACTCCAATCAGTTATAGCACTTCTAGCCACAGTCTCCCCAAAACGACAGGAGTGTGTGGTAACGCGATCAGATAGAAGACAGGAGTCTCGAGAAATCCTCATCTGAACCCGATAGGTTGCTTCAATGATGTCAGGAAGTACCATTTCTGTTAGGGCCTGAGGCCGGATTGCACAGGTAAGAGGAACCCCTAAACACCTAGCCAAGCGCAAAGTAATGAAATTTCTCTCCCTTGGAATCAATTAAAGCCTTTGCCGAGCACCATTGGCCTTGCCAAATGAGTTGATTGAAGAAGAGAGGAAGAGACTGAGGCCCTGGAGAGCACCTCTACCCCGGATAGCTTGGGGTTGTCGGACTGGGCAGTTGGCGAGCAGGTGGTTTGCCATTCCTCAGTACAGGTAGAGACTGGAATTGATGCAATGCTGTTGCTCTGCTGAGTTGAGTTAGGGTACTGATTTTCCATGATCGCAGAATCGTGGACAAAATCACGGAATTGGCATTCATAAACGAAATCCCAGATTTTCCAAGGAAACTTCACCTATGGTGAAATGATGCTCCAAACAAACGTCTTTTTCCTCAGAAAAAGATGCCGTACATTCTTATAAACAAATACAACCCCAATTCCAAAATAGTTGAGACAAAGTGAAAATTGTGAATAAAATCAAAACGCAATGACTTTCAAATCACACCAGCCAGTATTTTATTCACAATAGAACAGAGATAACATAGCAAATGTAGAAATCGAGAAATTTTACAATTTTATCCACAAAATGAGCTCATTTCAAATTTGATGGCTGCTACAGGTCTCAAAAAAGTTGGGACAGGGGCCTGTTTATCATGGTTTAGCATCCCTTCTTCTTTTTAACACAGAGTGGAGGCGTCTGGGCATTGAGGAGACAAGTTTCTTGAGTTTAGCCATTGGAATTTGATCCCACTCTTGTTTAATACAGGTTTCCAGCTGCTGGAGAGTTTTGGGTCTCCTTTGACGGAATTTTCGTTTAATTATGCGCCAAATGTTCTCAATCGGTGAAAGGTCAGGACGGCAGGCAGGCCAGTTTAGCACACGGCCTCTTCTACTATGAAGCCATGCTGTTGTAATAGCTACAGTATGTGGTTTTGCATTGTCCTGCTGAAATACACAAGGCCTTCCCTGGAATAGATGTTGTCTGGAGGGGAGCATATGTTGCTCTAAAACCTTTATATACCTTTCAGCATTTGTGGTGCTTTTTAAAACATGCAAGTGTCCCGCATCATATGCACTAATGCATCCCCATACCATCAGAGATGCTGACTTTTGAACTGAACGCTGATAACAGGAGAGGTGGTCTTTATCCGCTTTTGCCGGAGGACATAACGCCCATGATTTCTAGCAAGAATGTCAAATTTGGACTCGTCTGACCACAGGACACTTTGCCACTTTGCTACAGTCCATTTTAAATGAGCCTTGGCCTACAGAACACGTCGGCGCTTCTGGATCATGCTCAACAATGGCTTCCTTTTTGCATGATAGAGTTTTAGTGGCATCTGTGGATGGCACAGCAGACTGTGTTGACTGACAGTGGTTTCTTGAAGTATTCCTGAGCCCATTTAGTAATGTCAATGACAGAATCATGCCGGTGAGTGATGCAGTGGCGTCTGAGGGCCCGAAGAGCACGGGCATCCAGTAAAGGTCTTCGGCCTTGTCCCTTACGCACAGAGATTTTTCCAGTTTCTTTGAATCTTTTGATGTTATGCACTGTCGATGATGAGACCTTCAAGCCTTTGCAATTTGACATTGAGGAACATTGTTTTTAAAGTATTCCACAATTTTTTTATGCAAGCCTTCACAGGTTGGAGAGCCTCTGGCCGTCTTTACTTCTGCGAGACTCAGCCTCTCTAAGACATCCCTTTTATAGCCAATCATATTACACACCTGATGCCAGTCAACGTAATTACTTGCTAGATGTTCTTTCAGCTGATTCTCTTATATATTAATTGCTTTTTTGCCTGTGTCCCAACTTTTTTGAGACCTGTTGCAGCCAGAAAATTTAAAATAAGCTCATTTTGTGGATAAAAATATAACATGTCTCAGTTTCAACAATTGAAATGTTATCTATGTTCTATTGTAAATAATATATTGGCTCGTGATCTGAAAGTCGTTGCATTTTGATTTTATTCAAAATTTAAACTTCGTCACATCTATTTCGGAATTGGGGTTGTAGAAATGTGTCAGAAACAGGATCCCAAACACCCTTTTGTCATTAACAGCCCTAATTTAAGATTCGAGATTGTTGCTCTGTTTGCACAGCTGCCCGAGTACCTTGTTGCTATCCTCATTCATTCCTGGCACAGAAGGAACTTGTGACTACTGTACAGTAACATGCCAAATGAAGTGTTAAAATCTCTATTTAGCATTGAAACACTAAACTCTACCGAGAGCAACTTTGTCTCTGATGATAATGTTTGTAATTGATGTGTGAAACATACCCACTTCAAAAACACGCCTCGATCGTAGCAGCCGTCCTGACTGAACTGCGTTGCCACCAGTAGTCTCTTGTATGATTGAACAGTATTTCATCCCATAAATGATTAAAAATAGGCGTAATACAGGCATGCCATACATGTTTGACATTACACGTGTAATATAGCTTTCTTTTGACACGATTGGTTTGATTCTGTTCAATAGCAAACTTCAACCAGTATCTTCGCAATGGTAACGTAATCAATCCTGCTATTAACTGTTAACAATCAGTAGCGCTTGCTTCTAATTGGTGGTCTATTCAAGTCAATGCAATGAATAATTCGCCAGCTAGCATGCTAATGCTAACTCTGCCAAAAGCTGCATGAGCAACTAGTCAAACAGTAAAAGAAAAATCTTTTTCAATGTGTGATTGCATGGAAATTAAGTTCTCATTATTGACAGTCCATTATATAGTGAAAAGAGTCCAAGAATGTAAAGAAACCAAAACAACCTTTGATCGTGAAAGCAAAGCCCGAATATCAATATTGGACGTGTGTGACCTTTGATCCCTGAGAGGGCCCTGCATTGAAAACTGAAATGCTTTTGTAGTGAACATAACCACAAGGGCTTTTAAATATTTTGGAAGACCTGCGTTTATGAACAGAACTTGTCGTGGAACCACTAAATAAAACTTAAAACTATGCAAAGAGGAAGCCATTTATCAACATTATCTGGCACCACCGCCAACTTCTCTGGGCTCAAGCTCATCTGACATGGACTGATTAGGAAATAGAAAGATGTGCTTTGGTCTGACGAGTCCATCTTTAGCATTTTTTTTTTTTTGGAAATGATGGACGTCATATTCTCAGGACCAAGAAGGATCATCCCAACTATTATCAGTGACATGCTCAAGAGCAATCATCAAAAGCAAGGGCAATCAAGCTTGATGCCGAACGGGGACGTTCATTCCACATAAGCTCGTTTCTCTCAGCATGTGCACCTTAATGTATCTCAAAGCATAACTTCATTACACATGTGTATAAGCAGCAAGCATTATTTCACTCATTTTGCTCATGTAAAGCAAGCAAGTCTTCATGCTGAATGAGAACACTAACAAAGTCCTCAATGACCCCTTGCTCAGGGCTCATGGGACAAGCTACATAGTAAAGCTGAGCTTCCATCACTTCTCGAGCTGAGTATTTAGAGTATTTATGGAGAGCCATGCCAGAAAATTTGATCTCTATGATGAAAATAGACTGGACTACCACCAGCTGCTCTCCAAATCAGACTTTTTATTTGTCATATGAGTCGTCAAAAATATACTTTTTTTCAAAATGTGAATATGCAATGCACTGTGTAAATTTCATAAGCTTGAAAGTTTATTTTTCATTATGGTCAAAGACTGGATGCGGTTAGGCAAAATGAACACAGAACTGACAATAACAGAAATTCTGAACATGTCCTTGAAGCTTCAAAGCATTAAGGGAATATTCTTTGAAGAATAGCGGTCAGAAAGTCCCGGCTTTAATAACGGCAATGATGGAGCAACCTCCGGATAACCTTCAAAGGGACCATTGATCCATGTTGTGTCACCTTGAAGGCACAAAGAGATGTCTCCAAAAGATTGTTGACTGACTATGGAGGTCCTCCCACGCTCCCCCTGTAGCGCCATCAGATGATGGACTACTGCCTCCTCACTTATTGACTTTGCTGTTCGTACCTCCCACAGGCACGCATCCTAGAATCTCCCATTGCAACATCAAGGCCAGGAAATGCTGGGCAAACAAAAAGTGGAAAGCGCTCCAGCATCGCTCATTTGTACTGCCAGCAGGACTCTCACAGCTTAAAACTGGTTTTTATTCAGCAATGGTACTTGCTACTAATAGTTTATGAACTTCTCTAACTGTGCTGTGAAAGTTTATGAACTTAGGTACCGAATAGGCATAGTGATGCGATATCTCTAATTCTTCTTGCATAATACTGTGGCAGCATTTTTCTCTAGGTGTTTATGACGTTTGTCCAAAATATGTATGCTACCCATTCACAAATTTGTGTACAGTATTGTAAAGTGGTGGATTGTGAAAGATTTGTCAAGAACACACTCAAAGCAGCAACTATACGGTACTCGTATAAACATCAGATGCCAGACAGTGAAATATACATATCCCATTTTGAGTTTGAAAAACCATACTTCTTAGCTTGTTTTCTCTCGTTCTGTAATGTACTTAGCAGTTTCTACAGCACAATATTTTAATAGACCCATTTGTTTTGATAATAAGGATATGACAGACCTTTTTTACGACTGGTTTTATTTTTTGTTTTTCTTTTCCTCTTTGTTTTGCTCATCCTCCCTGGTTTCACAAGACATGCTGGCTCCAGCTTTCATTGGGTTCACTTGCAGATCTCCACACTTTTGTCCCTCTATTGTGTCCATAATAATGCCATTTCCAGGAATGCTTGGGAAAGTGAGGCTCCTGCAATATCTCATCATGAACAATTTTGAGGGCTGGGCCAAAGCCAAGGCCCTCAGGAATTTTAAAGCCAAGGGCCTCATCTCACACACCAATACGTCCTCGTTTTTCGTTCAAGCCAAACACCTATGAATCGCTTTTAAAGTTGCAGTATTCATATCTGCTCTACTTTTTCGACTTACTATGCCTTCTTAAGTAATGAAAATGCAGCACAGTGCCGTGAAAAAGCATTTGCCCCCTTCCCAATTTCTCCTATTTTGCATATTTGTCACACTTGAAAGTTTCAGATCATCAAACTAATTTTAAAATGAGACAAAGATAACCTGAGTAAATACAAAATGCAGTTTTTAAATGATGATTTTGTTTATTGAAGAAAAAAAGCTATCTAACCCTACCTGGCCCTATGAGGAAAAGTAATTACACCATTAGTTACTAAGTCAAATAATGAAATAAATTTAATTGAAAATTGGGTTCAATTTCACTAGACTCAGTCAGTGATGAACTTTCCTAGGAGTGCCTGGCCTTAAGCGTGCATCAACAAAACAAAAGAACCTAGACTAACATCTACAGACTTGCAGGCCTCACTTATCTCAATGAAGAGTAGTGTTCATGATTCCACAATAAGAAAGAGACTGGGAAAAAATGGCATCCATGGGAGAGCACAAGTCGAATGCAACTGATGAACAAATGAACACAAAGTCTCATCTCATATTTACCAAAAACATCTTGCAATAATACTCTGGGGACTCATGAGTTCTTTGGCACTGGCTATAAATGATTAATTTCTGTGTCTGTTTGCCTGTCTTACATGAGAGCCATGGACTAAGTGATCATGACATTTTCTCAGTAGGTTGCAAAAATAATTACCTAGCCCAAATGGGGAGGGGTATTGTTTCTGGTTTTTTAAATTTGTTTGTTTGTTTGTTTGATTGCTTGTAAGTAGCATAGCAGAAAAAATGCTTTATTCAAATTTTCAAGATAGGTTTGCAATGATCTAAGGATCACCTGATTAAATTGGGACCTGATTCAGTCAAGGTCGAAGTCAATGTAACCGAAAAACCAACAATCAGTTTTTTCAAGATAAATTCCTTAAATTCCTTAAGTCAATTTCTGAGTGGATTCAAAAGTGCATTTTTCAATTCCATTTGCAATTATATATCACACTACGGAGTGACTTTCATTTTAGTCCTCCCAGATAGACGCATCCCAGGTAGACAAATGGGTATTTTAGGCTGAATTTTCTTGTCAGATGTGTCACAGGTAGACATGTCCCAGTTAGATGAACGGGTATTTTAGGTATTAAGCCATTGTATTTTTTTGGACATTTTTTCATTGGAAGCTATGTACCTGACATTTGGCCCAACTTTGAATTGGGCCTATGGGAGAGTTTATAATATAAGCTATGGGACCCATGGGTTCCATCTACCTGTGATGTGTCTATCTGTGAGTGTCTATCTGAGAGGAAACCACCTTATTGGTCTTGTCTGCCGTAGGGGTCAAATGTCTGGGGCATCCCAGGTTATTCAACTCCAAAAGCACTAAAACATCTCCCTCAAGCAGGGTATATCTTGCCCAGCACCATTTGTTGGCTTTGTTAAATTGAACCTTAAAAATTGATCATTGTGTCAGCAAGCCAATGCAGATAATACATTTCTGTAAGCATGCAGACATTTATACCGTACATGCATGCACGTACATGGTGCAAGGTTAGAAGAGGACATCCTGATCTCATTGATGCTTTGGAAAACTATGAAATCGTCCATTGTCTTTTGTATAGATGCATATTCATTATTTAAAATGCCTCTCATCAGAAAGGTCAATCACAACGTCATGAACCAGGTTTGTGGGTTTTTATACGTGCTCTGAGGCACGCATTTATTTCCAAATGTATGTTTGGCATAAGAACAGTCTCTGTACAAAATGGGCCCAAAATACATTTGTAAAAATAAATTAAATCCTCAGACCAGCTGTTCTTTTAATGGATTCATCATGGTGGTAAGCAGAAAAAAGACACTTTTGGAATAAAAATAAGTTCAAAAGTTCCCCATAAAAAGCACTGTTATCATTCCTCCATGTCAGGATAAATTTTTTCTCGCGCTATATTACTAAAAGAAGGGTTTGTCAGAGTTTTCTGTAAAGTTGTTGCTCTATAATTGAATCCCTGATTCCAATTGTACGAAGTAAAGTTCTCAGTTATTTGGCCCATATTCTGTAATTGAAGGTGCTTTTTTTTCAGGTCAACAAGCTTTATTAGGGTATAGGGTAACATTACTGTAATGCACAGAACCAAAAGATATGTGATAAGATAAAGATCTGAGAGGGGTTCATTTGATGTCTTGATTCTACTATCAGAGCTGTAGCATTGGTTCAGGCAGGCATGGAAGTCAGGCCTACCCACAAGCTCCTTTTCGTCCAATCATTCTTGTCTTCAGCATCTCCCACCCAACTTATGAGCTTTTATTACCAAGGCAGTGTTCATTCATCTTTGCAGCTCTGTGCCCTCTACACCACCAGCGGCGGGCCAAAAGGATGGCGGGACCATCCCTAAAATATAACTGGCCAGTCCAAGTGCTGCCCCAACCAGAGTTAAAATTTGATTGATTGCTGGGCTTGTCAGTATGAGGCGTCTACAAATAGGCCTTTTTTTTTCCCTTGCCAAAACTAACATTTTACCCTTCTCTTTTTGTTGGCCAAATTTTTTATATTTTATTTCACGCAACGTGTATGACATCTGCGTTCACCGTTTGGACTGTTATGGTGGCAGAGGCAACCGCTTTCTTGCAATCGTCGGACAGAGAGAGGTTGTTTTCCACTTTCCCTCCCATTTGAACCAAATCTGACCCACCTGGGATGAAAGTTGTGGTTTGTATAACATTCTCGGGAGCAATCTATCATAAATATAACAAAAAAAAAAATCTGTAGAGTCAACCTATCCCCGTGGTTTTGTATCTCACATGCCCATTTCTTCCATATCATGTCTATCTAATAGTGTTTTGCCAGATGTTCCTCGTTTTGCATTCAGCATTCCTGCTGATCTCCCTATGTTCAGATGAGAAGGTCACGGATGCTTGCGTGTATTTGTGGGAAATGTGACATGCTTGCCACCACACACAGTCCCATATCTCGCACTGCATATTCCCTTTTTATCAAGCCACTTTAGCAGTGTCTTACTGGATTTCCCATTTTTATTCAACTCATCTGCTGATCTCCTTGCATTCAGATGGGAAAGTCATGCCCACTGCGTGAATTTAAAAGAAATGCAATGTGCTTGCTGCCACACAAAGTTCCATACCTCGCATAAAATACTTCCTTTGTATCAAGTCACTCCAATAGTGTTTTGCAGATGTTCCTCTGCCTGCATTCAGCAATCCTGCTGATCTGCCTGCACCCAGAGGAGAAGGTCATGTAAGTTGCGTGTCTTCAAAGAAAATGCAACTTGCTTGTCTCAACACATTCGTAACTCATATAACATATTTCTTTTGCATCAAGTCTCGGTCACACTTTATTTGAAGTGTTGCTCATAAAGGCTTTATACAGCATGTATAATGCCTTCATAATGTCTTCATTAATCATACATAAGCAAATGTTTTGCTTTGTAAAGGGTGAAATAACACATCCTCATTCAGCATGTGATGCCTTATGTGACAGTGACAATGTCACTTAGCTGACAATGTCACCCTTTATCGCTTTTAGCCGCTAGCTAATTGACATTGTCAGTTACATCACATCTGGCATCACATGCTGAAGAAGGATGTGTTATTTCACCCTTTGCAAAGCATGATATTTGCTTATGTATGATTTATGAAGACATTATGTGTCATTTATGAAGGCTTTATACATGCTGTATTAAGCCTTTATGAGCAACACTTCATCTAAAGTGTGACCAAGTCTCTCTAAAAATGTCTGACCAGATGTTCTTTTGTCTGCATTCAGCATTTCAGCCGATCTCATTGGTTTAAAAGGCCATACTCACTTGCACAAACTCATTGTTAATGTAACATGCAGGTTGCTACAACCAATTCCGTTCTATTCGATTTACTCTCTGATTTTATTAGGAGGTGAATCAGCTCTGCTCCCTTTGGGAGTGCAGGTCTGGGGTTTTTGATCTCAGGGACAGTCTGTGTTAAGCTTGCTCAGGTTGTTCAAGGGAATCACTCGAGCAGAGTCAGTGCCAAACTCAGTTGCATATCATTCTGTAATAAATAGTTGAATCTGATGAAAGTGTCCTGCCTGAAATGGCCCTGCTGAAGGATGCACCACAGCTGGGTTGGATTCTTATACAGTCTCGACTGTAAGGGACCTTGAAAATAAAAATATTAATGTTCGGGTAAAAACCTCTCTTTTATTAAAGTTTAGGGAACAATTTCAGCTTTGGGTTGGCTAACTAGACTTTATAAGATGTTAATTGTGGGTAAGAAAAACATGCTCTTCAGCAAACACACAATTACAGAGTAACAATGGAAATGTGAATGGAAATATCAATATTACACAGGGGTAAATACAACCCCAATTCCGAAATAGTTGGGACAAAGTGTAAACAGTGTGTCACACCAGCCAGTATTTTAATCACAATAGAACAGAGATAACAAAGCAAATGTTGAAACGGAGAAATTTTACAATTTTATCCACAAATGAGCTCATTTCAAATTTGATGGCTGCTACAGGTCTTAAAAAAGTTGGGACAGGGGCCTGTTTACCTAGCATCCCTTCTTCTTTTTAACACAGAGTGGAGGCGTCTGGGCATTGAGGAGACAAGTTTCTTGAGTTAAGCCATTGGACTTTGATTCCACTCTTGTTTAATACAGGCTTCCAGCTGCTGGAGAGTTTTGGGTCTCCCTTCATGTACTTTTCGTTTAATTGTGCACCAAATGTTCTCAAAAGGTGAAAGATCAGCACTGCAGGCAGGCCAGTTCAGCACACGGACTCTTCTATTTCGAAGCCATGCTGTTGTAATAGCTGCAGTATGTGGTCTTGCATTGTCCTGCTGAAATACACAAGGCCTTCCCTGGAATAGATGTTGTCTGGAGGGGAGCATATGTTGCTCTAAAACCTTTATATACCTTTCAGCATTTGTGGTGCTTTTTAAAACATGCAAGTGTCCCGCATCATATGCACTAATGCATCCCCATACCATCAGAGATGCTGGCTTTTGAACTGAACGCTGATAACTCTGATAACTGGAGGGGTGGTCTTTTTTCTCTTTAGCCAGAGGACACGATGCCCATGATTTCGAACAAGAATGTCAAATTTGGACTCGTCTGACCACAGGACACTTTGCCACTTTGCTACAATCTATTTTAAATGAGCCTTGGCCCACAGAACACAGCGGCGCTTCTGGATCATGCTGAACAATGGCTTCCTTTTTGCATGATAAAGTTTTGAGTGGTATCTGTGGATGGCACGGTGGACTGTGTTTACAGACAGTGGTTTCTTGAAGTATTCCTGAGCCCATTTAGTAATGTCAATGACAGAATAATGCCGGTGAGTGATGCAGTGGCGTCTGAGGGCCCGGAGATCACGAGCATCCAGTAAAGGTCTTTGGCCTTGTCCCTTACACACTGAGATTTTTCCAGTTACTCTGAATCTTTTGATGATGTTATGCACTGTCGATGATGAGACCTTCAAAGCCTTTGCAATTTGACGTTGCGGAAAATTGTTTTTAAAGTATTCCACAATTTTTTTACGAAAGCCCTCACAGGTTGGAGAGCCTCTGGCCATTTTTACTTCTGAGATACTCACCCTCTCTAAGACATCCCTTTTATAGCCAATCATGTTACACACCTGATGCCAGTTAACTTAATTACTTGCTAAATGTTCTTTCAGTTGATTCTCTTATATATTAATTGCTTTTTCAGCCCTTTTTTGCCTGTGTATCCCAACTTTTTGAGACCTGTTGCAGCCAGAAAATTTGAAATAGGCTCATTTGGTGGTTAAAAATGTAAAATGTGTCAGTTTCAACATTTGAAATGTTATCTATTTTCTATTGTAAATAACGTATGGGCTTATGTGATCTGAAAGTCACTGTGTTTTGATTTTATTCAGGGTCAAGTCACGTGACCTCAGGTAAACAATCAGCTGTGTTTTTCTGCAAGATGATAGTCTTTTTTTGTTAATCTATTGCTTTGACCTTTTGGGATATCGATGATTTGCAATGAAAGAACAATCAAAGTCAAGGGACTATTAACTTCAGAGCTCTATCAAATATGCAATATCTTCACCAGCTATAAATATTTCAGAAGTAGACATTGTGGAGATTACCAGACTTTATCAAGACAAACAATATACATCTCTAGCAACTAGTTTTCCAGTGTTGAGGTTTTGATACTTTAAATGGTGATAACTCAAAAGCGCAGAAAAGTGACTGTTATGCTCCTGCCCATTTCTGTCGCATGGAGCTGTCTCTGAGGAGGCGGGGCCAACTGGAAGAGCTGCTGATTGCCCTCATGAGCTGCACCTGCTTTGAGGCCTTTAAAAAGATTGCCCAGAAGTTGGACAAGGAGCTCCCCCTCGACACTGCCATTATGCTGTTCACATTTGTTTTATGCTTGTGTTGACTAGTTTTTTTTTTTTTCTTTATTGTTTATGGGAATTAGTTTGGGTTTAAAATTAAGTAGTTTCTTTTCATGTTCCCTGGCAGGACGGTGAGTATTTTCTTTTCTTTTTTGTTTCAATTATTAGGAGCATACCTTTTTTTTTTTTAGTTTCTCCCGTCCTGCCTTATAACAGCTATGGGGAATATACTTTGTTTGATTTATTTTTCTTTGGTGTCTGTGAAATGACACTTTGTAAATAAATGCCTACACTTTTTTTTTTTTTGTAGTGACCAGCGACTCTTGACTGCTTAATTTTTCCTTGCGGCTTTCTTATGTTTATGGCTTTAGTGCAGCACTTTGGTTTTACCCTAATTAGTTAATTGGGGCCAATTTCAGCCGTAACAGTGACCTTGATGGTTTTTCCAGTGGACCCTTCATGTTTCAATCAATATCTCAAATGTACAATTAGTTATCCCGCTTTTGGCATAAATTGCAGGGGCGCATTTCCCAAAAGCATTATATAGTTTTACTATACTACTATACTATACTTTACTATACTTTTACTATAATTTACAGTCAAGGGGTCCAACAAGGTAAGTTAGTATCTGTGCACTTGGGAAATGTACCCCAGGCCAGGACCAAATCTATTGGAGATATTAATACTACTCAGATGTTTTAAACTCATCATCCAATCTCAAGCAAATCCTGAATATGCCTATTTTTTTAACAAAATTATTGCGCAATCATCGAAAAGTAACTTCCCTCTGAATGGTGCTGAAAACAGAATTTTATTTTCAAACAATGTTAAGCCAGCTTTGGCTGGGATTTTACTCATATTTAATGTGTGTAAATTTTTTTTTTTTTTTTTTTTTTTTTTTTTTTTAACAAGATCGATGAAAATGATAGATGTCCCCCCCCAACCCCAAAATGGTACTATTTTACCCATGAACCACATCAGGGAAGCACACAGCTGTTTGAGTAGAGGCCCGAAAGCCATCATTTTCAGTGTGAGGAACCTGTCAGACAAGAAGGCTTAATAAGAAAGGTTTTGCGGTTTTCAGTGCTGCTACTCGCTTACATTATACTAGTTTAAAAAAACCACAGTCTCCCCATTCCAAAAACAACTTACTCAATTTTTTTTTCAAAACACTTAAGATTCAGCTGGCTTTCGAGCCTCAAGAAAAAAGGACATTATGAGAGAGGACAATGACACATTTTTTTGACATTTTTTCAGGATAATATTCAGCAAAATAAAAGCTGGTTTACCAATACAGATAGGTGAGTTGTCACCATTCAGTACATGCAGTGTTCTTTCCTTTTTTTTTTATTTTGTTGTCAGAAGCTTTCATGATATTTTTTCTGTTGCTTGGGGCAGATAATCAGATGTAAGGAAAATGTGCAGCGATTCCAGGCCACCCTGCTGATTCTCATGGCAAACATCACTAAAGGCAAATAGCAAAACTCTCCTTTACGAATGTGGCTGTTTGTCTGTTTATACAGCATAATTCAAGGCAAAATTAATTTATTATGTATAAGGTATCGTTTATCTTAATGATGAATGTCGGGTTTACTGGAATGCTTGATCATGACCGCGATGAGTTCCTATGGCATTTTATTTCATTTAATGTCTACTTTTTCCTGATCACCACGCCAGAGTCATGCATCCAACTTCTACAGTAGTGTGCACTGATGATTATAAACTTAAGAAAATGAGGGTTAATAAGAAACCAAGCACTATTCAAGTATTTATTTCATGAAATATTGGATCATATAGATGAAAATAAGTGTACAGATAATATGTAGTAAAAACAAAAATACTAATGTTTTTTTGAGAGAAAAAGTCAATATCTAGTGTGGCCACCCTTTGCTTTGATTACAGCACTCAATCTTTCAGGCAGAGTTTTCTCATTTTTTTTTCCAATACCTGACTCGCTAAACCATTCCATATGGTTTGAAGTTCATTCCAAAGAGATTCTTTGGATGTTACAACAGATTTGCTCAATCGGATTAAGGTCTGGACCTTGAGCAGGCCAAGTCACCAGATGTGTCTTTCCGACTGAGATAACTGAGCCCCTAAGGACCATACCGGGCCATCCCACACTTTTGGAGAAATTGAGTTGAGGTAGTAAGCATGTTTAGAAAACTGAGATCTACATTTCCAAAATGGGCCAAACCAATCTGCCCACATGGATTGTTAATAAAAGCAAACGTCTTCTCTGCCACTCTACATATGCACAGCACTGCCTAAGCCATAATGGGCCATCCCACAACTTTCCCATAATTCATTGTAGACATGGTGGCTAGGTATCTCACTGATGAGGAATTTCTTTCTATGATTGATGATGAAATTGAGGCGGAAGATGACAGAGACCCAGAATTTGTCCCAAATGAATCAGAAGATGATGGTTCCTCTTCAGGAGGTAGGTTTCACTTTTTTTTTCTCACAGAGGGGCATCCAAAACCTATATAAGAAGTACACTTGCATCAAAACTGATCTGAATACAGATAGAACCTTGAGGTAGCAAATCGCTGATGAAAGGTGTGGTGCTCCCGAAGTACACTAAAAACTGATCAATGGTTTCTCAAAATTATGGCAAAGTGACACATAAGATAAGCTTTGATTTAAATGTATTGAAAAATTAACGTTAAAAAATGCACTGGGCAGAAGGTGACTGAAAAATAAAATCTAAATTTTTTGCACGTTTGACGTACCTGATACTATCCTCCTCATTGTAGGACAGCTGATTTAACCACAACTGTGTAAAATGCAGTCAATTAATCAAATTAGTTGATTTTAGCGCAATTTGATTTCAAACTGCACGTATGCAGTTATGAACAAGTAACTGTTATGCAATAAATATTAACCCCAATCCCAGTTTTTACAGTGTTAGTTTTACTTCACCTCGTGCTCATTATTGAAATCAATTAGGCTTAGACCAAGTTCCAGAAACAAATTATGCGTCATTTAACTGATTGAAAACTGGCAACACTATTGCCATTGGCTAGATTAGTCTAAAATGACACTTATAAGGAATGGGATTTGTGAAGGGACTAAGATGGCGAAATCAAGTGAAAAAAAGAGAAAGCCGAATTTTACCGAGGAAGAGCTGCAGGTGTTGGTGCACGGTGTAACCCAGAACCATGTGGTTTTGTTTGGCACGGGAGCGCTTAAAAATGAGCCGCAGAAAAAAACCGCTATCTGGACCCAGATTGCCCGGAATGTCGCTGCCGTGGGGAATTGCCAGAGGAACATTCCTGACCTTAAACACAAATGGAGGGATTTACGGACTGCCGTGAAGAATGGGCTCTCCGCGTATCATAATCACCAGCGAGAAACTGGAGGTGGGTCCGCGTGTTCGCTGCTCAACTTCTCGGCAATGGAGGAGGAGGTGGCATCCACACTCTCCACAGTGTACGTGCTCGGAGGGACGCGTGGAGTGGATACAGATGCATGTAAGTAAATATCCAGCACTTCGGCTACTTTTAATTGTCCAATTCTGTAGTAAAATGTACAAACGAAGACTTGAACAGAGTTTCAGGAAATGTTTTTCATTTAACAGTGTCCGCCCCAAGCCATGGGTTGCCTGGAACAAGCCATGCGGTGCCTGGGCGTGCGGTGTCCTCATCTCCACAGCACACAAGAGGTGAGTGGGCCATACAATGTCGATTGAGTGCTCCATCTGTGGAAAAAAAAATGCAGATTTTTAATTTTACAGATCCAAAACCTTTAGACTTGTCTGCGGGGGCTGGGATGACTGAGGGGAGAACTTCTGAGTCTGTGGAGCCAGAGCTGGAACCAGAACCAGAACCCGAGACTGAGCCAGAGCTGCAGCCAGATTTGGAGTCAGAGCCAGAGCACGAGCAACAGGAGCCCGAGCATGCACGCTACAGGCAAAGACCCAGAAACGACCCAGGCGCAGATTATCGACGCCTGGTCCAAATGGAGGAAGGGCGGATGGAAGAGGAGCGAGCGGAGAGGGACCAACAGCAACAGTTTCGCCAGCTCGTCAGTGAGCGATTGAACAGCATGGACAGCAGTCTGCGGTCAATCAACGCAGCACTGACCGAGCTGGTGGAACTTATGCACCCAACTCACTCCCTTCCCCAACGCAGCCTACACCGGCGCTCCTAGAACAAGGGGTGGGCGTCATTGATAATTAAAATAATGAATTGCATTCTGTTGTATCTTGTCTTATGTTAACTGGAGTAAATTTATAAATGAACATGCCTGGAAATACCGATCAACAATCATCTGGCGCACTTAATGTCAGCATTTAATGTCTTCAGCATCATGTAAGGCCACAGTGCAGATACAAACAATCTCAGAGAGCTCCTTCCGTCGTGCCATCGGGTTGACCCCTGTGACGCTGCTCAAAGTTCATGTCACCTTATATACTGGAACCACTGACCATTAGAGGTAATTTTGCAGAATATTGTTGCCCCCGACCAGTTTAAACAAATTTTTTAGCATCAATAACATGGAATGAGCCTCCAAACATGCACTTAGGCTACACAAGAGTCAAAAAAATAAAATCTGTGACACCTTTTAATTGTTATAAAAAAATTTTGTTTTCAGTGTTTTTGTTCATTGGCCATATTTCTATCTCAGCATGCTAGCGGGAATTAGTACTTTATTCTCATTGCCTTCGGTAGTATTTTTCAATACATATTCTCCAAAAAATTATAGAGAAGTAATATATTAGGACCCCTTTTAGATGAAAGTGGTGATGTATTATCATCACTGCACACTACTTTATGTGTTATGTTATTGTTCCAGTTGAATAGCAGCAATGCTCATTTCATTCTTAATTATAAGTTTATGATGAGAACAATTCCTGTACTTACTATATCCTTGGACATCGTTTCAAGTTTACTATGGATCAATGATTGTTACACGGCGTCCACTGCCGCGACCGTAAAGATCTCTTGTGTGCGCTGTAATGTGGCAATTACAATGTCACTTAGCTGACAATGTCACCCTTTATAGTATTTAGTCACTAGCTAAGTGACATTGTCAGTTATATCACATCTGGCATCACATGCTGAATAAGGATGTGTTAGTTCACCCTTTACAAAGCACGACATTTGCTTATGAATGATTTATGAAGATATTATGTCTCATTTATGAAGGCTTTATACATGCTGTATAAAGTCTTTATGAGCAACACTTCATCTAAAGTGTGACCCAATATTTTACTAGCAAGAACCATGTTGACAACTTTTTTTCTCCTATAAAACTGCCCAAATATCTTTTGAAGGACAAAATCTACCGATGTGGAACTATTCATCCTAATAGACAGGGAATCCTGTAGGAACTCGCAGCGGCTGCACCAAATGTGAAGAGCCTCAAAATGGGGGAATCTCAAGCGAAAGAATAACCTCATAGCCACAAATTGGAAGGACAAGAAATTGGTGTATTTTCTTAGTACCCAGTCAAATGCTGTAGGAAACGAGACAGGCAAAAGCAGAAAGACGGAACTTATATTGAAGTTCAGAGCCCACTGGTTGTAAAGAGCTACTATGCTAACATGGGTGGCGTTGATCTTAGCGATCAGCTTCGTGGGTACTGTGCCATAAGATGGAATTCCAGAAAATGGCGCAGATATCTTTTCTGGTTTGCGATTGACCTTGCAATAGCTAATGCTCATCTCCTGGAGTCCAAGGCTGACAACTGGGCAAAGCCGAGTTAGTAAGACTATCGTGTTGAACTTGTGAAGATTCTTATCGGCAACTTTTCGAAGCGTAAGCTATCTGTTTCTGTTCCGCGACCAGAGGGTGGCCACTGGCCTAATCCCTACTCATAAGGACTTTGCAAGAGATGCTTGAAACAGAAAAAAGAAAACCTGGTGAAGAATGGCTTGCGAGCATTGCAACAAGTGAGTTTGTCTTCCGTGCTTTTGAAGTCAGTCCACCGATGACTCTTTGAGCGGGAAATTCATACGCAACAGTAAATTCTCAAATTCCCCTCTTTCTAGCAGTATTTTGGCGAAAGTACTAGTTCAAGTCGAAAGTTTACACATGGCGTGTCCCATTCAATATTTTGTGTCTGAATTTAATTGTCTTTTCTTAGCACTTAGTTTGAACTTAAGCTGAAATTATCTGGAGCAAAATGACTGAAATCCGACTCTGCGAAAAAACAGAAGTTATCATGTAAATATATTGGGAAGAATTGCATCATTCATAATAGATGACCAGAAAATTAAAGATTATCACCTGAGGAACTACAAAAATGTTAATATCATTGTCTGTCTGTAAAAAGAGTCTTAAACAACAGCTGTTATTGAAATATGTTCAATTTTAAAATCCTATTGGGCTGAGAATTCCATAAAATTTAAAAATAGCCTTATATATGAAATATACATTCAATTTCATTTTTACTTTTACTTTCTGTGTGCCATTGTCTACATGTAATGTATGAGTATAACTATACTTTAGGATCTTTGGGGTAAAGGGTTTTCTAATGTGTTTTTAGGTTAGTTCTAGGTTACAGGTTGAAAATCATGTCTGCAATTTTGTATATCATTATTGTCTGGGCCCCCACTTACAAGCATTGGGATGGCTTATTGGGGAGTCCCATTTCACACGTCTAATTATACTAGGAATCATGATTGTTTCTGCACTTTATCCGATGTTGTGTGAATAAACTGAAACTGAAACTGAAGAACTTAGTTTCTTTGTATCTTAATTTTTTTTTTAAATCTTTTCTTAATTTTGTTGAAACCTTCATTTATACAGGTAGTCTCATTGAGACGCGAGGTCTCATTCTCAAGAGAGACCTCTTGCCTCTTTCTATAAGAAAAAGGGCAAAACATAGACCCCCACTTAGAAACCCATTCAAAATGCTAATTAGCCTTGGGAATAGGCTTCCCCATATGCTGAGGGCTCCCTTGGGGGCTTAAGGGTTAAGGTGTATGGGGATACATGTCGACCTGCAGTCGACCGACTGTCTAGTTTGTAACTGGTAGCCTACAACTGAAGTCTGAAGAGCACAAGGATGATGAATTTTGGTTTTTGTTGGGTAGAGGAGGGAAGTATCGCTTACCCTTACTGGACTTACTGCACAATATTTTTCTCCCACTGTCACCCAGGTAGAAGGTCTAACAGGAGAAAACTGGTCCTATGTTTTTGAAGATTATCAACCCAGTTGCCACACGTGATCAGAGAAATGAAATTGAGACTCTGCAGGTAAAATTCCTCCCATTAACCACCAAATTTTGCTCCTTATAGTAGCACGATTCCTCTTCCATTGGCAGAGCTGGCCTGGACCAATTAGGTGCCCTATTCAAGATTTTGCTGTTGCCCCTTGTTTTGTGGCTGATTCCACAATGTGTTCATACACTTTGACAGAAACTAAAGATAGCTTTGTCTTATTGATTTTCTTTATTTCAATATCACGAACCCTCTCAAACAGCAATAAACACCATAATAACAAAAACAGTCATATATGTGGCATATGTATTTATAATAAATGAAATATGAATAAAAATTGCAAATATACAAATATAATAAATACAATATAAACATTCAAAAGAACAGAGGTAATTACATGGTTTTCCCTATCTTTCTGGAGGGTTTAGGAATTGTAGTGGCTTTTTGTTGGTATTGTTGTTATTGACTTAAAGGTTTTTGGCCAACATTATTTTAATATTTAAACAGTAGCTGGAAGAAACACAAAACAAATGAGCTCATGATCATGGAAATGATCAGGTGTTTTGACTATGTCTCTGTGGCAGAAAAAACATGAAAGGGACAACCTGCCAGAATGTTTAGATGTTAGTCCCATGCCTTTACGGTGTCTCTGTCAATTTGGGAATTTTATCCTCTGTGGTACATAATATCATTAAAAGACTGAGAGAATCCAGAAAAATCTTTGTATGTAAGGGACAACGCCAAAAACCAATATTGAGTGGCCTTAGACAGCACTGCATAAAAAACAGACAGGATTCTGTGGTGGAAATCACTACATGGGTTCAGGAACACTTTTGAAAACCATTGTCAGTAATCACAGTTCATTACTTCATCCACAAATACAAGTTAAAACCTTATAAGCATATGATCTAAAAACGCTGCCATGTCCTCCAGACCAAAGCTCATGTAAGATGGACTGAGGGGAGGTGAAAAACTTGCCTGAGGTCTGACCAATAAAAATGTGAAATTCTTTTTTGAAATCGCGAACGACATGTCCTCCAGGCTAAAGATGAGAGGGACCATCCAGCTTGTTATCAGTGCATAGTTCAAAAGCTAGCATCCATGACGGTATGGCATGGGTAACTTGCAAATCTGTGAAGACAACATGAATGTTGATCAATGTATACAAGTTTCAGAGCAACATATACTCAAAGGCAATGAAAACGCAACACTCTAAATTTTGGTTTATTTTTGCTCAGGACCTGAGTAGTCCAATTTGAGTTCTTAAAGGGGACCTATTATGCTGATCCTTCTTTTAATACATATTAGTAATGTTATAATGTTAGTTGTCCATACTCAACCTCTGAAAAGATTCTAAACATATGATAAAGGGGTTTTGCCGTAATCCAAGAACGTGATTTCGTGAACGTGATTTCCTCTCTGAACAGCTCCTCCCGAGATCTTCGCGAGATCTGGGCAAAACCTGACGTCAGGTTGTGCCGTCCAATTAGTACAGACCTAGCCAGAGCCAATCACGGCGCTGGACCTGCCCACACCGGAAACTATTCTAGCAGGCACTAACAACGGCAGATCATACTATGCCTTAGTAGCGTCAACACTTTTGGAAATACAAAAGAAGAACTGCAGATCATTTGAGGTGCAGTTTTGTCAGTATCTCTCCCAAAGCTGCTTGTCTGTTTACTTTTGGACACAAAGAAAAATACTTATTTCTCTTCCAAACGAGGATGCCACCAGAAATCAATGGGTAGCTTTTTTTTGTTTGCTGGCAGCAAACAGCCACGGCCAAAGGGAACGATAGCTGCTTGTGCTCAGCATTTCAGCAAAGACAGCTTTATAAATAAAGGATAATTCGACACAGGATAAGCGTTTCAGCTGCTTCTCAAATCTGAAGCAGCTGCATCGATCAAGCGCTTGGAGCCACAAGCTGTAAGTAACGATATAACAGCAAATAATGTAAGCGAAGCTAACGTGTTACGGGTGGCTAGCAGGACCGCTAGCGATAGTTAGCACTAACAACTGGCCTCAAACGCAGGCTTTGTAAAATATCTGAAGATAATGCCTGTATCGGTCGCGACTGTCTGTGACTCACAGACACAGAAACTGTAAGTTGCTTTTACTGCATAAGCCAACCTGACATGATAGCCAGTTGATTGTGGCTGTATCAGAGCAGCTAACGTAGCCAAGTTACTGTTGCTAATGTTTGTGTCCTAAATATGCAAGAGTGATATCAGGGGAAATTCTACAGCAGGTGTGTGAACATAAACCTCATTTGAAGCTAACTTTTAATACTTGTTTGTAATTTGGATGCTTGGTACAACTGTTCACAGTAACGGAACTTGCTGTCTGTAAAACCTGTATTGCAAGGATTTGTCTCTGTGGTTATGACCGCTCGGTTACCAGCTACTGCATGTTAGTTTGCGTGCCGTGCTAATTAAAAATACTCCTGGTTAACTTAGATGCAGTAATTCTGATCGGTATGCTCGTGTTACTTCGGTAAGCATCAATGTGGCAGTTTCATCATAACGCTGCTGATTGTAGCCACTACAGTTAGTGATCGCTTCACTTATCCATGACCGGGATCAGCCGGATACTTCACAAATGTCTGAGCAAGCTCTCTGGTGCTACCGTGAAAGCAATGTGAAACGCAGAAGCTCTACCGGTTTACAAATGATTTCTCTGCACTACCTTGACATAATTTCATCCCCCTTTTGAAATTGTTGCGGCTAATAAAAAGCCGAAAAAGGCGGAGATTAAATAGGTAATTCTTTCCTGTAGAAGTGATCGATTCGCTAGCTCCACATAAGCAACTTGTCCGCGCTAACGGAACTTACGGTCTGCAAAACCTGTATTATGTTCATAACGTAACTGAGCTCTCTCTACCTGTCGCGTTCTATCCATAAAGCCGCTTTCACATTGGACACAAAACGAATTTTTCGCAGGACAGATTAGCCTACATTCAAAGTCGATGCAAAAATGCGAATACATGCGTTATGGGCAGTCAAGCCGCTTTCACACCGGACGCGAAACAAATTTTTTGCGCGACAGATTAGCTACATTCAAAGTCAATGCAAAGACGCGAATACAGGCGTTATGGGCGCATTAAGAAGCTTTCACCCCGGACGCGAAACTAATTTTTCACGCGACAGGTTACATTCAAAGTCAAAGCAAAGACGCGAATACAGGCGTTATGGGCGCGTTAAGCAGCTTTCACACCAGACGCGAAACGAATTTTTTGCGCAACAGATTACATTCAAAGTCATGACCGCTTATCAGCTACTGCATGTTAGCTCGCGTGCTCTGCTAATTAAAAATGCTCCTGGTCAACTTATATGCAGCAATTATGATCGGTATGCTTGTGTTACTTCGGTAAGCATCAATGTGACAGTTTCATCATAACTTTGCCTGATTGTAGCCACTACAGTTGAAGCTAACCGGAGAGGTGCTGTATGTGTCTGCCGAGTTGGGCTGCAGTTAGACCAGACGTAAGTTTTGCTTGGGGTGCGTTTTTGGGTGCTTGTGAAACGATCGCTTTACTTATCCATGACCGGGGTCAGCCTGACACATCTTCAATGTCTGGGCAAGCTCTCTGATACTACCGGTGAAAGCAATAGGGAAGCGCACAGCCTATAATGTGTCCGGTATAACAAACGATTTCTCTGCATTCCCATCGATTGAATATTTAATTCTTTCCTGTAAAAGTGATCGATTCGCTAGCTCCACATAAGCAATGGTTCACGCAGACGGAACTTACGGTCTGTAAAACCTGTATTATGTTCATGACATAACCGGAGCTCTATTTAGCTCTCGCACTGTTAAGAAGTGATGTTTGTATGCTTGGTTTTAGTTGGTTTTAGTCCATTCTAGCATATTTCTAGTGTATTTATTGTATTTATATATTTATTCTGAGTTACATGTTTCATGTTTAGAGAATGAATGCTTGCAGTCTCATGTCTTACTTTCCTCTTGTTTCTTTGTGTGGTGTCTTTAAAAGATTCTCACTCTTTCTTTTCCATTTCGGTTTGGTAATTCCTCTTCCTTCTCTCTTGCTGTTCTGATTGGACTATCCACACTTAGAGCAGTTCAGTTAGGCACGGGTGATTAGTTAGTTCAAAGTTAGGATCCCACCTACTTCCTCTCTCTCTCTCCTATCACCGTCCTTGCTTTTCTAGATCCGCCTCTCCTCTCACCTGTTCTGAGTTTAGCTGGGCCTCCACTTAATTTGTTTGTGTATAAAAGACCCACTTTCCTGCTGCTTCTTGTCGACTCGTTTCTTCCGCCCTAAGCTCGCTTTGGTCAAGTCTCGTTCTGCATCTTTTCTCTCGATTTCTGCAAGTTTGTATTTCGTGATTTCTCCCGTGAGTCTTGTTTACGTTGTTGTTTGCGTTGTGTGATTGAGATAGTGATTGTGAGTACCACGTTTACCCTTTATTCCCATTGTACCAACTTTGTTAGAGATTTCCTTTGTGCTACCCTTATCCTCTCCAACTCCCCTTTTCCTTCCCCATCCAATCCCTTTAGTATTTCCCTGTGTTACTGTCTTTGTGCGGACTGACATCCTGGTTTATAGATCTTTCTGCTTGTCCCTTGATTTACGATTCTGCCTTGCCTAAACCATTCCTGTTGCCTGGCTTTGATTTCTGTTCTGTATGACCATGAGCTCACCTAATAAACGCCCGGCCATTGCTGAACTGCATTTGGAGTCTCAAGCCATTCCTTTCACGCACGCTATCCATAACGTGCCCATTTTCCGCAAGGAAAAGCTGGTCATTCCGAAGCAATAAGTAAACCATTACCACGGGCAATTTCCGAAAAGGCCGTTTAGCCTGGAGCTTTCGCCCCTCCGTCATATACCAGCGCGGAAGCTGTTCATTTCTCCACGCTAACAGCACACCACAGCTATGCACACAAACCAGCAGGTCCTAATACACACCGAAGCAGTCCATAAGCTGTTGGTCCACTTTTAGCTGCTCCTCACTGTCCATGTTTCCCTCTAAACTCAGACCCACCGGATTTCTACGGTCTCCGGTCTACACTTGGGCATGTCGACCCGTTCTACAAATGTGTCTATATGGGGTGGATTCTAGCTTTCCCTGCATCCTAGCTACAGAGTAGAAAAACCGCTGTACTCACCACTGTAGCAAACTGTAGCCGATAGCAAATTCGTGCTTGAGCTGCCAGACTTTCGCACTGCGTCCTCCACTTTCGCCGTTGCGTTTATTAGGACAAGTTAATTTCATTAGATCTATACACATGTACTGCGTTAGATTGCAGAATATGCCCGTTGATTCCTTCGGGAGACGCATCAGTTTCACTCTGAAGAGCCGGACCAGGAAAACTGCGTTCTGCTGCCTCGTCCCGCCTAGATCCGCCCTCCACAGAGCTGGCCAGTCAGAAGAAAGTGGGCACACGGGGAGTGGGGGCCATTGCGGAAGAGCCATCCCAATGAGGCATTTCAGGCAGAGACTACTATGGACTACAAATGGGGTTTTTTGAGGATGGCAGTATGAGCGAAATAAGTACCCTTTTTTTACTTTGCGCGATCAGGAGTACTCTAGGGGAGTCAAAGACCAAAATATAAACTTGGAAAAATATCATAATAGGTCACCTTTAAGTGACCATTGGGGTCACAATGTGTACCTCGTTACACATGAATGATCATCATGTAACTCAACAGTGTGAGTTGGACTCTCATCAATCCATATTGAGTCCAACATGTGGGATTAGGAGTTGTGCGAGTACAGTGGTTGAAATGAAGGAGGGATTGTCTTCCCTATATAAAGGCATGATAAAAGCCACACAAAAAACATTTTTAAGTGTCATAATGCCACGTCTGTCGACTGAACAACAGAACAGGGCCCTGGGTATGCTAGAGGCGGGAGTAAGTGCCTGGCAAGTGGATCAGTACGTTTTGGGTGTAGTACGTCCAACTGGGACGAGCTCTTTCATCAAGAGCACCCAGACCTCAAACCAGGCAGCAACTCCAGAATGCAGTACAGGCAGAGTGGCGACAACTTCCCCAAGACAACCTAAGACGCTTAGTCAGGTCCATGAGGAGACGTCGTACTGCCTGTGTGGATGTTCGTGGGGGTCACACCCGACACTGACTGTTCTTTTGAGTTCATTTTTAAATGTGTGTTCCGTTCAGTCTTGTTGTGATTTTTCATTTTCAACTTGTGCTCATTATGTTTAATGCATCTATTTATTATTGTCCAAATCGGCCCATTGACACATTTAATTCATCAAAGTCAACCCACCCAACATATTTGAATTGTTAAAATAAGAAAATAAATTTGAGTCACAAAATTATTTGAATCCAAACTGGTGTTGCGTTTTCATTGCCTCTGAGTATGTGTTGCCATCCAGACATCTTTCTTGGGGATGGCCTGGCTTATTTCAGCAAGACAATGCCAAACTACAGTCTGCACATATTACGGCAACATGGCCATGATAAAAGAGTCCGGGTGTAAAAGTGGGATGCCTGTTGTCCAGACCTGTCACCCAGTGAAAAAATTTGGCGCATTGCGAAACAAAAAATATGACAGAGGAGTCCACTAAATGTTGAGCAGCTGAAATCTTACATTAAGCAAGAATGGGATTACATCTTGCTTTCAAAACTGCAGAAATTGTTCTCTTCAGTTCCTAATAACTTACAGAGTCCTGTTAAAACTAGGGGTGATGTAACAGAGTGTAAACATGCCCCTGTCCCAACTGTTTTGAAACACGTAGCTGGCATTAAATTCAAAATGAGCAAGTATTTTTCAAAAAACAATAATTTTTGTTTCAGTTTGCTACATCTGTTATGTTTTCTTTGTACTATTTTCAACTAAGTATAGAGTTTAAATGATTTGAAAATCATTGCATTATGTTTTCATTTGCATTTTACAAACTGTCCCAAATGTTGTAAAAACAGGATTGTGAGAGAGGGATTTTTATTGCCATGGAAATGGCTGAAGTGACAAATGGGCTTGTTCAATTTTCGCCAAATTCAGCAGGTTCCCTTCAGGTCATGATTTCTACTATCACCATTGATCGGAAGGATACAGAAACAAAAAATAGATTATTTTCACCTTGACTATCTGAACTTTGATCCCAAAAAAGCACTGGAAGTTGATGCCATAGGTCAGTTTTGGTGCCCGCTATCTGGATGGGCCATGTGTAAAAGAACATTTCGGCATTGGTCATGTCTCTATCATTTTTCTGAAGCAAGATATTGGCTAAAATGTGTTTTTGACCTTTTTCACGACCTTGACCATTACCTTTGAACTTGATGTTCCAAAATTAAGCCCGTTCTTTCATGGACATATGGGTTCTTGTGGTATAAATTTCAAGTTGATACGTCAAGAATTGTGGAGGCTAGAGTAGCACAGACAGACAGGCAGACAGACGGACAATCAATCAAACATGACAATCAATATACTTACCAAAGTGACTGTTTTCTTAAGTAACAACCAAACAGACGTGGGTGAATACATAAGCTCGGCATAACATCGTTGGTTTGAGGTAATAAACTTTTAGGGACTAAGGACACCAAGTGATTGTGTTCGGCGTAATTTTGCCTCTTTATTTTTTGCAAACTAGTTTTAAGGTGTGAAACATGAATTCATCGTCATATTTTGCATTTCAAAATGTGCAGCAGGTCCTCTATTGGGGAACAGTCTGGACTGCAGGCAAGCTAGTCAAGCAGCCACACGATCTTCTTGTACAGCCATGTGTGCTGCATGTATTATTATTATTTTTTTGTCTTTTTTCTCATTGAAAAATGCATTGGCGTCCGTGGAAAAGATGTCTTCTTCAAGGCAGCATGCGTTGTTACTTTCCAGCAATGGTGCCGTCACAGAATTGCAAGTTACCCTTGCCAAGAGCCCATACCATGACAGAGCATAGCTTTTGGATTTGTTGCAGGCTAAAGTCTGGATGGCTCTTTTCTTTTTTGTTCCAGAGCACGCGTAACTCATTCCTTCCAAAACAGACCTAAATTATTGATTCGTCTGACCACAAAACTCATTTCCACTGTGTGATGGGCCAACACAGATGCATGCGAGCCCAGAGAATTTGATGGCGCTTCTGAACAGTGGTAATATAAGGCTATGATTTTGTTCAATAAAGTTTAAAGTGGTATCTTTGAATGCAGCTATCTATCATGATACTTGTCAAAGCTTTGCCAAAGTAATCCTGAGCCCATGAGATTAAATCACTTCTAGATAAATGACGGTTGTTGATGCAGTGCCATCTGAGTGGTCAGAAATCAGTTATTCAGCTCTGGCTTGCGCACTTGCCCTTTATGCACAGAAATTCCCTCAGATTTCTTGCATCTTTTAATTATGACATGCACCGTAGAGGGTGAGCCACCCAAATCCCTTCCTATCTGTCTGTGTGGAACATTATTTTTAAACCTTTCGATGATTTTCTCACTTTTTAGTGTGTTACCCTATAAAATTGTTTGTGCTCAGATTGAAAGCTCCTCAATGGCTCTGTTCCCACTGTCCATGGGGCCTACATATATTGATTCAAATGGAAGACTGAAATGGGAGTAGAGGAAAGGGTGGCATTAAGCATCGCAAAAACCACTGAGGTATGTATAACCTGTGCGAACTTACTGCTGCATATGGTTTAGCAATTGAGGCCACCTTGGGAGCAGACTTCAGATGGAGAACAAGCAGTAGAACCAGGGGAAGGAGAATCGACCGTAACTTTCAGGGCTTGTGTGGAATTATTTCCCTCTTTATCGCTCTCTGTTCACGAATCCCATTTGCCATTATTTTGGTTTTGTCTCTCAAATTCCAGTTCAGAGTGATTGGCTGTATGTTTTTTTATGAATTGCATCACCATGTTTTCAATGCAACAGAGATGATCAGTCATTGAATTCCTCCCATTGTATTGATGATGCAAATGACTTCTCTCTAAATCTATTGGTCTATTCTTCGCTTCTCCATCATTCTTGCTCTCCTTCTTGTTCCCTAACATTGGTGTGTGCTGATTTCTCTCTCATCCCCCCCGAAAATGAACCAGATATTGTCCTGTCCTCCTATTGAAGCAGTAAAACCACCCCAGACTTCAGAGCGTCCTGCTGCTCGGGCCACAGAACTCGGAGGGCAGATGTCTTTTGTTTGATTCGGCGTGGCACCATGGAAAAGGGCCGTCCCTGTGCAGGGAGATGAGAGTTTGAATGCAATTTTTCACAGCACGGCTGGAAAATCAGACCTGGCATTTTACATCCTGCCGAAAAAAATAAATTATTCTGGGCGGAGCCTGCGCTCCCGGGCTAAACCCGCCATCCGACATGCATGTCAGTAGGTGAATAACGTCAGCCATATTTCACACATTTGGGAGGCTACTCTTCTTTTCACTTTACCAAGCCGAGGGGTGTTACTAATCCTCTGCAGCTCAAGCAATAGTGCATTATTATCATTATTATTAATATTATTATTATGTTATTATTGTTATTGTTATTTTTTACCATTATTATAAGAATTATTCTGTATGTAATGTGTTATTGTTTTGTTATTGCTTTGGCAACACAAGTGTACAAATTTGACATTCCAATAAAGCATTTAGAATTTGAATTTAGTGCAAATAGTCTGAAATGCATTTTGATGCAGCTGGATGGATCACAAGCAAGAAAATGGTGACCACGCCCAACATACATAAAAGGCAGTCCTGGCTAATCAGATATTTCCAGTAAGGAGCAATCCGCCCTCCATCTGGAGAAGAAATCCTCCAATGTTTTTGATTGCTGGAATTATCAGTACGTTTTTATTCACCACTGCGCAAAAACGGTCATGAAAGTCTCTGCTAATCATTAAAGACTTTGAAAAAGTCTTTTTTTCATTACTCAAGATGCTGCTTTTCCAAGACTGTTTCCCCACAAGAACATCTTGATGACATTTATTGAGCTTGGACCAATACCAGTGCAATCAACAGAATAATTCCCTTACTACGATCTCCCGCCAAAATGTATTCAAGCAATATCCAAAGAAACTATTAGGACTGAGTTGTAAATCTCAGCTGAGGAGGCTTGACTTCTGAAGGGGAAATTGAATAATTGCTCTCCCGTCAAAGTGCCATTCATATTCTGACAAGTGTTTGCAGGTCTAACTAAGTGGAGAAAAGTCTAGAGGTTTCCTCACTTCTCTCAATTGGCACCTGAAATTATATTGTGATCTGTTCCGCAATATTTCTGCCAAGGCAAATATCTTCCTCTGCTGTCTGCTTCTCATTTTGTCCTTTGGATAAAATTTGTCTCAGACAGCATGGTCAGAGTTTAAAAACCTCTGGGGCCGCACTTGACAATATAATTCAAACCGCATTCCTAGCTCATATCACAAAATGAATACCAGACAAACGCAAAACTGCGTGCCTTGGATTTCACAAGGTAAATTTTGGCCCATGAGATGCAAGTACACAGAGTCTAAACAATGTGTTCATGTGGATTAGAGCGTAAGGCTATATTTGGGGCTGAATGTGAAAGGCTCATTCGGAAGTTCACCCGAATCTTATTGTTTTATATTAGCGATGGCAGATTTAATGCCAAGAATAACTTTTATGAGCTCTGGCAAAAACTAGTGCGAAGGAATTTCATAATTGTTCTGCTAACAATATTATTAAACAGTGAGTTTATTCTAGAGGCAAACATTTATAAAAAGTTTATGTATTTTCAAGAAGTTACATTAGGTCACTACTTCTCATCCTGCAATGGGTTTTGCCGGGAATTGATAGCAAGCTGCGGAAAGCAAGTAGGAATGTGGAATTTTGTCCTCTGTGGCTCTCCTGAAACAAAACAGTATTGATATCTCCATAGCGTACAGATCGTACTGCCCGCTGCTCACATACAGCTGGTCCTGGTTTCTGTGGGGCTGAAGGAAGGTCCCATTGAAAACATGCACGAGGGTTTAGCTCATAAGTCCTGCACCATATGCTGCTCTGGGCTTCAAAGGCAGTAAAGTTGGCTGACATTGCTCATGATGCAGAATGGTCTGGGCCTTTCACGGAAGCATTTTGAAGGCCAAACGGAGAAACTGTGATGCGGGAGGGTCAAAATGGATGCAGGACAACTGATGGAGCTACAAGGGGTTTGGGTTAATAGAGCCCATCGGTGAAAGGATCTACTCTCTTGGATGTGAGGTTTAGGGATGCGGGCAAACCCCTTTAACAAATTCTTCCTCCTGGTAGAATGGGGTGGAGGGAGGGAGTCATTTTATTCAATTTCAAAAATTTTTTGATGAAAATTGTGTGTTTGACACACCCCTATCCAATGTCTTCATCTTCTTCCGCTATTTGTGCTGTGAGGTGCATGTGCTCCGATGAGCCAAAATATTAAAACCAATCGCTGACCTTTTCGCATTGGCTCTGGAACCAAACTTCTTCACTGTATTAGGCTGGTGGTTTTAATCTTGTGGCTGATTGGTGGGCATGGTAATGTTTAGCAACATTATTGTTTTTGTTCTGTGTTTTGACTGCGGCATTGGCATTGCAATCCGTGCGTGTTTTTTTCAGTGTGAGAGAGTGCGCATTCAAGTGTGCGTGTCTGGGGAAGTGGAAATTTGTATGAGTGTGCGTCAAACAGTGTCTGAACATTTGTGTGTGGTAGCCCCATGTTCATGTACATTGAGAGAGAGCACGAGTGGTTGATTGAGAGTAAGAGAGTGTGTTTGTGTCCATTTGTATGAGAGAATGTGTTTATGAGTGTGAGACTGCATGAAAGTCAAGTTTATTTATAAAGCACATTTAAAACAACAAATGTTGAACCAAAGTGCTGCACAATGATAAGGACAAATGTGTGTGTGTGTGTGCGTGTGTTTGAGGGAGTGTTTGCATTTGTGTAAGTGTGTTCATGAGGATGTATAGGCATAAGTGTGCGAGAGAGAGAGCGTGTGTTTGTGTGTGAGAAATAGTGCATATGAGGGAGTGTGTGCTTATGTGCGCATAAGTGTGTGTTTGTGTTTTTGTGAGTGAGAGTGTGTACGTGTGAGAGAGATAAATGTGTGAGAAAGAGGCTGCTCATATGAACCCCTTCAGGGTGGTTTGGACTTGGCTCTCCCTGCTCTAGCTGCTGCCAACCGCTGTTCTAATCATCTCAGGTCATTTCTGCAATATTACAATCTCAGGATCTGTAACAGGGAAAAGCTGTGGCTTGAACCCCATTCCCACCCCTGCTTCTGAATGGCTTCACGAAAGCACACACTTTTCATAATGGTTCCAGTGTGTTGCATTAAAAATATCAATATCTCTCCTTGCAGAAATAAAAACAAATTTAGCCTACTGTGTTACATCAAACAATTCTGTAAAGCATTTTCAAATACGCTTTAAGTTTCTAAAGTGATTCTTTTTTTTTTTTTACGGAAAATTCTGGCTTTTTCCACGTTTCCCAGGCATAGGAAAGAAAAGAGTGTGAAAAATTGATATTTATAATGGCTTGTCTTATTAACACTACCTGACACTGAGGTATGGGTACCTTCACACCAAGTTCGTTTTCAGAACGTCCCAGCCCGTCCTAAAAATTTGATGAAACGGGCTGGGGACGAGTGAAGTCGGGCAACTTTGGCCAACAAATGCTTTGAATACGACACTACTTCGTTCTGATACAGTTCGAGACAAGTCCATCTTGTTTTCATCCCGATCATAGCTAGTTGTACAACGTTTAAAACGGGGGAAAGTAGCTGTTCATCTCGTTTCCAATCTGTTCATGGCAAGTTCAACCCCGTTCTCAACATGTCCAACCTGTTCCAACTTGTTATTACACAGTTCCTAACCCAACCATTGCAATCATACTAGTTCTTACTCAGTCCAGCCTGTTCTCACTAAGTTCTCATCACGTCTCTAGTTCGTTGAAAAGGAAATTTCCATTGCATCCGCGCTGAACGGCTATGAATACCGCTGTGTTTTTGCCAGTTCTCTTTCTAGTTCACTGCTTCCAGCTGTACACATCGTCAGAATTGTTTCATAAATTTGTGCGAGTAGATTGAAATGTCATCCAAAAAACTAGATATCAAAGTCATTCTTGATTACTTAACATGACAATTTTTCTGGATATCAACCTCTCAGTATTTATTTTGTGTAACGTTTCTAACTCTATTCTGAGTAACGTTTCACCCCTCAGCCGACGAAAGTCATGGAGGGGTATTGTCGTGGCGAGCGGCGTCTGTCTGTCTGTCCGTTTTACTTCTCGTTTCCGGACGATAGCTGAAAAATGCCTTAGCCAAATGCTCTCATTTTCTGGTGGTATGTTGGGGGTGGTTAGAAGAAGCTCCCAATTGATTTCTGTCCCACTGCGATAAACAATATGGCCGCCATGGCAGGGCAAGCGCAAGGCTGAGGGGTCCCGCTCGCGACAGCGCACTATTTTTTAAGTTTAAAGTCAGCTTGTGTGTATCTTTCAATGGGACTAAGTTACAATATATAGAGGTTATACTATTTATTATGTGCCTATTGCTTGAGAACGAACTAAGAATAGAGTTATCTATTAATAAAGAAATCTTGCTATCACATGAGGGCGGCCTTGATCGGCACTATTTGTACTGAAAACTTTGCTGATCTGACTGCAAACGGAGCGGACATAGTAATAACTGGGTAAGAATGACATTAACATATTAGAAACGAGTTGATCTAACTAAAAATGGCATAAGAACTATTAGAATGGTGTAGAAACGTATTTCAAACCCAATCAAAACTTTTAATGTTTATAATAAGCTATTCGGGCGGAATAAGGACGCAGTAAGGACCTAACGTAGTCAAGTTAAGTCTGTCTGGGAACGGGAAAGACAAGGTAGAACTGTACGAAGTTGGTGTACAAACGTACGTCAAATTTCCCCCTGACCTTGCCATGTTTTGTTCGTTCTCGATACGTTTCTACTATAATCAAGTAATACAATATACAAATACAAGTACGGCAACTCTGTTCGCAGTACGGCAATCTCGTTTGCAGTAAGACCTCTCTCAGTCTTATTTTAGGACGGGATGGCCGGGAGACATTTTTGGACATGCTCAACATTCTGGAGCACCCTTCCCGTCCATGCCCGTCAATGAGGTTCTTACTCAGATCGTAATAAGTGTCTAAAAGGTCTGTTCAGTTCCCACTCATTTTTAGCCCGTTCTGTCAAATTTTTGAAAATGTACTGAGAACTACCTTAGTGTGATGGGGGTATAAGGGAGCTTTTTGGTTCCTGGTGCTCGTATGTCTCGGTTCAGCCTATTAGCAAGAAGGGGTCATAGTTAATTCTAAACTGATGGAAGACAAGGTTAGGGATAGAGTTAAGACTGGCCAGACATGAGGAGAGTTTAAGGTTGAGTCTATATTTAGTCAGGAGGTGAGTTTTGAGGCAGTTTCTTTACTTTAAGATTCGGTTAGAGTTTGGCCAGTAAGAGAGGTGAGTTAGGATAAGAGTTTGACCAGCCAGAGAGAATAGTTAGAGTAAGAGATCGGACAGTCAGAAAGGAGTGTTTGGGTTAAAGTTAGGTTGGTCAAAGTTAGGGTTAGAGTTAAAGCTCCGTTTACACCTTGCCAGTTTTAGAGTCGTTCGCTGCCATTTCGCAAAAGGGCTCCAAACAGGTTATGTGCCTGGCCAGCATTGTATGTATCAAGACGTGCGTCAATGAGGGTAGGCTTGAGGTGAATTTGAAACAGCTCAAACTTTTTGACTGGGGTGAAAATTTCAGATCTGGATTGATATTCCGTTGGGCGCACGGCGAAGAAACGCCACTGTGCATGCGTGGTCATTTGAAGGCTTTGCACGTCTGAGGATAAGCGACTCACAAACGCGCACGGTTCTATTGTCACTCGGCGGCAGTCGTGCGATGCGGCAGGGAGTCAGAAATGTGGTTGTGCGCTGTTAGCAACCGTCTTCTGATTTTCGTATGCCATGTGAGTGGCAGTCGTGAGCCTTTCGTGCCCCATCTTTAGACAGATGTATGTGATCGTAACCAGTTTCTTAGACATTTGCTGGCATTCTAGAGCACAAATTTCAACAGTCTTATGACCACCACATATCTGCCTGGTGAAAATTAGCTCTGAAAAAATGTGCACAGACATGCAAGTTTGGAGCTTGTTCAGTTTTTTTATGACCGGCTCTAAAAACGTGTCACAAACGGTTAGGTGTAAACAGGGCCTAAGCCAGTCAGAGGGCATTTTTAGCGTTAGAGCCAAACAATTCAAAGTGGAGGGTTTGGGTCATCATTTTACCCATCATAGAGCAGTGTCAGGGTCAGAGTTAGGCTAGTCAGAGAGGTCTGTCTGGGTTAGAGTCAGGCCAATCCGAGAGAGTTTGGAAGCAGGGAGAGATGGGGACTCATCTCTCCATCTTTCTGCACTGTGTGTTCACTTATTGCCCTGCTGCTTGGCCCAAGGTCGGCAGTGACTAAAATGAGAAGCAGCTGACAGCCTCTTCCTCTACCCCCCCCTACACACACCATCACACCCCCACTCCCCTGTAGCCCTTCAATGCACCCAGACTGTCATCACCATGGCAATCAGGCCCAATACTGTGTGCATCGCCTTTCTTCTCCATCTGTACATCTAGACAGCTGGACACCATGAGCAGAACTGATGTTCTGTACATATTCACTGTTAACAATCTGTGTATATGTGTACGTGTGTGTGTGTGTGTGGGTGTGTGTATTTTCTAACATTCATGTGGTTTCGCCATATTGCATACTATTTTATGTCACTGCTGTGAGACATGGCATGATCTATATAAAAATATGCATGAGCATGTATCTGTTTATGTAATGTGGTTCCACTGTGAAACATGACGCTGTACTGCTTCTGAACAGATTGTCTGATTTGTGGCCTCTCTCTGGACAGCTTGTTGCATTCTCCGTCAGAACTATTAACCGTTTATGGACTCTGTAAAGACCGACTAGTATGCATAGAATTCGAGCTGCCTTTGTTCTCTATGACTTTGAAGAGTGGTGATTTAATAATGTGATTTAAAAGACCCCTAATTTTCTGAGAATACATTTTTCCCTTCTTTCTTCAAAGTGCCTAAAGATGTTCTGTGGCCTAATGGGATTTATTTCTCCAGTTGAAAGTAATAAAAGTTAATCCTGTAAGTTTTAATGCCAGATTCTTCCTTTTTGTGGTGTTGTGATTCTCTTGTGAAAAGTTATAATTAGGCAATTATTTAGTCTTTCAATCAACTATTTAATTTGTTCGACCCAAAATTCTGGATATTTGCACTTGTAAAGTTGGTTGGAATATGAACACTTCAAAGTAAATTGTGTCTTGGAACAACAGTTTATTTACCACTTCTAACCCAACTCCTCATAGAGGCAGCCCCAGTGTTCAGGATTTCCAGCTACATGCGGGGAAGCCCTTCAGCGACCTCACCTTTTAGAGAGGATAGCAACCATTCATCCAAGTTAATGTGATTTACTAAATGGATTTCCACACTAATCCGCGGTTATATAACAAACATGAAAAATGTAAAAATACAAAAAAACAAGAGCTGTCAGGAGATGGCATATCCCCCTGGCCCCACATATTGAAAGAATGAAAATGCCACGTGCTCTGGAAACAGACCATACCCCCTAAAATTCAAAATGGTTCAAAATGTTTCCATGGAAACCAGAAAAAATACAGAATTCATCAACTTCGGATTAACAAAAGGCACCACTTCAGGTCATGATTAATGTGCACACTAAGTTTTGTTAAGAAATATTGAGCGGTTTTCAAGTTATGCTCCAGAAATATAATGTTTACAGACGGATGGACAGACGGACAACCGCACCCATGACTATATTCCCCCGCAATATATGCCAGTGGGATAAAAAAAGGAATGGTTATATCTTCTGTGGCAAAGGCACCGCTGTCTTGAACTATCATAACCTACGACGTCACGGGGTTGGTTGGCTCGAATGCAAGTACAACACCTGCACTGACAGTGAAAAATCGAGATCACGAAAGACTTAGGGAGTAAAAGATGGAGACTGAGAAGCCACTGGACAGAAGACAAAAGAGGAGGCCATTATTGTATTACTCTAAGGCCAAAACAGTTCATTTCCAAAAACTACTGCTGAAACAGAGAACGCTACTGCTGCGCTGGCTACCAGCACTGAAGAGAACGAGCCCCCTGATGGGTGCTGACTCTAGGGTTTGCGGTGGGAAAAAAAAGAAGAAATATTTTAAATATTGACTGTAAGGAAAACTGCTTATGTAGTTACAACTGACCGAAAATGACAACTGCAGACTCAAAACCTTCCACGATTGTGAATTTCCTGTCCCAAATATGTCATATTTGTAGTCGTGAAGATGGGCAGTCGCACACTTGAAGTCATGATGTGGTAATGATCAATTTATTACATGATCCATGTTTCGACATAAGTCTACTTCAGTCTAAGTCTTTGGCAATCTTGTGCCAAGTAAGCCTTGAAGCTGTGCATGTTAGTGTTAATCTTCGATGTCACCATAAATAAAACGATGCAAAGTCATATTTGTGTAAAATCCTGTAATATACCAGTAACATTTTTTCAGTTGACATGGTTATTTCGCTTCTAACGTCGGCTTTTTTTTCCGATCTCAAATCCAACTTATCAACAAATGCATATTATTTATCGCTTACCATAAGGAGTGGGGAGTGGGGAAGTGTTGACTAGTATTTACGACAGTGATGATGCAGTTACAAGCTGTAGGGGGTGCTGCTTCGCAAAAATACCAATTCCTATATAATGGGGCTTTAGTGTAGTTGAAATATTATCTTTAACTCATGCTAATGGATGCTCTGGTTGCCAGATAGTCTATATTAAAAAATAAATGAATAGTGCAATTGTCCTAATGAACAGTCAAATCCAATTTGATTCAAAGAAATCTGATTTGGGTACAGCCCTAGTAATAAGTTTAATTTAGGGAGGGCTTTTTTTTAACAGTATCCATGGCAGTATGACTGAACTAGGTTTTTCCATCCAAAAATGTAAAATATCAGTTATCAAAATGATGGATAAAAACCTAATAATGATGTAGTTGCATTTGCGTTTCTCAGTTTTTTAGAGCTAACTTCACCATCTGCTTCCCACTTAAAGCCATTTTCAGGCATTATGTAAATTATGAATTCAGACCTTCAATGTTCTGCACAACTAGTGCTGTGCATGAGAACTGTCTCGACAAATCATGTGATACGTGTGCTGCTTCTTAACTGGGATTGGCATTTTCCTTTCATCATCACTTGAAATTTGAAGATAGGTTGATGATAACTCAGATCCAAGACAGGAGAGGGGCCATTGGCTGGCTGCAAGATGGAAAAACTCAGAGAACTGTAGCTCAGCGTCTAAATGTAAGCCAAAGTGTTATTGGCAGACTCTGTCAGAGGCTCAAGGCAACTAATGCTGTTCAGAATGGCTCCTGTTCTGGAAGACCCCGATCAACAACAGCATGAGAAGATCACTTCCTGATGATAACATTGTTTGTCAGCACTTTGTGACCATACGACAGCTTCGGGATCAACTCAGACCTGCCAGAGGCACCAACGTGTCCGACCAGACCATTATCGAGGTTTGTGATACCGGCCATCGCTACTTGACTGTCACAGAAGAAGGGCTCATTGAGATTTGTGCAGGCTTCATATTTGGTTGAACCGTGGTCAGTGGGCTGGGAAAATGTTCAAGGAGGAGTCACGCTTCTTGCTGCTGTTCAATGATGGCTGGGCTTTTGTTTATTGTTGTCAAGGAGAGAGATTTGCTGATGTCAAAGATGCTCAACATTTACCATTTGGAGGAGGAAGTGTGATGATGTGGGTGGGGATATCCATGAAACACAGAACCCTTCTGTACATCGTCAATGGAAATTGGACTGGTCAGAGTTATATCAACAAGATTGTTCAACCTCTGGTAATGCCACTTCTGAAGCGGATTGGACTAAGAGCTCAGTTCCAGGAAAAAATAAAGACCTCATCATACCAGGGTGGTGACCGAATTCCCGCAGGAGCAGAACATTCAGCTCATGGATTGGCCTGCATATTCACTCGACTTGTCATCCATTAAGCATGCATGGCATGAACTTGTGGGGCAAGTTCGATCACATCACGTCCCTGCCGTCAACTTCCAGCAACTCGCTCAGCAGAACAGCTTGCGATCCCTCAATTTTATTTCCAATGCCTGATGAACAGCATGAGCCGATGTTGTCAAGAATGTCTGAATGCTAACAGTGGATACACCAGTGACTGAAGCTTTTGCATCTTGTGTGAACATCATCTTGGGGGGGCATGGCTTTTTCCATCAGAGTAACAAACTAGTGTCTAATCAAAGTTGTGTTTTCTGTTCTTGAGCTATAAAATAATTATTTAGTCAACGGTCATTGCCGTTTCAGCTTGTTAGCTTATTTATATGCACAAATGTGTTGACCCTTAACATCTTTTGACTACTGTGTGTGTGTGTGTGTGTACGTATACGTATACGTATATATAATATGCTAGTAACATTATCTTCTATATCTCCATCGTTGATGCTGGTGGTAGTTCAGTAACATTAAAGTATTTCAATCAGGGCTGTGACCGACACCAGCTTGGATAAACAAGCGTGCCATTCTGTTAAATATTCACTTAGGAAAGCATTTTAAATGAGTGGAAAAGCGCACACAAACCCATAATAGTAATGTGATTTGTGTGTTTTTGCTGAGCCACTGCCTTTGTTGTTCAGTAGAAACTAAGGGAGGTTTAGCTTGCTGAAACAAACACTCCAGCAAAATTGTCTTGTCAAACATTTTACGCAAGCTTCTGAATGTCTCTGCATTGCAAATTGATCGGATTCATATATCATCCAGTTTAGTGGTGTTGCATGAAGTAACAATAGATTCCACAGTGGTTGCCTCATGAAAAATACGTGAATCGTTATTACGTACTCTTGAATCACCTTACATGATTAATGCTGGTAGAATAAACTAGACTGTAGCTAAGATACAGGAAAAAGACATCTCTGCCAAGTTAAACCCATTTCAGTTTTTTTTTCCAACCATGATCATCTTATGGACCAACAATAAGGAAAAGGTGAGCCCTGACTGCATTATTAAATTGTTTATATTCTGTTATGACTGTTGCGGATGGCCATGAAAAATTTCCATATCGTCAATATCAAAGCAGTTTTTATTTTCCAATGAGGGAAAAACTAAATATACATTGTTTCAATGTGGCTCAATGAGCTCTTCCTAAGTGATTCCACTTGGTTTTTAGAGTCATTTTGAATGGGCAATAAAAAGGATTTAAATTGGGGAAAAAAGAGGGACAGGAAGCAAAATGGGTCATCATGGTTTTATTGGGGAACTGGTAATTTAAAGCAGATGACTTGTTTCCCATTGTAGAAGGACACTGCACTGGGTGGCCAAATACAATTCCCATATTAGGAATTTCATTTTTGAAATCAGACAACATGAATGTCATTTTCAACAACACGAGTGACTTTTACCAGGCGTTTGGTGTGTTAAGCATGTAAGCACCGTGCAACTAGGCCAAGGAGGGTCCTAGCTGAGGCGGAAGGTCTCAGCGTGTTTGCCTAAACTGCCAGGGAAAAGAAAGTCTTCACAGTCTCCATTATAATTATGGGGTCTGGCTACAGCGTCAGCACTAGGCCACTGCCTCAGGCCAAACGTGATGACGTCGACTCACGTTCCACTTTCAAGTGAGCCTGAAGCGTGTCTCATGGATGCTGCAGCCCTAATATCTTAGCGGTTACAATACATCTGACTCCATTTCAAATTTAGGATATAAACTTAAGTTGTAACCATTCGCGGTTACGATTAAATTAAGTGTTTGCATAAATATTGATCTGACTCCAATTTATGAATTTAGAGCTATGTTGTGCATCGGACCCATAACTGGTCTATACCTTACTCCGCCGGACCAAAACATCTGTACAACCCAATTTGGTGAATTAACTCAGAGGCTGGCGGTCTTATTAAGCACAGTAATTTGACATAGAAAATAGCTATGACTAGGGATTACCGGGGCCCAAAGCGAGTAGCTCCAAGGCATGACGGTATCACATCAGTGCCTTTTAAGATGTCCGCCCAGAGACCGAGACGACTCAGTGTATAAACGGAATCTACTCGGAGCCAAATCAAAATAACACCAATCACAGCATAGAAAATCCACCTTATAACGCAGGCCAAGCGTGTTGATCAGGTATGCGATTACAGTCCTACGTTACTCAATTAGGAGCCAGGACTCCGGGCTGGAAAATATATGTTCGTTTAGAATCAGAAACACTCAAAAAATGCAATTACAAATTCATTTCGCAATTAGAAACCAAATTATACCGTTACAGAAAATATAAAGAAGAAGTCAAATCATACCTGGCACAGCTCACAACTACACTCATGCACAAAATGTACAATGCAGGAAGTATGAATACAAGCTTCCATTACTATATTCCGTCTGCACACGCTGCAAGAGCACATGTGGGAAATCGCCTAAGATCTTCCATGACTAGATTTAAGCTAACCACAGCATGGAGATGCGCGTGGGGGAAGTTGAATGCAATCTTCCATTGTGATAACGGCTACACACATACAGATGCATGTGTGGGAAGTCAGTTGTGATCCTCCTCGAATAGTTTGTTTTCCTACCTTTTATGCCCAGACTCAAGAAGTGCTTTCTATAGCAGGATCATAAATCATTTGGGTAATCAGGAAGGCAACCCCTCCTCAGAGGGAATTTGGGAGGGGACATTACCACGAGGAGAAGTAGAAGTATATTTCTTTTCATACTTACTGAATGAGGGTTTAGTACAATTTTAATCCCTTCGAAATATGCCCCATGCGATTTCGGAATTTTAGTGGAGTAAAATGATACCAAACATGATATGCTTGCACTACATTTTGCCATGAAACGTCCGGTACAATACAGAATTACAAGGATAATCTGTATTAATGTTATTAATCAGCTCTTACCCTACAATATAACAGAAATACACATTATATTTGTAACATTGTAGGTGAAATTAGTATTTTCACACTTTGATCCTTCGAATCTCCCATTCCTAGGGCGCAGTTCTGTAAATGTCTGGTTGATGACCCTGTGGCATTGTCCGGCACAGGGGTAAGTTCAGGAAGGTCGTTTTTAGGGTGATAGGGGGACACCCTGATCAATATGCTCCCACGGCCCTGAAATATCTCCGCAGAATGCAGGTTCTCGCAAGACAATAGGGGGTAAATTTACCAGTCCTACGTCTGTGAGAAAGAGAATGAGTTTAGTTCTCTCTGCATTTCCCAGCCCAGAAGTCTCTTTGTCAGGAAGCATGGGCCATTAAGATAAGGCTACCAGAGCCATGGTCTGTGACAAAGTGCACAGAGTTCTCCCTGCCTTTGCAGCGTGGCTGACAAGCAGGAAGTTTCATATGAATGTCATGATTCACTTTCCACTTTACAATGCTTACATTTCAGCCCATGAGATCAAATACAATGCGAAACACTTGATCCAGATTTGCTCAAACAATATCTAAACTTTTCTGTAACACAATATTTGCCCTGGATGGTAGGAGTGAACCTGAAAATTGTCTGAGGTGGCAGATACCCCCAAAGTGTTGAGACTGACACATGAACAAGAACGTTTAAGCATGCCTGCTGCTTCATGTGTCATTAATGCAAAACTGGTGTGGGTATTTCCCAGTGGGAAACATTCGCAATGCTGGCAGTGTTACAGGCCAGTGGCTCTCAAGTATGGGTCACAACCCCTATTGCAGGTCACGGAATGCCCAGAATTGCTCACTAATTTACTTTGCCATTATCTTGATCGTAGCGCTGCTTATGTATTTCAAAAGCCATTTGATCTCTTGCAAAACCAGCCTGCAATTTCAAGAATTTTTTTCATTGAAAGGTGGGTCTGTTTTACAAGTGTGTCCATAGTGATGAAGCATGATTTAAACACTTCTTACATCCCCCCAGCGTCTGATGAGTTTATGCTTATTTTAAATCAAATAAAAATTGACTTCTTGCGACTGAATTACTCCATTTTAACCAAGATATATCGCTTTCTGTCATCCCTTACATTTACATCTTTGAGATCATGCTGGATACTAGGCTGGTTAGTTTGATGGCATTCAATTTGCCTTTTATATAAACCTTATTTTCTTTGATTGACATTGCCTTTATTGACTATGAATGGAACAGTAGTGCAAAGAAGTGAAGAGTTTCTGCATTGACAGAAATCAATGTATTGCTGGATTAGTAATGGGGAGTGAATACTCCAAGCAGTCCCTTGAACAAAGCAGTTAAAATGGTGTGGATCATTGATTTTGTGGAGGACACATTTAATTTTATAAAAGCCAACACTACGGATTTGTGACAGTTTTGCATTTTCCCAGTGTTTTTACTGGAAGGATGCTGGCTTAAGCTGCTGTGCCTTGTCAGACTTTTCTTGTTAATTTATTTTCATTTTCTAGTATGAATGTGTTTTGGTAATTCTGAATGGCAGGTTATATTAATAAAACATGTGGGGCTAGTTATGTATGCGTTATAGAGCCATGCCATAAATCGTGTTCAATCATATTAGTACTACACTCGCAATGCTTTCCAAGTTAAGTTAAATAAATAAGTTAAATAAAACTGACTTAGTCCTGTCATACAATCTGGGGGAAAAAAAATCACTTCAGTTACTGCTCACAGTAATAATTTCAGTGGTAATGATCTTCTAATTGAATCCTTGAGTTTCCAAAGGGCCCAACTCCAAGGAACACTCTCTTTCAAGAAAGGGAAAAAATTCTTTTTTTTTGCCCATATGTTATGACCCATATATTTTTAGTTTATGTCTTTGCAAGAGAGTGCCATCGGGATACTTTGGCTGAAATTACAAAAAAGTTCCCCCTTTTCATTATAAGATATGCAGACCTCTAATTCATTGGAGTTGGACCCTTTGGAAACTCAAAGATTCAACTGAGGTCGTGTGTTCAGTTTTTATTATGTGGGCTGTCTGGGTAAAAACTATATATTCCCTAAAGTTCACAAATGGTGATGGTCTAAAGGACCGAAACGTTTGCTTTTTCTTTTGAGCACTTTTTTCTTTTCTTTTCTTTTTTTTGTGATGCATCATGCCTCATTACAGTTTTTTGGCATATATCTCAGCATATAAATTAGTCTATGTGGCAGTTTCTGCCCATTTTTTGGTGTGCGGGTACTTCCCTTGCCGGTTTTTCATTTATTTCTCTGTGCCGACGCACCCAAGTTTAGAGGATTTTTTTGTGCCTTTATTAGGCACAGCTTCACAGTATTTTGTAGACTGTCTGGGTAAAATACACCGAGTTGAAAACGCTGAATCTTGTGATCGCTGTTAGTGCGCAATACTGATATATTGCAGAGGCGAAAAATAGGGTCCAAAGACATGTAAATAAACAAAATGGAACATCCTTGCTCCTTTGAACATCATTTGAAAGTGCTTGCAGTTACAATTACAGAAGTGAAATACGGTGAGAGGTAGACTCAGAGGTAAGTTATACGAGTTAAGTTGGCATTCTGGGGAAAAAAAAAACTTCCATAAAGGGTGTGCAAGATGTTCCTTAACTGCTGTCACCTCGGAGAAACCTTCATTCATTTTACCCAACTGTCCATGGAATCTCCTTCATTTGGCTTTGGGTCAGCATAAAGATAGATAAAAAGGAAAGAAAAATAAGCGACCAGTTGAGCCCCCAAAATAAACTTGGGGGAGCAAAGGTGTGTGATGAACTGAAAGAAAGTGTTTCTTTTTCCCTCTTGACTGGCTTTATTCCAGGTGACCTTGGTTGCTCTGAGGTGTAAAAGCAGTCATGTTGAAAAATGAGCAAGGCCTCATGACCATTTGTTGTCTTTTTTTTTTTTTTTTTTTGCCTGTCCTGAGCGACCTAGTGAAGAGTAATCTCGTTTTGTCTGACCAAAAAAAAATACATTTGCCATTTCACTCCCATCAGCAAAGACCAAATTTCTCTTGTTGAGTGGAACGTGTCACAAATGGGATAACAAGTGAGATCATGGAAAAAGACTTCTACTACACATTCACTCGAACAAAGGCTGTTTGTGCCCTTGTGTTGCACTGTCCCAATTTATCTCTGACAAGTGTGTTTCGGTTGTAAAAAAAAAATGGATAAAAGAGAGAGCCAGAGAGAGAGAGAGACCCACTGAGAGCAAAGGAAGAAAATGGACGGGCGTGAAATCTGCTAGGTATATCCCAGCTCCCATTTGGCTCCGGGGAATGCGATTTATCCCATGTTACATGCTGGGATCAGGCAGCTGCAGATGATTAGTCCATTGTGGAGCGTAGCGTAAGGTGCTTCCGGCATCGGCCCAGGGAATTTTGTATCTTGGCCTTTGTCTTCCGGCTGCAATACCAGGGGCAAAAGGACAAACATCCCAAAATATAGCTCGTGACAAAAATCCAACAATTCATCCGTGGATGGTGACTTTGCTCTCCTGTGACTTTTACAGGAGCTTCCTCAAACTGCTAGCATCGGCAAACTTCATGGCAATAAAAGCAGAGAGGGCACATGGTGTATAAATGGAACTGTGAACTCATTGGCTTTGTATCATTATCAGATGTGAAGGCCGTTATAAATGTTTGCTGTCTCTTCACAAACAAAAAGCTTTGGAATATTTTTGTAAAAGAATACAAAATTCTTTATTATGAAGTAATTAAGTTATTGAATATAGTTAATAATAGTTGCCTGAAGTCACAATGATTCAGAAATACCCCTCTCAATGTAACTATAGTCTATGAGAAGCTGAATTTTTGTTTCATGAAATTGCAATAAAATAGATTTTCTGCTTATCTGAAAAACTGACTCAGTTCTGGCCAGTTTCATTCCGCCATTAATTTTATTGCTCTGTTGGCTTTCTGCACTATTCTCTGACATTTTGCTTTGTTTCACTGATGAAAACCAGGGATGTCCCTGATCTGCCAACAGACATCCAGAGCGATGAAGTAAAATGCACACTTTGAAACTGCAATGAAAGACCCTGTGGCCCTTTCCTCTCCCAAAATTGTATTGGCAGATTATTGACCTATCTGTTTATTTGACCGCATGAATGGACCGCATTGATCTTTACCAAGAGGTTCACTGTGGAGGGAGGCATTTGGATGATTTTTTACACCGCCTCCAAGGTTACCCGGTTATTCAGAAGCGGTATTGTTAACTCTGACAATGAGGCACTATTTTATAATGCTGACAGCCAGCAGCAGACTACATGTGCTCATTGTCTCTCAAAAGAGCAGACTGGCAGACACCAGGCATTGGCTGATTCTTGCTGTGACTGGCCTGACCTATCCAGGCTTGCCAAAAAGAAGAAGAGGAAAAAATGGCTAAAAGAAGAAAATAAAGGGAAGATGAACATTTTCACAGGTGGCTAAACAATCTGTGAATTTACAAAATAGAAAAACCAGGCACATCCCAGCCTGTCCTTAGGTGCTGCAGTTATGGGGGGTTGTATGTATAATAAAAATCATTTGAAATTTGCATATTGTGCAAAGACTGTATTCATACGTAGGGATTTCATGCCTTTGCAAATGGAAACACATGTGGCGGTAACGTTATGGCCAATTCTGTCTGACGCAATCTGTATATTTATAGCCTTTGTCCAGTTTGGTAATTTTGTGCCGTAAAATAAAGCAGTTTATGTAACAATGGAATGGAAAGCGCAATAGGGTGTGTGTCAATGCATATAGTTGGCACTATGCAAGTTTTGTAACATTGATCTCATTTGCGTTTTGACTCACCTACCTTTTAAAACAATTGCTGTTACTCTGTGGCAGTTTCACAGGACTGAATCACAGCCAGTGGAGCTGTTTGTAAATCAGTGCATATCATCAAATCAACTTTCGCTTTCCTCTTCACCAAGCATCATTAAATCACTGACTAAATTAGAGTGCGGAACAAAGATGGTGGCAGCAGCGCAAGCTAGGCGCTTGTTCATCAACTGACAAAAATTGCCAGTTCACTAAGGCGTTAACGCACTGGTTTTAAAGGGAATGACAGTGACCAATCTGATTGGCTTTAATGGAGCCAAACCCCCTCCACACCTGCAGGTAATTCGTTTGTCTTGGTGCAGCCCTTTTTACAACAGCGCCACAGTTCCTCTATCACCTCCTTTCATAAAATTATCGAAATGGAGTAAGATGCCTTGTTTTGATCTGATACCATTAGCACTTGCATTAGCCGACTGAGTTTAGATTGTCAAATTAGGGCCCAGAGTACATTTACTACAGGAAATGATTAATGCGTATTTATACTTATTTGTTTATTTTTATGTGGTATCTGTATTTATGCTGTTAACCCAGCCTTACATGTTTGCTTACTTGTGTATACTTGACATAATAAAGACCTGGGGGTCAAAATGCTTTGTGTGCAAGTTAATGCTCCATAAATGGGAGGCTTAACGAGGTGAGTACATTGTGGAAAAGGAGGGAAAACCAAACTTGATCTTCCATTTTGGCCTGCAATAAACACCACCTGCCCCCCATCTCATGCCTGGCAGCCAGATCTGATTGTTAAACTGTGCTCTTCTCCTATAAAGAAGAAGCCTAGTCCAGCTCAGCCATTTTGGGTAGTTGTATTGGGACGAGGATGTGCTCTTTAATGCCTTCTTGAGGAGCGGGAGCCCATGTGGGCTCGAATGCACCTCTGTTCCTCTTCCTAACCCCCCCAGACCGTTTTACAGCCCCGCTTCATCCCTCCAAGCCCCCGAACCCTGCTGACCTCGGGGTCCCTGCAGCTGGGGTTCATTACACCCCCAGATTAGAACCAGCACTGCTAACCCACCTCCATGTGTCACACCGCCAGAGTCGGGGTTTACTTTTCATTCTATGCAGAATCTCAGGCTTTGAGAAAAAATGTTGAAAGACGGAGAAAATAATGAGGGTGCAGGGGGTGTCTGACTTTTCAGGGACTCAGCACGACGGCGATGCCCTCTGCATGCACACTTGCCAAGCCATGCCAAGCACCCCCCCCCCCAAAACACACACACACACACGCACCTCTCTCCTTCCTGTTCTTGAGTGTTCACCAGACTGAAACCACAATGATTTTAACCCCCGGCCTCCTCTTATGCAAGCCGATCTGCTCCGTACCACCAGGGCCGAAAACTCATTTGACTGCCATCTAATTACCTCTGGCATCCACTGGGAAAGAATAAGTGTCTTATAACGTTAGGAGGAATAACAGACTTGTTTTAACAGACTGAGTTATTCACTATTTTACGAAGAACCTGTGCTTTTCCATTCACTTAGACAAGATAATTACATAAGCATGTATTATGTTTGGAGAGTCTAAATGTCTTGGGAAACTGGAACTGGTTTCGTATTTTGGAGACCACCTTTGGACAATGATGCTGCATAAAAGTGCTGAAATTCCTAGTTATTCCATGTGACATGGGTGTAAACATCAGTAAATTAATGCAGACAGTCAAAACTTTAACCTCATTGTTGTGGTTTTCGAATCCAATATGCTAGGGAAACGGAGAAAAATCCAAACTGGTTTCACTGTTCAAATGCTCACAGCCTGAATAATAATAATAATAATAATAATAATAATGATAAATAGCATTGTAAAATTACTTTTGTTGTCATTATGTGTTACCTGTTTGTCCTGGGGTGAGCTGGAGGTGTTTGATTACTGAGTTAATTCTATTACTGTACAGAGTTACTGCAAGGTGCTGATGACCTTTCACCCCTGACCCCAGTGCCCCTCCCCCTTTGCCCTGATCACCCAGGGGCCAATACTTATATATGCTTTCACTCCTTGCCCAACTGGCTGGACAAAATATGTGTTGTCTCTGACAGAGCAGAGAGGCTTTGCTCTGGATTATGTTTCCTGTAAAAACAAAAAAATTCCAACACACCTCACCATCCCCTTGCCTCAGATGTACTTTTCTGTTACTCCAGTTGCCTGGTTTGAAACGCCGGCTCGAGAGCACGCTGTGCTTTTTGGGTCTGTTAATTTCTACACTGTCAAGCTTGGTTATGGCCATTTATCCTCACCTTGAGCTGACGTAACTCCATTTCCCCAGCGTGTTGTGGCAATCTTTTACGGTTCAAGTTTTATCTCATGAACCCACCGAGGTAATCTTCATCTTGCTCTCAATCTCGCCAACAAACTAACTCTTCTGCCTGGGAGGTATTTGGTTGGAATCCAGAAGTAAAGCTGAGCAGCCAAGAAAATAATATGACTGGTTTATGCAACTGTACCCTAATATTGAACATATCCCAGAACGGAACTCTGATGCCGATACATTCCTGTAGTAATAGTTAAAGTGGGATTTGAAAATATTTGTACAGTGAAACAATTAGACTGATTGTTACATTTTTCACATCAAATGGATGTTAAAGACTATTTCATCAAAGTAGTCTGTCTACTCTTCAAATTCAAATTTATTCTATTTAAATCCAATGCGCTGCAGTAAAGCAGAAACCCAGAAAGTAACCCAGCAGTAACCCAGAAAGCAAAAAAAAAAAAAATCAAACAAACAAAAAAATGCTGTCACACTTACAGACTGCTCTATAGAAGGGAAGCGAAGCCACCTGCAACAGTGCTATTATCTGCGAGTTACAGGGGTTATGGAGCTGGTTTGCTTTTTGGGCGCCATGCCAGCAGACTACATAGGATCTTTTCTTTTGTCACTCAGAGAAGCCTATCACTGTGTCGCATTGGTCAGCTCCAGATATTCGCTTTTTGGGACAACGCCAGGAGACAGCGTGGAAGTCCCCCCAACCCCCTCACACATTGTGCTAAAATGTGAGATGGGTATCTGAGGCCGGGTATTGTGCACCAGGGTCTTCAAAGCCCCACCCCCTCACCCTACCATCAATTCTCGATGAGAACTCTTGTCCGGACAAAGCACAGAAGAAGAAGAGACAAAAAATATGTGAAAGGTCAAAGTTATTAGTCAAGATTGCCTCCCAGCCGCAATTATACTTTGATATCTCCATGAGATGTATCACTCAACTGGGAGGAGGTAAGAGACTGCTGGAAACCTCCAGACGTAGGTCACCTGGAACCTTTGCAGCGCCTGTTCAATCCTAGATGCTGGAAACTTAAGTTGCTTATTCTCTAACTGAATGCATCCGTGTATTAAAAAAAAAAAAACCATCGATAGGTGCAGGCTCCACTGCGTGGATCTCATACTGAAATCCAGGCAGGCTGCAGGATCTGCTGCCTTTAGATGCACCCCATCCATGTAAGTGCTTAAAGTAAGACATTAATTGGCTAAAGAGTGAGCAGGGCTTGTATACACGTTTGAAAGATCATTAAAAAAAGGCAGAAACTGCACTGTGATTGTCCTCATCCTGCCTGTTTTTCATCTCAATCCTGCCTGATCTGAAACTGTTCTACCAACCCATCTCTGAGAAAGTTTGTGTTGGCATGGAAAATGCACAAAAAAAAGAAAACAGTTATTTATAGATTAGACTCAACTGGCATTCCTATTGGTTGGCAGCATAAATTCGCTTGTCAGTCCTCTACCAAGTTGTTCTCCCATAGAATTGAATGTGATCTTGGCACGAACAGGGTGGAAAATCTTCAAAACGAACAAATAAAAATCATCCTGCGGTCAAACTCCTGCGAATAAAGTGAGGAGAAACTTCGCTTCGCGTTCGGTGGAAACGCGGCTTTAGTGTCGCAGTTTCCTATGCGGATGAGATCTCAGCAACCGCTTGGCGTAACGGCTTCATACTTTAGGCGTGCGTTTAAACTAATGTCCAGTTATGCATCCAGCATGTTAAGTTCACCTGGGTCAAAGATCAATGTCACTAAACATGAAAATGTGTTCAATTTTGGGCAGATGAGATCTCAGTGACCACTTGACACAGGGGCTTCATGTTTCAGGGATGTGTTTATACCAATGTGTTGTTGTACATCCACCATGTCGGGTTCACCTGGGTCAAAGGACACCGGATATCTGGCAACCTCTTTTCTTGCTCTGCTGAAAACAACTTTCTTTAGTTTTCAATGCAATTCAAGTTGAAGATAATGTACAAATCACTGCTTTCTGTTTTAAAATTTAATTTAGCATACTGTGCCAGTCTTTTCTGACTTGGGGTTCCAAATTGAGAGACTAAAAAAGCAGAAAAAACAATTCTACTGAGTTTTGCAGTCGCTCATATTGGCTCAAAATGCGAACTTAAATGAAATTCTGAAAAAGCTGCAATTCATAGTGGAATGGAAGAGCAACAGCTTAATCCAGGTCTGATGCATTTTGAATGCTGCACTGGAAATGTAGAATAGCTTGGCCATGTGTTTATGCTGACATGTATGCAAGCTGCATAATGCTGAAAAGGTAGGTCACACGACGCTGAGGACGAAGGTCAAAATAAAAATGGTGTTTCTCAAAGAAACCAGTGAGAATGTGTGCTTAATCCAAGATCAGTTTCTCCAGCTAGTCGTTAATTCTTAAGATCTCCAAACACTCAACACATAACCAGTTTTTCTGTCGAAATTGGCCTTAATGCAGGGCATTGTTGCAGTGGTGGTTGGCTTCCGTAAAAAGGGCATGCTTAAAAAGGGCCGCTTGTCCCATTAGCTGCGACATTCATCCTCGACACAGTGGTGTCTTTAACACAAGCTATTTCTCCGGCCATAATCAAATGATTGTTGACCAACCACTTCAGGTCCAGCCAAAGTCGTTAAGCCCTTCAAAGAATGAAAATGTTGCCCGAGGGGGAACATCATCATCTCGACCGGAAGCGAGATGAATTCCGACAGTCACTGCGATATATTAAATCTGGTGGGAAAAAGCCCCAAAATATTGAATGCAACTTAAAAGAAGCTAACGATAAAGTTTGATAACACAAAGGTTTGATACATTGCTCGACAAAAAGGCTGCTTCTGTGATGGTGCCTGATAATGTGGTCTTCTTGATGTGAGGAAACTGGACCTTGTGTACATGCTGACCGGCATCTCAGTCCTCTGCCGAGGATCTCTAAGTCAAGTAGTCTGGAACATCTACGTCTTTTTTTCTTTAAAAGTACATGAAAAGAGAGTGAATGCAGTTAATCAGCATTACCATAGCCACATACTCCCATGATCCTTTGCAAAGTCATTCATCTATGGCTGCTTTTTATTTTTTTTTTACCTTTACCTTTGGTGCCAGAATAGGTCACAATAGTGCATGAAGTGGATCCAACAGTGGACTCTGTTTCTCACTAGTCATACTGGCATGCACACTTCAGTTCTCAGTGAAATGTATTAAGTTTCTAATTTGGTACCAATGTTAAGAAGTCTTAGTGCCAAAAATCCAGGCTTCAAATTATGCTAATGCATGGGAATGCCTTGCAAACTAGATTATAAATAAAAGTAGACAGGGGGTACCATTTATTCCTTATTTCTAAAGGAGCTTGTCAATATACTGAACGCATTCAAATTTGAAAAGGCGTTCAAAAATGAACAAGTCTCCGTTCTTGTTCAGCTAAAAAACGAACGGCAGAGTGTTCAAAAATGAACGAGCATGTGTTCATCTTGCGTTCAAAAATGAACAAGCATGCATTCATTTTTGACCGGACGGAATCCAAAAACGAACGCAGCTACCCTCTCTCGCGTTACAAAAATGAATCTGCTCTCCACTTCGCAAAATTTACACCAACATGCGTAAATATTTCCTTCTTACGAGAAAAAAATTCCCCGTCTCCCATCCTGCAGAATTTAGAAGTATATTGTAAGGTACATGCCTATTAAACGACAGTTTTCACGTCGACTAAAAAATCCTACCAAATCTCCAGTTTCGAGATTATATCTTTACCGATCATCAATCTTCCGCTATACGCTTACACTTTTCATCGAGTTCGATAAGATGCTTTAACACATTCCACACTCAAGACCGGAGATTAATTGTGATTCAGTGGTACCGGGGTACGTTCAGTCAGCCAAAACATTCAAATGTTGCTGTGTGAATACTTTACTGGAATGCCGGCCCAGCGCTAGAACACGGAACTGGGGGGCATAGACACGTCCCTTTAGTCCTGGCAAGTTCTCAATCATTTTCCTTTATTGACGCGTTTTCCAATTATTGTAACTGGCAACTGAAGACACGGTTTCTCTCCATTTGCGATCTAACAGGATGAAATCATGGGCTAAATTCAATACAGTAAAATAATTCACTTATTAATAGGCCAATGCTTTGCGTTGATTGAACTGGTCGGCATTCCAATGAAATATCGCCTTTCACTCTCGGTATTGCGTGAGTTGAAAAAAAACGTGGCACTCGGCAGTTAAATAAGCTATAAAAAGCATGGGGCTCAAGCTATTTGCGCAGGTATGCAATTTTGAATAACATTGATTTAAATACAGCAAATACGTGTCCAAATGAATGATTGTCGTCTTACCTAATCAGGGAGAACTAGCAGCACCTGTAAAGTGTGGAGTGCTCTCGGACTGAACCTTTTGTTAATTATGAAAATGACTGAGAACAGGTCAGGACTAATAATTGTTTTAAACAGATATTTTGTGCACCCAGTTCTTAGTTCTGGTTCCGCCACTGTACTGAATTTAGCCCATGATTTCATCCTGTTAGATCGCAAATGGAGAGAAACCGTGTCTTCAGTTGCCAATTACGATAATTGGAAAACGCGTCAATGAAGGAAAATGATTAAGAACTTGCCAGGACTAAAGGGAGGTGTCTGTGCCCCCCAATGCCCAGTTCTAGCGCCGGGCCTGCTGGAATGAACATCGCTTCCGTGTGGTGTCTGTATGCCACTTTTTCCTTATATAAAAAAGCATTTTAGAATTCCAAATCATGATGTGACTGCTAGGCAATTTGTATGCAAAAGATTGTAAATAAATTAAATTAAATACATTAAAATTATAGTTTACGCATTGTATCACATCATCTGCGCGACAGCCCAAGGTTAATTCTACTATTCTGTGAGTATAAGAACTAGGATAACTTAGTCCCGCTCATATCAAATTGCAAAATTATCCGCTATATTAATCCTTTCTTTTTAAACCTGTGAACGCGCAAGCAAAAAAAAAAAAAAAAAAAAAAAAGCCACACTTTACAGCCCACTACGTACACGATGAGTTCTGCAATGATATTCATTTGTCATATTATATATTGTTCTAATTTATTATACAGTATTTTTTTCAGATTGAAGTCACAACACATGAAACCGCCGCTCTGTGGGAGCTGCCGACGACAAGTCCAGATCTAGACAAGCAGATGAGCAAAGTAAAACCTCTGCATGTGCACAGTATTCTAAAATATTTCAGAAAGATGCCTCGAAATTAGAAACAAATAACGAAACATGGCAATGCCATTAGAAAATGACTCAAGAGGTTCCTTACAGTAGCTTCATGGGATAATAGTAGTAAGGCATCCCCCTTAACTTTCCTACTTAAGTGGGAAACACGTCTCACTTAATAAGCAAGTTCTCAGTGTAACAAGCCCCACAACCTGTAGCAAACTACCCCTCCTGTAACAAACTACCCCATATATGGGGTAGTTTGTTACAGGTGACGGGGGTCTATTTTTTCCTCACCAGCATCACGCATGCGCAGAATATAGGGGTTGCTGTAGATCAGTCATGTAGTCTAATAAACTGTCTATGGGTACAGTGCATATTAGTAACAAAAACCTGATAATGTCAATTCTACAGCCGTTAAAAGAAAAAGTGTAACAACTAGACCCGGTCTCCCCTATAGCTGAATATTTTCAGTAATAATGGCAAATTTATTGTTCTGGACACCCTTAAAATCTTGCTATAAATCTTTATCGTTGGGTGATATTTTTTATTACATTATGTAATTTTGGCTGACATAGAAAAAATCAGAGAGGCATACAGAAAAACACAACCGTGAGACCACGAAGACGACGGCGGGCAAAGGGTAACATACATGCACGTTTCGCGTTTTCCAGATTCTGGCACCACGTCGCCAGTCAAATGTAGGCCTACATGTCAGAAAAAGAAATGAGTGACGACAATATTTTATATAACTGATGCATAAAACAGAGAGAAGACTCCAGCTGTAACACCAATAATTTCTGTCTATAAAATCTATCTATAGTAAATGACGGAAACATATGGTGTTAACTGCATAAACCGTCACATACATTGACAAAATCTGCAATAAAAAACTCAGAACAGCTGACTACTGTCATGGTTCTGGAGGCTGGCGTTTGCTTGGGAGCTTTCTCTGTTGCTCTCGTCTGGGACGATATCGTTTTGCCCACAATCGGATTCTTTGCCCAGCTGGCATCAATTGTGGGCGGCGTCCGGACTCTATTTAAGCCCAAGTTCCCCCTCGCCGCCTTTGCTAGAGTGTCAGTGTTTCGTTTTCACTATAGCCCGTAAGTTCTCTCGCTAGAAAGTTGGTGAGGAATTAGTTACAAAGAGGAAAGTGGAATCTTTCTCCCTCTTTTCCTCTGTCTGTGCACCGTCTGGGTGCTTAATCTTTTTATCTCGGTTTCCGAGATTTTTCCTTTATTTCGTTCAGTCTAGCTCGCGTTGCTTCCTTATTTTTACTCGGACTAGATTTATGTCCTTTGGAAGCGCAAGCCTCTCTCTCTTATTTTGTCTGTGTTCGTCATATTGCTGTACTTCCTTTCGTTCCGGCCACTTCATTTGCAGTCTCGAAATACCAGCCATCACAACTACAAACAGAAATTCTTGGATTGCGAACATTTTATAATGAACGGAGTTAAGTTTTATATGAATGGCATTCAGTTTTAGATGAACGCATCAGGCCTTGGGCGGCATCGGGAAATGAACGCATCAGAAAATGAACAGAAGGGTGCTCATTGTCGAACGCAGTGACCAGGTTTGCAGCCTCGAACGTGTCCAAAAATGAACAGGTGTCCATTCAAAAATGAACGCGTTCAGTGTTCAGAATATTGACGAGCTCCCTAAGACATATTGGTGTCTAACTGCATGATTGGGTCGGCGGGCACCCCCAAAAATATTGGGGTAATTTTAAAACTGCCGAGATACAGTATGTGGTATCTTGATGGAGTGAAATCATTCCTAAAGGACGGTATATTATTGTATAATGTCAATTTGGAGGACTAAGCCATACTGAATTATGAATACTAAATTTAAGACTTCCAAATGCGAAACATAAATTATATTATGTGTAGATTCATTCCACTGTCAACATAAGCAGCAACATATAGACTGAACAACTAGGCATGAAGTTTTACACTGAAGTTTCAAGCGGGAGCTTGCATCCGACAAGCACAAGCGAGCAGCGAAAGGAAAATATCCCTGCTTCCACAGCAGCCATCTTTATTTGTTCCAAATCAGTCCTAATTTGTGTCAGTCATAACAGCCATTTTGTTGATTGTTGGACCGGAACAGGGTAAGTAGGCCCCTAATTGCTTCCTTTTCTTAATTTATCCTGTTTTTCAGACAAATTCATACCTGATTATTGCCTGATGTTTGGACAAATAACCCAAGCAGGCCATGGCTGAAAAAAAGCTCAACCCTGACCTACTGGCACTGCTTTCTCCATGCAGAACTAAACTATAAAAAAGAGCTGGTTTCTAAACTTGTGAGGTTAAAGGTGGTCCATGCGCACTGCAGCTTGCTGTTGAGTGCTTTGAAAACACACCCAAAAAACTCAGGACCTGTTTGCAAAACTGTTTTATTTATCAGCATTCAGTAAACAGGAGCATTTTTCTATCTTTAATAGTGACACTTACTTTTTTTTTTTAACATGGAGGCATATTGAGTTAGTATTGCTTTGTGACCCAAATCTTCTAGAGCATTCTTTTTCATTCGTCGCAATCACAAGTGATAATTGCCTTAAATAGATGGTAATTGTCATGTTACCCTTCTAGGTTGAGATTAATGGAGTAGCTAAGGAATTCAATCTGAGAGGTTTAGGTTATATTACCATTTCATTAAATTAAATCAAGTGTGACTTCATTATTGACACTTAATGAACGAAAGAGGACCTGATACACCTACGTCAGAAGCACCAGGCAATTGAATATCATCCTACAGTGCAGTGTGAAAAGCCGTTTCCTCGTCCATAGCAGGAAATCAAGGCTCCTCGTAAAGTCTTTTCTGTCATACTTTTACAAGATACACATGGTTCTTGAGTTTTCCCAGTTTACTTTGAAGCCAGGATCCAAATGCAAATGCGCAAGCTAGAAAGTTAGCATTGATATTACTTAAGCAGCATCTGTTTTAAAATGATTCCTTTTGCCAAGGTGGCAACGTGTGTAATAGCCACATCTGCATGCACTAATCAGTGTTTGTCTGTTCTTTGTGTTATTTCCGGATTTTGGAAGGCAGGGCAATGGAAGCGGCCTTCCCATTTGTCTCAGGCGCTGGTGTTGGACAACTTTCTCCGGCTGGGATTGCACATCTGGGAGAGGTGGAAATAATAAACAGAGAGATGGGGAAACTTCACAGAAAAATAAACAAGGGCTTAATGACAAATGGCATGCTGGTATTAAGCAAATTAAGAGAAAAAGAGACATAGTTTATTGTGTTGTCTTGCTATGTGTCACTAGACAAGAGTTAACAGGAATTAACACGACATCAATGTGGCACAATGCTGTTCTGACAATCTTATCCCGAACTAAAAACCAGAAATGGTTCTTTAATCTCATGCGCTCAAAATGGTTACCAATGAAAAAAAAAATAATAACGATTAACTTGAAATAACACAACATCAAAAGTGTTACTTTGACACTCTGAAAATCTCAAAACAAGGTAAAAGAAAACTTAACATTTAATTTCCAACATCTCTGCTTCATTCTGTGCTTGCCTTGGTTGCATAACCAAGAATAGCTTTCAAAGCATTTCAAATTGCAAACGGTTATTAGGATGGTGCAGTTAATGAGCAGGAGTGAAAACTGCATATTACTCACAGAGGTAATTGGCGTGACAGCATCCACCTCTCTCCAAATAGCTGGCAGCCCCTGGAGTCTGGTTATGGCCAATTAATGCTTCTTAACTGCTGGATTTTTGATGTGGTTTTTGTGAAATGAAAGGAAGATTGTAAGCTGAATTCTCAATGGACTACGCAATCGTTTAAAGCCTTTGTGTTGTGTACAGCTGTACAGAAGCATGAACAGTGAGAGCCGACAGGGTGTGTGGAGTTACCATCCACACCCTTTATCCTCAACCCGACTAGCCGAACTCTGGGAGACGGGCTGCATTTTACTCAGCTCAGGTCTCATTTCCAACACATATTTAATATGTGACGTGTATCCCAGTAAAGTGGAAGTAAAGTGAAAAAAAATGATAAACTGGGGGGTGTTTGAGCTTCTATGGAGCACAAAGATAATTTTTTTAGAGCTCAGTTCCTCCCAGTCACCAGCGCTGATTGTTGAATGAGCAGGAGAGCGTTGAAGAGGTAGTTCTTCAGCTGTACTCTGGGTGGCCCCTCCTGTCCGGACACTATTCTAGAGCACGGAGCTTCCATGTTCACCTTTAATTACTCTGTAATGAGCCCCGCTGATTGATTTTGGGTGCCAAGATCTACGGACTAAAACTACGTTGGAGGCGTCTTCCCCTGATGTCAGTCAGTGCAAACATGCCCTGCGTGCTCGATGTGAAAATAAGTGAAGACCAGTGCCACATGAGCACTGTTACGAGTGCGGTGAAAACTGCTGACAAATCAAGGAGGCTACAGCTTAGGGACCACATCTGGAGAGCACGGGCATCAGTGTAATGGAGCAGCCTGAGTGCTTGCAACATGAGACTGCCAATGTATTTTTTTTCCACAGAATTATTGTGGTATTAATAAAAAATTAACAGACAGTAACATCAGCATATCAAACGGATAATCAATCACATTAAGCAAGAGTCAAAAAAGAGTGAACACATTTGTGCCTAATACACCCCAGCAAATCAGCTTTGTGGCAATGCAGGCTAGAATGAATGCCATTCAATCAACAGACTGATTTTAGTTTCCATTTACAGCTCACACGGTAAGCCTCTACAACTCAAGGCCTTGGGTAACCTCACCTTTTAAAGCTTAATTTCCTCAACCTGTCACAGTTTACTTTACCAGATTAGTAACAGTTGCTAAGCCTAATTGTAGAATGACTGTCAAATTTATTTTTGATAGCATTATTGTACAACACATTGAATCACAATGTTATGAGGCTTTTTCTTCTGTACAAAAAAAAAAAAAAAGATATCATAAAACATGATATGTCTTGCCCAGATTCTGAACACACTTAGCACAGGAAACAGCGTAGATTTGCGTAAATTATTTTTTCATGGGTCATTGTAATTTAAACTTATCAGCAAAAAGTTTGGAACGGTTTTGATATGCCTAAGATTTCTTCCTCTACGGGTGTATTGTTTTGAATGCCCATAACATTCCAAAGAAAGCAAGTGCAATCTTATGATAAGGAATGCTCCTAAAAAAAAAAATGCTGAAACGAGAAATGAAAGTCAGAGAGAGTTTTGGATTTTATTTTCATTTACTTATACGAAGTATTATTTCCATCCTTAGGGCACAATGTCACATCCATTCTTAATCACCATAAGTCATTTATTAGTCTAGATTATTCAGTAAATGAATAGTTAATTTGTTAATCAGGCGAACTAGAGAGTTAACTAACGAACTAGAGATCTGTTAAAAGGTGAGGTTTCTGAAGGGGGGTGCAGAATGTGTGATTGAATTACCTCACTCATGTTATTAGTATCTCTATAACTTGTATGAAATTTTTGTTGCCCAGAACTTTGATTTCATGTCCCTTATATTATTTTTGCATTAAGACTGAGCTAGCTAAAAAGTCTGGCGTTTATTCATACACTGCAGACTATGGAAGACCATATTCTTTTCAACTCTAATGGCCATGACTGTTTACTGTCACTATGGCTACGACAAAGTCTAAACTTGCCCTAAAGCGGAATGTCATGATCTTCCCATACGTAGAAGCCTCGGTGTGTGAAAAAAAAAATTTTTTTTCGGTGGTATTCATGTCCTTTGGAACAAAATTTTATGACTTCATGTTGTTGACAGTTTAACGGTGTCTTAAATGGCAAAGTATGCCCCAGAACACTAGATATAGGTATCTCCCCATTCAAAGAAATTGGGTTGGTCTTGTTGGTGGCTATCCTGCTGCCCCAGAGATGGTGTTTCAAAGATGGTGTTGGAGTGTGCCCTCTCCTCATATTTAGAACATCTGTGGCATGAGGAATACTACGTGTTTGTATATGATAGATAATAATAATGTTTTGCTGAAAGTACGCCTGTTTAAGAACACCGGACCTCAAAAATTTTAATCTTTTTCTGAACAAAACACTGTTTGGTGAAGTCCATAAGTAGTTGGACAGTAAAACAACTTTAAAGGGAAACAAGTCCTACAAAGTTCACATCAAATGGGGGTAATATCGAAGCGAAGACAGTTAGCTTTAACTTGAGGTTATTGACTTCCATAATGGGGTGAAGTATAACTTCCATATGGAGTGAACTGTGTTAGAATTGCCCTCGTTTGAAATTAATGTATTGACCTTTTACCGCTATTGTACCTGTTCATTGAAATCGGACTTGACTTGCTCCTAATTACTCCTTGAAATTTGAAACAGTCTGAGCTGGGTTTTGGAATTTCAGCATTTCCAGATTCTTCCCTGCATGTATGAACACCCCCCAATGCCATTCAAAATCAGAGTTTTAGGAAAAGAATGAGTGAGATAATTGCTTTCCACCTGCTCCATTTTGCACGTACAATGACAATCTCACCACATACTGAATGTTTTCAGATATGCTCAGGCGTCAGAAATTGTGCCAGAAAAGCCGCACAGAGACGTGGCATGATTTTTTTTTTTTTCTTTTTCCGCCATTTGTCATGTTCAAGCTTGTCTGTAAATTATAGAGAAGGGGCAGATGAGGTCAGAGCTGGTGCCTGGTTCCCTGTGCATGTCAAAAGAGGGATATTCTCATTTTTACAGTCAAAAAAGGATGAAGGTGTCTCTCCTTGCCTCTCTTCATTCTAAGAAACACCTGAACTTTAAGTGCCTCCATAAATTTTTATTGCATCTTTTTCTCGCTGATTGGAATGGAGTGTTTATGCATTGAGGGGAAAAAGGGAAAGATGGCTGGGGGGGAGGGTAGTGGTGGCGCAGGTATAGTCAATGAGGTTGTAATGATGGATGTGTAATTGCCAAATCACATTTGTATGGGTGTTGTTTTCTTTGTTTTTGTGTGTGTGTGTGTGTGTGTGTGTGTGGGTGTTGAACTTAAATGCTGCCATTATTTGTAATATGTGTTATATTTTCTTAATTTATTTTCCAAGATGAGGAATTATGCTGTACATGACACAGCTCATTTATAATATGTCTAGCCTGGGTTCTGGCCGAGACTTGTGCGACTCAGTATTTCGCCTTCTCTCCGCTCCACTTTTGCTGATTTATGTTGCAAAATGGCCACCAAGAAAGTGGGTTCTGCACATTGGAGACGGATGCTAATTTCCCCCTCAGAACTGTAAGGTGCTTTGACAGTGAGAAAAACACGATATAAATGCAATGATGTTTCATTGTTTTTCCATTTCTTTCTCTCTGCCTTGTTTTCTTTGCAAATCCAGGTTGCGGCAGGTTTTCTCCTGTTCCGGCCAGACTTGTGCTCTGTATAGCCTGCGGGGGCTGTTGTTGGGGTGGGGTTCGAACCCTTCGCAGCTCGTCACGGATCAAGTGCAACATGGCAGCAGGCATACTCATGGCCCACACACAGCACAGTACTGCTTTACGGGAGGGGCCAGAGAAGAATCTGGAGCCAAAATCAGTTTGTAAGTGCGCTTTCATCTGAGCTTTGGAATTCTGTTCCCAGATAACAGCCAGGTTGAGCACACTCTCAGTTGGAACCATGCTACACACAGCTGGCACATACACTCACATGCGCACACGCACCACACGCATATGCACACAGGCACTGTTTTTCAAGGACGATGTGCATTCAAAGTGAAGTTATTGGGTTCTATCGCAACCACTTTGTCATCTTAAAGCGTTTTCAAAGACAGCTGGTCATCAGCTTTACCTGGTAGAGTTTAGCCGAGAGTCAACATTTTGCTAGTGTAGCAGAGTGCGTGCCAAAGACCTGAAACTTGGGCCGAAAAAGTGCATGAGTGAGTGTGTGTTTGTGTGTGTGTGTGTGTGAGAGAGAGAGAGAGAGAGAGAGAGAGATTGTGGAAGTGCTAAGCATTAGTCTGAGAGTTTGTTGAGTGTGTCTGAGCAGCAGTAGTGTGTGTGTGTGTGTGTGTGCGTGCGCGTGCGTGCGTGTGTGTGTGTGTCAGCTGCACCAAACAGTGTGAATTAGAAGTGCAGCAGATTATGTGAGAGCAGTGAGTGTGGCGTTCCTCCTCGTCAGCAGCTGCTCTGCGTCTCTCCTCCCTGTCCCTCTCCCTCTCGGCTCGAGGCAGGACCACACAGGGGCGGAGCTGCTATGAACTGACATCCTTTCTCTTTTCCTTCACCCCCATTCCATCTCAACTCCGCCCCTCTGTGTCTCACACCTCATTTCACACCTCACAATATTCCACAGACATAACCTGCATGAAAGAGCGGGCAGGAATGTAAGCAGGTGTTACCCGGTTAGCTTGCACTTGCTGGCAAAGGTTCCAGCAAGATTTCCCTTTCACTTGAGATTGAAATAAATAATGACGATCATTCCCAGACTATTACAGGGCGTTGTATCACAACTGACATGTTTATTCATCGTGACAAACAAAAATTCCTGGCATGTTCAATGGAAATCTATTAGCAACATCCCGCAATAATGTTTAGGCATGATGAAATTGCTTAACCTCTTTTGCCTGAGGAGCAAATAGGTGAATTTCCACCTGTTTGTGACCACTGTTACAAAAAGCTTTGTAAATTATAAATGGCAAAAATGTAGTTCAAAGCTTTTATTTAAACTAGAGAACTGAATCTTAATGACAGTCATTTGCAACTTATGTCCAGTTTCTAAAACTTACTTTTATCAACTTTATACAGTATAGAATGTCTACAAATCAAAAATTGAAAATCACTTTCAAATTTAAGACATTTTTTTTTAAGACATTTTTTGATGAGCTGCAGGCATGGAGGAAACTACACCAGTCTGGAGTACAAGCTTGTTCACAAAATATTTTAGAAAAAAAGTATATTGAAATCTGCAACCATTCAAATTTTATTGCATTTTTTCACAAACATTGAAAAGAGCCTATTTATGCCTGATGATTCTTTCGTGTCAAAGAATGCCCAGTATCTCAAACACTACAATTGTCAAGAATATGGATGAATGCTAATAGGGAGGTGAATCTTACCATTAAACAGTTAGTTTCAGCCAGAGTCCCATATCTGATAATTAGTTTCAACAATGTTTGTTCATTAATGTGAAAATGAGAACAGTTGCTTGCAATCCAGTTGTAGAGTTTTTGTGGTACAGCAATTATGGATATATTGACCTGTCTTTGGGGTTCCTATATATGCTGACATCTTGTGTAAAAAATAATATAAATATTTACGACAGAAAAGATTGGGATCTTTTTTTCAGGCAAGCCCCTTTTAGTTTGGTTGCCAAAGTGTCTATAATGAATAATGATTGTTATTTTGGAAGCATGTTTTATTCCTATGGTCCTGGAAAATTAATAGATGAAAACTTTACAAATAGCCCAATAAACAGAACAATGCCATTTTTAAATGTCCTGGTTATGTCCAGCACAACACAGCGCATCATTCTGGCACATAGATGGCCACTCCAATATACCTCAATGGCCACATGCATTCAAGAAAAACAAACCCAGATGAAACATCGATTGCTCTGGGGGTAAGTTCATATGACAAGTGAAGAAAAGGAAGATGAGTAGATATTACCATTCATTGATGCAAATGGGAAGACACTTCCACATCAAAAAGTATAATACTGTAAAGGCTGGTATAATTGAGAGGCTAAGTGCAGCGGCAAGAGGGAAATAGAGCAGCACGGACACAATACAAATGCAGAGAATAATACAGACCATACGACAGGGACAATCCTCGCGCTTCCTAAAGGACGTCCAAACATCCAACAAAACGGAAGCAAAGCGAGAGAGAAAAAAAGGAGAAGTATCTCGGAGAGCCAAAAAAAACAAGGCACCTTAAATAGTGTGACACAAAGGATGGAGAAGATACAAAGTCACATAAACACTTACTACAGATATCTTCGGCTAAAGTGCATAACTACAAACAGACACTCTAGTGAAGGAGGCGTGGCGGACTTCTGGCTTATATAGAGTCCGGGGAGGCGCCGCCCAAGTTCAATCAGCCAGCTGGGTAAAGAATCCGATTGAAAAGAAAATCAATCTCGTCTTGGGACGAGAGCCTCAAAGAAAAGTCCTGAACACACGCACACCTCCCAAACCATGACAAATACAATTGGCTAGCATTCCAATCAATCGAGCAAGCATAGCAAATAAGCCATAGTGCTTGATGAAAATCACTAGTTATGTTCAGCAACCTTACAAGCAATAAAGTGTAAACCAATGAATCTCTAGGATGAAGTAAAGTGGATTCACAAAATGTGGAACTTGATGCATAATCTTTAGTGCAATTTGCCTTGCATCAGATTCAGAAAATCGAATAAAAATAAACGGTGAACAAATTTAAGAAATTAAAGGTTTCTTTTTTTTTTGGAACCTAATTACTTTGAAAATTTAAAAATTATTTTTGAAACCAAGTTTTTTGGATTATTATGGTCCTGGACCACTTTCCCGGACTGGGGGACATTGGTGTTTAGGAGGCTAATTACATTAAGACTCATCATGTATCTGTAAGTGATATAATCACAGGGGCTCAGGATTAATTTGACAACCTTTGCCAAGTACTACAATTTGTAATTACATCCACAAACCTGCAAAACAGAAGCCTTATACTGTATTAGCGTTGTCCTGAGGGGCGCCATCAACTTTTCTGGGCTTGGAGGCATCTAAGACCATTACACAGTAGAAATGTGTACTTCACGTCTTTTTTGGAAGAAATAGATGCTGTGTCCTCCGAACCAAATAAAAGGACCATCCAGGTTGTTACTAGCAACAAGCCCAAAAGCCATGTTCTGTCATGCTATATAGTTGTGTCAGTGCCTTTGGCAGGGGTACCTGCACTTCTGTGAAGGCAACATCAATGCTGAGAAGTACACTGAAATTTTGGCGCGCAACATGTTTTCCAGGGACACCAATGCTTATTTCAATAAGAAATATATTCCTTTGTGAAACATGTCAGTTTTAAGGCAATGTCACTTCCACATAGACCATGGGGATTCAATATTGGTTTTTCGCCTGTCTTTCATGCGCATAGATCTTTCCAAATTCTTGTAATAATTTAATTATACTATGGACTGCAGGTGGTGAAATTGCTAAATTCCCGACAATCATGCATTGAGTAACCATGTTCCCAAACTGTCGGAATATTTGCACATGCAACTTCATGCAAACTGGTGAACCTTGAACTATTCTTGCGCGTGAGCAACCAAGCCGTTTGTGGATTATTATTGTATAGCCAATCATAATAGCATCACCTGTCACCCACTGACATAGTTACTTATGAAATGTTCCAAACAAATGTTTTTTAATGTTTTGCAACCTTCCTAGTGTTGCAATGCCCTCTTTCTAACTTTTTGAGAATGTGATGGAGGCATAAAGATTGGAATTGCTGAGGTCACATTAAATCCAACAAAGACTGTTAGTGGTGAAGTCTAAGGCAGGTATAAGAGTGGGCTGTGAGTCCAGCAGCAATGATGCACAGTCGGTCACCGTAGTCACAAGTGAACTGAGCACAAGCAGCTAGTTCGGGGTTCTTCTCATGAAGATGGGTCTGGTTGGTATTTTCAGATCTCTTGGTTTCAATGTTCAACAGCATTATCTACAGAGCTCCATCGCAGATAGCGGTTTGTGGCTTTCACTTCCAGCATTTCAGGATCTATGCTTCCTCAAGCATTGCTGTAAAGAACAAAATAAGCAGAATTTTTGGGTTTGTACATCTGGTATAGTGTGCTAAAGTCCTCAGGCGAAAAACAATATGTTTTATATCAATGATGCTGCTTGTGTAATTCTGCCTCCTCAGGAAAAAGACATCTTTTATATAAGATTTGGAGACAGATTTGGTTTGTCGGTTCAAAGTGCTGCTTTTTAGAACAACCCTGGCATGACAGCCCCAACATGGCAGCTGAGGTCACAACTTTTCAGGCCTGGCTGGCCCAGAAGCTTGAACCAGTGTTACTTTTAGATCAGTGGTTAGAATCAACTGACCATCAGAACAGAGTAAAGTAGCCATATTTAGAGTCTAGGGACTGCACAGTTCCTTAGTAGCTTGAAAGAAAGATTTGATGCCATTTTAGAGCTGAATGTAATGTGCTTTTTGTTTGAACTAAGTGTTGTCTTTGGGTGCATTCAGGTGGTTTTGTGCTTTGCGGGTTATTACCCCGCCCCACCCGAAGGGTGAAGGAAGGGGTATTGTTTTCGGTTCGGTTTGTTTCTGTGTTTGTGTGTTTCTGTGTTTGTTAACACTCTAGCGGCAAAACTAATGCCCAGATTCACCCCAAATTCGGTATAGGGATTGCCACTGACCCAGAATAGAACCCTATTGAATTTCCTACAAGTAGGTGAAAGTATGTGCGAGGGGCGGGGTTTGTTGTGCCTAGCACCACTTGTTGGAAGATGGTTTTGGTAATAGTTCAATTTTATTCACAGCATTTGGACAAGAGGAAAAGTCCATTTGAATTGCACTTCCCGACTTAATGTTGCCTGGTGGTTTTGGACAAGGCGAAATATTCAATTCCGACTCATGCATTGAACTTGCCCAGGATAATCAGCTTACCCTCCACAGATGTCTTATTAATTAGATTGCTGAGGCCAGCATAGAAATTTGTGGGCATAAGCACCAATGACGTTAGCATTTTGATTCTTGCATATTTGGAGTCTTAGTGTTATGAAGCGTTTGTTGACTGCTTGAAGAGGTGAAGGAATATTTCAGGGGATAGATGCTTTCAGAACTATTAAAACTCGTACTGTATGTGCCTTTTTTTGCTTCTGGTCACCCACTCCAGATGAAGGTGTAAACGAGAGGTGGCCTTGGTGACTTGGCCACTATCAGCAAGCCTAGTTTTGCAAAGACCAGCAATATCAATAGTGTATCTTCCTAACTCAAGTCCAATTAGTGAACAATCACTGTTCAGAGTACGCATGTTCCAAGCAGCAACATTAAGATTCTTATGATCCAATTCACCACAAGTAGGGATAACCTGTTATCGGCAGTTTGCTGACCAGACACCAAAAAGGTAACCAGTTTGTAGTTTGCCTTCTCTAACTCCTTCTCTTGGACTGGGGAGAGCATTAGCCTCTTTAAATAAAGCTACATTGTTATCTGGAATGATGCTAAGGTGTCACATTGCTCTGATGGTGTGGACAAAGCAACCAGAGTTCAAGACCACCAATATGAAGGTTTTTGATTACGTCTGCCATTGTACCAGTAATTGTGATTGTACCAGTCACCTCCACCTATTCCCTATTGCCACGGGACTTTTCCACTAACTCGTCCGGAATATTTTGTTTACAGTGATGAAGTCGTTTCCCCACAACCCTCTCTTCCTCCTTATTCAATATCCGGAGGCAAGCCTAGCAAGACAACTGGGCGAGAGCTGGATGCAGTGGAAACCAATTTCCAGGTGGTATGCAAAAGATATCAGTTTTTGATGAAGTTTCTGAGGGGTTGCAATAATTTGCTTGATTACCTGACCTTTGCCATTGCCTTATCATTAAAGCTCATCTGCCCAAAATCGTATGGACATGGTAAATAGTCCATAATGCTGCACTTAGCCATGACTTCATGATTTCCCTGGCTTGTGGAGTGCTTGCACTTGCCAAAGGTGGATTTCAAGACTATCAGAGGAAAAGGATCCATTGTGGCCCACCCAAAAAAATATGTTGCCCCCCAATGAACCATGGTTTCACTGTAGGGAGAAGATCATTTTCAAATCACTGCTTTCCATTTTTAAATAGCATATTGCACACTGTCCCTACAGTTTGAGAGTTGGAATAGAAAAATGCTAAAGACATAAGAATTGTAAACATATCCAGTTGTGCCCCAGTGATTACTCCATTATTTTTTGTTCTCAATAACTGTTACCAAAAATCAGCGATGCAAGATAAAAGTTATCCACTTTAGCCTATTTGTTAAGAGAGATGGGATAGAATAATCAAAGCGAAAACACATGTTGCCTGCATGTGCCTCCAAGCAATTTCACTGTTTAGGTGTGGCTACTTCAGGCCATTTGCATACACATTTCTAAAATTAGGTTTGGAAATTGCAAGCAAATACTTGACTGAGATCACACGTTGTATTTGACTCATTTCCATTGAAGGCGTAGGCCACACACCCCTCAAAAGTAATATATTGTTTAATGAGCATGGCTGAACTGAGAGGCAGGTGTGTAAAACTGCGGAGTCATCATCCACAGTCATCAACTGGTGTGATATTACCCTGTACCATGTTTTAATTTTACATCAGAAGTAAATTAAATGGGTAAATACGAAACTCAGAATATTTTTTAGGGTTCACTTCTTTCAGTTTTTGAATATACAGTATTACCAGGATAAAACAGATTTAAAAAATTATATAATCCGTAATATATATATTTAATTTAATTTTTTTTTTTTACTAATTGCTTTTTTTTTTATTTTGCTGAATTGTAGAGGTGCGGTAGGTTAGTGCTTTTGCTACTCATCAAGAAGGTAAGGGTTTGAATCCTGCATGGGCTTTTTTGTATGGAGTTCAGATGTCTTCCCTGTGTTTGCATTGGTTTCTTTTGATACTCTGGATTCATTCTGCAATCCCAAAGCTGTGCATATTTGACTAACTGGAGACTCTCACTTGCCTGTATGTTGTGCAAGCAAGTGCTGCGTGTGCTGTTTGACAGACTGGAGAACTTCAGGATGTATTCCTGCCTCTTGTTGTTGCTTATTGTATGCTAGGATAGGCTCTGGTGCCCCTCCAACCCTAGCCAGTTGGAAAGTTGGTTACAGCAATGACTGGGGGGGAAATTGAGTTATACTGCAGCTGACCCACTTAGTCTGAGAGAGTTGAGATGTAAGGAACATAATTCATTTAGCAAAATAAAGCATTTGGAGAGATATTGCCTCTTTAATCCAAGTTTCATTTTACAGTAGAATTTGTGGATTTTTCCCCAATTATTCCACATTCTTGGTAGTCTGATAGCAAGCCTGCGATTACCATTTTAGCAATTGTTAGGCTATGCAGTTTGTATTCAATCATTATGGAGAAAAACCGAAAGATTCACCTGCAAGACTTGCTTGTTTGCTTGCAGGCGTTGCCCTTTTTATGGTAGGCCATGCGGTCTTCTGAGCTTGTCATGTCCTGCCTTTTTGAGTGACAGCTGCCTCATTTTATTACACGTTTGCTCCACCGGATGGGCGTAAATTGTGATCGCCCCTGTCCACTCACTTTCGGGCAAGTTAAATTTGGGGACAGATATTCAATAAAGCTGCCACCTTATGATTGGCTGATGGTTTTTGGAAAATATTTGTTCACAGAATGATTGGACTTGAATGAAACAATCTAAGCTACTTACTGCCAAAGTCTCTTAAGCATGTTTGATTTTGGGACAGATACGTGCATATTTCATGAGGTTGCTGCCTTGTGATTGGTTGATGGCTTCCAGACAGTAACCATTGAACAAATGATCGGATTTACTTGAAACTTACTCAGGTTGTTTTTTGCAAAGTCCTCTCAGTCTAGTTCTATTTGGGGACAGATCCACACTTATTTAATGAAGCTGCTGCAATTTGATTGGTTGAAGGTTTCTGGACAATAACTTTTGAGAGGATGGTTGAATTTGAATTAAACTTGCACAGAATATTTATTATAAAGGTCTCTTGATCAAGTTAAGTTTAGGGCCAGGCCCACGCATATTCATTGACAGTGGCATGTCGTGACTGGTTGTTGGTATGACTACTCGTCGAATTATAGGACAATTTCCATCAGAAACAATCGTGGGTAGGCTGCACTTGCATTGGGTCATATAAATGAGGCTAGTTATGTAGATACCTAGCTATCCAGCAAGTCTCGGTCGTCTAATGGTGTTGCTTCAATGAAATAAATACTGCCAGAAACAAATAAGCAAAAATGGTTATTGTGGATATCTGTGTTTGTCTGCTACAACACTTTAACTTAATATTTGAAAGTATCTGCTACTTTAACTTAACATTTGGAAGCAGCTGCCGAATCACCATGTAAGCTGCATACTTCCGCCTCGACCTGCCAGACATTGTAGCTGAAGTTGAAAACGCCCACAGGTGGCCCGCAGTGATGAGCGACAGCAAAGTTCATTTGCGGCGTGCTTCTGCAGTGTGTTTGTACTGTTATTCTCACAGCTAGCTTTGCTGCTCTCCGATGGTGCTGTAGATGGCAGAGAAGGTTCAGACAGCCTTGCTAGGCGCTGTCATCATGATCATTACCAATGTAATTGTTAATCTCTGTTTAGCTCTAATGTTACTTGAATATCCAGGATTTTGAAACATTAGATATGTGTCTTTGTGCCATTTTTGACAACTGCTAGCTTTGCATCACTTGCTTAACCTTACACTTTGCAAGTGATGCACGCTGCTCAGTGTACGGTCTACACACAATGACATGAGTGGCTATATGGTTCTTGTACCAATATGGTATGCTTCAGTCTAATCCAACAGATCATTCAACCCAAAAGAATGTCATCGCCCACACCCCAATTATTAGAGGGAATACCAACTTTGCATCAATCGCAACATTAATTAGCTTATCTGGGAGTGTTTGTACATTTCTCACGCAATGTGACAGAGCACACTATAGCCTATGCCATTACTTAATTCAAGAGGTCAACAGAGTGGAGAGAGACAGAGAGAGAGAGAGAGAGAGAGAGGATTTACAAGCAAACACACCCACTACATTTTTTGGAGAAAAAAAAGCGCTAGTTGACAATGTCATTTGTTGAACGTTTTATCACATCACAAATGCAATTCTTCGCTCGCCTATGCACAAATAGATGGGAAAATAGGGCCCAGGTTCAGAAATACTGGAATTATCCTTTCATCAATTCCCATTTTGCCTAAAGTAAACTCAATTTAGTTTCGTTTTCTGCAGATGGATTATAGGCTCTCAAATCGGTACCGGGCTTAAATCTGACTGAAAATGAATCATATCATGATGCACTCAATATTTTATTTTCCTTTTACAATTACTTTTAAAATTAATTTTTCACAGAGTCAAACAAAAACCATAATCGGGCACAATTATGAAAAGAATGCACCTTCTAGTCTCAACACTGTCACAGAATAGCACTGTGGTCAGGAATGTTTATGTGACACACTAGCTCTGATTAGCAGTTTGACTTAAGCGACAGTTAGAGAAGCCTTTCGCTTTTCTCCGTAGATTCCTGTTATGTAAAGAATGCCACTCGACGGTGTGAAATTATGAGAGGGATTCTATCAAGAAAATTATATCTAAAACTTTTGAATTTCTGCTGAAATTATGTTATGTCCTACCGTTGCTCAACTACACATCCTGGATGCACCCAACTAATACATTACCTATCGGCCTACCGCATTCTGTGCTGAAATTGATCACTTAATCAGCGTAAGTGTTTAAAAATCAGGGGTTTGCGACCTTCCTTGTGTAAAAAATTTTCAGTATTTCAGAAGAATGTTTTGTAAGTTTTAAAACATTTGAGAAACATTGCTTCCAGATTTTGATTGGTTTGTTTTGTTGCTCATAATTTGAGTGGAAAAAAACCCTTTAACCCACAAACACCTTGCAGAGGTTAACCTGCTGCACTTCAGCGCCAGGGTTACACAGCTCTGGTGTACGTAATCTTTCTTTTTATTTCATTTAGTTAGCAGATGCACACTTTAAGCCAATTGGGAAAGAGAGAAGCTTCCTTGCATTAATTTAATCTGATTTCACCATCCAGAAGATTTGTGGGCTCGGACTCATCATTTTACAAGCAAGAAAGCCAAATGTTTAAGTGGTTTCAGATTCAGCCAGTGTATCCTATAAACTGTGGTTCCAGAACATGTGCGCTATGACGCAAACAGCATTATCTTTCGTAGTTAAAACTTTCCGCTAGAAATTGTTAAACTTTCCCCTCTGTCAACAGAAGATCTATGTCTTTTCTGATCAAGTGAGGTAAGAAGTGGCTCTGTCCTCTATCCTCTTGTGAATCACGGGCAAAAACCTGTCTGTATATTCAAATCATTTATTAAATGCACATGATCTGCATGCTTTCTTTTTGTCCTCTTGATGTGAAATAGTCCCTGAAAATATGGCTAAAAGTATTTAGCATTGTATTGGCATTGTTCTTCCTCTGCTTTGAAAATTCCCTCCTCAGCCCCTTCAGGAGTTTGATTATTTACGTCTCTGGACCTGTTTGAGATACAGGTTCAAAACAGATGTTGTTTGTTTTTCACAGTACATCTCAAGCACTTCACAAGATTATCCCCTTGTTTCAGCCTGGGGTCATTTGGGGTGAGCGGACATGAATCTCCACCTCAGCTGACCAGCTGGCCGAGCATTTTGACCCACTCTGGCCTGTTCTGTAATCACAGGGTGTACACTGTAATAAAGTCATTACTCCACCTCCCAGTGTGGATTGAATAGAAAGTCCTTGTCTGCCATTTTGAGTCTGTTTAAGTCTGGCCCTCCCTGCCTCTGCTTGACTGAGTCCCTTCACAGCATAGTACCTGACCCTCCATGAGGTCACTGAAGCACCTGACGACATTACTGACATGCCAATGCATTATTTACGAGTCCGTCTGGTAACAACAACCCTCTCAGAGTTAACGTTCTAGGTCCTTATGACAGACTGGCGTGACAGTCATTCCCCAAGTCAGAACGTTAAAACGCAGTTCATGAGCGGGAATACCCATCTTTTAATCCTCAAAATACCTCATTTTGGAACACGGCATAACGCGAATATCTGTTCAGTCCAATAGTGCTCTGTCTCAAAGTGGCAGAGGAATGCGATTCTCTGACACAAAATAGAGGTTTTCCTGTTTCGCTATACCCCATTGCTTTTTTTTTTGTTTGATTGACAGTATTTTCCCTTTTGAGCAACATCTCAGCTTTTGAAGGTGGAAATGTTTTTCACAGAAATTTTCAGCTTGGTACAGTGTTTGGGATCTAGCGATGAGCGCCAATGTGTGTGTGTATATATATATATATATATATATATATATATGCATTTTTTTTAGTGCCAGTCTCAGTCAACTGGCTTTTTGAGATGCAGGCTCCTTGGGGGCTGTTTTTGCCGAATGTTAGGTTGCTTTGTCCAGGCAGATTTTTCCAGGGGCTGATAGTCCTCATTGGGATGATTTTTTCTAGGTCCGGCGAGTGAGTGATCATGGCGTAGCAGATCCAGAGCAGGCATGGTGGCCCTTTATGATGCATTCTTAAAAGCCATGCCCCTCTATTAAGAGCCCACAGATAGGCAATCACACTGATGTGTTTGCACTTGCATTTTTGACCTACTATTTTCTTACATTGGGAAATTCCTGGAAGCAGCCACAGACAGGATTGCAGCCTTTGCAAGCTCAGCAGTTCAACCAAAATCCAAATCAGTAGTTAGTGTTCAGTAAAGAGCTGGTCCAGAACATCTACTGTTGTTTACTCTTTGACTGACATGAGAATACAGGGATTGCATAGCAGTTGAGCAACAGCAGAGTTCACCTCTGTGTGACACTCAGCCGCAGTGTGCTCTTGGCTTCTGCTTTACAGTTCTCTAAATCCTGAGCGCACACTCAGAAGGCACAAGCAAGCCTTTAAAATTAGCGGTTACAGAACAATCCATTGCTTCATTTGATCAGATGAAACACTTGACCTTTCTGGTTATGGTGAAATGCACAATAACATTTATCAGCAGTCTGGTGGCAATTTTTTTCTGTTGTCAATGAGGTGAATGTGTTGTACCTAAAAGGGGCAATCATGCATTTGTGTCAAAATAGCAAGCTAATATAACTATATACTGCAGTTAGCAACCTAGTAAGTAATATTGATATACAGACAGTAATAACAGACATGAATGAAGACCACAATGGAAAAATGATCAGAATCACATTTTCATGTTGAGGAGAAATGAGGAATTAAAAATTCTAAATGATCTTAGAAACAAAGCACTGAAAAAATATGCAAACAAATATAAAATATTTTAAATATTATAATAATACATAATATTCCTATATACAGTGCCGTGAAAAAGTATTTGCCTCCTTCCTGATTTATTCTTTTTTTTGCATATTGGTCACGCTTAAATATTTCAGATCATCAAACAAATTTTAATATTGGACAAAGATAACCCGAGTAAATACAAAGTGCAGTTTTTAAATGATGATTTCATTTATTAAGGGAAAAAAGCTATCCAAACCTACTTGGCCCTATGTGAAATAGTAATTGCCCCCTAAATCCTAATAACTGGTTGTGTCACCCTTGGTGACAACAACTGTAATCATTCAAACATCTGCAATAACTGGCAATGAGTCTTTCACATCACTGTGGAAGAATTTTAGCCCACTCTTCTTTGCAGAATTATTTTAATTCAGCCACATTGGAGGGGTTTTGAGCATGAACGGCCTGTTTAAGGTCATGCCACTGCATCTCAATAGGATTTAAGCCCGGACTTTGACAAGGCTACTCCAAAATCTTAATTTTGTTTTTTTTTTTAAGCTATTCAGAGGTGGACTTGCTGGTGCGTTTCAGATCATTGTCCTGCTGCATAACCCAAGTGCGCTTGAGCTCGAGATCACAATCTGAGGGTTGGACAATCTCCTTCAGGATTTTCCGGCAGAGAGCAGAATTCATAGTTCCATCAATTATGACAAGTCGTCCAGGTCCTGAAGCAGCAAAGCAGCCCCAAACATCACACTACCACCATGTTTGACTTTTGGTATGATGTTCTTTTTATGAAATGCTGTGTTAGTTTTACGCCTGATGTAATGGGACGCACACCTCCCAAAAATTTCAACTTATGTCTCATCACTCCACAGAATATTTTCCCAAAAGTCTTGGGGATCGTCAAGATGTATTTTGGCAAATGTGAGACGAGCCTTCGTGTTCTTTTTGGTCAGCAGTGGTTTTCGCCTTGGAACTCTCCCATGGATGCCATTTTTTGCCCAGTCTCTGTCTTATTGTTGAATCATGAACACTGACTTTAACTGAGGCAAGTGAGGCCAGCAGTTCTTCAGATGTTGTTTTGGGTTTTTTTGTGACCTCCTGGATAAGTAGTTGATGCGCTCTTTGAGTAATTTTGGTAGGCCGGTCACTCCTGGGAAGGTTCACCACTGTTCCAAGTTTTCTCCATTTGTGGATAATGGCTCTCACCATGATTCGTCGGAATCCCAAAGCCTTAGAAATGGCTTTGCAACCCTTTCCAGACTGATAGATGTCAATTTCTTTGTTTCTCATCTGTTCTTGAATTTCTTTAGTCCGTGGCATGACATGTTGCTTTTTGAGATCTTTTAGTCTTCTTCACTTTGTCAGACAGGTTCTATTTAAGTGATTTCTTGATTCAGCAGGTCTGGCAGTAATCCGGCCTGGGTGCGGCTGGTGAAACTGGACTCAAAAAATGTGGTTAATCACAGTTAATTCATGATTTAACAAGGGGGGGAATTACTTTTTCACATAGGGCCAGGTAGGTTTGGATAGCTTTTTTCCCTTAATAAATGAAATCATCATTTAAAAACTGCATTTTGTATTTTCTCGGGTTATCTTTTTCTTATATTAAAATTTGTTTGATGATCTGAAACATTTAAGTGTGAAAAATACGCAAAAAAGTAAGAAATCAGGAAGGGGGCAAATACTTTTTCATGGCACTGTATTATTATGAATATTATCATAATATATAATATATAAAATATACAAAAATGCAAAATTTGGACTCTGATCATTTTTCCTTTGTGGTCTTCAAATGTAAATTTATAAATACTTAGGTCATAATAAAATAAATATAGCAACCTAATTTTGCTTAAATAATGCATAAATTTTCATGGGGATGCACTTCCAAACCCCCGTTTTGTGTTGAGGGAGATCACCCTGAGTCTTCTGACCCAAATACAAATTTAAAGTTTGCTGATGGATATGGTCTTGGCTAAACAACAAACAAATGTCAGAGGCCATTTGAGATGCCTCCAGACAAAAATGCTTACAGACATGAGTATTTAGCATTGGGTTGCAGATTGGAAGTATTACGTTAGGCTAGGCAAAATCATCCTCTTTCATAAACAGAATCATCACATATGTACAGTTTTCTCCCCAAACTCAGTTATGCTGTTACTATCACGTTCGCATGTGGGTTGGATCACGCAAAGTCTCAGATGGTTTTGGAAATCCATGTTCTTCAGAGATGTAGTGTCATCTTTGAGCGGGCATTTGGACTAATTGGATGGGAACAACAATAAGGTTGCTTTTCATAAATAGGGAATGTAAAGAAGGGCGTAGTTTCCGTTTTTTTTTTTTTTTTTTTGGGGGGACAAAAGGAATACAACTGCAGCATCTGAAAATTGTTTGGGGTCGGGAGCCATTAGCTCATGAAAAAGAAAAAAAAATTAAACTGTAAAATTTGGATTTTCTGATGAGCACTTGTATGATTAATTAAAGAGAAAAACTTGATAGCAAATTTTGATTTGATCCTCAGTAAGCTACAATAGTGTGCTCATACACTGATCAGCCACAAGATAAAAACCATCTGCCGAATATAGGTCCCCCTTACACTGCTGAAACAGCTCCATCAAACTAATGTCAGTTGAATTCCCGAACTTAAGGTTTCCCAGCAAAACATTTCCCAGAATTTCACACTCCCTCCACCAGCTTTTCTTCTTCCAGAATGGCATTCTGATGTCTTCCCTGCCCAGGTAAATGGTGCATATGTACCCAGCTGAAGCACATACTACGTTCTATAAAAGAACATAGAATTCCCTGATCCAGGCATCCTTCTTCAACTACTCAAAGGTCCAGTTCTGGAACTTCACTTGTGAAGTGGACTGGGGCGAGAGTCGGCATTTTGACTGATCCGCAAGCTAAAAAAGCAGGGTATGATGGACAGTGTGATGTGACAAATTCCTTATGTAAATATTATTGGAATTCTCAGCGACTTGTGCCACAGTCGCCCCTCGGTTGGTTTGGACCAGACTGGATAGCCTTCCTAGCCCTCGTGCATCGATGAGCCTTGGGCGCCTAAAACCTCGTCCATGGTTCATGTTTTGTCCCTCGGAGCTCTGTAAGTAGGTAATCACATCCGCTGACCGGGAACACCCCAGAAGTCTTGCTACTACAAAGATGCTCTCATCCACTCGTCAGGCCATAAGGATTTTGCGCTTGTTAAAGTCATTCCGTTCCCATTTCTCCCACATCCAACACGTTGATTACGAGAACCCTCTGTTTGCTTACTGTCTTAGATCTGTGTGCAGAGCTGGACATGTGCCATTGTCATGAGATTATCAACATTATTCGCTAAATCTATGCATCGTGTAGGCTCATTGGTATGTGTGTGTGTGTGTGTGTGTGTGTATTGCTTGAATGTATGTTTGATCGAGTGGCTTGATGACACTTTTGATTGTCTCTGAACGATGCTGGTATTCCTGCCATGCAGACATCGCCCCAAAGGGAGGAATACTAGAGGCATGTTTAATGAAGCCACTGTCTTATCGAAGCACCTTCAGCCAATTAGTGTATCCTCATTTTGTGAATAGGAAATACCAAATTTGCTACAGGCAAAGCAAAAGCAGGCACCACACGAGATTGAATATTCTAGCCATGGTCGAGACTGGTACCAGCCTGCCTTAAAGCTTCGCAGTTTTTCCTGGTGGATGTTCGGGAAAAGTTATTAAAATTGGCTGGGGTGGGCTATCCAAACTTAAGTCAGAAGCAGACATGGCAAAGCTGGGGGATAGTGTGCCTGGATGGCAGGGGAAGGCTTATTAATATTCATGAGGGAACTGCCACCTGAATGACTGATAAAATATTCCATGTCTGAAACAGCCATTTACTGTCTTCCTGAGATTTGTCAGACATTCAGGAGTGCCTCTAGTAAGCCAAACAGGTTGTGTTTTCTTCATGAAATTAACAAGTCTTCCCCTGCTGCCCTACATTCGGAAATTCATGCCTAGGAATGAATCACAGGCTATTTGGCGTTTGTGTACTGTAAATGTAGTTTGAAAAAATGGACAGCAAATTGGACCACAAGTGTAACAGCATTACATTCTCCACAATAAACTATGAATTTGATGGGCTCACTTGCATCCGTGGGCTTTGCCCCATAAGTTAATCTTGGAGCTTGCTGGCTCTGAAAATTAATTCTAATTCAAACAATGCTGGAAAGTGTCTGAACCCCAATGTTAATTCCACAGGGATATTACTACAAACATCAGAAGCTTAAGTAGCAGTGATGTACTTTGGCATATCAGTACACTAAGTTCTGCAGCTAATTCCAAATTTTTTCAGTTCCAGGAAGGGAATATTATGCTGTTTTTGTTCCCGCATGGATGAATTTCTGCCGTCCATCAAACAGGTTATAGTCAGCACCAATATAAATCATAACAATTGTAGTTCACAATTATTTTTTGTGCTAAGTCCGTTAGCTTAATGTTACTATTTAATGAGAATTACCAGTAAGGCGCTAACAGAAATAAGCATCGCGATGATATGCACGGTCCAGACAAATACTTCTCACCCAGTCTTGTTTAATGAGCCACCTATCCATGCGGAAGGATTTACAGGGATAGTTAAATAAAAATGATGGCATTAGCCTCCTAGGATAGTATTTTACAGCTTACCCAACGAGCCAACTCCAGGGACAAACAAATCTGCTATCTTGTGCCTGAGCTGGCTCGCTAGCTAATTAATCACCAAACCAAACTTGTAGCTAAAGACAGGCCATTATCCTTATGGTACACATGCACAAATACAATATATACAGTATATTACATTTGTTTATAAGAAAGTAATGGTCAAAAATATCAGAAACTTCTGCCACAAGATCTTAGCTTTCTCACTTGCCAATTGTGCGGATTCTAAAATTCATTTTTCTTTTTTGTTCAGAATGTCCGATCAACTAAAAACTTCAAAATGGAGCTAAATGAGGATAACACTCAGTCTCTAGCCGCATGTCAAAACTAATGGCCACCAAGTGAACAGGTAACGTAACGAGAAGCACGCAGCATACAAAAACCGCAAGCCCAACTGTGATACTATATAAGACTACTAATATAACTTATAAAATCCAGAGAAAAGAATGAACACCAATCGAAGGCATTACATGTTTCAATTAAACTGCTGACGGCAGCTACAAACAAGTTGTGCAACGCAGTAACCCTCTCTGTACCGTATGTTTGAAACTGAAGAACTACCGTGGTTCAGAGATTACGTTAAAGAGAAGCACAGATTAAGTACACCCATGCCTTCACAATGCCAAGAGAAAAGCACGCAGTTCGATGTCCAAAGACTAAATGACAGTAAACTACGAACGCTCAAATAATAGCAATAATGGTGATTTTTTGAGAGTTTTCATTGGATGAGCAGATGATTCCTCTGGGTGGGCAAGGCTTATCTTTGGGTGTGCAGCGCTCAACCCAGCCCACTCATAGACATGCTCCTGATTGATTTACCGTATCTTTGAAAACAATTGTTCTAAATGACTTGCATTGAGTGCTATAAAATCAGCTTCACAGTGAACATGCATTGCCTAAATTTAATCAATTCAGAAAAGCTTGTGGTTATAAGTCAATTTTATTGCATTGATTTATGAAATTAACAGAATATTGTGAAATATAAGTAATAAGACTTTCCAAAATTGTGATTGCATTGGTAAGAACCAGCAAGACTAAAGGTCCTAGAAATATCTTGGCTGTGCAGTGAGTCAGCTAAAAATGTTAATAAGCAAGCAACGAGGCAGTTCACCCTGACCGATCAAAATTTCCTGTACAAAAGTTATGTAGGTTATGTAATTCTGGCTTAAGTCATCCTTTTCATTCACCAGTATTTCAGATGTTTAATATTGCTATTTTCTTTTTCTAAATGCTGGAAAAGTCTGGAAATTCGGAGAGGGGGGGGCATGACCTCAGAGCCTCCTAGAGGGCAATTCCTCCTCCACTCAACACAACTCCTACTTTCAAAGCTTATGTAAACACTGGACAAGGTTTCAGAAAATCATTCAGCCTATATTTATCTCGGCCCAAAAAAAAAAAAGAAGAAAAAATCAAATTCCGAGTGTGGCAGCCTTCATTGTGAATTCTTCCAGCTTTAAACAAGACCCCATAAAATTCAAAATGCAAGCATTCCTTGGATAACTCTGCTCTACGCTTCAAGGCCCCGTGTAAGTGATGCTTTGATATCCGTCTATCACGTCATCAGACACAATGCTCTAAAAGGTACTTTGAGGTGCTTTTTGCATTTAGCGTTAAAAATACAATGTTACATCCTGTAAATATTTATGTTCATTTCTTGAAAAAGGAGGGTGTCTAGGGGTGTTTACGGTTTGGTACCTTTTATAGTTTTTATGAAATATGCATACGTATACACAATTTATGTCAGAGGACGCTAGCCAGACTGGGTTGAACAGACAGCAACTGTCCAGTCACCTCAGATACTACCGGGGTGATCAGAAAAGCATTTTAAAATGCGCAACAAGTCAAAACTTGGGGTGGGTGGACTATACCAGCAGAAGACCACTGCTGCCAGCTGAGAATAAATCTGAGGCTGTAGTTGGCACAGACTTCTCTACACTGGACAGTTTTGATTGGAAAAAACCTGGTCTGTTTTGATGAATTATCATTTCTGCTGCAACATGTGGATACACAGTCGGTAAAAATTTAGCATCAACAGCATGAATCCATGCCCCAAGCTGCCTTGCGTCAACAATTCGCACTGGTGGTGGTGTAATGTGTGGAAAGCTTTCTTGGTCCACCTTAGACCCCTTAATACAAGTCAATCATTGTTACCATGGTTACCATTTGTAACTCCACTTGAAAGTTGTCGCGAACTGGGTTCATGAACATGACAATGAGTTCAGTGCACTTCAATGGCTTGCCAATTCACCAGATCTGAATCTAATACAGCACTTTTATGATGTGGTTGAACAAGGGATGCAGAGCATGAATTTCCAGCTGAGAAATCATCAGATATTATTGCTGATCATGTCAGCTTGGGCCAGAATATCAAAGGAATGTTTCCACTCTTGTGGAATCCATGAATCATGAAAATGGAGGCTGTTCTTCCAACCCAGACCATACAGCACCATGCTGATACTAGATAGGGCCTCCCTTTGCTCCTAGAACAGCCTGCCAGGACTGAAGTTTGACATCCATGCTTTAAGGGATGAGGTCAAAGATGTGGGATTAGAATGTTCTGGACTGAACACTCTACCCTGGTGTCACAATCTCTACTGGTACTTGAAATCACTGGAGTACTGTAAGACCAAATATACGTTTTCCATAATTTTGTCTGCCCACCACAGTCTGTGCTAACCAGCTCTGTCCATTAACTCTTCTGTAACATGATTCTCCCATGGGGATACCAATTAGAGAATTAATTAAGCGGGTGATCAAAGACTGTCCATCAAAGAACGGCCCCTTGGGGAGGACAGCTACATAAATGGATACTTTTTTTTCTCTCCTTACATTGGAGCAGACAAGTTTTATCTTAAAGCGACGAGGGTGCTTCCACCTCCCCAAATCACCTTGACAACCCGCCCATCAATCTGTGGCTGCGCCCTGAAATGGGATCCAGGCCATAGAGGAGGGGGCTGTGTTTGGGGCGACGGATTTTGGAGATCCGGTGTGTTGCTCTGGCCTTGCGACTCCTCTCTGCGTAGACCACACTCCCTATCGGGTGAACGGAGCCACCCCGGCTCGCCCCAGGGATCAGGTGTCCCGCTTTGAAATCCGGGACGGGATCAAACACCCTCCCCCCCTCCCAGTCACTAAGAGGACAGCTCAGTCACTACAATGCCCCCCTAATGAGGGCTCAGTACAGGCAGCCTGGGCTTCAGGCCAAACTGCCATATCCAGCTATACAGAAAGGACTGGCTTTTTTCAGCTTGGCAATTGGTCATATATATATTTTTTTCACCCTTATTTTCTGAAGGCAGTTTTTAAATTGAAGCATGGTTACTCAACAGGGTCCAAGGTTTGAAGTATTTGGTCACTTCTGGCACACAAAACTATACTTCCCACTTAGGTTTTGGAACCTGTTGATGCTTTATGTTTTATGTAACTTTGGATTGGAGCGTCTGCTAAATGCATGTAGTGTAATAGAATTTTTTAATTTTTTTTTAATTTTCTGCAAGTTTTTTTTTTTTTTGGTGTGCTTTGGTCTTAATAGCACTAATCTTGGCTTAGAAAAGCATCTGTTTCGAGTCAAATGATATTGTGGAGTACTATTTATCGTATCCCTAAAAGCCAACTGGCCACTTGTTCATTGGTCGCGCGCACTGTTTTAAAAATGCAAATTTCTCTGACAATAAACAGGAGACGACAAAACATAGAGTTGATGTGCATCATGTGCCCTTACCGAGGTTGTCATTGGATAGAGGAGCCTATGAGTAGAGTTCTGGGTTTGCATTTACTGTGTCTGATAAGAACATGTCTCTTGGCACGTTTACTTTTTCAAATTACATATTAGGTGATGTTGTCAGAAGCCTTCAGGGCATTTGACTAACTTTGCAATTTCCTGTGGTCTAACAAACAAGGTTGTTTAATGCTTGGCCTTTGGCACAGTTTAATGGCTCGCTGTGTGTGTGGCTTACAGCCGCTGAGAAAAACAATGTGTTCCCAGCGTAGCGCTCTTAAATGTCTCAGCCAAGGCACGCATTTTATTACGGCGCATAAAAGTGCTCCAAGTCAACACTTTGAAATCCTTTTGTAACAAACTCTGACATCCCGAGGCTGTAACGCAAACCTTGAAGAGCTTAAAAATTCACTGGGTAATGGTCTAATTTGAGTGATTTTCACTTCTCGTGATTGTGTTTTACTCTTTTCTTATTTGTATTTTGTGTATTTACGTTTACAATTTCACACTCGTGCAAATTGCACTGTTCTCCTGTGATCTGGAAAAACCTAGTAAGTCCACTGAACACAATTTTCAGAAAATGGTTTGTGTTCAGGATTAAGCTCCTGGTTAACAGATAATTCTTACTTTACCTATTTAGTAGTGTAAAAGTAAATGCCTTTTCAGTGAATTTGCTTATATCTAGATTTCATCTTTGCTAAAGGTATAAAATGACTTACCAGGTTTTACCGGATCAAACTTAATGACCGGTGCTAATCTTTAATCAATAAAAACCTAATATGTCAACATAATAACTCTTTATCATTAAACTCTGAAAACATTCAACTATATATCAACAATATATTAACAAAATTATATAACAGAATTAATGGGTTCTCTGATATGAATTCTATAAACACTTTGGAGACTAAAAAAATCATATGGCTCTGAATAGTAACAAAGAAAAAGACCTAAAATCTGAAAACATTTGCATTGTCAAGTGTATTTCTGAAAACTTGAAGAATGTCTTCATTAAAAACACTCTTAGAATACCCTGAACAATGAATACCGTATGAGCTGGTATGATCTCAAGTTAACCAGTATCTATGCACTTCTCAAACCATTCTTCAAGATCTGCATTTCTGTCATTTACTGGTATATCCTGCCAGAATTTCCTCTTGGCAGGCAAAAATGACTGTGCCAGTTCTAGACGTTTTTGACGCTTTACACCAGGAATGTCCCGTGGTTTGCTTTTGGTGGCTAGAGGAATGTAAAGTCTAAATTTTGGCTTTAAAATTCAACTTCCTGATAGGCCTCCTCAAAACATGTTTAAACCACAATGCTTGTGAACCTTTTCTAAATTCTGCAAAGAAAGCAAGAAATGTGACAAATATCTGCTCAACAAACTCACTGTGATGCTTTCATGGAGGGTGCAATTTTGCAAGTTGATCATGTGACCTCAATGAGCCATGTGATTGGCTCGCACTGCTTGCTAGGTTTTTCCAGATCAAATATCCCCATGATGCTCAATAAAGACTGACTTACTAGGTTCTTCCAGGTGAAAAACTGCCATTAGACGGGTGTTTCAGACATTTTAGCCTGATAAAAGGAAGGGGTAAAACCTAGTCACTCCAAATGTTGGTCCAACTACATTTTCTCAAAATTTTAAGTTACTAGGTTTTTCCAGATCACAGGAGTGTTCTGCATCATGGAACAAGGGTGCATGTCGAATGAGACAAATTCACTTGCCATAAACATGATCTCACTTTTATGAGGTTTTGCAGTACGCACTGAGAAGGGTAGACCGATAACAGCCTGCCAGCCATCTTTGAGGTGACCTGACAGTGTTATCTGCGACGACTCTTGACTTGCTCCTCTCTCCTTTCGCCAGTACACCCCCCGGCCCGGCCCGCACTCAGTCCCTTCGCTGTCTCTTTGTTCATTGTCTGGTCCTGGCTGAGACTCGTCTCGTGGGGAGATGGGAGAGGAGGAAGAATTCCTCGGTAATAGCCTTCCTCTTTCGGAGCACAAGCCCACCACTTCCACGGCCAGCCAGGACAGTTTGCTCAATTGTTTTGATCTTTCGTCCCAAAGATGAATGGGGCTCACTGGTACTAGGTGCATTTTTTTCAGGCAGTTACCAGGGGCAACCGCAAAAATCTGGGCATTAACAAGACCAATAAACTCTCGGCGCTCTTGATTACGCACGCCGAAGACCATGTGGAGTGCAGACAAGTTATCACATTTCCGTCTGCTCACATTCCTAAACTGTTCCCTTTGGAATGCGTTGACTGACAAATTGCTGAATTTACAAATTAACATGGACTCCTGGTCAAAAATACTCTTGTGAATCGCAGGAACGCCTGGGGATTCTCCGATAGGATAAACGCCGGCGAGTTCAAATGTCTCGATTGAGTTTCACAAAATAGTCACTTTCAAAGCATTCATCTCTGAACAACTTATCTACCATTCAGCAAGGATGGGGGACGGGTATGTCAGTACACCATGTGTTAGATGAACGTATGGAATACATGTCATTTGTGGCTGCGGGCTTTTCAAGGAAGGCTCTCAATGGAGTAAATTGATATAATTGTCTGAGACAATTTCATTCTGAAGTCACCTATTAAGTTCCCCTCTGGTTTAAAACACCCTTCAACCAAGATTACTGCGAGATGCAAATCCAGTAAATATTTTGAGGCTGGTTGCGTGGTTACATTTCCTCTGTGCGTTGTGAAAGTATGCTGCTGCCTTGTTTTCACTAGGTGTGACTGGCTGTATTTAGCTTTAAATAATCTGACGCCTACGCTTCAATGTATAGGATGCATATGTATGTGTTTCAGCGGACCACAATATTACTCATCTGCTTGGGATTACTCATTGTTTAGCACTACAAAAGCAATTTGTTAAGCACAGTGGAAACTATGCCTATGATGTGTCTCGGTGGCATGGCCTGTGGTCACTGTCCACGAGCGCATTACAAGTTTCGACATCAGTGATACGACTCTGCCCGTCCCTTGATTTCTTTCACTCCCCATTTCTGATGCCTCTCTGTACTATCCTTTCCGACAAAGTCGAAATATATTTGAAATATATGAAATATATAATCAGAAAAGAAACTATAACTCAGCATAGATCAGAATAGCGGTCCCATCAAGACTGTATACGTACAGACTTCTGCTGGCCTGGTAGTGTCCATGAACACACACTTTATAACTATCCCTGGCTTTGTGAGGTTTTTTGGTTTTCTTTCAATCGCACTTCCTGCAGGGAGAAACTATGGACATATTTGCACTTGCAAGTGCGTGGGCGTCTAGGGTGCGCCAACTGTAATATGTGAGTTATTCATAAACCATGGCTTGATTGTTTGTTAGTATTTCGGATACGGCCTGTTTTTTGTCTCTCGGTTGTGTATCTGTTCAAAATATGTAAGGCCGCTGAGACGCCTTGTAAAATAGCATTTTTGGACGTTGTTTGCATGATATCTAGACACAGTTTAACAGTTTTTATCCTACCTTGCTCACATTAATTATGCTTGCTTGTTTGTTCAGTAAGCTGTGAAATGGATTAGGGGAGCCACGAAGCACTGCGCAATATTTTTCTTCACTTATGAGAGCATGGAGTCTTGTTTGATTCATCTTGTTGAAGATCTACAATGCAAACGTCAAAGACTTTTAACTTAAAGAGCTCTTTGTGATGAATAAGCCCGCTTATCTGATCCTTCCTTTCAGAAGCTTGACGAGACCGCACACAGCTCAGGTGTAGTGACACGTACTGGGGTGTACAACTGCCTTCTTGCATTGCCACTGAAGTGTTCAGGTTTTGATGTTTCGATAGGCCCAGGGAGGCCCCTTCTGTTGAGAAAGAAGGTTCACTACTGAAGCCCAGGTAATTCACGGCTAAAACTTCTGAGTTGAACTTAGGTATGCTTACTGTAGGAAACTGCACGTGCATTTAGATGGAAAAACATTTTAACTGAAGTTATCCTTCCCACCTTGCCCATTTTGTTTTGTAGATACAAACATTGGGAAGCGGGTGCTTGACATTGACAGAAAATGCCATTTGCTGCCCCCATCTGGTTTGTTGAACACATGACAGAGATTAACTTGGTGGTTCACCAGTTTTGCTAAACTGAAGTACTCATTTCCAGTTAAACTTAGAGGCAGACTAGTCAGCTTGTGACATGCAGGGAATACACCCAAGACAAGAATGAAACATTATGTTGCGAGAAAGCATACTCAAACTTGATTTAAGTTACAGCTCTGACGATTGCATGATCAGGTCAAAAAAAAATTCACATTATTCCCCTTACTGCACTTCACATTGCACGTGGCTTGGAAGGGTCTGTGTTGGAGCAAGCTTTTGTTCAAGCCATGCATCAGCACAAAAAATTTTTCAAATCAAAATCTGTGCATAAGACTTTGATTAGTAGGACCAGGTGTGTAACTGCTTGGTTACAGTGAAATCCTCCACTGACACCGGCCCTTTCTGGATAATGTTGAGAACCACTGCGCAGTATTAATCTCTGATACCCATTTAAATTCACGAGAAGAAGTAACAATGGGTAATGGAAAGATCACAGGTTCTCGTTCACTTCTAGGGAGATTCCCATATGCCGTTACCTTTCGGATCATCGATTTAGAGTTCAGCTTCTGTGCTGGGAGCAAAAAAGCTGCAATCAAGCATCTTACGCTAAGCGCAAACTCAGTCAATTCAAAACTCGGTTGCTTTTATGTTGCTGAGTAGCTGAGACACATCATGAGAGACGCGTTCCTTGGTCTCCAGCAAGCCTGTGGTACCTTACTTGATCAGTGCCACCTCCTTTAAACAGAGGCCTCTGGGACCCATCCCCTGGGTTGTAACTGGGAATTCCATACGTCCTGAATGAATATTGCCCAGGGCCCCCCTTCCTCGGAATTTGTGTGGGATCCCTCATCTGTGGGTGCCTGAAATCCGCACCGCCTTTCACCCTGTGGCGACAACCCTGCCCCCTCTGCACCTTTAAGATGGCGGAGGGGACTCACTGACCCGACCCCCGCCATTCCTGCTCCTCTCATGCCCTTGTTTTGGGCTCCCATGTCTGGCCCCAAGACAAGGTGCAATGTGAAGGGGGGAGTGACATGTGGAAACTCAAACCCCGCTTCATACGAACGCCACAAAGGGCTTCTCGTTCCAGCATGACTGTGTGCCTCCGAGAGCCATATTAAATGTCACCCGCTATTTTGTTGGACCCTTTGTATGGGAAACAATGACTTTTCTTTTTTGTTGCTAAAGTTGACAGAGGCCCTCTCTCGTAGTGAAATGCAGGGACTTGCGTGCTCTGCCATCTGCAAGATTTTATGTGTTCCTTCTGCTGCTATCCGAGTTTGGCTTCCGGATGATGTACAAATTTTATACCATGATGTCGTGACGCCAATTGTTCGACAGTCCCGTTTGGCATTTGCCTGTCATTACCAATTACTCCACTAGAGGGCAGTGAGGGACTTTAATTCGATTCCGAAGTGCAACATTGCCGTTTGTCAGACTGTGTGTGCGCATGCATTGGAAGGAGAGAGATATCTGGGGCACGTAATTAGCAACCTCAAACAGTGTATGTAAATGGAAGATTGTAAACAGAATGTTCAATGCAATGTGATGACTGAAGTGAGCTTTCAGAGTTATCGTCTTGATTGCAAATGTCTAATGTGTTAGCTGAAGTGGTTAGCTTGTTAACCGATTATAAGATGAGATTACAATTATTGAACAATGAATGGTTCATTATAAATACAGTTTATGATTTGGTTATACATGTTATTATCAACAGTAAACAAAGCTTTGAAGACTTTAGATGGCTAAATCTTCCTGAGTCCTTATTAATAAATAAAATAATTCATGTGGCTGAACACTACACATCTTCGCCTTGTGTAGTCCCAGTGTTCCTGTAAAAAATTATTCTTTTACATATTTTTCCCTGGCCTTGATTTTCTTAAAGTCTGCTTCCATTACATGTAGAAATAAAACATGGACATCTTTCTCTCGAAGATATTCCCCTGGCAATTCTCCTGATGCATATGCATTTGTCCCAGATATACATCTCTCTCCTTCTGTCTCTGCCTGTCTCTCCCGCTACTTGGCTCTTTGAAGTTACTCAAATACATTTCTGAAATAAATCTTCTGAACCGTACTCCATTTGCAATTTATTCACACACTTGCAATATTTCAATGATTATTTCACAGTCTGTGAGGCAATAAATACTCAGTGAACCAATCTGTCATAGCCTTTTTATTCTGAGATGTCTCCATTCTTATTAGGATCTATGACCAGCTCCAGCGCTAATCAATGCATATATTTGTTTAAACTGGATGTGAAGACATTTTGTCGAAAAGAAGCTACCGAAGATGGAAATTGGATTGTTTCGATTTTATATTATTTTCTTCAGATACAGTTGAAAGAGATGTCTGCACATTGTAACTGGAAAATACAGATGTTTATGTTCATCAATTTTAGTGTATTCCTTTTTCCTCCTTTATTTCTGATCAACCTGGGCCCTTATGCAGAATACAGCAATAAAATAAACAATATAAGAACTATTGTTGACATTTGACATGTTTTTGTTTTGCTCAGGGAAGACAGCCATGAGAAAACTCCTCCTGCCAGGGTATTTGGTCTTTTATTTATCCAGGTGTATCCACATTTTTAGCCATTACTGTTTATAACAAGTCATCCAAAACATTGCAACGCCTGATGATTGTCATAAAAAATAACTAAATGTGCAAAACTCACTAGTGTTGTCCGTGTATTCTGTTCAGGATTGGCAGCAGTTATTTGGAGCTCCACATTACTTTAAGAGGAGCTTAACGTTTATTCATTTTAGGCATCCAATGTGATCACAACTGATATACAATTCAGGCTTTAATTTGCAAAAATGCTCTTGCTATGTCTTTTTTGTTATACTGTCTGATCAAAACTTAAAGCACAAGTGATTTGGACTTTAATTCATTTTCGGTCTTTGAATCTTCATCAGAGCAGCAGCAAAAAACAACAGTGATGACAAGAGCACTTCTGCGTATTTCTCTTCCACTTAGTCATCTAGAGGAGGATGGGATCCCCCATTATAGCCTGATTCCTCTTGAGATTTGTTACCATTTGGGAGGGTTTTTTTCTCTCTCTTTCTACGGTTTGTGGATTTTTATGGAGCTGGTTTATCTGATGCACTTGGTTTTTGGGGGTTTTACGCCTGGTGTTTGCCCTCCTGCTATGATGTGAAGAGTCGATGTGGTCGTATTCTGTACAATATAAAAATGCTGTGCAAATAGAATCAAATTGAAAGTTAGAAACCGTAATCCTCTCAGGCCAATGACTCCATAGTGGGGGGGTCAGCTCTAGAACATAGGCTAATCCTCTCAGGCCAAGAACTCAAGAGTGGGGGGTCAGCTCTAGAACAAAGGCTAATCTTCTCAGGCCAAGGACTCTATAGTAGGGGGTCAGCTTTAGAACAAAGGCTAATTTTCACAGCCCAATGACTCCGTAGTGGGGGGTCAGCTCTAGAACAACGGCTAATCTTCTCTGGCCAAGAACTCAAGAGTGGGGGGGTCAGCTCTAGAACAAAGGCTAATCTTCTCAGGCCAAGGACTCTATAGTAGGGGGTCAGCTCTAGAACAAAGGCTTGCACTGAAAAAACGTCATTATGTTGCAGTATGCATGAGGCACATTTCTCATAAAATCTTGTTGGCCACTGATCAGCAGCCCTGTTGACAAACTGTTTGAGATCTCTTCATTTCATCCCAAATTCCCATACCAATAAAATGATTCACAGTTTGCATTATTCTACTCAATGTTCTCCCAGAAGCCCAACAGTAAATGACTATCAGCATATGAAGATAATTGTTTTGAATGAGGTCAAGAAGACTAGCACCATAATATCACATACCCTTTAGAAAGAAGTCTCTAGTTCATTTTTTATGAAGGAACCGTATTAGTTCTTCACTGTGCCATTTATGTTTGGTGAAAGTTCTCAGCCAAATTCTGGGCAAGAAAGGGTTGCTCTGTGTAAGTCGATGCAGAGGAGCCATTTGTTCTGAGAATTTATGATCTCTGTTATAATCTTTTGCAGTGCTATAAAAAGGGATTTGCCTCTTTATCAATTTCTGTTATTTTTGCCTATTTATCTCATTTAAATGTTTGAAATCCTACTCATTTTAATATCAGATGAAGATAACCTGAGTAACACACAAAATGCAGTTTTGATGATTTTATTTATTGAAGGAGAAAAACACTCTAACCCTACCTGGCCGTATTTGGAAAAAAAAATTACTCCCTTACTAATTAAATCAACCAGTTGAATAATTTTAATTGATAGCTAGGTTCAATTTCCCTGGACACAGGCAGGCATGATTACTGCCAGCCCTGTTGAATCTTAACATCACTTAAATCGAACCTGTTTGGCAGTGTGAAGTAGGTCAGAAGCAGCACAGGATGCCGCAATCTAAAGAAATTCAAGAACTGATGAGAAACAAAGGCGCTGACTTCTATCAGTCTGGAAAGGGTTGCAATGCCATTTCCAAGGGTCTGGGACTCCAGCGAACCATGGTGAAAACCATTATCTACAAAGCATGGAACAGTGGCGAACCTTCCCAAGAATGGCCTTCCCACCAAATTCCCTCCAAGAGTGGATTGACCATTCATCCCGGAGGTCACTAACGAACCCAGACAATCATCTACAGAACTATAGGCCACACTGGCCTTACTTAACCTCAGTGTTCATGTTTCCACAATGAGTAGACTTGTCACAAATGGCGTCCATGGGAGAGCTGCTTGGCGAAAACCACTGCTGTCCAAAAAGAACCCAAAGGCTCGTCTCATATTTGCTCAAAAAAAAAAAAAAAAAAAAAAAAAAATATATATTCTGAGGACCGATGATTCAAAAGTGGAATGTTTTAGGAACATGGGCGCTGCTACATCTGGCGTGAGGCTAATACAGCATTCCTCAATAAAAACATCATGTCAACAGTCAAAGACGGTGTCATATTCTGGAGCTGCTTTACTGCTTCAACACTTGAGCGACTTGTCATGATTGATGGAACCATTAACTCATTTGGCGCCATTGACGTTGATCTACGTCTTTGACGTGAATCTACGTTAATGGCGCTTGCCGTTATACTATTTGCCAGAATTTCAGTACCACCTATCTCCGCCAGATGGCACTGCAATTTCATCACCACGCTCTTGGTCGCTCAAAATGTTCTTGTGTTTACATTTCCCGCATGTATTCAGTGCATAACAATCGCCTGCTGGACCATTGAAAGTGTGGCGCTAAATGAGTTAATTCTGCTCTCTACCAGAAAAGCCTGAAGGAGAATGTCTGGCCATCAGTTTGTGATCTAAAGCTTAAGTTCATTTGGGTTATACAGCAGGACAATGATCCAAAGCACGCAAGCAAATCGACGTCTGAATGGCACAACAGAAACAAAATGAAGGTTTTGTAGTGGCCTAATCAAAGTCCTGATTCTAATCTGATTGAGATGCTTTGGCATGACCTTACACAGGTAGTTCATGCTCAAAAACCTTCCAGTGTGGTTGAATTAAAACAATTCTGCAAAGAAGAGCAGGCCATATTCCTCCACAGGGATGAAAAAGACTCATTGCAAGTTTTTGCAAACATTGGATTGCAGTTGGTGCCACCAAGGGTGACACAACCAGTTATTAGGCTTAGGGGGCAATTAGTTTTTTCACATGGGTGATATTGGTTAAGAATAAACTTTTCTCTTCAGTAAACAAAATGATAATTTCAATGCTACATTTTTATTTATACCCATCATATTTGCCTTATATTAAAATTAGTTGGATGATCTGAAACATTTTAATATAGAAAAATAAGCAAAATAATTAGTGGGGGACAAATACTTTTCTACAGCTTTGAGGGTCTGCTTTGCTGTATAAATGTAAGATCCTCTATCTCCCTCCTACATTCTCACTCTCTCACAAAAGGATTCATGTGCGAGAGGTGGGCTTTACCTGACCTTTTGCTCGTTTGCTCGTGGAGCCAGCCGCTCCATTCCTATGTACCATCTAAGAAGGACTGCCAGAATGGACTTCGTAAGAGTTGATGCGCGCGCCCCAAAATTAGGACGGAGCGTTTTATGAATACTTTTGTGAATAGATTAATTTTCAAGTATGATTTAGTAAATAACGTTGTAGTTGTATGTTTTTAATCAACAAATTTTATTGTCATATTGGTTTTTGTTTTTTTAAACAATACTGTAACCTAAGATATGTACTTTTATCTTGTGAAGAATAAAGAAAGAAAAAGAAAGAAAGAAAGAAAGAAAAGAAAGCGTTAGCAGAGGTCAAATCATTCCCACCAGAATGTTTTGGGAGGTGCAGATTCATAAGCCAGCTGCAGGCAGGTTGAATTAATGAGGTAATTAAGCGCCACTTCCGCTGGAAGGCTGATTGAGCCGGGACGAGCGTTCTCCGGTGGAATCCCAACATTCAGTAAACATGAGCTTGATGAGGAAGGAAAGTAGGATGTGAGCAGATAGCCAGCAGGAGCACATGAGCAGAAACAGGTTTATAGTCAGCTAATGACTAGCGATTCTAGGGGAGGTCCCTATTCAGATGTATGAGAATACTGCAGTTCTGTTAAACACACATGAATCTGGCCTAAAAAAGCTCGGTACTGAAGTAGGGAAGTAAACGTGCTGTCATTTTTCCCATAGCCACAATTGATTGAAATTCTCACTTAGCAGTTGGTTTTTGGATATGGACCTTGTGATCTGTGATTTTGTGTGGGTGCAGGCTGCTGTAGTGTGGTGCTGAATGTGGCAAAGAATGCAGCTTTATTTCTCCTCTACTGTTTCCAGCAGAAAATTAAAACTAGATGGTGTTCAAGATTAGGGAAAAAAACCTTGCCAGCTCTTCTCTAAACTGAAAAGGATGGCATATTCTGCCTCCAGCTGCCATGCAGAATTGCACCCTGTTATTGACAAAAAAAAAAGACGGCAATTGTTTTGGCACACTGAAAAGGGACAAGTGCACAGTTTCATATCCAATCGCAGGGAGAGAATAGAGCACTGAGTAAAATTGTCTGCCCTGACAAACTGAATTCTGATGTGTTTCTGAGCAGGAGATGTCCTGTCTTCAGCATGGCAGTGCAAGCACATATGTTCACGCTTTAGTCTCCAGCTCTCCATCCCTCAGGGTTTTGTTGCATGGTAATGCTGCGCTATATATAGTCCCACACATAAACACTCCCTTGAAAGCGATACTATGGGTAACATAGTAAGACGCCAGGACTGCTGATGTTATGTTTAACGTGGAAAGATGCGTTGAAGTGATTGTTTGTCGGAGCCGCTCTCGGATTTCGGGAACGACCCAAGATGTTTTTATTATTGCGACTGGCATGTGGTGAGATTGGCATCGTATACCTGGATCTATCTTCTAGAGATTTTGGCGATAATCCGTCAACATTTACATCTCCATGCCAGACTCCATAATGCCACCCATGTATCACACAGTGTCCTTGCTGCCTCAGTGTGGGAGTCTGCCGTCTTATTTAATTCACAGAAACCGCACTCTCCAGTCAGAGAATTGGCAATTGACAACAATCATTGCACAACAAATAAGTCTTTCGTGCAGTGAAACAATGACACATTACTTCTGTGATGCATTAGTTTTGCTGTGATGTGAAAGCAGTGTGAATAAATGCATGGTAGCTATGTTTGAAGAAACAATAATCACAAACCGGGCTAAAACTACATGAGCCAATGAGCAATGTGACAATGTGAAGGGGATGGGGTGGGATGGGTGCTTTTTTTTTTTTTTTTGGGGGGGGGGAATACTGCACTCTTTTCAGAGGCATTTGAAGAAAATATTCCCCTGGAATATGACTATCTCTGGTCGGAAAGCAATGCGCGAGACTTACTTTTAGTATCTGTCCACAAAGTCCATCTCAAAGTGAGAAAAAGAGCTTTCAGTCATGCTGCACCTGCGGCTTGGAATTTGTTGCAGAAGGATTTGGCACAGGAGGGCTGGCCGCCCCAGGTGTTCTTTCAAAAATTGATCGAAGGCATTGAAGGAAGGTGCATCAGGTTGTAGATGCTTTAACTGAACTATTTTCCGCTGTGTGATCCAAGACACATATTGACCTAAGTCTCATTTTGTATATCCATGCTGTTACCTGAAATTTTATTGGCTGTACGCACTGTTGATTGTTGTTAATTGTTTTATGCCTGTAAATAGCTAATTGTACTCCTGCTGTCTGTCTTAGCCAGGACTCTTGTAACTGGGATTTTTAACCTTAATGAGGCTTTCCTAGTTAAATAAACTGCAAATGAAATAAAAAAGAATTATTGTCTTGGAAAATATTCATTTATAGCCAGCTTCAAGCTTCCTGGCAGTATTGACTAGATTATTGGCCAGAATGTTTCTGTCGTTGCCGGGGTTCATGATTCTGTTGACTTTAACAAGAGCTCCAAGGCCAGTAAATTCACAGCAATAAAAACGATCCACCAACATATTTCTCTGCAGGTTTTTAAAAAATTCTTTTGAACTCTTTGGTCTCATTGGACTGTGACATCTGGTTTCTATCTAAGTATTGATGGCCCTTCGAAAATTCCAGATATTTATTTTCATTGAATTCCCTCAGCACTGCATCTTTTTTTTTTCCTGCTGTTCTTTCCAAAAACCTGTTGGCATGGAGGTAGTATCTTAGATTTGGAGACGCTGTCTTCCCAGCATGAAACGTGTAGTTTCGTCGAGCTACGATTATGCTTTTTCATGGTGTTCTTTTCCTTCCTAAACCACTTGGGTCCTCTACCAGTCAGGTTTCTCACTTTTACACCTCATTTATGTTTCATACACCGTGGGAGACAGGTAATCTTCTGAATTATGCATGTAAGAACATTCTTGTCTGAATTAAAGTGCCCATAAAAATATTAACACCCTTGATGAACATCACCTTTAAAGGTACCAAAATGTTTCATCCTATGATTGTCTTTAATGCTATTTGTTGACATGGCTTATGTCAGACTGCAGCATACTGCAAACATTCAACTATAACAGTACTATGAACAATATTTATGTATTGGTGGTTTATATTTTATTGATCTTAATGAATTTTTTTTTTTTTTTTTGCTAATCATCCATTTACTCAATTCAGTCATGTGCACGGACCTTATCTTTGAAGTGCTTATTTGTAAACACTTTGATATGCAGGGAACAGTGCTGAATAAAAGAATATCAATTAAATATGCATTCAACGAGGTAATACATATGTGCTTGCGCCATATTCTTTGTGATGTATATGCATTTGAGTGTCATCTCATTCTGTACACGTAAGATGCTGATATGCACATCATAAGGAGCGACACGCATTTAAAGCAGGTCTTCCGTTTACCTCTGTATTCTGAATCTGTAAACACACCTCAGTCTCATCTTTATGTGTGTGTGTGTGTGCCTGCGTGAGTGCGAGTGCGCGTGTGAAAGAGGTGAACAAATAGAGCTCGGAAAAATATCGGAAGCAATTACACATTTTCCCACCTTCTATTTCTCAGTAAAAGAGTAGCTGCCACTTAAAGGAACAGTTTTGTTATTACAAAGCTCAGCGTTTCCGGACAATACAGAGTCCCGTTCTCAAGCTAAAATTTACACCATCGATGTTTAGCTGATACCAGTTAATAAATGCTTTCGAAGCTTCCAACACTTTCTAAAACATCTGTACCAAGATTATAAGGCTTTATTCTACCTTCCCTGCTCATATTTGTTTTTGGTAGTTAACTTTTTTTGTTTCCATTGAAAGGTATTTTCACGCATGGAAGGGCTTCTCAAAGTGGGCCTGCTCACACTAGTTTTGTTCCACCCATTTGACCTCTTTATTGAAAGAACTGAATGTATTTAGCTTTTTTTCTCCAGATTATTTCTGGTTTTAAGTCACTTTTGATTGATTTATTCCTTTTTATGGAATTTACATTTAGCTTGGCAGAGCCCGCGCTTTAGTGTTCCGATAACCAATGAAACAGGCAGTCTATTGTTATCACTTATGTACATTAGTTGCTTGAGTGAGCTGATGCAAATAATTACATGCACTGCCAGTCATGTCTTGGTCATGTTTTAGTGAAATATAAATAGTTTTAGCTCATTTCAAAGGCCACATTTGACACTAGGTTATACCTGGTTAATGATGTGTCAAAAATTTTACAAGAAAGAGGGCAAAATTTTCGATTTGATAAAAGAATCATATTCTTAACAATACTTCCATTTTTCTACAGTACAAGGGAACAAAATCAAGTTTATTTTGGACAAATTACACAGAATCAATAGCAACGAGAAAGTGCAGCACATGCATGGAAACACTGGTAATTTGGTAACACTTTACAATAACCACTGTTTGTAAATTACGAAATAACAGTTCAACTTTGGTTAATGCTCATTTTACTGTTAACAAAGAATTGAATGAAATTTTGTGTTGGCATTTAATTAATAAGGTCATAATATATGTTATTTTGTCATTACTTAGAGTAAATTGAATGTATTACTTTATGATGTGTATATTGTATCATAGCTGATAAGTGATAATCAGCAAAATACCATAATTATAGCATTATGACTGATTAGTAAACATTAATATGATTTTATTCTTTGTTAACACTAAACTACCATTAAAAAAAGTTTAATTAACTATCATTTCACTATTTATTATTGATGGCTACAGTTTATCTGTTCTTCAAGAGTAATGCTGGATGTGAACTTTCAGAAACACAGGACTTTTTTTGAACAAACTATTTTTTTCCCAAATCTGACCACGAGAAAAACATTAGTATACAAAATCTTAAACCTGATGGTGCATATCATTGCTGTACAGGGCATATGTGTTTTAACTTACGTTGCTCAAGCTCCAAATTCTGATTCAGTGCATCAGAAAAACAAATTATATTAGCTTTGAGCATACTGTGCACATGTAAATGTGAAGGGCCAAAACAACCTGAGCCACTGTCAAAATTCTTGTGTGTTCAGGCCTAGAACCTGGTGACTAAGGTCCTTCCCAAAAACTCAGAGGGTTGTTGGTTCAAACCCCACCGTTGCCTTCTGTATACATTACTGAAATAGAATTCGCCCCTGCTAAGTCAAATCATCTTTTCAGATAAAAGCATTGGCTCAATAACGATAAAAATTCCATAAACTTGTATGAAAGCGCAAATAAAGCACTCAAGAGCGTCATTTGATGGTGGCGAATTGCCTATCTGTATCCTGGCCAATTTGAAGCCTCGACTAAGGCCCTCCTGGCGGTAATTTCAGTGTATGTAAACAGAGCGTTAAAACCTTCACACACGCTGGCTCCCACGCATCTTCATTTAGATTGACTGGCCTCTTTCTGGCGACGAGGAGATGTTCATGATGTTTGTGCCCCCTCTCCTCACTAAATAGGCCAGCAGGATATCTGCCTGACTGCAGCAGCACGTTCATTTATTCCATCCGATAAATGATGGCTTTGCAATGTCCCCAGCCGTATGGATGGGTGTATGTGCACCCGGGGAGATTATGGCGAATATTGCTGTGTTCTCTTCTCACCATTGGTGGAAAGGCCATTGCAAAAGAAAACACAATTTGAAGCCACTGTTCTCTAATGTAAAAGCACACCCCAGAGACTGCAATACCTTCTAGCTCTGGTACTTCAAGCTTTGTCAAGCCGCTTTCACACCAGACGCGAAATGAATTTTTCGCACAACAGATTACATTCAAAGTCAATGCAAAGATGCGAATACACTCGTGTGAAAGCAGCGTAAGAATGATGCCCAATGTGGATCTTATAACCTCCTCAAAGCAAAATGATTAAAGTTCCTTTCATTTATCTGAATTTTTTTTTTTTAATCTAGTAAATCAGGAAGGAGACAGCGTAAAATGACACTAAATGACACCACACTAAAGAATGGTCTGGTTAGTGCATTTCTGCAAGTTAAGGTATGTAAATTTCCATGTTCTTGTGCATGAAAGACCTGGCCCACAATGATTCTTTGGTGTTAAAAGTCCAAAGTATTGTAAACACTCAGTGAACTGATTAACAGAAAATAGAGGCAAAGCCACTGCGCCCGCTTGGCCAAACATGGCCAAAATGGAACGCCCCCTATTGGCCAAAGTATCGGTCAGATTCAGCTCAAAATCGAACTTGGTCTAGACCAGGGCTGCTCATCCCTGTTCCTGGAGAGCTACCATCCTGTAGGTTTCTGCTCCAACCCTAATTCAACACACCTGATTCAGCTCATTAGCAGCTCTTCAAGATCTGGAACTGGGAAAGCAGGTGTGGTTTGCTTCAGTTGGAGTGGTAACCTTCAGGATGGTAGCTCTCCAGGAAGAGGGTTGGGCAGCCCTGGTGTAGACCTTATGACTATATATACACATATGAAATATGAAAAGGATCGGTCAAAAACTGAAGACGCTAGAGCGCAGACAAGCCAAAAGTTTACGCACACACGGACGCACGCACGACAGACCACCACTAAAGATCCCTAGCATAGCATAAGCCCCTTGGGCCGTCGGCCAAGCGGGCTAAAAATGTGCTTCAGAGCACACAAACTTCAGTGGGTGGGAGAGTTAAAGGACACACACTAATAGCTCAGATTCCCATAAAAACCCCTGTCCGCTGAGGCCATTGCTATTTATATTTTTGTGACCTCAATTAAATGTCCTCCAATATGTTTCTTCTGTGCCCTTTATTTCCTTACAGCTGCAATTATTTGCCCGTTTTCTCTTTTCATTATCAAGAAGTAAGAATTGACATAAAGTTGACATCCAGTGTGCATGTAAATGGCCACAATTTCATATTTATTATTCATCTGTCAGGAAAGATTAACTGAATTAACTCCCTGGAAAAATCCGCTGCACGGTTTTTGTGGCAAAGTTTGACTTGGTGACAAGGTGAAAAATGTGGTGACCTCGCTATTACATGAGGCTAATTTTTTTAACGCAAGCACACATGCGCGCACACGTATGTGGACGCATAGAGACACGCACATGCACTCACAGTTCAGCCCTGCATGTTCTTCCCTGCAGATGGTGCTGCAGGCTCTTATCAATTATCTATGTACATAATCGCTCAATACTAAATTTGACATTGAAGTATGATGCCGACATCATCTTCACTACTGATGAGCTGACCTTGTTTTAGCATCCATTAGCCTCGCTCAAAATGTTAACGGTAAGCATTCTTTATTTTCCCTGTCACCTACCCCCCAACTCACAAATGAGTTTTGATGGAGGAGGTAGTGACATAGGCGAGTGGTTGCCTGATATAAAGTTTAAGATGGCCCTGCTGGGAATGCATGTGCGGTGTGGATATGTGATGATGACCAGCGTTTGACTCAGAGGGTAGAGAGTGGGACACACTGCAAAAAGTGTCTGTTTTAATGAGTCATTTTGTCTTGGTATAAGACATATCTTCTTAGTTTTTCTCTCTCAAGAAGAAAATATGATCTTATTTTAAGTTGCCATGTGCTTGACAAGTGATATTTTCTTATTCCGTTGGCAAATCCAGAAATAAGTCAAAATTATCTCACCCTGTTGGCACATTTTTGTCTTACTGAGAAAAAAGGTAATAGAAATAAATTTTTTAAGTCTTAATACCGGATTAAACTGCTTGGTAAGGTGGACATATTTTTCAGTTTTTGCAGTGCAGGCAGGCTGGCAGGCTGGTAAAGAGAATGGGGGTGGAGTCATGGGCGGGGGGGTGGAGTCATGGGCGGGGCAGGCTCAGAAGGACACTCTCTGCACCTTCTGTCTCCTCACTCTCTCCCTCATGTTCACCATGGCCCTGGCTGTCTCTGTCATTAAAGCAGATTGGGATGTAGTCATACAAGGCCCTTTTCTCTGTGCATCTCTCTCCTGTATTGGGGGCTGTATTATGCCTCATTACTTTTGATGGCGTGTGGAGATTCTGCGCATTGATACATCTAATCACCCACCTCTTACCTGCTTCTTCCCTCCCCTATACGCCTGCCTGCCTGCCGACTGCAGCGGGTGCACGCCATGCTAATGTAGAAACATCCTCACACATGGAAACACATCTGCTAATGCTCACATGGCGGGAACCTGTGCTAACACAGAAGACTGGCCGCTAATTGAGGCATATCTGCTTATGCTAGCGTAAGTGCCTGCTGTGCTAACACTGTAGCATGGCTGCTAATGGAAGCACATCTGCTAATGCCATCGTTGGTGCACTGTGCTAATACAGGAGCATGGCCGCTACCGAAGCACATCTGCTTGTGCTAACGAAGGTGCACTGTGCTAATACTGGAGCACGGCCGCTAATGAAGCACATCTGCTTGTGCTAATGTAGGTGCACTCCGTGCTAACACAGTAGCATGGCCGCTAACCAAGCACATCTGCTTATGCTAATGTGCATAGACTGTGCTGATACTGGAGCATGGCCGCTAATGAAGCACATCTGCTAGTGCTAATTTGGGTGCACCATGTGCTAATACTGGAGCATATTCGTGAGAAGAGATGGGACTCTCCCTCAGGGCGATGCTGATTATGCTTGAGCACCAGCCTGTGTGAGACTGGCAGCTCCATCTCCTCCCAGCGTTCCTCAGTGGGAGGCAGTTTAGCTTGTCAGGGAGGGTGGTGTTGATGGAGACTCAAGTTGATTAGTGGAGCTGCACGAACTCTCACACACACACACACACACACACACATCTCCACATATCCACATGTACACTCACACACACACATGTCCACGCAAACACACGCACACACACACACATACACACACTCTCACACACATATCCACATGCACACACACACACACACACACATGTCCACACACACACACACACACACACACACACACCACATGCATGTACACATGTATTTTATCTTACACACTTGCACACATTATGCACACATACATAAACAGGCACAAATCACATACACGCATGCACTCTATATAGGTACTCGTGCATTTTTAATGCACACTCATACACACATGCATGCACACAAACACACTCCACGCACACTCACATACATACACACACCCACACGCATCCTCACCCTCAGTCCCGCTGTGGAGATCCAGGCGTTTTGTGGTCCAGTTTAATCAGGCCGTGCCGTAAATTATTCAGCGTCGCATTGGGAATAAAGGCTTTTGATTGTCACTTTTATTCTTCCAGCCACTACATTATTCACACAGCCCCTATGAGTCTGTTATTAGAGCAGAGTCTGTCAGTGATATACAAGTGTCCTTAATGTATAGGAGGAGCACCCTGCCACCCCCAACAGGACCCAATGTCCTCCCAGTGTTATTGTTTCCTCATTAAAACCAGGAAAAATAGCCCTGCAAAGCGGGCATTACCCCTCAGCCCCTGGATTGTTTGGAGTGAATATAAATTGGCAAAGCTTTTTTCAAATTATCGTGCGGAATACAAAAATCAACATGGCAGCTGTGGCGGATATACTGAACATCCAAGCGCCGTCAAAATCGATAGGCTTCTGTAAGCACACCACACTGAGCAACAGAGTAAAAATGGCATAGATTGACAAAGGCCTTTTCAAGTCATCGTGCGGAATACAAAAGTTTACGGGACAGACGGACAGACAGAGGGACGGACATCACACGACGAAAATGCCCCTCTGCCCGTCAGTCGCGAGCCAGGCTGAGGGGTGAGAAACTACTACTATTTAGTGTCTCCTCATTCAAAGCTAATATTCTAGTAGAGAGATGGGCTCCGAAGAGTAGTTTTAGTTCCGTACCAATCGATCAATGGATGGGCTCCCAAATCTGGTTTTGGTTCTGTAATGGCCCATTTATAGATGGGCTCAAGAGTTTTGTTTTGGTTCCATAGTGAATGAGCTTAAATGAAGAATAGAACAAATCACTCCCCCACATTGGCCAAATGGCTATCCAATCACACCACACCACTCTGCCCCACAGTAAACCCCCATACTACAACACTGCAGACAATCTGAACAAAATGAGATTGATCTCCAAGGTAATTTATTTATTGTTACTGTTTGTTCAGGTCCAATTTTTCCTTGTCTGGGTGGGGTCACTGTACACTGTACACTCATTTAAACAGACCATCACCGACCCACCCCCACCCCCCTTAACATCCCCACCCCACGGCCCTAGCGGGATAATGATGCTCGACACTTGATAGCCCATTCGCACACCTCAACCTCACCTTTGGTAAACTCCAAAATGACAGACCAATGTAATGGCCTGTCTCACTTCTGCCAGTGGACCCTAGTGGAATGCTAACATGGTCTGACAGATGAGTTCGGAAAAACACAAGCTGTCATGACTGCTTAAAATGTGGGAACTTTCTCGCTTCCCTTGTCTTCTTTTTGTCTCGTCTCCGGAGAAAATGAATCTTGAAAATTTTAAGAGGGCTGTTTTTTTTTTTAAAATATTTTTTCACTGCCATTTAATGTGATATTTTTCAGGGTTGCGGCTTAAGCCAGCATGCTATACACTCAGAAAAACAGTCTATTTGTCTTGTCTCCAGAGAGCAGCCCTTTTTACTTCTAAATCAAACCCTCTTTCATTGGTGTGTGAAAGCCTCCATATGGAACCATTTTACCCGACAAAAAAGCCTTGAACTGCATTGGATTCCTCTATCGCACCTCTGTGATAGTGCTGCTCCATTCCTCTAACATGGAGATATCTCTGTGTCCTATCTGTCTGCAAAGATAAAGTTGAAAGAGTGTTTGGGGCTTTAGAAATAGCCAATGGTTTTTCTCTGAGTTGAGCGAGAGGATAACTGGATCTTATGGAACTGTTACGGGCCACATGGAACCGACCACATGACTGTGTTGTACATCATTTCTATCTGAAATGCTAAGTGCTGGCTAGCGCTGAGCCTTCATTCACTTGCTATCTTAGTTTCATTCCTTCTTTGAGTCTCTGTATCTCTGAAATGGATGAGCTTGAACAATTACGCACAAGCACATCCAAATCCCACGTTGATACCCTGGTGTAAGAATTTGCATTTCAGTCTCTGGCTTGTTAGTGTGTGCATACTCTCTCTGTGTCAGTCTCTCTCTGTCTCTGTGTCTGTGTCTCTTTGTGGCTCTGTGTCTGTGTCTCTCTATGGCTGTGTCTGTGTCTCTGTCTCTGTGTCTGTGTCTCTCTGTGTTTGTGTCTCTGCGTCAGTGTCTCTCTGTCTCTCTCTGTCTCACTCTTTCTTGCTTTGTGTGTGTGTGTGTTTGTGTGTGACAGGGAGAGTCATTCCAGCACAAGCACACAGGAAGGGTGACTCCAGTGGATAATTGGGTTTCCTGATGTTTCTAGCGGACCAAGAGGGAAAGATACACAAACAGAATTTGTGATCAGTTCATCTGCCCCCTACAGCCCCTCCCTCAGCAACCGCAAATACTCATACACACTCCAGGGGAAGACCTCATCAGTTGGTCTGTCACTGTACATAATCACACACACACACACGCACACAAAAATGCAAACACATGCACTAATAGGCATATCCACTTCCTGTCATGCTCAAATAACACACAAAACACACACGCAAACACTAACACAGTCATCACAAATAGACACACACACATGCACAGACACACACAGGGCACGTGATTACCTGTGTAACAGTAGTATGATTTGATATAAGACTCTTGACCCAGAGAAATATTCCTCTCCATGTCTATGCTTGTTTGCTCATTCATCATCCAGACATACCATTTACCACATCAATCATTAACGTTGTACTTTCCCCTTATTAATTCCCATTCATCTGTTCTATGGGTAATCTATCAGATACAGGATAACAGAGTCTTGCTGAGCTTGGGAGAAAAGTGCACTTCACCCAACTGTTTGAACAGACTGCAGTGTTGATTCCTTATGGAACAAAGACGTTGACTTCAACACATTGTTATTTTATTTGTTTTTCTTTGAATATTTCAAATCTCAGGCATCACCTTAGTTTAAAGAAAAGACGCAATTGTAAAAGCACAACATACTGAGTACACAATGTCCTGAAAACAGACAGACCATCTTAATACAGCTTTGGCCTTGTCCCATGAAATGTGATATTTTGGCTTTCATCTAAGGAAAATTCAGTTGGCATCATGTTCAAACAAGAGGATTCAGCTACAGGTAATCTTTTGGATATTGCAGGGTTTTTTTTTTTGTGCCTACTTATTATCTTCATCCTGCATCTATGCATTGAAAGTTTATTTTCCTGTTCTCTCTGTTGGAAAATTCCCGAGTAGGGTTGGAATTTAGAATGGATTTTGTGTGTGTGGTTTTTTTTTTTTTTTTCTTGGCTGATCTGGAGAAATCAGTTAATCCCCTGAGTTCTGAGACTACCAATTGAAAAGAGGACGCAAAATTTTTCAGTTTACCAAGAAAGATGTAAGTTATAATGGGTACCTTTTTCAAAGAACCAGCAACAAATTGAAAACTCATTTGGTTCGTCTCTGGGTTTGTTACAAGCTGTGTGAGTTTATTGAGTTTGGTTCTGGTGAAAATGTATCGACTTCAAAGTGTTGTAGTGCAAAGTTTTTTCGGGAATGTGGCATGTTTTCGATTTTGTGTTGCTGGTTATTTAAAAAGGAAGACATCTGGCAAACTTTAGGTACAGCTTGGCCGTTTTCTTTGGTAGGCCTGCATAAGTTCATCCCATTACCTTATTTTGCATCCATTGGTTGCTGACTTGCATTTTTTTCTTTGCATCTTAGTCCCTCCTAGCGAGGATGCATGGAGAGATGCAAGGACACCATGCAAAGGGAGAAGAATGCGGATCGAGGGTGCTTTTTATGATGCTAACTTATGTTTCCTTGCCTCCTCTCCTCTTCCGTAACCCGAAATGATCCCCCAAGACGGAGGATCCTCCAAACCCTTAAATGCACCTCGAGCAGATGCAGGGCTAGGAGAGAGGAGTTTCCTGGGGGAGTTTAACACCAGGAAACACAGGAGTATCCAATGTGGAGGCCTTTTATCTTGTAGCATGACGTTTAAATGCCGCACTTCCACGCACTTTTGCACAATGGAATGAAGGATTTCTCATTTGGCAGCTTTCGACTGCTCCATATTTAAGTCGCTTCCACACATCTCTCTAGCAGACCCTCGCTGGGAGGAAATAAGAAGCAACAAAGAGACGCAAGTGACAGAAGTGCGGAGACACATTTGCATAATGAAAAGCACCCATACTGTATGTTTTTGGAGAAATGAGACATCCTTTCCTCTGAAGCATCACGGGAAACGACATCCAACTGCCAGCATCTGTCATTATCAGTTAACCCCATGACTTTCAGCTGAAATTCTTGTGGGAAGGCTGCTCTTGTGTATCTCCACTCATGAGTCCTCAGTGATCCTTCCTCTCTCCTCTTTCCTTGACTCCTACAAGTACATTTAAAAAATTGGGATGTTCATCAAGATGACGGGTCACGGTTGATTTCCCGGTCAAATAATCTGGGAGAGAGGAGTTGAGGACGGATTTTGGGATGAGCCCCTTGAGATAGGTTTGAGAAAAACGGGATAAATATCATTAAAAATGCCTACAGTGTTTGAGAAGCCTAGCAACGTCAGTTGTCTGCGGCACTTGTGACAAAAGAGTTGAATCTACCCCTTAGACTCTCTGTACGTGTGTGGAGAATTTTCAATGTGAATATGACAAACCGTTGCAAACTTACATCTCTTGCAATCTAGCATCATTGTTGTCAAATTTAAGGCAGCTATCTGTTGCCCCTAGCGACAACAGGAGTCTTCATTCTCCAGGACAGACTAAATGAGAAGGTTTTTCTGAAAGGAAAAAAAGAATGCCATTTCTATATGAAAAATTTCAGCATTTGCATCAGACTTCCTGTATGGCATCCTCATAAAGTAGCTAAGTTTGACACATTGACCTGCATATATGCTTTGTCCAATCAATAACATATTTTATGCCTCCAGATAACAGCTGCAAAATTTTAAGTCAATCAGCTGAATGATGTGAAAGGTATGAGAAGTGAAAGTTTTGCAGATAATAACGGGCTTAATTGAATCATCATACTCACTTGTAGTATGATGTCTGGAGTGCGGAAAAAAAATTCATGACAGTAGGCTAAATGACTGCTTGTATTTTGCCAATTTTTATACATTACAATGCAACATAGTCAACAGTAGTTAAAAAAATATATTAATTTCATTTTTATTATTATTATTATTTTTTTTTTTGTGGCCACAACCACTCATCCGTCATACTTGTCAAAAAAAGGCATACATTAAACAAAAAAAAATTTAGAAAGTTTTGATCTCAATTCCTGTTATGGTGTGATTGCTGTCAAATTTGTTGTTTACTTCTGGCCAAATCGTGTGAATATTGCAAATTTAAACGACAGCTTTTTATGTGACACAGGGTGATGATAATCCAAGCCAATTTGGTTAGGATTGGACAAAATCTTCCAGATGAGATGCAAAAAAAAAAAAAACGAAAAAGTTTTTTTTTTTAATTGTGAGAGGGGTTGAGGAGGGAATGTCATGAGGCGAAAAAAAAAAACATCATCGGGTGCGCATGACGTGACTTGACCTGTGGATTCTAAGTTTTTGAATTTCCTACACACCACTCAGACAGTATAACCAGAAATTTAAGTGCAACTTTGGCTGGATAGTCCTGCTTGAGTGCTCAAGGCATAGCCCCAAAATTTGTGGATGCGCTGTGGTGAGTTTTGGCTGTTAGTGCGCCACCTTTATTTTGTTTTTGACATTCGATTCGATGGCTAGAGGATGACTTCCATTGGTTCCATGGCAAAGTAACAGTACTAATGACCAGCCTAACAGAAACAACAGGAGCCTTTGCACCTTTGGCGCTCAGCCCCAAATCATTATATAATAGAGCAGGGCAGGGTCACAAAAAGATCTCAGAAAAAGTGGAACTGAATCACAAAATGTCCAGATCCAGGTCTCAAAAAGAGCAGAACTGGGTCACAGAAAGAGACAGAAAAGGGTTCAGCGCTTTGCTCAACTCTGCCATGGCGTGTTTGAAATGACATCCCTCTCACTGTTATCTACTGCAGCACTGCCTCTCCTCTAATGGGAATTTTGCCCTTTTTAATATGAGAAAGACTCAGCTGCTGTATGGAATTACTGCCCTGACACCACGCAAATGAAACCAATGGGATTCATCCGTTGGCCTCCCGATAAGGGCTCATATTCCTGCTCTGACTGTGTTGGGGGGGGGGGCATGGGGGATTTAGGGGCTCAACGTCAGGAAGGTGAGCGAGGATAGAGATAAGACAAAACAGTGAGTTGAGACATCAACTGAATTGTAATTGAGCGAAGTACTTTTGCTCTCTGTCCCTACTCCATTATCACTGTTTTCCTGCAGTCTAGAGCTGTTGCATCTTGCGGTCTATTCTTAGCACCCCTTCCCAAGGCGGAAGTGGAGACTTGGGCTTGGCAAGGGGGGTGACTGAGAATGAGACATTTTGAGAGGGCAGGCCAAATGTTTTGTCCGAGCTGGTGCCAAAGACCCTCCAGAGATCTCGAGATTATTACACCTTTGACAAACTGACTGTTCTCAACTAGAGAAAGAACTGGAAGCGGGTGTGTGTGGGGGGGGGTGTTAGTTTTGCTTCCTCCTAGTTTTCGACTCTGTCTTTGCTCTGTATTAATGCTTCCAGACTCAGCACTGACAACAATCTCCTTCCCAGACAGACAAGAGAGAGGGAGGAGGGGCAGAAAGCGAACGTGTGAGAAACGAGGGAGCAGTGATCGGAGGAGAGGATGGCGTGTTGGTGTTTAAAATCCTGGTGAGAGGATTAGTGTACATATTGTGATGGTGTTTCCATCTGCTGTGGGCCACTGTAGACTTCCACTCTTTCTTACAGTGAAGGCAGCCACAGACATGGGGTCATTAAAGCTACTCACGCTTTTAAATGTTTAAATTACTGCCCAGCTAGCTTCATCATCCCTTCTCGAATCCCCATTCCTTGGTGGATTAGAAGTTATTTTACAAAGTTTCCATCGATGTGCGGCCAACAGGCACTGCTCTACATGAGATGCTGCTCCAACTTGAAGGCAGACTTGTTTTGAACTGAGGAAAAGTGGACGAGAGTACTTTTAGTTTGTGTTTCTTCGTTTTTTGTTTTTTTCTCCTTTTTTTCATGATGTCTTCGACAACCGTTGTTGGTCTCTTTATTTGTATCCTACTTTTTCTACACAAAATCTTCAGGTTGAGTGTGTACAAGCTCACTATCTTGCGTTCTCCTTAGTAAAATTATGAGAGTGCGTACCAGCAAGATTTCCTCTGGGTAGTTTGATGTTTATTCACTGCCGCCATTTTCTGCTCCACAGACACAATGAGAGATTGCTAAAAGAACTTTCTGATGGTTCTGGTGGTTTTAAGTACAAAGTTTTGTCACCATGCAGAAATTCAGTGCACTTTGTTTTTGGTTGAATTCCAGCTGGTAAGTGGTTTATTTTATGAGAACACAGGGATAAGGCAGCCGGGTTTGTTCTCAGCAGATGGGCAGCATTTCTTTTAATAGCCATTTATATTATTGCGACTGTTGGAGTTTATTGGAGATCTCTGAAAAGCTTGCTGGCCTCATGCAAGTGGAAAAGCTTACAATATCTGTTTTTTTTTTTTTTTTTTGATTGTATTGCAGGGCAGGCACAGAACTGTGCCATGTGCTTGGAAATGGGCCGAAGAAATTGGCAGGCATAGATCAGGGAATCGTTTTTTTTTTTTTTTACAGCCAAAGAGAGTCAACTTTGTGCCCAGTTTTAGTTTCAAAGTTACCATGACTGCATCTTAATTACATTTCCTGCACAGTCACCATAGGCACCTTTCCTTTTTTTATGGCCAGAACTGAATCACACAGCCCTCCTGGGGCCAAGAGAGAGTAATAGCAACATTCCCATGCAATGAGTCTGTGTTATTTCTGGTTATATTTTCCTTTCTCAATCTATAATTTCATTTGCTACTTCGTAAAACTACATTGACATTAAAAAAGGAAACATTGAATTGAATTTGTACCCCAGTATTCCCAGTGCTAACTGAGTCATTCAACTAATTGTTTGAAACTCTTTTAATCAAACAATTGTCCGAGAGTTAAGCTGACAGAAGTTCTCCGGGTCCATTATCAGCGTCGTCCATCATTCCTTCAAATCATGGAGGAAAACTGCATTCAATGTCCCTCTTTAATTAACACCAGCAGTTCTTGATAATAATTAATCTGCTTGTCTTGAGTTTTTGTTTTGTTAATCCTCCAATAAGAGTATAGTTCAGGAAAGAACTTATTCAAGGGGCTAAATATTTTAATTCAAAGCCATCATGAAAGGACCAATAACCTGAAGGGGATTACTGAGATGAAAAATTCATCTGCAAGTATGATCCCGCAGTTGCTTTTATGCTGATGGTGGCTTAGACTGTCTCTGTGCCAGCTGACCACGCGTCATTTGATTGCAATGATGGATGGTAAATTCCTTGCTGTCTCACTGTGCGTGTGCTAGTTCAGAGATTAAACGGTTTGCTAAGCAATGTGTTTGAGTGCATTTCTGTGTGTGGGGATGCGTGAAGAAGCCAGGTCCATTTCGCCATGACACGACATGTATCGCGCAGATGCTTGCATGGAACCATAGTTATAAAAATAGCTTTTAGAGGTACAGGGTTTTTTTTCTACCATGCTTCAATACTAAAACCATTTGTTGATAATTCATCTGTCTTACCACTATATGTCTTTTTTTTGTCTTTTTTTTTTTGTAAAGCAGTTGGAATGAAGAGATTGAAATGTGTCATCTAAAAGAACTTGCCCTACCTCATTTCACTGGTTAAACCTCTTCCACTCAAGGAGCAAATAGGTGAAATTCCCCCAGTTCAAATTTTGGAGATTTTTTTTTATTGATGAGCAGCCACAGGTATTGAGGAGATGACACCAATCTGGAATGCATGCATGTTCTCAAAATACTGTAGAAAAAAAAATATGTTGAACTCTTCAACCATTCAAATTTTAGTGCAGTTTTTCAAAAACATGGAATGGAGCCAATTTTTGCCAGTTATTATTTTTATTATTATTATTGTTAATAATAATAATTTAGTTTTATTTAAATGTTAATTTTTTTCCCATCTACTGTAGTATTATAGAAAGCTCAGTATTTCATGCACTATTGAGGCCAGGAATATGGTTCAGTGCTGTTTTAACCAAAGTCAAGTGTCTGATATTTAGTTTCAACAATGAATGACCATGAAATGTATTTAAAAAAATTAAGAATGGCTGCTTGCAAACAGGTTACACAGTTTTCAGACTTTTTCCATGATGTTTATTAGCAGTTATGTATAAAATTACACTTCTTTGGGATTCCTGTATGTGCTAACTTCTTGTGTAAAAGATGTGTATCAATATTTCCAATCTATCAGATTGTGTATTCTTCTTTTCTGGCAGGCACTTTCGGTTTGGTTACCAAAGCCTTTACAATGAATGGTAATTGTTATTTTGAAAACATGCTGTATCCCTATGCACCAGCGAAGCAATAGTATGATCGATGATAAATTTACATACTGCTAAATAAACAGATGCCTCATACCATTTAAGCCTCTCAACACTGCTTTTAAATGTCCTTGTCACTGTACACCCAGCACTGCACTGGATTTCAAATGGCCCTCTATTTATGCCCATGTGATTGCGCATCGGAGAAAGTGTCTTATCATTGTTATAAAATGTATTATAGAGTAACTGAAATTTTAAACGCCCAATGAAGACAGGACCTCCTCCGGAGATTTCCCTAATGCATCGAAACAAATGATTGTGAAACAAGGGGCATAGCATGACATTGTTCATACAAAAGTACAGGCAAATATAGCAGGCTAACAACGCTGATAAACATCCAAAATAAGGACACAACTGCACACAAATACAGTAAATTGCGGCATGCACATGGCCATTCCAAGCCATCTCAAGGCATCCTGTACTTTCAGGAAAGCAAACCCCGATGCAACATTGATTGCTTAACGTGCAAATTAGGGTGATTGACTGTATTACAGGTGATTTAAAGGACTGGCATGCACATGTTACCATGTGATGCCACAAATGAGGAGACACTTCCACTACTGTGGATTTAATGCGATTAGCCAGAGTCCCTTTCAGTCAGGCAAGCGCAGCAAATAAGCCACGACTCTTCATGAAAATCACCAATTATTTTCAGTGACCTTTTAAGCAACAAAGTGTAAACCACTGAAGCTCTAGGACGCGGTAAAGTGTGTTTACGCAACAGTGAAAGTTGATGTGTAATCTTCAATGCAAATTTGCCTCGTGTTGGCCGGTCACCTTCAGAAAATCACTGGAAAATACATGCCAAATGAATAAAAATGCAAAGTTTTTTTTTGAAGCCCAATTACTTGACAGTTTTTCTGGACCAAATTTTGCAGATTGTCATGATCCTGGACCACTCACCAGGGCATGTATTAGGGAGAGTCAGCAAACTGCAGTAAATATAGGTGAGTTAATACCACTATTGAAATGTTTTGATTAAGGCTATAATTTGATATTTTGACTCAAACAAAGACTTATCAAGAACGGATGTCTCAAAAGGATTATGCATGATAATATAGATGTGTTTTGCAAATCATATTTTAGTCAATTATCAAATTTCTTGATTTATGTAAACCCCAATTCTGAAATAGTTGGGACGAAGTGTAAATTGTGAATAAAATCAAAATGCAATGACTTTTAGATCACATGAGCCAATATGTTATTTACAATAGAACATAGATAAAATTTCAAATTTTGAAACTGAGACATTTTACATTTTTATCCACAAAATGAGCTTATTTCAAATTTTCTGGCTGCAACAGGTCTCAAAAAAGTTGGGACACAGGCAAAAAGGGCTGAAAAAGCAATTAATATTTAAGAGGATTAGCTGAAAGAACATTTAACAAGTAATTAGGTTAACTGGCATCAGGTGTGTAACATGATTGGCTATAAAAAGGATGTCTTAGGGAGACTGAGTCTCTCAGAAGTAAAGATGGCCAGAGGCTCTCTAACCTGTGAAGGCTTGCATAAAAAAATTGTGGAATACTTTAAAAAACAATGTTCCTAAACATCAAATTGCAAAGGCTTTAAAGGTCTCATCATCGACAGTGCATAACATCATAAAAAAATTCAGAGAAACTGGAAAAATCTCTGTACATAAGGGACAAGGCCAAAGATCTTTGCTGGATGCCCGTGATCTTCGGGCCCTCAGACGCCACTGCATCACTCACCAGCATGATTCTGTCATTGACATTACTAAATGGGCCCAGGAATACTTAAAGAAACCACTGTCTGTAAACACAGTCCGCCCTGCCATCCACAGATGCCACCTAAAACTCGATCATAAAAAAAGGAAGCCATTGTTTAGCATCATCCAGAAGTACCGCCGTGTTCTGTGGGCCAAGGCTCATTTAAAATGGACTGAAGCAAATTGGCAAAGTGTCCTGTGGTTGGACGAGTCCAAATTTGACATTCTTGTTGGAAATCATGGGCGTCGTGTCCTCATAGTGCATATGGTGTGGGACACTTGCATGTTTTAAAAAGCACCATGAATGCTAAAAGGTATATAAAGGTTTTAGAGTAACATATGCTCCTCTCCAGAGGACATCTATTCCAGGGAAGGCCTTGTGTATTTCAGCAGGACAACGCAAAACCACATACCGCAGCTATTACAACAGCATGGCTTCGTAGTAGAAGAGTCCATGTGCTGAACTGGCCTGCCTGCAGTCCTGATCTTTCACCGATTGAGAATAGTTGGTGCATAATTAAATGAAAAGTCTGTCAAAGGAGACCCAAAACTCTCCAGCAGCTGGAAGCCTGTATGAAACAAGAGTGGGATCAAATTACAATGGCTAAACTCAAGAAACTTGTCTCCTCAATGCCCAGACGCCTCCACTCTTGTGTTAAAAAGAAGAGGGGATGCTACATCATGGTAAACAGGACCCTGTCCCAACTTTTTTGAGACCTGTAGCAGCCATCAAATTTGAAGTGAGCTCATTTTGTGGATAAAATTGTAAAATTTCTCAGTTTCAACACTTGCTATGTTATCTCTGTTGTATTGTGAATAAAATACTGGTTGGTGTGATTTGAAAGTCATTGCGTTTTGATTTTATTCACAATTTACACTTTGTCCCAACTATTTTGGAATTGGGCTTGTAGTTATGCCAGTGTTACCGCTAGGGTATGTTGGGTTTGAAAAAGTAAAATAAGGTGGTTACTAGTTTTTTGTTTGATTGTCTTTTAGCTTGGTCTACTAACCTGATAGTTTGAAGACTTCCAATATTAAGCTTATGTTTTTGTACTATTTTAGTAATGTGAACCAGGAATGGGGTAAAGTTAATTAATTAACCCTTAATCATATGTAGTTACTAGGGAGCATTTGCTCTTATTTAACAGAAAAACTCACATTTTTGCCCACGCACACTGTGTAAAATCCCCCTGTATGTCTGAATACCAGATACTGTTTACTTCTCAGTTTGAACAGATTGACAAGCCCTTTTAAGAGCCTCACAGTTTGTCACTGAAAAACTAATTAGCACTGTTATCTCAAGTTCTCAAGTAAGCTTGCATACGATAATGAAGTTCTTTCTTTGGGGAAAACTGATGTCAGCCT